>CM074578.1:11944500-13360500 GCA_037305975.1 Chrysolophus pictus
CTACAGCCCTTGAACTCATTCTTCCTTGTTATTATTATTTCTAGAGGTCGACCCAGACGAACATCAAGTCCACTCTAGCAGCATGTGACCCCTGCTCCCCTCCCCGAATCAAATCAGGCCTCCGCTGAGACATTCTTCAGGCCTGAAATCATTTCCAAACAGCAGACGGTCTTAGTAAATCTGATTCATCATGTGAACGATCTATATGTCTGCTGTATGAAAAGCATCTCTGACTGAGACTTCCAACAAGCCCTGGCAGTGAATCCTTTTATTCGAGGAGTCCATGCAGTACACTTTTATATCACAGATGGCTCCAGGACTCAAAGACAATTTCCTTAAATAGGCGCCTGCACAAAGCTTGTCTACACATTTTACTTAGGAATTTTTAGCCTGTAACAAGAATGTGACATGGTTCACTAAACATATGCTCTGTGGGTTTTTTGCCCTCTAAGCTGCACTGGGGCTGCTCCCATGCCTATCTGCACCTCGCCTGCCGTGGTTAGCCTTTCTCATGGACAAAACTAGCTGGTGTGCTTCAGCACAGTGTAATATAAGCTGCAACCCCAGCAAGACATATTAAATGTTGCAATTCCCCTTCTTCTACCAGTGTCTTCAGAAGATGCTGAATGGAGCACTGCCACACAGGGTTGGGAGATGGGTGACAAAAACTCAAATTCTTTCCTCTAAACCTAAAGGTTTTGATGGTGGTTATAATTTCCAAACTTCATGGGCAAAAAAACTGCTTTACAATCATGCAAAATTCCAGATACCTGGACAAAAAACAATGCACTATTGAGCTGGCTTCAAAGTGGAAGCATCGATGCTATTTTGTTTTGCTCAACAGGCTTACAAACTGGAAGTCTTTATAAAAACCTTTCACTCACATTTCTGCTCAGCTCTCCACAGTCAGTCTTCCCCATAATGAATCTCTTTGTCAGCTGTTGTATTTTTATAGAATCCAGAAATGAAATGTTTACCAGATCTCAGAACATTTGTGGCAGATTTGACTTTTTTTTTTTTTCATTTGCATTTTGTTTCTGTATTTACCTTTTATTGAAAGCAGACATTAATATTGTGCTTCCCAGGATTTGATTGTTTTCTTTGATGTTAAAAAAAAAATGTACAGGGAAAATTGTTAAAATTATTTGTACACAGGGCACACGTAAACCTTATTCTCTCATCTCAAAGGGTGTTCTTTCACAAATCCCTGAAGGAGCTATTGGCTTCTGCAGCTCCACATGCAAATGGCATAGTTAGCTCATCACACCATTGAGACATGAGCACTGTTTGGGTTCACCACTTTGGAGAATGGTTTGTTTAGACCAGCTTGGTTTGCTTCTAAAAAAATCCCCATGGAAATTCTAAACACTTTTGGGGAAAAAAAAAAAAAAAAAAAGTATTTTGAAATTTTGAACAATGTCTCTGATGAGCTACATCCCAGAGTCCAGAGGAAATTGGCTGACAGTCACCAAGCCACTCTCAATGATATTTGAAAAGTCATGGCGGTCAGGTGGTGAATGGAAAAAAGGTCCCTGGTAAAAAAGGCTACATCACACCCATTTTTAAAAAGAGTAGAAAAGATGACCCAGGGAACTACTGACCTAACAGTCTCATCTTTGTTCATGGGAAGACCATGAAGCAGATCCTACTGGAAGATATGCTAACACACATGAAGGAGGGGTAGGTGATATAGGACAACCAGCATGGCTTCACTAAGTGCAGGTCCTGCATGACCAACCTTGTCACTTTTTATATGGTGTAATTGTGTCAGTGGACAAGGGAAGAGCCTCTAATGTAACCTGTGTGGACTTCAGTAAGGCCTTTGACACAGTCCCCCATAAAATCCTGCTCTTCAAATTGAAAAGATATGGATTTGATGGGAGGACAGTTCACTGGATAAGAGCATTGAAACCAGGTTTTCACTTCAGGCAGAGTGCTCCTGGCACTCCAACTTTGATATTAACAAGGGCAGCAGTTACTGTCTGCCATGGTGAGTTAGCTTTCCTCACTGAGACTTTGCTGTAAGCATGGAGAAGAGGCATCAGCATTTAGTTCCTCTGCGCTAGGAAGAAACAAGGCTACGGACATGTTCATACCCTGAGGCTCCACATTTCCTATGAGCTGAGGTTCAGCACACTGCCAATGGAGAAAAGTACACAACAGTCTTCGAAGCACCTAAACTGATGCTGACTAAGATCCATAGCTCTCAACAATGTGCTATGCAAACTGACTAGATTGAACCACAATCATGCAGTTCTGCAAACACAGCTATAGATCTCCTCCAAAGCCATTTCACCTCTCATCCAACCTAGTGGTTGACAGCAGTGCACAGCTGCACCCAAAGTGAAGTCACACATCCCTACTCCGTATAACTACACAGAGAGCATGCCAGTCCAAATTATTCCAAGGTAAGCAGACACAAAACCAATTAACTAGACTGTCCTTAGTCTTATACAAACATTATGAAGTTAGAGAGATAGAAAGAAATTTCTCTTTCTAAGCCAAAATAGGGCTACTTTGCAGGTTTCACATGCTTTTTGTTGGTCCAGAAATGCATCTTAAGGCTCTGGTTCATTAAGATTAATGCTTGTCTTTAAATGCTTAGAAGCCATCAGGACAAATGGGTTTATCTATCTCTTTATTTCCACATGTGTACTGAAACCTCTGTTGAGCAAAGCCCTAAAGGAAATGAAAGAATTAATACATCTATTTAAATGGTGACAAAGGACTGTTCTGGGTACTTTTGTATAGTGCTTAGGCATTTTATTGGAAAAATTATTCTTTGACATCTCAAACAATGCTTGGAAACATTTCATCTTAGAACAAAGAAACACTCTCAAGTTGTTTCAAGTGGAAGCAGAACTAGAACCATAACCAAAGTACAACTGATTTCAATTCCTTTGATGAATACAGCAGTGAAGGAGGGACATTTGAAATCATAAAATGCAAAATCTACAGTAATATTTATTATAATGCAAGCACCTAATGCTAAATACCACTAAGTCAAATATGACCAAAGAGCACGTTCCAGCACTGGAGAAGTCATCTTCCCCACTGTGTTTGCTAGCACACCTGCTGCCATAGCTGCGCCAAAAGTTCTCTTCAAGAGAACCCTTCAAGTCTTCATCAAGCAGTTCAGGAACCATCTTCTGTATGCTATATGCCTTCTCTTTTCACCTTTAACTGTCTTGCAGAACCACTCAGGAAGACTTTGTATTCTTAAATACTCCACCATGCCACATCCAATGGTGTGTAAAACAAACACTGGTTTCATGGTGTAAAACCAGCACAACTCTACATTATTAAAACAGAAAAACAAGCACTCCATACATAGGATCAGTTCTCAGGACCTACAGGGGACTCAGGGCGAACGTCGGCACATCATGAACACAGCCATAATTTGCTGTTTGCTAGAGCATGGCCTTTGACGCTATTTATCTTTTTCACCAGTGAAGTCATACTGTGGCATGCCAAGGTCAGAGAAGGGCTTGGGTCAGTAAGGTGCTGTACAAAGAGAAACAAAAGATCATGAAATGCCTACACAGAAAGTAGATGGGTACAGTCAGAAGTGATGGGCAGTGGGTCTCAGTCATTTGATATTCTGGTCCAAAGAAAACAGCAGGCATGAACCAACGAAGCCCAAACAATTTATTGTTTGTCAGCTATGAGATAAATTATGTCACATTAACCCTATATATGATATGAATGTCTGGTCTAATATTATATAGAAATTTTTCAAATGTATGTCTTGGTAGACATGGACTGCTGGATAATCAGTAAAATCACTTATCATATATGAGATAAGACATAACTATTCTTACATGCTGTAGGAAATGTGCATGAACACGATACATAAACATTTAACAGCCTTGGAATGATCTCACATGTAAGAGAATTACTGAACTTATTTTTGTCAGTGAAGTAGTCCAAAAAGGCGAGTGAAAGCCAAAGATTAAAATCTCAGAACTGCCACAGGAGGAGTTTTTATAGAGTGGTCCTGGGCTGTCTAAACAGGATGTGGTCCTTCTCTCATTCAGGAATCTTGACTTCACATTTCCCCCTCCCATATGGAGCACTTGTCCACCTGGTTGCACTTAGTTTTGACCTGGGTTTTCCTCAGTCCCACCTGTTGAAGCAGATTCCTTTTCCATTAAGTATTTAAATATGCTCTGAGTCAACAAGAATGCGTTGTGTATGAGGGTGGGTCTGGAGACACTGCCCCAGAGAACACGCTGCAAGATGTTACGTATTACAGCCACCTGCTTAGACGTGAATTCAGCATCCCTTAAAAAGAGGAAATCCAGAAAATTAAAGCTGGGAGAGCTTCAAAACCACCAGATGAAAGGTAGCTGATTCCTTATCCAGCAGTTTTACTAATTGCAACGTCTCAAAGTTGTTGCTTTTCCAGCCAAAACTATTTCATGAATTTGACCTAAATTTGTTAATAGTTTTGGGACAACCAGAATTGCATTTTTCCTCAAATAAACTATTCATTGGGAAGAAAATTACTGCTCTTGTCACAGAACACCAGCTGCCTATCCATTCACAAAAAAAAAAAAAAAGAAAAAGAAAAAAAAAGAAGCTTGAAAATTAAAAGAAACAAAATTAAAAGTCTTAGAGTATCTCTTAACAGTCACAGAAGGCATGTAAAAGGAATAATGTAAAGAAAAAAAAAGAAGCAGGAAAGCAAAAGAAACATAAAACAGTATGGGATAATTGTAAAACTCAAGAGGTTATTTAACTGAAGAGTTATCTTTCAGAAAATGGAAATCCAGCCCAAATGGAGCCACAAAAAATTTTGTAAACTACAGCTTGTAAAATGGATATTGGGAATTAAAACTGTTTTGTGAAATGCATGAACTTCAGTATGTGAGTCTTATTATCTGAAACATCCTGCACGGGGAGTTTGCAGGGAGCTGGGAGGGAATGTGAACAGCAAGCAGAAAACAGAAGAACAAAAGACAAATTATGCAAATGTATCAGATTTGGGAAGCTGACATTGTTGCCTTCCCAACAACTTGAATAACAGTGTTTAAATACAACTTTCTTTTTGTAGAAACCACCGCTTTCTAAGCAGTGCCTCCAAATGCTTTCCCATCTGTTTCAACAAATGTGATAATGAGGAGGTTATGTTGCAAGCTTTAAAAAAATTGAGCTGTTTGTCCAAACTGGAAGGCACAAAGCAGGTAAAAGGTTGTTCCAGTCACTGTATTCCGAGTGAGCATAATCTCAAATACCCTTTCTCAACTCTGCTTTGCATCCTCAGAGAACAGCAACACCAGTTTCACTTTGGCTAGAAGGGTGAACAGAGTAGAGCAGATCACTTACAACTCTGCCTTGCATGGATGTCTCAACCAGCTATAAAAATGAGCTATGCTGGGCAAAGGATTCAGCAACAAGATTTCATTTTCCTTGCTGTGAGCTGTTAATGCAAGATGTGTCTGAAAAGCTAGAAATTTTATTTAGCTGTGCATTTGGAAGTGAGGGAAGTTTTTAACTTTGTGCAAGAGCAGAGGAGCCTTCTCTGCAGCAATATTCCTCTGGAGCAGCATTAAGGCCATGAAAGCTTTTCAGTACAATCTTGATATAAATAATGCCTAGCAGCTTACTCTCACTGGAAAAATGACATTTGTTTCATTGACAAAATGGGAACTGAGCTCTAAAACTCTGACCTACATATTCTGCCTCTGTTCCAGTATCATTCTGAAGTAATTCCAGTAGAAGTGACTAGATTTGTCAACTCTTGAAACTGGAGTGTGTAGGCAGAATCCAACCAGGGCTGATTCTAATGCTTCTGCTCATATTCACAGTGCAGCTGAGATTTAAAAAAAAAAAAAAAAAAAAAAAAAAAAAAAAAAAAAAAAAAGGGGGTCAGGAGAACAGTCAGAAAAGCAGTTTTGAGCATTTTCTGAAGTAAGCTGGGGAAACTTTATGAAAAACATTGGGATCAAAAGAGTAAGATATGTGGAAGTGTTCACATAAATATAGCACTGTGATTTAAGGGCTAAGCTGCATCACTATAGGCAAAATCAAACAGCAGTCACAATTGGTCTTTTTGAAGAAGGGTGGGGTAGAAAGTCTTGGCTTTATAAATTTCCTTCTGTCTTTTCAGTGTTCCCCTCATATTCTCAGAGATAAAACGCTGAAGACTATGATTCTCTGATCTCTGTTTCCTAGATAAACTGGGAGAAGTCAAAAGAAACTGTAAGAAATTAGAAACTTTTATGGGCTGAAATACTGTCATGTATCCATATATTATGGCCCCACAGAACATCCTGCTGGAAGTTTTCTGTTGGTATTATTTGACTTTGTCCATCAATCCTGTGTTTCTATATGTTCAGCAGTTCCCCTGGAGCAACAGAAATCTAACCAACTTTCTTTCGGATCATCCCTAAATTCCAGAGAAATGGTGACTACAGGCAGATTGGCTATATGTGTGTATATGGGACACTTTACACATGCTATGTGTGCACCAAGCAGATGGGCTTCACCAAGTAGTAAATCTGAAGTCCTCCTAAAGCATCCAATTTACTACCCATACGTGGAGCAGCTCTGCAACTCTGGGGTCAGTGTTTCCTAGGTAGATGTCCAAGTGCAGCATGTATTGCTGCCTGGGAAAGCCCTGCCAGAAAGCCACCATTCTCCTTTCTCCCTTCGTTCCGGTGAAGGAGGTATGCTGTTAGAAAGATGTCTTCCTCTGGAGGCAGATGTGAAGGGCAGGGAATCAGACTTGGAAGTGGTTGTTTAATTAGCATTGGTCCTGGCAGCACCTTAGCTCTGCAGATGGAAGCAGATGGACAAAGTCAAATACCACCAACAGAAAACTTCCAAAGCTCACCTGCTCTCCTGCCCCTGTGTCCCTGGACATCCCCAGTCCTGCAATGCTCTGTTCATGGAGAAGCTGTGCCAGAGTGTCCCTCTGGACACACGACTTTGGCTTTTCTGCAGTGGTTCCTCTTCACCATCACTGTCATAAATGACCAATTCCTGCTTATATCGTGGAAAAAAAAAGAAAGATATACAGTGGAATGTGCTGTTTAAGGGCTATGGTGGACTTTCTCACTTTCCTGGTCTAAGCTAGTCCATCTAAATAAAGATACTGCTGGAGATGTCTTTGTGACTGTGACTTGAAGGAGGAGAAATATGTGATTCCCTGCAAGGGGAGAAATAGGTGGTCTAGGAGCCCAGTTCCTGTTTGAATGAATAATAATTGCATTCCTTGCTGAGATTTTATGATTTTATTAATTAAGCATTACAAGATTTTGATGGCTAGGGTAAGCTTCTGCTTTAATTCAAATCCACAGAATACACAGTAAATTTACTTTGATAATTCTTTCCTGCTATAGTGACAAGAGAGCATCTAGGAAAGCTTATTTACTGTTTGCTTCAGCATACTGCTGAGTTTTATGAGCCAATGCATTTCATTCCCAGAAATGTGCACTACAGTAGAGAGAATTCCACTTTAGAGCTGAAAGGCTCACAACATGTCAATAAAGGCAGTATTATCACATTAGATACTGCAATGAAACATACACATCCTTAATGATATCTTGCTGGCTTCCGGACTGCATTCCCGTCAGGCATACATTTCCCTCCTCATGCTCACTGTCTATTTGCTTCTGCTGATATCAAGCAACACTATGCTTAATAGAAATCTTCTGCCTTTCTTTTAGAGAGTAATGGCTATGTGCAATCTGGCATGCACTGGGAATAAAGAAGCTGGGAGAGTGCTTTTTCTTTGTTTAGGTAAATGTTTCCTCTTTGATCCAACATCTGCCCTTTCTGCTGCTCACACTGCAAATTGATGCAGATCTAGCAGAAGGATGGGAGACATTTATAGGGTTTCCTGTTATGGGGTAATTTTGGGAGCATCATTTTTCCCTCCTCGCTTTTTGCCTTCGGCAGCAACAATCCAATTCTTTGTGTTTTCAATGGGAAGCCAATTCTTTGTCTCACCCCTTCCTTCTAGTTCTCCCTGAAGGCTATAGAAAGAAAGAACATGAATAACCAAGCAATGAAATCATAAAATAGTCCCACTTACTGTTATCTTTCCAAGAACAGTAGAGGCATTAAAGTTCTGAAACCTTTTTTCTTGAAGCAAAGATTTCAGCTAGAACAGGAAATGGCACAACATAAATTCAGTTTGTGACAATTATTATAACATGAAAGGGAAATAGTATAAATCACTGATGTCAGACACTCTGTTCATTGGCTAGATCTGGCCCATTTGAGCTATTTATCTCGTTCCTGTGACAGGTTCAGATTTTGCACCACACGTGCTTTCATTTTTTAAGATACATGTTTCAAATTTTTATGCTTCCGAAAATGAGCTTCTGAATATGCACTGAGCAGAAGCTGCTGGAAACTGATGTAAAGTTGTCTTTTTTAAACTACAGAGAACAAGATAAACATATCCGGAGACAAATTTGACCCCTACCCATTTCAGTGCATGTTAGCATTTCAACTTAATGATGATGGTTGATGTTGAAAAGTTTCTCAGAAATTAATTTTAAGGAAAGATAAAGGTGTAAATTGAGTATTTGTGTAAAAAATACATAAATTTGAAAAGACCTTAAATTTTCAAGGAAAAGAAATAAGAAATAACATGCACATCTAAGAGGGCTGCTCCAAAAGTAAAGCCTCCTATTTTATTATGTTGGCCCACAATGTCAGAGGCAGATGTTGGTGGTTTGGCAGTAGAGGCTGAACCTTCCCACCAGTATTCCATTACATGTTGTTACTGTGTGACAGATGGCAGCAGAGGGACAGTCTGACAAAATGGCATCTGACATGGAAGTGCGTATGAATCAAAGGTGCATCACTGAATTCCTCCATGCAGAAAAAATGGTGCACATTGACATTCATCAATGTTTGCTGAACACTTATTGAGACCAAGCAAAGGAGTGAACACAGTGAAGCAGTGGTGGTTTTTCAGCAGTGGCAACAGTGAGTTACCTCTGCTAGTGCAAGTTTTTTCAAGTGTGTCATGGAGACTCTTGTTCATTGCTGGTGAAAATGCATAGCTAGAAAAATAGTGTTTTGTAGATGAGAACTTTCACTAGCAAGTAGTATTACTTGCTCTTTGTATCTGTGCCTATTCCCATGGAACTAAATAGGAGGCATTAAGTTCAGAGCAACTTATGAAAAGAACATCCCACCTAAGTCTGAGGGACATTTACTAAACACAGTAGTTTTAGCATGATGTAGGTGCTTAGGAGGAGTGGACTCATCTGAGGAGCACGACTCTTGAATGTGACTGCCACAGCTGTATACAGACCTGATGCAGTCACTTCCAAGGACAGTGCAGTATTTTTGAATAAAGACAACTTACATAAAATGCTCTTTTTTGGCTTTTCATATTTGTGTGAATACTGATTTGAATTTTATAAGAACAAATATAATCAGCTAGATATTTTTCTTAGATGAGGTGGTTTTTTTTTTTTCACAGAAATAATAATTTGGTTGGATATTTTATTGGCTTCTCACGTACACAGTAGTGCATGCCTAAGGCAGTTGCTGTTGGAGACAGCATACTTCTCCAACAGGCTTTTGAACCAAAAACCAAGACCATGCTTGTTTTACGCTTTAATACATTAAAATTTACTGCTTACTTTCTATATGTTAAATAAAGTTACTTCATTAAGAAGGGCAGATACGTTTTTACGATGTACTCAGATATATAACATTTTAAACCATATCATTCCTTCAGCAAAGTATTTCAAGATGTAAGGGGCTGTGAAAACTAAGACAAAGATGGATTTTAAGAAAAAGTATTCTCAGGGATAGGATATTATATTACAGGAACGTTTTTTCAAGAATCCAAGAGTCATGTCTTCACAGATTATTCCTAAATTAGCTTTGAAGTACTTTGCTTTAATTCTTGCTTCTATCTTGAAAAAGTCAATGATGTATTGTGAATATTCCTCTTTTTACGCTGTTACTTAAAATACCACTTACTTATTATACATACTGTGAACATAGTATATTAAATCTCTTGTAAGTTTTATGTATATCTATAATTCAGTGTAACATAGGATGAGAGCTTCAGAAGAATCCTGACTTTCAACATAAATTCTTATCAGAATTTTTCAGATCATTATTTAGGGATATTTTTCTGCTTTTCTTTGTAAATATGAAATTACATGAAAGCTGTGGGATTGGTTTATTGATGTCTACATTTACAATAAAATTTTCACACAGAAATTTAATTTCTGTTCAAAACTAGGGCCTAAAATATTTTTATTGTGCATTGGAAATATAAGGTGGTTTACAGGTTGGTTACAAACCAGTAGTTCTTACTTATGGTAGCATACAACCTTTTGTCAGGTAGTTAACAGCAGCTAATGGGACATATTTAATCTGTATAAAGACTCTCCTGGCAAATAATTTTGTCTCAGCTATAAACTAAGGAAACTGGGAAAACTAAAACAGGAGATCTCTCGCTTCCCTTAAAAACTGGGATTTCCTCCATCAGCATTCTGAAACTGTACACAAACAAGGAAATCTTTCTTCGGAAGGAGGAGCAGTCATGAACTGGGAAAAGCAGAGTGGCACAATCCATCCGAAGCTGAAAATGAAATAGAACCTCCCATTCACAAACATGATAATAGTTCCTTTAACTCTGATCCTCTTTGCAGCAAGCTCTGTGGCTGCGTCGTTTTATCCATGCTGATCTGGAGATTAGTCTTCTTTCTTGGGGCACAGTTTGTCCCATAGATGTTTTGCAGTTCCCAGCTCTTGTCCCTGCAGTCCTCTGAGCCTTTGGTGCCTTCACTGAGCTCTCATGCATCACAGCCACAGCCACAGGAACAAGCTGGGACCATAGGGATCGTGCTGTAGGGCTGGAAACAAATCTTTTGCCACTAACGAATCTGTGCCTTTTCAAAACCTCTTGTTGGACTAGATCCTCCCCAAATCCTGTTTTGTATCCAGCAATTTGAGAGGCTTGCCTCAGGTTGTATCTACAGCTGCTGGGATCAATGAATTATGCAAATGAAGCTCATTATACATATATTTTGACTTTTTGTCAAGAGTAGAGAGCTTTTTACTTCTCTGGAACCTCAGTACATGCATTTAATTTATATTGAAATAATTTCAACTGAGAGAATTATTTTATAGTCATTAGTTTTACACATTATATGATCTTAAATTTATACTGCTGATAATGTTTTCTCAAACCCTGTTCCGCCTGTTATAGCAGCAAGATGGTTATAGCATCTTGTTATAGATCAGAAAGGTCCTAGTTATTTTTGTTTAGCAAAAGCTAGGTCATTTGGGTGCCAAATGAAAGACGGATGTAAGATTGGCCATCGCTTTGTTTTAATTACTCCTGCCTGCTTATGGGAACTCAGTTTTCATTAAGCATGATGATTCTGATGAACATTTTTGCTCTGGATTCATGTGTGTAGGTGATCAAATCCTAATCTATTTCTTTATAATGAGGGAAGAGCTTCAAGAACTGGGTCCGACTTTTTGAAGCCTTTCCCTAAGGTTCCCTCTTTTCTGCGTTCGTGGTGTGTTTAACTTGGAGGGTCCCACAGTGGAATTCCATCATCACAGAATATATTGTTTTGCTTTAAGAAATTTTGCTTTCATCTCCTTGAAACCTGTCGAAATATGCTACTGGAATTTAAAGCCACACAGCTGCCTTTAACGTCACATTCCCTGTAGCAACCTAGGGCATTAAATCAATGGGTCTTTTCAAGTGAGTAAATGTTCCCTGTTCTGACTATCAAGGATGCTTTCTTAGAATAGCACACGGTTACTGAGGAGAAAGTCAACACTGAAATAAATCCTGCTATGGTAAAATTCAGGTCTGGCTGATGTCAAGGAAAAGTCTGGCATTGGCTGTAAAAGGCCAGGATTTTGCCCTTTCTTTATCACATCAGCCCTCTCCCCTTGGGAGATGGTATCATTGTTACTTATTTATGTGGTGCCATTAGTGTGCTAAGCACATCGATGTGCTCCTCGCTTGGTGCGGATCTGCGGTGCTCCATTAATTCACGTTCTGTTCCTGTTCTCCAGGGTGCAGTGTTTGCTGCCGGGAACAGGTGGTGCGGGCTTGGAAACGACAGCAGAATTAAGACCTCAGTGCTAAATTTTCACACCTCCTTATGATCTCCTTTTCTAAGCCAGAGCTTTTAAAGAACGCAAAGCACTTCTCAAGAGACGCCCTATTTATTTATTTGCATTTTCAACAAATGAAAATGTTCACTGGAATACTGTGCCAGCACATATAACCACCCACTGAATAGACATTAAGGTAAAACACTCTGGTCATTATCAAGCCTTGACAAAATATATGTGATATAAAAATCAAAGTGACGCCTTACTCTGCCTTAGACCTAATTGAGTTAATTCCATTCCTTTAGCTTTTGTAATAGCAGAAATGATGTCAGTTCCAGAGCTGGACACTGGTGGAACACTTCTGAGAGTCCTTCATGGATACACACAAGATGGTGACTTGCCTCTGTCCTATCTCTGCCTTTAACCTATCATGAACAAGATACATTCTCTCTCATTTCTCCACCTGCTTGTGTTTTAGTTTAGATATTTTCCTATAAGAAAATAGCAGGATAGAATTTATTACTGAGCTTATTTATGGGACTTTATTTAACTGCAATTCATGTTTTCTTTTATCAATATAAAACAAACTAACAAACAAAAAAACCTGTGGAATTAGCAGAAGAAATAGATGTTTCAGTGTGAAAGCAAATCCACAGTAATACAGAAGTCTATTTTATAGATTCAATACATCACTTTTTATCTGAAAATATAGTGAGTCCAACAGACACTCTTCTTATCATACTGGCACCAGATAACCCAAAGCTATTCTTTCCTGTTCTTTACAACGTGAACTGTAGTCTTAAGATCAAATTCAGTGTATTATAATATTGTGCAACATCATCTGGCTCCATCCTGATAGAACAAGTTTCTCTAACGTGTCCTTCTCTAACCAGGGCATTGGACTTTATGAGCTCCATAAGACCCTTCTAACACAAATTATTCTATAATTCTATGATTCTAATAGTAAATCAGAAAATCAG
This sequence comes from Chrysolophus pictus, assembly GCA_037305975.1. Classification (NCBI taxonomy): domain Eukaryota; kingdom Metazoa; phylum Chordata; class Aves; order Galliformes; family Phasianidae; genus Chrysolophus; species Chrysolophus pictus. The sequence continues at coordinate 11,957,547 of CM074578.1, forward strand.
ATAATGTTCACAGCATCCTTATGCAAAGAAGGACAAACTAACTTTCTTACTGAGACATACTTTTTTTCAGTCTGGTCAGAGCTAATCTGAGCCTTTATAATTCACAAAAATTGATGTTACTCCTCAGGTGAAATCCTAGTATACTGAAATTAAAATATGCTTAACTTTTATATATATTTATATAGTACTTAGTAATTTGCAATGATGATTACACACTAGAGCAAGTAAGCAATGACCAAAAATGAAAACCCTAAAAAAAGGTTGAGGAAAGATGAATTTAATTTCAAAGAACACATTCAACAGCCTCTGTAAAACTGTCTGCTGGTCTCACAGTGCCATGCTAATATGCCACAGTGCTCTGTGACCAAGGTGAAAGGAGAATTTGGACTTTGAGCATACTTAGTTCTATGTCTTGCTGGTGAGCTTTTCTATCTTTCCATAAGGAATTAGATCAACTTGATCCAGATCTTTCATCATGATTACTGAATTTCCACCAAATCTGCAATGAATGTCAGTTGTTACCTGAGAAACAGGACTTCAGACAACTCAAAAGAAAAAGCAAGATTTCATGGTTTTCTTTGCTAGTTTTACTCAACTAATCATCACTTCCTACTCCTTAAGCTGAATTATTCCTTGCTGAAACTTAGCCAAAGCAAATGATGCTACAAAGGATATTATTTCACAGAGTTATAAGGTTCAAAACAGGCCCTACATATCACCTTGTCTAACATCCTGTATAATAACAGCCAAAGGACCCCTTACCTAATTTCTAGCTCAAATGCAATAAAGCATTGTTTTTTGCCTAATCCTCATTTTAAAATTCCTAATGACTTACAATCCATTATTTCTTTCTGTAATTCCTTTTTTTGGTAGTTAATAACTCTCAAAGTAAGAAGTGGACATTTAATTTTAGTTGAATTTTTTTCAAGCTTCAGCTTCCAGCTCTTAACATCTGTGAGACCGGTGAACTTAGAGAACAAGTTTTTATTCTTCAAGCAGGTACTTCGGGTCCCCTCCATCTTCCTAAGATGGAACCTAAGCTCCTTACTTTGTAGCATTTTTTTCCTAATCTTTTTATTATTCTCCAAACGCTTCCTTAAGCTACTCTACAGGGAAAATCCTGAATTTCCTTATTATTCATGAAGTAGAACTGAGTACAGAATTTCAGCAGCTATCACATCAATCCCAAATACAAAGTTACCTACATACTCTGTGTACCTCTTCTGAAAGATCAAAGCAATCACATTTCTCTAATGGAAGAATAAGAAATTAATCTTTAAACATTTAGTCAAGATAAACTGAAGTATTATGTTCTGTTATAAATAGATGCTTAAATACTTTATATAAAAGTGGAAAAAATATTGACTCAACTGCTGATCTTTGCCTCAGAGTATCCTAAAGCCCCAAGGAAAGGAATCTTCATACAATGCCAGATGGAGGTTTAAACTCCTGCTCCACAGGTTTATTAGTAATTCCTTAAGGACTGACCTATCTTCAGATGCAAACAGATATCTCTACATTCATGTGGACAAAGTTGCCTTCCTGCTTCCTCCCCCATGGAATGTGCTGGGACTTAGAAACTGTTTATGGTACTTCCCACTGGGACCCCACTCAATATGTTGCCTTCTGAGGACTGAATACACACTGTGTCTCAAGTGTCCCCCAGGCTACCCACATTCCCTTCACTACAAGGCATTTGATGATGGCATAGCCAGGAATTTCCCAGCACTCATGCACACAGACAAGCCTGCCAGGCTCCGTCATAGATAGTTCCAATTTCATGTGTAGCAAGGCACTGTGGATGCACTGTGTGGACAGCTGTAATCCCCTTGCCAGATTCAAGTCATTCTGGGAAAGTAGAACAGTTGCTTTAACACAGTGTCAGACCTATCTTTGGTTAGAATGCACGGACTTTGAGCCCTGTCCCTCACAACTCTATATCCCCTCATGTAATTCAGAGCTATAAATTCCAGCACAGAGCAGGCACTGCAAACTGCAACCCTGCAGGTCTGAGATCTATTCATGCATGTAACTATAAACCATGCTCCCTAATGCTCAGTCACCCTAAACAGTGCTTTGGAGGAACACCCAACAGACCTGTAACAATGCCTTGCAGGGCACAGTGAAGCCAAGAATGCATTTGTAGCTCTCAGACTCTCTTGACTCAGATGTAAATTACACGTAGGTACTAAGAACTACAGCTTACATGAAAGTGACTTCCTCTGTCTGACATTAATTGTTTTATGGAGACTGATTACTTCAGCAATAGCCACTGAATTTATAACAGGTTTCAAGATTTCCCACTCTAAGGAAAGTTCATGAGTATCTGAGCAGATCTTGGATTCTGTGCCCATCATGTAGTCTATTATATTTTAGCAAGTGTTAAGCTAACCAGCTAATTCTCCAGCAGCTACAGAAAAGTGGAACATGCATGGCATTAACAATGCCTGGATGAGTTTCACAGACCATCTGAACTGTGTACTACAGCAGCTATGCTGCTTGCTATGCCCACAGTAGCTGTGCTAATACATTTTGGGTATGACTGCCGTACAACAGTGTAGATGCTCTTTCTTTTTTTCTTTTTTTTCAAGGCTAAAGAAAAAGATTGATGACCTAACTGGTCTATCATTGTCATTTAGGACAAATTCTCAACTGAAATAAATAGAAGTTGCTGTATTGCATTAATTGAAATGGATAGTGGGAAGGTTCGAAGGGAGGAAGGGGTTCTTTTGGAGATAGCAATGTGAGACAAGGACACAAAGGACATGAAAGCTTGTTAGGTTAAGACTGCTAATCTCTGTCATTGCAGGGTTGCTTTGCTGTAAGGACATGGTTTTCTCTGCCTTTCTTTAGTTCAAAGAATTAATTAGGTTTAATTGAAAAAAAGAATATAAAGAAGACCTCACATCTCTTAGATGTAGCATTCTGACCCTCCTTTAATTTATATAGAAATTAACTAGTCTATGAGTCTCTCTGTAAAGATTCAGTTTTAATTCAGTTTCTGTCTGGTGAGAGGCAGGAGAGAAGAAGTCTCTCATCTTAGCTACCAGAGTAGAATTCCATAAAATCATAAAAGCATTAACGTTGGAAGAAGGGTCAGAAGGAGGACAAGGGTCTGAAACTCCTTTAAAAATATGAGTCATTTATTTTCAGCGCAGTGTTCCTGATGGCTGTGCTACATTGAAGTGAGTGTCATTGTAGGTGGTTATAGCTGTGAAACAAATTGGAGGTGTTTCATAACTGCACAGTTGGCTTCCTATTCAGTGATGAGTATTACCTCTCCTCTGTGACAGAAGCAAGTCACTGCAAGACACAGTGTGAAAACTCCTAGCTTAAAACATTAAGAAAAAGCTTAGCCTGTTTTTAAGGATGTGACAAAACAATGTCATGCTTAAAAAGTTGATCTTGTATTTACAATGGCATGATGAGACTGAAAGATTTGAAGGTTTTTTTGTTTTTTTGTTTTTTTTTGTTCTAGCAACAGCTTATGGTTTTGGTTTTGTATAACGCATTTCAGACTTGCTTACACAAAATGTGTAATCAAAATTGGAGCTGTGAGCCTCTGCTGCTTTCCTGTGAAAATTATTAAAACCCTTAAACTCCAGTTTGAGGAACAGTGTAGCTGTGAAAACCCCCTGGTGTTTCTTGGGACAACCCCATGAGAGGAGTTTTATCAGAAATTTGTAGATATCACAGCAGAAGTGGAGAAAGGGGGAAAGGGAGGGGGCTCAAGGGCAATTTCTTTTCCTTCTCCTCCTGCCACCCATGTCAGTTGGCATAAAAAAATATTTTGTTTTATTTATGTTTTTCTTGGTTTTACATTGTATTTCATTTCTGATGTAATTAAATTTAATATTCAGTGCTGCATATATTAGCTTATAACAGGTAGTTGTAGAAAACTGAAGAATGTTTTGATACTGTCTAGAGACACCAGTTATATGGCCTTTAAAACACTGAGCTCAGGTTTTTGCTTGAGTAATTTGAGAAATAGCAAGATAATCAAATGCTTTGAACCTGATTTCTACCTGCTAAGCAATTCGTTGTTCTCCCTTGTGAGAAGAGATGCACCATTCACTTTCTCTCCACAGAAAGAGAAGGCCTGATTTGAGCATGGAGGGCTAAGAGAGATTTTAAGATGTGAGAACCAGCCATCAAAGTGTCAGTGTTAACTTAATTACTAATATTTGTCTTAATTTATCCTTACTCTTTTGTTCCACAATATTTTTATGGACTTCAGTAAAATCCCTCAGTAGCCATTATTCTACTAGGATTTTTATTTATGTGAAGTAAATAAGAGTTACTGAGAAAGGCAGTGGATAGGATAGCAATCCAAAAGGAGTAAATATTTAAGGAAACAATAAAGAATATGAAGAACTTAAAGGACTATGTCAATCTTCCTTTTACTGCAGTTAGAATGTCACCATTTACAGTAAATGCCTCCACCTCAACAGACAGGGCTTGAATCAGACAGCAGAATGAGGACACCTGTGGAATTTGGAGATATTAACATAGGTACTTAAGCACACATGGTGGGATACAGAAAGCTACCAGCTCTAAAGAAGACTAAATTCATGATGAAATTTTCTGAAAGAGAGAAATCATCAGCTAATCTCAAAAGGCCAATTTTTGGATGTCTGAATGCACCCAGTAATCCTACTGAATTATGTAAAACAAAGTTGAAATTAGAGATGGTTTGGAGGTTAAATGGACGGAATGTGACAGTGAGGATAATTAACCATTGCAGGCCTGATGGTGTGGCAAATTCTTAGTTTCTCGAAATGCTTCAGTTGTTCTGAAAAGCTAAAGTGACTCAGGCTGAAATTTTGGTCTTAACAAAGGTGTTATTGGTTAAAGATGCATGCAATGAGTCATACAGGAGGCCAGAGCAGATCACTCAAATCATTGCTGGAAAACATGTGCTCAGCATCTTGTAAGGAAGAAAAAACATGTTCAGCTAATCCCATTTAAAGTTAGCTGCATGGAATTTAGTTATCTGGTTAGTAGCTATTTAGTTAGTCATCTTCATTCCTAAAGAGTAAATGGAGAGAGATAGTAAGATGTGGAGGTGTCTGTTTCTCTCCACTGACTCTAAAGGAAAATCAGGATGGTTGAATTAAACTGATTAACTTATAAATGGTAAAATGAATTCAGGTGTCTATGCTTATGTCAAAGTAACCCTTTGGTCCTTTCCAGTTGCTGAGTAAAGATATATATTTTCAGTTCTTTCTGTCTCAGCCTGTTGGGACTCTCAGGGTTTACTCATGATTTATACCACATAAGGAAAAGTAGAACCTCTCCTGCATTTGCTGAAAGGGATTTTATAGATGTGCATAAAGCACAATGAATTTGTACAACTAGGAGAAGAGACTAGATACAAACTACTGAGATATTTGGCTTATGTGCACAGAGTTCAAAACTTACTTTTTATTGTTTACAATGTTATATTATTCATAATGTTAAAATTGGAAGGTTGGATCCCAGCAGTATACACTGACTTCAGTAAAGGATCTGGTTTGTGTTATTTGGTACCTGCCGGAAAAAGGAACATGGCTATTTTTGTTGGACACATCCTTTAAGAAAGTCCTATTCATCTTTTATACAAACATCTAACTATAGAGCTAATCTACATTGCTCTCATGAAAGAATAATTCACTTCGGAGCACCTGTCCTCCATTAGCAAATAGTCTAATTTTAACACATTCAAAATATACAAGGAAGCATAAAGCATATCTTACACGTTTTCTTACAGGTTACGGAAGAACTGATTTATCCTTAGATGTCTTATTTGTAAAAAAAATAATAAAAAAAACCCATATGGTAGTGTTAAGCAGGTCTAGATCTTGCATCTGCTGCAATTAGGTGCTCTGATTTTGTACTTAGTGGGAGTACTCTGGTACGCAAAGTTACAAAGGTGAGTTTTTGTACCAGCATTTCTATTTCATTACTGGAGAACTCATTTGATCTCATCAATAAAGATAGATGAAGGTATGATGCAATGAAGATGGAGCCAGGCTCTTATAGCAGTGTTCACTGACAGGACGAGGAACAATAGGGACAACTTGGGATACATAAGTTTCCCTTTGAGCACGAAGAAGTACTTCTGTGCTGTGACTGATGGAGCACAGGCTGCCCAGAGGCTGTGGGATGTCCTCCTTAGAGATCTTCAAAAGCTCCTCGAGGTGGTGTTGAGTGTCCTGCTCTGGGAGTCCCTGATGGAGCTACGGTTGGGCCAAAGGACCCAGAGGACCCTGCCAACCTCAACCACGCTGTGATATTGTGAACTCAGCCTGTGGCTATCCAGTGACTCATAGGCAGCTAACCAATAACTAGAGAATAAGCAACATCTGTTCCTGCTATTGGGTAAGCAGAATGCCTCAGAAAAATAAAGCCACATCTTGAAATTAAGAAAAAAGCAAATTTTACTTTGAGCTTATATTGCAAATCCATCTCTGAATTACCCTTAAAACTTGAGTGGTGTATTTTTGCCCTTCATGGATTTTTCTGCAGAAGGTGGATTTATCTGTTGGTGGATTCACCTTCAGATGCATCATTTCTCCATGGGGAATAGCCAGAAAACACTGAAATTGGTAACAGAGTTAGCAAAACACCCAGGGTGCTGCCCTAATTTAGCTGGAGTTTGCTTTCAATTAAGAACAGTTGGGGGTTTGTTCCTTTATCTTGCATGTCATCTAGACACTTTCCTCTTACCTCTGAAGAAGAATGGTTTTATCCATTTTATAGAATTTAAGTGAAAGACAGTGAGGTGTTCCCTTTATTGCAGTAGTATTATATCATGGATAAAACTGATCTTAGGCATACAAAGATTTGAGATTCTGCTTTCTGTTGATTGCAAAGAGTGCAAATCTCAACCATTGTAAGGGATCACAGTTCTTTTCTTTGTAGCTTCTCTAGTTCTGTGCTTCCATCCAGTAAAAAAAAAAAAACTCCTGATTGATAGCACACAAGGAAAATTCCCATCCTACTACCATGGCCTGAGATCTATGGAAAATCTGGTGTTAATGCTTTTCTTTCCTCGGAATGATCTGATTTTTGTCATGGTTTTGCATAGCTTGTTTTGTTCTGGTGAAGTATTTTGGTGATTAATTCATTTCAAAGGGATTTCCTGTGACATAAATGCAGGTAATGTCATAAGTATTTAAGAGTAATCCATAAGTATTTTAAGATATGGGAGTTTGTTTAACCCAAGAGTGGATCAGTTTAATCTGTGATCTAAAAGCTAATTTAGATGAATTAAATCTTATTTTCCTCTGAACCAAATCTCTTTGGTTTGGAATAAGTCATTCAGAAACAAGCTTGAGTTTAGCAAAATGAGAACATCCATATAAGAGTTTACACTATATCGATTAAATTAATTATATTAATTTTAATAGAAATGTAGGAGTTAGTAAATGTTATCTAACAAGTACAAAAAATGCACATCTTTAACATGATAGCAATTAGTGTACTTCACTTGGTTTAGAGGAGTTGATGAACAGGAAAAGAGTTTAGAAGAGTAAGGGGTTGCTTCTTTTATGCATACTACATTTTTTATTAACACCTTGGACGAACAAGTTACAGTATACGGTTACATATGAGGCCATTAAATACAAGTGCCATGAAGAGTTCTGAATTATCAGCAGCTGAATCTGTTGTAAAGCACAGACTGTGAAAATTGCATTCAAAACCATGACCTGGTACTTTTACTTTGAAATGAGCAATAGGATAAACTAAGAGTGGCATACTATTTGCTACTAGTCTTATAATACAATTACAAGCTGGTAAATTTGGCCAAGTGTCTGACATGTATGTAGTCAGGGCAAAATTTTTCAGCAACAATCAATTTGTTGAATGATGTATTTTGTGTTTACATTCTCAATTTTAACTGTCTAGTATTTTTTTCAAAACTCAATGATTAGTTCAAAGTACTTTTAGAAAAGTTTGTATTTTAAAATTAATAGTATAGCAAACAAAACAGTTTGGATCAAGCAGAATATTTTGAATTGACTAATTGACCTTGGCAACTTTTTTTCTCATTTTGCCATGGGAAAAAAATAAGTGCTTTATTTCAGTCTGAATTGTTTTCCTCCTCACCACCTTTATTTCTTAATTCCGAAAAATAAATGAAACCAATCCTGCAAAGCTCCATCTGTTTGTCAGGGTATTTTGTGACCAGCAGGAGTCAAAACCAGCCCATAGTGATGGCAGGAGAGCAAGTAGGAGCTGACTACTGATTCTGGAATGTACTTGTGGAGGTATGGTACTGAAGAGCTTTGAAAGGAAAAATGGCACAGATTTACATTTCCTTTCTCTACCTGTTATTTTCCATGTACTTCTTTTATAGGTGAGAATAATTTGTTCATATCCTGCATGATTGTCTGTGCAAATAGATTTACAAATTAAACTCAGAAAGCTTTTGGTATAGAAGTCTATCCCTTTGTTCACACTAGACATTGCACAGACTTCCATTGCTAATGCATAGGTGATGCCAGTAATAAATATGTTCCTACAGTTGTTGTATGTAAGGGTCTGGTACAGTGCAAGATCTGCATTTCAGATTTTGAATCCAGATGCCTGTGTATAAGTGAAAATATTGACAACAGCCATTGGGAATGGTGTGAACCTGCTGCCTGGGCCCACAGCATATTGCTCTTCCCAGCAGGGACAATAGCAAAGCTGGACAAAGAATTTCTGAAATTGCATAATATTCATGCAGCAAAAAGTACAGAAAATGTTCCAGATGCCTACGGGTACAGAACTTGCAGCCTGAGGAAGTGCAGCATGTAGTGGCTGAACAGCTTGTTTGCACTTGGAATTCTCTCTCCAATCTATCAGAGGTTTTCACAAAGGCCTGTGATGGCTCAGTTCTGCTTTCACTGAATGTACCTACACTAGTAAACTAAACAGCAGCACTGGCATGTTTTTAATCCATGCTGTTAAATAGTTGGCATGTCCCCTGAAGCAGTCTTGTCCTAGGGCTTTCCCAAAAAGCTCCCAGACCTGGCTCTGGGGCATAAGATATTCACATTGGGCAGTGTGGATTCAGCCAGCCTCTTCTGGAGGCGTTTAGCCATGTGGATGTGTGCTGTTATACTGACTGACGTTTATCAGAGACTAATCCTTTGTCTTTTATTTAAGGTAAGGTCATTGGGAGGAATAAGAATGAAACTAGGATATATGTCTAAGTACAAAATTGCTTCAAAGCATTGAAATACTATTCCCTATCAAAAAACCCCTTATGCTTTAACTAGTAATCCTTTCTAAAAATGCATCTTAAGTGCTTATAAACAGACTAACTCTGAACTGTAGTACTAATGACAGAACTGTCAAAATAAAATCAGATTTGGGACTTTCCTTTTCTCTGCCTCATATTTTAAAATGTATGTCATGGAGCTGCTGGAGACTTCTGCATGGAGACCATATCTCCCCATTTGCTATTCGTGTGATGAAGGAAGTATAAGACTGCTGGTGTGAAGCTGTTAAATAAACTGAGTTTGACAAACTCATTCTGGGGAAGGTATTTGGACAAACAGTGAGAAGAGAGATTTTAAGAGAGAAGGAGAGGTAAAAAAGTGAGTGACGAACAGATGTTGAAATGGAGGTTACAATTTAATGCAATACTTTGCTGTGTGGGTGCCCTGTAAGTATGTGATGATCTGACTGCACAGGGTTGAGATATGTGTAAGAAATAATAATAAAAACCATAACAAACAAACAAACAAAAAACCACAATAGGACAGAATAAGAACCTCATAGTGATTACCAGATTACCAGCAGGTGCTGAAAAGACAGCAAGGTAAACTACAGCAACAAACTCCTTAAATTACAGCAGACCAAGACTGGGTTTTTGAAAAGGAGCTGTGTTACTCCTGCTGCTGTGCTGCCTGGTGCTGCCTGCATATTCTGAGTCATGTCTGGCAGCACGGCAGCTGGGCAGCTTCCCCAGGATGTAGCTGCTGGGCAAACATGGCTTCAAGAGGAACAAGGGAGAGGAGCAGGGATTTAAGGAGAAAGTGAAGCAGCATGGGGCAAAACTGAAGCATAGAATCATTAAGATTGGAAAAGACCACTAAGACCATCTAATCCAACCATTGACTAATCACCACCATAAATATATATACATAAACACATACAGATTATACACACACACAGAGAGAAAGCCTTTAAAACAGACTGATGCTAAATATGAATTGAAGCTCTTACAAGTGGAACCAAGACTTTCAGTCTATAGGTCTATCAGTAATCAATATCTGGACCTGATACTCTCGAGGCCATTTTGTACAGTCTGCCCATATCCATTCTATTAGATTGTCCAAGCCTCGACAACAGCCTGGCTTCAACCAGACTGGCTACTGGGCAGATTCCCAGCTTCTTGGAGTGCTCTGGGAGAGCTCTGGATGGCCATTGGCAATGCTGAACCAGGGCTTGTGGTCTGATCCTATTTAGTTTGCTAGGGTAGATGTAGCCTTAAAGTATACATCAAGTCATCTGTTGCCTTAATTCCACAGATTTCAAAGGATTTAGGCCAGAAGTAAACTTGCCCTAAGCTGTGCATTCTTGCAGCATGCTCATTATCACATTTGCCTTTGACTTGCACAGCTGTAAATCCATGGAAACCAGAGTAATTCAGGGATGAATCATGTCCATTATCTCCTTGTGTTTGTACAGCACTTAGCACAATGGTGCCCTGATCCTGATGGGAATTCAAGTTATTTTAGGACAATCAGAGCTTTCATTCGTTAAAATAAAGTATATTTTTAGCCAGAGTCAGTTTCAATGGCAATGTATAGAGTGTGGGAGGTGAATGAAGGGAAGGACACAGCTGATTCCCCAACACATGAATCTGAGTACACGTATCACATGTCTAAAAGATTAGCTCCTCTCCTGGTCAGTATGGTTGTGAAAATATGAGCAATGTGGGCCTTGGAAGCTAAGACAGAATACAAACAGCATAGTTTCTGAATGTTATTTCTTAAAAAAAAAATTATATATATATATATATATATAGCATCATTCTTAGGTTGCTTGGGATTCGAGGCCCAGTTTTTGATTTTGGAACTTTTGGGGTTAATATTGGTATGTTTAGCACCTTTCCTGAAAAGCAGTAAATCAGATGCCATGCCACTGCTTTCCATGAAAAGTTAGATCTCAGAGATGTGATTTGCTCACACCATTTTTCCCCCCATGCAAATAAAATGAACAAGGAACACTTGAAAAAGCAAGTACTGTGCTTGCTCAATGTTCAGAGGTGCTTGTTTCAACTCTTTTATGAAATCTTGTTAAGACCAGTAGGTCTTATAAACTCTAATGAAATACATATGTGGAACATACATAAAGACGTTGCACATGTCTTTCAGAATATTTGCTATATAAAAGACCAAACTGTGTGAAGTTATTATTCAAAGCAGAGGTAAGTTGTAGGAGAAGACAGAACAAAGCACCAGTTGCAGATCTTAATCCTAGTAGGGCTTTCTGCTGGTCCCTGTGAGCTGGAAGCTGAAATGCATGTTCGACCTTCCAGTTATTTTCAGACATAAATGGAGGAGATTGAATATCAGTTGCCATTAATCTCAATGTCCTGACATGACAAAATCACAATTACTCCCATCAAATGTGCTCTGATGCTCAAGCTTAGAAACATTAGAAGCATGTATTTTAACAACCAAAAATTATGAGCAATTACTGTTAGAGTTGTAACAAGTTCTAAAAACTGACACTTGAAACTAGGGGGTTGGCTTTCCAATCCTAACTCACCCGTTAGGAAAACATAAACCAAAGATTAAACTATTTCAAAGCCACTGCTTTGTTTTTCTTCAAGTCACTTTATTATCTCACTGAAACACAGTCTTAAAATCCTATGCAGTGAAAATCTGTGTCCAAAAAAGACTGTCAATTTTATGTAATGTTCAAAAACCCTGTTCTTCATCTTGCAGGCAGACCCATTAATTCTGCTTTATCTAATTAATTGAACAAATTTTGTTTGGTGTAGGAGTAAACTATTTTGAATCCTACTATTAGGGAACGATCTGACACTGCTATAGCTCTAAGAAACACTGATTTAATTCAAGAGCTGAGTTGCATGTGCAAGTCTCTTCAGTATGAATGCAAACTATGCAGCTGTCCTGACAAAGGAGCATTGTGCCACAGTTACCTGATGTGTGGGTGCCCTTCCCCTGTTGTTAGTGTATTTGTTCTAGCACATCTGCTTAAACCTGGCAGCCTGACTTTAATGTTCCCATGACTGTGTCAGAATCCACAAGTTCTTGAAGGCCTTTGCATTTTAGAAACAATGATGTTTGTATCTTACTGCATGCATGAAAATGGTGATAATGAAGACCTCTTTTCCTGAGCATAATATGCTTTTCACTAATATGCTCGGGAATTAGCTTGACTCTGTTTAGCCTCCTGAAACGCTGCTGATTCAGACCCTTGACAGTCAAAGGGAGAAGTTACGAGTTTTGTGAAGTTGCCACGGTAGCATCATAGAATCATAGAATATCCTGAGTAGGGAAGGAGCCATAAGGACCATTGAGTCCAACTCTGGCTCCACACAGGACTATCCAAAAATCAGACCATATGTTTGAAAGACATATCAATATAATTAAAATTCTTTCTGAAAACTAATCTACGTTGATCACAATAGGTAAGTAGATCACAATAACAAAAATGATTCATTTTTTACTGATATATTAAGTTGCTGAAAGCCCGCTTTTCAGCCCAGTGAAGTAGTTAGTCATCTGTGTTCCATTTGCTTTATACAATGATGAGATACATCTGCTCTAGCTGAAGTAATTAAAAGTAATGGCTCTAGGTTTTGACTGATCACTCCAGGCTTTTATAATCAGTGAAAGAGAGTGAAGTTTATCTGATACGGGTCTCGAAACCTACTGCAATGGGCTGCTCTGTGGGAATGCCACCCTTCAGTCCTCCTTCTTCTCTATGTGTGTCAGTGTGGAGAAAAACACTCTTATTTCTTGAAAAGCGCTTTCATTTCTGTTACTTTCTATTGATGTCGCAAAGAAGTATAATAAATTTGTACAACCCATCTAAATTAAACACAAGAACAGAAGACACAGAAATCTCAGTCAGAAATTCCACTTTTACACAGATGGAAGACATAATTCCTTCCCTCTGTCCCAGCCACCATCAAACACATACCCTGGGAGATGGGTGACAGAGTGGAGACAAGAGTGATGCCCATCAGTGCCAGCAACTTACTTCCTGACACTCGCCTTAGCAGAGCTGTCAGAGATCAGAGCATGCATCGCCAGCAGGTACAGTGCTGACATCAAGCTGGGAAAGATGCACTGTCTCTGGAAATTCAAAGGAGATGTAACTGAGACCCATGCCAAAGCAGCTCAGATACCAAGAATAGGATTTATACCAGTTTTATATAGTATACATCAGGAGACTGATCTAGTGGTTGGTAAACCTGCCCAGGGTAGGGAGATTGGAGCTTGATGATCTTTAAGGTTCCTTCCAACTTAAGCCATTCTATGATTGAATGATTCTGTACTCTCCAGGTAGATGTGTGCCATAGCAAGGTAATGTGGAGGTGCTGGCCAGTATCTCCTCAGTGTGCTAAATAGCAGTCAGAACACAGATGTGTGATCTGGTGCCCCTGAAAGAAATAATAAATTAAAGTAGCAGAATTCCTCGAAAATGTGCTGTCAGTAAATGTTAAAAGGAAGTTTTGTAAAATACGAAAAGAAAACTAGTCAGCAGCAAATGAAGTTAATCAGCAAATTCCTTTTTTTTTTTTACCAAAAACTCAGATGTATATTACTAAGAATAGGAAAAAAAAAATCAACGAGTTCTAAAGAATTCTAAATAGTACATCTAACTTATTAGATGACCAAATACAGTGAATTGAATCTAATAAATTCTAAAAAACATTATTAAAGATTACTCAGAAATAAGATTTTATTGTATTTATGGTCCCAAACAGTGTGTGCGGCTTTATGAATTTTCAAGCAGACAGAGAAAGGTCTAGATTGTTAGGTCTGAGTAAATCTTCTTGATGCCAATGGAGCGTTCACCCCTGCCTGCCAGGCTGTGACTCTCTGTCCCTTTGTCACCACAAAGAAATCCAACATCTGCGCTGCTTTTAATAACATCAAATTATTTCAGCTTGTATCATCACCAAAAGTGACAAAGCAAGATACAATGCATTATGGAACAAGGAGGACTAGATGTATTAAAGATAGTGGGATGCCTTTCTGTTCTAAGTCCACCTGTGTTCACCAGTATTTCAGCAGTGCTGAGCATTACATTGCAACATTAATTATCTTTCCATTTCCAGACCTATTTGAGGTGTCTAAATGGGTCTGAGAGGAGCAAGTTAAAAGCCTGGAAAAAGGGCACACAGCAATCATAAAAAAGTGTCATCAAAAGGGATATAATCTAAAATTTTGTCTTATTTATGCCTTTAAATGCATCCCTGACTTAAGTGCACTATCAAGCTGAGATTTGGAAATCAAAACTACTGGTGATTATGTACCTTAGTAAGGCATTTATATAGGCGAAACTCTGCCTTTTTTTCCTCAGGAAACAGCTGATATTTGGAAAAGATTGAGAGTTAACATACTGACTTCACAATAGAAGACCTGGATTCTGCTTCTTTCTTGGCCTGAATGGATTCAAATTAACCTTCGCTTCAAAGAAAAATGCTCCAGTTATACGTGCTATAAACCAGTCATGGTGGGACTTCATCCTCTCCTTTGGTTAGGCTTGGCAACTTTTATGCTAAAAATAAAACCTGTAAGACTTGTAGGAGAACAAGCTCAGTATAATTGTCTAACAGTCCTACTGATCCAATAAGCAAAATATTGTGCTGGATACTGTACACTGATGTTCTCGTGTATCTTACGTTCCATATAAACAGACAATAAGTCTGAAAGCAGTGCCACTCTGGGGGCCTGAGCCCAGATAATAGTTCTGTCCTTTCAAGCCTTGCAGTCATTTTTCTCTGTCAAATGAAGACTCTACACTGAAGAATATACTAAAGTAATAGAAATAGTCATAATGCACTTCATTAAAAGCTAGCAAAATGGTACTGACATTCACAGGAATGTATCAGCATTGTGTTCTTACATCAGACAACTCTTTGAGTAGGTTTTCCTATTGAGACTAACACTGAAGATCATGAGACTTCCTCCTGCCCAAAGACACTAAGTGCTTATATTCAGAATTCAGCAACTCCACTACTCTCATGTTGCTGGCAATAGTGACATTCAAATGGCTTAATTACTTACATCTTTAAATATGAATAGACTCCTAGCTGTCTTGAGAAGACCTTTGCACTAATACAGTAATTGTGCCATAAAATTGCCTCATTTAATCATTGAGTTTGACTTGGGCATAATGACTATTTGACATCCCAAATAGAGGAAGAACATGAATTATCCTGCAGTTTGGGAATCATCTCCCACAGCTGATGTAGAGATAGTTGATAAAATACTTTTTCAATAGAGTAAGCACAGTGATAAACAAGTATATATGCATATCACTGACAGGGCATGCAAATACTTGCACGCATCATAGTTAAATATGAAACCTTTTAGAAAATGTTCCCATCTACAGTGGTGATCTTGACCAGAGACAAAGAAAAGGGTGGCATACAACTACAGGTAGGCCTGGACGCCTACCTGTGCGACCTGGTGTAGGGAGCCTGCTTTGGCAGGGGGGTTGGACTCGATGATCTCTGGAGGTCCCTTCCAACCCCTACAATTCTGTGATTCTGTGATTCTGTGATACTGCTGCTAAGATATTAGATGATTATATTTCTACTTAGACTTGACAAAAATTATTTCCTTGTCTTGGATTTCACAGTGATGACCCTATTTTTTTCCTTTACTATTTTTTTCCCCTCTCTCTATTTTTTTAAGGCAGAAGTGACTGATTTAAAATTTTGTATAAGAGCAGTTAGAGCAGAAGCTTTCTTTAAGTATCTTCAGCTGACTTGATGATGATTGCTGCCAAGATCAGTGTATGTGAATGCGGTGGTTAAACATGGACGGGCAACTAAGCTCCACCACACTGCTCTCATTTCACATTCTCAAAAAGACTGGGGGAGAAAATATGATGAGAAGAGCTCATGGGGTGAGATAAAGATGGAGAGATTGCTCACCAATTACCTTCATGGGCAACCAGATTCAGCACAGGGAAGCTAATATAATTTATTGTGTAACACTAAGAGACGAGAGCATAGAGAACTAAAAGCAAAGTACAATCACCTTCCCTCTGTCCACCATCTTCTATCTCCACTCCCTGAGCAGTGCAGGAGGATGGAGAATGGGGCTGCACTCAGTCCATAATGCTTTGTCTCTGCCACTCCTTCACGGTCACTCTCTGCCCCTGCTCCACGTGAGTCCTTCCCATGGGATGTTGTCCTTCCACAACTGATCCCAGGTGGGCTTCCCATGGGCTGCAGTTCTCCAAGCACTGCTCCAACACGGCTCCATACAGCAGAGTGCAACTTTCAGGAGGGCCATGGCAGGTCCCTGATGGAATAGCTGGAACTGACTTTCATCTGACAAGGGGCAGTGCTGGGCTCTGCTCAGAGATGCCAAAATTGAAGAACCTGCTACCAAGGCCTTGCCACGTTACAGTAAACTAACACACCATGGTTATCACAGTTTTAAAAATTTAAGTAGCTGCTCAATTTCCAGCAGAGATTTCATTACAGATAGGATTGAGGGAAATTTTTCAATATGCAGCAATTATGGCAATTCTGTGATTTGCTTAGATCTTGATTTAGAATAAGTCTCTGATTTTCCAAAAAGAAAATATTTAAATCTTTTTGGGGAGTCATTTAAGTCCTAGGTGTTGCATTATATTTGCAGTATATCTGTACAATATGAAATCTAAGTATATCAACAAAACATTATTCCAAATGAAAAAGCAAAATATTAATTTCAGAAAGTGGGAACACAGTCTTTCAATATCAGCACACTTTGCCCTTAGAGCGATATCAACACTTTCCCTTCCTGAGGTTTTTTTTATTATTTCAATGAAGAGACAATTTCTGATGGAATTTCAATTGCCTATCTAATTGTTGTTTCAATTTTCATCACAATGAAGAGATGAAATGATGTTGGATTTTCTGCTCCTTAGTTAACTGAATTCATATCTCCAAAAGAAAGGTGAGATCACAGACAATACGTGTCTCTCTCTATTGAATTTTCCTCCCAGTCTTCCACACAACCTCCCTGTGATGCTTATATACTGTTGACTTTTTTCTTTCTTTGACAGATTGAGAAAACAAGCAAATAAACAAACAAACTTACCTAGAAACCAAAAGGTTCAGCAAAGTGCTTTTTAAAACCACAATAAACTGCAGCCTGTGTTTCAGTATCTTAGGTAAACAAGATAATTATCATTTTATCTTAATTGTTAGCAATTCTATTAAACCAGCTGCATAACTAAGTTAAAATGACACACTATAATTTGTAAACAAAGCTGAGTTAGATTTGTATTCAATTCACACAATTTTAACAGTATTTTTGTGTTTAGCTGGACAGATCTTTCTAATTCTGTTTCAATTGTTTTTTATCCGTTTCCAGGCAACGCAATATGTAAGGTTTGCATACAGTATGTAAAAGCTGCAGATGAAAAAATAAAAAGTTGTAGTCTATGTTAACACATATCAAACAAAATGGAATCCTGTTAAAATAACTGACAATTGGGTCATTTTATCCTGATGAAAATATTCCTTAATACTGCTTTCTGGGATCTGTTCTGTCCATATGTCAACTATTTAATATTTTTTCTGAACCTGGGTGAAAAGCTGTGATGTCACTAGGAATTAGAGAAGCTAATGTTGGAGTAGAACTGCACTTATTTTAAATATTCTCACCCATTTGTACAGGTCTGCCAGAACAGCTTGACAAAGAAAGGTTTTTGCTAATGAATTTCTACCTGCACATGCTCCATGTTACCTGATTATTATACAATTTTACAGTGCCAACAAATATAACATGGGTCCAAAAATGTTCTTGTCATAGCTCAATAATAATGATACAAAGAAACCTCTGCACTTCCATTCCCACTGCTATTTTCCATATAAAACTCCCACTTCTCTAATTTCAAACTGAAAGTGGAGCTGGAATAATCTGAAACAGAGAAACACCCTCTGGCACCTACCAACCCATATGCACATGTTTAGAGGTTAGTATAGTCAAAAGAGTGCATCGTCTCCCTTTCTCTATTTACCTGCTGCTCAGAAGTCTGAGATGAGCTTGGATTAGACAACAAATGAAAAAACACATCTTTAACTCATTCCTTGAGAGGTGTAACTTTGGTGATTTGATGCCTAACATGGAGTTTAGCACTTATGCATAAGTAAAATAAGTGCAGTGAATGACAGAAACAAGCACTTCATTGGGGAAATGTTCATTCTGCATTAATGGTGCATATAATCTTTAACCAGTCTGGTTATTTGAACAATTTGTTCCAGCTAAGAACAGATTGAGCTGTTCTTTGAATCATTCTTCAGCAGGCAGTACAGTGTGATTTTATGATGACTTTTCTTTGTGCTGTAGCTGAGTTCATCTGAGGTAAAACTTGCTGAAATGCAGAAGGTTTGTAAAGGTACTGCACACAGCCTGCAATCTAGTAGACTTGACGTGAAGGCCTTTATGTGAACTGTATGCACTGCATTTAAGCAATCACCACACATAGTTTTCTAGTAACTTCATGGCTTGCTTTCAGTTGTATATTCCAGACATGCTTGACATTTAAATTTTAATCCTGCTTTGTATATAGAGTTCTCTTGAGGAGTATCCTGGTAGAATGCATTCAGGAAACTGAACTTGATTTTGGTCATAGCAGGTTGCCCCCTTCCCAATGAATTGCTTTGAGACCTAGAACTACCACTGCTACCTTTAAGGAGGGGAAGTGGATGTAACTGTAAAGCAAAAGGCATACCTGCAGGACAAGAGAAGCCTATTTACAACTTAAAGCATTTTTGAATACACAGGTACAGTTATTTCTAAGAATTATCTGCATATTTCCGTAGTTTGAGGTCTCGACTTTGATTTATAACAACAAAAATTTACAAAACATGATACAAATTTCAGTTTACAAAGCTATAAGATTTTCATTTTTTCCAGTTACAAGTATGAGTCCTTTTGATTGTCTCCCCTCCCTCTTTACCTTCTCAAAAAAAGAATTGAAAAAAAAACCCACCACGAACAACAAAACACTACAAGGGTCTCATTGAAACTACTGCGACCCAAAAGTAGAAGTCATAATTGCAGTTTAATGAAACCAATTTTAAACGTTCCTTTTATCTCTGCTGGGATGTTTATTGTCACAGTTCAAGTTTTCTCTTTTTAGACAAATTCAAGCCACTTGCTAACCTGTTCATGCTAAATGTCACCCTGTAAAATAAGTAACTTTGACAAATCAGCCCCCACGCTACAACCCCAGCATGGTAAAAATATCGCAGTAACATTCTGGCTTTTTGAAATGGAAAAGGTGAATGTCATTTGTCATTTCTGCCGAGAAATACCATTATATTTCTTGTAGGAGCTCTGGAGAAGCTCTGAATTTCAGTTAATACCTTAAGCAAAACAAAACCCCATTTCTGAGTAAGTATTTATAGAACTTCTGTGTACTGGGGCTTGGGTAGAACTCATAGTGAAATATCTAAATTTGTTTAAATGGCAGAAATAATAACCTGATCTGAATAACAACTACTTTTCTGTTTTTTTTCCAGAAGAATGCCAAACTTTAACACAAACCCAACCTATCTGCTGATGTACCAGACAGTATGTAAATACCAAGACCTAGTTAAGCAATTTAAAAACTATTACTCCCTGTTAATGTGATAGAGACATAAGCATCTGATGAGTGTTTAGGGATATCGGAGTCATCTATAGCCATATCAAGACATTTAAGACTCCCAGGGAGCCCAGTTTCTTATCTATGTTCTAAGATCTCCTAGAGAGACCCAAAAACCTGGAATGACTAAAAGGTAAAGAAGGCAACAGTGGCCACTTTTGTCTAGAATGTTACCACAGAAAGAACATGCATTCTTTGTTAATGAGCCTGATATTGGATTGTTCATCTAGAATCATCTTTTCACAAGGGTAGTTAGTGATAGGACAAGGGGAAATGGTTTTAAACTAAAAGAAGGAAGATTTAGATTAGATGTTAGGGAAATTTTTTCACTGAGAGGTGGTGATGTACTGGAACAGGTTGCCCAAAGAGGTTGTGGATGTCCCATCCCTGGAGGCATACAAAGCCAGGCTGGATGTGACTCTAGGCAGCCTGGTCTAGTGGTTGTCTACCCTGCAAATAGCAGGGGGGTTGAAACTAGATGATCATTGTGGTCCTTTTCAACCCAGGCCATTCTATGATTCTAAGATTCTAAGATTCTGTGATATCAGGTTGCCTGATTTAGTGGTTGCCAACCCTGCTCACAGCAGGGGAGTTGGTTTTAAATGATCTTTAAGTCATTCTATAATTCTATGATTCTATGATTCTATGATTCTATGATTCTATGGTACGTGGACGGAAGCTTTACCTGCCTGAAGCTAGGGAGGTTCAGATCTGTACCTCCCATCTTCCAAAGAGACAAGGTGGGACAGCAGATGCAGTAGGCATAGACTGGGGGACTTCATCTGCATCTAGCATGTCAAAGCCAAGCAGCCAACAGGCTGCCCAGAGAGGTTGTGGATGCCCTGTCCCTGGAGGTGTTCAAGGCCAGATTGGATGGGGCCCTGGGCAGCCTGGTCTAGTATGAAATAGGGAAGTTTGTGGCCCTGCATGTGACATGGGGGTTGGAGATTCAT
The DNA here is from genome assembly GCA_037305975.1 of Chrysolophus pictus. NCBI lineage: Eukaryota > Metazoa > Chordata > Aves > Galliformes > Phasianidae > Chrysolophus > Chrysolophus pictus. Next base: position 11,978,342 of record CM074578.1, read on the forward strand.
GATCCTTGAGGTCCCTTCCAACCCTGGCCATTCTGTGATTCTGTAAGACTGAAATTTCAGGGAGAAAGAAAGAAAATAACAGCCTGAGTTTTGATGGAACAGAAGGAGCATTTTGTTCTGAACTGGGAAAGTGGGTCTGGTTATCTTGTTCTGGTCAATGTTCCTGAAACTCCCAGTGAAGGGAGTGATAAAGATTAGCTAAAAGTGTTAATTGTTTATTCTCCTTCAAAAAGAGAAAAAATGAAGTGATAGTTGTCCAGATTGTAGCATTATTTTATGAGTAAATAATGCAATGATGATTTCTGCACAATCTAAAATTATAATTAGACAGTCCTGTGGCCCCCAGTACTACTGTGTGTCAACATTTCATGAATTTTTATACACATAAACTCACAAAATCCATAGAAAGTAGGGAAATTGATAACTTATATCTCCCAGTTTCAAAATGGTTACTCAGTTATTACCTTGTCTTTTAAATATCCCACAAACATACTCATTCACATAGACCATAAAAATATTAGTCACAAAATTACATGCATGAAATTGCAATGAAGCTTTAATAGATCCCTTTTTGAAATTTTTTGTTCTTTAGTCCTCAATTATTTTAAAGCTTATCTTTCTGCCTTGAACATCCTACTAGCCACATAACAGAAGCTATGATACCACAGCTTTGTTTCAAGAGTTACAACTCAGTTGGCAGTCACTCAGTGTGTGTGCCTCTGCATCCTCATTTGAAATAAGCTGCACCCTATGCATCCTTCAGGTAGGCTCTGTCAATTTGGTATCAAAAATGACAAGAGATGAGCTGTCTTCCAAAGAACTGATGCAAAATGTAGCAATATTGTTTGACCCTAGGGACTGCAAGATGGCTCCTTAGCACTGTAAAAAAGCTGAAAGAAATAGCTTGGCTTTGGGGAGTTATATGTCTCTGAGGTAGAATATGAAGTACCTGACGAGGAAGTTATGGTTCAAAGGAAGGTTATGAAAATAACAGCAGCCATCCTAAAATTATCTAAAAGATTTACAAGAAGTCTACTACAGTGTGTGGGTTTTGACCTCTAGGAACACTAAATTTTATTCATCTTGTGCTGGAGAACAAAACACATTTGGAATATTAAATCAGTTTCATTTTTGTGCTTGAGTGCTTATGGGATTTGGAGTAGAGGTTTAGATTATAAGGAAACAGTTGTCAAGTCTAAAGCATAATTAAGACAGTTTTGGTGCCAGAAACAAGATTCCTTTTTTCCTGCACACAAAGAAATCCAGTTTTTCTCTGCTCTTAATATAGAGCAGGTGTGAAGAGTACTATTTTTTTTACATTTTATCTGAACAGTCAAAAATGTACTAGTAATACAGTTCCATGAACTGATAGCTTTACAGAGCTCAGAATTTACCACAGATTTTCCTCCCATTAGAGATTTGACCTCATACTTAAAAAACCTTCCATATATTTGAAAGTCTTCCTTAGTACTTGCTGTCAGTTTAAGTAGCCTACCAGTGTTAAATTTCAGGCACTGTACACAGAGCAAAGGCCCAGTAAATATTTGGGTTCCCTTGCCAAATTTCTAAATCCTGCAGTTTTAGAAGAAGTTTTAAAACAAATCTCATCATTTCCCATCTATTAGTTCTGTTATAGTGACAATTATTTTACTGGATTATATACCAAATACATGAGAGTACCTCCAGTGAGGATTTGGTCTTCACATATTATATGATTTACAACCAAGGACAAGGTTTGTTCTAAGAGTGTGTAGTCTCCATATAACAGTGAATATGATGCAAAGGCAACAATGATGAGAGTGTGATCAGAAATAGTGAGTGAATCAGGAGGCACTGGACTCTTTTTTGCAGTTCATTGACCTACACAGACATAAACAGGTAGTAGGCCTTGTCTTTGAGAGCCACTAGTAAAAATCAAGAGGTAGCTGTAGATTTTTTACAAAACTGAGCTCTGAAAACTCCCCAGATTATTGCACCAGGACAAAGCATTGAAATAACAAAGTAGCATCCTTAAGCCCTCAATGTTCAGCCATCTCTGGTTATTTTTACCTGGACATACTCTGAAACTGACAGCATAAACATCTGAGAACAACCATCTGGTAGCCTTGCAAAGCCCTTGTGGGTGGAAGGAGATTTTTTCAGTCCCTTCTCACTCAACAGCAGTTGTAAAGCTACTGAAGTCACAGAGAGCTGGATTAATCTGTATTCAACATTGGAGGACCTATCAGTTAGAAGAAGGAGTCTAACTGACAAGCTTAGACTAAACAGCTAGAATTTGGATAGTTGAAGCTAAGTGACATGAATACAGCCTAGGATTTGCCTTCAAAATCCCCAAATGTTGGATAATACTATATGCCAGTCTCTGGCCTCAGCCTTCCAAGAGGACATTTTTTCCTTTTCTGTTGCAATTGGTAGAAGATTGGCATTAGGAAAGTCCTTAGGCTTTCTATCTACTGCAAGAAAATCATTCCTTTATTTGTAATTCAGTTTAACACAAATGGGTGCTTGAATGGGAGTTCTGTTATGGTTCTTATATGCTCACCGTCTTCCAGAGTCCTTGTCAGTAGGTTGCACATCACCTATGGCAGAGACCAACTTAAGGTAATGAATCTGAGTCAAAGTGCCTGGCTTGTGCAGCCCACTAATGATCCTCTTCCATTTTGGAAGTGGTGTGGCTAACCCCACAGTGCGCTGCTGCTTCCAGGACTGAGCCAGCCTCTCAGAGCAAACCTGCCTTTTGCTTTCCTGGGCTCAACTCTTCTCAATTAAACATAGCCGTTCTTCCCTATCTCACACAATGACAATGGAAGTGTTCAAAACAGTGAAAGGATGAAAATACTATGGAAACAGTCCTGCTAAACAAGGTGTGGGTATAAGTTGCTGTGTGCATACTGAAACCAAAAAGGTTACAGTTTGTTCACTTATTTGTCTATTTATCTATCTATTTAATTCATGTAATGAAGTAATTCAACTTGCATTGTTTGGTGGGACAGAAGGAGTGTGGGTGACAGTGGGAGGAAATTTGTTTCCTGTAGGAACTGCAGTAGGTGAGGAAAAAGATGTGCAAGACAAGAAGGCACAGTGTAAAAGAGGAAATTTGATAGAATCACATCTCTATTTATATCTGTTAATATGCAGAGAAATATTAAAAGTGTGTCTCTCGGAGCAAGAAAACAAAATTTCTTATATATCACAAGAAAAAAATGGTGTGCTGCAAGGTATGAAGGTATGTACATTTGGGAAATGTATAGAGTTTTGCCTCTGGGAGAACAAACCTCAAAACTTGGAGTCAGATGTACAGAACCACTGGAAGATTTTGAAAGACATTTGGAAGGTTTAAAAAAAAAAAAAAATTACAAAATAAGAAAAAACACCCTAAGGTTTAGATTTGATTCTCTTGATACAGTTGTCCTTGATTCTAGAAGAAATTGAAAATACCTTTGTAACTTTTGGAAATAAATAACCTCACGTAGAAATCAAGTACCTTACCTGCTAAAACACATATCCATTTTTTCAGGGTCTAACTCCACGGCAGGATTCGTGTGCTACTCCTTATGTTCTTATGCCCCAAAGCACCTTCCAGGTTTACCTGGGAAGGTTCTCAACAAATGATAATCTGCTCCACACAGCTCCCCAAAGCAATACAGTGATGTTAGTCTGACACCTTGCTTAGGGTAACAGACTTCCTCTTCATAGTAGTTCAAACATTGAGAAGCTGAAGATGAATCAACTTTGTTATTGTTTAAAGTTTGCTCTTTTACTGTAGATACAATTACAGTGTTGATGTGTATGTGTGCAGAACAATGCACATAAAACAGATCTTAAAACCCATGCATGGACTGGAAGGTAAGGTACAAACAAAACATTAATCTATTACACTTCTATGCATTGAAACAAATCTGTACTAAAGCAATTGAGCATTTACTGTCAGAGTCTGGTCTGGTATATCTACCTGGTATATCTACCTGTGTAGCCATACACCAGGCACCTATGTAGTCTCTGGTCACGTAAATATAAAATAGGTACCTGGTCTAACTGATCAATTCAGGGCAGCCTGGTCTAGCATTAGGTGGGAAGGTTGGTGGCCCTGCATGTGGCAGGGGGGTTGGAGATTCATGATCCTTGAGGTCCCTTCCAACCCTGGCCATTCTGTGATTCTGTGATTCTGTAATACAGGTGCACAGGGAACCTGTGGAAAGAGAGAAACATTTCAAGAGAAAGCACCCTCCAGTGTTTTTCTCCTACGATGAAGAAGAAACAAGATGTGAAAATATCTGTGTTGATCTGTTCTCTGAGTCAACATTCACATGATTAATGAGCTGTATTCAACTCAGTATTGTCCTGTTTAGGGGAGAGAAAAAGTATTGAATATTCTAGCCTGAAATATTGGTGCTAACATGGGAATGCTAGAAACAAAAATCTAAAAGGTTTATAAAGGAAGTGAACAGAAGTTGCTTAGTCTAAAGAAAAGAAGACTGAGAGGAACATGTCAATAAAAGCAAGAAAAGAACAAACAGTTCTCCATGGTTATTAAAGACAGAAAATAAGCAGTGCATAGATTCTGTGACAAGGAAACAGAAGATGAGTGTTAGGATACAGTTTTGCAATAAGGAGAACAGTGAAGAAACAGCCTATGTTCTGACAGTATAGAATCTTAAAGCAAGCAATAAAGATCTTTGAACATAGGAATATTTGTCAGAATTAATACAGTTTTAACTGACACTGTCCTGAGGTCCTTGCCATCCTTATGATTTGATAATTTTCTTAGTTGTAATTTCAGCCGGGTAACATTTTCTTCATTTCCCATTAATTGCAAATTTTCCTTCTAATATCACTGAATCACACAGTTGTAGAGGTTGGAAGTGACCTCTGGAGATCATCTATTCCAGCCTCCTGCTAAAGCAGGAGGGCTGTAGTAAAATCATTTTGCTGGGATATTTCAGGCTAATCATTTAAGGCCTGGGTTAAGATTGCACTTCTTTAGTTATACATCAGCTAACAAAATTTTTTAGGTTAGGGACAGTTAAGCTACCATGAAATCAGATGTAATCAAAGTATACACTTGGTTACATCACCTGAACAACTGTTTATCAATGTAGAATTGTCATTGTTGAAAGGTGCAAAAATAAGGAAAAATCTATGACAAAGGGAAGACTTCTGCTGTCTAGAGCTCTTTACTAAAGGCCTGGAAAAAATAAAGTAATAGACACTCAGTGTCTGGGATGATATTATTGAAGAAATACTTTAATTTTAAAGTTTGTATGATTATCTTTTAAAAAGAGAATAAAATGAATAAAACATATAAATGCATGTTTAATTAATTAAATTATCCAGAAATCATCTTTTATGGCTAATCTATTCCTTTATGTGAAGACTTCAGAAACAGTTGTTATTTTATTACTACTTTAACACAGAACTTTTTAAAATAACCTCAAAAGCAAATGAAGAATGAGCTGTTGGCTTCTGCTGTATTTAATCTCTGGCACAAGATTGGAAACGCCTCAAAGTGACAGTGCTCATTTCCTGAGAGTCACCTCAAGGCAAAAGGTTCAGTTAATTCCAGGTAAAAATACATCTCATCTAATCTCATACACGGTGCACAGAAAAATTGCTTTGGCTACAGATTCCATCTACTTGTACAAAAGTTACTTCTGAATAGTAATAGCAAACTTCTTTTATAAGCAAACATCTTTTATAAGCAGTTTCTTAACCTAGTCCACTAAAGTTCATCAACTAAGAAGTGAAGAGATTTTCTTGGATCTTTAGGGGTAGTTCACTTTCCTCAGTAAAGGGATTCCTGTTCAAAGGAAGGGATCTGATAAATGTTTTAAAATATCTCAAGGGAGATGGGAAACAAATGGATGAGGCCAGTCTCTTCTTGGTAGTGTGTAGCAATAGGACAAGGAGTAATGGCCTAAAACTTGAACATAAGAAGTTCCGTTCTAAGATGTGGAAGAACTACTTTGTCGTAAGGGTGACAGAGTACTGGATCAGTTGCCCAGAGAGGTTGTGGAGTCCCCACCTCTGGAGATATTCAAGACCTGTCTGGATGCCTACTTGTGTGATCTATTGTAGGCTACCTGCTATAGCAGTTCCATTGGACACAATGATCTCTAGAGTCCTTTCCAACCCCTGCAATTCTGTGATTCTGTGGTCTCTTGAGGTCCCTTCCAACATCTGTGATTCTGTGATTCTGTGAATTGATGTCTTTCAGAATGATAAGATCCATAAAAGGATCTTACCTGGTGAAATTACCTTTTTGGGAAAGTGCTTCTCACTGTCAAGGTAAGCATTTTGAAATAAATCAGCAGAATTAATATATGGCCATAAGCAAAACTACACAGTTACATCTTCCAATAGCTGGCATGTAATTCAATACTTGAGGACTATTTTTCTTTTATCCCTATCAAAATAGTAAACTGTTTATACACTTTATTGAAATTTTTGGTCTATTCCGGGGAATGCAGGGAAAACTGGATTGCAGTGAAGAAAAACATATAGAACAAAGCAGCGTTTTCCTTCTGTCACTGCACATCCACAGGGAAGAGTAATTTGTGGAAACATGGAGATGGAGGAGTAATGGATTTCTCTGTCAAAATGATGAGTGAAAGAAAGAAGTAATTACCATTAATTCACTCCAATTATGGCTCAACAATTTTTTAGCTGTATGTTCCCATTTAACTTTCATTTAAAACAAAACAGTTGCCACAGACCCAGAGCTAAAAACAGAAATCCCTTTCAGCTACTAGCAAATTAGCTAGTAATGTTCTTATTATATAAGTGGAGGGAAGATTGTCTTCTTCCAGGCAAACACAGGAAGTACTTGTTTGTTTCAGGCACTACTCCTTTTACCCCCAAACTCACAGTTGAACTTTATTTCCAATGTTATAATCAGCTAAGCATGATAATACTTTTTTTCTGGTTCCTATTTAGCTTTCAAAGCCCTCACAGGATTTCTGTCATGGATCAGTGGCACCTTCCAGGAGGGAGTGAGGTCAGTGGACATCCTTGGTATACAGGAAGGTAGTTCTATTAGAAAAGGGAAATGTTTTCAAATCCCTCAGATCTCAAGCTACTAAAAATAAACTAATGAGCCTTAAATTAACTTTTTTTTTTTTTTCCACAGCTTTTCCAAGCCAAAAGAAAAGTATTTATTGTCTGAGAGAGACATGCAGGAAATTAGGCTTATAAATTGTGTTTAAATGATTATAGTTTCCAACCTTCCTTAATTCTAATCTTAATCCACTGCAAAGTGTATGTTTTAACTTCAGTGGTTTTTTTAAATTTGTTCTCATTGTACTGGGTGAAATATTTGAATGGAAAGGCTCTTTGAAGACACATGCAGTAGGAATCACATTGATATCCCTTTTGACTGTCTGCCTAAAGCAGCTGTGAATAGGTCCGTATTCAGTGTTATTTACCTCCAATAACTAAAATGATTTTGATAAATTATCTGTACGTTTCAAATACTCCAGAATCAAGTCAGTGTTGGGATACCAGCAAAACTGATATCATGAAGAGTATAAAGAGATGGGAATTTGTGTGATGAAACCTATCCTTACAGTGGCACCCTCACACTGAATTTATGCCCATGTTGCACGCTGGAGGGCAAATGTAGAGCCACCTTGTGTATACAAGTATGAGCCTCGTTAGCTTTATCCTACTTTCTGGAAGAGCCGCAGGTGATTCCAACTGGGCCATGTTTGATTCATACACATTAAAAAAAAAAAAAAGAACTTCTGAGGAGTTTGAAGTAGACTATCAAGCATTCCTCCACACAGTACCTCAGGTTAGGGTTTGTCGGTCCCAACAGCTACTCTTGATGAGGTCTCCTTTTTGAGGGGATGATGAGAGAATTTGAGTTATATTTTGCCAGTTGACCTCATGGACAGAGAGTTGTCTCATTTTATTTAGCAGTATAAAAAGCCTGAACACAAAAGATGTTAAAGAATATCAAGCTCTTTTTAAAATCTCATTAGTTCTCTTTCTATGTTGTGTTATCTACAGAGAGACCACTACTGAACTGAGAATGACCTAATGCAAGGACTTAATAGTGTGAGTTTATGTACAGGCCTTATATTAATCAATTCACAAAAGCACAAAACTCCAGATGGGCTGGCACTTCCCCTTTACATTGACTTTATGGGCAAACTGTTACCAGTTTGCATATCACAAGCCAATTCTCCAGATTAAAATGGAGTGAATGATGTCAGCCTTAGGCAGAGGAGGACTCTGGAATTACATCATTCAGTCCTAGAGAAAAATTACAAATTAAGGTGTGTTATAGACTACAACAACCAGAAAACTTACTACAGGTAGCTAGTAGCTACAAAACTCAAGCAAGCTTCAAAAAGTCAGAATTACTGCACTTGCAGAACTGTAAGAAATTTAGACAGATAAAGATGAGTATAAGACCAAGGAGATGTCAGGATGTTTCCAAATCTGGAGCAAATCATAGTGAATGGGAATAGCTCATGCCTTGGGCTAAGGACCCAGCCCTCTTGCGACATCTTTGCCTTTCAATTGCAATCAGTAATGGCTGAGTCCCACAAAATCATCAGAGGGAAATTTAAATGAAATCACTGCAAAACAGTGTTTTGCAGAACTCCATGTGCTTTCTAAAATCCCTTTAAATCCTTTTAATTGAAAGCACTGAAGAAAGCCTGTAACTTCCAAATGTCAGAACACAGCGCTGAGCATTGCAATGAAGTGAGCTTGATAGAGTGTGTGAGATGATCCCATTGTTTCCCTATGAAGACTTGTCTTTCTTTTTCCTGCCTCTCCGCTGAAGATCCTGGTGTTTCTTCCTCCACCTGTAGAATTCTTGGAGGAAACTGTCAATATTTCATACTAAGTTCAAACGTACCATGTTTTTATCCTAAAGTTTATTTATATTTCTTGATTACTCTTGTTCTGGCTCATTTCCTTTGTTTCATTCATGCCAGAAAACCTTGCTAGAGTGCTTGTCAGTTATTAATAAATTAAGTCAAACAGTAGCAACCACGGTTCAACAATTTTGGCATATATTAAGGAATTCCATTTTCATTGTTAGGAGAATTTTTGGCCCATTTTCAGATCAAACACAAATTCCAGCCCTTTAACATCTGTTTTTACTATATTTAGATTGGCAAGCAAACAAACACAATGAAAATGAGACTTAAAGATACATTCTCAACAGAAGATGCAGATACTCCATCAACAAATGCACTTTAAGAACTTTTGCATAAAAATGAAAGGAATAACTAAGTTTTGTTTGCTTACTGATTCTTCACAAAGTCACAGAGGGTGAAATCAAAAAGAAACAGTATCAAACACTCTTAGATAAGGTTCTGTAAGAAACTAAGAAAAAAAAAAAAGATCAATACTTTGTCATGAAATTCTAGGGATGGCCAATCCACTGCTGTGATTGGTGAATTATTTCGTTTAGTTATAGCAATTATATTTAAAGTTAAATAAACAAACAACAACAACAAACAAAACAAAAAACCGACATTTCTCTACAGGATGTACTCTGTATTCACTTCAAACTTTTGGGGCTTTAGATTTTGTTTCATAGCTCTCATTATCAAATTAGTGCTCGGACATAGAGTGTCCAAGTAAGTCATCAAAATCTCTGGAATTTATTTAGTTTATCTGAAGTTTTTCACAGTATTATGTAGTTTTCACTTTCATCTTTTCTCTGAATTCTGCACAGTTCATCACCATCCATTTTGGACTGTAAGTTCAAGAAAACAGACATGAGTAGACAAACACTATCTTGTTCTTTTGGCACGTTGCTTTTTGCCTTTCTCTGTCACATTATGTCATGATTCTGCTTTATATGAAAATAATATAGTAAGTGATAGAAACCAATCCCTTTTCTGAGATTTTTTTTTTTTTTTTTTTTTTCTCAAAACAATAATGCACTAATCTCTCCTTGTAAAAACAGATTTTTCTAAGTGTTCATCTCCCACCTCAGGAAACCTTCATGAATGTAGTAACAAGACTTTGCTGGGTAATGGTTTTACTGCTGCAAGACAAAGTAGGTTATTTGCCTTCCTCTGCTGCAATCACACCTTTGATTGTAATGTAGATTTACTTCTGCTAGAAGACAGCAAAACTTTTCCTTCAGACTGTCTTAGTCCGATATCTAAAAGGCTCAATATTTTTGAATCTAGAATAAATTGCTGCGATCATCTGGCCCAATAGCTTTTATAGTACTTAAAGCTATTAACAAAACAAATTTGAGGCAAACACTATCAGAAGCTGAGAAAAGTCCATATGCTTGTCCTTGCCTAGCATATTTAAGAGACCTGGCTTCCTGAGGGTTACTGAAATTTTCAGAGAATTGCAGGGGTTGGAAGGGACCTCAAGAGATCATTAAGCTCACCCCCGTGCTAAAGCAGACACCCTACAGAAGATTACACAAGCATCCAGACAAGTCTTGAATATCTCGCTAAAAGGAGACTCCACAACTTCTCTGGGCAACCTGTTCCAGTGCTCCATCATCGTTATTGAAAAGTTCTTCCACATGTTAAGACGGAATGTTCTATTTACAAGTTTTAGGCCATTTCTCCTTATCCTATTGCTACACATCACCCAGAAGGGCCTGGACTCACCTATTTGCCTCCCACTTCCCTTTAGATATTTATAAGCATTTATAAGATCCCGTCTCAGTCTTTTTCCCAGGCTGAACAGATCTGGGTTTCTCAGTCTTTCTTCATAAAGGAGATGCTCCCGGCCTTTTATCATCTTAGTTGTCCTTCACTGAATTCCTTCTAGGGAATCCCTGTCTTTTTTGAACTGGAAAGCCCAGAACTGGACACAGTAGTCTAAATGTGGCCTCACCAGGGCAGAGGACAGGAGGAGGATAACCTGCCTAGACCTGCTGACCACATTCTTTTTAATGCACTCCAGGATGCCATTGGCCTTCTTGGCCACAAGGGCACATTGCTGGCTCGTGGCCAACCCGCTGTCCACCAGGACACCCAGGTCCTTATCCACAGAGATCCTCTCCAGCAGGTCATCCCCTAATTTGTACTGATGTATGTGGTTAATCCTCCCTAGGTGTGAAGACTCTTTGCTTGCTTTGGTTAAACCACATCATAAACATAATCATTCCTCCCTGCCTGGTACTCCAGTCTGTCCAGATATTGTTTTCATGGATACCTTGGTCATGCAAGACTGTCCCTCCACTGGAGAATAAAGTGGAAGGCAGCTTCTCAATGTTTATGTAAATAGTTCTAAGTCAGAACCTGAACTTATGTATCAAAAATGCTGCAAACAAAAAAAATATTACACACAGAGACACACATGTCATTCAGGAAATATATTAAATTTACATTAGGACATGCAAATGTGTATACTGATATTTATATACTATGATACAGGTAAAGGGAATGAACGTAGAGCATTTTTTTTTTTTTCCATTGATAATTTCAATTCTTTTTGAAATTTATACAGAAACTCTTATAATCTATTTCAGCTTATTTACTTATACAAGAACTCCCTTTTATTAAGTCTTTACAGCCTTCTTCCATAGAAGATAGTATTCATTACTAATACATTGCAAAAATATTGGATCTTAATTTATTCATCATATTCATAGAATGTTTTCTTGTCAAATTCACAAGTGTTATCCATATTAATAAAGAAGAATGCAAACTTCCCCTTTAGTATGAAAATGTGAAGTTAGTGAGTCCAGGCTGCCCAAGGTCTGCTCAAGAAGGATTTGTAGCTGTGTATGTAGTATAAGTTAAACATTGGCAGGTGGGTTTCGGGATACTGAAATGTGTCCTATAATTTTAGAGTTTAAATGCAATAAAAGATTTTGCCTGGGCAAATTAGTAGTCTCTTGGAAAGTTTGGGATTTAGAATATGCCCAAAGACAGTGAGTATTTTGGGTGTGACAACAGAATTTTAAAGGGAAAGAGATTTTAATCCTATGGATGCAAACCATTCTGTGTCATTTGGTCTCAGGAACAGAGAATGGTACCAGGAACATCCAATTCACTTGTCCAGATGTATTTTTAGCCCCTTTGAAGGCTGAACACTTGCATTGTTCTAGCAGATTCTGAAATTCATAGACCTACTCAAGTGAACGACTATTCCTTAGCAATTGCTAAATGTATGCAATTGCCAATGTTATGTCAGGAATGCATTTAAACATCTGAGACCGTCTGTGCTTTGGTCCTTTGGTCCCAGCAACACAGCCTAAGTATACATTTGAGTATCCTTTTAACAAAAATGCTTCTCAGATTACATTTCTGACTTTTACAGTGTCAACTATGCACTTAGAGAAAATGACTGCTGAATTCTGTAAAGTTTATTTCTGAAAAAACTAGATGGGAGTGATGAACAAGCTGCTCCAGGAAGAATTCAGTGCCTTTTTGAATAATCTATTGAACCTTCAAGTGCTCTTAAGTAGCAGTAGCTGACAGTTCCAACTGCACTTTCTAGACCTGAACCAGATGACTTATTAAAGTGGTATTTTGTTACAAAAATACGTCCCAGTGAATTAGGAAAACGTTTAGTTTGTGTATGTGAAGATTTCAAAGCTAAACACTGCAGCTGGTCTTTAATTTCATGCATTCATATGCTAGCATAATTTTGAGGGCAATTTAAAATGCAATACATTGGGAAAGGAAAATAACATTTTTATTTATGCTGAATTGAGATAGGCTGGCTTAGAAATAGGGAAGACAGGTTGTTTCCTCAGTTGCTTTATGCAATAACATGGGTTGATCTAATGAGGAATGAGGACGCCATAGACAATGCAACTTCTCAGGTTTCCCTGCGCAAAAGGAAGGGAGAATGAATTCAAGAAAATGAACAAGATCTTTTCCAGAGTGGGTGATAATGTTTTGTGTTACCAGTAATACCTTTCAAAGGGTCTGCCTAAACTGTAGTGAGGCAATGTGGATTTCATAAAACCTCTCATGCAGTATCTCTTGAAGCTGTGACTGAGACCACCTTCACTAACTGCAGGAAAAGCTTTATTTGGTGCTGTCACATCGTTACATTCCTGAGGAAAGAAATCTCAATTGCAGAATGATAATTTTGATATATAATAAGGTACAGACACCAAACTGAACTTTTCTTAGAGTTAAAGCTTTCACCATCATATCAATTCCTTTCCCCCGGGAAGAAATTAACATGAGACCTATCCAGCTACATATTTTCATCATTTTTACAGGAACTTCATATTTTTTAGCTATCTTCACAGGTAATAGATTTGATTCAAATCCACACAAAAGTTTAAATTCTTGGGGTGATAATGGGCAGGTGGCCTAAGGTATTATCTGGCTCTTATTTACATATGTAAACAGATTCCAAACTCTTGATCTGAGAGGGAGGGAATCTGTTCAACTGACTGACTTTCTTTAACTAATTTAAAAGAAAAATACTCTTCTATATATCTCAAAAATAAATCAGTAACACAACAAAAAGGAGCATGGGTTTGTGGGTTTGTTTTTATTTTAGCACTGCACCATACATTCTTAAATTCTACATAAATTCTTGACTTTTTTTTCAGAACAGCTTCATGTCTGGACTTTGCTATTGGTTCCTTTTGCCAAGGATAGATAAACCCAAACTTCAGGCTCCAAATATTTGAGATTTCAGTGCAAGTTTCTATGTGCGTCTACTTCTTCTCTCAAAATTTTACAGCTATGTGACTTCTTTTATGATTATATTAAAAACAGACCGCTCTGTTATGAAGTATATGCCATTTCATAGAAGGCTTCTGCAAACTAGGTTTTGTCATTGAGATTATTGTGAATGAAGTTATGGCATTTCAATTTGCTCTGGAATTGAGAGAAGGTTCTCTTGTTTTCCACTATTTTCTGTTTTCTTCCTACAAAAGCACAAGACAAGGTAGTCAAGTGAACCCTCAAAACTGTAATGAATATTGCTTCTTCTAGAAACAATGAAATCTTCAATCTTTAACTAAATCAAGTAGTTTCACTTCCACCTTTCTTTATGTTTCATTCCAGAATCCTGCTCCAGTTCACTGGACTGTGGCTGCTGACAGCAACAGGAAGATTTAAACAAATCTTTCTTAATTTTCAAAGCAATTAATAGAAGTATGAATGCTGTGGTGAGTAGGTTTGACAAATTAATGCTCACTAAACTAATTATATTGTCCTATTACAGAATCACAGAATCACAAAATGGCCAGGGTTGGAAGGGACCTCAAGGATCATGAAGCTCCAACCCCCCTGCCACAGGCAGGGCCACCAACCTCCACATTTCATACTAGACCAGGCTGCCCAGAGCCCCATCCAACCTGGCCTTGAACACCTCCAGGGACGGGGCATCCATAATCTCTCTGGGCAGCCTGTTCCAGCACCTCACCACTCTCTCTGTAAAGAACTTAAGAGTTTGGTAATTGTTCAGACATTAAAATAATAATTGATTAGATAATCAGAGTTTTTAAAATCCAGGTATGATGATACAAACATGATAAGGAATGTAGAACAGGTATTATTGGAGAGGAAGACGCATAAGAAATATTTGGATAAAAGCTTATGACCACTGAAGATATGCAAAGAACAGAATAAACTACGTCCCTTTCATGAGACTGCTCTAGAAGGCAACTTTTTAATCACACTGATCAGTGCACTGAGCACATGCTGCACTTTTCATATGCAAGCTCACAAGCATAATGCAGCGCTATGGAACCACCAGAGGTTTGGTTCCCCTGTGTATATTCCATCCAAATCTTGACAGACAACTGAGCAACCACCAACACTGCTGGTGACTCTCATTAGTCTGCACAATTCATTTCACAGTAGTTAGACTACAGAATTGCCAGGAAGATATGTTTTGTAAAGTAAGGCTTTGTTTTGCAATCTTATCCAGATGTTTTCTGTAGATTGCAGCCTGTGAGCTTAGGACTTTATCAACAGGATGTCCAGCTCCCTCACCTTGTTCTCTCTTTCTGTACGAATAGGTGTTCATCTGACCAAAGAGATAAATATGGACTAAGTGGTATGAGAAAAACAAAAGGTAGAAGAGACATTTCCTCTCCCATTAAAAAAATTAAAAAAATAAATCGCATAACACTCAGTTAGAAAATGCCTGGGAGGATTTGAACCATGTGTGGCAGCAGGAAAGACAGGAATGAAATTAAGTATTGCAACAGTCTCATTTTCTCCTGTTTGAATCTCTACATGAGTACTTTAAGGCCATCATTGTCACACTGGTTAAATTAGGCACCTATAAGGTGTCATTAATGGAAATACTACCTTTAATTTAGCTTGGAAGAAAGTGATTTATTATAGCATGCTAAAAGATAGCATTTTATTAATTGCCAACATGGTTTATGGCACAAAAAAATGAGACTCTTGAGCTCTAAATGAGAGTCTAGTTTCTTTTCCAGGAGGCATTAAAACCCTTTTAGCAATGATCATATTTAACAGTCTGCCATTTATCTGCTAACTGGAGTCATACGTATCATTCCTGGTTATCTCTGATGTGCCAGCTAGGCACATTTAGGCACAATCTGAGTCAGTGTTTACAAACTTAGAAACAGCGAAACAGGCTTATTTTTAAATATATGACTTCATTAGTGGTTTCCTAAGATAAATACTGCTCCACCGTTCTGAAAGGCTTGGCTTGGATGAAGTCAGATAAAGCGCAGACACAAAAAAGGAGGATTCTACTGTACACAGACCCGACATTTAATTGTTGTGAAGTTTTTCTTCCTCTTTACTTAAGAAATTTGTGTTATTCTTCGCATGTTTTCTACCAAAACAAATGCTTCAGAGCTTCCTTTTTCTCCAAAACAAAAACAAACACTGTCAGCTGCCAGCCCAGCATGTGAGCTGCCCAACAAGCAGCCGATGGGTGCATGGGATGGAGCAAAACCGCCGATAAGAAAAATATTTTCAGGGACTGCTCTGAAATTAACAGCCCAATCCTGTTCCCATTGAAGGCGGTGTTGACACACCCATTAGGAAAAAAGAAAGAAAGAAAAAAAAAAAAAGCAGGCTAAGTGGTGATTTGATAACAATGGAGAGACAAAAACGCTCAGCTTAGAGGGCTCTTTGTTTCTAAGGGAGAAGCCACAATGGCCTTCCTGGAAGTGAACAGCTGGAAGCTGGATCTTGGCAAATTCAAAGGAAGGGCGCTTTCCTCGCAGTGAGGGCGATTAGAAGTGGGGACAGACTTCCAGGGGAAGAATTGCATTCTTTAACTCCTAAAGACTTTAAATTGAGCTCAGATAGTCTTCTCAGTGCTGTGCTTTACCCACGAATGTACAGTTGAAAGCATCTTAAACTTGTTACATGACCTTGAGGATTTTTGGTGTTTAGGAGGGGCATGAAATAGAAGGCTCTTCTGATTCCTGCATCTATGGAAAGAGGTGAATGGCCCATCCTGCCTTCTGTTCCTCAGTGCTAGAGTCTGTTTTATGCACGAGAATGGGAAAGGTAAATGTCCTTTTTGGCATTCATGCCTATTATTCAGTCAAGAGCAGATAAGGACCGTCTTTATTAATTACTACAGTAATACTAAAATAATGCTCTTTTAACTACATTATCTATTTCCATCACACTTGTAACACTACTGAGTACATGGTAACACGTTGTCTTCGTTTGTCCAACAAGTGCATGGCACAGCAATCAGCTAAGGAAGGATGTTGTTGTTTAGCCATGCAATGACTTGTTATGTAGCTGTTAAGTGAGGCATCTGGAAATCAGCAAGGTTCACCCAGAGGGCAACACATCCCATATAGGTTGCATACCTCTTCTAAGATGCACGGCATCAATCTGAAACTGAATATTCTTCGCTTTTGATTGTAAAAGCAGACATAAATATGAATAGCTGCCTAAATATCAGATTGCTATTGGGAGGTAGGGCAAACCTTGCAGTGAATATAAGTTCTCAGTGCAGATGACCAAATGCTGGCAGGTCCATCAAAGTCTGAAGAAGAACGTAAGTCCCCATTAAATAGTTTGAGATCTAGGATTTTAGGCTGTGTTTGAACAAATTATATGGAAGCAAGCAACATCTTTTCCCTTAAACTAGTAGCAGCCCACTTCAAATGTCTCAGAAGAATAAAAGAAATATAATTAAGTAATTGTATGACACATATCACTAGTAAAATGTTCCTTCTTCAGACTGCTAATAATCAGTATAAGCCACGAGCACAATATTCCTTTATCTTCATTATTATCTAAAAGCGCGTATTAAAATACAAATAATACTATGGATAATAAAATTATCAAGATTTTTCTTTAAAACAGCAGTACAATTTGCTTTTATGATATCCTAGTGCAAACAACACACTTTTTGGCTAAATGTTCCATTATAAAGTATTGCTTCTAATTTTTTTAACGCTCTTCAGTCTTTCAAGATTCTAAAATTGAAAAGTCAATCTGCTATACAGAGCCTTTCTCATCACACAAATCTCCTTTAAACAGTCCCAGTAATGTAATCCCCACCATTATCACCTATTTCTTGAATACCACCACGCATCTGGTTCCTCCTTGGCCTTTTGTTAATATTTATAATCCATGACTTTTCTAGCAAGGAAAGTATTTGAAACCATTTAAGAAATCCCATTTATTCTTTCTGCATTACAGAACTCTGTGTTTTGAAACAGATGTTTTAGTGATGTTTCTGAATCTTCCGATGTACTTCTGACAGACATATTTCTGAATCCATATCCTAATTCAAGAGTCATGAATCCTTTAAAAGCTTGTCAGAGTAAAAAAAAAATCATGTTTTAATTGTTGCAGTTATTCCAGACTGCAATAGATAAGTCTTTAACAATGCCACACTAATTAATGCTTGGTTGTTACATTAATTATTTCTGTCTGTGAATTACACTATAAAAATTTCTATTTATTTAAATATTATGTGCTAGCAAGCAGCTAAACTTCTTAGTTTCCTAACCAACAGAAATATCTCACAACTGCAAAAAGAGTTTTAGCCCAAATTAAATTCACCAGAAATGTGATCTCAATGAACCTGAAACTTCTTACAAAATTTGTCTGAATTTAACCAGTTCACTTTTGTTGATCTTCCCCTTCACTATGGGAAACAGCCAGAACAAGAGCAGAGATTCGACTTTGGTTTTTCAGAAGACGATTTGGCCCCTTATCTTCCAGCATACTGATGACTGGTGGTTAGAAGGTTATGTTTCTCTCATTCATTCTTAGAATTCTTGTTTATGTAGCATGGCCGAATTTATTTTTGACAAGATAAACATTGATTTGAACAACAAGTGCCAATCTATCTTGTAGAAAGCCAACCAGGCTATGGAGTCATTATTGCCTCTTTGATGCCGGGTGCAATAAAATTTTACTGTTCCATGCAAAAAGTAGCATTTCCAACAAAGAGCTGAGCTGTAAGGCTTGTAGTTAACACTCTCCACTGGAAAATTGAAGGAAGAAAGATGTGGCATACCACAGTGAATTCTCTATCTGCTGATCGATGAGGTAAGAGGGACCAACAGACTCTTTCATTAATCCCACTCATTTTCTTGATTTTTCTCCACAAGCATTTCACCAGGCATGAATGAAACATTCTAAATGACATGAAGGAATGTGGTTTTAGTGTTTCCCTTTTATAATAAGAAATTTAAAATTCTCTTTGGTTTAATCCAAATCATTTGCTTTTATTGATTAACTGAGAATGTATGTGAATTGCTTGTTTGTTTTACACAATCAGATAGAATGATAGAATGTCTTAGGTTGGAAGGGTCCTTAAAGATCATAATTGATCTCCAATCTCAGTGCTGTGGGCAGGATCCTGGTGGGCAGTATTACCACCACCAGGTTGGACTGCCTAGGGCTCCATCCATAGTTCTTAGAATATACCTCTGAGGTACTTGACCATCTAGCTGCCTAATTTCTCTTTCACGGATTGACAGTTGGATTAAACTCAGTTGGTTTGTACTCTGAATTTTTAAGTTATTTTGTCTTTGCTCTTGAAAACAATCACTATTTATTTTCTTCAAGTTCAATTTTATTACAACTTTCTTGTGGAAAGTTTTTCACTCTGCAGTCACTCATGCCAAGCACACTCTCTTGGAGAATCTTTTCAGGGGAGCAGGAAGACGTCCTTAAACATGCAAGTGTAGTATGTCTTTGAATTCTATAAGACCACCAGCTAAGTAACAGGATTAACTATGATAAAAGCTTCTCTGTTCACAGTGGTTCAGATCAAGATAATAAAATAAAAATGTGGATGGGATCAAAATGGCTGGGCACAGCTTCAGCCTAAACTGTGATCAAGAAATAAATATATTGTTTTTTTAAACCTTTGGAGGGAGGGGCTACATCCACACAAATTTGTCAGAGTAGTGTCCAACCTTCTTGTATGTCCATCCTGATGCTGAGGGTAATGATATGAAACCAATAATAGAGCTCTTTATTTGATCTCACAAATTTTTTTCTTGCTGCAGAAGAGAATCAAGAAATGCCCTTAAGGTAGTTTGGTGAGGCACAGTATTATTTCTTTGGGTTTTGTTGTCTTTAGTTACAGAGGTCTAGAAGTGCTTGATTAATAAACAAAAGGAAAGGTTTTTTGATCTGCTCAGTACAGAAAGAATCAAATAAATTATCCACTTGATTTTCTTAAGTGTTTTGGAAAATACTAATTTTTAAAACCTCAGCTGGAAATCTCTGAGAAGGTAATTTCAACCTGAAGGATCTATTCTAAATTGCGCTTATACCGTGAGTTTTAGCATCTTGATGACTTACTCTGTTACTAACAAGCAGAGGTTTTGGATAGGAGCTTTCAAAAATCAGTACACATGGAAAATGAAAGCATAGTTATAACATTTTCATGAGTGCTGAACGTATGTAATGTTATAAACTATTTACAGTGCTTATATTTAGATGATGAATGAGCATCAGATTAGGTATTGAACAAAATGGCATAACTCCCTTCAATTTTAGTTGAGTCTAGTGAGTAAGATGTAAAGGAAAAGTAGGCTAAGAGGAGGGCAGAAATGTTGGACTGGTTAGTTATTGTTATCTTAATTTGAAAACATAGTACCTCTTTCCCATCCATCTTGTCTTCCATTCTTTCTAACCACAGCAGCCGTGTATACATACTAAATACTTTTGGAACTGTGAATAATGCATGCGGTATGTCACAAGTCCATACAAGTCCACCAAAAAGAATTGTGTTGACCTCCAAGATCATTGAATTCAACCCAAAATTCTTAAGAGAAAGTATCGTAATAAGAATGAAGTAGAATCAGTCTGTCTGGAATAAGAGGAAAGGAGAGGAAAGGAAAAGAAGGAAAAACAAAAGAAGGGAAAACAAGAGAAAGAAAAGGGAAGGAAAAAGTAGAAAAAGTGTTTGTTGTCTAGAAGCTGATGATACTGTTTTTCTTTTACAAATAGTGCCACACAATAGAAATACTTCATTCAGCACTAAGGGACATCAGCATCTGGTGGCAAACAAAGTAGAACAGAGGAAGTTTTCCACATGTATTATTTGTGCTGACCATTCAAAGCTTCAGCCTACAGGAAGATATAAATGCTTCAGCAAATGAGAGGGTAAGACTAAAGTGAATCAACAAATCTAAGAGACACCATATGTGCAAAGACACTCTTTGTGTAAGGTTGTGTCATGGAGAGATATTTTAATGTGCAGGGAGGTGTTGAATGCGGTGCTTCAGGCAATAATGTGATACAGAAACTGTTTCTATTTATATGGAACTATTTCAGTGCCTCCAGGACTAGAATAGTCATCCTGGGTTACTAAGGGCTGCCGACCCGGAAACTTATGAAAGACATTTCTGTTTGGAGAGCCCTTTGGAGAGGTTGCTCAAATTAGTCGACATCTCTCTGAAACAAGCAGCAGTTGTGTGTGTAAGTTGGGAGAAAATACTGTGTTTCAATCAATGCTTACTTTCTCATGGGAAGAAAGTGTGTGAACAGATCAGAAAGGCACAGACCCTTTGCATCTGTGTCAGGGAAAACGAAAGCTGGCAGTCAGGTGGCTCCCCTTCTCACAAAAGGACAAGTTGAGGAAGGTAATTACTGTTTAATATTTCCAACAGGATGTTTGAAGGGAGCATTTAATTATCCTGCCAACATCTATTCAAATAAACATGAGGGATTTAGAACATTTTTGGAGCTGCAGGCTTAAAAGAAATACCAAACATTCTGAGGCTCTAAACTCTTAGATCTCCTGTGCAATGTGGCATAGTAACGTGTTTCTATTGACATTTTGCCTTATACATAAAATGATGCCTGCCCTAGAGAACACAGCAGTGATACGCCCCCCTAAATTAGTCTGCTTTCTCCTCTCCCCACTGACTGGTGCCTAAATCTTGCCTTCAACCTTTACTGATGAAGTACTGTTTCCAGTAGAGCACATTAGAACAATAGGTGAATGCACCTTTTTTTGTTTTATTTCCCATTCAAAGCAAATCATTGGCACATTTTGAAAACGCTGAGAGAAATAGTCTGAGCATTCTTGTTATGGATTTAATTGTACTGCAAAGTGTTATTTATGTCTCTTGAAACTGCCAATAGAAAATGACTATATAAATACCTATCTGAAAAAAAAATAACTCTTGTCTCCTTTACGTATATAATCACACATACTCAAAAATATATACATATGTAAAGATTATCTTTTTAAAAATAAATTAAATTTTAAATTTAAAAAAAAAAAGTGAATTCATTTCTAACATTGGTTTATCTGTCCCTCTCACTTACAATGTCTCTATCTCTTTTTGTTTTTTTGTTTGTTTTTTGTTTTTTTTTGTTTTTGTTTTTGTTTTTTTAAATAAAACCTTGTTCTGTTCCCACCTCATCATCAAAGTCTGTACAGAACAAGATGAGTGAAGCTTCAAGTGCAGGCCGGTTCTGCAGTTACTTCCAGAGTGTTAGTGATGTCTAACAAGAGAAGTGTTATACAATGCAGCCAATCTTTCCTACTGAAATCTGCTGAAAGTGTCTCATGAAACGCCATCACTTTTGACATAAAATGTAGACAGCAGTCATCATCCAGTAAGCACACTGTGAATGAACAAGCTTTGCAAGATGATTTTGTTGAGAACAGAGTTGTGAGTCTGACAGAAAAACAAAAGAAGCCAATGCAGAGAAAGGGCATAAAGTCAGACACAGTGAGTAGGTGCTCAGCAAATCTGGCAGGGAACACTTGGGGGAGAGTAATAACTGAAACAAGTGGGAAAGAGTGAATAAGGATGTGATTTGTTGGGGGTTGATTTTCTTTCATAATTGCGACAACTAACAGGCCTCGGGTTCTTTTATCCTAACTACTCAGAGCAAGTAATATTATTTTAATTGCTGATAAAAAGAGTTAAGAAGAGCACTAATGTAGGCCTTAATGTTAAAATCAATATATCAAAATTCAGTGTGATTCTCCTACGTCCCTGGTAGTTTAAGCATTAAATTATTTAGGATTAAATCCTTTCTAACTGGTAGCTTAGATAAAAACACTGACACATCATAATGTCTAAATTTTAAAAATCTACCAACTGATAGGATTAATGTGTCACATCTTAGACATCACTTTGGACTCAGATTGGCCAGGTCTTATGATTGCTGAGAAACGCCTTTATTGCTTAGGCACATCCAAACAGATCTTGTCTAATAGTTAAGGGAAATCTAATTCCATCTCCACCAGAAATTAAACAAATATAAAATTTGGAAGGAAAAGTGGTATATAGAGCAGAAGAGTGAAGGCAAGATGAAGATCTGGAAATTAGGCAATTCTACTGTCTTTGCTATTATTGTGCCTCCACAGATTGTAAGGAAGTAAAACATGGAGCCATATAGGGTGGTGGCTGAATATCCCCATTCTCTGGGGGTCAAGTAAATACTGACAATTTTTTTTTCTTTTCCTAATAATTGAGTAACTCCAAGCTACTTTACAGTTGTGAGACTTCCATAAGCAACAGATAAGAAAAATGAAGGAAAACCAGAGAAAAAAAGATCAAGGCAACAGGAAAATAGTGAAGACCTCTGTAAAACTGAGTGGTTTAGACATAAGTTCAAATCTGGACACTCATTTAAATGTTCCTCTGAGTTTTCTGCTGCATATGTGTGTATGTTTCTGTATATATCAGTGTTTTCTCGTGAGTTCTCTGTATGGGTCACAACAAGGAAAGTTCAATTGATGGGTCTTGCATGCCCCTCCTAATATAGCCAGTTTTACTTATATCTGCCACACTTTAAAATCAGTTTTATGTCCGTATACTACCTATTTACATAGGTAGGATGAATGATGTCTGGTTTTGTTTATTGCAGTCACCGTAATATTTATATTTCATTTCAAGATTACAAGTATAAAAGTCTGATTATGAATGAAATGGTGTGGAAGTCCTTGTAAGGGAAGAATTCGCTTGTGCAGTATCCTTGAAAACTCATTATGTATGGGTTAATAGGAGCCACAGCCTTGAAATCATATACATTTTCCCATTTGTAAAGGATATTTCTGGCACTTTTTAACTCTTATGTTAGTGAGATACCATCCAGTGTTGCAAGAATCCAGTCTCTGTGATTTTTGTTGTTGTTGTTGTTGTTGTGTTCTCTGTGGCATGTGGTTTGAGTTTTAAGGCTTATTTCCTTTTGGTCTAATGAGCTTCTGAAAGTGATTAAATAGAAGAAAGGCAGGTTAAACCAATGACATTTTATCGGAGGAAAGAGTATCAAATCCAGTGCCTAAAGAACTTATTGTAGGTTCCTGAGATTTCTCCCAATAATCTTATGATTAGACTTAGTAAGCAGAAAATTCAGGCATTAAATGTTTATCAGACAGAGTTAAGAAAAATGCAAGCAATGATCAGAAAAAATTACTTTTACATACTCTACCCAATTATCTTTTGTGTGTCTGGCTCTCCGTTACAGCTGCCTGCTTCTGTTTTTATTCTGTAATATGTTTTTATGCTGAACTGCCTTCAAGCATGTAAGATCTCTAGCCAAATCTAAACCTCAGTTATGATTTTGAAGAACTTGTAAAAGAAATGGCTTAATCTTACTCTGAATAATTTGTCATTATCTCTCACAAATTAAAATGAATTCAAAATCAACTCAAGTTTTATGAAGATGTAGAGATATGAAAAACAGACAGCAACTGTTTGAACAACTTGCTTTCAAAGAAATGCCTGTGTCACATACACCTTGGTGGGATGTATGATGGTTACTGGATTTGAATGGAATGTTACTAAGATGATGGATAACAATACCTTCATTGTCCATTTGTGCAATGGCTTTGATCCATCATTAGTAACCCACCGTGCAACAAATTGCACGTGCAATTGCTGGTAGTAGAGCCTGGTTCCAAAGATAAGCTGTAGGAGCCAAAGAGCAGTGCAGTGGTGTTGACCAGGACAACAAGTATTTCTGACAACCATCTGTTTACCCCTTGGTTATTTTGAACTCATGCCTGCGTCTCATTGTGTTATTTGTTGTTATTTAATAGGTTTATTGTAAAAAACATTGTGCTTTAACATAAAGAGTCGGTTGAAATACTGAGAAAAATAGGCAGTAAATAAAACAGATTAAAAATTGGCTGACATTTTAAACAAGCATCTTTTTGTTTCTTTTTCTTCTGCCATCTTTAAAATTAACTTCTTGGAATAAAAGCATGATTTTCAAACACTACGTTTGCTAGAGCATCTTTTATATCTCTTACTGAGCTGGATGGCTAAGCAAGGAATTGAGGAGCTCTGCGTTATTCTTCCCTCTCCCTTCACAAAGATGCACTCCTGTACTCTCCTTGAACTTGCTGGATACCACCATACTCTGAGAGACAAAGCATAAGCATAAAGTTATTCTCGTTTATAACTGACATCTGAAAAATAGATGATTTGTTTAAGAGGTTATTTGGAAGTTTTCAGTAGAGAGAGACATAACTCCATTGTAAGAAGATGCATCCAATCTTAAGATAGCAGTCTACAACTCAAGGCCTAAACTGCCCTTCAGAAGTTACTGTCTCCCCAGTGCCATCAGAGACAACATTTCAACAGTTCATACTTTGCTTTACATGACAAAAGTTAAGCAAGATGAATCTCACTTTTGCTTTTTTTAATGATAAATCTGAAATGTTATTATATAAGTTTCGATTTGAATTGGGACTTCAACATTTCTTCTACACAGTAATGTAGCTTTCACAGATTTATGCTTAAATTATCCTTTATTATCGAAGTTCTGGCATCACAGGTGCTATTAAAAATTGTTTATACCTTCTAGTGCAAATACACATATATTTTAAAAACCAGGCTAGCACAGTAGCTAGCCCCACAGGCAGAAAAGTACCTAATTGCATTGGATACATTCTTTTCTCTATAGAAATAGAATTCCCTCTAGGTGGTTTCATTCATCTTTTCCTCTCCCTCCCACTTGTAATAGAAGACAAATAGCCAAAATATCTGCTGATCACATTCCACACACTTCTGTCAGCAGGAAAAGTAGAATTTAGGATAGAGCCCGGATACTGAGGGTGGTCAAAACCTCCACTTCCAGGATTCAGGGATGATGGAAAAGAACCCCCTGCTTGTCCTCCAGGGTGACCTTCCATTTGAGCTGTCGGGTTATCACAGATCCATCTGTAAACAAAGGATAGCAGGTTCCCTGGGCAGTGTCAGGATCACACTCAGTGTGACACTGTGTTTGGATGTTCAAAGAATCCCTCTCTCCTTGCTTTCTTTTCCAGGCTTAATAAAGGAACTGCTAAAACCTATGTAGCCTGATAAGATGACAAGACAGTCTTTTAGTGTTATTGATTGTATACAAGAGGTGGAATGATTAATTATTTCCTATAATGTACCATGAGTGGATTTCATCTTTTTGAGAGATGTTCTTAAAATTCCTTATATGAATTCAGTTCTTAAACTTCTTGCAGGAAAGAAAGGGTCTTCATAAGGCCAAAGGGCTGGAGTAGGGCAAATATCTTTTCCCTGATAACAGAAGGGAGAGAACATTCAGAGTGCACGATCTGAGAGGAATAAAGATGCATAGCATGTAAAACAAACTGTGGATTGCTATCATGAGAACGCTGTCAAAATGAACCAAGGGGACAAATTGTGTGCCTCTGAAGGCGCTCCATGTATAATAAACTTCAACCTTTCACCACTGCACTTCATGTGTGGTGGCACAGTTGACTGACTGAAGTTTTTTTTTTCCCTCATTAAAGAGAAAAACAATTTTATGACTCAGAAAAAGTAGTAGACCATAAACATTAGTATCAGTCATATGCAGCGATGTAAAATACAGAAGATATTGTGCGTAGCCACCTTTTTCAACTTCTCTTACACCTGCCATATCTTAGCATAATATCTTAGAAACTTAATCAAGGATGAGCCATAAAGGATTTGCCCAATAAAGTCACTGAGAAATATTTTCTTCTGTATTTATTCTGTGTGAAATAATGCAAGTTTAAGTTTAGAACTTGAAGCAATAAATATATATTAATAAGAAGCCCATAATTGTCTTTTTTTTTTTTTTTTTTTTTTTTGTGGAATCACTCTGTAGGCTTTGGCTGTGACCCAAATAAGCTATCATAGGTACCCAAAGAGAAGTGAGGAAGTCAGGCAATAGAGAGGAATTGAAGATAGGTCCAACCTGAGCTGTATACTGAATAGAGGTTCAGTGAAGAATTTCAGAAATAAACTTGGGAGTGCAAATATAATATGTAGATTTTTTTTCCAGAAACAAACATCAGAGGGGCAAATCTCATTGTCACTAAGGAATAGTACTGGGGAAAGTTTGGTGTAACTGTAAATTAAGCAGGAAATCTTTATACAGGTGGAAGGAAAGATTACAAGATTTCTGTTACGTGCAGACAAAGATATCTTTAGGAAAGTTTTTGATGGGTTCTGTTCATTAACATATATAAATTGTTTTACCTACTGCTTATTCTTATTTAATTACATGATAAAAGTTTAATTTACATATTGTTCCTGTAGCTCAGATGTCAAGGAGGTTATCTGGGACCTTCAGACACTTGATCAGAGTTTGCTGATGAAAGCGTGACCTTGTTGTCTAAATCTGTCACCTCTGTGACTCTACCACCATCATTGAAACTGCCAGCACTGGTTTGTCTGTAATGAGATTTCTCGGTGGTTTCTTTGTCAAGCTTGTTTTTGTTGACCTGCCCAATGTGAGGCACTGTCTCTCACTAGCAAATCAGTATTGTATACAAGTAAATATATAATGACAGAATAAAATAAACACCGGGGAAGAACTTTCAGAGCCCATACAGAAACCCAGGTTCTTTATACTCACATTGAATGTGCAATGTGAGTGTACATTGGGGATGAGAGCACTGAGCTGTGGGGAGAGTTGTAATCCACCTTCCCAGGAGTACTTTCTCACTATAGACTTCTTTCATTAAATAGCTCGTGCTGATGTACCTGTAGACACAGTTATGTCTGAAATGGATCTTGGCATAACACATCATCAAAAAGTACAATGTTTTGTAATGTTTCTACTGTTTTTAAATTTCTAAATTACATTACTTTTACATTTATCTTTTTAGCCTAAGGTTTTGTATATTCATGGAATTTATTTTTCCTTGTCCCCTCAGAAAGAGTCATCAGGCACTGGAATGGGATGTCCAGGGAACTGGAGGAATGGCCGTACCTGGAAGTGTTTAAGGAAAGGATAGAAGTGGTTCTGAGGGACATGGTTTAGTGAACAACACTGGAGGTAGGTGGATGGTTGGACTTGATGACCTTAGAGGTCTTTTCCAACTTTAATAATTCTATGATTCCATGAAAAGCTGATTAAAACAGTATCTATGCATGGGATTCTGTTTGAAGAAGCAGAAAACTACAAGTTTTTTGGCTAGCTGATTCACAACACAAGCTGTATTGAACCCTATAATACATTTTTTCACAGTGCTAAATTAAAGATATTAAAAGTTTTCCAGATGTTGATCCTTGGCAGTTAATGAAAGGTCAGATAATCACAATTACGGAACCACTGGGCTGAAAAACACATTGGGTCACTATAAGCCTCTGTCTAATGGAAAAGTAAATCTCTAATGTCTTGATAATCCTGTAGACATAATTTACATTTATTATATTTATCCCCTATATCTGAAGGGAAAGATCTATGTAAATGAATTATAGGGATGATCTAAGCAATCAGCTAGAACTAGAATTAAAGGAACCTAAAAATAGAAAAGTATTTTCCATCTTCCCCTAGTACTTTCCTAGAGACTTACTCAATGAAGTGGAATCAAAAAACATACTGCCATTTCTTAATCAATTGTTTTGCTGTCTGTGTGCCAACTGAAGTAACCACAATTCCCTGTATAACTATATGTATATAATTTTATAAACTTGACAAAATTGACTTGCTTATCCCTTCCCTTTTCTGAAGAATGTTCCATGTCACTGTAGCTATGTGTGCTCACACTCACTGACTGTGCACAGTGATATACACTCTCCAGAAAGGTCCATTAACATAATTGCCATAGAACACATTTCAATCATAGTGAAAATATTAAATTAAAATTTGAAACTACTTTAAACTTGAAACTTATTATTTTTTTATTTTGTTACTGAAGACCAATCCAAGAAGCTGACTTTTTTTCAATGTTATATATTAAGAATAAATTATTACTGTACAGGTGATTTGCCTAAGTCACACTTTCCATAGAGCAAAGGCATTGATAACATCAGCCACAGACTAGTATCCATTCTTACCTATAAAGTGTCCTGGTAAAATCTGTTTAGTTTTTGTTTGTTTGTTTGTTTTTAATCCAGAAATGTGTCTGCTTGTTTTTAACTAAATGGTTCACAACTCAAATGAAGTAGAACAGATCATCTGAACTTCACATGACTTATAACGTATTATAAGCCAACTACTGATTTGTAGATAAAGCCTTTTTGAAACACACTTAAAAAGCTGTCCCTCACATCTTTCTCTGACAACACAGAGTTCTGCATTAGATGCTCCACAAACTCCTCATGCAGTTAAAAAAAATAAAAAATTAAATTGAATCAGGAGAATTTCTTTTACGAGCCACAGGGTGTCTAAGCATGCAAGATCAGTGCATGTACTTCCAAGAATTTTTTTATCTGCTTTTTTTAACATGTGTAAGGGATGAAATATCCAAATCGCATGCATATGCAAACTGGAATTGTTACAATCACATATCCTTTTTTCCCTTTCATAAGCTATATAACTTCCTAGCTCCAAGCAATATCACATTTGAGCACTCAGATGCAACACTTAATTATTTTTTAGCCATTGCCAGATCTCCCAATTGAATTCATATTTGTTAATGGAAAAGTGGAAATCTTTTTTCATTAATGAAAGAAATCTCCATTCCATGGGTAAATGCTAAAACAAAATATTTTTTTCAGGAAGGTGTTTCTGAAAAAAGTGTAGTGTTTTAAATGGTAGAAATACTAAGAAATGTAATGGTTTTAATAAAATCTGGAGCCAGTAATTGAACTATCAAAGTGTTTTTGAAATTGAGGTTGGTGATGCATGGTAGCAGCCTGGAAGTGGAAGTACTGAGTCAACTGCTGGCTGGGAACTCTGATGTTGACCAGAAAGACAGGATTTCTCCCTTTGATGCCAATCTGAAATGTTTAGACACCCCCTGAGACCCTACAGACAACTGATCAGATTCAGTGACAAATTTCCTTTTTGAATAGTGAATAATTAACAGAATTCTTCATGAAAATGATCAGAGGAAAATGGATGAAGTTATGGGAGCACAAGGAAAATAAAAACGGGTGGATGCTGTTCTCTGTGCTCAGATTGTTGCAGTGGAGCCACAACTCATATGGAGGAGTATGCTTAGGCAGCAAGGATGGCAATGATATATGCATGTTCACATAGAAATGAGACAATATCCATATGGCCAAAAACATGAACACTGATCCCTGGTATAAACTGTGCAAAGGCTGACCTTGCCTTTGGTACCAATGGCAAAAGTAAGAGAAGGGACTATACCAGCGCACAAAAAACACTGAGAGGTGTTTGGTCCCAGAGAGGATTTTCAAATCTCTCAGTCAGAGAGGAATATTCAAAGTCAATGTTAGCTTGTATCTCTACTGGACACTGCTCTGTTTGCTTTTATGGTGTGTGCCATAATCTGTGAATTTGATGTATGAGCTTGTGCATCCTGTCACACATCTTTGC
This sequence comes from Chrysolophus pictus, assembly GCA_037305975.1. NCBI lineage: Eukaryota > Metazoa > Chordata > Aves > Galliformes > Phasianidae > Chrysolophus > Chrysolophus pictus. The sequence goes on from CM074578.1 coordinate 12,008,422, forward strand.
CCACATGCTGTTTCTTCTCTCTTTCAGTATGGAGCTAGTAACTAGCTTCCAGGCCATACATGACAGTCCTCCTGTGTGCTGCAATAGAAATTAATTAACAAATCGTATGTATAATTAGCTTCCTGTCATGTAAAATTTCTCTTCAAAAAATAAATGGATAGGAAGGATCCCAATTAAGAAAATTACTTCAAATCTGAAGATGAAAACTATCAATGAAATGTTATTTATCATATGTGAACATTTCTATATTAATAAGTTTCACTGATACTTCAAATTTGAATTTCATGCCCGTGTTCACAACCTTGGCCAGAACCAGGCTGATTTCTCAGTGAGGGAAAGAAACAATGAAGTTCGATTAAGACGAAAAAGTCTGGTTTTATTTTCAAGTGTATTAACCATCTTTTCTTCTTCTATCTCTAACAGCAGCAGAAATACTGAAAATGATAAATAAACACTTGGGTGGCATATTCAGTAGTTGTTGACAGGTGGTGGGAAATATAGCACACCATAGTTCAACAGGTGCAGAAAAGTTGTAATGCTGAAAGACAGAAAAATAACCAGAATCTTGGTATTAACTCTGTATCTTGCATGTCCTGTATGTAGCTTTTCTTTTCTGCTAGTATGCGCAGAATGAAATACCAGAAAGTGATTGTCTGATTTATATACTCTCCCTTATGCACAACCGTTATGTGTATGGGACTTCTTGGAAATGAGTATTTTGATCAATGGACCACTCAAATTCTCTTTGGTTTCTTGTCTAAACCTGTGGAATAAAACCACACCCAATAGCAAAACCACACATGGAAAAAATGTCTGCGTGCCACATACATTTACCCAACTACACCAAAGCTACTAATAAAAATATCACAAAAATGTCTTGAGCAATGTTATATATATTCAAAAATTTATTACCTGCATTACTGTTACATACAGTTCCTGAAGCTATGGAGTTGGCTTCTATACTTTCAAAATTTGGTGACTAAATTAGTTATTCATCCTGAAAGAAGGTGAAGGTTTGTAACATACAGCATAGTTGAAGAAAGTATTTTAAATGATAATAAATAAACAGATATGTAAATGTGTCAGTCAGCTTCTAAGACAAAGTGGAGTGGCTTTACAACTGCATGATTTGAAAATGTGTGCATTATCTTTGTATTTGTTCTCCCATTAAAAATATTCACTTCCCATATGCATGAGAATCATATGTTTTATATTTGGAATTCTTAGAACCAAAAAACCAAATATCTGCATTTACAAATGCTAAACAGGAAGTGTTTATTCCAGACTGTGTCCAAATCAGCAGAGTTTCAGGCAAGAACAAACAGTTTCCTTTGTAAACAGGGACCCTGACTTGCTCAAACAATTTTGTACTTCTTTGCTGGAGATCAGACAAGTGGGTAACCAGCAAGTCAGAACATAGACACGTCTATGTACAAAACACTAGAATAGCCTCGAGAGAAAATAGTATCTTTTACCTTAACAGGACAATAAAATAACTGTTCCATTGAATATTGATGGCAATATGCTCCCAGGCACCACTCAGATGCTTTGAAAATCAAATCCTAAAACACTGAATGTGATCCTGCCTGTGCTTTAATAGAAAATACATTCATGTGAAAAGGACTCAACCAGTTTTTAACATAACATTTAATCATGCCCATTCTTCAGGCCTGCACTGACTTTTAGCAATGTAAGAGAACTTCTCCAAAAGTAATGCCTCCTATTTTATGATGTTGGGCCACATTGCCAGGTGCAGATGTTAGTGGTATGGCAGTAGAACGTTCCCACTATTATCCCATTGCATTCTGATGCCATGTGACAGATGGCAGCAGAGGGGCAGTCTGACAACATGGCGTCTGATATAGAAGTGCGTATGATGCAAAGGTGTGTCACTGAATTCCTCCATGCAATAAAAATGGCACCCATTGACATTCCTTGATGCTTGCTGAACATTTATGGGTATCAAACAGTGGATGTGAGTGCAGTGAGGCAGTGGTGGTGAATTTCAGCAGTGGTGATAGTGACATGAAAGACACGCCATGTTCCAGACAGCCATGCACAGCTGTCACACCATGCAGTGTAGAGTGTCTCCATCAATTCATCCATGTGAATCAGTTAATGGCGGTGTCTGTGTTGAAAAATAATGTTTTGTAGCTGAGAATTTGCTCTATCAAATAGTATTATTGTGTATCTCTTGTAGTTTACACGGAAATAAATAGGAGGCATTACTAGGAGTGACCTGCATATTTTTCTTGGTACCTTTATGTTATAGTTTGTGATTCACATCAGTCCACAGAAGCTCTCCCACAGTCAATTTCATCATCTGTGAAATAAAGGAAATAATAACACATTTTCTATGTAACTGTTTCTGTCTCTAGGATGGAGGGTCAAGAAGCAGTTATTTCATAGCATACTATTTGTTTAACTTTATGAAACCACAAGGGTGGCTGGGCACCTGAAACTGGAGCAGATGCTTCCTTAAACGTTTATTCTGCATACAACTTTTTGGTAGCAACTCAAGCATCACACAGTCATTCAGGCTTTCTAAATCCTTGTTACTAGTATAGAGAACCCAATCAAATTCAAATTAAAAAATAAAAAATAAAAAAAAAATCAGTAAAGACATCTCCTATTTTTTTCTACTATTCATTGTGAGTTCTCCCGTATATTATATCTTGTGAAAAAAAATCAATGGAAACATGGCCCTGATCATAGAAAATTTCTGGTACCTGAAAGGAAACTTCAAAATGTCATGCAGAAGTGGCAAGAATAAATGCATTTACCCTTGTAAAACATGAATTCTGATGTCATATTTACACATTTCTGTTTTCTGGAGTACTGACAGTCTGTTTGGTTCCAGAAGCAATACGGGTTTTTAAAAATTATTATTATTGTCTCAAATTTGTGACTGTTGTAGATTCTGAACATGCCCTACAATAATGGCTCATCCCTTTTCCTCTCCCCCTGCAAATATTTTGGAGTGGGAATTCACTGATTTGACGCTGCTGATTTATGTGCTACTTTGTTCTTTATCTGTTTGCACCTTGCCAGTAAAATAACATCATGCTATCATTTCCAGGGTTCACAGGACCCTGTCAGCACTTTGCAGTCAAAGGTCAACCAACTTCACAACTCACGGTTAAATAGGTTGAATAATCTCACCTAGTATTAACCTCTAATACATCAAATGAAGAAAAATGGTACTGGCATCACTAGCAAAATAACATTGCCATACAGCAGACTGTTCCCACTGTAGTAAACTGGTAATATATGAATGTCTTTGAGATACTCAGTTCTAGAAGTGGATAATGAAACTTGTGTTCCTGATTGCAATAGATTTATGTCTTTCTTTGTTCTTTATTTGTTTATAAGTATCCAGGAAAGCCATCTACATGTCGTTATCTTTCTTTCATCTTCTGAGCTGTCTGAGACCTGTTCATCTTTCCCTGACATTATCTCTCTGTCCTGTAAGCTTTTCAGAGTACATTTCCTACGCTCATTTGCAAGTTCACAGGACCCTGGCAATACTTAACAGCCAAGTAGCAACAAGCTTGTCTTAAACAATATAAATAAATCCACCTGATGTCCTCTAGTGAACATTCTTATTTTTCTATAGTAGACTTAGAGAGAGCTGAATGTACTGAAGACAGTTACCTCACCAAGAATTTATTTTCTAAATCTCCCTGCCATTGTTATTCCAAAACTTATGACTCCTCCAATCAGATACTGTTATCCTGAAAAAATTACTTCAAATATAAAATAATTTATAGGGTAAACACTTCTGGAAATTTCTTTATTCTGCTGTCTAGAACATCTTTTCCTCCCATTCTTATCACTACAAAATTTTTGAAGTTTGTAATCCAGCTGGTACCTGTCTTTCAGATTTTAGCTTTTACAACTGTCTTTCCCATCTGTCTTTTAAATTGAAAAAAATTGGGAAGAGAGAGACAAAAAGAAAAGGTGGGAAACAAAGCAAAATAGCAAGTTCATCTATTTAAATATTTTTAAATTTTCAATCTGTTTATAAAAAAAGTAATGGTATCAGAAAACAGATCACAGAGAGAAAAAAGATATACAAGACATTTTCAATGAAAGAACATACTGATGCAAAGTTATTAAACAGTCGGGTCAGAATATTGATGCCCTGTTCAGCTGTTTCGAGAAATGCTTTTAACGTCCACTATTGATCAAATCTTGGCTGTTCCACACGTAGGCATTTTTCACAAGAAGCCCAAAGAACAGGTTTCAGGCTGTTTCTGAATAACACAGGGACAGAAAGTCCCGGTGGGCTGCCCAGAAGCCTGCCAGCCAACGACTGGTTTAAAGGGTGCTCTGATATCATTAACATTCAGATGACTGGCAGCTTGTGTCTCAGTAGAGTGCTCTGCCCAGTTGCAAGGCTATTGGCTCAAGGCTCCTCATGCACATATACTATGGTATTATTCCAGAGGGCAGGTCATCATAACTAGAGAAGAGTATTTTTCATTAAAAAAAAAAAAAAAAAAGAGAAATATTTGAAAAATTGCTTACCAACACCAAAATTTCTCAGCAGCCCAAGATTAAACATGGCAAAGAAAACAGCTTTAGATATTCTTTCTGGTAGGTCTCTCTACTTCTTAAAAATTACCAAATGAAAATCCCACACAATAAACTTGCAGCTATAAAATCATACTTGATCCTTTTAAATGTCTTACTTTCCAGAATAAAGCACTTGTTTCTGAATGTTTTATTTATTTTGTCATTCACAGTAATGTGCTGGACTACAATGACCTTTCTTTTAACTTCATTAAACGTGCCTCCAGTCCTTCTTCTCTCTTTTGTATGCCTACCAACCTGTGAACAGAAATATTTGAACTCTGACGCTTCAGAACATTAAGAATATGAAAAAAGGTAGTGAATCTGTCTCTTTGGATATTCATACACGGATTGAGAAGGCCAATAAGCCAAATAAGTCATTTTTAAATACTCCCACAGTGTGGTAAATTTATTGGTGATGAATGCCAGCATATTTGACTCTGTTATGAAACTGCTGTTCCTCTAAGGACTGTTCGAAACTTCTTAGCATTGCTAATGATCCACAGCCTTTATTATCTGACCAGTCATCCCCTCTTTGAAAATCTTTCTGTTCTGCTCTCTTTTCTTATACAAAATTAAAAACAAGTACTACAAAATAAAAGTTTTAGTACTTAGATTGGGACAGCAGAGTTTATCTGTAAGAGACAGCAATAGGTACTGTAATATTCTACTCTGTTGCTCTTTCACTGGATTTTCATTACATTTTCAATGAGCCAACAGGGTTATTCTGCCAATTTGATGGCTATATGCATATAAGTACTTCTGAACACCTAAATCAGCGCATCATTTAAAGAAAAAACAATGGTTTGACACTGCTATTTTGGCCCTGATTTAAGCAGCAAATGGCTAGCAGTTGCTAAAGCAGAGTTATGAGAATTTCATGTAGAAACTGACAATATTTGTATTATCTGTGCTCAGTATCTCCTCCCCACCTAGGTTTATGTTTTGACTCTCATCATCTGTCCTAGACTTTTGGCTCTTTATGCTCATGTTTCCTTTGACTAACAGGCAAAGTTTTGTACTGATACAATTATGAATCTGGTTGCTAACTTTTTGCAATCAGTAACAATATGGAATATTAACTAGACCTAAACAACAACAACAATAATAACCAAACAAGAACAACAAACAAACAAACAAAACAAAAGAAAGAAAAACAACCAAACAAACAAAAAAACCAAGGCCAAAAGCTAGCATTGGGAACTCTGAGAGCTGGCAAAATATGTCTGGTGGGGCAGGTTAGTAACTGGACTGACTGCAAATACATAGATAGAATCCTCATTAAAAGAAATCTAAAAACATTAATGTCTTAAAAAAGAGAATTTTATTTACATTTGGAGTAAACTCTTAAAGCAGTAAATCTGCAATTTGTATGCATTTTAATGAATGTTTACAGCTTGTTGCAGTGATTTGCTTTTATAAAGGTTTCACTTTGTGATATCCTAGCAAAAGCTCTTTCTACATCCAAAATCAACCAACCAGGGAACAAAGCTATGCCACGTGCTTTGCACGGGAAGGCATGTAGGTTGAAGTTTCAGTACTTAAACTGATAGCTTGCAGACAATGTGTATAGCAGATTTGTTTGCATAACAGAATCATTAAGCAATTCTCAACTTTTAGTGAATTTACATGAATCAATCTATTCATAAACAAGATCATAATCTTTAGATATTTTCTTTTTCTCAAAATGACCTACTCCATCTGCCCTGTTTATGCAGCTATGCCATTATACAACTATGCCATTAGTTGGTGGCCAAGGGCACATATAGTGTGCTTGTTTATGCGCTCAGTTCTCTGTAAAACTGAGGTCATTTTTTGCAGTAGGAGGAGACTACTGTCAGAAATAATAATTAAAAAATAATAGGACAATTTTCCATAATGTGGGAGACAGAAACATTATACACAAGATTCTGCATCCAGATGGAACAAAGGGCCCTTTGTTGCCTTTTGAACTGGAACACTTAACCCTGCAGAGGTTCTGAATTTGAGAATAACTCAACATATGGAATAAGGTGACATTCAGGATCTTGTGCATTGCAGCTTAGCGGCCAGTTACATGATTATGTTTGTGTGTGCATTTTCTGTTCACTATTTTTATCAAGGGAACGGTTTATAATTAACATCTCTGGGATGCATCTCTATGACTTTTTGGCTTGTCATGGCTTTATGACTTTTGGCATCCTAATGCTGTTCTGACCACACAATTATTTTCTATCATTTCACAATATTTAGCTGCAGATCATCTTTAGACAAGTGTACAGATGAAGTTTTCATGTATCTCTAGATCCAGAGAAAGGATCTGGAAAATTTCCAGAAAGGATTTATGTAAATCTGAGTGTTGCCAGACCTATGTATGTCTGTTAAGACTTTTTGAAAAGACTGTTGATGACTTCATAAATTTTCTGAGAACAGAAAGACTGTAATACAAATGTATACCTCAACCTGACAACTAGAATCCATTACTCTTATTGTTCACTAAGAAAAGACAATGTCTTATGGGGAATTTCCTTGCGATGTTATTTAGGTAGTTTCCTGAAAGGCAATGTGTATTCCTGATAGTTCAAAATTTCTGGAAAAGAGTTAGAGCAAGGTCCATTGCACAGGTAAGATGAAAATTATCATGACTTAGTAAGTGATGAAGATTACATCTGAAGAAAATTTTGGCAAGTGTTAAGTAATTGTAGTAGATTTAACAGCAAAGTTACAAAACATTAGTGAATGCTGGGGCCCATGATATGGAGATTATGGTATGTGGCATTCTTCAAAGCATAATCTGAACAGAGAGAGGAAATTGCAGCTGTATTGGTGCATCAAAATTTGGTGGACAGCGAGGGCTGAGGACAAAACTCTGATGGAATCATTAACAACACGGTTCTTAAGTCAGGTGGAAAAACATTAGATATGGAAGCTGGTGGCCCTGCCTCCAGCAGGGGAGTTGGAGCTTGACGATCCATGAAGTCCCTTCCAACCCAACCCATTCTATGACTCTATGATCCTATTCTATGAACATGGGGAGGTGTAAGGAACATTTGTTTCTCTTTCAGGTATGCTTAGAATTTGATCTTCCATACTGCAGTTAAAACAGTCTTTTTGCATATTTCAAGATTTTAAATGGTAAGATCCTAAGACGGACAGTCCAGGCAGAAGAATATGCTTTGATTCCTAAGAAAACCCTTTCTGTTTTTACCACCTGAAGGAATGCAAATAACAAAGTGAACTTTCCTTTAATGAATGCCTAATTAGTGGCCTAGCACAACAACAATATTCTGCTACCTCCAGGGAATTGAACTACACAGCAAAAATCAAAATATATAGCCTGATAGTTCAGTAAGGAAAGAAAATGAAAATGAAATTTTCAACAATTCAGGTCTATTTACTTGACTGTAGAAAGCTAAGAAAGTTCTTGGTGTAACACAAAATGTAATAAAAATATCTTAATTTCCAGGAAAAATCGCAACTGGCACCAGTACACTATATGTACAGCATATTCAACATTGATATTTTAAAAATTAATTTATTTCAAAATCATGACCATTGATTTTACAGTGCCCAGCTACAAATTATTATATGAGTAGAAAGGGCAGAAAATTATTCCCATAGAGAAAACTTCTGTTATACTCCCTAGCAGAAATTTTACATGCGGTTTGAGTGTACAGTATCCATTTCATCCATGATCAGCTGAATACACAGCTTCTACTGTTACAAACACGTTGTCAGCTCATTGACGTCAGATCAGGAATACTGTGGCTCATTTTTGCCAAAAGAAATGTCAGCTGTTTGCTGTAGCAAGGAAGTTGATAAAAATTATTTTGATGGCATTGAGTGAGGCTGTAAGTGAGCATAGCTTCAGCATCTTACATTTTTGCAAAACATGGCTTTCATCCACAATAGGACAATCAAGACTGAACTGGGGTATGATTTGACATATACACAAGGAGAAAACAGATGCCTAACAGCTCGCATATGGTGCAGAATTCTTTTAAGAAAATCAGAGTGGAGGATGTTGTTTGCAACTTTTTGGATTTAGGAGGACAGTGTCTTAAATCAATTAGAAAAAAATAATGTTTTTGGAATATTTTCTGAGTGTGATTTATTTTTCCACTTTGAAAAAAAGGCAAGTGAAGTAGGCATTTGCTCATTTGATGTTGTCACCACTCATGTTTTGTAAAGTAGGGAACTAAAATCCTGATAAATTCTCCATGTTTTATTCTTATGTTCTCTCCTCTACAGTAAAAGATACTTATGTAATACTAAAACTGCCTTGTATAAAAGTTGCACATTTCAGTAATGAATTTATTTTTATAAAGTCTCATAATATTGGGAAGTTACATCTCTATTTTGCATCTGGAAAATACTTTCATAAAATAAGACTAACAGTAACATAGTGATGCCCACAAATGGAAGAGCAACTGAATTATATTCTCCTGAATCCCAGTTCTGCTTGCTCTTCACAAGACCAAAGCTATTTGTGAGTCCTTGGTCTCTTTATATATTTTTCTTCAAAATTTTATTGATGCACAAAAATGTTTGCTGTGCTGCACTGTGTAATTTAGCAGTCTGACTGAAGTATACATGCTGATTTCAGATTTGTTGTAGCAGTCTCTTCTCTTGTGTGGTAGCTGTGGTGATCCCCATGCCTGCAGACAGAGGAGCAACAAGACCATCTCTCCCACCTATAGAGCCCACACATATAGAACTTTGAAATGGTCAAAGACACATTTTTTTCTAAGACAACAGATACTCATTTGAGTTCTGTATGGAATCATCCTTCCTGTGGCAAAATCCACTTCTATTTGTTCTTTTCCTTTCTTGAGGGGTAATAATTTCAACGCTGTTTTACAACCTGGTTCTATTAAGTTGATTGGTCATGTTCAGTCCTGAAAATCACAGTTAAAAAGCAACAGATAGAACGGTCTATACGAATTTAAAATAAAAGAGAAACAAAGTCACACACTGAGATTTAGTGCTCAAGAAGAGAAAATCAGGAATGATAACAGTGAATGGATAATGACTAACAGAAAACAGGCATACTAGGACTGATTTCAATTTAGCATTATCGAGCCACAGTTACTAGAGATAATCCCTTTTCCTAAACAATCTTTACAATATACCAACAAATCACTTATTTGTCAATATTGAAAGCACCATTTCCTTAGATGTAACATGATTTGTGCATGTACATTGCACACACGCTTTTGTTTGTTTAACTAAATCATATGTTGAGGATTCTCAGCATGTGATTTACCTCTTCAGTGATCACTGGTTTATTATAATGCAGAGCTGGCTAAAGATAGATTTATGTGGAACAGCCCTGGTAGACCTCTTTTCTGCACATGGCAGGGTAGGCTGAGATGATTCCCATTACTACAGCCATGCGAGTGGCCTTTCTGAAGGCACACATCACATTGATGTACATCCCAGTCAATTACAGAATGAAATTATTTTATTACATATTGAGAAGATAACTGCAGTTCTTAAGCATCAGATAATGTATGTTGGCTTACATGTGGGGCTTGGGCTTTATTTATAAGAAGTTAGAAGGTTTTTCATAAACACAGCTACGTAACCCTCATCTGCAATGTTCCCAGAATGTATGGAAATAGGAATGAAACAGATGAGCTGGGCAGGCAAGAAAATACTTCTAGGTTAGATGTATATTATGGTTAAAGTCACAATCACATTTAAGCCACAGCCATTGATACTGTGCATTATTTATCACTGATCCCTTTGAAACAGGCCCTTCAGAGTATTAGGTCATGTTAACTAATCTCCATTTTTCAGAGTCATCTAATAAGAGATTAAAGATATCTGTCAGGAATCAAGAGCATAAAAAAGAGAATGGCACATATTTCATATGTGTTTTATGCAAAGATGAAGGATCACATCTCAGTACTTATTAGAAGCACAAAGCACACCTATTTACCCTAATTTTGCTCTTAAGGACAATTTACCTTATAAATTAATGTTTTCTATATTAAATGCATACGGGAACACTTCTTACTGTTCCCTACTGCAGATAAGTTCTCTGTCATTTACTTTATTCTTCTAGGAAGATCTCATTTTGTACTATGCAATCCATGTAGGAATGAGGACGAGCCAACACAAATCCAGAGAAGGCAATGATAGCATTCCTTTTATTCTAAGTGAAGGAAAAAAATCAAATCATCTGGATTTGACTGGATCACCCGCAACAACTTATAGTTTACTGACATATTTACCTGTTGTCTTCCCAACTCATTTTTAGTGACATTTCCACAGCTTTCAGGCTTCACCACTGCTCTGTTCACTTGCATTTAATTTTTAAGAAATGTTCTTTCTTTTTTGAAACTTTTTAAGTTGATGGCTGTTGTTTAAATTAGTAGATCTTAAGATCAGTAATCACTGGAATCTTTACTAATTGGCTACTCCAGTCAGGTAGGAATGTTAACTTATTTCTCGTGAAATTTCCAGATCACTAATTATTCTCTGAGGTTATTTTTTTCTAGCTTGAATCTACAGTGTTTTGCTTTTATCTGAGTCCTGACAGATTTTATCAGATGCTGTTAGCTCTGCACAGTGTTATTGTCACTACTAGCTCTAGCTTCCATTTCCTTTTCTCTATCATACAAGACAGGTAACTGTTGAATAAAACGCGCAGCCACAAGAAGTATAGGTGTCAGTGTGTGATCTACAAACTGTAGAATTCTACATGTATATATAAATTTGTACATGACAATGCATACTCACATATGTAAGGAAAATTGTATGTATTTGCAGAAAAGTATTACTGAAGGAAGGAGGCAACCTCGTGGCAATGCAAGCAGGTCCAATGGTTGGAGAATAGAAATGAAACCCCTGCATGTGGATTCCAGAGTAAAACTATACTCGGTGGGGATGTTACATTAAGGTAATAATTGCTAAAGTATGGTGACTACATAAATATTACATTTTTTCATGATATAGACATGGAATATGGTATATTCCTGGGAGTGTTTAATATGAACACTTACCTATACGCATTGATTACTTGTTGGTGGAGCTTTCAACATTATTTCTTTATTCTCAAGAGAACATAATGAAAGTTCAGTAATGTGGAAAATGCAGAATATATTGTCCTAAAATCCCCCTCATTATTAAAGCAACAGGGAGAAATATAGGAAATCAGTCTCAAAATGCAGCTGAAAGAACTGAGAGTTGAATTCAACCACCAGTGAATTGCACTCCCACACGCATACAGCTTCAGACAATAGGCTGATTCAAGACAATGAATGCACAAGAAAAGAGTCACTATTCTTCCTTTTCTCTCTGCAATGCTAATTCTTTTCCTCAACTTGAAAAATAGATCCAGTGTTGAAATCCTTTCTCTCTTAGTTGATAACATCAAATGTACTGTGATATCACTTTTACTTCATCTTGAGTCTGAACATAAAGTTTTTCCAAAGAAAGATGTATATTATCACAATTCATCTGCTCTGTGAATTGTTGTTCTGAATCTTTCCACATATCCTGACAAAACCTGCTAAGAGAAGAGAAATGGAACTTCATAATGATACCACTATCTTAAACTGATATCTGAAAGCTGGTTTATAAAGAATGAATGCTATTAAGAGAAGCCAGTGCAGTCTGATCTTCACCTAGCATCCTTTATCGCATTGCATTCTGTGGAGTAGGGACAACTGAGCCACATGTATGCTCTCATTATTGATTATCTCATTATTGACTATTGGCCCCTCACTGCAAGAAAGACATCGAGGCCCTAGAGTGTGTTCAAAGAAGGACAACAAAGCTGGTTAGGGTCTGGAGGACAAGTCATATGAGGAGTGGCTGAAGGAGCTGGGATTGTTCAGTCTGGAGAAGAGGATGCTCAGGGGAGACCTTATTGCTCTCTATAACTACCTGAAGGGAGGTTGTAGTGAGTTGGGGGTCTGCCTCTTCTCTCGTGTAGCTGGTGATAGGACTAGAGGGAATGGCTTCAGGCTGCTCCAGGGGAGATTCAGGCTGGATGTTAGGAAATACTGCTTCTCTGAAAGAGTGGTCAAGCACTGGAATGGGCTGCTCAGGGAGGTGGTGGAGTCACCAACCCTGGAGGTGTTCAAGGAACGTTTGGATATTGTGTAGAGGAACATGGTATAGTGAGAACTATTGGTGATTGGTGGATGGTTGGACTGGGTGATCTTGTGGGTCTTTTCCAACCTCGGTGATTCTATGATTCTATGATTATACCAACCAGTCCACCTTGTTTCTAAGCTGTTGCTCAGAGATGGACTTGGACTGATTCCTTCAACAAGCTAAGAGTATGTCCAAGCCAATCACTGGGGTTCCTTCTTGAGGCAATGGGTTAAGATGGTCACCTTTAGAGGACAGCTCATCTCAGGGCACCATTGCAATAGATATGTAAAATATGTGGAACAGTTTGCTTTTGGAGTTATCTCTTCTCATTGAGTAGAAAATGAGATTTGCTTTGATGAAGTAGCATTTTTACCTGACAGAAGTTAGATGAAAGGAATCCCAGACATATGGACCTAATTGGCCTCTATGTATTATAATGTGTCAGAATGGCCAGGATCTTGCAGATCTCAGTCAACGGCTCACTGTGTGAAGCTACCACAGAAGTAAGTCCCCGTCCTGTGAAGCTTGCAGTAGAAGATCCTGTTATGCATGTACAATCTTGATATACATAAACTAACATATATCTAACTAGGAAGAATCTTCCTAGGCTTAATTTTGGAGGCTTAATTATTAACTTATTTTTCTTGTCTGTCTGACATGAAAGGGGGCTTTAGAAAGATGGCAACACCGATCAGGTAATTAAGCAGGAATTGGCTGCAATCTGCTGAACTGACAGGCTATTTTTCAATTCAGTTTCTCAGTTTAGGGATAAAACATGGGTACAATTTAACAGTTAGGATGAAAACCACTGTAGATTAGAGAAGTGAAATGTAAATATACAAAAATGTAAGTATTTTTTACATGCTTACATGAATATTTACTTACTAATTATTTCTTGTGATTTCCAATATGATTAAATTCAGTAGTTGCTTAAAATAATAACGCAGATATATCATTTCAAACTTGGAAGTGAACATTCCTGTAGTTTTAGTGGAAAGTTAATATTGGTTGAATGAAAAAAAGCAAAGGAAAATCAGCAAAAAACTGATGCATTGTTCGCCCCCACCAATTCAAAGAACAGATTCACCATATGGTCTTTTTATAAATATTTCGGAAGTAAAGTGACTTCTGGAAGGGATTGGAGTCTGAGATATGCACAGTTATCAGCATTAAGAAGATCCAATTTGAAACATCTGCTAACTCTTGAAAGAGTTATGTTGAAACAAAAAACAGTCGCTTTTTTAGGAGGATGTATGTTCAGAATTTTATATCCTCCTCTGTTTTCTGCAAAGATAGTGGGAAGAGAAGAGAGTTGCACAAGCATTTTGCTTCTATCTTTTCCAGGTCCAAGATTTAAAGCTCTATAGTGAGGAAAATCAAGATGACAGATGCAACGAGACAGTAAATTACTGACACACTCCTTTTCAATCATGCTTTGAAGTGCTAAAGAATTCAGACCAAATCTCAACCATGAAAGCTTTGTAAGAGTCAAGCTGCAATTTACCAGGTCCGCGGAATGTAATTCATGTATTTTTAAAGAATGTATTTTTTTCAAATATTCAGGTTTGGGACAAGACAAAAAATTATGAAAACAGTACATGTTTTTGACCTCTGCAATGTTTATGTGCTTGGTTATACTGTTGTTATTTGTATGCAGTTACAATCCCCACAACTTGCACTTCTTCTAACCTTTCAGACAGAACTATAAATATTTAACAATTTTTGCAAGTTGATTTACATAGTTCTTACTGGGTAAACAATACCTCACTTCTGAGAATAGTTCAATGTAAATAATTAATCAAATACAATAACTGCAAAATAATAACAAAGAAAACATCAGTTTATCAACAGTTAACACAAACAGTTCTATTTAGATTTCAAATTTTTCAAAACACTTGCTTTCTCTCTGTTTCTTCCTTCCTTTAGTTCAGTGAGTTTATTATTGATACTATTCTGACATAAATCTCAATCAGAATAATTTCTTTTTCTGAATTATTTTTCATGCTATAAGTAGAAGATACATTGAGAATATTTGCTTAGCTTTAATGTATCACTCTGAATGACTAATTCTCTTTTGGACTTGGATCTTGCAATACGATCACAGATCGAAGTAACTTTTACTCTTTTGGAGTGTCACTGAAGTCAACATACATCTATGCCAGATTATATATTAGAGCAATTTGATCCACTTAGTGGAATCAAATTCTCTAATCAAGCATAGATATGCAAAATTATTTGCAACACACTGCTAATGTGTATGTAGATCTTTGGAAATGTTTGAATCAGTTCGTGTTCCAGAAGTTGTCATATCCCTCTGTCTCCACATGTAAAAGTGTCTGAGATTATCATCTGATCTGAAGAAGAATAATCATACACATTTTAATAGATAGGAGGAGGAAAGGCTAGCCATGAAAGAATTCTCTGAGTGGATAATCAGAGAAAGGAGAGTCAGTAGATGTCTGATTTGGCTAAGGCAATAATCATCCATGTTACTGGATAAGAAAAGGCTCATTTTAAATAAGTGATGCAGTTGTTGCTGAAGAAGAAGAAACAGAAGTCTAAGTCAAATATAGATCCAAAGAGGAATTGCACATGGTTTTTGCTATAATTCAGCTTGCCCATTACATGGATGAAGAAAAATGTTTTAAAAAATAATAAAGTAACCTACACGACTTAAAAGATACTAAAGAATTCTGTATCTATTCTTTAAAGAATATCTTCTAATACTTCACAACAGGATATGTGGGAATGGCATAAAGCTGTATCAAAGGAGGTGCAGACTGAATATTAGGAAAAAATTGTGGATGGTCGAACACTGAGAGGCTTCCTAGAGAAGTGGTTGATGCCCCATGCCTGTCAGGGTGCAAGAGTCATTTGGATAATACTCTCATTAACACACTTTAACATTCTGTTAGCCTCAAAGAGGTCAGCTGGACTAGATAAATAATTTTTTGTAGGTCCCTTCCAACTGAGCTATTCTATTTAGTTCCATTCCATTCTATTCTATTTATTCCACTCTGTCCTACACTACTTTACACTACCCTATTCTATTCATGTTTATGAAAATGTGGAAATGTGCTGGATCTGCAATAGGCAAAGAAAATTTGTGGAAACAGAAAATTTTCTGTGGAATGATGTTGGACAGCAGAGATCTTAGAAACTAGTGCTCTACTAGTAAAATAAATAGTGGCAGGTAACATTCCCAGGCACTAATATTCAGTAATCTCAATGAGGAGATTGTTAGAACAATCACTATTTACATCTGGGCCAGTTAGCAAACTCTTCAAAATTACCTAGGCATGCTTAAGGGCTAAGCATGAAGACATTTGCAAAAGAGGTTAGTAGTTTGGGTAAGTACCATTGTTTGGCAACTGGCTTCAGGGTTAGAGGATAAACCCACTGTATTTAATATACAGATACAAGCAGTAAGGACACCCCAGGAATGAAGCATTCATTGGAATTAGCATGAAGCTATTTCCAATATTTCCTGGAGATTACAGAAATGTCTACATCAATGCACTTTCAAGAGTGTTTGAAAATCTAAAAATTTTTTTTTTTTTTAAGTCTGACATAATTGCATGCTTCCTGATGAAGTGGGAATACATTTATGCTTTAACCTCATTTTTACTATCCAGTCAAGAGCAAACAAACGAAAAACAGGCAGCCACAACCACATTTTGTGTTTTTTTTTATGATGCATCTTGCCGTTTGGGTTTGAATTAACTACAAAGACCATGTTTATTATTTATTATATAAGTAAAGTGAAAGGGAAGAAAATATGTTTATAGCTAAGAATTAAAATGTTTCAGATGTCATTGCATTATAATGTCTTAGAGCAATAGAAACATTTCACTAGAACATGCTAGAAACCAAGCCTGAACAAGGTTATTATTTGGATAACAAATGAATCAGAGTTTTCCTGCAACAAAGAAGGAAACCGTAGGGGTGCATATATAGCCTGAAGTCACCCAGTTCATATCTATTTTTTTTAAATCAGAAATAATTTCTTTATTTTTCTTATTATTTTTCTCTACATTGTTGCTACATAAAAGATGTAAACAAAGCAATGGTTGTATCTATGTACATAATACTGTAGTGTGAACAATGTGATGACAGCTGAAAAAATGTTTTCCCATTGTTTTCATTTTCATTTCTAGTAACATGGTGCTTTTACCCCTTAAAAAGAAGCATAGAAATCTGACACAGACAACAATTTTGGGAGGCATCTCTCTCCTAACCATTAATTTAAAATATACAAATTACTTTATTTATGTTTTGTTGAAAGATTTTCCAAAACGTTACCTCTTCTGCTACGTTTTATGGTTTTGTCAAACATTTAATTGCATATGTGATTACAGACACGGTGAAGCAGTCCCACAGTGCTAAAAGCATAGATGCACCAAGTCCTTGAAGATTCAAGATTCAAAAATCCCACATCAACCTTTCAAAGAGAAATGGTTCGAGTCCACAGACACACTGACTTTGAGTTGGCTTTATACATGTAATGTAATTATCAAACAAAAAATGTTCGTCTCGAATGTATCCTGAATTTAACTCTTCAGAGAAACATAAGTTTCATCCTTATGATTCCTGTATGAAATCCTAACATTTTGCTTTTAGATAAGAATTTTGTCCTTGTTTTCAGCAGATTTTGGACTTGATTCACCCTTTTTATCCTTTCTGTAAAAAAATAAAAAGGTAAAAACGGAGGAAAAAACAGACTTCTTAACAATGTATGAAAACCTCTTCCCACACTGGAGAAAACTAATGCACAGCAGTGAACAAAGCCAGAGTAAAAGGTTCAAGCACAGTTTTGTAAATGACCACATAAGAATGATAATGCAGCCCTGAAATGATTTTCATAAAATTTCAGATGAGTGGTGCTGCAGCTTCCAATGGGAGAAACCTCAACAAAAGGTCATGCTGCAATGCTGAGCCACCAAAACCAGTGCCAAACAATTTTGCTCTCTGCCAATGTTTTGAAATCAGAAAGGAAGCAAAATTGTATTTGTTTCATGCTCTAAAGATCATAATCTGGTACAGTACAGAAAAAGTTAACACTTTAAAATGTTCTAATTGAGTTGCTTCAATTCAGTGGGTAAATTCCATTTGAGTACTGGAGTTTTACAAAAATATGATTTACAATCAGGAGAACAAAGACAGCTGAAGAGACATAGAAATGTAACCCTGGTTCATAAACAAACTACTGCGCTTTAAGTCCCTAACCAGTTTAACTGCACTTTTCTACTTCATTTGGCTGGTTTAGCTCTGGGGAATTATCAAACAAATACAAGAAAATGTTATTTCACAGAGTGCTTCTAATAAATCTTATTCTGGAGCTTGATTGTTCACTGATGACAACAGACCACGCCATCGATGTCATGACCCCTGGCAGGCTAAGGGGCATGACTCTTAAAGGGTTAATCTTTTCCACCTGGTCTTGACCACAGAGCAAGCTTCCTTGGCAGATCTCCTGCCAGGAGAACGTAGCCCCCTGACCTTCCAGGCAGTGGGATGCTACAGCAAAGCTTCTCCCTGCTAACAGAACCAGAACTCTTGTGCCAACCGTCTAATAGTTGAATTCAGTACTAAAGCAATGGATAACCAGCAAATAATGGGTCTGAAAGGCAAAGGGAAGGACGGGGTACATGCCTGAGAGAGCTCAGTTGACTGTAAAGGTTACCATGGCCTACAGATACTATGTTGCTGGTTTTGACTTTTCTTTATGAAAATATAGTAATAGAATCAGTGCAAGCTGAAACAACAACAAAAAAATTACTGGAAAACTCAAGAATATTGAAATTGAGACACAATTTCAGTCAAAACCAAGCTGTTTAAAGCCAAAACTGTTGTTTTTGTGAGTCAATACAGTTGTTGTGGTCTGTCCAATACAAGAACTTGTAAAATGCAATGGCATGAGACAATTCTTCATAAGGAGAACATCTGAAGATTCAAAAGTCTTCATGAAACTAAAGCTCTTTTTATTCTGTGCTATCTTAGTCACATCTCAGGTGTTCCTGAGACATCAAAGTGTTTTTTCTGTAGATTATCCAATGCATGAGTGTCTCTGACATCAAAATTTTCTGCTGATGCCCTGTGCTAAGATTTGTCTGCTTGAGCTTTACTCTACTTATGGAGAAACCTTTGGTAAATTTTACTGTTGATCATAAGGAAGATAAAAAGAAATGGAAAATATATATATATATATATATATATCTATAGAGATGCTTTTGTCACACTGCCAAGCAGAGAAAGGTTGAACCAATACTTAAACACAAGCTTAGAACTTCATAGGTCCCTGGACCACTGTTCTACGTAACTTGCGAGTGTCTTTGATCAAAACCTTGTAACTGGAGCTTTAAAACGTTTAGGTGTTCTAATACCTCCTTTATGCTCTGTCATGTGGTAGAAGTCTCAGCCCTGAGACAGAAAATTATGTATAGGTATTCTTGTATTAAAGGCAAGAGAACTGGGGAGTTAAGGGAGATGTTAGGAATAATGAAGGTATGAAACACGTATGAAGGTATGTGGGCTCTGGTGTCTAAAGAAACCATGTCTGATCAGATACAGGCCATCATCTCTAAGGTGAGAAGGCTCCAGCTGTTGGAATGCAGCCCATGTTGCCTTCAAAGACAGCTATTTGATTTCCAGCAACAGTAAAACAACAGTAGTATCACAGGACAGTACATATTCCAGTCAATCTGGCTCTGAGCTCACAATATTTTAATGAAATGGTGCTATATCACTATTAAGAAATGCATATTTGAAAATGAATACTTTCAATGCAAATGTTCAAATGTTCAAACATCACAAGAGTTTCAAATGCTCATCTGCTGCTTCTCAACATACTGATTAATCCTTGCACAGAGGCACAGAAGCTCTCTTCCTTTGCAGGTTAACTATCAGAAGACACTTAAATTTGCTGAATGCCATAGCCCAATCTTTGCTCTGTGCTGACAGGGTCAAAAAAGAGGCAGAGATGAACACAGTTCTTATCCCACAACTTCCTTCATCTCCCTCTGTCTTCTCTCTCAGTAATTGTTTCTATGCCTAAAAAGGAAATCCTCAAACTGCTATAGGAAATCTGAAATCACTGAGGAGAATTAGATGGAAAGATGCAGGTACAAAGCTGTGAACCACTGGAGTTTTGCCATTCACTGTCAAGTTGTTCTCCTTATGCCATAATCTGTTTTCCCACACGCACAGAACCGCTTGACTCTGGCAGCCTGGCTGCTTCTGCAGGCAGCCCAGGTGTCCCCCACTGGAGTTTTACCAGGGAACACAATGGAAGCAAGATATGGATCAGGAATAGGAAAGCATGGACACTGAGATTCAAGTGAGGGATTTAATCAGTAACATTCAGTTAACATGTTAATATGGTAACAATTATCTGTGAAAGTGTGCTTTGTTCATAATAGCACTTCGTGTCACACAGCCTCTCAAAGAGAGAATTAGATCTACTTCCTTTTTTATGCTCCGGATTTTTTTAATATCTGTATCTGACTCAAATTCCAAAGCTGATCAGTCAGAAGTGACACACTAGAAATAAGTCTTTCTTGGAGAATATTAGTTACTATTTATTTTATGAAAGAAAGAGGAATTTACTATGCATTCCTTTGGAAACCATCAAAATGTTTCCAAATGCAGACAGCATGTTACATCAGTTCAATATCCTATAAATCCTGCTTCCATACATTTACTTGTAGAAATCACAGCCATGTTTTCCATATGTCTGGGCCCCAAGATACAGTGAAAGCTTTCATTCTGATGAGCACTGTCAGGTTGGGCTTTTCTTCATTATGTTGTTGATCCAATATGTCAGCCTCCGTAAGCAAAGCTGTTGTTAAATAGGAGATGGGTCACCTATAATTATCTGGAGCCCTAGGGGACTTCCTGAAAGGCACATGAAGAACCAATTGGGTCTTATGTTGTCCTGTGTGACTTCTTGGTGTTCAGCACCAATGGACCATGCAAGTGAGTTGAGGCTGTAGTTTACTTAAAAACACATCAGAACAAACACTGGAGGGTGAATGAGAGAATCTGAGAGAGGAAAAGGCAGAAAAATGCAGAGGAGATTTAT
Source organism: Chrysolophus pictus (assembly GCA_037305975.1). Lineage (NCBI taxonomy): Eukaryota > Metazoa > Chordata > Aves > Galliformes > Phasianidae > Chrysolophus > Chrysolophus pictus. The sequence continues at coordinate 12,029,165 of CM074578.1, forward strand.
TTCAATTCTATTAAAGCCTGAATACTCTGAAGGCTATCTATTCTGCAGAGAAAGATAAAGAGTGGAATTGCACAGTAGTGGATGTAGGGATAAGAAACTCAAGTTTTCAAATGAAAAACATTGTGATCTTTGCTATGGTGGTTATAGTATAACAGAAAGCATTAGCATGATGGAGCAGGAAAGAAATTTGCTTCCTCTAAAGAGGAGAAATTGTATTTTTACTTGCACTTTAAAAGCTAACATTTTCAACTCTTCACATTCATATTTATTTATTAATGTATTTAAACTTACAAATTTACAATTCCATCATTAATGCTATAACCACTTCAAAAAGACATTAGGTATTGAATGTTATTGCTGATTTCCAAGGCAACATAAATACAAGTTAGGAAGGCACATATCAGGTATATGTACCTGCTCAGTTTTAAAAGCATTATAGCCATATACTGTAACAGTTCCTAACTTTGTCTAAGTATCATTTAATATGAATTTATATTCATAGCACAGATATATGCTTTCTAGGTATTAGATGCTTCATAGAAGGAAGGATGATTCACCTATAAATCACAATTATGACCTAAAAAGCATAATTTGAGGGCTGTCTGCTTAGACTCTTCTAATAATTTCTGAATGCACAGTCTACTTCTGTCAACAAAATATCTCAAAAGTAGCTGCCAACAATGATTTTTAACATAGTTCTGACTAGAACCATTCTAAACCAAGTTTCTATGACAAGGTTTAAACCCCACTATAGCATATGGTGACCAGTGATGGCCAATCCATACTACACGGAGATGTTTCTAGATCTCACTAAGATGAGGCATTTAGTTCATGAAAATAAGGCTTTTCTGCACTATTTGCAGAATGTCATTTTCTTGAATGGCTCTGAAATATAAAAATTCTTTTACATACAAAAAGAAAATAATGGAAAAATTCTTTATCTCCCTCCAACATGTTACCAAATTTCACATTCTAAGGAGAAAAAAAAGAAAAAAAGTACTTTGAATGAACTTCTCAAATGAAACATTTATTCTGAAGTATGTTTAGAATATTTACTATAAATGATGCTCTTGGATGAATTCTAGCATGTAATTTGACGAAATGCATGTTAGCTTGGGACAGAGAAGTGTGAAATCAGGACACACACAATAGCAAATAGAAGACGTGGATCAGTTATTAGCTTCAGATTCAAGTTCATGGGTAATTAGCAGTTTGGTATGAAAGGGTGAAACCTCCCTCTGGCCTATTCTATATCAGTTAGATTTATGACATATGGATGCCCTTTCAGTCCAATGGTTTTGAAATGTTCTGTGTGAAGAAAGTATGTGTGATGTGAAAAAGTGCTATATAAAATGACTGTGGTTTCATCCTAGAAATCTGATGTAAAGACAAATGTGCATTTTATTATAATCTAATTACATCCACGTTCCATATTGCATTCCAATCTTCAAAATTTATCTACATTCTAATTGCTTCCTTTAAAAAAGAAAAAGACAACTTATTGTAATTGAGACTAATTTGAATTTGTGTAATTTCATCCACTGCAGAGAATAAACAGAGTTCACTGCAAATTTCCTCAGTGATAGTTTCTCTATTCTGATAGTAAGATTTTATGCAACACATTTTATATATTCTTGTGGCTGATACGAAGCATATTATTGTTACTGCTATTGTTGCTGTATTTTTCAGATAATGTTGCCTAAGATATATTAAAGAAGGCTGTAATGACAAATACCTAGTTCCCTGTGCTGTGATTGCACCATTTTAATGATCTTCTAGTTCTGAGCCCAGATAGAGCTCATTTTGTTCCCTAACAACCAGCTCAGAGATACTCAAATACTAGTGAATTCACATATGTCTATAGGTATGTTGTATCTTGTAGGCTACTGTATTTGCTTTCCTTTTTTCTTATTCTTTCTGCAACCAGCAGCCAAAATCCATACAGGGAGACAAAAACACAAGATTTTTTTATTTTATCTTTTTACTCTTGTGTTCTGTTTTCTTGTCTTTTTGCTCCGGATAACAACATCATATCAACAACTGCTCATATAATTTTTCTGCTCTGAATTGTCAGTTAATCTCATAAAAGCAGAATGTACCTAGATGCTGTCACCTTTTCTCCACATAGTCACTGATCTTTGTCAGCACAGAGTGTACTTTGAAGAGAAAGACACATCAAAAGCTGACATAAAAAGAATGCTTCAAAACACTATGGACAATAGAGAACTGTAAGACATTTGGCTGTGTAGAGTACAGCAACTTGGGCTGTATCGCATGTCTAAGAGCTATGCACTCTGAATGGCCTCATGGTATACGTAATGATATCCATTGTCTATAAAAATTATAGGTAAACTGGTTGACTTTCTCAATACCTAATATAATGGTACTCCTATCTTCCTTGTCTCAACATCCATTGCAGTAATAAGCAATGATAAAAGTAGAGCAAGAAAAATGGCAATATTAAATATTAAGACAAGGCAACCAAAAACTTGAAAAATCTATCAGATAAGTTTCCTCACTGAAAAGCTGTGCTTGATTTTCTTAGTTTAACGTCACAGGATAGCACTTTTTCTATTACCTGCTTAAATCCTTTTAACCCTGGAGCCACATCCGTATAATTATGGTAGCGTCAGGCTCAACAGTTTCTCTGTTCCACCGCTATTATCAATGTTCTGTTATCAGTAATTTTACTCAGGGAGTAACCATTTGGTTTGGCTCTTTGTATGTGCATATCTACTACATTAATTATTGAAAGAGAGAGAGATTTCCATGAAAACTCTGCGGTGTAAAGATATGAAAATAATTTGTATGTATGTAGGCATAGTCTTGAAGAAACTACTTCAGTATTTGATGATAGCTGTAATGTGAACACGATTCCCTTAATCTCCAAAATAGTGGCCAGATTCAAAGCATGCTCTTTGCCTTCTCCAGTGCAACTATGTTTTGTGAGACACCTTTTGTATTTATTATTACATTAGAAAGTTTTCATTACATAAAAGCTTTATTTCAGAGTATATTTTATTCTCACATTCAGTGTAATAACCAAAGAAGTGTTTTCACTCTCTACAACATTGGTTTCAAGGTACATCTGATATACACCACTGTCATTGATAGACTGAAAGATCTATAAAGAATATCCACAATACTGAGATCTTCAGTAAATTTTCTCTCTGTGAAAGACAAGATAACAGGCTTCACCATCTTTGTGGAATATCTTAATGTTCCCTTTGTTTTGCTTATCAATTTTTGCAGGAAAGCCTACTGAAGAATGAAGCCAAGTTTGCAAGAGAATAAGAGAGATGAAAAGTCAAGTCTATTCAAAGTTTGGTGACACAGAAAAACAAACACTCCTCACTTTGGGCAATGAAATAGTGTCAGAGTAGTAGTAAGGCTGGTGAAGAGAATGCAAATATTGACCATACTCTCAAATTTAAAAAACCAAACAAATGACTGAAAAAACTAAATATAACCCCAAAGCCTTAGAAATCAATAAACTGATTGAAGGAAGATTAAGATAGTCATGGTAAAATTATTTCTTTTTAGTAATTCAAAGCACTTATCGGCTACAGAGTGACCAATGTAATAGGATCTACTTAAAAAACAAACAAACAAACGTATACCTGGGAATTTCTACAACAAAGCTGCAGGTAATAAGTAATAAGAAATATAGTCATTCTTTGTAAATAGAATATTCACTTGTGCTTCTTAGGTATGAAATACCACAGCTACCTGTGGCAGTTGAAAGGTTTCTAGTAGAAAGATACAAGTCATGCTGACATCTATCAGTTTCACAGATTATGTTAGATTTGGTCAATAACATTTGTAAAATCTGATTCTACATCTAGCAATTCAATATTTGTTAAAGCTGTAGGCTACATATGATCCTATCCTCCCAGTTGAGGTGGATGATCCTAATTCCTCTAAGAACTTTTATCAATATCTTGCAAAGAGTATTTGTATGATAAAGCCTAGAGCTTGGTAAAAATGTTGATAATATGATTGCTTAGGAAAGAAGAATTAAAAATATTATCAACAGTAAGCCTTGTTTGCTTCACAATGTGAGGAACACTGTTTACAGAACCCACTTGGAAAATCAGCAAGACACAGACTTAAAAGAGCAGATAACAGAACCAAACTGTGTGGGTCACTCTGAAAATAATGCCTCCTATTTATCTCCATGGAAACTACAACAAAGATCATAATAACATTATTTGATAGAGAGCATTCTCAGCTACAAAACACTGCTTTTCAAGGTAGTCACCACCATTAGCTATGCATTTCACCAGAGATGAACAAGAGTATCCATGCTGCTCTCATAAAAATCTGCACCAGCGGAGGTGACCCACTGTTTCTCAGCTTCTGTGATAGCATTGTTGCTAGAAAAATGCTGCCCACATAGTCCATTTTTTATGGGCCTAAACAGATAGAAGTAAAAAAGCACCAAATCCAGACTATACAGTGGATGTAATGGGACAGTCCAGCCAAGGTTGGCGATATTGTCCATGGTCTTCAAGCTGGTAGAGGGCCTGGTGTTACTGTGTTGCAAGAGAAGGGTTGTCTTCTTCTCTGGCTTGACTCTGGGAGTTCAAGCCTTCAGCTTAGTCAGCACTATGATGTAGGGGTCATAGCTGATAGTTTGTCTAACTTGCAGGAAATCCAGAAGGATCATAGAATCTTAGAATCATAGAATCACCAAGGTTAGAAAAGACCTCTAAAATCATCCAGTCAAATCATCCACTTATCACCAATATTTCCCACTAAATCATCTCCCTCAGTACAACATCTACACGTTTCTTGAACACTCTAGGATCAGTGACTTAACAGTGAGTGATCACTCTTTCAGAGATGAAATTTTTCCTAATGTCCAAACTAAATTTCTCCCACTGCAATGAGGCCATTCCCTCTAGTCCTATCACTAGTTATATGGGCTGACCCCCATCTCACCACAACTTCCCTTCAGGTAGTTCCAGTCTTCATAGGCTTTTCTACTAATGGATAATTTTATTTAAAATAAATACAGATTTCTTTTATTGAAATATGATATGGGAATTTTTAACAATTCCAAACAGCAATAAAAAAAATAATTAAATTTTGTTTCATACGTAACTTCCATATATACTCCATATCTAATGGATGAAATATCTATTGCTTACTAACAGATCAGTTTTCAAAAAAGTGGTAGACATACCCTATTCTAAAGATACCCACCGTGTTGAATTTAGATCCCAAAGGTGTCTGTTTGTGATGCACTGGAATTTAAAAGAATTTAGAATGTCAGTTGCTTAAAATTAGAAGTAATTATTTCCAGTCATCCTCCTGAACTCACTTCTCAGTATCTCCAGTCTTTCTTTCACCATTAAAAAAAACCACACTAATACTATCCCTATATTCACATACAAATCTTCAAAAGAGGAATATCTTTTGCATCTTCCAGTTCATGTAGACATCTTGGTGTGATTTAAACATTAATATTTTGGGGCAAGTTTTAAACAACATCTTTTTATCCTTACAAAATCAATCCTATTTTCTTATTGCTCTTTCAGCACTAAAATATATAAATTGATATTTTATTTTAATGATATTATATTAAAATTATATTAAAACTATATTTTAATTGATAAAGAGACATTAGTCAGTTAAACAACTCAATACTACTCTGGGATATAGAGCATTTTAAAAAAGTATTAAAAAAGAGAAAACATACTTATCACTTGTTCTTAATGTTGATTTTTTTTTAAAGGGAAGAAAAAATGAAAACAACCACTTTGCATGCTTTCCCATCTACAAAAAATCTGTGTAAAAGTATTACTATCTTCTGTAAACAAGGTGAATGAAATATATTAACACTGTAATTGAGACAAAATAAGAGCGTACAACAGCTTTCTAATTTCAGGAAACATGAAACTCTAGAGCATTAGCAGCTGATCCAGTTACAAAATATTAGCTGCTTTGAAAGGGAATCAAGAACAGCAAGGTCATGGCACAAAGCTCCTTGCAGATGTTGGATTGGTTGACACCTGCAATTCATTTGGAAGCAAGTATTTATTTAACTATCTTATTGTGCTACCAGATTTTCTCTGTTTTCATGCTAACGCTTTGCTCTCAGGGAACCAAAAGAACTAGAGGAAAGTCAGTGTGAGTCTGCTATGTTCAGTTCTTTTTAGCATAATCATGGTATATTTTATTTTCATTTTATTTTTCGTGCCTCAGCAGACAGGTCTGTAAACAGCTCCCAGAATATTAGTAATGGATTTTTTCCCTGCCTGATTTTCATTTCCTCAGCAAAAGAGCTATCAGAGACTATCAAATTTCAATTCTATATGAGATGTAAAAATATTGATAAGCACTTGAAAATTTGATTATTGTTTGCCCACATTTGTGCCAACCTCATGTCCATGCATTTGTCTCTGTGTTGATGCAATTTTATGGAGATTTTCCTTCTCAGAGGCAGAAGCATTGAAACACACATGACAAGGTGTTTGCAGAAAAATGGCATCACAGAAAACCTCAGTTTCATGATTTCTTGTTAAGATTTGACCACCCTTTGCAACACACATTCACAACATTCACAACACAAATGTTGAGGAGCGTGCCTGTAGGACTCATTAATATATCAGCAGAACAGCTGTGACTGACAGTCAGAAGGTGTTCCCAAGAAACAAAACATTAGTAATTCTTTGTACACTTAGAGATTGCCTAGAATTCTGGTTTTGCAAGAAGGAGATACATCATTTAAGATACCTGGAAACATAGGCAATAAAATCCACAAATTGGTTTTAGAATTGTGAGTTCATCGCAGTTATAATGTGCCAAATTAACTTTCTGTATATAAATTACACAGATGAAAAGAACATCCAACAATCTTACAAAATTCATAATAAATATGAATTCTTGCTACCATAAAGGAGAAGCTTCAGAACCAATATTTGCACAGCAACGCAGATTTTCACAGTCTCACTTTAAATTACTGTATCTAGAAGCAGACATAATAAGAAACTAAAGAACAATGGTAGGATATAGGCAGTGAGGTCAGGCAGGTTACCTCCACAGTACCAGGACCTGGCAGATTACCATTCTGCTTGATTTGAATAGAGATTCTAATCACCTGACTGAGGAAACTCAGGACATAATCTACACTGTATGGGGATTTCTGAATCAGTAACTCAGACATCCCTGTGGCCAAGGTTTAGAGGGACAGAAGTTGCCCATCCAGCTGAACAACCATGTCAAGGCAATGATATGTGTAGGATAAAACCCCTTCATCTCTGAAGTGTGTGTAGCCTGGGTCTGGCACTGCTCTGACACCATTCTGGTACCATTCCTGGGTCTCTTGCAGTCATTTCCAGCTCCTTTCTGTGCCATGCTGTGCTATGCTTTCTTGTGTGAAATTGTGATGCTCAAGTGCTCAGCTTGCTTTCGTTAGGCTCTTCCATTTGGTCACTTATGACAACATCCAGGCTGGATGTGGCTCTGGAAAGCCTGGTCTAGTGGTTGGCAACCCTGCCCACAGCAGGAGGGTTGAAACTAGATGATCTTTGAGGTTCTTTTCAACCCAGGGCATTCTATGGTAGGCTTTGGTACACAGGTGAACTTCAGTTTTCCCATCTTCCTTTTATTGTCATAATCATTAAACCAAAGTCAAGTCTTTTTTTTTTTTTTTTTTCCTACCCCCAGTACGTACCAGTCAATGTCCCTTCTCTGTAGCTGTAAAGTTAAGATTCTCAGTCCACTGCCTGAAGATAAACTAAGCATGACCTGCAGTACTTCCTGCCATCAGCCCAGTTTCCTTTCACTGTGACAGCTGGACTACTCCGAACTGTCACTATTAACATACAGGAGGCAAAAGCAATGTAGTCAGTTGATGTAGCTAACCAAGGGAGGCCTTAAGTTCCAAAGGAGAATAGCTCACTGTAGTAACCTTCTAAGGCATTAATTGAAAATATTGTTCTACCTAAGCTGATCAGTGATGGTGGCTGCTGCATGTGGTTTTTTTATCCTGCAAAGATAAGTAAATAACAGTAAGTGGAAATCAAAATCCCACAAGTTCATAAAGAAAGACTATTCTATCTTGTTTGGGAATACTAATACTGATAGTAATCATGACTGTGTTGGATACAATTTTACTTTTCCAGGATTTACAGGGAAATTGAAAACTTGTTCAGAGCCAGACAATACCCAAATGAAAAAGGCTTAATTTTCAATGTGTGCTCAGCTTATCTGATATGACATCTTCTTTTCCTAGTTAAAATATTGTGTGCTAACATTTGCAAATTTTGAAATGTGTGTTACCATGACTGCAGCAAACATTCTATTTTTGGATTCTGTTAATCTCATCTTAAAATACAGAACAGCATCGAATAACAGCAGTTAGCATTCTTCTTTCTTGCAACAATTCCGCTATATTATTAAAGAATTAGAGTCCACTCAGATGCACAAAAGTGGTTTCAGACACTTCTTGATTAAATTTTATGTGAACAAAAGCCTTTTAACACGAAACTAATTTTCTGCGCAATTTACTAACAAGGCATAGATCTTCAAGCTAAAATTAATAGGTGCTATTAGCATTCCATTTGTAAATATCTAATTATGCAATGATAGATATTCTAATCTGTTACCTAGGCAATAAGATAGGATTTTAGTAATCATTCTAAAAAGTGTACATTTAACAAAGAATAAAGATTTTAATATTCCTCTTCACATTAAACATACAGACACGAATGCCTGGATGCACATAAATACTCTGTAACAGACATTACAGAGAACAGCCATCATCATTCTCTTCATCAAGATGAATAGAAATGTTCAGAAAGAGATAGCTTTGATATCCATTGAAATATTCTACTGTAATCCTTAGTAATCTCCTCAAAGCAGAACAATATACAAAACACAAAAACAGCCACAGAATTTAAATACTGAATGCAATTGGGATTTCCCATTGTCTTCTGATGAAAAGTCAGTTCGCAGAGCATGAGTATTTCACCATCACTGCTTTTGTGATGGTGAAGAACGACCCTTCAAAAGCATCATTTTCTATACCGTAATATTCCTTGTGCTGACTCAGGAAATGACAGATACAGAATTTTTTTTTTTTTTTCAGTTTAGTTTTAAACTAAGCATATAAGCAAAAGTCTACTTCCAGATGGAACTGTAGTACCTTTTTAGGTTATGTAAAGAGTACACATTATATAAATCCTTTATTTTATGCTCATGTAATTCACTTCATGGAACAGTTACAGAGCACGTGAACAGGAACTGTTTCAGAAAATGCACTGCAGAAATGCAATTCCACTTAGTAAAGAAATAATGTTAGGTCCACAGGACCAGACTAGAGCAAGTCCAAGATAATCTTCTTTGTAACACATACACTGGGTCCTTAACATCAATTTTTTGGCTATAATATATTTCTCCTATTGATATAAAATATTTGAGAAGGTAGATGTACAGAACCATGTACATGTGAATTCACACAAAATAAGATAGAAAATTATGTGAAGTCTCACTACTCAGGTGGAAAATAAACTACACAAGTTGGAATTATGTGCTTAAGACATCCCAGTTCCTTTACTTTGTGATGATTATGATGTTATCTTGAATTATATGTTTAGACTCTTTTTCCACAGAACCCCTACCTCATTACACATGATAGATAACGATTGCTTGATAGAAGGCATACTCAATATTTCATTTCATCCTCTGTCTTCGGTATATGTATGCACATTTATTTCCTGCACGCTATTCAAATCCTTCTGTGATGACAGATATATTCATTATTTATTAAGCTTTCTTTAAGCACCCATCACAGTGGACTATATCTTGTGGACTGTACCTATATCCTGTGGATGCCTCATCCCAGGATGCATTCAAGGTCAGGCTGGATCTGTCTCTGGGCAGCCTGGTCTGGTGGTTGGTGACCCTGCACATAGCAAGAGGGAAACTAGATGATCATTATGGTCCTTTTCAACCCAGGCCATTCTATGATTCTATGATATCTAGTCTAGATAAATGGATGAGGACCTCTTTCTTTTGACTCTGGAAGCAAGCAAAGTGGGACAATTTGCATCCAAGGAACAAAACTTCTTCATAAGGATCACCTCATCCATGCTGCCTCTTGGAAAACGTCCCTTGCCTGCACTAAGTTACAATCACATGCAGCTTCTGATATCCTGCAAGTATCTCCTGGGGGAGGAGAACTGTGCATCTCAGCCAAAAGTTTGAAAAGGACCAACAATAAAATGAGAGGGATGCTGATGTGCTACTGTGTAAATCTGTGTCTTGGTCTTCCTTAATTTGCTTGTATAAATGGAAGCACAGTTAGACTCTGGCTTATGTTCCCAGTTCCTGATGAGCTGAAGGAAGGCTCATGCTGATTTTACTGATGTGAGCAGTAGACACAAAAATGTGGATGTCCTCATTTTCCAGTAATTTTGAATTCCCAGTCTAATATATAAAATATCAGAGTTTTCAGAGATTTGTCATAAAAGCTTAAGAAGTGTGTGTATTGTGTCAGACCAAAAGTCCTACTGGAGTAATATCTAGTTCAGTGCAGTAATTTGTAAAAAGATCAGTGGATATTGGGTCTATGATACAACAGGTATTTTTAATTTATTATTTTTATCCCATTTCTTATTCCATCTTTTAATGATTACAGGCAATTAAACTGATGCTACCCTCCAGATTTGTTTCCTAAACAGTCAGGATTAATTTAGAATCCTTTATCTTACATGTGTAATTAGAATAGCTGTTTGATTGTGGCATTTTATTTTCTGGTTTTGGTGTTTTTTTTCTTTTTTTTTCTATTTGCATCACTTCACATACATTAACAGGGTAATTTCACCTGCAGTTTTATTGTCTTGTCATTCTGTGTCATCTCTGTAAATTTTGCCAGTAGCTTCAGTTTAGGCTGTTTTGTATTATTTTGCATTAACACTCATTTTGTATGCCCAGAACACAATGGATTGAGTAACAGCTGTGAGCACTCAGCAGTTATGCAAACAAGGCATAAAAGTCTAAAAATGTGCATTCTAAACATGAGGACTGTGTAATAAATGAACAAAAATGAAAAGTTCAGTTTAGGTAACTTGCTAGTCAAACTCTGTGGCAGGGATAAAAATTGGTAGGCGTTCTTTAAGTAAAGCAGCTGTATTGAAAACTACAATTTCTTTCAGATATCTTTTGCTCAATGGACACCATCAAGCCTAGAGCAGAGTTCTGAGAAAATCTTACTTATATGCCTGACATTTGTGAAAGATGAAGGATAGTGGTTTGTTTTAAACCTGTACAACCTCATCAGCCATAAATAAAACATTTCAATTTTTTTCAAGCTCTTATTTCCATAAGTTCTCCTTCACTTCCACATGAAGTTCTTTTAGATATCTGTTATTGTACTGACCACACTTGCCACACATGCCTAATGAGGCTCAACAAAGCCAAGTGCAAGGCTGGGTTGGGGCAATCCTGGATATGCCTACAGACTTGGAGAAGAACTCACTGAGGGCAGCCCTGCAGAAAAGGACACCATATATCCTCTATTCAATCATGCATAATGTTAAAGATAGTAAAGTCTGTCTCCTGGTAACAGCATCTTACAAACTGTTCAAAAACAGAAAGAAAGAAAGAGAGAAAGTAAGGAGAAAAGAAAGAGAAAGAAGTAAGGAAGGAAGAAAAAAATAAAAGCATGTAACATAAAGGAAAAGATTTATAATGTGTCTTTCTGCTTTATGCTTTAATTTAATCTCACTGGTTAGTTCACCTGCTCATGCCAAGAACTCTCAGTTTCTTGCTTCCCATTTACCTTTTCTGGAACATCAAGATTTCTGTTTTACAAGCATCAGTAACCTAAGAGCTTTCGTTTATTTTTCCAAATACATTTAAGATGATAGAAATATGCAGGAATATTTTGGTGTGTGGCATTGCATGGAATCTTCAGCAGCTGCCATAGGAAAGAAGGCATGAATCCTTTCCATAATTTATCAGAGAACTCCAATAAACTATTATAGACACAGAACAGGAGACATTTCTAATGAATTTTCCAAGAACTGAAGAAAGCAATACTTATCACAAAGGAGCCAGAGTTATAAACACCTATTAATTTGTCTAAGTACCAGTGGGGTCTGAATAGAGGGGAGGAAATAAAGTACTATCAAACATCAGAGCTTTACAAAAGCTTTCATTGAAAATTCCTGATGGGATACTGGCAAAGAGGGAAATTGGTTTAATAAAACTGTCATATAGTATTGGAGGCTTAAGTGTTGATATTTTTTTACTTTAACTGAAGAGATCAAATACTTGAGGAATCCAGAAATAATGCTATATCTCTAAACTTTGTGTGTAAGGTTTTCGTCCTGTACATTTCCAAATTATGCAAGGAATAAATGCTATTATTCTCAATTAAATAAAGCACTAGGCTTTCATGTGGATAGAATGCTAAGCAAAGCAGTCAGGCTTTCTCCAGGAAATATTACATGGGAAAGGAAGAAGATTTCTCTTAATCACAGTATTTCTAGGAAAAGTTTATGTTCTTAAGACTGTGTTTTAGGTGAGATTGTCCCACGCATACATTGGGACACAAAACTGAACTACAGACGCTTTGACTGTTTTTTTATTGCAGCTTTTAGTCATGTTAAAGCAATTCTATGAGTTGCTTCATGACAGCACTCTGGATCAGAGCACTCAGTTTGTTTCACATAAAGGGCAGCATGGCCTCATTCTACTCACTTAGCACGTCTATATTTGGCTCAGTTCTTCTGACACTCAAAGCTAACTCACCTATACCATATCAACATCAAGGTCTCCCTAACATCAATATCAGCAAGCTCTACTTGCTGTAATTCAATCTGATCATGCAGGCCGGTCGTGGCCCAAAACACTAGTCCAACCTGATGGGGAGAAACTGTAGAAATAGATATAACTGAGACTATCAGCAAGGGAAACACTTAGACTCTAGATTCAGGGCTGGAGTGCTACTACAGCACTCATGATGGCTAAGTCCTTGGGAATTATTTGTATTGACTCATCAGCTACCATAACATAACAGCTGCCTACAGAACCTTGAGGAATGGCTCATTCCATAATAACTGAGAAAGGAAATTCTCTCATCTAATGCTGGTTATGTTCCTTAAGATGTGTTTCAGTCAACAGTGGCTGGCTCTTTTCATGCAAAGAGTGAAGTTTGTGTAATGACCTGAACCTATCCTTAAGATATTTAATGTTCTCCTTTATGGTCAGTGTCATAGATCTTCAGGAGATGTGAAGATCCAGTGGGATGTCTTCCAGCTTTGGCTCATTCTTGACCCTCCAAGTAAGTGGCACTACAAAGACTCCATAATCAACCTACAGGCAGATTTTTCTTCAGGAAAAGTGACTGTCATTAATAGTCATTAATTGCCACTCTGGATGCAGGTCGATCCCTAATATGCAGCCACACCTGAAGTACATACACACATCTGAAGTCAGGAGATCACATCTCAGTTCACAGAGAGATCCCATCTGGCAGTTCAGTCTGTATTTGATGAGTTGCCTTTTCAAGGACTGAGAGGAATACAGCAGAAGACAGGCTGGACTATGATAAACCTGAGCTAACTGGACTAAATTCAGGGTGCAAGTGTTCTGTCCTGACAGTCATAAATCCAGTAAACCCAGTATACTGTATGCCAAGGTGTTATATATGTGAATATTGACATATATTTTATACTACCCATATGGTAATAAATAAAGGTGTTCTTCAGTACAAGCACTGATTCTTGATCATTTGAGCCATTAAAATGTTAGAGTGGTGCCTTTAAATGTTTTGGCCCAAGACAGGCAGCTCTCACACATGGTGTATGCAAGTCAGTGAATATTCATTAGCGTAGCTGAGGAATGACTCCCAACAGGAAGTGTGGATATAGCCACCTGGTTTCAAAGGCCAGGAGAGCTAAGTTATATGGACATTGCCATACTGTAGTTGTTGGCCACAGGTCCAGAGAATAGCCCAATAATTATAATTTATTAGCATGAATGTAGTCCAACTGTCTCTGGGGCCATGCAGCACTGTAGAGAGCATTGAAAACCATATGTTTTCACTTCCTAGAGAATTCTGTCAGTCAAAGTCACGGCTGAAAAGGACAAGGAAGGAGGGAAATGAAATAAAGACAATAAGAGGAGTAGAGAATGATAGTGCTGTAATGTAGTGCAGAGAACAGTTTACAGTCACAGTGCCTAAGGAAAGCTTTGTACTTAAACCTTGCTACCAGACTTTCTTCTGCTTGCATACCCCTCTTTTTTTACATATCATTTCCAGCAACAGAGTGTGCTGCAGGCAAGGGCACCAAGCCAAATTGCTCACTGAGCTCTGCTCCCATGTCAGCTGTGGCTGTGGGGGGCCTTTACAGGGGCGGTTAGGTAAAAGTATATGCCTACATAACTAGTGCAATGAGGTAGCCTACAACAACATTTATGTGTACATGAGAAGGCCTCCCGAAAGCAAAAATAAATAAATAAATAAATAAAGCATTTCTCTCAAACCCACACGCCTGATTTCTTTCAAGCCCCTGAAGCTGCAGTCATGGTGAGAAAGAGTTGAATTTGTGAAGAGACAGTAGGTATGGCAGCATTCCCAGTGCTGGAGTTTGACAAGAAAGTTGGAGTATGCAGGATGGACTTGTTTGCATGTACAAAGTCAAATGACATATTCAAGTTCTTTCACCTAGTTACTCACTGAACCTTAATTTTATACCTGAGAATATTATCAGCAGCAGTGGAAGATGACGAATCTAGCCTTACCGTTAATTGCCCCTACATGTCAAACTGTCTCGACTTCTTTGCACCTTTTTCAGGATCACATTACTTTGATCAGGTTGCAAAGGGATCATCAGGAGACAGATCCTTCAGTAAGAAATTCCTTGCCAAAATAGATGTGAATTTTCCAGAAGTAGGTAAGGCAACTCCTATATGATACGAAGGAGCCAGCTGAGAGCTCAGTATGTCACTCTTGACTTCTAGACAACACCACCACTTTTTAATGAAGTGTTCTGATAATGAACATTAGAGAGCATTATATCATGGTATAAGAAGGTACAGTCTCTCGTACCCTTTCTTGCCATAATTTTTTTTATATCATGTACATTCTGCAGCCAAGGAAAGGATTCAATCTGGCAGTAAAATGGTAGCCATAGATGGAATGCAAGAGACTGATTTTGTAGTACATTTCCTTTTCTGTTATACAATATAACAGTTACAAACCAGCAAGACAAAGAATTGATGCGATTACCAGTGTAACAATACATTTCAGAGTGTCTGCATTTCCCTCACCTTGTCTCTCTGGGATTATCTTGACTGGTAAGTTCTGCTATTTATTATAAATCACCTAGGGATATTTCAGTCCCTGCTGTCTTTCTCAGTATAACTACCTATGAATAACTTCTTTTCTTCCAGACAGTGGTTCACTTTATAGGAACCGATTTTGGATTTAAAAAGCTGTACAGATTTTCCAAACATACTTTTTCATTAGTCTTTACAACTGAATGCTTACTCTGAGTATTCCGAGTGTGAAATGTTGCTTTTCTGTCTGACATCCTGTAACATATTTTGGTCTAGGAGTAATTAATAATTACTCTGTAGAACCAAATGGTGTAGTAGCGAGGGGATTTCATTCAACTGTCTTATTTTAGACATCTAATTTATGTGCCTTGGGGTGTAATTTCAGGAGATGTTAGCTTTGGAGACAGACAGTCTAAGAAGCTGTGCTGCACTTCATTGCCTCCTGAGCTGTGGTGACCCAACACTTTGTGAAACCATAGTGTAAAACCCATCAGAGAGTGATCTGCTAAAAAAGAGGAAGTTGTTATATGTAATCCCCATCATGTCAGCTGTTCAATTGCTCTCCAACCTTGTAAATTGGAGAAGTAAATGTTGGTACAGCTGGTGCAGGAATATGGTATGAAGAAGTTAGGGATGTTTCAGTCCAGGCTTTCCCCAAAACATGTGCCTTATAAAGTATCCCAGAAGAGTGAACCTTCATCCTTTTGGGTTCAAACATCTTTCACTGGACAATGTTCAATTACCAGATGATTTGAGACATGGGTCAAATTTCGCTCCTTTCAGAGAAAGCTATTTCTGTTCATTGATGATTAAGGAAGTGTGGGAAGAAAGGGATAATATCAAGTTGCCTAGATGGTGCATCTTTATTATACCTGAATTTTAGGACAATAGTGAATTTTTTTTAAGGGAGATACATGTCTTCCTAATACAGTCAATACAGAAAGGCAAGCAATAAGTGCTGTCTATCTTTATGGAGACACGGTTTCATTGTGAGGGCTGCAGAGACACCTGCCTTTCTCCATTAATTATTCAGAGAAATAATGTTTTCTTAAAGGTACTCCTGAGGCACCTAAAATTCTCATGTGAATTACAGACTGCATGTCACTGCTATGATCTTACTTCATCATGTAAATCAGGTGCTGGTGGTATGAATATGTCTCCTGAAATCTGCTGAGGACTTGAACGGGGAGATAAAAGGCAGCATCTTGAAATCCCTTATGCTTCCTATTCTTTGTCACCTAAATAACATCAGGGAATGCTGAGCTGTTCCTTTTGCTGCAACTCTCAGTTTTCTTTTCCCCAAAGGGATGGTGTAAAGGGATTTAGCGTGGCAGAGTGCCTGAGCACAGAGAGCTTTACTTTGCACAACAGATGTGACAGCCATGCTGTTTAAGGGAATGGCCTGATCATTTTCCCTCTGGTCATGTGAAACATTCACTGAAAATATAAAGAAAAGATTGCAGAATTAAACCCTAATGTGTTCGCACAATGGAACTAATCAGAATATTAGTACAACATATTTTTAAGCAGTCTCAGTAATGTTTTTTCTCTCAAGTGGAACATGCTATTGAACTTTTCTGCAAAACCCCGCAAAGGACTCCATCAGCTCTGCTCACAGTCCTTCACAGAAATCTATGAAACGCAATAAAGCTCTTTTTGGGCAATTTCACTGTCAGGGAAGAATGCAGGAAGGGTGGAACACCAGCTCTCTGATGGAGTAATTTTAGATTTTATTGTAATGCCTGCCAGTGTATATTCCACATGCAGAGATTACTAAAGCAAACTGTGAAAGGCCACAGCCTGCCCTGTAACCCTAAAAGGATGTTGGGCTTGGCTGTCTTCCAGGGCAGCAGGATGTGTGGCCTGGATTAGAACAGGAATATTCCTAACATTCATTGCTTTTTGATGATGTCATGCTTACTAGCTGTTGCAAGTCCTTTATGCTTTCCTCTGTAAAAGCCCTTCTAATACTATCAAAACTTCCTTAGTAAGAAAACATTTTAAAACAAGCCTGTATGCATCTTATCCATGCAGTGATAAAATTACAGAACTACTAAAATGCATGATTTATGGAAAATGTAACTCAGCCCTGACGACTGTAGTTATTACATGTATGTGTCAAATATTTTGCAAATATTGTAAAATGAAGTCACCAATATCTACTAAATGAGTATCTTAATGTTCTTGGGTTTCTCATTATAAAAGTCTATATTCAAAGGGTTTCATTTGCCTTATTTTATCTGAACATATAACTCAGTGTTAAAAATGCAAATACGTCTTCATATGGATTCCAAATTTGAGTTGTTTTATTTTAATTAATTAATATATAATCCATTTATTTTGTTACTTATTTTATAAGTTAACCTGGAATACTGCCAACTCTACAGTAGTTACACAACTTTTTCCTTTCAGTATCTAAAGGGGAGCTACAAGAAAGAAGAGGATAGACACTTTAGCAGGGTCTGTGGTGACAGGGCAAGGGGAAATGGTTTCCAATTTAAAGAGAGTAGATTTAGTTGGATATAAGGAAAAAATCCTTTAGAATGAGCGTGGTGACGCACAAGCAAAGGTTGCCCAGCACGGTGGTGGATGCTCAGTGCCTAGAGACATTTGAGGCCAGGCTTGATCGGGCTCTGAGCAATCTGATCTAGATGTGGATGTCTCTGTTCATTGCAGTGGAGCTGGATTAAATGTCTTTTAAAGGTCCCTTCCAACTCTAAGGATTCTATGCTTCTATAAGTACATACTAGCAGTTTGACTTTGTTGTTTCATTACATGCTACAGAACAAACTGAGCCCTGGCAATATGCACATGTGCATGTATCTGTGGTTACGCTTAAGATGTAACAAAGTAAATGAAATCTAGCCAAACCGAGAAATGCTAGATTTAAATTTTGTCAAGTTCAGTTCCAACTGAGCAAAATCAAGTGTCACTTTTTGAGAGGAGATTTTTATTGAATCAGTCAATTATTCAATAGACTAATCTTTCTTTCTCTGAAGACTTACATAGATCCTAAATATATATATAAGCCTAGTGTGACTGAGACGTTACATTCTGCAGCCCACATTTACTCGCCTTAGGACAAATTTTCCTGGTTTTCCAATATGAGAAGATTTTTTAAAGTGCAAAAATAATCCTACAAAAACAAATGCATGTTTTTTAAGGTGATTGAAGGGAATTAATTACATAAATCTTATTCATACCATAGGAATCAGTCATGAAATTGGCAAAGAGAAGTACAGAAATTTGTAACTTGGGCAGAACAACAACCTGTATCAGTACAGGAGAAGATTACTGAATGAAAATGATCCATGGGTCATGGCAAGTGGCAGCTGGATATAGCCAACAGTGTGCTCTTATCATAAATCAGGTAAATTACATTTTTGGCTGAGCGTGGTCAGATGGTCAAGGAAAGCCAATATCCTCCTCTGCCTGGCAGTGGCAAGGATGCACATGGAACACTGCTGGGCTTCAGGGCACTTGGCTCAAGAAGGTTGGTGGTGGTACAGCAGATAGCTACCACAGTGATCAAGGGCCTGTGAGCAAAACTTGAAGAAGCTGGGCCCCTCAAGTCTGCCAAAAGTGTGAGCCCGGAAGTGATCCAAGCCTGCCATGTGGAGCTACAAAGGTAATGGAGACAAAATTTTCTTGGTAGCAGCATATAGTAAAACAAGGTACGAGAGCTACATGCTGCTTTAGGAAAAACTTTGCTTGAATGGTATAGCAGCATAGGAGCAGATTACCTAAGAGGTAGTTTACTTGTCTTTAGAAGTTTCCAAATCCTGGTGGGCAAGCCCAGGGCTAACCTGGCCCAGGCAGGTGATTCATTCTGCTGGAGCAAGCTCCCAGCTGCTCCTCCTAACCAGCTGGTCGGCAATCCTGTGAATTCGCATACTGGGTCAGACCTTCAGTCCTTAACGCCAACTCCTTGGCCAGCATCCAGTAACAGATGCTTTAGAGGACAACACAGAAAACCCTGATACAGGCTATTATGGAACAATTTGCTTCGAGCTAGAAGTTTATAGTAAGCGTAATGAATTTCAAAGAATTTATTGTAAATGTAGTTTGTAACAGGAATGTTAAGATGTTGAGAACAGTTTTAGCAGTCTCCTTTCAGTTTAAATACACGAGCATTCCCAAGCAAGGGTTTCCAGGAAAAACCTGAAATCCTGGTCTTAAACTCACCACCAGGAATAAAAGTTCTGATTCAGCTGATTTACGTTAAAGAAAAAACAAAGGCTTCCATTACAATTCAGCCCTTAAGGAGCAGTTAGTAGCAATTAGAAAATTATTGCCACATCACAGTCCTAGAAGTATGCCCCGAGGGAAAAGTTTTTGACAGAAGACCACCATTCCTCTGATCTTGATGCCAAAAGAGGGATAGTACTACTCTCTAATTCACATGGGAGAAAATTCTTCTGGCCCCTGAATGGTAAGCTTTTGTACTTAGTGTCTAATACTTGCCTGTCTGTCTAGCCAGGTATTTTAAAATGTGTTCATGTAATACCACTCTGGAAGACAATAACTTCAGGAAAGGTATTGTAACTAATAAAGCTTTCTTCAGTTTGTATTTCTCATTGCTCCATCCTGCAGTTTTAAGGAAATGGCTTTGTAAATATCACAGCCAAATTTCATCACTGGTTCAGTGTATGTACAGTTCCAGAAAGCATAGATGAAAGTAGACTTGGCCATAGACAAGGGTAACATAGTCACATGTTTCTAATTGTTGCTCAGGGAAAACTAGACAGAAAACGGTTTATTCACACTTTTATATTCTACATTTTCCCAAAGACAGATATCTCAATTTTGTTTATGATTCTCTAATTTTTCTCATTTTATAATCATGTTGAAAACTGATACTGTTAAAAAAAGTATGTGTGATTACCTTCTGGCAACTACTGGTGTATTAAATGTTCTTAAAAAACAGGCACCTGGAGACCACAATTCATGATTCACAATAACCCTCTGAAAATGTTATCTCATTTAAATATATATATATATATAGGAAACAAAGTGTATGTGACTTCCCAGAATCAAACAGGAAATTCGTAATCACTTATGGAACGGGGCACAAAAATGTCTCCTCACACAAAATCCCAAACTCCTCCATCCGCCTACTTGTATATCTGGAAGGATGTCTGCATTAAAAAGGCTGCTTGGAAAGTAGATAGGGCTGCACTATTATCAGTTTGGTCTACTTTGCATTTTACTCTATTTGCAAGTCGCTCAAGGTCTCACAGCTCAGATTTATAGGGGAACTTGTGACAAGAACATTGACACTAATGTTGCAAACAGTAAAGCTGAACGTCAGAGTTTCTTTCCAAAATAATGTCTTCATGTATTTTCAGCTGTTGGCAGCCTAACAGAAAGAAATAGCTGTATTTCTCTTGAGCTGAACAATCATTTCAGAGAGAGGGCATGAGCAGTGCTGACTTTATATAATTAATGTACATATGCTCACGCCAGGTAACTCCTGCTTTATGAGTTCATTTTACAGAAAAGTTGCCAAGTAAATCACCATTGCTGAAGTGGAATGATTTCTTTGGCCAAAGCCAAGCATCCTTCTATAGAATACTCCCAGTAAAACATGAAGAAAGCGCATCACAGGCAGTTGCTTAGCAGGACAGAAGATATTATGGAAGCAAACTTTAACCTTTAGCACAAAATCTGGCTGTTTTTAGCAACAGTTACTGTACTTTGAATAGAAGCAGGGCAGAGAAGGTGATACAGGAAAAATATCCTTTGCAGCAGAAAAATTCAAGGAAGCTGTTCTGCACTTCAGCTCATAAATACATTTTAAAATCTCAATTAGAAAATTGTGTTGATAAAAGGAAAACTTGCCACTTGATGAGGAAAAGTGGCATTCATACATGTACTTCTGCTCCCTGGCTATTTACAAGGTCAGTAGGATGTACTGTCACACACTCTCTTCTATCTAGCATCCATTCAAATGAGAAAAGCAAGTATTTCAAATGGCAATGGAGTCTATTCCTGCAATCTTCTGCCACTGACATGTTCTTAAAAGTATTCTCTCCTCTTGTTCTCACTACAAAACTGCTAAAAGTTCAACATTGTTGACTGTTTCCAGAGCCAGAATGGCTCAAGATTGGAGTAGAAGGGGTGGAAGATATCATTTTTAAATACTAGCAGACCTGCATGGTTGGGGCAGTGCCTGTCTGTATTATGTCTGGCACTAATACATGCTATTAATCATTCACCTTCATAATCACTGAATTCACGCCCTTAGTTTCCTCTCTGCACTTCTAATGGACTCTTTTTCAATTACGGTTCTTCTGTTTATACAGAGAACACTGCAGCAGCCATCAGTAGGACCAAATAGACTTTGAATTTAAATGCATGAGCTTCTTAAGGGAAATAGACTTTAATTCTGATACATGTCTTTTTATCAAAAAGCAGACTTCATTACAACTGGGATTAGTGGAGGCCAAATAGAGCTGGTTTTATGCATACCTAACAGCGTGAGAACAGCAAAATCAGCTCCAGACTCAGCAGGATGTTAAAGTTTTCTGCATCTCTTACACCAGATTCCAGGAGCACGGCTGTGTGGAAGAGTCTGTTTTAGGCACTTGTGAGCAGGCTGTACCATTAATGTTCCCATAGACTAATGCAGAACAACGTCTATTTCTTCATTTGCTCCCTCTCAGACCCTCTGTTCTCCCTTCATCTCAGCCTGGTCCACAACTGGTGATATGCTGCTCTGTACCCACTTCCTGTAGTTTGTGGCATTCGTGAAATCTTACACACTCCTGGGAATGTACTGAAGTATTTTGCACGTTGTGTATGTCATCTGTATGCTTTTGTATGTGAAGATGGGAAGTACAAGCCTTGCATTTGGAAAGGAGAAGTTTGTTATGCTACTCCAGAAACAGGAATGTAGCTACCTTTTCTACAGTCACACTCATACTGGATCCCTACAGCTGTCTCTTCTCATTTGCAGCTGCCACGGTGGAATCAAATGATTCAGTCAGCCCCAGTATGCAAAGTCCTGGGGGAACAGCAAAACAGTATTGAAGGAAAAGACCAGTGTAATCTACAGACATCCCCTTCCAGAAATCACTTTCTGTGCATGTCTACTGAGTACTATAGACACTGCCATGAGAGGAAAACCGCTGAGCCAGAGTGGGTCCTTGTGGCAGAAAAAAACAGTTTTGCCAAAGCTACTAAGAAGCATGACCTTGCTGTGAGACCCCAAAACCATTATCCATCATGGTTCAGGGTCTGGCTGTGGCATTAATATCTGCATTCATATCATGAATCCACTTTTGTTTTGCAATTAAGCAGTGTTTAAAAAAAAAGAAAAAGAGTAACCTTTAAACATAGCCTGGCAATGAACCCATGACCCACAAATATCTGTAGTCCATTAGCAATCAGTGACCCATCAAGTTCTCTGTTTTACAATCTTCATTATCTCACAGTTGATTGAACTGATGCAACATGACAATTATTAATTTACTTGGAAAAAATAAGACTTCAGGACAATTTAAATATAGGACTCAGTTATTTTAGGAAGTTCAATTTTCAAAGTCTGTCATTTAGAACTGAATGAAATCATTCTTTCTAATCTTCTTTGTAATTCTGTGTTCTCTAATGTAAATCTCATTGATTGCCTTATTCATGGCTTAAAATATTTTTTTCACTTGTTCTGACATTCTGACATTAGAAGACTTTCTTTGGACCCAGTACCTACCCAAGAAGATTCACTTACAAGAAAAAAATGGGCGGTACAGGGATCCATTCCATATCCCCTCTGTTCTCCAGCTCCATCTTCTTCCTGAACATAAACACTGACCTTAAAGCAGCAGTGTAGCTCTTTGCCCTCTTACCTTCCTGAAAAGGAAACTGTCACTTCCAACTATTTCAGAATGTTAATTCTGTAAAACAGTCGTGCTACAACCCTGCAACAATGCACAGTTTATTCTGGGTGGCTTTGGAATTGCCTCTGACTCCTGCTCATTTCCCAATAATTACTGATAATTACACCACTCAAAACAAAATGAAACACAACAGGCTCTTTTAAAGCTGTGGAAACAAAGTTTTCCAGAAGCTGACCTTCCCGTTTGGAGGTGAGAGGAAGTGTGCATGGAATTATATAGGCCTGATGAGTTGCTTTCTAACTCATTTTGATAGAAATCAACAAGCATAGGCAGGAAGAAAACCAAGGCAGTAGCTTTAAGGAGCCCCAGGCAGCAAGCTACGTGCAGGCTTAGGTTTATACAGTGGCTTTAGGAGCTGTCAATGCTCTGCATCGCCTGTTATCTTAATATACTGCAACAATGGCAATGATAAACAACGTTCATTTAATATAAACCCTTCTTTGCTTGTTTATAGAAAGAGTTTCTTTGGTCAGCATATAAACGCCTTTGAGGTCTTTTTAAGGCTCACTGCCAGAGGAAAAAAGGAGAAAAAAAGTCTGCTGGGGGAGCTGGGGAAGACCTGCCAAGTGTCACTTATACAGGAAAAAAGTTTTTATGGCATTTCTCTTTTCTCTGCAGACGCATTTTACAGCATGTTTCAGCAAGACACTTAAAATCACACTCATCCTAAGTTTCAGTCATCTGCGTTTAAATTGTCCTGGCAGAAGCAAGGGCCTTGTAACTGCTTTTGAACAGCAGTGTAAGAGTTTTGGCAGAAAGACCTTGGACTTATGATGCTGCTTTTGCATCCATATAAGAGCTGATGCACAAAACAGCCTTGGAGCAATGCTGCTGCTTGTGTTGCAGGGCACATGTACAGACACCAGTGGGCCTTGGAGCAGTGACATTTGGGCAGGCACTCTGATGCTATATTTGCTATATTTCCTTCAGCACAAAGAGTGACGGACAGAGGGGCCTTGGATATCAGACAGTACACACATAGCAGTGTTTATGCGCATCATTCACACGCACAAATGTTCCATGAGCCACTGGGGTCCTGCAGTTCCCTCAAACATTTAAAAAGCAAATAACAATCCATTTTCGTATGAAGGCTGTATTAATAACTTTGAGATATCACTATACCACCTTTAAAGGCAATAGAAAGCAACCAGCTGAATTCCTCAGCTTTTCAAAAATAGCTCCACAGCTGGTTATATTCATTTGTTTTCCTTTTGGCATTCCTTTGCTGGATTCAGCAAGCATGATCAGCTGCTATCCACTGGAAGCACTATAGAAACAGATCTATTATTATTATTATTATTTATCATTCGTAAATACTGACAATGTGCTGCATCGCACTTTGTCATACAGAGAGCAGATGGTTTATTATAAGGTTAACATTCTGGAGCTCCAGCAATACTGCATCTGATTTGCCAGCCTCATTACTCCTGCAGACTCTGTGGAATAACTGATGAAGACAGGATTCAGCACTGTCAATGCTTACAGTTTTATTGTGTCCAACAATGGCAGAACAATATAGCTTCTGTAGAATCTATGCTGTTTGTTAAATGGAAGGCATGGACTTGACTCAGCAGTGATTAAATGGAGACCTTCAAGGGGAAGGATATGGGAATGCTGACCAATGAAAGACTCAACATGAGCCAGCAAAGTATGCTTGCAGCCCAGAAAGCCAACCATATCCTGGGCTGCATCAGGAAAAGTGTGACCAGCAGGTCAAGGGAGGTGATTCTGTCCCTCAACTCTGCTCTTGTGAGAATCATAGAATCATAGAATCACAAGGTTGGAAACGACCTATAAGATCATCTAGTCCAACCGTCTTCACACTACCACTGCTACCACAAGCTACTAAATCATATCTCGCAGCTCCTCGTCTAGACGCCTCTTGAACACTGCCAGAGATGGTGAATCCACCATCTCCCTTGGCGGGCCATTCCAGTGCCTGACCACTCTCTGAGAGAAGAAGTTCTTCCTTAAGTCTAACCTAAACCTCTTCTGATACAACTTGCAGTCATTTCCCCAGGTCCTGTTTGTTGCCTGGGAGAAGAGGCCAAACCCCTCTTCTCCACAACCTCCCTTCAGGAAGTTGTAGAGTGCAATGAGGTCTCCCCTGAGCCTCCTCTTCTCCAGACTAAACAATCCCAGCTCCCTCAGCCACTCCTCATAGGATTTGTGCTCCAGACCCCTCACCAGTTTCGTTGCCCTTCTCTGGACACGCTCCAGGGCCTCAATGTCTTTCCTGTAGTGAGGGGCCCAAAACTGAACACAGTACTTGAGGTGTGGCCTCACCAGTGCTGAGTACAGGGGGATGATCACCTCCCTGCTCCTGCTGGCCACACTATTTCTAATGCAGGCCAGGATGGCGCTGGTCCTCTTGGCCACCTGGGCACACTGTCGGCTCATGTTCAGCTGAGCATCAACCAACACTTCCAGGTCCCTTTCCTGTTCACAATCATCCAGCCACAAAAAAAATCTCACACATAGAAATCTCACACATGGTTGTGTCTCACCATATAACTGTGTGTTGGGTATTCTCATTTTTCTTAGAACAAAATACTTAAATGTCCTTAAAGAAAGGACAGCTCAGTCTCAATAGTCGTACTCAAGAGAGTCAAATGTAATAATGAAAAAATTATCCTGCCAGTTAGCAGAGCAGTAATTTTAGACAGGATCGAAGTGATCTGCCAACCCAGTAGATTTTAGATCAAATTTCATATTTAATCAGTGGCAGAAAACAAGAGTAGCCTGTAAACGGGTGCTAAGGTGTAAAAATTAACCATTCACTAGAGACACTGGAGTAAAGAGAAAACACCAACAGGAACTACATTTCATCTGGCAGTACTGTCCACCATAAAGAACAATGAAACCACTGGAAATAAATCATAATGAACAGAAACAAAAATGAGATGTCTTTTCCAGAAGGCTCAAAGGAATACTCACTGAGTATTAAAAGTATAATATGGATTTCCAAAACATCGGCCATGATCCAGAACCTGGAAATCTCTCACCTAACTCAAATAGGTTAATGCTCCTTTCTTAGTCACCAGCAAGTAATAATCATGTCAAGCCATCAGATGTGTGGATTGAATTTTGCAGTTTTATGCTTTTGCCTGGTAGACTGTAGTCTATAGCTAGTATAGTTCAAAATCCAAAACTAACTGACAAATCCTTCAGTATCCAGTCCTGATTTTAGGGCTTCATCTAATGCTTTCAACGATTTGGAAGGAAATATCAGGGTTCATGCACTGCAGGAACATTGGAGAATAAATGCAAGACTGGCTCTCTCTATGAAAAGTTTATGGAAACTTGAGCTGCTTGGAGGCAGATGTGACCAGAGATATCTGGGAACAAGAATAAAAGGATGAAATGAAGCAGGGTTAGACTGTAGCCTGTTTGAGGTGACTCTGTTGCTGTGTCATTTTCTTGCTTTTCATTTTTACTATCACCACTTGGCATTAAGTTAAGACAATTTCCTGAGGGAAGGATGATTTGGGTAGCTACCATCAAGCCGTTCTAAAGACAAGGAAAAATAGATGAGCAGAATCTAAAGAAAAATACACTGTTACGTGTAAAATATTAGCCATAATTAATGTTAATGAGAATTAATGATTTTGACATCTATGTGAAAAAAACTTTGTGTTTATGCTATGATTTTAAATAATAACAACGACAATAATAAAAAAGAATTAAAATAACATCAGTAATAAAAAAACCCAAACAAGCAAACAAACAAACCCAAACCTTGATTGTTTTAACTAGAAAAAGAGATTTTCAGTCTTTAAATCTCCCATTTTCCTAAAGGTCGAGATATAGGATATGGAGACAGCAAATACACCAAAACATCCCACAGATGCAGAAGGGAAATGTCTAAACTCATTGTTTGTCTGTGATGAGGCAGACAGGTAGGACATTTCTAGAGGATAGAATGGGGGAGGTGTTCTTAGCATTGGGAATTGTGTAATAAGGAAATGCATGTATGCATGAAAGGAGGAGGAGACAGGATATTTTGAGGGAAACAGAGGAAGGAAACAGAAAAGCAGAGAAACAAGGGAAGGACAAGAAGAGGAAAAAGCAGATGGGTGAAGAGATGAAATTGGGAAACAGCACTATTAGCTGTTATGATATCTGCTTTACTAGCGGTTTAATAAGTGGGGGTTTTTTTGTTGTTATTTTTGTTTGTTTTGTTTGTTTTTTAATTACAGTTCCATTTAAATCATTGCTAAATTTACCACAGGAATGTAAAAATGGGAGTTTCCCAAGACAGTTTCCCAATTAATTATTATTTGAATTTAAGAAACTATTATGAAACTCTGGTATTCAGTATTCTGAGGGCTTCTAAAGTAATTTGAGATAAATGAGGAAGGCCTATACTTGTGCTTTATACCAGTGCATATTTCTCCCTGAAATTATAGTTAATGCACATGTAGAGACCCACAGCTTTCTGAGATTGTCAGATTTTCTGGATGAAATGATAGGTTGAAAGCTTAGGTTTTCAGAATTTGTCATCAAAGTCTTTACAAAATTGGAATATGACTCAAGTAACTGGCAACAATTTTAAATGTCAGAAACAGAACCAATAAGGTAAGATATCTTTCCTAAGGTAAGATATTATGTCTGTGGCATATGCACACAAAGCAGTAATGTTAGCTGTGCCCTTTTGTTAAAAATTGAAAAAGTAACAGTTCTGACATCTCCCACCCGTCCTGGGCACAATGCCCATCCCATCAGCTCTGAGCAGAGTGAGTCACAGGGCATGAGGTCCTCCAGCTGAAATGCAATGGCTCAGATGTTGAGTCTATTTCACAGTCCTTTTGCTTCCTCCAGGGCATGTGTACGTGTGTATACGAAAAACATACTAGGACAAAATATCACGTGGTCATACTGAATTACTCCTGCTCTTTTCTTACACAGTTGAAAGTCCTGACACCTTGTAAACTCAGCTGAATGTGTGCCAGGCCACAGCAATCTGCTTCTCCTATATCGACATTTTGCTGCGAACCGTCCAAAGGCTTACCAAGCTATTTCCTGAGTTTTTTTGTTTTTTTTTGTTTTTTTTCCCAATAGCTGAGGATAACTTAACTTGATATTTCTATTAGCTATGAATTTCCAGAACAGAGTCATAGTGATGTAAGGGAGTACTGACTTATTTTACCCTAGGCTTATAGTATAGTATACTTGTTTACCCAGTGATGGCAAAACAGAAGATGGGACAAATTTGCTCTCAAATTTGTAATGGTATCACCCTATTGTTGCGAAGATATTGCTAATGACAAAATTTTCACCCATGGTCTGAAATAGTTTTAATAGCCCCAGAACCTATGCAAAGGATGAAAATTTTACACAGTGTAAGTACTCATCACCTTCTTTTTTTTTTTTTTTTTTTTTTTGGTGGCAATAATGCATCATAAAAATAGTTCTGACTTGGAAATATCTGATTCCCTTTGGTTGTATTAACTTTTTTTCTTTAACCACTTAAGGTTAATGCAACTTCAAAGGTGGAACTTAGAGCAACTGAGACCAGCTCTATGCAAAAAAGCACTATTTTCCTGTTAGCAGTGGCCTGCCTCAAAAGTTAAGCTTTCTGTTTAAGATGCACAGTTAGAAGAAACTTTGCAGTGTACAGGCAAACATCACCTACAGACTACTCATAAGCACTTCAGTCTTCATTTCAAACACTTCAAGTTTAGAAATTTTGTCCTGCGATTCCATTCTTGAAAGGTACCCCAGAATCTCATTCCCCTGCACACTCTTCAATTGTCTGCTGTTATCCTTCCTTAAAATACTTTGTGACCAACCTTGCTTGCTTCTTGTGGAAACAGCCCTTGGCTTACTATTTCTTTCTTCATACAGCTTGTCCAGCAAAACTGTAAAAAATGTGGGAATGTTCATATTGGTCCAAAGAAAATAAATGCATTGTTGACAAGATGAAAAAAAGGGTATGTAGAGAAGGATTATGAGAGACAGGTGTAGCTTGATCCTGCTTCTCAAATATTTCTCAGCTTCTGGGTGCTGAGCACTTTAAGTTGGAACTGGGGGCAGCATACAGACCACTGTGATTAATAACTCCCCTATGAATCCACCTAGTCCTTTTGTGAATCTGGTGATAATTTTAGCTTTCACAGCATCCTGTGGCAATGAATTCCACAGAGTAATTATACACTGTAAAGAAAATTACTTCTTTTGTTTGTTTTAAAATTCTGGGTTATTCCTGGTTCTCTTAAAAATGACAGTGCACAATGATTCCCTAGAAAACTTTGACCAATAACAATTGAATAGATAGACCCCAGTTTATAGACAGCAGGATAGATCCCACTTTCAAAGCTGATCGGTTCTTGTTTTTCCTGAAAAGTTCAACCCATTTAGTCTTCTTATAGGTGGAATGTAAACATTCATTGGAATGATCTATAGTTTCAGTTCTGTTCTTAGCCTTTTCTTAATAATCCTAATATTTTTTTCAGTGTCACAATTTACTGAGCAGAAATTTTCAA
The DNA here is from genome assembly GCA_037305975.1 of Chrysolophus pictus. Lineage (NCBI taxonomy): Eukaryota > Metazoa > Chordata > Aves > Galliformes > Phasianidae > Chrysolophus > Chrysolophus pictus. The sequence goes on from CM074578.1 coordinate 12,058,842, forward strand.
GGAGATATCTTCATACGATTATTAAGATCTCTTTCCTGCTTCCTTAGATTCCAATATTCTAACCAACGGTATGTGTAACTAACTGTAGAAGGAGGGGGCTTTGAGACTTACTTTGTCCTTACTGACAGTTATTTTAATCTTCCATTTTATAGTTCAGTAACTCAGTGTTGTGAGATCCTTATGCAACTCTTCCCAGACAGGCTTGAATACCTTTAGAAATTTTGTTTCTTAAAGAAACTTTATACTTTATCACTTAATCATTTTTAGATTCTTTATGAATACACTGTATAGTCCATATGCTAGCAGAGACTGGGAGAGCAGAGACCACTTCATAATCTTCCTCCATTTATTTCTATCATTTGTTTTCTAATTGTAAATTAGTTAGTAATTTTCCAAAACTTTTCCTCTGATTCTATGGCAGCTTAATTTTCTTTAATTTAGTCTGTAATGATGGTCTATATCAAAAACTTTTACAAATATCAAGTATAATCTATCAGCTACCTCATATCTTCATTGACTCTTCTCTAAAAAAAAAACAACCAACCTTCTTAATTTGGAGTGAGATACTGCATTTAAAACATTTCAAACAGCAATTCAGTTTTCTACTTCTGATCTAATGCTAAACAGTTACCATGAACTACCAGGAAACTTCTTTGGGTTCTTAACTATAGTCGCATTTGCGTAACCAGAAGGTCATTTCCCATTGGTTATATTCATTGCCATAGACAGAAACAACCCTGCTGCAATTTAACTTTGATGGTACAATTCACATAAATTATTTGATAAATATCTCACCCAGGGTGGTGGCAAAACTAAGTATGGCATCATGCAGTCTTGATAAGGACAGAGTTAAGCTCATGCATCAGCCACTGGATGATGCCATATCCTGGGCAAAAACATATTAGACCTCTCATCCCCTCTTAAAACTTTCTTTACATGGGCATGTGTGCAAGAATCTTGTGTTGAGGAGAGCAAAGAAGAAGAAAAATAAAGTAGTTACTAGTGCTAAGTAAAAGTAAAAGACCTGAAGTTCCTAGTTTACCTGCAATGGTCTCAGACTTCCCTTATTTTTTGAAAACAAATTCAAGATGTTTCCTGTCTTGCTTAAAATATGTTTATATGTTTTCTGCCTCTCCCGTTGTCATCTTCTGTTTCTTGTCAAACACAAGAGATTACTGTGTTCTGGATGAGATCTTCCTAGTGACTTATGCAAAGATATTATAACTTCCTTATCTATGATGAGAATATCCATTCTGTTACAAGTGAGGAAAGTGTTTGCTTTTGTTCGTTGCTTTTTTTTTTTTTTTCATGACAATCATGTAACACTTGATCAGTCAGTATGTAATTGAAAAATTCATCCAAGCAATTCTCCTCTTGTTATTTTCAGCTTACTTATTACAGCAATTTGTGTAACTGACCTTGCTTTTCCTCACAGTATACTTCAAGTAATTTCATTTATTACAGCTTTCATACTCAATTAATGTTTCCTCGTTTATTTGTACTGATGTCTCTTAACTTTTTGTAATAACACAATTACTTTACATAATCCTTCTTTTAGCACTCAGGTCATTAATGACCTTACATAAAAGATAACCTCAGGGTCAATCACTGAGAAACTCTCCCAGGAATCTTATTCCATACTGATAGCTCTGCAATGTTTACTGCCTCTCTCCCTGCGATCTTACAACCTTTACGTTGATATTGATTTCTACTTTTCACAATTTCCTCAACTTCAAGATACTTGTGAAATCCATATATTCGGATTATCTGTATTTCCATATATTTGTACCAATCAATCACCCAGAAAATATATATATATGTACCTGTTTTTTCATTTAAACGTCATTTCTGCTCCTGTTCCATAGAATATTTACTTTTTTTTTTTTTTTTTTTTTTTCATTCATATGGCTGAGAAGCCTTCTGTTATTTGTTTTAACTTCCTTTGCAGTGACAAACTGAATTAGATATCTGGCGAGAGTTCTGGACTTTATTCTTGAATTTAATGCTCTCCAAGATGTAGCTTTCATAATTTTTCCACTCCTTATAGAGTCTTATTATTTCTACATCCTTCTTATGTGATTATTCATTCAATTATAAATGGAGCCTTCCCAGTTTTTTTGAAACGTATTTAAAATTCCCCCATACTTAAAAATTCCTGACTGTTTATACAAATTTGATTGAAAGAAACTTCAGTCAGCCTTACATATAAGTTCCTAATTTCTGCAGGTCTTTGACTTCACTATTCTGGTCTCATATTTGTTCTATTTGTTCTACCAGCTAGAAAATTTGATCAGGGTTTTTTTTTGTTTTTTTTTTTTTCCCTCAATGTAATTTTACTGAAGTTATCTTATTTAATTCATGTCATTTTCTATGGTTAGGACTTGTATAATATCCTTGATTTACTAAAGTGGATTTAAAAATAGGTTTATTCCCTATGCAGTGTTGACACAAATGAGATGCTGAACTTAGCTACATACTGCAGGAATAAGTACTACTACATACAGGAATAAATGAACTATACTAAGATTATTTACCCAAGTTTTTGAGTTGGTTGAATTGCTGAGAAATTATTCACTTCTTATTCATTTTATAGTTTGGAATTTTTTGCCAAATAACACAGTTCACAGTAGTATTTATCTCTGTAACAGTTTCAAGACATTTCATTATCCAAGCTGATCCCAGGAATCTATAGCAAATTCTTAACAGGACCTCTAGAAAACCACTGACAGAGAACCTTCAAAGAAATTCTGGACGAGAATATCTGTGAATCTTCTTGTAGTTACTCTGCTTTATTGACACAGAATGCCACTTCACTGCTTTTATCTTTATTTCTGTCCTACTCAAAGAAATTACACTTTTCAGTGCCCTTCAGTAGATTAAATTAATGTCACAATGGTTTTTAAGTCCTTATAATTACTATTTAATTATCTAGACATCGCTGTCTTATTTTGCAGATTCTTTGCTTTATCAGGGGAATATTTCCACTCGTTTTATATTTTATCCTGTTTATTGAATCTTCAATCTGACTGTTGACCACCAGACTGCAGTTTCACCAAGTATCAGTATTTCTTTTTTTTGTCAGTACTCTAATGATCCAGCACACTCCTGTTCAACATGAGGTTTTTTTGTTATTACTTGTCCAGTGGTATAATATCTGCTGCCCATCTCCAAGAGTGTTCCCTTTCTGTTCCAAACACAGTAGAGGCAGTAGAGATAAATTTCTATTTAGGAATTCAGTGCAGCTTAGATTGCTGAGAGAAATGGCTTGCTCCAAGGGAGAAGAGTGTTTGGAGGAGAAAGAAAGTACTGGAACAGCCCTGGGAGATAGAGTGGAATGGACAAAATGGCCAGTGATGCTAAGTGTGTGTGAGGAGTGTGCCACTGAAAGAGAAACAGATTGACTGTAAGGAAAAAAAAAACAGGACTGAGATAAAGTGTTATGGAGAATTGGACAGAAACTGTAAAAAGGAGAGAAGACAAGTAGCTTGTCATTGGTGTAAAGAGAGAGTTGGGTGGATAAGAAGAAATAAGAGCAATGAGACCTATATAAAAATCTTGGATTCCTGAACTTCTACATTCCTATTCCCTGAGCAAATATCTTCCAAACTTTCTGAAGAGTGCTCTATACTGGCTGGCCCACACACAAAACACAATCTGACAGCTGATGCAAGGTCCAGTTTAACTCTCTTGATAGAATATATCTTCTTGTTATTATAATGTCGGGAAGTTAAGAATTTGAGAAGTTTTATACTATAATTCATGACCTCAAGAAAAATATTGTGACAAACATTTTTCAAGGAAAGATCTACCATCTCTAGATACAACCCATGCATGTTGTTAAAGCTTTAAATCATTCAGTTGTTTACCATGTTTCTTAGGACTGGATGATTGCCACTATTACATCTAGTTCCTGTGCAGACTTAAAATTAGCAGCTTTTCTCTCATTTTCATTTTCTCTCTCAAACATACACACATAAAAACGTGCACATATACAATTACTTTCTGCTGCTGGGTGCTATTCCAACACAATTGCTTGATAAATAAAGCAAATATTTTTGCTTCAAAGGAAAAAATGCATTCATCACTTTGCAATGTTCACTATAATATTGACCATAACTAGTCTGTATCTCCCCAATGGTGACACAAGTATGCGCTTCCACTGAGTTTTAGCAGAAACTGATGTACACTGAGGGCAGCATATTCTTTTTCTTGCATAACTTACTTTCAAAATTACTGATTTTTACTGAACAATTGTGATGGCAATTCCTATGACTAGTTACAACAAATCTATTCATGACATAAAATAAAGGTCTGTCATCTCTACAGGTCTACTTAACTCTGCCAATTGAGAATGCCAGAAAATCCATCACATTAAACACATTGACACTGTCAGACACACAAGGTATAAGAATCAGAACAGACTTTATGCAGAGGAAACTGACTGTCATTTTGTCTCAAAATCATTCCTTCTGTATCATAGACCTGAGATAAGAGTATGTGTAATGTTAAAATTCCAGCTTTTTAAAGTTTCCCTAATGTTTAATTTTTTTTTTTTTTTTTTTTAAATTCACCTGACCTGATAATAACTGTCTAAAAACAAGTTGAGAAGCCTAAGCTAGTTATCTTGGCTCCTAATTTTGGAAGAGAGAGCTGTAAACATTTCTAGAAAGTATTAATTCCTGCAAAGGCATATGTCAAATAGGGTTGAAACTTTCTGGAGGTGTTGGCTTCTGCCTTCTAAGTGTAGAGGGAGGTCAAATGATCAAGATTAGATCACATTCCTCTTTTAGAGAGAAAAATAATTCAACAGTTTCTCCCTTTGTGTTTTCACACATTCATTAAAAATTGAAAGTTTTGTGTCATAAGTTACATTTTAACACTGTAATCCACAGTGAACTATCACAGTATACAGATTGAAATCATGTGTATGATAGTATTATAAACACCTCACATTTCAGATAAAGATAATTGCACCAGAATCAGAGAGTTAAAAAGAATAAAACATTTTGCTAGTGATAAATCCAGATCTTTTGCTTTCATGAGGAAACTCTTATGTGATAGCCGTTGTGTTCTCCATAAAACACAACACACGTGTCTATTTCTTTCATTTTGATTCATCAGAAACTTACAGTACTGAACAGCTTATCCAAACAGTGATGACTGGTGCAGAGTGCATGCTACAGGAACTGTGTTTTCTTACAGAAAATTTCAGAAAAAAAAAACATTTTATACAGGTAATTATAGCCTCTATGTTTTTAACAGTTTACTGTTGCATTTCTTCAAACAAACAAGATTTTTCTTATTTTTTTGTTCTTTCATGTCCTTCTCGCTTTTTATGCCTTGAGTCTTCATCTGCTGCTTTCTAATTGCTAGGGAAGGCAGACAAGATGCCCCATTGGGAACAGATGGCTTTCTGGAAATCTACCAACAAGAGCTACTCCTGGAATAGATTTCATCTGTAGGCCCCACACAGAGGTAATATATGATACCTACAAATAGATAGTGCTCCAAAGGCTTAGGCAGGAAAAAAATATATCCTACTGAAGTTCTTAAGCCTTTTATGACCAGAACTTGCCAACAGAAAGGCATACAAATGAATCCTATATTTAGCATTCAATTTTTGAAGTTAATTTTCTATAGTTCTGTATTAGTCTCTATTCAACAACTATGATTGAAAGTACATTGTTTCTAAAGAGCTACATTTTATTTTCCAAAGGCGAATTTAATACAAAATTTGAAATCAGTTAAAATTTTATCCTACTTTGCAAGAGTGGTGTGAGATGTAAATCACTATATGAAAATAATATTAGGATCTTCTCAAGAGTGAAAATAAGTAACATAGGAACAAACATATTGGTTTATAGTAAGTGTGAATGATTGTCATTATCAATGTTATTTTCCACTTTTGCGTTCAACACCTTTACTTTCTTTCATCATAGGCAGAAGAGATACTACTTGTAAGTTTTAAAAAATACGTATTAGTTTTGGTTTAGATTGGTTCCTCAATCTAAAATAAAATTGATGATAACCATATTGTATACAACTGTTCTGTGTGTCTGGAAAATATTATTGTGAGGTTATGGATGGTGCTGTAAAATGGAGAGATCAGAGATATACTGTTTATAGTAAAAAAATACAAACTACAAATAGTGATGTGACAATGGCACTCTATATCCTCAGGATTCTAACTTCAGATTTGAAATAACGTGTGGTTTTCTTACTGTTTCTGTTCGCAAAGCAAAATGAGTATTAGATAACTTTATTTTTGCTTATTTATGAATGATATCTTGTAATTTCATTTGTGAATAGACTTAGTGAAAAGATCCTAAAAACGCAAGTATCAGAATGCAAACTCCAGAAAAAAAATATCAGTATTTACTAATTTTATCACAGCTTTTAAGAACTCAGACATTTTGGTGCTTTGAGGAGGAACAATGATTTGACTGCTTTTATGTCCAAGTGGATTCACAACACCGTTAACAATGTTATGAGCACTTTTGGAAACTTGAAGAGGTTCCAAAGGCTATTTATTATAAAGAGAAACTGAATAAAGCACTTGGAAGCAGAATCACAAATTAGCCACGTTAGCCATACAAGGAAGGGAAAAAAAAAAAAAAAAAAAGACAGGAAGATCCATCCTTTTAATAGAGGAAGAAGTGGGGGTTTACTTTCTTTAAGAGAATTCATTCGGAGAAATGGTAAATATGGAAGAGTTCAAAGTGTTTATTTTATATAAACTAGAATGTAGCTACTTAAGTTATAAAGGGAAGTAATTATAGTTGTATGTCCCCACATGTGAATCAAAAGATACTTCTCAATTTTTGAGGCAATCTTCAGCCATTTTTGCCTAGTCACTATTTGATTAAAGCTGATTTTATTTTTTATATAAGAAGTTCTGAATTGAGAGAAAAGCTGCCAAGTACTGCAAACAAACCACGCATGCAAAGCCATTAAGTTACTGGTGTAACGGACACAGAAATTTGGATGCAAACAAGGAGCATTTGGCACAAGCTAACACCAGTTCCTTTAGCTTGTTGAAGCTGCTCATAGTTCAAAGGAGCTGGTAACATGGCCAAGACAAGGCAAGGTTTCCCTGTCTGCATCTTTTTCTTTCTGGCTGGATGTTATGACCAGTGGCTGATACAATGATCTCTTAACTTGTAATAATTCTCCTGAGCCACCTGAGAGAATCAGATCGGCATTTTTTCTGAGTGTTGTGATGCAAAATCCAGAGAAACAGTGGATTCACAGTGACTGAATTAATGAAGAACATTGCAGTCTAACCAAGTCCCAATTACTGAATATGAGACTTGTTTTCTTAGCTCCAGATAATTGTTTTTTCCACCTTGCAGAAGCTGTGCCTCTCTTATGGCCCAGGACTCAATGAGATTGCTGCAGCTGGTCAGATGGGCTGCTAGAGCAGGAGGAAAGCAGCAGCAGAGCAGCCAGAAGAATGTGACAGCTGAAGAGCTTATTTCCCATTAGCAGCCTTACATCAAGTACCTTTCCCCATCACATCACCAGGATATCTAATCCTGGAGCATACCCTATGAAATACCTGTGTATGTCTATCCCATAAAACAATTCATAGTATGGCTAGAGATCCATCATTTTGATGAGGTCTGATGCATGAATCTTGTACACTGAAACTTCAGAAATTTGAAAGGATTTATAATATTTCATCTCCATTAAAATTGCTAATGTACAGAAAAGCACTTCAGCAAGGATTCATATAACCAATGTAGTTGTCTGGAGTACATCTTTATTCTTAAACATATGACTAGGAGATATGAGATGAATTGCACCCTAAGACGAAAATGATAGATATAATATTCATTAATTTTGATCCAATTTTTAACTATGCCATGATTTATCATCATTATTTACATTCTTGTATCCGGAAGGAATTAACTGGATGGGCACAGCCAGGGTTGTGGTCAAGAGCTGTATAGCCAGGTGGAGGCTTGGTGATGTATAGTGTTCCCTAGGGGTCCCTCCTGGGGCAGGGATCTTTATCAATGACTTAGACCTAGTGTGATAGAGTGCACTCAGCATGATTGCAGATGACACCAAGATGAGTGCTGCAGTTGATATAACAGAAGGAAGGAATGCCATCTGAAAGGATTTGGACAAGATTGAAAAGTGGGCTCCCATGAACTAAATGAAGCTTAACAATGTCAAGTGCAAAGTGTTGTACCTAAGTTAGGACAATCCCAAACATGTAAACAGGCTGGATAGTGAGTGGATTGAGAGCATCCCTGTAAAGAAGGACTAGGAGGTACTGGTGGATAAAAAGACGGACATGAGCCAGCAGTGTGTTCTTGCAGCTTGAAATGCCAACAGTATCCTGGGTGGAATCAACAGAGGGGTAACCAGCAGGGAGAGGGAGGTGATTGTCCCCCCCCTACGCTGCCCTTGTGCGGTCCCATCTGGAGTACTGTGTCCAGAAAGATGTAGAGCTGTTGGAGTGGGTACAGAGGAGGGTCACAAAGATGCTCAGAGGCTGGAGCATCTCTCTTATGAAGAAAGGCTAAGCAAATTGGGGTTGTTCAGCTTGGAGAAGAGAAGGTTCCAGGGAGACACCCTTGTAGCAATTCAGTACTCACAGGAGATTTATAAAAGAGATGGAGAACAACTTTTTATGCAGGTAGATAATAATAATGTTAGGAGGAAATGTTTTACTCAAATGGTGGTGAGTTTACCTAGAGAAGCTGTGGATGCTCATTCCTGGAGGCACTCAAGGCAACGTTTGGATGGGGCCCTGGTCTACTGATTAGCAACCCTGCCCATAGCAGGAGAGTTGGAATTAGATGATCTTTAGGGTTTCTTCCAACTCAAGCCATTCTATTATTCTGTGATTTTTCTTCAAACATTCCAAAAGGAAGAATGACTTTTCCACAATTGCCAGTGTGTGAAAACAATTCACTGAGTACACTTCCTTTTCCATGCATGTCTGAGGAATGTGCAGATTGAGCTAACAATTTGAATGAGATCTGAAATAATGTTGTAAATGATTCATTGAATAATAAAAAAAAAAGTGTTCTAGACAGGAGCAGAAAGAACTATACAATAGGAAACAGCAATAATTTCCTGTGGATTGTCATATTAATTTGTCTCAAAAAAACACCAAAGAAATTAAAGAACATGCATTGAAAGAATGTGCCGTCAAGTGTTGTGCAACTTTCTGCTAAGATCTGGGGTGGAAAATGCAATTTTTTTTTCTCCAAAAAAGTTGTATTAACTCAGGCTTTTTGTTACTGAAATATTCACTTGATCAGTGATAACTTTCAGCTTGGTTGACCTTGGCTACATTTGAGTCACCAGTCTAGAGGTGAAAAGCTCTAGCAATTCATTCCTCCAACAAGATTGTAATCTTAAAAGTGAAGCAAGACTTTTGCTGCATTTCCTACTCTCTTTACTATCTCTGTCAGGAAGGAGGATTGATGTTGTTCCATTTCCTTTTATTATAGTTTTTGTCACAGGAGGAAGTGGAATCTTTGCTCTTAACTCTTGGCCAGCAACCATAGCTTTGGGAGGGACGCAGTATTAAATGCGGTAATTAAAATTCAATGTAACTAATACAGATAATTTGTGTGAGCTTGGGCACGTTAAACTAGGTATATGAGTGATATATTCTTATAATTAGCAAGGACATCATTTTTAGCAGTGTTACAGATACTGTTAAGCAGAAACTGTGATCTAAATAACAAGTAAATAAATAGATTTATGTAGTAATTTATCCAGTGGCAGAGAATTTGTCTTGAAATGAAAGAGCCAATCTTCTTCAAATTTTTACACTTCCAATCTAGGTTGTGAATTCTGATTTCTAATAAACAGTTTTAACTGGGTCCAAGCACTTGATCTTTCAGGAAGAGACAAAAGTGGTCTGGAAAAGATCTCAAAGGTCATAACATTTAAGTTCCAGCCACATAATAAAACTTCTATAGCTTTTACATCTCAGCTCAGATTTTCACAAAATATGAATTGCAGTTTCATGTTGGATTCAAGATCCTTTAATTTTAAATTAGACATTGTTCAGGCTTAGACATCACTTAAAAAAGCTTTGCTGGATACACACTTGACGTGTATGCATTTAACCTTCATCATTATTTTATGTTGATCTGAATCCACTGTGGAAAATTTCTGTAATATTTCAATTGCTGGGGTAATATTATAAAGTCATTTAGAGCCTTTGAAAGTTTTTAATGACCAGTATTATGACTACAATAGAAAAACAAATACAGTGTCTCATTAATCACTCATTGAAGGAACAATTAACAGGTAAGTCGATGGAAAAATCAAACATCCTGAGGCAAGAAGTTATCTTATAGGAGACAATTAGTTAAAGTCACTGCCTTGAACTTTAAATGGGTACAATCATTTGAAATAACTTTTTTGAATGATACTGCTTAAAATCTACAAGTGAGTATGGCATAAAGTCTATTGAACATATGTCCTGTAGTTAAAATGGTGAAACAGTTTAGCATCTCATAGGAGAGAAACAAGAAATGCATATTGTTTTTGTTTTTCATGGCCTCATTCAAATTATGGTAAATGTGATCTATTAGGTTAATCAGATTTTTGTCCACATACTCTATGGAAGCCCAACATGCTTCTTACAATTTTTCACTTTTTCTACAATTGCTGTGTTGATGCAGCAATGTGAATCACCTGTTATGAGTACAAAAGTTAGGTGAAAGGAGGGAATTTATTTTGATTTTGCCAGACGAACTTGTCAGTTTTCACAGAGAAGAAGTCCATCTGAACCCATATTTACTAAGGTAGAAGCCACCTCTGTTCTGCATTACCTGGAGACAGGCTAATCAGTCAGTGTTAATTTGTGCACTCTTACTCATTAAAACAATTAATTAAACTTTCCCTGATAATGATTTCTCTCTTCCTTGCCCTGAGGAGACATTTTGAGGTAATATAGCAAACACAGAGGCTACTTAAATGTGTAAAACACGCTATCAAACTTGTTCTCAAGGGCATGATTTTTGAAAAATAAATGAAAGAAGAATGAAGAGGAAAGAAAGCCTAAATCTTGGTTGCCCACTGGATAAGTATTCATTATTTCTGTTTCATGTTTTGTGGTAGAAAATTTTATCAAAATGAGCATACTTTGAGAACAACTTTGTTATTATGAAAAGTAGGGATTGCATTTCCGGCTGTGAATTACTTACCCAATGCTGAAGCAAAACTGCTAAGGAAAAAGCCTTTTTAGTATTAGGGGACTCACATATCATTCTCTAGGAAGCCCTTCAAAGATAAACTAATAGACAAAAGTAATTTTGAAGAATCATTTGGATATGTGTATAATGCTGGCTGACCATCCTCATAATCACAGAATCATAGGGGTTGGGTGGGACCTCTGGAGATCATTTAGTACAACCTTCCTGCTAAAGCAGGTTCCCTACAATAGGTTGCATCTTGAAGTATCTTAGCTTTCAGATACACAGTGATGAATCTGCAGCACCTAAAACCATGCACAGTATGCAGTTTCTCATTCTCTGTATCTCATTAGAACTAGAGACATCCAGCTGACTCACCCAAATCTGAAATTTTATCAATTAGTATTTGCAAAATAATTTGAGGACACCAGCAGATAAATTCCACAGACAATGAAATATATTACAATTGTCAAATATTTCATTTGTCAGGAAGTCTTTTTAGAGGTTAGTTAACTAAGTTAACTTAAGAATTTATATGGTAAAACTGCATAATCACAATAAACACTCTTTTTATAAAGCATTATATAATTTTGGTTTATAGACAGATTCTGTTGCATGATAATAAACCATGCAGCGTGAATATGAATGTAAATGAAGTGCTAAATGATGAATTACACCACTATGATTATACATCAGAAACAACATCCTTTATCTAGGCTGTTAGTGCCAAGAATGTTACTTAATACTACAGGAAGGATTGAAGGGAAATGGGGAAAAATGCAATGTAAGTACAGCACTATTCAATAGCAAATACAACATGTAGAAAGGGAAGTCTTTTGTATCAGTGTGCTCAGAGTACGCATTTGCATTATTCTCTTGGTTCTTTTAAGATATTTTTAGAGAAAATGTTTGATGAAAGACTGATTCGTTCCATATTTTTCATTGGATCATTAATAACCCTTTTCCCTTAAACCATATGGGAAGAAGAGGCAACCAGTACTCTAACCTCAAACTTTGTACTCAGATCCTGATCTAGCTAAGCACTTAAGCACGTGCTTAGCTTTAAATGTGTATGTCCCATTTTGAGACTATTCGTGTGCTTAAAGTTAAGCATATATCTACGTTTTGTTTGTCCAAGCTGAACTCAGCCGTATTTAGACTGAATACACATGTAGCATTCAGACCTCTAGAACACTTAGCATATTCCAACCACTTTTAATATTATTACCAGCAAAAGATACATTCTTTTTTCACTGACTTTCTATATCTTCACTGTTTCTAACATGTTCCACATTATCAATCTCTCTGCATTCATTATAAACTTATATAACTTTGCATGAAACATAAATGAACTGTTCTGGTTTCCTCTCCTAAATCAGAGGAAGTATTTGTCCAAGCCCAGATGTTATTCACAAATGATATTCCTCTCTTAGTCTCTAATATCTCTAGGCAGTGTCACATCAACACATTCCTTTCAAGTCTGGATTCTCTTCTTCTAATACTGTCATAGTCTAATCACCTCTGATAGCAGTCATGCATAGAAAGTTGTAGCAGATCCAATTCTATCTCTACTCTTTAATTTTCACTGAAAGAAGGCACCAAGTGTCATTTATTTAATCATTTCTGCTGTTTCAAGGAAAATATTCTACTTTCTGTAGCATTTTGAATCTTCTTTAAATGAAAAAGAAAATGTTGTCACTGCTTATTCTTTTTTGAGCTAGGTAACCTGTCCTAGGTAAAAAGCACCACTGTTATTACATGAGAGAGCCAATGCATTGAAGTCTCATTTCTTCCTTCTCAAATCCTGATAGTCCTCTGCACTGAGATAATACTACAGGAAACCTGCATTTGCTACCCTGACTTGTTCTTTGTCACTACTACTGGGGAGCAGCCATAGCCTCTGCAATGATGTGACACTGGAAGAAAAACATTTGAAAAGGTTGTGACAGCTAAACTATGAGTGTCTTTGCAGCTCTTTCAAAGGGTTTGCCTTGGTAATATCACTTAACCATTTTGAAAATAGAGCTCTAAACAGAATATGAGGAAAGACATTACCAAGCTCTGCTATTGGCATGGGCTCTACCAAACTACCCTGCCCACACAAGTCATAACTTGGATATCTTGGAGGTCTCTTCTGACCTAAGCTGTCCTATGATTCTATAAGCTAACAAGAGGATCATAGCATAGAAACTTGTTCAGTCACTTAAGCCATTAGGTCCTAACCTGAACACATGCAGGGAGAAGATTTGGAGGAAAATGTGCCTTTGTTACACTGCCACATTTGAGAGTAGGCCATTTTTTAAACATTTTCTTGTTGCTTTTGCTTTCCTTTCATCTGCGGCCCATAGCCAAGGCTTTTGAGGAACTCAAACCGGGAATGTGGCCAACTGCTACAAAGGTTGTTACATGGTTTCCGAATTATGTTCTTGGGTAAGGCAGATGTTGTTTAAAATACTGTATGCAAAAATACTGAAATAAAAATGACCAATAAAGCAATTAACTACAACAACACATTCCCCAGAATAAATTTTATCCATCGTGCATGTTTGGCAGCAGCTCTCTGAGTCTTAAACTAAGTGAGAAAAAGAGAAGAGGAAGAGAAGAGAAAGAGAAGAAGAAGAGAAGGAAACAGTTTAAAATGATCTTAAATATCCTGAAGGCCAAGATGAAAAAGTGCATTTCCTCAAGAAAACGCCAGGAACTATTCTTACTGCCCCATACTTTTCCAGTTGCTCATTATTTAATTATAGCAATTTTATAGCATCTATTGTTACATTTCATTGTAGGCAGAAAGAGAACAAAAAGTCTCTATCTGAAATTGCATTCATTTTAAATTAAGATAATCACAAAATAGGGAAGAACAAAACAAGAAGCTTGAAGTATTTAATGTACCGTAAGTTTGGTGAAAGCATAAAATAATTGCAGTCTTACTAAAAACAATAAAATAAAAAGGAAAAAAGAAAAAAAAAAAGAAAAAAAGTGCTGTTCCTTCTTCAGCATTCATAAAGTGTCAATACTGCTGCCTTACGCAGACTGCTTAAACATTTTCTCTCTGGCAGCTAATGCTCCTTCTCTAAGTTTTACAAAGATTATCATATCTGTAGGAAGCACTGTGATGATTATGTCCTCTGAGTTCCAAAAATCTTAGAATCAAGAGCTTGCCCCACTTTTCACAGGCAGAAATTTAATTCTTGATGTTATATTATGTTAAATTTGCTCTGATAATTAGAGTCAAAATACTTGTATATAATGTTCATAATTCATAAGCAATCCTATGCATCCTTTCCTTTAAAGCAAAGGAAAAGGCTGAGAAATTACTTATTTTCATTAGAATTGTGCATGGCAAAAAAAATGTGCCTACCACCCAAAAAACCTGCTTCCATTTTCAATTGTGCCTTGGAGGCAAGTCCCTTTTTCCTCAGATGGAATAGGCAAAATCAGGGCACAGGTATTGGGGAAGCAGAGAGGGTGTACTGAGGCTGAATGAATTTCTGGTCAGCAGGTCCGTGGGCTACTAAGAAAAATAAATTCACTTCCTGTAGACTACATCCAGATCAGTAGCTCCATCCATATCAGAAGAGGCAGACTACCTATAGAAGTGGACAGATTTTTGCAGTAAAATTCCCCTCATGATACTCTTCCTTGTAAGTAACTTGCCTTGCTGATAAACTGCAGAACTTTTTACAGATGACCTGCAGCTTATGAGCAGGGAAACAGTACTACTGAGTCATACTCCCAAATCCCACCTATTCTTAAATCTCTAACAGCTAATAAAAAAGAAGGAAATTGCTAAAATTAAAAACAAATACTTTTTTTCTTCAAGGAGAATCTTGTTCCCAGAGAAAGAAAAATACCAAAGACTCTCTAGTGACATCTAGGCAGTGCTACAGGTAAATGCTCTGATACCTCCCCAGACACATCAAGTATCTCTTTCTGCAGAATTGTTTCCGATTCAACAGAGCCAAGAGGTGGACAAGACAGGCATCCAGTCCTGGCTGCTGGGCAATATTGCTGTGTTCCATAGTTCAGACATAGCATTGGGCATCTACTAAATATTCTTCTATTGTTTTAAATTATATCTCCTAATTCTCTGAGATGATAGCACTAAGTATATGCAATGTTGTCAGAGACAAATATGCAGTATTAGATTTCGATTTATTGACACAGAAAAAAACCCCCACCTTCTCATCTGTACACTTGCTAACATTTGATATGCTGCTAACAGCAAACAGTGTAGAAAGATAGCCTTGAAATGGACATTATTATTTACAGAATCTGAAGATGATTGAAGATAAGGATTTGTCTCCTGATACCTGTGACATCTTACATTTTTTTCTTTTTCTCTTCATTCTTCAGAATGTTTTGGAAGATTACATATTCCCTGCTGAATCATCACCTATCATCTTTTTTCCCCCTTGAACTTGCATGACAAAGAGGATATTGTAATTCTGATGTAGTATTTAATTCCAGTGCACTATGAGATAGAGGAGCCAAGAAGGAGAGGTGTTATGTTAGGCCCCATTCACAAAACAAGCTAGAGTTGATGAGTAATGTGAAGGTCAGTGGCAATCTTGGCTGCAGCAACCATGAAATAGTGGTCTTCCTTAGATCTCCTAGAGAGATCCTTTGAGCAGCAAAGAGGGTACACGGCAAGCTCACAGTCCTGGATTTCAGGAGAACAGGTTTTGGCCTCTTCAGAGATCTACTTTGCAGTGTGCCACAGGAAGGAGCAAGTCCCCAAGGAAGCTGATTAATAGCTAGATCACCTCCTCCAAGCTCAGGAAAGATGCATCACAAAAAAAGAGAAAATCAGGAAAAAATGCCCAGATGCCTGCATGGCTGAACAAGTAGCTCCTGAACAAAGTCAAACACAGAAAGAAAGACTACAGAGGGTGAAAACAAGGACAGGTAGTCCGGAGGAATTTAAAGAGACATTGTCCAAACAGCGAGAGAGCAAGTTAGGAGAGCAAAGGCCCTGATAGAGTTTCATCTGCCAGGGATGTTAAGGGCAACAAGAAAGGCTTCTCTAGGTATATCAATGATAGAACAAAGACTAGTGAAAATGAGGGCCTGAAGGAAACGAGAAACCTATTTACCCAGAACATGGGAAAGGGATTTTGCCTCAATCTTTACCAGCAACAGCTCTAGCCACACCACCAAATTCACAGAATCCAAAGACAGGGACATGGAGAATGAAGAATTGTCCATGGTAGGAAAAGATAAGGACTGAGATCATCTAAGAATGTGCAAAAGTTCGCTGAACATGGCTTCATTATTAGCTCATGGCGTACCTTACATAGACTATTTTTATAAAAAGGATATGGACAGGACTAGAGAAATCTTCCTCTCTGTCCAGGTCAGGTTTGCTAGGTAGGAACCGGTTTCCATGCTCCAACTGCCAGTGGATTGATTTCCATAGAGTCACAGTTATGATGCAGCAAAAATATGGGCATGATTCTGTGTACTGACACAGAGCAAAATGACCTTGAAACAACAACAAAAAAAAATCTTTTCACATCTTCAGAGAAGCACAGCTGAATTTATAGTGCAGGATTTCTCCTGGAGACTGAGAAAACAGTCCTTGCATGATTTCTTCTCTGAGAGGGAAACCTCACATCCTCCATCTGCAGAGAGCATGATTGCTCCTGTATGGATGGTTTGATCTTGTTATTTGTAGGTAGAATTAAATGGAATCACAGGATGATTAGGGTTTGATGGACCTCTGGAAGCCATCTGGTCCAACAACCTGCTCAAACAGGGACACCTAGAACAGGTTGCACAGGCCCACGTCCAGATGGCTTTTGAATACCTCCAAGATGAGACTCCATAGTCTCTCTGGATAAACTGATCCAGTGCTGAGAGGTTCTCCCAGTAAATAATTTTTTCCTCATGTTCATTCAGAACTTCCTGTGTTTCAGTTTGTGCACATTGCCTCTCCTCCCATCACTGGGCACCCCGGGAAAGAGTATAATTCTGTCCTCTTTGCAGCATTCATTCAGATATTTATACATATTGGTAAGATCCTACCTGAGCCTTCAATTCTCCAGGCTGAACTAGCCCAGCTTTCTCAGCCTTTACTCTTAATAGGGATGCTCCAGTCCATTCATCATCTTTCTGGCCTTTCACTGGTCTCTCTGCAGCAGCTCCATGTTCTTCTTGGACTGGAAAACCCAGAACTGGACATGGTACTTTAGGTGCAATCTCACTCCTGAAGAGAGGTTGTGATGAGGAGGGTTTTGGCCTCTTTACCCAGGCAACGAACAGGACCCGAGGAAATGGCCACAGGTTGTACCAGAGGAATTTTAGGTTAGACATAAGGAAAAGCTTTTTCTCTCAGAGTGGTCAGGGACTGGAATGGCTGCCCAGGGAGTTGGTGGAGTTGCCGTCCCTGGCAGTGTTCAAGAGGCATCTGGATGAGGAGCTACGAGATATGGTTTAATGGCTTGTGATAGCAATGGTAGCGGGAGGACGGTTGGACTAGATGATCTTGTAGATTGTTTCCAACCTTGCGATTCTGTGATTCTAATTCAGATCCCTCTGTTCTCAAGGTAGTGGTTTGTGGTCATAAGGCAATTTACAAAAGCAGAAGAGAATTTTTCTGACAAAATTAGTGTCAAAATAATCAAGGTAATGGGAGAGAGAAAGGCTTTAGATTACTTAGCAGCCTTCCAACTGAGTCAGTTAGTCACAGCCTTAGAGCATGACATAAATACGCTCATCCATAGTTCCAAATAGCTTTATTTTTAGTACAACAGAATAATTTCTGGAAATCTTTCTGCCACATCCATAATTTAAACCATATCTACTGATATTGTATGCGTTGTATAAAAGTAGAAGAAAAGGAAAGAGTTAAATGGAGAGTGTTCTGTGCCACAAGCAAATACAGAATAAAGGGGGGAAGTGTGGAAGGAGGTGCAGAAAGACAAGTCAGTGTCTGTCAAAACATGAGAATCAGAAATGATTAGAGTCCAAATTACAAGTCTGTCTGTCATGAGGCATGATAGATTTAAAATACAGGAGAAGGCAAATGACAGTTAAAGAACAAGATGGAAAAATTTTTGCCAAAACAAAAAATATCACAGAAAAGTAGCCTGGCACAGCCAATCAAATTAAGAGAGTTCATTTTGATGGAAAATTGCTTATTACAAGTGAAGGCAAATAACTATCTAGAAGAGAAATAGAGAATACTATTTCATGAGCACTCTGATCATCACTGTTTTCTGTATGTGTCCTTATTACCAAACCTACAGCCGACTGGATTGGGAAGAAATTCAGAAATTACCTGAAATATTCTCTTCACCTGGACAAAATCGTTTTTGACAAAGCCTAGTTCACATTCGCATCTGTGAGGACAGAATCTTCTAATCCTCCTGAATATATCATAATTGGCTAGCATTCTTTAAATAAAGTGATACATAGGATATTTTAAAAGATGAGATAACCTATAAGTTAATTTTCAGTGCACTCAGAATGGACTCCCTCCTCATATCTGTATTTTATGTGTGGGTTGCCTTATAAGGCTTATGAAAGCTTGTCTTTCATCCAGATTTCAGACTATCATGTAGAATAATATTGGCTTTGCAAATAAGTTTGTGGAACAAATACAAACAGAAGAAATAAGGCTGAATGTCAAAATTCTATTTCCAATTTAGACCTGCCAACTCTCTGAATATTTGTTATTTTTCTTGAAACCACAGCTGCTAAAATCAAGAGAAAGTTTCAACTTTTGTTTAAAAAGATGTTTTTGACACCCTAAAGGCTGAAGTGACTGAAATTGTGAAATAAGCAATGCAAATTACTCAGAAACCAGGAAGGAAATAAAAGAAATGCAACATTCATTAAAGAAATAAACCCAAACCAAAACAAACGAATAAAAGCCCACTATACCTTGAATGATTTTGAGGGCAAATCTGTTATTCCTGGAGTCTTTCTTATCAGCAGCATTTCCCAGGTGCAGACCTCCAGTAATATAGGGGAGATCAGATGGAAGTTATTGTTGTGAATTTCAAAGAAATGTGATCAATCTCATAAATTTAAATTTGTGTCCTGGTTCAGATTCTAAATTTGGGCACTTCAAGATCCAAGATATTGCTCTGCATTCACCATTGTTTTCTGATGATGTATAAATAAGACTGAGTGGGAGAGTGGAGGGACAAGGAACCAAAATGAATGCTATCTGTGCACAAAGTTTTATATCAGCCATTTTACACAGTGGCCAATTACAGTCTTTTGTACATACAAATTGCTGAGAAGAGGTATCCAAGTTTATCTTCTGGGCACATGAGGAACTAGCCTTTAGGCAATGCATCTGAGGATACTTTTTTTGCCCCCTTTGATAGTGAGTGCATGTGTAACTTTAATCCCAAAGAATGTGCTTCTATTTTACCTGAGCCATCAAAAGTGCTGAACATCTCTCAGAGACAGAGCTTCCAACCTCATCTATTCTTGAAGTTGAGAAATCAATAATCATATTGTTTGAAGATTAACAGTAAGCGGTAAGTTTATGTTGATTAGTAATGCCCCTCCAATGCGCATGAAGTTCTTGCTTCTCTAAAGCAGTGGAAAACTCGTTTCTGTAGCAGATGTCTTTTAAAGTTATACCGATAGTTATATTCACACACAGTATGAAATGAAACAATTGTGCCTAGAATGGCTTCAGCATGCCAATCTCTAACACCTTGCGCATAAGGAAATCCTTTAACAATGGAATGAAGTCCAAACTAAACAGAAAAGAATTGTTTTGAAGGATGGCTCATTTCCTACTTCTGGCTCTTTACTGTTGATTATTTAAGCACTCATTTCACTTTATAAATGGAAACTGAATCATAGTTTACCATGCTGGAAAATTATTGGAAATTAGAGACCATTTGAGGCACAGACATGGCTATTTCCTCTCTGAACAGGAAGATTATGCTCAAATGGTCCTTTCGGGAGCTCTGAATGATAAAACGCCTGTTTCTAGCCTCTTTCAAAAAGCTCTGTGCAGTGTTTTCATATTTCACGCAGAAAAAATGTCAGGATGTCCCTCTCCAAACATGGATGTTAAAGCAGGAAAAAGGAAAGGTGAATATACATTTTTTACTTGTCTAGACAGCATAACGTCTGTTTGCAAGCCTGGAATGAGACAGGCCCTCTAGGTCTTCACTTCCCCCTTTACAACTTATTCAACTTTATTTATTTTCATTTATATACAAAAGAACACTGGAGAAGGTAAATCCATGGCTATAGGCAGATATGACAGTATTTTTGTAAACAGCCTTTATAAGACACAGTTTCTTTCAGCACAACTAAAAATGTTAGCAATTTCCAGATAAAAGTTAAACAAATAAACCCCCCCAAAAAAGCCCTTTCCTTCTTGCACTAGCCTCTGTTTTCCTTTAAAAGCTGGAGAAAGTATTTGGGTTTCACTGTTTGTCTTAAAAGCAGGTGCAGGGTATTTGTAATGAGTCCAGAGACTGTAGAGAGAGATTTTAAGAGTTATTCATATCTGGTTGTCTTAGTAAGTGTGGGAGCATAGGCAGAGATGTGGACTTAGATTGTCTGGGTCAAGGTCAGACAAGGCAGAGCTGTGGGGATCTGAAAATCCACTCTGATGCAGTCTCACTGGAGTGGGGGCTGATGGCCCTGGAAGCTGAAGTAGGGTCTCGGTCTGTGGGCAGGATGGGGAAGATTCAGAAGCTGGTGAAGGCCATTAAGGGTTGGTGGTACCTTTGGAGTCCTGGCACAAGGAAGGATGGGTGGTGTCCGCCTATGCTCCAAGATTTGGAGGCAAAATAAAGCATAAGAGAGGAAATCCTGGAAGAAAGGGAAATAAAGAAAATAATCCATTTGAATGCTGTTCATTGAAGAAGAATGGATGCACTTTTCAGATCAAAGTGATTTCTGTGCGTGGACAAGGTTTAGAAAAACACAGAGGACAAGATTCTCTTCTTCCCATGATGCATATTTGTACCTGCTAAGCCATGTTATTGTGGAGGAGTTAGACGTTCATCTCTTCCTGCTGCAACTGATCCCTCGTGGCCTGGAAGGACAGGCATGAGAGTGGTAAAGAGAACTGCAGTAGCTGGTCATCAGTGTTTCCTACCTGCTCCCAAAGTAGTCATCCATGTTACCATCTTGCTCTTTGGAAGAAAAGCAGAGAAGATGGCTATTCTAGTTTCTAAATATTTATTTTTTTCTCCTAGTCCTCACTTGAACTTCAATTGTTTAGAAGATGGAGAAGTAGAGATGTAAAGAGACCTCTGTTAACAGTCCTCCACCACATTATTTAGGCAAGCACCTTGCACTAGGCACACTAGGCAGATGTTTGCTTAATTTGTCATTGAGATTATTTTCCTGATCTTTGTGCTTTCCAAGAGCAATGCTTCCAAGAAACAGTGAATATTTTTGTATGGCTCATGCAATTCATTCCTTGATAGAAGAATAATATTTTTGATGTAGGAGATATGATAAAAATGCAGGAATAAGTAAGCAAATGCGTATGCCTCATGTGCCCTCAGAATTAGATAAGAAAAATACTTAGAAACAGAATATTTAAATAGAATGATAAATTCCTTAAAGGAAGCCTTGTGCCCATCCATAAACATAGAATCAGACAAGGAAATCTGCTATTGTCAACATGTATGATTCTTGGCATTACTAATACTCTGTATTTCCATACCTTCAGCACAGTGTTCAGATACATCCCAAATGACACGGGATGCTTGTTATAACATGTGCAGAAGCACTTTTATCATCTCCTCCCTCCACACCTCTAGTTTAGGAATCTGCTGTCAAATATCAAGGGGATTAGTTTCAAATGTCAAAAGCAGATGTGGAGCTATGAGCAACAATTTTCTTTTTTTTTTTAAAGAAATACATAAACCTGCGTTTCAGACACCTTAGATAAAGAATTGTGAAAAGCTTCAAACAATTCCTGTTTTGCAAAGCTATTTAATATTCTAGACTGTTGGTCTGCAGGCGTCCAAATGGAATGCTAATTATCCACTTTTTTTCCCCAGCTAAAAGCTTCAAAGAGGCTGACAGAAGGAAAGGCACTAGACTGTTGAACAACAATACCATGCTTTCAGTAGGAAAGACAACTATAAAATGTTTCCTGCAGCCTAATTCTTCTAGCATCAGCTGATTCTTTACTAGTCTCTACTTGACACCAATTAATCTCTCCTCTATGGCTTACTGTTCCTCAGGGCTTTAGGTGATATTCCTTTACTTTATGCTGTGTTTAAAATGAAAGTTGGGAAGAACACAATGAGCACTGAACACAACAGAGTAATACACTTAAGTTGTTCCTAATTCAATGAAACATCTTTCATTGCAGACTTTCACTGCCCAGCAAAGGTATTTCCAAGATTTAGGGAAAGGACTAGAGGAAATGGCCTACGCTGGAGCAGGGGATGTTCTGGTTGGACATTAGGAAAAATTTCTTCTCCAAAAGAGCAGTCAGGCACTGCGCTACCCAAGGAGGTAGTTGAGTCACTGTGCCTGAAGGTGTTCAAGAAACATTTAGATGTTTTACCAAGGACATGATTTAGTGGGAAAATATTGGTGGTAGGCGAATGAATAATTTTGGAGGTCTTTTCCAAACCTGGTGATTCTATGATACTGTGATTGGTACTTCACTAGAAGATCTTCATATTCTTTATCTTAAAGCAAGTAATGCCCACTAAAAAGAAAAGAGAAACTCATTTCTTACTGTCTATTGAGCCAGAGGTAATTAGCATTAGTTTTAGTGTGTATCCCCGTCTTATTCCATTTTAACTACTTTCTGATGCACAGAGCACAGTTCTGTTCTTCATAACATTACTGAGAATGTCCTAAAAATGAAGAAGAAAGGCCAGAATACTTTGGCAAGGTTTATCAGGAGAGGTAATATCCCAGATACATACAAAAAATACATTCAACGTTTGTACTTTTCAAATTAGTAACATACATGCACGGAAGGTTTCCTAATTCTCTGCCAAAACATATTAAATCTATTGACAATCTCACATCAACTCATTTTGACCATCACATTGAAAATAACTTCATTGTTATTGAATACTTACCAATGTCAATATCCTGCAAGATTTTATTTTGTATACTAATGACCTTTAATAATATACAGGTTAACATATATAACATCACTTAATAGTTGTTTAACTACTTATATTTTTCTATGAAATGCAGGCTCCTTGCGGATACTTATGATAGATTAGACTTCAAATTCACATTCCAACTATTGTTATTAAACTTCGTATTATAAGCATTTGGAGACCAGTCCATAATTAAAACAAGCAGAAGCAAATCGCTTAAAGCTATCTCTCATCACCAAAAAGGTAAATTGTCTAGCATGGCCATTAAGTGATATGTACTCAAAAGTGGAACCCAAGACAATGCCCAACCTACTGTCAGTCTTTCTTCTGTCTGAAAATGTAAGGGTTTATTTGAATCAACTCCTATTTTGTCAGTGTACTAAGACTTCAAGAGTCATGACAATCTGTTCCCTGAAAGGAGGAATTTGGGCTTCTGTCCCTTCTGAAAATAC
The DNA here is from genome assembly GCA_037305975.1 of Chrysolophus pictus. Taxonomy (NCBI): domain Eukaryota; kingdom Metazoa; phylum Chordata; class Aves; order Galliformes; family Phasianidae; genus Chrysolophus; species Chrysolophus pictus. The sequence goes on from CM074578.1 coordinate 12,082,536, forward strand.
TCAGCATAGGAGAAAGAGTATGGAACAACAGTGGCTGGAACCAGAGTGTATTCTCTTCCTTTTTTCATTCTCACAGTTTTCAGACTGAACACTTTTTCTGCAAGTGTCTTCACTTTTCTCTTTTGAATCATTTTGATCTCCTCAGTTCCATCAGCAACATTAGTTCCTAATTACATCAGAAACATCTACCACTCAATATTAAAATAATCTTTCCAATACGCAGTCTATAATGGAGCAAGTTGCCAGTGGGATCACATGTTTCTTCAGAGCTGCTCCTAATAAGATGCCCACTTTCTTCCAGGTCTTAACACTTCTAAGTGTTTTTTCCTCTTTTAGACTGATTCTGAAAAATAAAAGTATTATTTACACTTCATTGGTATGTGATCAGTATGGAGAACTGGAACAACAGCTGAGAAATTGTGTTTTGTTTTATGGCCAAATATGGCACGTGTAGAACTTGCAAAGCAGCAGCTGAAAGGCTGTGTTTTTAGTTTTGGGACCAATTTGACATCTTTAACGATTTTTTTGGGCAGCAATTCAGAAGACTTCCTCCCCTGCCCCACACATCAATCTGGTATGTTTCCATCTAAGCTTTTTGACACCTTTTGTCTGTCAATAAGTAAAGTCTGAAAATAATTTATTCTGCAAAAATAAAATATTGTAGAGATTTCTGGTATCGTTTTTGACTAATATATGGCTTCAAAATTCAGGCTTTCCTTCTTCCCTTGCACATGTTAAAACACTTTATTTCAAAATTGGTATATACTTTATTTAAAATTTTAATTACTTTTTATTTTGAAATATGAATCTTAGAATGGATTTATTTCAGCCACATTTTTAACTGAATAATTAGCTAAATTTTATTAAAAAACTGGAACAGTGGTTTCTAAGGCTATAAGGAGTTTTTCTTATAAGTCTTCAGATACTGTTCACGTGTCTGATTCCTTTAATGTAGATTTTATAAATGTGTTATTCATGAGAGGTGCCAAAAAAACCACATCATAACAGAAGTTCTCTATGCATCTAAAGCCAGTGTCTCTCATGATAATCCTCTGCACTTTTTTTGTCTACCAGTCATATTTAGGAGATGATTGAATATATTGCCTATCTAAAATCCTTTCTCCAGTGAAATATTTAATTTTAGGGTAAGATATACAACACAAACTCTGCTTATTAGGAAAAGAGTTGAGAATAATTTTTAATTGCATGTGGGTATCAAACACTGCTTTAAATCAAGGTAATATCACTTGATTTTACTTGATGTAATCTAAACTAAAATGTAAATGAAAAGATGGCAATATGGAGTTATTATTTGAAATTTTACATTTCTCTATATAAACTCATTGAAAACTATAGGATTTATAGAAGGAGGCAGACTATCCTAGATGGAACAGAATTTTTTTGAACTAGCTATTTGGGGGGCTTATTTGCTGAACTAGGTACATAACTTGTCTGGCTGTGATATTTCCATGTCCCTGCTTGTTTTATACTCAAAGCAAGAGAATGGTATTAGCAGTTTTCTCTGCCTGCACTGATCCTGTAGTACAAATTTGCAGAAAAAAGAAGTTGTTAAATTCTCCCCAGCATTTTTCTTGCTTCACTTAAATTTAATCTCTAAAATGCTGATGTACTCTACATGAGTAGATATCCATGGCTTCTGCACACTGAGTCTACCTGAGGCCTCATGTACTGTTGCTGTGACTTCCATTCTAAATATATATTTTGCTGGGAAGATTTATTTTCAGTAATTTTGTGAATTTTCACTTAGATATCTGTGTAGAGTTGTTCTTGGAGTAGGCAAAAATTCTTCACTGGCTCTGGGCAGCCTGGTCTGGTGGTTGGCAACCATGCACATAGCAGGGGGGTTGAAACTAGATGAGCATTACGGTTCTTTTCAACCCAGGCCATTCTATGATTCTATGTTTCTATGATAATGACTACAAGAGTATGTTTCTTTTATTTCTATACAGTTTGATTTTAAAATCCTTTCCTCAATTTATAACTGTAGTGATATTCTACTGTGAGTTCCACTCAGTTCAGAAAATTCTGCAACAGAGTAGTAGTTCATAATTATGAACTTCATTTCTTCCTTAGCTAATATTTTCTTCTTCATATTGCTTAACTTTACAAATTTCACATGCAGAAATTGCCCCTTTGCCCTGTGTCATAATTCCATTAATAAAAGAAAATGTAAAAGCTACGTTAAAATGAATCCATAAAATAAATCACATTGATATAGGAATACAATCATTTAACCTGAAAAATATTTTTGCAGTTGCTCAGATAACTTTCATATGCCTTGGCACATGCTGCATGCATGTTTACATGTGTAAAATAAGGGGGAGAGAGAAGAAGTACGTATGTTGCTTAAAAGGATAGCCAGTTCAAAGAATGTGCATGACTAATTGAGGAGTCTTCTCAGAAACAGAATTGGTCCCATGAAGCTTACAAATTATTTAACTTTGTTTTCAGCTCATTGCACTCTATTGTTTATTAGACAGACTGGTGCAGGCAGATCATTCTAAGCTGTAGCTATTGTCACACCCAGATACTTAGCTGAACCATGCATAAAATTGAATGCAGATATACTTTTATCACCTGTGAGATTTGTCTTTCTTTGCAAACAGTTATTTTCTTTCTTTGCTGTTGCTTACGTACCTGGGCTGATGCAGTTCATGTGACACTGCTTATTTAATCCTGGCTCCCTATTGAGAACTGACCAAAAAAAAAAAAAGAGTACTTAAGGATTCCCATATTATCCGATATCAAGAACCAAAATTTAAACACCCCCCAAATTAATCCAAATTCATCATCTGATTTTCAGACACATCATTTTCTACTCCAATAGAAAATATGCAGCAAATAATGTCGTTTTTCTTTCACTGAGGCAGAAATAAAAAATATCTGATGTCATCAAAAATTTATACTGGATTTTCCCAAAAGATCTGTGTGCAGTTATTTCTTTGTTCATGTAACCAGGTGAGATATATTTTTAAAGTGATAGATAATTTTGAAAGCAGAAATTAAATTGTTTCTCTGAACACTTTGTAGCTAAGAGATCTCATCCAAATATTTTTTTTTCTAGATTAATTACACAGCAAATTTCATCTTTTTCTCTTCATTATCAATTCAGTGGGACAAGAAAGAAATGTAACACAGAGAAAGTAAAAAGTCAGAGTACTACTCCAAGGGGAGAGACAGATTAATATGGGCTATTTTAATGTTGCTATGGGAAATATTATTTATAGACAGTTTTTTTTTCTTTCTAATTAGGTTTATTATTTGCATCTGGACAACTAATATAAAAAAAAATAGAAATTTAAATGAAATCATGGATGGTAAAAAAAATAGCCTGCTACTCATGATTTGTTTTTGTCCCCTCACCAAATTAGGATTATTTACTGTGATATTTATCTTTATTATTATTTCTGTGTCCAAATACTAAAGTTTAGCACCTTTTGGATGCTGCTATTCTATGTTCCTCTCCTGTAAGTTGCACATTAGGTAATCAGACTTCTTTTGTTGCACATGTCAGAACAGGACAATTCCAACCAGTAAGTATTTAATTTTCTGTCAATCAATGAAGGAAAATGCGTGGGCCTCATTCCTTCTATTTCATTTGAATAAAAGTGGTAGAATTCATTTAAAGCGAAAGTAGAGGTAGATACAGATAAAGAAAGGAGTGAACAGAGAAAGGAGAATAGAGACTGCTCATCTGCAACGCCCACTGCCATTTCATTTGGACCTGAGGATAAATAAAAATCAAGGTTTGTCTAGAAGCCACTGAAGGCTTCACCTCATTCTTATCACTTCACTCTGTCATATCAATCTCATCAACTCTCTCTTAATTCATCTCCCATGATTTAAGAGTTGTGTTCTAGCTATTGGTAGTTATTGAATTTCCCCTATAGCTGGATGGTTGTAATCTTCCTCAGTTAACGCTGCTCTCATAGACATTTATTAGAACAAATCAGGGAAACAGGGAAACTTTGTATACAGACTAGAGAAAACTTTTTTGTTTGTTTGTTTCATTGATTCTTTTTATTGATTTATTTATTTTTAATGTAAGTAGCTTCTGTCCTCGTGCAAAATTCTGGAATAAAGCCTATACGATATTTAACTCATGATTACATCCTGTTTGGAGTACATCATTTGGATGATCGTTTATTAAGAAATAGCTTCCTAGCAAAAAACATTTGAGATCTTACTCATCAAAAATTCCTAGGGGCAGCTGTAATATGTGCTGACATACCAACTACAATTTTAAAAATCTGCACACAATAGCAGATATTATTTTCTTCCAGACTGGCTGAAATTACTTATCACGATTCACAGCTCTCACCATAGGGAAAGTCAATTTCTCATCTCTGTTGAAAGTCTGAAAATGTCTAAATGAAATCTTTGTTAGATTCAGAAGTTGTTATAAATATCTATGTTTCCCTACTAAGCAGTGTGTCAAAGCACAGGCATTGGAGAGTAAGTCATCTCTCTTCTTCATTGCTAGAACAGTCTCTCACATAGTTTTGGTCAGCTGAAACTTTCTCAAGTTTGAATCTCTTCAAGACTGATAATGATCAATCCTGCTAAGAATTTTGGATGAAGCTGTTCTGCTCCAAACAGAGTTCAATAGCATGGGCAGATGCTGCCAACTGGCTGCAGTACAGAATGTGAGCCCCAGAGCTGCTGACTTTTAGTAGATAAAAGTTTTGGATCTCATGTATGTTGCAATATATGTCAAATATGTGGTGGACTTGTAAAGTGTCTGAGAAACAAGTTGAATACACTGTAAGGTTTCTACAAAGAAAGTATTAGATACTTAATTTAAGGATATAAATGCAGAACACCAAAATTATATTCTGAACTAGCTTTCAGTTATCTACAGGTCACATTCTGCATTGCTGTTTTGTAGTCTCTTTAACCTAGTAGTAAAAACTAAGAAAAGGGAAAGAAAATTTAATTCAGGATGGCCAGTTTGTTGGCAAACTCTATTTATTTCCATATCAAATCTTTGTTAGAGTTTATTTTCTATTTTTGGAAGTCAGAACTAAATAAATCTTTCTGGAAAAAAAGATTGTTCTACCATCTCTTATATAGCACACAGCAGGAAAAATTCAGGCTATTATTGTATTCATTAATTTTCTACATTCAAAGTTAACCGCCTGTGATTATACAAAATATTTTGTAGCATGTGACAGTATAGCTTCCTTAGTCCAAGAAGGCTGCACAGAAGTGTCTTTAGCAAGAACAAACACAACTTAGAAGGCTCTTAGCGTGACATTCTTTATAGGTTTTGATACTCTGGGAAATATAAAACACAACTACATATAATATTGAATTTTCACTTTATGAAATAAGAATAACCATTGAGAAATGTGATAATGCGTTAAGAAAGAAGAATAAGAAGAAACAGACCATATACAATTGCAGGTTCCTTTCTCAGTTAAACAGAGCCTGAGTTTTCTATCAGAGTTCAACAAATTTTAGTGTTTCTGGTTTGTTTCCTGCGTAAACTCTTGTGAAGCTTTAAACACTAAAGAAGCCCAGAGTTCATTATATCTCTGATCATGTCTAAGATTTCAATACTTATTCTGAAGTAGATATCAAGATATATTTTCAAGACAAATTATTTAATTTCCCTCCCTAAATCTGTTTTCCAGGCAAGATACGTTAGCTGCTTTGAAAAGGGAGGGTTTTTTGTTTTTTTATTTGTTTTGTTTTGTTTTGTTTTGTTTTGTTTTGTTTTGTTTTGTTTTGTTTTGTTTTTCCAGAGGGCTTTCACTTCAACAGACTAGCCAAACATCTCAGGGTAAGATATTTCAGCATAATCACTGATACTGCAGGGTTTGCAGGAAGTGAAACCTTTGTAAAGGTTTCAGGTAAAATATTAATCTACCTGAGAGTAGCATGTCTGGAAAATTTCTTTAGCATTCCAGTGATGCCTAGATCTTTCCCACCTACAGGAACAGCACATATTTACAAATTGTAGGATAATTTTAGAATTTGAAATTTGCATTAAAAATATGCTGAACAAGAGATTTTGTTCTCCCCTGTAACTCGGTCTGCTCTGTGCCTAGAAGTAGACAACATTTGTTTAATCGTGTAAACGTTGCAGTTTTCTATGCTGGTGTAAAAGAATGCATTAGTAATGATACTGTTCCAAAAAGTAGCTCATGTTTATAAAAACAACAGCAATAACAACAAACAAACAAACAAAAAAATCAACAAAAACAGAACAGTCATGATGAAGTATATTAACACTTTGTTGTATAATACATGTGCTGTTTCTCCCATGATTCTTGCCACACAAAGAATGCAGAACATAAGAGTTTTGCTTACTTCTGGCAAATTCAAAGTAAGATAAATAGAAAATAAAGAAAAAAAATATTCATCAGTTCTGCACAAAAAGATATATTACAGTCAACTCACAACGTTGAAGCATGTTATGGGAAGTAGAGAAGGTCATTTTACAAAATATAGACACAGAACTAATCAAGCATTAATGAATAGGATATCAGCCATTCTGATGTCAGCTGAAAATAGTACCAGCTACCAATTAGTTTTCATGAGCACAATAAAATATATTTTATAAGACTCTCAAGCTTCATAGTCAAAGGTGTATATGCAGGCCCCTGGGTACCTCTTTCAATCTGTTTGGTTTTGGTCTCTTATCAGAACATACCAAAATATATCTCCAAAATATCAACATGATTAAGTTCTAAAATCAATGAAACCAATACTAAAGAAGGTCTTATCTTAATTTTATGTATTTCCAAAATTTGATTTACAACTGTTTATTACTGAATTCATTCTACAGCTTTGAAAAACTTAACCTTTTACTGTATACAAATCCAAAATTGTTCTTTATAGTTACCAAACTTCTCAATTACTTGTAACTACAAAGTAAAACCTAATGATGAATTGTTTGGTGATTGTCACATAAGGTGCTGGTATTGATAGAAGGGCTCATTGCTTATCTACTGCATCCATCTTACGTTAATGTAAATCTTTCAATTTCAACAGTTACAAAATTCATTTAAGAGTGAGGTTCTATCTTCATCTCTTTCATCTTCATTGATTTGATGATATCAGCTCATATTCTGGTTATGTATACTTATGTATATATACCAATATGGTATTAATATGTGAGCTGAGTAGAAAAGCAGAGTTGTGTGTAAGGGCAATCCATTCTACACTTAAATCAAGGACAGAATCAATTTTGGAAATAATTTTACAATTATTTCCTGATGATGGTAGATTCTGTATGACTCAGCAGTGTGTCCTGGCAGCCAAGATAGCAAACTGCATTTTGGGGTACGTTAAACAAATGCTTCATCAGCTGGTCAAAAGAAATGGCTATTGCACTATATTTAGGGCTAGTATGTCCTCTGCTTGAATATTGCATACGGTTCTGGGCTCTGCAATATAAAAAGGATATTAAAATACTTGAGTGTGTAGGAGGGCAACAAAGCGGGTGAGAAACACGGAAGTCATGTCCTCTATGGAGAAGACACTAGCATTGTCCAGTCTGGAGAAAAGGAAGCTGAGAGGAGAATTTATTCTCTCTGCAGCTTCCTGAGGAGGAGAAGCAGAGGAAGGTGCTGGTCTCTTATCCCTGGAAATCAGTGATAGGATGCATGGGAATTGCTCAAAGCTGCACTGGGAGACTTTCAGAGTAGATACTAAGAAAAAATTCTTTACTATGAGGGTGGCCAAACACTGGAACAAGCTTCCTAGTGAGGTGCTGATGCCCCATGCCTGTCAGTGTTCAACAGATGTTTGAACAGTGACCTCAATAATGTGTTTTAACTTTTGTTTAGCCCTGAAATGGTCAGGCACTTAGACAAGATGATCTTTGTTGTTCCCTTCCAGCTGAGCTATTCTATTCTATTCTAATGGTATCATTACCCAACTTATAAAACAGTCTTAAAGGAATTTTTTTGGAGGAATTTAGGAGACTATTCAGAAGAACACTGCAGGAAAATATGGCCTACATAGATAACTGAGAGATTCTAAATACGTGCCATAAGTCATCACCACAACCTTTAAACAAATGGATACATCTGCACCTCAGCTAGTCATTCTTTCTTTATAGTCAGTGGAGGAATGTAATGGTATGAGTCATGTGGTCTTTAAAATTTAGATTACATGTAGATTAAACATCATATGTATTTCAATTTCTCCTGGTGACAATAAAGGGAATGTTTAAATTCTAGCTAACTAAAATAAGCTGATATGTCTCCCATACCAGCAACTCCCACAAATAACAGCTACCCAAGGTACCTGAATGCAACTAAAAACCAAACACTTCAGGTTGCATTGGTTGAATATGCCTGTGTCCCTCCTCAGCTCATTTAAAAGACATGGACAGCATGCAACCTTGTAATTAAAGCACAAAATGAACCCAATTTTCAGAGTATGTCTAAGAAGAGGAAACAAACTTTCTATATAGCACAGATGTTATCGTGGAAGAATATGAACAATGTTAGAAAAATTGAAGATGGATGAAACCGGTATGACTGAAAGAAGCACTATATAAAAGAACTACTGGGATGGAACGAGATTAATAACATATTTTCTCTAAGTCCCATTCTATGGCTAATTTTATTTATTCTACATAAAAATAGGTTGCATATATGATTAGTAAACTAACTTGGCCTGCCTTATGGATTGTAATTTTATCATCAAAAGTTATGATCTATAAAGAATTCTTCTATAAAGTGAGTTTTCAACAACTTAAAATAGCAAAAGGCAAAAAAAAAAAAAAAATCTGTCTTTACTGAATCAAGTAATGTCACATTATTCTAAGCAGGCAAAAATAATTCTAGTTCAGGCAAAGTGATAGAAATAGAGTTGATGCCATTATATAAAGTGCAAGAAAATTCTCCCCTGTATTATTGGTTCCAATTCAAGACTTGTGAATTCAAACAAGAACCAATCTGGAAAGTAACCTTTATGCAGATCTGTCGGACAAAGGCGAAGATAAAATATATGAAAAAAAATCAGAAATATCTGTAAGCACATATGGTGAAAACCATCAGGGAGAAAATAAAAGAGTTACTGAGCTAAAGGATACTGTTGACACAGTAATAAAAGAGTATAAAATGGTCATTAAGAAGAATACTGGAATTATGTTTAGTTTCATTATATTAAATGCATGCATTCATTGATCATTGTTATTTGAAAAAGCTGTTAATATACTTGAGTTTATTCAATATACTTTTCACCTTAACAGAAGAAGTATTGTTTTTTCAATTATAATTAAAATTTTACTGAGTTTGGGTGTTGGATGTAACTTATTCATACATACATTTCATCATAATGCAAAAGAAAAGGAATGTCTGCTTGGGTTGTTTTTGTTTGTTTGTTTTTGGACTTGTCCTATTTGTCTTGTCCTATTTATTGAATAAGAGTTTATTCACCGTTCTAGTAGAACACATCATCCTGCAAGTATTAAAGATTCACAGTATATTATGTAAGTGATTCTATGTGTTTTAAGATAATTTTTGTCAACATTGTTTTGCTCATTTATATTTAAAGAGAATTAAAGTTATTTCTTATAAAAATGAATAAACTCAGAAAATTAAAGTCGTTTATTACTGTAGAAACCATTCTAAGACAATCTTTTAACAGTCAAATCAATAAAACACAAGTAAAAGTTCTTACATTGCTAATGTTCGACAACTTGTTTTCCAGATCTAGTTATAGGTGTTAATATTAATGAAGTGTTAATAATAATTTCAACAGCAACGTTGATCACATAATAATACCAGTAGAAATAGTAAGTAGACAAATGTATTATTGTGGTCTCATTTTTATCAGTGCTTTCAGTACTGGTATTCTTTCTTCTTCTGTTCAATTATCCTTTATTTATGCAAGTATTTTCCAAATTCACCCTGTACAGACAGATACTTTGAGGTCACAGAAATAAAATGTGAATGAGATAAATCAGTGTTGGGAATTTCATTCATGTTCATCTAATTGACGAGAAGGTCCTAAACAAATAACAGAATTGCTTTGGTGGTGATCTAGGGGATTGGGATAGTAGTGGATTTGGAGATGGTGCATGGCAGTGGTAGACTGAAATTAAGATTTCAGTAAGACATGGTTCTTACTTCTGTGACCCAAGTGCCAGATTAGGTCAATCACTGCATCTAGAATGGAATCCTGAATTCCCAGTTCTCAAAATACTAGATGCTAGATACTGGGAAACATAATTTCTTCAGCAAAGTTTAAATAATTAAAGCAAGAAAATGAAGCCCAAGATTCTAAATTCTGGACAAAAATGCTTCAGTTTTTCTTGTAAACCCAAGGAAGTGTGTTCTGAATTTTTTGTTTATCTCAGTTCTAATTCTAGTTCTTACATACTGAATGTTATAATACTTTATTGCTGTTAGATTTTTAATAAAGCAAAATGTAACTAACATCGGAAAAGGATTTTTCTTTATTGAACACCAAAACACTTCATACTAATGTGCTAAAGTGTACATAATAGTTGCAAGCAATCCTTATATATATATGGATGTGCACTACTCAAGCAGATAGGCCTATAAAAATTTGCATGTATTAGCCCACATCCAGCAGGTCATTAGAGCCCCCTTCTCAGACGTTATTGACTCCACCTTAACCTGCTTGCAGAGATGCTCATGTGAACACTTTATATCCATCCTAGGGTTCTGAAAGAGATGGCCGATGTGGTTGCCGAGCCGCTCTCCATCATATTTGAAAAATTATGGCTGTCTGGTGAAGTCCCCAGTGACTGGAAAAAGGGAAACGTTACTCCCATTTTTAAGAAAGGGAGAAAGGAAGACTCGAGGAACTACAGGCTGGTGAGCCTCACCTCTGTTCCTGGGAAAATCATGAGGCAGAAGCTGTGTTAAGGCACATACGAGACAAAGAGTTGATTTGAGACATCCAGCATGGCTTCACCAAGGGCAGATCGTGCCTGACCAATCTGGTGGCCTTCTTTGATGGAGGGACATCTTCGGTGGACGGGGGAAGAGTGGTGGATGTCATCCACCCAGATCTATGCAAAGCCTTTGACATGGACCCTCACCACATCCTCTTTAAATTGGAGAGGCATGATTTGAAGGATGGACTGTTCGATGGATTGGGAATTGGCTGGCTGGATGCAGACTAAGGGTTGTGATCAATGGTTCTGTGTCAGGGTGGAGGCCGGTAACAAGTGGTGTCCCCTAGGGTCGGTCTTGGGACTGGTGCTCTTCAATATCTTTATCAATGACACAGATGATGACATTGAGTGCATCCTCAGCAAGTTTGCGGATGACACCAAGCTGAGTGGTGCAGTCGATACACTGGAAGGAAGGGAAGCCATCCAGAAGGACCTGGACAGTCCGGAGAAGTGGGCCCATGAAAACCTAATGAGGTTCAACAAGGCCAAGTGCAAGGTATTGCATTTGGACCAGGGCAATCCCAGGCATTTATACGGACTAGGAGAAGAATCCCTTGAGAGCAGCCCTGTGGAGAAGAACTTGGAGGTCCTGACAAGAAGCTGGACATTAGCCAAGAGTGTGTGCTTGCAGCCCGGAAGGCCAACTATGTTCTGGGCTGCATTAAAAAAGGGATGGCCAGGAGGGAGAGGGAGGTGATTGGTTCACCTCTACTTGGCTCTTGTGAGGCCCCGTCTGGAGTACTGCATCCAGACCTGGGGCCCCCAGTACAGGAAGGATGTGGAGCTCTTGGAGCGGGTCCAGAGGAGGGCCACTGAGATGATCAGAGAGCTGGAGTACCTCTCCTATGGGGAAAGGTTGAGGGAACTAGGATTGTTCAACGTAGAGAAGAAAAGGCTCTGGGGAGACCTTACTGTGGCCTTCCAATACTTGAACATGTGCATATAAACAGGAGGGGGAACAGCTGTTTACAAGGGTGGATAGTGATAGGAAAAGGGTGAATGGTTTTAAACTGAGACAGGGGAGGTTTAGGTTAGATATTAGGAGGAAGTTTTTCACTCAGAGGGCGGTGACACACTGGAACAGGTTGCCCAAGGAAGTTGTGGATGCCCCATCCCTGGAGACATTCAAGGCCAGGCTGGATGTGGCTCTGGGAAGCCTGGTCTGGTGGTTGGTGACCCTGCACATAGCAGGGGGGCTGAAACTAGATGATCACTGTGGTCCTTTTCAATCCAGGACATTCTATGATTCTATGATTCAATGATTCTATGATTCCATGATCTAAATAAAGAGGGAGATAGATCAAGCTTTAACAGCAAAACCAGCTCATTAAGTCTTAAGCAGAACAGGCAGCATCCACATATGAGCAATAACTGTATCCAGATTAGAAATAATCTGGGTGCTGTTCCTGAGGTATACATCTAGGAAATGCAGTGTCACAGACTTTGATTTGTGAATAAATTTGGATGATAAGTTTAGATATTACAGGTAGGAGACATGGGGGAGATCAGATATTTCAGTGTCAATTCCGACATGTTCTTGTCCAACTTGTTTTTCAGTAACATTCAGTGAAGGAAAACAGCTTGCCCAGGCAGTGCATTCCACTGCTTCACTGTTAGGTTTTTCCTGTCATGTGATGTAATCTCCCTTGTGCTAATTAGAAACCTTTGTTCCAATCACAATACATTATTCAGTTGGTCCACATCCCTCTTGAACTGTACACAAAATCAGACACTGGTACTCGAGCTGACACCTTACTAGTGCCAAATACAGCAAATATTTCAGCTGAATTAGAAATAACACTCCTATTTATTTTTTTCAGAAAAGCATAACATTCTTGAGTCTTGTCCAGATTGTGAGCCACAGTAACTCTCAGATCTTTTTGTTTAGCCAGACATTTTTCGTTTTGTACTTGCAGAAAAGAATTCTGTGTGTGTCCTTGTGAACTGCATCTTTTTTCTCTGTGTAGCAGTTTTGCAAAGCCCTGGTCAGCTTTATCTAGTGGCATAGTTAGCCCTGCAATGAGACAGAGATTGGACAGGTGTTCCATTTAAATCATTTTACGATTCTCTGATTTTATCAGGTAATTTGAGTTTGAATTCTATTCTCTGGTGTACTTAAAGCTTTCTCAGCTTGTTTCATCTGCAACTTTGTAGTTTTCTTCTGATTATTACAAAACCTTTGCCTGTCTTCTAACTCAGGACAGACCCCTTAGTCCAATATTGAATATATTCTTCTATATTGACTGTGAATCACCGCTAAAATACATATCAAGTGTGGTAATTGCCATGTAATAGTACTTTCACTAGCTGACCTATTCATCACAAGTTAGACATAACTGTAAGAAATCTGAAACCCTTCCAGTGACACCGTATGTTCAGCATTGGCTTCAACATCAGGATATGTCTCTGCTTTCCCCAGATTTCTTCCCTGGACCAAAACACTGCCGGAGTCCAGTTCTCTCACCCTCATTACCACAGATAGACAATGACTTCACATCTCTTTGGTGTTATTCCTGGCACTGTTAGCTCTCACATAGATGAGAAGCTACTAGGCCAGATAAGACTTAGCAACCTTACCATACCACCCTGGATATATATCATGCACATCAACTCCAGTAACTTCTTGGATCACTTCAACTGTCTCAGGAACCAGTTGCTAGATAATTCTGTTTTTCTTTTACTTCCTCTTGGGAGTTCTGCACTGCATCTCACGGTCTCTTGCTCCTTCACCACTGGGATTATTCTTCACTCACAGGGCAAAATGTTGGTACCAGATTGCTACAGGACACTGCATAAAGGTAAACATTCTGCCTCATATAGAGACCATCAGACTCTAAAGAGTATTAATCATCTTTTGGTTGCTAAAGCTACTATAGTTTTCTCTATCTGATCACTTTGTTCTTACTGATATCTGCACACAGATTAAAGTCCTGGCATTTTCTCAACCAGCTTCTCTTTATAGCACTTTTATTTGTCTCTTAGAGATTCCAGGACCTAGATTCTGCCATGCCAGGTGACTTTTTATTTCTGAATGTTTGTGGCAGACAACTGCAAACAAAAGCCCTTGAAAATCCATCTGAAGATCATCATAGAGATTTTTAAAGATCAGCCTGAATACAGTTGCTATTAATAAGAAAATGAAGGAATGAATCAGCTGTAGTCACCTTCCAAAATTCCTTTCCTTTTTTCTTTTCCACTCCCCCTTGCTTTCCTAGGGAACCATGTTTCTTCTAGTGAGGTCTGACAGTTAGTTATTGTATTATATCCATCCAGGCCTCATGGTCTCTAAATCTCATTGTAGAATCAGTGAATGGAATCTTGCAGCTCGAAATAGTAGTCTGTTTTTCTTAGTTTTGTTGTTGTTGTTTGTTTGTTTGTTTGTTTCCTCATGATTCAATTGCTTTGACCTCCCCAGTTCCTACATTTCATGCTAAATGACTACTTGGTCCTCAAAGTGGATCACTTCTCCACTCTGTTTACCATAGCATCTGTATTGTTACTGAATTCTAGGAAGAAAGAAGTGATTTCTGAGAATAAGGACACCCCTGATTTCACTAGGAGATGAGTAGCTCAGGAAATGTCTCAAAATTTCACCTCTTAACAACTTTTAATTGGCACTCATTAGTCAGAAAAATTTCACATTCCTCACTCAAACAATCAATTTCTCAATTTGAACACGGGCTCTAAAAACTCCAGTAATTATTTTGCTGCTGATATTTGTTTAAATGCCAAAGTAATTGAAAGAAACTCAGCTCTATGAATGCCCAGATATACAGTTGATTATTTAGACGAAGACAGAAATAAAGAGCCTCATGGGAGGCAAAAGGAGAGGGAAAAGCTTTCTTATTGCAAGTAAGTCCAGTTCAAAGCTCTCACAAACAAAATGAGAAAAGAAACAGTAGTCATTAATTGAGTCAATGTGGCCTTGTAGCCACTGTTCAAGTGTTGTTCTAAATGAATACAGTACTGGACTAAGAGAAGATGTCCTTAGGATATGTCTCACAGAATAAAATTGCCAGAATGATCACATACTTGTACATCAAATTTCTTCTTTAGATAGACCAATATCAGTTGAGGCAGCATCTGACATTCAGGAAATGCTATTAAGTTGTGTTTCTTCCATCAAAAAGGCTTAAAAACCTTTTAAAAGATCAATGACTTACTGAGAAGGAAAAGCCATTTCCATCCTCATTCTCATTAGCTATCTCAGTGTGAAGAAAGGTATGTGATGATACACCTAGTGCTATCTTATCTCCAACAGCTGAAATGGCTTTATAAATCATATGAGACTATCTTCATTGAGGTTGCTTAAGAAATCAAATGTAGGAAGTAAGATTCAAAGGTCCTTCAAAATTTGAAGACTGAAATATTTGTGGAATTACATAAGAACCTGGTATTCCTTCACAATATAATTGGAGACATTTGCAGACAAGTGCTCTCGAGAAGATTTGCAAATGCTGCTCTGAAGTTGGTGATATTCAACTATGAGTCCATGAGGAAGAACAATGTGTTTACTTGCTATGAGGAAAAAAGATTTTTAAAAAGTGAACAAAGGCATCAGAAGGACTTTAATGCATGCTTTTCCCCCCTCCCTTCCTAAATCCCAGGATCAGCCAAACCTGTGTGTACTTTTATCTAAGCTGAGTGACCGCATTGTAAACTTAACCTTGTCAACATGCTGTAAATGGTTTGAATTAATTAATTTCCTCTGGAAATCTGTTGTATCCTGTATCCTGCTTTAACCCCCTATGAAGAAGGCCCAATGTGGAAGTATCAGTTAGCACCATAGGCAGAGCTCAGTGACAACTTACTTTGTTGTTAATGAAAAATGGTTAATGTTCCATGCAGAAGCCTAGTGATGTTAATACATCCAATACTTTTGTGGGCCAACATCTGGTCTGTGTTAGATGTAAATTCTAATTCTCAGTCAATATTTTTGGACACTGCAAATGTTGGCAATTTACTGATATTACCTGTGTGTTCTGCAAAGCTTTATTTTGATGTATGTAAAGTACATTTATTTTGTAATAATTTATTAGTGTTACTTCCACTTATTTCATCATGTTGGTAGGGCTTGCGTGCATCATAAATGCCTGCTGTTGTTTAAGCTCTGCTTGATTCTCTTAAAAGTTTCTATCTGAATCATACCACTACTGTCACATGTGTTTGATGCTCAAATCTGGCAAGACATTACAACAAAAGTACATAACATGTAGACTTCCTTAACTTCCCCAAAAAGAACTTAATGATCCAAATCACAGAAGTAAAGGGATTTGATAAATAAAAAGTTTTTGAAGGTTCATAATTTGCCACTACTGCCTATACAGGAGTAGGAGACAGTTCCACCAATGCCTCCTTCTTGATAATTCTTCTAGACTGTTGCTAGACTTTGAGTATAAAGTAATTATTTTCTATTTATTAGATAGTAAGGAAGAAGCTGTAATGTACCAGATATTTGTACCTAAAACTCCATTGGAATTCATGCAGATGATACTAAAAGTGATAAAATGTTAGTAATAATGGATATTTTAGGCAATAGTAAGCTTCACTGATAAAGCAAACGAATTGAACTTTTTAAGTAAAAACAGGCTAGAGTGAAGAGCCTGATAGAGCAAATGAGACAGAAAGATGAAGGAGGACAGAACTCAGGTTAGGAGAAACTAGTCAGGAACAATTTTCCAACTAGACAACTAGAATTGATTGGATGAAGAAAAAGAGACAGGAAGAACAAAAATTAAGAATGAGAATTGTTCATGAACAGAGATAGAAGGCAGTGAATGGGAACAAGTCAAGGACTGGTGGGAGAGACACAATTGGGGCTGAACAATTAAAAGGCTCAGAAAGGAGAAAGTCAATAGATTGGGAGTGGAGAAAGCAACAGAACTTTGTTTGAATCCCAGATGGGACTGAGAACCAGGTGAGAGAATACTAGATTGTGCTGAAGTTTAGTGGAGAGCTCGTGAGCAGGTGAGAAACAGCCTATTCTGACCCTATGGGAATGGCTGGACAAAAGGGATCCAAAAGAAGTACAGTAGGCAGAAGAAATTCATATTGACAGTTCATCTGGGACTGGTACTAGGAACCTGGTACCAGTAAGAAGAGGGTAACAGTGGGGATAAAAATAGAATGGTTTTAGCAAAAAGTGTTAATTATTCATTTCTTAATTCTAGAGTTCATTACTTTGTCTCTTTAGCATTTCAGTGTGGGAGTGGTGGGGGTGAGGTGTGCACTGTAAATGTAATTCGTTAGAAAGGGTGCTGTGGTGTGCAACATACTGTTAAACAATGAGATCGTAAGTATCCTCTTTTATAAAAAATCCTTGGTTGCTATGGAGGCAGTTTCAAAAGTCCTTTGTTAGAATATGTGTTGTCTGCTAATAAAAAAAAGAGGTCACACATTTTTGGCTCAAAGAATGATAACCAAGAAAAAAAAATCACTGAAGGAGTGGAGAATTAGAAAGTCAAACAAAAGCAGTCTGCCTATAGGGAAAGGGTAGTCTGTAACTAAGGAAAGAAGGGACAGGTAGGTCTACGTTTTTTTAATAGTTTGCACTTTTTCCTGGATATTTATTTACAGAATTAAAGCCACATAGGGAGGGGAAGGACACTCCTATTCAAAAGGTCTTGCTTGCTGTTAGAGGATTAGGCCTGTGCAAATTAAACACAAACCGAAAACTGCAGTACTAACAATCTATCTATTCTAGCAGGCACATTTCTTACACAGCTCAGAAAGGTGTCTGAGTAGCTTTCAAGGAAAACAAACAGACGTTTCATCCCAAGGCTTTACTCTCCTCTTACTCATCAGTATCAAAAGACTGTGGTTAGAACTAAATCTTCAGTTTGGAGTCCTAGGGTTTAAAGGAAAAAGGGAAGTGGATTGATTAGATTGATTCTTTGTATAAGCTATTAACCCCTGTGATTCCTAGTCATGGGATAACCAGTATCTTATCTTCTTTCAGATGTTTAATGCTGAATAAACCACACTGCTTCTGGGGAGTGCTACTCTCACAGAAGGCCTTGCATAGTCAGGATGAGCTGGAGAGCTCATGGTACAAGGTATGTAGCTTAGACGCTGGAACATGTGGAGTCTAGGCATGCTTGTAAGGCCAACCAAGGCTGATTTGAACCCTCTGTGCTTCTGTCAGTGTTACAGCCCCATTGTGTGTGAGTCTGAGGCTCAGGAGGAGGGGCACATGCTGCTGCAAATGGGGCCCATGTGGGTGGACTAGGGCTGGAGAGCATATGTGAAAAGCAGATGTGGTGTGTGTTCCCGAACAGAGCAGAGTGTGACAGCAGGGGCCTGGGAAAGAAGTCTCTGTAATGACCGTGTTAAGATATTTTAATAAAGAAGTTACCTAGTGTAAATGAATCCATATGTTTTGTAATCCATAGTCCCATTCTGCTTCAGCATCTGGTAACGTGGGGATTTAGCAGCGATAGAATTAATGGTATAGCTTCCTATTCTACTTAATGAGGAGTGGAAAACCATTAACGACTTATTTTAAATGACAGCTTCTAGAATAGTCTTCATTAAGGAAGGCTCACAAGTAAAGGAGATTATGTTTGCTAAAAAACAGAAAGAATTACACTAACCAACAAGAGCAATTTCGAAGAGGGATCCATATGCACAAACAAGTTGTCACTGTGTATGTATTATAACTGGGGAGGTTCAAAACTTGTCAGAGAAGTGATTCTGGGGGTGGGAGGACATATTTTGAGAAAATCTTGTTTTCTGTGTGAAAAGTTTTACTCTACTTACCTTTTGTCAGTCTTTTCTTATCCTCTTAATTTCTTCTCCCACAACCAATATGAGACATTGCCATAAAAAAAGTAAGGTTTTTCTGGAAGGACGTGGAATGGGTATTGTTTTTTTTTAATTGAAAATACTGATTGAAACTGTTTCTAATTTTCTTGATTCAACAATAAACATTTTCAGGAGAAATAAGTAACTGGCTGTATCTTCAGTCTTCATGGGCCTACATCAAGTAGCTGTATATAGACTTCCTGTTTGTCCTTAGTTCTTCCCCGTAAAATACCAATTTTTTCTTTCAAGAAAACAAGACACTGTCTCAACGTGAGCATCATCAAGCTAATGCTTAGTTTTGTAAGGCATATCATTCTTTAAAATACAGACTGAAGGTATCACTATAGAGAAAAAGGGAAATTACCTTTTTAATCACTATGAATCTGACCATGAACATTTAAATATGCTGTTTTTCCCATTGACTTTTTTTTTTTTTGCCTTAAGATTGCATTCACCGCCTCATTTCTGGAACATCATTTCCCCAGTGTTGACTATGTCTTTGAGTGAATAGGAAATACTTTAAATGCCACTGAGAATGTTTTGAAATTACACAAGTTCATAACAGTAATGATAGCTGTAATAGTACACTTTAAATAATGTTGTCTAGAATGCTATTTATCATTTATGTAGCTGTCTGAATATCCTTACCAATAAAATCTTTCTGCAGTTTTCAGTCAGTTTGTTCCCATTTCACATATCTGTCACTTTCCTAGGGTAAAAAATATCCATAAATATAATAAAAAGTAAAGAAGTGAAACATGGACATTCACTGCTTGTTTGCACTGCTGCCGTGGCCGTGTGTGTTTTGTTGAACTTGCAGTCACCGAAGGGGCACAGAATTGCACAGCTATTTCCTATGCCTGTTTTCATCTCTTCCGGAAAAGGAGTGTTAGGATTTTCCTCTCCCAACTGGCTGCTTTACAAGAGGGTGGGGTTAGGGAAATGATAAAAGGGAGTGAAATGTTACCTTGTTTTTACAGTTTTTATGCCAGTAGCTAGCCCTAGGGGAGACTAAAGTACTGGTAGTTAGAGTTTAGGCCATGTAAGAGATCCCTGATTTTAAAGAAAAGTTCTTTTGCCTCATTCAGTCTGGTACCCCAGAGGCTTTAGTGGATGCAAAACAAATGTGCTACATGCTGCTACAAATCCTTACATTCATGTTAGCTTCAGTTTCCCCAGCCAAAAGAATGCAGCCCTACAAGATTTCCATCAACAGAACAATTTTTGTTCAAGAGTCCGTGCTTGTTCGTATCTGGTATAAACTGGAGAACTGAGAGGCACGAGGAGCAGCTGCCAGACTGACCTGAGCAGCGTAGGCTCCTTAATGTCCACTGTCCTGTTGGGAGATTAGTGTAGGGAGGCTGCCATATGCCTCCCTGCCCTTGACAAATCCCCTTCATTCCCTTGACGTACATACAGAAACCTTTTACCCAAGCAGTCTGCAGGGCAGCAGAGAATTTACCTCCCATTAAGAAACTCAGCTATTGAATGTTTTGCTGTATGCAGAGGATTTTGAAAAGAGATTGTCTTGCTGTCACTTATTTATACAGTCTCAGTTCTTTATTTCTAGCTCTGCTGTTCCCCTAAATTGGCTTCAGAGACAGTGACAAAAATTGTGAGGACAGGTTCACTTTCTTCCAAGACGTAGAAGGTTGGCTAGAGCTATGCATAGCTAGCTCAGGTGCCTCTGGGATTCTCTCCAGTGGTTAAGTTGTTCAGCAAAATCTTGCAGCTTGTTTACACACATGCTCAAAAATCATCAGATTTGAGTGGGTATTTGATTCCCTGAGTAAAGGTAGCAGGGACTTGTAGCTGTTTTATGCCTTTGTGCAGCATGGATCACTATTTTCTATTCAGGATCAGCTTCTAGAGAATTCCCAGCACTTCCCAGGCAGTGGCAGTCTCTACTCAATCGCCACATTTCCATTTTTGTGGCACTTCACTATTGCAGTTTTTGCTCTCGTACTGCAGATCTACACCACTCATAGTCTGAGTAAGATCTGCGTAAGACATCTCATGTACGCTTTCCTATGGTTGTTAAGGCCTGGGCTTGATTTCTTGATGGTTTTTTTTGTTTGTTTTTTGGTTTTTTTTATGGTTCCTTCTAGTCCTAGTGCAATAAATTTAGAAAAACAGGTCCAAAATTTGAAATATTAATGGTATCATTTGAGTGTTGCTGTACAGCAGCTGAATGCTACATATATGTTTGATACAAGGAAATGGTTCTTCACCAGGGGATGTTCAGGCACTGGAACAGGCTACCCGTGGTAGTGGTCATGGCACTGAGCTTGTTGGAGTTCAAGAAGAATCTGTACAATGCTCTCAGACATCTGGTCTGATTTTTTGGTGGTCCTGTGTGGAACCACAGGTTGGACTCATTGATCCTTATGAGTCCCTTTCAGCTCATGATATTCTGTGATCCTAGATCCTATAAAGAAACAAAAAACCTTACATTTCTTAATAGCTTTTAAGATGTTTCCTCAACCAAATTTTGTCTTACCTGTGACCTCTGTTGCCCTGAAGTCATGATTATCTTGTCCATCACTGATGACAAATGAAGTAAAAAGTGGCCATACCGTTAATTTAGTTGTCTCAATAAAATACTTGCATCCGCAACTTTGTGCATATGAGTCCTACCAGGCTTTTGATGAAGATCATTTCCCTCCTTCCCTTCTGGGAAGGACAAATAGACCACAGTCATGTTTATCCCTGCTAGTCAGAACTAAGCCTTATTCCTCACACATAATTGATGAAGATATACCAATAGTTCTGTTTCTTTTTGTTTGAATGGATTTATCTGAACAGAATTCAGAGACTCAATCTATTGGTTTCTTATCCCACAGTGGCAGGAAAAAGGAGACGTCAAATTTGCTCATTCTGTACTTGTGGTGCTTCTGCATAAATATATTTTCCTATAATATTTTTACTGTAGTGCCCAAGGGAGAAGTGTTAGCAGAATCCAAATATTTAGACGTTTATTATCCCTTGCACATGTATTTTCCATTAACATCAGTGGAATTAAACATGTACATAGGGAAAAGAAAATAAACAGTTAATGACCTAACAGAGAAAGGGAAATACAGGGCCCCCAGAAAACAAGTTAGTTGTAGAGGTGAGGAAAATTATTTTCCTGAACTAATTATACATAACAGCAATGGAAAAGACCTGGCAGACTTGTATCATCTGTCTTTGCACTCTGCAGGACAGAGGAATTATATCTATGTTAGTCTTTCTGGCTTCACATGTAAACTAACCTTAGAGAATTTGAGTGGCACTAAATCAAATGCCTTCAGAGCCTTATGACTGGCAGCAACGTTGTGCAATTTCACCAGGAGGAGAACTGCTTCCTCTGCTCAGAAAATACATGGCAGTACTTGTCCCCTTGTTCCCTCTGTGTACTGTGACAGAAGGAAGTCAAGCACTACGTGATGCTCCATGAAGGAGGATTTCCTAGAAGGTTGGTCTGTTTTAGAGGGAGGAACTTTAGGGCATTACAAAACCACAGCTTTAACTTATGTGCCTGTGAAAGCATGAATGTATGCTGTAAAGTGTGCTGCTTCCAAAAATCCCAAATCAGTAAAGAAATGCTGTGGATGAATAGAGTCACAGCAAGTGACTCAGTTTTGATGAAAGCAGTGGAACAGTCAAGTGTGGCTTACCAAAACTTTAGAGAGGTGTTCTGACCATTTCCATAGGCAGAAAATTGAAACAAACAAACAAACAAACAAAAAACACAGCAGTGCTTTTCCTCCCATATGGTCCTTCTAACATTTTATGTGACGACTTCTAATGTCTCATTTAAAATGGCACCAGAAGCAGACACTTCAGATTTGCTAGAGTATTACAACTGCTGGTGTCCATCCTTCCCCTAACATTGCATTATAACTATTATAAATAAAGCCAAGCAGTAAATGGGTATCAGCATACAGTTCTGGGAAACTGGGTGCTCTGATGAAGACTACAACATCTCAATTAAAAAGACACCACATAACACATCTCAAAGTATTTATGTTCATCTAACACCTTGTGAACATCTTCCAGAGGAATAAACTATTTTGTCTATTGACAGACGTTTCCATATGGAACTGAAGGGGGAGTATATGTATATACATCCTTTCTTGGAATAGCACATTTCTTCTGGTCACGTTTCATCCCTTGCTTCAGAAGTAGGTAGTGAGGAACACAGGTGTGGTAAAATCTTAAGACAAGTTTTCCATATTGCAAGTGTATCTGTAGTCATAAGACCTTGGAATTTTGCTGTGTTGCCCAACCAGTGTATTTCTTTCTTTTCTTTAAACTAACATTAAAAAATTAGTGGAACTTAAATTTAAAAAAAAAAAAAAAAAAAAAGATGATGGACTTATTTTTGAAATAATCACTAACTTGTAAAAAGAGGAATAAGAAATCTTGAATGTCAAGTTGGAAACAGAGCAGTGCATTTGACTATGTAAATTAGGACAGATAAAGCCAGAGGTCATCTTTGATTCATTAATACTGCTAAGGATATTCATGATCTGATGCTGACACCACTTTTATAAAACTGTGAAAAATAATACTTCACTCTGGAAATATAATTTTCTGTGATATTTTAACAACTATATCTCTGGGATGATCATTATCCTTTATTCACTTCTTAAATTCATTATTATCTTTCCACAATGGAAGCCATTGAGGTTTCCATATTACATTTCTAAATTGTTCTAGAAGGAATGAAGCAGAATTCAGAACAATTGAGAACTGACAATTAAAAGTAAGTACTTAAATAATTGCAAGGTGGTTCAATTAAAGTAACAAAGAGAACAAATTGTGATTGATCCATTCAGAGTCAGAGTTTATTATGACAGATTGTATTTGAATTCTGTGCAGCCGGGGTCAGGAATATTAGCTCAAGGCTACAAGTGCCAGATAAAGAATATGACTGATGAATTACCCACACTCAAACTTCTCTTATTTTCAAGAGAGAGCTGATGCTGGTGCACCAACTCTGCACCAGTGATTTCACTGAGATTTCAATAACATTTTTCTGGAATTTGTTTTTTATTTTATTTCTTTCCAGGGGGTAATTGTATTGCCTGTCAGTCAGACTCTCTGCATAAATATACACACTGAAGCAAGGAAAATCTTAGAAGGCACACGAAGGCAAAGTTAAAAAAACTGCTTGTTCTGTGCTAAAGAATAGCTAGAAGGGAGACTGATGTATGTAGACAGACGGCTGTCAGAATTATGAAGTCTGGAATATTACAGAACCCAGAGTACTGATTAATTCATTTATGATCCAACAGCTTCACAGGATTTTTTTTCACAGATGATTATTGTACCTTCTACAGCTAAGAGGTAACTCAAATAAAAGAAACTTAGAATGATGCAGTAGGTACTGCAACATCTAATGTGTTGAATTAAGGACACAGGATTAGATACCTTCCATTCTCTGTGTGTGACCAAGAGGAGTCACACACCTCAGAATGACAGTGAGAAATCCCACATGCAGAGTCTGAAGTTACTTAGAAATCCCTCTTCCTGAAACTCCAGCCCATTTTGAGATCAAGACCAACTCCAAGAGACCCCTCTATATATCTGGAACAAAAGACAAGGATTTTCTCTGGAGAAATACCAGTTACCACCAAAAGTAATTAATTACAACTCTTTAACACACAAAGAGAAGAGGTATCACTACTCAGGCTTTTCTGTAAGAAAAAGTTGATTATAGTACTCAGACAAGAGGATGTGCAAGAGACAGATCTTGTTCTCAGTTTGAGAAGTTTTAAATTTATAGTTTCCACCTCAGTAGGCAGTTTCCTCCTGGAAAGGGAAAGTTATTCTAACACTTCACTGGGTAGAAATGGCATTCTGCAATTGACTTGGTGAAGTTAGGCAATTGCACAGAAAAGAAAGGTATGTTAAAAAGATTTCTTTCTGTCCCTTAGCAAGGAAAGAGTTTGGAAGTGAGCATATTTATGAATGACTTGATTCAACATCATTGCTATAACATCTGAAAAAAGCAAAATACGTACAAAAAAAGTCTCAGTTGTGAGATACTGTTTCCTGTTCTGCAGGAATATTCATTGTCTTCTGCTTATTAGCAGTAAATAACCTCACAATATATTAATGCAGGAAGATAAAGTTCAGTATGTTTTCCTGCTTCCTCATTTTTATGAGACCATTACTGCTAAGCCTTTCAGAAATTTACTACTGAAAATCAATTGGCCATGACTGAACTAAGAGGCTGTATATATAAAGGTATTTTGGGAAATGTAATTTTCTGTGAGTTGTAACATTTATGCTTGTCCAGTCAGTAACAGTTGTATTTTTTATACTACATCTTAACTTGCTAGTCTTTAAAGTCTGTTTCTTCTTTTGTTGAGGGGAAAACATGAAATGAAGTGATCAAACACAATTTTTGGAGGCAGTTCCTGCAGGCTGATTTGTCAGACACAGTGAATGGAATATTTCATTCCATTAAGTGAAAGGAATCTTGATTGATACTTGAGAGCAATTCCTTTGATAAGAAGAGCTTTTTACAAAGTTGTCCTTCAGTCCTGAATATTGTTTGTTTTAGTGATGCTAAATACCAGAATATAAACTAAAATGCATTTGCAGCTGGATCTGAGCAAGTAATAATTTATGTATGAGTTAAGTAGATGACTTTCAAAACAAAAACACAAAGAAAGCAACAACTAATACTGGGATGTGTAGGAAACATCAAACAGACTTCTGGTCCTCTGCTGCCCCCCTTCCAACATGCTTCAGAGCCCATTGGAACAATTTAAAATATACATTTATCATGCCTTTGTTACTTACAAAATGATAATTTACATATTTAATATCATTTATTTTCAGATTTTTCCCCTAATTGAGTTGTTTTATACAGTCATGCATATAGGAGGATGAATCATAGAATCATAGAATCACTCATGTTAGAAATGACCTTAAAGATCATTGAGTACAACCATGACCAACCATACCACCCTAACTAACAACCTTCCACTAAATCTTGTCCCTGAGCACCACATCCAAACGAATTTTAAACACATCCAGGAAGAAGTAGTCTATATTTTTTACATTCCTTTTCTGAAAAATATATAGCTGGCATTGACAAGTTTTTTTGAATCAGAGAAATTAAAAATGTAGGACTTCAGAAGGCACCAAGACACCTACTCCACCCTACTTTCTAAGCATAATAATATGTATACAGCAGGAGTGAAAATGATTGAAAAATCTTGCTTCCTCATAGCATAAGTCAACTTTATGGGCATGTCACAGCTACTAATTTCTTAGTGTCAGGAATCACAGAATCACAGAATTGTAGGGGTTGGAAGGGACCTCCAGAGATCATCGAGTCCAACCCCCCAAGGAACTGAATTATCTATCTGTCCCTGACAATCCAAGGATGGTCACTGACATCCTTGGCCAGATTTCAAAACTCAAGGTTTTTTCTATTTCTTCTCTTAACATATCAGAGTGGAGGATGTGTGGCTGAAGGAGCTCTCTTTCTAGCTTTCATGCTTACCTGTCACTCTCTTTCATCTGTCTTTGTCTGCTGTTGAGAGCATTTCAGGTGTTTAGTGGGAATACATCTTTCTTATTGACAGTTTCTTTTGTTCCTTTTACTGAGTCATTGCAATAACGTGAGTGAGGGATGGGAGGTCATGGTAGAGATGCTCAGCCTGCTGAACACTGAATGTTTTCCTTATGCTTCAATGACTGTTATCTACTTTTTTTTTTTTTTTTTTTTTTTTTTTTACTGATATAGAAAACAAGAAAACAAATATTTTCAAAATTGTATACTTGTATGCTGAAATCCTGTTGCCTGTCATTTTTGACCACAGTATCTTTAGTTTCTTCTTTTAATACTGGATTGAGATAGACAGAACTGTTTGTAATCATTTTCTTCCTTATGTAAAAGGCAAACTGTGGCCTTATTTTTTAAAAAAATTAAAGCAGGTAAATGGACAGCTAAAGTGTATTTATATGATATATGAACTTTGTTCTACTATTCTGCATCAGGAGATATTTTCATAGAATCAGATAATTATTTGAGTTGGAAGGAACCCTTAAGGTCATCTAGTCTAACTCTCCTTCCATGAGTAGGGGTACCTACAGCTACATCAGGGTTCTCAAGACCCTGTGCAACCTGACCTTGACTGTGGAGCCATTCAAAGACCTTACCGGAGCACAGATAGATGCTATCATTGGCTCTTCTCTTTTCTACTGATGCATCACAGAAAGCAACAAGTTTGGTCAGGCAGAACCTGCCCAGGTGAAGTCATGCTGGTTATCCCATATCACCTTCCTCTCTTCCACATGCCTTAGCATAGCTTCCAGGAGGATCTGCTCCATGATCTTCCCTGGCACTGAAGTGATGCTTACACGTCAGTAGATTTCTGGGTCATCCTTTCTATCTTCATCTTAAAAATGGATGTGATTTTGCATTTTTCCAGTTACCAGGGACTTCACCTGAGCGCCATGACTTTTCAAATATCATCAAGAGTGACTTGGTGAATATGTCAGCCAATTCTCTCAGGACTTTTAAAGGTCATTAATATTAGGTCTTCAAACCTATAGGACTGTTTCCATTTCTCATCCACAACTGCAGTGTAGAAGAGTGTGGTAAATCAATGTCTAATGCAGAATAACTTACTCTCCTATTTCTTTCATATTCAAGCATTCCTCACTGCCAAAATGCAGTGGAACATGAAACATCAAAAGCCTTGAATCATCAGAATCTCTGACTCACCTGAGAACCCAGATCGGTAGGAAGAAGTTCATCAGTCACTGAAATGTGGTCACCACCAGCAGTACGCTGAGCTGCAGCTATTTAGAGTTATATGTTATTATAGGTCAGAATGGGAAGAACAACATTTTAACTAGGGATTTTAGAGAGCTAGGATATATTTATTCTATTTGACACTTTATAAGGTTATTCTAGATAAAATTTAATTAATGAAGAGTTTGGATTCTTCATCTTATTGCTGTACCAACAGCTGCCATTAGCCCTATATATGAGGGCTGCTCCAAAAGTAATTCCTACTATTTTATGATGTTGGGTCATGTTGGGCAGGTAATGTGGACATGTATATGAAGCAAAAGATGTATCTTTGAATTCCTCCATGCAGAAAAAAATGGCACCCATTGACATTCATTGCTGCTTGCTTGAGTTTTATGGAAAAAGAATGATGAACTGAAGAACCACAGAATCTCAGAACCACAAAATCACAAAATCTTGGGGATTGGAAGGGACCTCTAGAGATCATTGAGTACAACCCTCTGCTAAAGTAGGTTACCTACAGCACGTTGCAGAGGAGAGCATCCACGTCGTTTTGAATTATTAGCTGGAGTAAATAATACAATGGTTATATTTGTTTTACGTTCAGTATATGAAAAGAGTTGATACCTGCTGTTACTGAAGTAAGAGGATTATGCAGGTTATATTTGATCTGGGATTAATTCTACCCAAAAAGTATCCCATTCCAAAAGGGAAAAGAAAATTGTTTGGTTCGATACTTCAGAGATTCTTTTTCATTTTCAAAAGTATTTTCCATAGCTGCAGGATTCACATGTTGTACCTCCTCTTCTCTCCTGTTCTACAAATAGTCGGTGCCTAAAAGAAACTTTTAAGAGGTGCTTGGATGTATTCAATGTATTATCTTTTTATGTTTCATATCTTTACCTATTACCATTGTAATTGAACCTCGTTTACTTGAAATCTAATTTAGCAGATCCCAGGCATTCCCTGGCACTCTGCTTTTTGGAACTCATTCCATGCTTGGGGTGATCTGGGACAATTTCTTCCTTGATTTCAAGATTTCCTAGCAGCATACTCATATTTTGACTTCAGAAATGGGGACAAGGTGCTTTGGAAAAGAGGCAACAAGGCCTAACCAGAGAGCTGGGTAGAATGCAGGCAAGTTAGGTTTCTTACTCTCACTGCTTCTCTTGCGGCTGTAAAAGAATGATCCTCTGCTCTGTGTCAGCACCGAAAGAGCAGAAGACTGTGCAGATAGGAGGCAGAGACTGATTATTCACGCAGTTCACTACATGTTCTCATCTGCCATCTCAGGAAGTCAGCCATTGTAGAGTACTGTTTATTTTGCCTGTGACAAAATTAGCACCATTGGTTGGGCTCAGACTATTATTCATTTCAAGTGGAAGGGTTTTGTGAAGATAGAGGCACTCAAAGTTAGGCTGGACGGAATTCTGAGCAACCTGGTATAGCTGTGAATGTCCCTGTTCATTGCAGGAAGTTGGACTAGATGACCTTTAAATGTCCCTTGCAACTCAAACGGTTCTGTGATTACCAGCCCTCTCACAAAGCTCCATGTTTCACTACTTAATGTTTCCAGTGTTTCCTATAAGTACTACCAAATCACTCAAATGTTTCAAGATCCATAGCACTGTATGAATATCTAGATACAGAGGATTCAGATTAACAGCTATGTAACTGAGAATTGCTGGAGAGGAGAGATTTTTAATGCGAATCATTTTCAAATTGTAGAAAATGCCTATGCAGCCTGGTTGTATTTGACTCTTGTATTGCCTTTTCTACACAAATACCCTGGTTTGGGGAGTTAGTTAATTGTAACTACTCTAGATCAGAAAAACTGCCACTTTCAGGATGAAAAAATGCATTTGAAGCTCCACACTGAATACAGCGCTGTTCCACAGCATGCTAATACATGCACAAGAATTACACTGATGCTATAAGCGCTGTTGCCAGGATACTTTTGCAAGACATTTTTCTTTGACTGTCAGTTGAAAAGGGTGTAAAACAGCTGCTATTTGAAATATTTCAAACTACTGTTCAGCCATAATACATTAAGTAGCACATCTGCATCTATATGAACAAAGCTTACTATTAATATTACACCTACAGGATGATTTCAAATCCCTCAGTGAGCTGTGAGAGAAGTACCCTTGTGAGCTTCAGATCCCCTGAAGCAAAACTGCTTTCAAAATATCCAGGCACTAATTCTGTCTTGCACCATCTGCTTTTTAGGACTGCATTTTCCTAAAAAAAATGGAACTTGAGCATTGTAGATTCCAAAGAAGAGAGAGGACTCACTCAGCTAGAAGACCTATTATGTAAAGCAGGAGTAGATCTTGCAAAATGATTTTCCCCAGAAAATCCATTTATGAATAAAATTTCAGAATTTCTCCAGTGTGCTCTGTAGTAAGCTTTTCAGTGAGCTGCCTGGAGCTGCAGCATTCAAAGTCTAATCATTGTGAACTCAAAAGATCTGCTGCAATCTGATATTGTAAGATATAACATGAAGACAGAAATCACTCCACTATCGCATAGAGCTCAAAGTGTTCTGTGCTGAGATGTGCTATGGGGGGTGGGAGGAAATCATCCTCATACTGAACACTGTTCTCCAGTGAATTGCAAAGTGATGCACAATTCCCAAGGTAACTTTGCTGACAACAATACTGATGTCTGAGATTCAGACAACAAGCCCCAGGAGGATGTAATTTCTCTGTACAGCAATGTACAGAGAATGTAATTTATGTGCAGCATGTAAGAGATCAGCCCTTCTGCAGCAGTCCCTAGTCCCAGCCTCTTAACTGTACTCACACTGTAACTGCAGGAACCTGAAGGTCTCGGATTATGGTGAGAGAAACCATGAGTTAAGGAGAGAATTTGGCTTTATGTAGCAGTTCCATATCTCTTAAACATAGATATAAATGTGCTATGTGAGCTATTACTTCATTATCTGTGAAATCACCTGCGAGCAGACAGTCTGGCTACAGAGGTGTGTGAAATTTTTCTCATCCTTCTTGGAGAGTCCAAAAGTAAAGAGATACAAAATCATCATACCTTTACCTTTTGTCTGATGAGTAAATTCTGATTCTTTGTGTGAGCCAAGAGAAGAGAACTCAACCTGCTGACATGGTGTAACAGAGAAGCAGAAAACTGTGTAAACAAGTTATCCTTGTCTATAATAGAAAATCTAAGAAGCTTGTGCATACAATGCAACTGTAAGAGCATTAATCCACAGAACGATGACAAAAGAAAAAAGCTAAAGCAAAAGATAAACATAGGACTAAATAGATTTTTTTTTAATATGTATAATAGGATACAGAGTATAAAGACATGAATTATTGAAATAATACTGACACTGCAGAAGTTGCAGTGATACAGTTTTTAATGTGGATGCTCATCCAGGCTGTCATCCCCAAAGGCTCCAAGGACTGGTGGATGTGTGCTAGCTCTCATCAGTTTGCTCTGAAAGTAGAAAGGCACACGATGAGAGGCAGGTCCTGCCTGCCCTTGTGCTCTGTTCCAACTCTGAGTGCAGAGGCTGAACAGGATTTTTCTCTGAGACCTGACAGTTTTCTTGCCAGCAGTGAATGATCCATACTTGTGCCAAAGCCCAAAGACTGCTGGGACAGGAGGACGCAAAATCCAATAAGTATATCTGTATTACTGGAATAATGATGGCCCTTCTTTCTGGCTAGGGATGGGCCTTGTCAGAGAAGCAACTGGCAAAATTGCTAGAGACATTGAGCAAAAATTGTTTGTAGAAAAATAAACCGTTTCTGGCTACCTGAGTATAACAGGAGTAAATAACATTAATATATTTCCTCATTTAAAATCTCATTCTTGTTTTTCTGATAGTCATGCTCCCTTCTGTCTGTTTTTGCCAAAGGAGAAGAAAAAAAATCCCTCTTTCAGTCTTGGGCTCTTGGTAGTTCCAGGACACTGCTCTCTTTCTCCTGTGACATGTGACTCCAGTTACATCCTTCCGTTACATACAATTTTACACAACTTTTCCAGTGGATATGCAGGCCAGTGGGACAATCAAAGACAACTCTTCTGTCTTCTCTTACATGGTTCTGAACCACAACTTCCCTTAGATTCCGATACGTTTAATTTTTCTGTGATTTATTGCCACCTAATGTGGTAAGCACATCCATTAACTCCAAGGATAACTGTGATTGCCTATAGAACACACTTTTAAGATGCTGTCAAAATATTTCAGCGTCAGTCTGTCACTACAGATAGGATGGCTGGCATTTTAAAGCAATATTTTTCATTATTTTTTTTCTCTATGCCCATTTTACAAGGATTCTTTCTTTCAGCTTTGGTATTTGCAGTACATGTCCAACACTGTTCGAGGTTGTGATTAAGGGCACAACATCCAGCTATTGGTCAGTCACCAGTAATGTGCCCCAGAGGTTTATTCTGAGGCCAATGCCAATTAACATATTCATTAATAGCCTGGACCATGGCATAGAATTTGCAAATGATACACAACTGGGACAAGTAGTTGTTAGGCCATATTTATCTTGATAGGCTCGGAAAAAATGCAGAGGAAGGAAAAACTTAGAGAGGAAAAACCACATGAACTGACCTGGGAGCTGAATGCATGGAATTCAGATTTGCAGAAAAGAAACTTGGGGTGGACAAGAGGTGATCATGAGCCTGCAATGTGCCCTTACAGCAAAGAAAGCCAAAAGGATCTTGGGATGCACGACGAAAAATATTGTCAGTGGGTTGAGCGAAGTCTGCTCTGCAGAGCTAAGACACATCTGGAGTGCTTGGCACAGATATGGACGTACGGGACAAGTAACACAAATAGCTGTAAGGACGGTTAAGGGAATGACACATCCATTAGAGAAGGATGAGACAGCTGGGACTCATAAGCCTGGAGAAGTCAGAGGAGAACTTTATGACTGAATATGTTATGAGGGGAGTAAGAAGACAGAGCCAAAGTCATCTCAGTGGTGCCCAGTGACAGGACAAGTGACTGTGGATACAAACTGAATTTTTCATGTTTAAACATCAGACGTAATTTTTGTGTGAGGATGATCAGTCAGATACAGATTGTCCACAGATGCTGTCTCTTGTTATGTCTTGATTCTTGGAAATATTCAGAAGCCAACCAGATATGGCCCAGAGCAAACTGCTCTAGTTGTCCCTGCTCTGAGTTGGCAGCTTGGACAAGAACTCCAGAGGTTCTTCTAACTTCCTTTTTTTTTCAGTCTCTTCCTATACTATCAGTTTATAGGGGATATCGAAGACGAACTATTTTCCATTTTTTCACTTTACTGTCTTTTCACTACTAACCATCACAGTAACCATACAGTGCACTATGAACTTGCACTACAGTAATGTGCAAAAGTGAGAGAGTTTGTTCAGGACTGCATTTACAAAGCAATGCACTGCAGTGTTAGAAACCCACCAGATACCAATGCAGAATAAAAAGTTGTGTTACTTTGGATGTCTTGTTTTAATAGAATGATGGAAGAAATAGTTTTTCAATAAAAAATTATCAGGTAAACAAAAAAAGCTTTACTGAACCAATCAACTGGCATTGGTATTGAAGTTCTATTTTAGTTTTCTCTGTCTTTTCAGCCTGAGATTCCTAACACAAAAACACCATTCTCTGTGGGGGGGAAAAAAAAAAAAAGGAGGAGCAAGAAGAGATGTTGCTATTAATTATTCACTAGTCTCTGGAGTTTCCATCCATTTAGTAGTAATAGACTTTCCAGACAAATTATTTACTACATCATAGTTCATCAACAATTTTAACTGAAGACCTCTGAAAATCTTAAGTGTTCTGGGAAATTCCTGGATTCCTTAGTCATGAAGAGAACACTTCTATCTTAAATATATAAAAAATGGAATTGCATGAACATCTGTCTCAGCACGATTACATGAAAATACCTGATCTCTTCTCCATAAAGATATTAACAAAACAAATGATGTTTGACTTAATCTGTACCTCATACGAGCACTTGAAGAGTTAATTAGCAATCATGATGCAAATAATTTTACAGAGATATTATACCACTTTATCTATAATGAAACAGAAAATAAAACAATTCTGCCTTCGTAAGCAAACTGTTTGTAACATAAACAGAGCTCATATGGATTCTTAAACAACATCTAGTCAAAATGCTTCCCTCCAACCTGTATGTGCTTCTCTTGTGATTCTATCATCTTCATAACTTTCATTTTCATCCTATATCTACTGTTAATTAGCGATCAATCAGAGAATCTCAGTTTTGAACCACCAGTTATCACACAGCAGAGCTTTTTGATGTTTTTTTAAATTGATATTTTTATTTCAAAATGTGGTGGGGGTTTTTTTGGTTGTGGGTTTTTTTTGTTTGTTTGTTTTTTGAGAAATGACCCTGCATGTCTTGTTTCAAGACATTTTCTTGTTTCAATATCAGACACTATTTTAAATCAGAAAATTCTCCAATACTGAAAAATGAAAATAATTAGATATTAGCTCCAGTATATTTTAAGCATACATTCAAGGAAATAACAGACAAAATAAGTCAATCAGCTCTGTAAATCTCAAGAACTGTGACATTTCTATTAACAGTTTTCATGGAAAATTTGAGACTCCATTTCAATATCATATTTATTTTATTTAAGAAAAGAGTAATATCAAGTTTTTCTAAAATCATATTTTTATTACATATCTCATGCATATTGTTATATACATTCAATACATGTTTCTAGGTAGAACACATCTGGCCATAACACGGAATTTAAACAAATTTCAGTAGCACTGTTATCAAAATAGTTCACTCTAGTGATGGCAGGAAATGGCTTATAATCAAAGAGGGAACTGAAAGTGAAAACTCTTCAGATCCTTTTTCTGATACTGATATTTTGTGTCATCTTCAGGAAAGTCATTGAACTAGTTTTATTAATGATAAAGCAGTGATTATGATGTTTGCTTCACAAAGGAGTTGTGAGGATGCTTATGAAATTCTGTATGTCTGCAGGAAGAAAGTCACTGCATAAGTACAAAGTAACAACTTATTATCATTTCTATTATAAATAACTGATCTACTGGCTTATTTCCATAGAACAGATAATTCCTTATTCGTCCTTTATGGAATATATTCTAATTGCTCAGTTAAACAATACAATTTAAATCTTATGTATATTTTGCATTGTATTGATTCAGAAAAGGAGAAAAAGGAAAAAACAAAAAAAAGGAGAGAAAGAGAGAGAGAGAGAGAAAATAGTAGACTGCCTCCACCATCAAAGTATATCCTTTGCACATTCCTGGCACTACATCAAGGTTAAGTTAAAAGCAGCACTTGAAGGCAGTTGCATGTGGTAGATTGTACAACAAGGCTCATTACCCAATGGTGAGTCTTATA
Source organism: Chrysolophus pictus (assembly GCA_037305975.1). Lineage (NCBI taxonomy): Eukaryota > Metazoa > Chordata > Aves > Galliformes > Phasianidae > Chrysolophus > Chrysolophus pictus. The sequence goes on from CM074578.1 coordinate 12,117,373, forward strand.
TAAAGGCCTTTAATGTGGTACAATGGCATTTTCCAGCCTCTTTTAAAAGGGAAAAAGTTAATAATGTGAAAGTTTTATTACTTTTCTTCTTTTAAAGAAGTGCCTTTTTGTAGTGAAACACTGTGGCTAGTTAGAGTAAAAGCTCAGGGAATTTCCTTCACTCTGGGAATGACTGTAATTATACAAGGGGAAAGGACCACAGCAGTAAACTGGCAACATACCAAGGTCTTAACCTCTGAGACAGGAGGTGGAGAAATAGGTGTTAGCAGTCTTACACAAGTCCTTAAAGCATAAACATATGGTAAATCCATTACCTAAACTACAAAGAATGGAACCTTGCTAATAAACCTATTTACTAGGTTAAATAAATACTGAAAGTGTTTAAAAAAAGGGCTAGCTGTGTGACTTTTAAAAATCAAACATTTTTCATTGTCAGAATTTGCTGTTTGGAATCTGTGAAACACGATGGCCCTTCCAACCCCATGAACACACACAGTCATGTCCTGCCACCTCACCCCCAGCTCAGTGCTCACCACCACCATGTGGAGCCTAAAGCATTTATTTGTGAATTGCCTCTGCCAGTGTCTGCACTGACATTGGTTCTCCATCATCCGACTTGACTTCTGGCATTCAATATGAAAAATAATGCATAACTGAAATTCAAACATATTTATCACCTGTGCTTCGTGACGTTTGATTTTATCCAGTATCAATAAAGCCTGATTTCAGAAATAATACTATAGAAGTAATATTCAGTAGGCAAAAGTACTAATGTGTTCATAAGTGACTACTGACAGTAAGTAGTACCAGTAGCAGTTCCAGTGAATATCTTTCCATCACCATGATGACAAAAATACTAAAAGGCAAAGAAGAAAGTCTATCAAAGCTAAGGAGAAACGTTTTACAGAAGTAGTACTAACTTGGCAATTGCTTTGCCAAATAATTGCCCTTCTGCACAATGTTGAAACGAGATATCCAGCGACAAGTCTTAAAGCCTTTTGTAGTGGTTTCATGGGTTTGTAGTAGGGAGGTGGAACTGATCTAAATCCAGCTTAAGTCATTGGACTGATATCTTGTGCTTATGTGGAGATACTTGAGATGGCAGCGTGGTGGGCTTGCTGGGCTGCAGGAATTCTCCTGCAGAATTCACATTAATTTGCCCTCTCAGTCATCAGTCTGTGAAAGGTACTCCTTTCCTGCTGCTGGTTTGTGGCATGTCTTGTGATCCAATTTATGTTGCATCAGGTTAAAAAAAAAAACAACAACACAATATTCAGGAATAAAAGGAAAAAGCTTTTTAAAAATCATGTGCTGTGAAGATAAAGTGAGATTTTGTTACTAGCTTGACAGAAATCCATCTGAGTAAGTGTATAACTGTGCACAATTCCCTTTTTCTCAAGTAGTGTTTACGGCTAAGGAAGCATGTTGGGAGATCTATTACCTTTGCCCATACTCCCCATCAAACTACCTTCTGTAAATACACAGTCAAACATTAACGCTGAACCTTGTCTCTTCAGGTTCATTAGTCAGATTCCCGTGCCTGCATGGAATGCCACTGACACCTAGCACGGAGCCCCTGTGCTAGCAGGGCAGAGTCAGATTTAAAAGCACTGAATCAATATAATTTTAAATCATGAAATTACAGAAGGTAGATAACGAGTTGCAATTTAAAGAAAGTGCTTCAAATTGTGTAATTATGATGGTTTCATTTAGAGAAGAAAAAAGAAAAGGTCAGTATAAACCTCCAAATGTAAATGTTAGTTGTGTGATTTCAGAGTGGCAATACATAAATATTTGTCTGTGGGTAATTTTGCATTAGGAGTAATCTATTGTTTAACAAATGCTGAGAGAAAATTATTTGGTTCTGCAATGAAAATATATCAAAGCAGAAAAGTATGTAGATTACAAGGGTCATTCTTTCAAGCAGTGCCACTATTTGTGAAGAACTCTTATCCGGTTGCTGATGTGCCTTGCTGTATTAACTGAGAGCATCAACATTGCACTGCACTCAAAAAGAGACAGCCAAAGAGAAAAAGCAAACAGCTGCTTTAACTAATGCAGTTCCAGAATCTTTTAAATATTTCCCTTACTTTCAAAACACATCCACGCAAATGAGTACACCAGGAGCATTGCAGACCCAGCTGGTGTTGGATAACAGATTTCTTTACAATGTAAAGTGATTTCAATACTGCAGAACAGAATAACACATTTAGAGAAAACTGTGGATGTGTCTGGAGAAGGTGACTCATATTTTTATTTCCCTTCTTATTTTTTTTTCTTTTTGGCAAATTTTGCTACCCTTGTAGGTGCCAGAAACAGATTCTTAGTGAAGACCAAAAAGCTGGAATTGGATACAGAATAAAGTAGAGCTGCGGAGGCTGGTCAGTGAGTTACAGAGATGTACATGATATCAAAGTATCTGAAAAGAACAGTATTATGCATTGTTAGCACATGACATGATAGCTGCAAGTATAATGATGTGGATCTGGATGATATCTGGCTGGAGGGAGGACACCACAGTCTTTACGGTTCTCAAATGATCCTGAGCATGCATGAAGCATCTGAGGGTGTTGAAAGAGAGGAAAGGGCTCACAACCTCTTCTCCTTACCACCTCTCCCTCCAGATGTGCATGGGGTAATAGCAGTCATTTGTTCACCGGTCATTTAAAGCTGTCACTTCAGCTAGGCACAAAAGGGTGGAACACCCTGGCCAAACAAGGGCATTAGCATCTGAGCTCATCAGCTAGTAAAATATCATAGGATTCACCCAAAGGGTAGAAGGCAATTAATTGCTTGCTGGAAATGCAAGTGCTAACAGCCCAGGAAAGCCCTGCTGGGACAAACAGCAGAGGGGAAAAAAAAATAAAAGACATTCTAGGGTACTTAGCTCTAGTTGGATTTTTTTTTTTCTGCAGATTATTACAACCATGTCTGAAAGTAGTGGTATTACCTCTATGAGCTAGATAGCCCATACAGAAGTGCTATAAAGATCTTGTTATTACATACAGTAAATTGAAGCCAGATGAGATCTCCTGTAGACACAAAGTGTGAAACATGGGAACAGCAGTTTAGGAGAGTGAACCACAAAATCCACATTTGGCCACTTAATCACATAAGAATTTGCAAGTACCTCAGCTGTTTATATATATCACATTGGAAAAGGATAGAGTAATCCAGAAATAAAGGGAATGAAAAGAACTCCAAAACTTTCCATCAGTAGAGTAACCTAATTGCTCACATGCAGAGCTGATCTGTCTCTTTCTTCCTCTTCTTAGTCCCATACCATATAAAAGGCAGTTATGTCAGATCCTCAGCAGCTCCACTTCCTCAGGCTGTGCCTAGAATAAAATAGCTGCCTAAGAGGTATCCTACTATAAGACTCACTTTCTTGTTATTATTATTTCTAATTTGTCCCTCAGACACATCTACTTCAAGAATAATAGAATTCTTAGGTTGGAAGGGACCTTAAAAATCATCTAGTTCCCCCTACTATAGGAGTACCACACCCTCTCTGGGCAGCTTTTTCCAGTGCTTTGACAGCCTCACTGTAAAAACGTTTATGGTTATGTTTTTGTGGAGCTTTCTGTGTTCCAGTTTGTGCCCACTGCTCCTTGTTCTGTCCCTGGGTGCCGCAGAAAAGAGCCTAGCATCATCCTCTTGACTCCCACCCTTTAGATATTTATAAGCATTTATAATATATCCTCTCAGTCTTCTCCTCTCTAGGCTGAACAGAACCAAATCTCTCAGCTTTTCCTCATAAAGGAGATGCTCCAGGCTCCTAATCATCTTTGTGCCTCTCCACTGAAATCTATCCAAAAGTTCCCTGTCTTTCTTGAATTAAGAAGTCCAGAAATGGACACAATGTTCCAGATGTGGCCTCACCAGCACAAAGCAAAGGGGGAAAATCACCTCCTTCAGCCTCCTGGCCATGCTCTTTTTAATGCACCCCAGGATACCATTGGCCTTCTTGGCACAAGGGCACACTGCTGGCTTATAGCCAACCTGTTGCCCACCAGGACCCCGAAGTCCTTCTCCTCAGAGCTCACGTAGAGTCATAGAATCATAGAATCACCAAGGTTGGAAAAGACCCACAGAATCACCCCGTCTAACCATCCAACCATCACCAATAGTTCTCACTAAGAAGATTTCTAGCAGATCAGCATCTAACATGTACAGATACATACTGTTATTCCTCCGCAGGTGGTGGAATCTGCACTTTATGAACCTCATCAGACTCCTCTCCACCCAACTCTCCACTCTGTCCAGGTCTCACTGAATGGTAGCTCAGCTTTCTGGCATGTCAGCCACTCCTCTCAACTTTGTATCATCAGTATACTTGATGAGGGTGCACCCTATCCATCCAGGTCACTGACAAAGATGTTGAACAAGCACTGACTCCTGAGAAACATTGCTAGATACAGGCTTCCCACTAGACTCTGTGACACAAATCACAACTCTCTGAACTCTGCCAGTCATCCAGTTCTCACTCCACTTCATTGTCCGTACTTCCTCAGCTTACCTACAAGGATGTTATGGGAGACAGTGTCAAATGCCTTGCTGAAGTCAAGGCAGATAATATACACTTCTCTACTCATATCCACCCAGACAGGCGTTCCGTCACAGAGGGCTTCCAGATTAAGCATGATTTCCCCTTGGTGAATCTATGAGGATTACTCTTGATCCCATTCCTTTCTTCCTTAGAGATGACATCCAGGTGACATGCAATACTTTTCCAGGGATGGAGGTGAGGCTGATTGGTCTATAGTTTCTTGACTTCTGCTCTTTTTGAAGACTGGAGTGATTGCCTTTCCTCCAGTCCTCAGGCATCTCCCCCATTCTCCTGTTCTGTCAGCAGCAGTCTAAGTGATTTTGAGGTTAGCCTCAAAATCATACAGGTAACTGTATAGTTACACTGCAGTACACATTTGTTTCTTTTCAGACTTTTGACAAGTATTTTCTCATTGGATGAGACGTTTTTATTATATATATATATATATATTTTTTTTTTAGATCCTGTACAGAGAAACCTAAGCTCTCATCTCTTTGAATGCTGTGGTTGACAAATCACCAGTGATGTCAGCAATTGCCGCATGCAATTTTCTGAAGGAAAATAACATGGTTTTCTAGAACAAATAAATACAAAATGATGAATTTTAAAAACATTTAGAATTTTCAGAAGGAATTATGATATTCATAAATTCATATCTTGTTGTTTGCATGTTATGAACATATATACTCCTTTCCTCAATGCAGCTGTGCTACTAGAGGCAATCATTTGTAGTAATACACAGCAGGAGCTAGTGAAGCAGAAACGCTACTTTATTGTGAATTCAGAGAAAATAACATAATCACAGAATTATAGAATCACTTAGGTTGGAAAAGACCTTAAAGATCATCGAGTCCAACCACAACCTAACCATACTACCCTAACTCTAACAACCCTCCGCTAAGTCATGTCCCTGAAGTAGAAGATCAAATTGTATATTAGGTACTTCTAGTAGCTTACATTATGATTGCTTCTTTTTTTCTACAGTTTTTATCACTCTGTAGTCTGATTACAAAGAAAATCAATACTCAATTTTCTTCCTTGTTTAATTCTATTAACAACAATGAAGTTAATGCAGAGAACTTATTTCTCTGAGCATTTTTGTTATTTTGGTATAGATATCTTCTGTGGAAAAGAATACACATAAATCATGAAGTCAGCTGATAGTAGAGCAACCTTACTACACACATGCTTTAAATATGACAAAAGAAGAGCAACAATTACAAAGTCCAGGTACCCCCCCTTCTTTCCAGATATAAAGCTTTTGCTGTTTTCTCTGAGTGCTCCAGATGTGTGAGGAATGTACAGTGAGATCTTTAATATAAAAATTAGAATTGTGCCTATGAATGATATTAAAAAAAAAAGAAACATGCTCCATCAGTCGCAGGGAAGTTAGATGCACAGTCTAAGGACATTCGATTTTTCCAGTAGATATATTGTTTTTTCAATGGGCAAACTTTGCTCAATTTAATTGTTATATAAAAGTGGCAAAGCAAATTTAGCCATTACTCTTTCAGCTCAAATATAGCTCCACATTCAACACCTCAGTCCATGTATTTGATTAATTATGTCTGTGAATAGCTCCCCCCTCATCTTTCTTACAGATTTTTTAGGTTCAGAGGCAGTGTTTTGTGCACAGCGCATGCTACTGGAGTGAAACATGAAAAATTCAAGTAAAGATTCAGTAACACAGAAATTTCAGAGGGCTTTAGGTCAGGAGTCTGGCTTTTAGGTTAATCATTCCATTTTTTTACACAGTGTACTAGACTGCTTATTCAAGCAAAACATTGCCTTGAGATGGATTTGGGTTCTGACTTTCTCTTCTTTCACAGCTTTTCTGGATATCTTGCAGAAAACCAAATTACGTTCCTAGGAAGAAATGAGCAGATACCGTAGCAGGAACAAGTATTAAGATTGAAATTGAAATGAAAGCGCCAGTAATAGTATGAAGTACTTTACATAGTTTTCTGACAACATGACTGAAAACTATTGCATTTTTGTTAATTTTCTGCCAATGATCATCGAAATAGAAACAATCAATGTTGCAGAGAAATAGCTGACAAGAAGTTACAACTCTACCTGTTCCAGCTCTCCAGTGAAATATCCACACCTTCAATTTATTCCCAAAGGTTTAGACAGCCAGATTTGGTAGCCAATATTATTGTGTCACTATATAACATTCACAGAATCATAGAATCATAGAATCACCAAGGTTGAAAAGGACCTACAAGATCATCCAGTCCAACCACCCAGCTATCACCAACAGTTCTCCCTAAACCATGTCCCGCAACACAAAATCTAAATGTTCCTTGAACACCTCCAGGGTCAGTGACCCCACCACCTGCCTGGGCAGCCCATTCCAGTGCCTGACCACTCTTTTGGAAAAGTAGTATTTCCTAACGTCCAGCCTGAATCTCTTCTGGTGCAACTTGAGGCCATTTCCTCATAGCCGGAAGTCTGAAGAATTTTCAAAGGTTCTGAACTGCCCCTGTCCCTACTGATATTGATATATTCAATAAAGTTTTGTTGGATTCTGTCAAAAATGAGGTTCTTGCTCCCCAGGTGAAATTAAGGACAGTATCCGCCTTCCTTGAACAAGCAGGGAATTCTCCCTCCCAAATAACCCTGATTCTCCTTGGCTTTCACCACGAACGATTCTCCTTCCTTTTCTGTCTGCTAAAACTGAGTTCAACAACTGAGTGTAATAAGATAAAGACTGTATGATAAATAATATGCTTAATATGCTCCAGCTTCCTGATAAAAGCATAATTGCAAATATCATTTCCAACAAGACATGGAATTTGATATTAGGAAAGAATGTACAGTAAGTTCTTTGTGCAAATTAGGAATGGAGCACATTCCTCATGAAATGCCGGAATTTAAAATGAAAAAGCAACACATATAGCAGCTTATGATTTTTTTTTCCTACTGAGCTGAATTAAAAGAACTAGAATATATTTGGCAAAGAAAATATAACCATCTTCAGAAGACTCTGCAATTCAGTTGCTAGCAGATGACTTGCGATTGTTTTCTTGGCATTCCAAAAAATACATAAAGTGCTGCCAGTGTAGTCTAAGGGTAAATAGGGAAAGGAATGTATATTACAGTGATAATTGAAAAGCTACAAATTAAGTCTCATAGGGACAGGCCTCAGTTCTGTTCTGTTATTAGTGAAGCTAAATTTCCATTTGCCCCAGGATGAAGCTTTGACTCAGTACAGATCCCAGGGTTTGGCTCTAAAAAGAGATTATATGATTACAGTTTGCTACAACGTGAAATAAAAAGATATGTGGGGATGGAGTCCAACGATCTCTATGGTCCCTTCCAACCTTCTAAGCCATTTTATGATTCTATGATTCTATATTCAGCTACATTAGGAATAGCATTAATTAAATGTATTGAATCAGGTGACATTGGAAGAGAATATGATCTTCAGGAAAGCAGTGATGTAAATTCAGTGGAAGGTTTTCTGTCAAAAAGTTGTTGTGCTGCAAAACTCACATCTAAGTCTTTTGACCATAGAAGTTATTTTGCACTTGTAATAAGCCACTGCTCTAAATTTGACAGTAGGAGGCATCTACCACCTACTGTTAGAAAAGAAGAGATGGAGGGAGGGAATCTGGGACGTCTGAAGTAGAGAAGATAAGTGGACACAGCTGATGTGCAGCATCAGAGGCATCGTATGAGGTCCTGAGAGACATAAGTGTGAGCAGCAGGGATTCCTAATGTTCCTATGGAATCCTTCAGATGTGACTGGTACATAGCACATGGCTTAACATAGTTAGGGACCACGTTAAGGACGAATGTATAAAGTTTGATACGTTATTTATGGTACAAAGAAAATGTGTCATTTCAAGTTTTATATGGAGCAATCTCTGCGCCTACAAAAACAAAAAGACTGCATGAACAAGAATGCTGTATTTGAGATATGAAAGGTTACTCTGCCAGACCACCAACAATTTAAAACAGAGATCCTTTTTCCCTACTTCAGAAGAGCTAAAAAGATTATTTTATCACTCCTATCAGAATTACAGTATCTTAGAAAAATCAAGAATTGGGGAAAGAGCAATGGCCAGTATAAAGCAAAAGAAAAGAAAAAATAAAACAAAAAGGAAGCTGTTCATCAGAAGATTTCATTTAGCATTTAGAATTAATTGTTCTTTGTCACAACAACATTGATCACTGCTATCCAGCCACTTATATCAAACAGAAGCAAAAGATGGAAATCCCTAAACTGCCACAATAGCTTCTTTAGCCCTGTGTGCAGCAATCACAAAAGAAACTAGAACCTACCTCACCAGTCCCAGTTTTTTAACTAAAACATGAAAACTCTGTAGCAGGTTCATAATTAACTCTCAATGCTAAATGTGTTGAGATATGAATTAATCTCTAACTATGTATTCCGTATTCTGGAAAAGGCTGAGTTTTTCTGTCAGCCAATAAAAATTAATAGAATTGGAAACCTTTCTCGTAAGGAATAATTCAGTCATTAGATGATGATTCCTTGACTGAGCATGAGCATATTATTTGAACAGAAGTCACTGAAGTCTTAAGAGCTCCTAAGCTGCCTGAAATCTCATCCTATTCCTCCCAAAACAACTAGCTCCAGTTTCTGATGTCCCAGCATTTTTTTCAGTTTAATGCATTGTCTGGCTCTAAAGACTCCTACACATGTCAACCAATAAACAGCAGCACTTATATTCTTGTTTCCATCCTCCTTTTTTTTTTTTTTTTTTTTTAATGTCATGGTCATTGAGAAGACAGCAGCATTCAAGTCCCATCTCTGATGAATAGCCTTCTGCTGACCTGGGTCACGGGTGAGCAGTGGGGATCTCTCTCACAAGTTCAGTACTGCATTTCTACATCTTAATGTATTTTTCCCTGATGCAAGTGCAGAAATAAATGAAGTCCCACTGTGCTGAATGCAACGAAATCTTAAGAAATCACTAAGGCGCAGATTTCAGGGGCAGTGGTGCTATTATTCTTTGCTAGCAATGTTTGAGACAACATAGAAAACTGGGACAGAAACACCTTATATCTACAGGCTATACAGATTTGTTTATCATTTTTCTATATCTTGCCTTAACTTTCTGAAATTAATCTCTTGATAGCAGCAACTGATATTTCCTAAGTTTTTCATTCTGTTTGATCTGGAAATTGGTTAAAAACAGACAAAAGAAGAGTATTTTTAAAAACTGTATGTGAAAGGGCGAGATGTTTTTTATTTTTTTTTGTAAGTGAAATGCATTCCCACTATTAGATATAGATGAGAAGGTACAGGAAACATTTCCACATCCTTCACATTAGAATCATACAATCACCAAGGTTGGAAAAGATCTCCAAGATCACCCAACCGTCCACCTATCACCAATATTTCCCACTAAGCCATGTCCCTCAGTACAGCATCTAACATTCATATATATAGGAACCATACACACACAGTCATAGCCATATAAACAAAGTACATTTTTTAATTGTACAACTGTTCTTTTATATCTATAGATTGGAAATACATATTTGGTATACATAATACATATTAATTTTTCCAAATGCTTTCCTATTGAGCAAACTATTGCACTGGAAAGTTAGTAGAAGAATCAAACATTTCAAAATAAGTGTTAAAACTACTTAGTGATAGAGGTTAATATCTCAGTATTTACACTCAGCTAAGCTAACATAATGAGATGTTCCTATTCTGGTATCTAGACCAACCAAGAGTAAGAGGTTTTAGCCAATCTTCACCAGTTTTAGCCAGTGCTTAAAATTTAACCTACCTTTTCCATGTTATCAAATAATTTTCTTTGATGCCACATTTTTGTTGTATTTATTAATAGTTTAGATAATTGCAATTGTAAATGGAATGCTTGACTGATTCTGTAATTAGGGAGTCTGAATTTGAAATAATTTATTAGGTCTTAATTTATGTGCTGTGAAATCTGTTAGATCATTTGCTAGTCAGTATGTTGTCTAGAATAAAGGCATTTCTACAAAGGGATTTTAGGGTGAGGGTCACTAGCATAATCAGAAACATACTCAGTCTGGCCTCCAGCTAAAGATTATATGCTTTTAAGTGTATTTCTGTTTTGCAAAATGGCCTTTTGAAGACTTAGCTATTTCAACAAAATTCCTTTTTCATATAGAAAAAGAAAAAGACCAATTATTTTATACTGTTTTTTGACTTCCTAGTACCACCACCCTTTCCCCTAGATATAGATGACCCTGCTGATCAAGTGCAAGAAGTACATAGCACCGTGAAGTGACTTGTCTGAACCTCTGGAATGAAATCTTCAAAGTTAGGAGCAAAAGTTGGCGGTGAGACTAAGCAGGGATTTGAGTAAAGATTTGGATTTACCCACAAAATAAATTGAGCCAAACCAATTCTCGTCGCATGCACAAAGGCACATTTATATTTTCCACAGTGCAGGGAAGGAAATGACATTGGTTGGCTTTCAATCATTATTTATTGTATTCATCCATACATTTATTAAAACATAGAGAATTTGTCAGTATGTCTGTTATAAAATCAGGACCGGACCCCTTTTCTTGCTAAGCTTTGATATTTGACTGAAGTCTCAAAATATCTTTAGAAATTTTCACATGAAGAACTTTAGAGAAAAGGTGGGACTGATGAATGGATTGCTTAGGCAGGATTTATCTGAACATATATGCCTATATGTCAATCTGCATGTAGATATCTATTGTAGACGTATAGATATCCATATGGAGAGACTTTCATTCTACTACTTTTTCTCTCAATATATATATATAAAACTAACTCTCCACATACTTACATTCATGATCTATTCAACTTTCTTTACTCTAGAACAGGTACTCCTGTTGGAGATCAGTTAAGAAATAAGTGAAAGTCAATGCTTCCATAAGATAATTAGTGACAATTAGATTGTTTGCTATCACAAGACTTTTCCCAGCATGAAGAAAGCCAAAAATAACATTAGAAAAAACAAACTAGAAAAAACTATGCATTGTGAGTGGCAGTTTACAGAAATGTCCCTTTGGAGCTTCTTATTTACAGGTGAATTTCATTCCATAATTTCATAACTAATTCCTTAAACAATCATGACTTGTTCTGCTACTATCCTTCTTTTAATGTTACCTTCTTTAAGAACATCTAAGCAAAGCTATCTTCACAACTTCCCAAGCTGAAGTAGTAAGACAAATTCCCCTTGGTGCCAACAAAATGCTTATTGAGAGGCAAAAATCATGATTATTTTTTTTACATCCTTGCTGTTACTCCTTACTTGACTGGATGCTTTCTGCACTGTTTCTGTATTACCTGGATTCCCAGGAGTTTTCTAACACTAAGCGAATAATCCTTACTGAGGAGGAGGAGGAGAAGGAGGAGGAGGAGGGAGTGTTATATGCCTGTGAGAACCTTTGCAGTTTGTTGCCAGTGAGTGAATTGGAACAATTTAGCTTTGAGGAAGTGATTTATACACACACATCCATCACATATAACCTGCTCTGCTCTGTTAACTCTCTGTTTGATCTCTGGAGGGTTGAGCAGATTAGGGAGGGTCTTCACACGGAGGTTTCATTAACAGCCAGTCGGTTAACCTGGCATGACTCCTGTTTCTGCATTTGGATACTTTAACGTGGGAAGAAAAGGAAAAAAAAAAAAGATGTTAATTGGCATCATTATTTCCCAGCTCAGGAAACACCAATCATGCTGCAAGGGAGAATTTGCTTCCTATTTCCTTGATTTTTTTATTTTTTTTTAGTGTAGAAATAGAATTCAGGGTTATAATTTAAGCCATTCAAAATTGTTGATCACAATATAAGAATTCTGGAAGCATGAAGTACATCAGTAATCAAAGAGCACATTAAGCAACCACAACCAACAATAAGCCATGAACACTTAAGCATTACAATCCAGTTTACTGAGGCAGGGAATGTATGCCAAGCGGCTGCTTTTTAAAAATATACCAGCAGATTAATAGGTTTCTTGTCTGTTTGGGAAGAGAGGAGAATATCTGATCAAGTCAAATTGTTGATAGCATTATAAAACAAAGTTAAAGAACAAAGACGGAGTCATTTAACAATATGGCTATTACTGTTATCAATGGGAAATTTTGAGATATGCTTTTGTAACAGAACAGCCAGAATTTCCACAATGACTCCCCATGCATGTGCAGAGCACTGTGTCTCTGTGGTTTACAAAACAGGGATTTATTATTAATGAAAGCATTAAATTTAGTACTTCATGTTATCCTTGGAAACCAAATGGCTGGTTTCAAACCAGTGAAGTGCTAACCACAGTTATACAGTTCATAAACTTACAGAAGCTCTTGAAACACACTAGTTTCTTATTGAACTGAAGGAAATAAACAGGTGTATATTGTTTTGAGGAAGTATATGAGAAAAGTTGGCAGAGGAATGGTGTGGTCTTATTAGCTGTAACTACTGTAATTACAAGATGGAAAAAAAAGGCAGGGGTTATTAATACTGTATTATTTCAATTAAAGAAAATAAAGATCTGATGTCACCTTTTCTACAAGCTGTTACAGTCTTTTAATTTGTAAATATTTATCTGTTATTAAGAAATACTCTATTTCAGACTCTATCCACCCCATATTTTCTCACTCGCCACCTCCCAGATATCCATAAAAACAGATGTGCTCCTCCACATGCCTTGATATTTAACTGATAACAGACTACTCAGTACAAAGTTTTGGGAATTTACTCTCTTTCATATTAAGGTTACAACTCAAGCATCACTGGCATTTGCTAATATGGTGATAATGCAGAAGAGAGAAAGAGACTGCTGGAAGGAAAGACTAGATTTAGGGCTTCGTGGACAAAAAGCAGCAACCTTAACTGTATACAGAATTTTATTGGTGGTCAGATGCCATTCCTGCTGAATTGTTTCCTGTGTTTCCTTTACCTTTCATTACCTTTCCGTTTTAAGCCTTTGCAAGAAACACACAACAGTCCTGTCAGCTCAGTTCTGTTTTTTTCACGAGCTTCCCAAAATGAGCGGTCTGTTTTCCACCATGGCACAGATATGAGCACAGGCACTGCCTTATACAGTCAAATTAGTGATCGTCCTTGTCCAACAGAAAGCAGAAAATGTTGTAGCCATCACAGTGTTTTTGTTATTAGCAATCACACCTCCATATCTCTGTTTATTGTCCACATATAAATATTATGTATATCCATATGATCACCTGACATTACCTAGCATTAGCAGCAACAGTTAGAATATCTCTTCAGGATTAGCACTGCCATTGTTCCTCTGATTTTTGTCTTAATTTTGTTATCTACAGCTAATTGCTTGTATCTATCTACATGACTGTAATTAAATCAAAAGTCTCTGCATCTGGGGCTGATTGCTCTGGACTTGTATGCTCCATGGACGATGGGTTATATCCATCAGTATCCTGATATGCCAGGATGCAAAAGTTCATTATTTCATTTTCACTGGAGGTAATTCTATTCCTGTGCTGGAAGACAAGGGAAAAAAAGACTTGTGATCTACTATTTCTGTATTTAATTTATACATCCTTCACAGATTAGCGTGAGATTGAAAGGTATGAAACACAGGGAGTTTAAAAACTTAAAAAGTAATTTTAACAGTTTTGTAAAAGAAGTGAATTTTCCCTCTCAGTGTCTTTGCCTGATAACATTATTTTCTCTATGCTTTACAATATACAATATACTTTTACTTCATGAAGAGCATTATATAAATACTGTTAATTTGTTTGTTTCCTACGATTGAGCTTTCCATGGTGACTGAAGTGAACAAAAGTATTGTGGTCTTTGGAGGTTTTATTGCCAGAATAAAAATGCCTCATGGCTGTAGCAAGCTTTGGATCTCTCTCCTGATGAAAGCACTGCACAGAATGATGGGGATTATTTTCATTGGGAAGTTACAGTAGTCAGATACTGCATGGCATGTATTTCTGGTAAAACTGAACCCCTGGTGACTTTGTTTTAACCCAGTGCTCTATAATGGTTTATACAGGGTTACTATTGGAATAGGATGCACTGACTTTTTAGGTTCACTTTTAACTAAATGCAACCACAGAGTCCAAAAAAAAGGGGGCTGAGGAAAGGACTGAAAGACAGCTGTTAGTCCAGCTGGAGTCAATGGAGAGAGAGAACCATTGCCAGAGTGTGATAAAGGGTGCAGGTAAGCCTTATTTCTGAAGCTAGGTTCATTCAACCTGCACTTTTGCTTTGAAAAATAAAATTTAAAAAAGTATATATTGCAAATCATTGTTCATTCTGTATGAAAGATATCATGAGGTTTTCTTTTCATTGCTTTTTAAACTGACATCCACCTCAACCCACAGCTAGTTCAAACTGTGTTGAAAAGGGGATTGATGCCGCGATGGAAACAATCAAGTGGAGCAGCTCACACTGCAGCCGATTTCAAAGGCATTCCTTTTCCAGGCCATCAGCCTCTGCAGCCGCATGGGAAGCGTTTCCTGATTTTACCACTACTGAGCAGCAGCCTGATGGTGTTTATGTATTGCAGGACCCCACCGGTGAGGAGACCTGCTGCCCCAGCACACCAGAAGTGCCGTGAGGAGGAATTGGTACAATTGACAATGGGAGCTCTTCATGGCACTGGGGCTGCAAGCCCATCAAGGATCCTCTCTATCATGTTTATTGCTTATTACTGGGTTTTAAAGAGGCCCTTTTTTATCTTGGAGAATTTAACTGAAATATTGGCTTTTCTGATATTTTTCTTGTTCAGCAAAAATAACATCAGGATCAAATGACATCAGTGGGTCCAAGAGTTCATTGGTGTTGTTGATGTTAGAACGGTGCTTCTATAGGCTTATAAACTGCTACACCACAGACAGACAAACATTTATTCCCTTGTAACACTATCAAAAGCTGCTGTGTCATCCTGTGTCCCATTTTTATCTCTGTTCAGAGCCCCTTACCTTACACTTTGATTGCATATTATCTGAGTCTGAAAACATATAGACTTACTTCTTGTTTATGGTTTCCAGCTGAGGTAATAGCACTGCAAATAAGTTTACCTCAAAACTTCAGCCTCTTCCACTCTTCTCCTTTGACACTGAAGATCTAGCACTAAGCCAGAGATGTTCCAAACTTTTCCATGGCAAATGGATGTCAAACACAAACGGGATTTGGTTGTTCCTATGGGAAAGTGAGAATGGGAATCAGAAAAACTATATCAAAAGGATTATATACATACACATATGCATATGTATATATTAGAGCATGAAAAACAACTTATCATATAGCCTAGGGTAGTATGAGAAGGCTCATCTACAGACTGGATCAGGAAGTTTTCTTTCAGGTAAAATATACTGAGATCACTTAGATGTCATTTCATCCTGATACAAACAAATGTTTATTGAAAACTAAAGGAAAGAATTAATATTTGTCATTCTCTTTTTGCAGTTTTCAGGGAGCAAAAAAAAAACTGCTGACCTCTTACTGCCTTGCAGGGGGTGTTGGAGGGTGCTTTCCCAGCCGTACCAAGCTCTTCAGGTTTGACTCAGTCTTAGGAATTCTCTCTCTCTCCTATTTTATTTGATTTATTAGTCTGATATCATAGTTAGTAAAATAAGTTTTCCTCCATAGATCATTGCCGTTGTTTTTTTTTTTTTTTCCTTACTTGAGCCCAGCTCCCATCTCCCTTTTCCCTTTCCCTTCCCATTGATTGGGGCTGGGGGGGAGGGGGGGTGGGCAGGGGCCTACTGCCCCCCTGTCATGGGCATAGATTGATCTAGTTAACTCCTTGGCAATGTCTGAAAAGCATCCTTGCAAATGAATATTCAGTTTATCTAATTCAATATCGCACAAATAGAGCCAGAAATCTGGCCTAACTGCACACGTAACCATAGAATGACACTGCTACAGCAGGGTCACCAGAGCAGGGTGCTTGTGAAACAGTGATTTGCAGCAAAAATGATCTGAGGTAGGATGTGATAGTGGCTGCAGAACTGCAAGGGTTCTGCTACTCCAGGAGGGACCAGTTTGCATGCACAGCCTGCATGTAAACATGCCAAGAACTTTCAGGCTGGTTTTGCAGTGAGATGTAGGATTTTGGAGTCAACCTTGACAAAAGAGCACCATAAATCATTAGCAGTAGAGTTTACAAACTTCTTTCTTAACTGTTTCACAAAAAGTCTATTAGATGGGAAGAGCAGTTGTCTTGATATCAGTAGTGAAAAGACATTTTCACAAATATTTTCAAATTCCATTCATAACCAAAATCTCCCAGCATGTTCAGCTGATGAAGACAAAATATTTTTTTTATAGTAAGTCAGGAGGATATTAAAAAGCGTCTATCAAAAGCAGACATTTTAAAAATTGGTGTATCTAAATAACTCACATTCAAAGTTTTTAGAGACAACTTGAGAAATAACTCTCTGGGCCATTAGTGTTGATTTCCAATCCAGCGTGGAACACTAAAAACATTGCAGGGAGCAGAAAGACAGCTAATTTTGTGCTAATATTTTAAAAGGGCAAATACAACGACCTAGGTAATTATAACCCTGTCACGCTGATATTGATCCTAAGCAAAATAGCTGTCTGATACAAAACTTGATTAATAAATTAAAAGAGGTTAATATAATTAATGCCAATCAGCATGGGTTTGCGTCAAGCAAAAGTGGTATCCTTTATGATGAAATTATAAGTTTAGTTAAAAAGAGAACAATAGAGAATTCATATATTTAGACCTCTTAACGGCATTAATTTGATGATCCCTGATTTATTTACTCAATAACTAAGAAATGATGGTGTAGTAAATACAGCATAGGACATATCAATAAAACTATTTGACTGATCGGTCTACAGACTTACTTATAAGTAGACATGCATCTTCCAGAATGTGGGGTGGGCTTTTATTTCTTTGTTGTTTTTGTGGTTTCTTTTCTTTGTGCATCCTCCATGTTATTTGCACATACATATTGGCATATTATGTGAGTCCATCAGAGTAAGTAACTAATGAAGAAAACAAAGTGGTACAAGACACCTCAAAGCTATAAACTTTGATCTCAAATATGTAAACATCGGCTGTAGTATCTTCTAGAATAATCAGCACTTCCAGCATACAACCTCAAACATAGTCAGTAATTAAAAAATAAAAGTTAAAAAAAGGAGAAAAATATCCATGAATTGTCAGCTAAGTTTCCAGTATGATTCTCTGCTATAAATGGCAAATAGTCACTGGATACCAAAGTAATATGTTCATATAGTGTAGGAAGGCTACATTAACTCTGTGCTTGGAAATGGTGGAATCACAGAGTTGGTTAAAAAGAGTGATGTAGGTGGAACACTGCTTTCCTTACTAAGAAGGAAAAAACCCATCCTGAAGCACTGGAGTTTTAGCAGAAGCCACAATAACAACGTAAGGATTAAAAATATAGTTTTTAGTGAAGGACATGAAATCTCAGGTAAATAGTTGATGGCTAAGAAAATAAAGACAAGATTGTATCATATTATTTATTTACTTATTTAAGGAACAAAATAGAAAGTTTTTCGGTCTAGATGAAGAAGATTTAAGGGCTCCTATTTATAAGAAATTAAGTAGGAAAGGTTAGATGAGCAATCATAGAATCATAGAGTCAGAAAATTACCGAATGGTTTGGATCAGAAGAGGTCTTAAAGCCCATCCAGTTCCAACTCCTTGCTGTAGGCTGGCTGCCACCCACCAGATCAGTCTGCCCAGGGTCCCATCCAATATGGCCTTGAATGCCTCAAGGGATGGGGTCCAAAGCTGATTACGTGGTGTAGCATCATGGGACATGCAAAACACTTCTACAAGGAAGAATGTGCCTTTCACTTTCCAGTACCTTGGCTAATGTTGCAGCCACTTGGATATAAAGCAAAAGCTGTCAGTGGTGATGCTGTCACTCTTTGAAGAAAAAGTAAAACATATTCTTACATTTGATGTGGAATGTAGTACTGTAAGAATCTTTCTACCAGCAATACTCAAACAGTATCTGCAGGTGATTTAGCCAGAGAAAGGAGAAATATTTATTTTGCAGCTCCTGAAAATGCACTGGACAGTCTCTGAATTCTTCTGTGTCCCACTGATTAACTTTTGGGTAATAGCCAATGGAAAACTTGGAAACCTTGCAGTTTGGTACTGAAATTATTCTCTGAACTGTGGCAACTCTGGTCTTGTTCAGCAGCCGGAAAATATTGCTCAGGACACAGAATCACAGAATTGAGTTGGAAGGACCTTTAAAGACCACCTAGTCCAACCCCCCTGCAATGAACAGGGACAATCCTGTATAAAAGATATTATGAGGTTTTCTTCTCATTGCTTTTTAAACTGACATCTACCTTCACCCACAGCTAGCTCAAACCTACAGCTCCATCAGGTGCTCAGAGCCCCATCCAGCCTGACCTTCAGGAATGGGGTATCCACCACCTCTCTGGGCAACCTGTGCAAGTGCCTCACCACCCTTAAAAGTAAAGAACTTTTCTGTTATAACCAATCTCCCACTCTCCTCTCTTCTAATTTGAAACCGTTTCCTCTTCTCCTACCAAATAGGCCCTGCTAAAGAGTCTGTCCTCTTCTTTCTTGCAGTCACCCTGTAGATACTGTATGGCCACTCTCAGATCTCCCTGAATCTTTCTCCTCTCCCCACTGAACAGCTCCAGGTATCTCACCCTGTCCTTAAGAGGTGTTCCATCCCATGGATCATTTCTGTGGCCCTCCTCTGGACACACCTGTTCCAACAGGTCCATGTCTCTCCTGTACTGAGGATACCAAGAACTTAATCCCAAAAATAAGCTGCTTCTAATTCATCTCATACACTTCACTAGACTTAGTTCAGAATCTTCTATGATCTATGAGCAATTCATACCTTGTAATCAATTCAGAAGTGCACCTGGAAGCAAAACAAAACAACAACAACAACAAAAAACATTTATTTTTTCATATAGATTTGAATATTGGCTTCTCTGAGAGGCATATGGTTCTCCCCTCAAAATGTATGTAACACAGTAGCCATATTTTAATTCAATAATAGGTAATTTTGCCTCATTACATAAATGTACTAATATATGGCAATTTCAAATCTATATTACTACTTTTATCTTAAAAAGAAAAAAAGCTTTATGTTTGGTTCTTCTTAGGTACAACAGCCCCCTCCATAGTACTCAAAAGAGGTCTTGAAAATCCAGAAGAATATAATATAGATTCTGCTCTAAGTTTTAAATTGCTTTACTTTTAAATTTTATTCAGACCTTTAACTTTATTTAAATGCATTTTTGATTGTACCTATAAAATATTTATGCTTTAATATATACAGTATCATTATCCTACACCGTGAGAAGCATAAAAGCATACAAAAGTAATAGCTTTTTGACGTAGTAAAGGATTAATATGTATGAATTGAATTATTTTTGTGTTCTATTAATTCACATTTCATGGGGAGATCAAATGTATAGACAGAGAAAATCCCTCATCTAGCTTCAACTTCACAGAGACTTAACATAGAAACATGAGGTTTGTGTGATCCCTCATATCACCTTTACAAATTGGATTTCAACATTCCCATCATTAGAGAATGTTGCCTGCTGGAGTGATTTAGTTATTTATTTATTTTAATGTTAGTATTTAATTTTTACACTTGAGAATTTAATCTTTTCTGTTCCATTTTGGAAAGTTTTATAATGACCATTTTTGGTCATCAGCATGTTTTCTTTAGGACTTCTTTGACCAAACCGTCCAAATGTAGGGATAAAAACACAAATATATAGAATTGTTTCTAACAGATACCTCTAAAAATGTCCTCGGTACTTTTAGAGAGAGGAACAGTATAATCCAATGGTATTACACAGCCTTTCTAGGGTATCCCTATAGTTCTAATGCCACCCATGTACAAAGTAACACACACAGACTTTTAAAATGTGATGTGGACAGTTTCTCATGCTTTCTCATGAATTTTTGAATGTTTATTCCTATTTTTCTCTCAAGTGTAGAGGAAGAAAGACAACTACATTCCTATAGTTGAGTTGCTTTGCCGCTCTCTTTCACTGCAACAGCAAGAGCAGGGTTTTGTGCTACAGTTCTTTACCTATGACAGGAACTTAATGTTGAGGTCAACTAAATTGTCCACTTACAAAGGCAGTATTTGAAATTTGCCATTTTGAAAATTGTTGCTAATATATATGTCTCTAATTAAAATCAGATGCAATACAACAGCAGAAAGTGTTGCTTAAAGAGTGCTGGCTATAGTTCTTTATGCAGGTCCCTCTTGCAGAAGTGCTGTAATTTCATTCCCAGCTAACATATGGTAGCAGTCAAGCGTGTAATCTATCTGGGAGTCTCAGTGGCAATACAAACAGGCGACATCCTCCCACTCTTCTTTAAGGACTTATCAGTGTGCACTTAGTTAATAAAAATCAGCATTCCTTCAATTCCACCCCACCTGTCTGGGAGCATTTTTACTTGGCATGAAGCATGATCCATCCAGTTCAGTCAAATGCATGCTGATCTCTTGTTCCTGAGCAATTGGTGTGGTTATAAAACAAAGCACCTCTGCCTGTTCTGCCCTCAGCTGTTCTTTTTGAACCACAGAACAAAAGAAAGTGTGGAAAATTGTCAGTAAGTGACTGAGATAATATTTCCTAGAATGGTAACACCATTAGGAGCAGGAGTCAAAGCCATTCAGTTCTGTGTTTTGATTTCTGCTTCTTATTTTTATTTCTGCTTCAGCACTTAAATTGTAATAAGTTTCACTTCAGGGTTAGAACATATTATGAATGAAAACTTTTCTTGAAAAAATTATTTTGAGTTTGAAAATGTTATTTTCCTTGGTTTTTATATACACAATTTGTTATTATTATTATTTTTTTTCATGACACTTGATACTCTGGTCCAAAAAGAAAGGAACAAAATCCAAGATTTTTACCAGCACCATTGGCATCTAGAAAAACAGAATTTCTAAGGTCTCCAAAAAATTTGGCTGTGAAAACGTTTCAAAATAGCTTCACATGCCACTCACGTGACATTACTCCCAGAATATGTATTTCTGAACACAAGTTCTAGAGAGGAAAATAAATAAGTAAATGAATAGAATGAATAGATCAATCTTGCAACTATTTTTTTTTTAGACCCTTGCAATGTACAAACTGCAAATCTGACCTTTGCTGTAGGAGAGAAAACAAAACCCAGTCCTTGGGTCAGCCCTTGGATGTTAGCTGATTGCTCTTTAGCACAATAGGGAATTTAATGAGTCTTTCAAGCACAGCACAACCTCCCCTGGCTGAGACTGGTACACACAGCTGCCACCTCGCCCTGCAATTTTGGTATTCCCAGAAGTTCTCATCAGTGCACAAAAGTTGTGTTATCACCCCTAATTGACTGCAGGACTTCAATCACGCTGGTAAATTTAGCAATAATTACACATCCTTGCCACCGTTGAGGAATTACCTCTCAGGGCATGAAATCTGTTTATGCTCACTTCCAACAAATTCTAAGCTAAGGAAGTTTGCTCAGCTCCACAGGCAAATTGTCAAATAAAAACCTCATTCTTTAAATTAAGGACACCATGGAAGAGTAGTTACATTCAGCATCTTGATCGACTCCTTAGTTTCTCCAAAAAAAAAAAAAAAAAAAAGAGAGAGCTTTGTGTAACTAAGGGACAGTTTGCTCCACATAGACAGTAATACATCTCTCCCAACTTTCTAGCACAAAATAATTTTCAGAGAGAACTTAAGTTCCTTCCTTCCTTCATTCAGCTCACTACTTGTCTATCTCAGCTTGTTCATTTAAAAACAATAATTTTGAGCATAGGAGCTGGTATAATTCTCTCGTCGGTGAGACTATGTGGAGAGAAGGCATCACTTTGTTTCAGGAAAGCACTTCTGCACCTCAGTGACAACACAAGAATTTTATCAGAGAATCACAGCATTGCATGGGTTGGGAGGGACTTCTGGAGATCATCAGTCCAACTTGCAGATAAAGCAGGTTATCTGCAGCAGGACACACAGGAAAGCATCCAGATGGGCCTTGAACATCTCCAGAGGAGACTCCACAAGCTCTCTGGGCAGCCTGTTTCATTGCTCTATCACCTTCACAGTAAATAAAAGAAGTTCTTCACTGTGTTAGTGTTGAACTTTCTATGTTCCGCTTTCTGCCTCTTGTTCTACTGTTGCTCAGCTGCTGCAAAGACTCCACCCCCACTGACTCGACTTCCACACTTTAGATATTTATGAACAGTTACGAGGATGTGTCAAACATTGCTATGTGATTCCTTGACTTTTCTGCCAATGTCAAGTCCAGAATGACTTTCAGCAGCCAGATGTTGCCCCTGATGTTGCCCATTATTAGCTTTCACATTTGCAAGCTCCCTCAGAGGAGTGCTGCCCTACTGTACCTCTGCTGCTCTAATCCCCAGACATGCTATATCTCCTTCCTTGCATGCTAAAATCAATTCCTGAGATTGGTTCCCTAAATTTATACATGAATAATACCTTTTGCTATAGAATCTTTCCATTAGAAATCTTTTAAAGTCCTAACATGAGTGCTTGTTACTGATATGAAAAGCAGCATTCCACCATACAGCAAAGATAAGCATGAAGCACTCAGAATACTGGAAAATGTTTCTGATGTCCGCAGCAGGTTTGAAAACTAACTCATTCTTCAAAACTTTCTCTCTTTGCATCAATTACTGAGACTTCTGGAGCTGCTCTCATAGGAAACATAATCACCTTCACAAGGCCTAATTTCTGTGTGAAGATTAGTTAGTTTAATGCAGGAAATAGTCTACTGGAGTTTGGGATTTCTCCTTCAAATGAGTTGAAGACTTGAATTTGGTAAATGTCGTCTAAGAAGGTGTGGCTGCTGGATGCAACACTGCACAACAGAGCATCACTGCATTATGGGAGAGAGAACGCTCCATGGGTTCTACCTGAGTGAACAATTTTAAGTGTCTTCTTAATCACACACACAGAATCACAGAATGGCCAGGGTTGGAAGGAACCTCAAGGATTGTGAATCTCCAACCCCCCTGCCACACGCAGGGTCACCAATCTCCACATTTAATGCTAGACCAGGCTGCCCAGGGCCCCATCCAATCTGGCCTTGAACACTTCCAGGGATGGGGCATCCACAACCTCTCTGGGCAGCCTGTTCCAGCACCTCACCACTCTCTCTGTAAAGAATTTCCTCCTGACTTCCACCCTAAATCTCCCCTCCCTCAACTTAAAACCATTTCCCCTCGTCCTGTAATTATCTACCCTTTCAAAGAGTTGATTCCCCTCCCCTCTGTAGGCACTTCTTAAATACTTACAAATAGTAGAATGGCTTCATTTTGAGGGAGGGAGGTGGAATTACTCCTTATGTTTATTACACTTTGTTATGCTCACTACAAATGTTATCTGAACCAGAACATAGCTGAATTTGGGATTTCTGAATGAGTGCAGCCTTATATCTTGCATTACCTTGATTTGTTCTAGACAACAGCACTACGCAAACAAAGATAATTTGTATTTTTGTATACAACTTATATAAAGAATTTTACACACAAATTTAAGATTTTAATACAGAGATAAGGAAATACAAGAGCAGAGTTTCTCTACCTCATCTCTCATCCCCCACAGGCAGTGCCTGACACATCTCCGAGGCTCCCGTTACCTTAAGACGACCGCCACTTAGCTGGGCATCAAGAGACCTTAACTGCCTCAAATCTGAACACTCCTGGAAACACTTTTGTTAAGTCTCAGTCAGATTTTGGTTTGTGCTCCTTTTTAATTTTGTAAAGATCACATTTCTTAACCATCTTACCGCTGCCTTTTCTCCTCAGCCTCTTGTTGATTTTTCAGTAGTTGTAAAATGAAAGGAGCCATGAAACTGCTTTGGTGATATGAATGAAAGCTAACTCAGCAGCAGAGCAATTGGATAGGCAACCAAGTACACACGTGGTCTAAGATTGAGAGAGGCCACTTCACTGATTGCTTTATCAGAAAAAAAGACATATTTAAGGGGTCATTATATAGGCTTGATAAAAAACATTTCATACACAAACCCATACTTCTAATTGTTTTGGTAGCCTCTGTGCACTGTTTATTTGGGCAGTTGCCCAGGGATTTCCTGCTTTATTAAAGACATCACATCTTAGAGTGTAGCATTTTACATAACTCATTTAAGTGTGTAAGTAAGTACAGTAAAATACATGCAGGAAGCTTCTGATGCAATAGGCATTACACTGAAAAATATAAGTTTACAGGGAAAGATGAACACCTTAGCTATAAAGATCATTTTAAAGTCATCAAGGAAAAATTGTGCAAGGGTTGATCCAAAAGTAATGCCTTCTATCTGACTATGTTGGCCCGCAACATCAGAGGCAGATGTTGATGCTGTAGCAGTCAAGGCTGAGTGCTCCTGCCAATATTCTGTTACATTTTGTCGCTGTGTGACAGATGGCAGCAGAGGGCAGCCTGACAAATGGTGTCTGCAGTGGAAGTGCTTGTGAAGCAAAGGTGTGTCATTGAATTCCTCCAAGCAGAAAAACTTGCACCGGTTGACATTCATCAACACTTGCTCAGTGTTTATGGAGCCCAAACAGTGGATGTGAGTGCAGTGTGCCGGTGGGCGGTGCATTTCAGCAGCGGGAACAGCAGTGTGAAAGACAAGCCCTGTTCCAGACAGCCACAACTGTCACACCACAAAATGATGAGCACACAATCAGCTCATCTGCATGGTGGATTATAAGAAGGAAAAGGTGGAGGGAGCTGAGTATCACTTCATTGCATTGGAAACAATGGTAGCAACATTGGAATATCACAAAGTTTGTGCCAGATGGGTCCCAAAATTAGTTACACAGGACCAGAAAGAGCACTGTAGGCAAGTTCACCAGGACCTACTGAACCAGTATGAGGCTGAAGGTGACAGTTTCCTGCATCATGTCATTACTGGTGACTCACTACTATGAGTTGGAGTCGAAATGGTAGTCAGTGGAATAGTGATATGTGAGTTCCCTATCAAAGAAAAAGTTCAAAACATAGCCCTAAGTGGGTAAAGCAATATACACTGACTTTTGGGATAGGAAGGGGGTAATCCTGGATTTCCTGGTACCTGGACAAACCATCAGTTCTGACTGCTACATAACAGTGCTGGCCCAGCTGAAGGCTCAAACTTCAGGACAGAGTCTTCAACAGAGAATAAGGCCAGAGAAGAAAATCTTTCTCTCACAACAAAATAATGATAGAACCCATAAAAGTTTGAAGAGCATGTTACCAACCTTGTCTAGACTGTTCTAGAAGATTCACCACGTAGTCTGGATTTGGCACCTTCTGACTTTCATCAGTTTGGGCTGGTGAAAAATGGATTGTAATATTTTCCTAGCAATGATTCTAGGACAAGGGAGGCTCTTCAGCCTGGAGAAGAGAAGGTAGGGAGGTGACCTGATAGCAGCCTTTCAGTGTTTAGAGGGGAGCTACAGGAAAGACAGAGACAAACTCTTCTCCAGGCTGAAGAGCCTCAGCAGTCTCACTCTGTTTTCATAGGAGAGGTGCTCTATTTCATGGATCGTTTTTGTGACCTTCTTCTGGACACACTCTTCTCCAGGTGATAGAACAAGGGGAAACGGCTTCAAGCTTAAAGAAGGGAGATTTAGATTAGACATAAGGAAAAAAAACTTCTACAGTGAAAGTGGGGAGGTACTGGAATAGGTAACTCAGTGTTGCGGTTGATGCTTTGTCCATATAGACTTTCAAGGCGAGACTGAATCAGGCCCTGGGTAACCTGATATAACTGTGGTGTCCCTGTTTACTGCAGGGGAGTTGGACTAGATGGTCCTCAGATGTTAAGGATTCTATGATTCTATGCTGTCAGAGAAGCTGTGAAACAGTACAGACTTTAGGAGGGTTTTGTTCAGCACTGACTGAAACACATAAACAATAGTAGTGACTATGTTGAAAAATAGTGTCTTGTAGCTGAGAACTCGCTCTTACTAAACAGTGTTATTGCAGCCTTTGTACATACTTTAGTTCTTATGGAAATAAATAGGAAGTGTTACTTTTGGAGCAACTTGTGTACATACATACCAGAAGAGTAAAAGCATACAAAGAAATTACAGGAAATTGAGTGCATCTCCCACATATTGAGGATTAGTGTGTTATAGTGCCTTGGACTAAACAAAGACACCAGTAGTAAAAGCACCACTGGGCAACTGTGGCTGTTGGCAAAACTCAATTTGTGATGCTGAGAGAAAACTTAAGATCTTCTTGCAAACTTTCATTAACTTCAAATTACCTTTTAGGACCAAGTTACAAGTACCACCAGAGATATGTGCTTACACATTCTTTCTGTAAAACAGTCTTCTTTTGAACTATTTCAACTAAACACTGATTAAACTTGTAAGAGTAAATAGCAAGTGAAGTGTTTTTCCAAGAAGTTAAAGCTCAATACAAAGAAATTATTACACTGGGCACAGGTCTGTCCCAAAGCAGAACTGCATTCTACTACCGCATGGTAAATTTTCTGTTTACTATTTTGAAGCAAATACATTTATATTATAGTAAAAATAATATAATTGTTCAGAGAAACTAAACTTCATAGCAGAAGTTCAAAAACTACAACAAACATTACTTAAAATCTACATAGTATAATGTAATGCTAATAATACGCCAGATACGCTCAAACATCAACAAAAGCAAACTGGGTGTGATTTCTTTTATTTTTTTTCCTCTCTCATTGCCCTTCACACAACTCATACAATGACTTAATTAACAAAATCACTGATCTGGTTAAAAGGATGCTGGTTCCCAAATGTATCTGTGGGATGACCGATGCTTTCAAAGTATTCATTTCAAGCTTTATATATTACAACAAGCAATAGTAAACAAAAGAAAGCTGACTCTGGAGATTCTGCAGTACTTCAGGCCCTTTACTTGGTCAGAAAATTGCAAACAAAGCAATACTACAGTGACAAGACCGTTTATGAAGTATGAAAAGTGTGATAATACCATGCATGTTAGAATTTTTTAATTAATGGTTAATGATTACATAATTATGGTTACAAAAAAAGTTTCAGGTGTCCCTAGCTTTATTACACTTTATCTATAACAGAAATGCAGTGCAGAAGGATATGCACTCATGCACTCCTTGGTGTTCATCCGCTGAACTCAGGAACCCCTTTTTCCCACCTTTTGTTCATCAGTCCACTTGAGATGCATTTATTTTGCTAAATGGCTTAAGTAGGAACCCAGCTTAATGTATTATGTGGATATTCACATATGGAAGTGACCACAGGCCTATTACCTCTTCAGATAGGCTAGGCACATTTATTTCTATGTCTGATTCCATAAACATGAGAGCACTTGAGTATAAGTTTGTGTAGCCAGAAGCAATTTTGCCTGCTTTCACAGTAGCAAAATAGAGTATACTAAGAAGGGGGCCCCCAGCTCAGCAGTTTGAACACTGAGTGGCAAACACCATCTGTATCCTTTTCCCTTCCATAAAAGGAACCTTTATAGGAGTGTAAAGGAAAACAAAGAAAGATTACTACAAGTAGTTATAAATACTCACAGTTAATCACCCAATAAGAATGCAGATTCTCTCAAGACATTGTACTGAAACCAATCAGTCAAAAACCACATAGCTATTGAACAAAGGTACTTCAATAAGTGATAAACTAATGGAGGTTAAAAAAAAAAAAAGCTTACCCTATCCCAAATTTACAGATGCTTTTATTAAAGGATGTTTAGGAAGAACAAAAACCTTAAAAACAATAGGGCCTTGCTTATTTTGTTTAAGATAATCTTCAATTTCCTTTATGTTCCCCTTTTGGATATAAATGCTAGAGCACAGCATGTGTACCTACATTGGGTTGTCTGAGTTCCAAACCCAGTAAACTGTGACAAATACTAATATGGGGCATTTATGAAAGCCTATCTTTTCATGCTGTTCTCAGTTAGTCGGCCCCAGAAATCAACACTGGAGAAGAAAAAACAAACATAGTTTTGACATATACAGTAGCAAAAATTAGTGTCATATTCAGACAAGGAACAAGCTATTGAAACCAGAAGTTAGTGGATTAACCACCATACCAGCTTAAAATGAATGCTCATTCAAGCTGAAACAAAAAGTCAGTCATGAAGGGAGAGCCCTTCATTGCAAGTTTCTACTTCATACAAACAATCTTATTAAGAAAAAAAAAATTAAAGTTAAGTTTGTTTCTAAGGAAAATAGAATAGGAAGAATATAATTGACCCAATTGGAAGCAGAAGGCTGGTATACTCTAGCCATATATGAAACATCAGCTCCACCAAGAGGCAGTTAACGGTTAGTTATCAAAAAAAGTTAACAAAAAGCACATTTGAAACAACTTCCTCTCCTTCCCCCACAACTTCTTCCCACAGATTTAGAACAGTCTACATTTATATATGCATGCCTGTATAAAAACATACAATTAAAGACTCAATTTCAACAATCAAGTAAATGGTACATATATGCTAACTACTCCAGCTACAAATGGCTTCTCACTTACTATTATCAGGTGAAAAGGCATACGTATTCTGAGGTAAAAATAAACAGGAGAGACTTTACGACAGGGACAACTGTCTGAACTTAGTAAGTTCTTTGGCTTTCTTGTTTTTACTTTACTGTTTTTTAATCTTGTTTGCAGAGGAAATTAGGCACTCCAGAAAGTTCTTATTTTCTTTTAGTCTTTTAAGACAGCAGTCATTGAAAATAATACAAAGAGCAATCTATCCCATCATTCCAAGTAGCTTACTGTGATATCACATCTAAATACTTTTCCTTAGAGACAGTCATGAGGGAAGGTTGTCTGAAAATTGATGCATCTTTAGAAGTCATAGAATTAAAAATCACATCACATGATTAACAAAGCCATTTTTACATGTATTCCACAAATAATTAAATTCTTCATCAGTAAATTCTTATGATTTGCTTATCTATATCTGTATTATCAATAAATCTCTTGATCTAAAAAAATGATTCTGTAAATTAACTCCCAAGGCAACAACAAAAAAAGAACAGAAGAAGCTGTTCCATCTTTGACATTTTATTTATCAAGAGCTAATACAGAGTTAACAATGATGAACACACTGTTTATCATGCAAGAAATATATTGAATTTTAATCCTTTTCTTCTTGTCTAACTATTACTACTGAAGAGATAGTAAAGGAATTTTGTATTTGTAGGAGAGAACATTTATTAACTCATGTCTTGTCTCAAGTGTGGCACATTCAGAATGTTCTGAACAGCTGGTTAGGAAGATAGCCAAGATGCAAGAAAGATGTCTGAGCCTCCTTTTCAAGGGCAGCCAACTCTTGAACTGTAGGTGCCAGAATATCCACATGGCCTTTATAAAGTCCACCTGCCAGAAGATATCTAATGTAAATGATGCATTCAAAGCTATCTGTCACCAGAACTAGTAACATTCAATCATAGCCATTCACTAAGTTAACAAAATAAAACACAGGCATACACACACTCTGGCTATTTGCAACACATAGGTTGGATGTAAGAAACGCAAAAGACAGCAGAGAACTAACTGCCATTATGCAGCAAACAACCACCATACAACAGACTAATTCAAGAGTAGTTCGCTGCTTACCACCAAGGGCTCTTTTCTGTCCATATGTAACTTTTCCATCAAAGTCATCTACTGGTACTTTTATGTCTGGTTCAACTTGGGAAATAGTGCAGTTTAAGTGTTCTTCAATTTCTCCCAGCAACTGAAGAAAGTTTAAATTTAATCACTTTTATGGTTTCAAGACTCCAGTTAGACTAACGTTCAAGAAAAAAAATCTAAACCCACAAAAACCACCACAGCTAAATTATTCAAATAGATTCAATAAAAACTGCACATAGAAAACAGTTTCGTCTTAGGGACAAAGGGTTAATACATTTTTTTTTTGCCCAAACTACTACATAAATTCATTTCCAGTCTCACTATAGCTCTACTTAAAGAGAAACGTTCATTTCATATACTATTCTATGTGAATGGAGCTACTTCACGTGTCATTCACTCTAATGAAGAAAGAAGGGAAGCACTGTTAAATTAAGAAGCATTCATAGCTAGTATACAAAACCAAGTAAGAATTTACGCATTGTTTCCAGATTAGAAGAATAGCAAATCTTTAGCTCTATAGTTTGAAGACAAACTATCTAGACAAAAGTGTAATTAACATTCTATAACTCTTGACAGCATTTCATTAAGATGATGATAGAGAAGTTGAACTTAAGACTCATAGAATCTGCTAAGAATATTAAGACAGGCTTTGTGATTGAACAGATAATTTATAAAAAGTGCAATTTATGTTTAAAATTCTTCTTCAATTGGAATTAGACTTCAAAATTAGATTTACAAACTAAAAAGTCACTTAAGACAGTGACTACACACCAGTCTTTTCAGAGGAATTAGAACATAATGGTCAACAAAACGTTTACCTGCATTTCATTGTACCATATGGTACAACCTCCTTCTTCCTTGAGTCTAGTATTATAACACCCCTTTCCACGACTACTGCATACATGATACCAAACCTAGAAATAAAGGAAAACAACTTTTAAACTTTCAGAAATAGCTTAGTACCCAAGTTTTTAATCAATTCTGTCATGAAAGTGTATTCAATTATCCTTTTAGAGTCCCTTTCAGTTAAGGTGGGAAAAAGCAGCTATTTTCCAATACAGGCTGTTAAAGCTCAGCATCTGCAGCGGATGGAACTTAAGTAAATAGCACCCATTTGATTTTGCTCGATTATAACTACCTTTTCTTTCTCTTTTGCCACAAGGGAAATCGCCAGACCCATCCTGAAATAATGGAAGAGAAGAGGTTTTTCAACAGCTGTTGTCAATTAATTAAAAATCAAGAAGAGAAACTTCATGAAATTATGGTAGCTTCTCTGAATGCACACATACCTTTCAGCTCTGCCTACTCTTCCAATTCGATGAACATAGTTCTGTTTTTCATCAGGGAGCGTGACATTGATAACTGTACAAGACACAATCCACAGTATATGATTTGATTATCACAGAATCATAGAATGGCCTGAGCTAAAGAGGACTGTAATTATCATCTAGTTTCAAATCCCCTCTTATGTGCAGGGTCCCACAGGTTTTAGCATGAAAAATGAGACACTGTGATGCTTATCAAATTAAGGATTTTATTGCTATTCCAATTTTGTACCAAATAATCTATGACAGGAGGCTAGAAAAGAGCATTAAAACAACATACATCACTTTAAAACCCACCAGCAATATTAATTCCTAATTATTTAGTCTGTGGGATGAAGATTTTATCAAAGAAATGTTCACCATTTCTCTCCTTGGAAGTTCAAAAAAATAAATAATTATATATACGCACTAAATATAAACAAACGTCACAGACCACACAATTAAAATAAACATGGTTTTGATTGGTGTAATGTTGCTCCTCAGCCCATTTATCAAGTGTGAACGTAGTGTTCTAATACAGCAGTTACAGCGTTACCTGCATTACCAACACTTAAAGCTTCCACTATAAAATTTCTTCCCTATGATTAATTTCCTTTTTTGACGAGAGTGAAAAACAACAAAAAGAATCCCCAGCAACACAGAATATCAGATATTAGAGAAGACACAGTGGACAATCAAAAAATTCACCCATATAAAGCATTTCACATATATAACTATTTATTTTCTTAAAATAAAGCTGTAAGTCACATATCTGTTTTAAGAGGTATTTACAGCTCAGAGGATAGCAAATACATTGAAGTCATGCAAATTCAATAGCTTAGTTTAAAAGTTATGTCTTACCATAGGGAACACCATGAATATCAATTCCTCTAGCTGCAACATCTGTGCAGATCAAGAAACGGACATCTCCTCTCTGTGAAATCGGTCAGAAGAAGTGGTGAGCTAAATAAACCAAACCAGCAACCAAGCACTTTAAACAGTAGTCCTTTCCATTTACTTTGCCTTGAAGGTATGTCTGCACGTTACATAATACTCCAAATAAAGCTCTTCTATAGTACAACAATGATTTTTGAACATGAGAAGTTTGGTCAGTTTACATGGATACCTCTTCCCCATCAATATAAGACAAATATAATAAACAGCTTACATATTTAAACAATCACGTTTTGATTTTTGATATTCAAGATACAGTAGGTTTATAAATGTTACAGAACTTAAATTTAGCTTTATTTAGAACCCTCTATCAATGAAAATCTATAGAAGTCACGTTAACAATGTATTTCCACCAAAAGAACCTGCATCTCACAGAATTTTAGGAGCCAGTCATAAAATATCCAAACCCAATTTAAATTAAACTAAGGACTAGCAGCACAGATTAAAAAATAAGATATGATTTCAGATATTGGGACGTGAAGGAAAAGCCTGCAAGAGTCTGCTGCATCACCTTAAATCTTTCCAGGTTCTGCTTTCTTTCTTGAGGTTTTCTGTCACCATGCAGACAGACACATGAGAACTGATGTCCCTTCCGGTCAGGGCCTGAAAGAGCATGCATTAGTAACATCATAAGATATAACACAGCATCATACAGCAGTGAAAAAAGTACATGAGGGCAAAAGTCTCAACTTGAGGGAATTTAATCATTTAATTTATTATCAATTAACAAACATATGACTGATGCAGGTATTGGAAAAAAAGACATCCTTCCTCTCTACTTTACTAAAAAGGTTCTGTGCAGACATCCCCTTATTTCTTCCTAGTCAAAACTTACCTTGCTTCTTCACCTTGCTCCTCATATGTCCCTTTGTAGTGTCCTTCTGTATTTTGTCACCTTTCCCTTCCATATATCCTCATGTGTGTACTTCTGCATGCCCTCACATTTTCTCCTGTGTCTAGACTAACTACTGCTCCTTCTAACATAAGTTTCAGCAGATACTATATATGCTTCTTACTTGTTCAAGTTTTTCATGCACAGTGGGTTGTTTCCAGCCATTTCAGAGCTGCCAACCACAGGCATGAAGCAGTTCATGGCCTCCTTCCATGTGCAATATATCTGTACCTCCCTTCCACGAAATCCTGACTCTTATGCCTGATCAATGTCAAAAGAACTCTACTATAATTTGTGCGATATCTGAGCATAACTTCATTGTAAAACATTGTCTTTAAAATGAGCAAAGAAGGAAACAGAATAAAACAGAATAAGGTTTTGATGAAAAACATTACCTCCGCCCTGTTGGATGAAGTATTGCTCCATATTATCACAATCTATTTTTGTCCTGCAGAAAATAATGGCCTGGTCCATCTTGTGTTCCTTGATTGCCCGAACCGTGTACTCTCCTTTTAGAATTTTGATAGCTTCAGACCACATTTCTAAGTAAAAGTAATAAAACTCATTTCAAATAAATCATTTTAAAGCATGAAAAGTCTTTGAGCATGCATTTAAAGATTCTCTAGCCTTTTGATAGACAATTAAATGTTTATTAGCAAAGCAGGTGGGCTAGACCTTCAGTTTTTTCCTCCCTCCCTTCCACCTATGCATCCCTGCTACAAGGTAATGCAAGACAGTAAGAACAAAACTACTCAGTTTCAGGCTATTTATACCCCCACAAAAAAACATTTGTTGTTTACACATCTGCTAGATACCTGCAAGTCTTTTTCTCTCCTATCTAATTATGGAAATAGCTCTCTTCACAACTACAGAAACCTACAAATGAATACTGAGGAACACACCTCAAGACAATTATCTACTATAATTTAGCTTTACTTAACAACACTCAAAAGATCATTTTACAATCTATTACTACTTAACATGGATTGCTGATTACCTGGAGTGTTTGCACCAGGTCGTGTATTGTCCTTTGCATGTACTTCGTCAGTCTAGGAAAAAAACAAAAATAAGAACAAATCTTTAGTCACTTTACTGTAGCTGTGGCTAAACCACACATAATCACAAGAACAGGGGGAAAGAAAACCTAACACCAACTACTTAGCCTTTACTCAATATTTTTGTAAAAATGAATGCACATGTACCTCCTATAGCTGACAAGACTCCATAAAAATTTCTCTTTAAAAACTACCATACAAGTTACTATGAATAAGTTGAGAAGTAAGGTAATCTCTGTTCCACTATCACACAATTTAATCTACCTTGAACTAAAGAAAAGTTCTGAATGTAAGCACCCAAAGCAGATTCATAGAAAACAACAACCCAGGCAACTCCTCATGTATACCTGAAAGAAATGTATTACAACCACTGCTTAATAAGAATATATAGTTATTACTATGTTTTTCCATGTACTGGAATCATATAAACTACAATGCAAATGAAATTGCAAATGAAATAAATTCATGTTAAGACTTAACCAAAAAGCTCTAACAGTCCTAACAAAGGAAAGTTCTGCAAATAATGAGATGTTAAGAAAACTTACTGATCCCAAGCGCTTAAGAGTTGCTAAAAATGAAACACAGTTCCAACTTACTCAGAACTTGCAAACTAAAGACTTAAATATTGAATTTCCCACCTGAATATGTGAGGTTAATGCAGAATTCAAATGCTAGTCTCAAATGCAGTCCAAAATGAAATTTATTCCTCTAAGAATTGCTTATCTCACAGGTTAGAGACAAGAAGTGCTCTACAGAATGATCCATACAGTGGCGTTTACCCATCTCTGCTGAATGACCTACAGTCTCTTCTGAACTAACTACAGTAAGGCGACAGTTAGCTGTGAAATGACTGAATAAATGGTCCAGTGCCATCATTCCTTACTACAAACCACAATGCTATTCCTCCAGGATTTTCCTAATTTAAGACTGAGCTTTTCAAATACAGTGTTGTGACATTACCAATATCATGATGCTGACTAAATGGAACAAGCTGTTTCATATAAACTTTCAATAGCTTGCAAAGATCCTATAACACCAGGCCTCAATTCTGCTTGATAAAGTAAATACTGGCAAACAATTAACTTAAGTTCCATTTATAAGCTACTTACTCTGATATGATTCTTGCCAAGCCTTTCCCAGAGTTTATCGGTTTTGGGATTTACAATCACAACTACATGGTGTACAGTTTCAGGGACAGAATCTTCTCCTTTCAAATCAACCCAGGTAGGAAAATGCATGATCTTTTCAGACAGTTTTTTCACATCAAAAGAATGTAGTGTTGCAGAGCACACAATCACCTAAGAAGAAAAAAAGCCACATGAATGTCACTGGAGACCAGAGTCTCCTAGCAAAAGTCCAAAAGCAAACAAAGCAAAACAACAGACATCACATGACAAAGCAAAAAACCCTGGAAGAAGGGTATGTGGTAGCATGCTTCAGCACAAAGTCTCCCAAACCAGCTTTCTTCACCATAGCATCTATGCAACTGATGAGTCAGGACAAAGGGGAACGCTTACTTAACTACTCTCCTACAGAAACTTAAATCATTGGAGAGTAACAATAATACTTCTACAAAGATGATTATTATAGCATCAGAAAAAAGAGTGTAGGTAGTCAATATAAGTAGTCAATCATTTTTCAGATGCATTTGTATCGTATAACTCAAATACTGTTAGACACTGGGCTTCAGTTCTAGAATCCTAAAAATACACGTTCCCAGACATTTACTGAACCCAATAATCGCATGTTGTTTGTGAGCAATAGCTGTAACAAAGAATAAACTATGTCAAAGAAGCAGTGCTCCACGCCATGCAATAACTAACTGAAAGCAGCAGACTACAGAAATCAAGGGCAGACTTTATACCTGAAGTCTCTTGCCATCTGAAGTTATCTGTGGAA
Organism: Chrysolophus pictus; assembly: GCA_037305975.1. Taxonomy (NCBI): domain Eukaryota; kingdom Metazoa; phylum Chordata; class Aves; order Galliformes; family Phasianidae; genus Chrysolophus; species Chrysolophus pictus. The sequence goes on from CM074578.1 coordinate 12,153,591, forward strand.
TTTGGCTGTGGATCCTGTTAATGAAATCTGAATAACCTTGAAGAAGGAGGCCATCCTACATGGGAATAAAATGTAAAAAGCTGTAGTTCTTATTTGTCAGCCAGTATACCTCAGTCAAATAAGCTATACACTTTAGTCTTAGAGGTCCACTCATTTAATTAGCTGAACAGGTCAATGTCTAGCTGGAATATTGTTACTAAGGAGAAAAAAAAGGGAAGAACAGCTGCAATGCTTCACAAGAAATTAAATATTTGCTTCAGCTGCTTCTACTAGCTAATACTGTGAGGCATTTTATCTTTGTCAGTACTCAGTTGTACTACAACACAGAAGAATCAGAAAGATGCGCTCATTTCACAATACACAGACTAGGACATATGTTGACTCAAAGACCTGCTCAGCAAGCAAAAATGCTTGCTTCCTGTTTATTTTTTCAAGCTTCCTGAATACTATGCTGTGTAGAGACACGGATTGAATTTGCTCATCTTATGAATACAGTCTGAAACATATTTCTCAGATTAAAATAAAACAGCTTTACCAGAGAGGCTATAAAAAGAGAAATTATGTAGGTTACTATGCTTAGAAACAAAAAATACAGAAGTACATTAATCTAGACTGCCTTAAAGGCGGCTGTTAAGTGCCAAATGCCACAAAGCTATTCGTTGCATTACATCTTTCATAAAATGCTACACTGCATTTAAGAATAGAAATTAAATATCACTTAGTTCTCTACATACAGCTTCATCCAGAACGAGGAATCTAACTTGAGATAAATTAAGTTTTCCTGTTGAGACCAAGTCATCCAGTCTTCCAGGAGTTCCAACGACAATATCCACCTGTGAAATACAGAACAGCATTTATTTGTCACATAGCTAATAGTTGTTTTGCCTACACTTCAGTTTCTGAGACAATTAGCTCTATTTTCTACGAATTATAACTAAAAAATTTTAGAGTAGTTTGTATCAGACAGACATCTTGTGGTCATCTGTCCCCTACATCCACTATCACAAGCAAAGGCTACCTTTCAATTTAGAATTGCCAGAACCATGCCCGATAAAATTTTCAGCATCCTCAGGAAAAAAAATCCCGTAAAGTCTGCAGGCAACAAATTTATTTCAGTCCCATTTAAGAAAAATTAGGTATATCTCTACAGTAAGAAATTTAGTAAATTTACTACTGATAGAAAAGAACTTAAGATTTTGCCAGACAGAAGGGTTCACCATTATAAATTTATGATTCATATGGAAGTCTAGCAATCTTCCAGTTCAAGCCTGCTTAGGACAAACTTCTGAATTCGGCAGTTAGTCATTGTCTCAATACTGAGAAGGTATCACTTCCAGAAGTTAGTCTTAAACAACAAAAATACTTCGCTATTACCTAAGCGGCAATTGAATCAACTATACATTCTATGCTGCAGAAACTAGACTGGCTCCTTCTGTGTAGGACCTGTTTGGGATAAGGTTTGAACCTGACAATCACAGACCAGCTTTACTTTTTCATGTTTATGCCAGTAAGAAATCTGTTTTTATCTTGGTAATTAACAACAAATGTCTAAAGTAACATTTTCTGTTATGTTTAAGTACTGCTGAAAAATTTAAAATATTTGTGTTTAGAATTTAGTATTTATTTTGTCACAGAAGTAAAATGACAAGTGCTAGAACAGAGCAACATTATCATGCTATCAAATGCATGATCTCTTTCACAGGCATACAGCAGTTACAGGAAACTTTAGTACTATTCTCAAAGTACATTATAAGATATTTTGAAACTGAACTTTTAATATATATGAACAAAAGGAATGCATCTTACTCCTTGTTCCAGCACAGAAAGTTGATCTCTCGCAGCAACTCCACCAATAATCAATAGTTCCCTACAATGAAAGTTACATCAACATATTTGATTATTTTTCTACTCAGTAGAGAAACTAAACATCAGGCTGAAGATTGATTGTACTATTAATAGCTGTATTTAACATTTCTGAGTAGTAACAAAAATACTAAATACTAAACTGAATAGGAACAAAATGCTAAAAAAAAAAATTTCCTTCTTATGTAATATATAGTACTTCAATTTGAGACATTTTAAGTTTTGTTAGAGTTGTATTTTAACTTTTATTTTATTGTTGCTGTAGTAAACATTAACAAATTAACCATTTTCACCTTAAAAATGATTGTTCCTTAAAATCTTAAGCAGACAAATTAGTTTAGTAAGTTTCCCGTGCTCTTGAAAGCAAGCAATGCAAATAATGAAACTAAATGAATTTTACATCATAACTTGGCTCTCTCCATTGCTAGACACACAACTCTAGTAAAAGCACTCCTGTGCTCCACTGTTCTTTAAAACTAGAGACTCTTTTTAAAGTTGTGTAAGTAGAGTCAAGAGAGGAACCACTTAAGAACAAAGTAGCCTGCAAACAAGTTTTTGCTTTTTTTTTTGTTAGAATTTTAATCCCATGCTAATCAGTACAACATTTGTACTACAAGCACGCTAACGTAAACAGAGATGACCTTGCATACAGCAACCTGTTGGAGTCCGATTAGTGCAGAAAAATTACGTTGGCTTGCAGCAGATATTACTGAGTGGCACTGCAGATTAAGGTTCATTCAGCAACACAGTAGAACCCTACCCCCTGCCAAGTCATGTCCATGGACAACAACACTAAATGCAATCTAGGTAACAGAGGTATTGTTACCTTAACTTGGGATTATCGATGTATTTTTTGAACTGCTTCACATTGTTCAAAGTTTGTTCTGCCAGCTCTCTCGATGGTTCTACAATCAATGCTTTTGGAGCATTTGGAAGGTTCTGTGTTTGAACCACTTGTGCATTTCCTAAGATTTGGAGAAAAAATAAATAGAAAAGCCATTAAGACAAACTAGGTATCTATCCTGGAATGTATTACAATAAACACATAATTCTAAATAGTTCATTGAAGGGTGATGTTATTGCTTTAGATTAATGTTCTGATTATAAGTAAATAAATCTTGCAGTGATAATGGTACACTGGCCACGCAACATAATTTTTATTGCAGAGAATATAAAAAAAAGAGCGTTTGTTAAGAGAACATCCTGGAGTAGCTTGAATTATTTAAGAGAAGTTCAGCTACCTAATTCTGAACTCAAAGCGTTAATATTACTTCAGTTTAAGCTGAAGATGACTGAAGAATTTGAAAAAAGCATTGGTTTTGTTGCCACTAAGAAGATGCCTGAAATCTAAAATGAGTATTGTAGAAATGAAAGTGAATAAAATGTATTCTAAAACACAATATGAATACACAACTAAGAGAAAATTAAAGGTCAAACCTACCTGTATGTTGTGATTTTACAACATTACCATCAGGAGCTTTGCAAAGACCAATATAGCCATCTTTTGGTGGAAACTTGAAGTCTTCTTCACCAAAATTGAATTTCAATTCAGCGTTCTAGATTTCAACAAAACTGTGTCATATAGCTTCAAGAGACAATATAAAATGAGAAACAATTCCACTGTAAGCTACTCCCTTGAGAAACCAATTACATATTCTGTGGGGACAGGGAATGTGGTTTTATTCTTCCCCTCACTCCCTTTCACATCCTTCTTTCCCAAGAAGTCTAAAACATGCCAGACATTTTGTTCTCAATTTTAGCTCTTAAATTCCACATCAAAGTATCCAAACATTTATAGAGATGTTGAAATGTTAAAACAAAATTTATATTCAATTGATATTCAATGACTAACCTCAACTAAACGAAAAGAAAAATCAATTTCTGACTTTTACATTTCTCTGAACACCAAAACATTCTACTCAGCAAAGGCTTTAGTAAGACATCATCTCAAAGAGAGCGTAAGAACAGAGACATACTGCTCCACAAACAGAATGTTAAAATCTAGAGTAAATGAAATAGGAAATGTAGTTCAGGTAGACCACAAAGTCTGACACTATTAAGTTACCTGTTTATCACTACTGAATCACACTATACCAAAATTTAAGAGAGGAAGATAGTACTTGCTCCACTCTATCCCACCCTTATATTCCAATTTCAGTTTTTCAGTCTGAATTTACATACTTGGTATTTAGCTTGAGCAGTCCTTGTCAAAGCTAAACACACTTGCGACAAATTCAGTAGTGGATTACTAGTAGGCTGAAGGAAACAGCATAAATATGCAACTATAGTAATTGCAGGCAATTATGAAGATTTTATTCATAACTACTTAGTTACTGGAAGTAGAACAATTTCCACCATCTTACACACATCTGTGACATTCCTAAGTTACCTTCAATACACAAGCTGCAAAGAGTGCCTGGTTCCTTATATGTGGTGGGAATTCAAACGCAAGGCCAAGGTCTTTCCCTGAAAGCAGGAATTGTACAGTCAGATGTGCACACATCTCTTTTCCCACACCCTTCAAGCATCCAAATAAAGTTTTCAAAAAGCAAGTGAATGAAACTTACCATTTTTGGAGAATTTAATTTGTCCTTTATCTATGTCTAGATAACATCCAATTGTATCATGCATGGTGAATTCCTATAATGAGAAAAATTTTGTGAAACTAACAAATTTTAGACCAATTAACGTATTAAGAAAACTTTGTGCTTACACTTTTGTCCATTTTTACAGTCTTTACACTTCTCCCCACTACATACTTATTTTCAAGATTTTAATTCAATACTACTGTAATAAACAGCATTCACATTTTACATCTTCAGTATATTGCCAAATTTATCGTTGATACCCACACCTTCACTGCTGCTTTAAATTTACTTGAACACTGACAATGATAAATTCAAGTAATTCACCTGGAAGACTTCTGCATTATGAAGAAGTGCATTATTTATACATTTATTAATCAACTTAAATCCGAGCTTCAAGCACTGAACACTGTAATAGAAACCTATTTCATGACAACATGAGAAGAGTCACTCTTCCAGGAAGTATGAAATGTGTGCTATATATACTTAAATACTTGAAACAGATAGCTTGAAATCTTTTCATTACAGGTTTTTATTAAATACTCCTATCTGCACTATGAAGTGCTTCAAGTTTGACAGGTCAGTTATCACTATCATAAAAAAACCAACAAAACAATACTCAAATCTCCAAGTATTGACAATTCACTAATAGCACAGACATTTCTGTTGTATTATTCACATTTATGTGTTATGCTCAAACATCTGTGAACTCCTGACTTGCACTCTGCACAAAAGTCACCACAGTTATTTTCAAAAATACGTACTAAATATATATACACCGATAACAGTTTTAGTGGTTTAACTGATCCAACTGGAGATTGCTATAGCTTTTTTGGCAGATAACTATGTATTTTGAGTTTTTAGAGTTTTTTTGATTTCCAGCAATCACTGATATACAGGCTTCAATGACCTCACTTCCCATACACTACGGTTTGCAGATGGGTGTTCTACAAGCTAACAGTGAAAATAAGTAAAGAAATAAATCCAAGAGTTAAACACTAACCTGTAACACACAGAAAAGCCTTATCTTCTAAAAAAAAGTCATTATCATTGCTATCTAGCCATTATTTTAATTCTCAATGTGCTAACTGCTTCTGTTAAATTCATTAATATGCTTTAGTCCAAAAATAGTTCGAGGCTTTCACGGTATTTTTGCTTAGTGATTTTAACTTAAAAAGTTAGCATTGCTGGGAAAGACAACTGATTGCTACAGGTTAAGAACCAAGACACAAAATCTCTACTAAAAAGTAATGAATTTAGAAATGAATAGCAACATTACTATCAATAAACACTTTAAGCCTACCTCACCATAGCTGTCAAATTGCTTGTTGTGAGACTTCTTACCAGTTCCACCAAATCCAAAGCCAAATTTATCAGTACCTGAAGACAACAGAGTAAAACTTTTCACTATTTGGTTGACAGGTTACAGTTTTCACCACCCTTCACAATCATTTGTGCTGCTGACTTCAACCTGTAATGTTAAAAATACTACCTAATGCTAAGTGAAAACTTCTAGTTATGTCATATTCTAAAACATAATCTTTGTATACTAATTTATTTCACTAGTCACTAGTCATCTTCATTAGAATACTGAAACAAAGGGAAAAAGGTCATTAGAAACATCAGTACCTTATACAGATTTTCTCCTGTAAGTAGATTTGTACAAGTCTTGAACTCCCTGACACTGCTACTCTTCCCCAGTCTCCCTTCTTTACAAGAAGAGAAAAGGATCACAGCCATTTCATAAATGTGACTATGAGAATTGTCTACGTATATATGAGGAAACTCACCCAAATCTAGTGAAGCCTGCATAGTTGACCAACCAACTCTGCATAAGCCTTGGTCATGACAAGACACTTCGTAGTAGTATTTTCCTTTAAAAGAGAAGGAAAAAAGATCAAAACAAACACCAAAACTTCAATTTCATTGAGGTAGTACAGTTAAGTGGACCAAGACAATGTATATCCAGTACTTCCATTTTCTATCATAAGAGTCATAAAAACCTCCACTATGTTAGGGTGAAAGGGTTCTGTAGTTGCCTATGTATATGGATGGAGAAACATATCAGAGAACATGAGTCCTAAGAAAGGTAAAGTGCTTGCTCAGAGATAGTGTATTGAAGTCTCTAAAGAACCAATAAGCTAGAGATCAGTGGCTCTGCAAAATCCACAGCATCTGATTAAAATCAAACCAACAGGTATCTGACAAATCAGTTCAAGATGATCAGCATGCTTGAGCGCTGACAACTAGCTGCATGATTTTAACCACATTCAAGTGGTTACTATGTACAGATGCAGTATAGGATTGTGTGCACATCTGATGAAATGAGACTGAGGGTCTTTATGAACTCAACTAGAATCACTGTAGCATCAGTACAACTCTCTGATTCCAAGTAACAGCTGGGACCAGACATCCAACTGCTGCTCTCACCAAGGTAACCACAAAATTTGTGTATCACAGAATTGTATGCATCTGTATGGGAAACGTGAGGAAATAATTCCAATGTACAGTGCAGTTAGCTACTTCCTATTAATAACATCTGAATAAAATATGTTCAAGTGAAGATTGGTTATAATGGCATCTCCTCTGACTCCAAACAGACTGAAGTCTGTTTTCTTTCCAAAGTCTTCAGCTAGCAGTAAATTGTGCATTTACTTAAAGATATATATAGTAAATTTTAAATGCAATTGTCTACATTAAGAATGGATGACAAGTGGGTATTTCAACTGAAATTTACAGGAAGGCCTCAGAAATACATGTTGTCCTTACCTTTAGTCACGCCTCTAGTTGCTCTGCATCCATGCCATTCTTTTACTTCTCTGCTTTGACAACACAGACCATCTGATCCAATTGCTGAAGATGACAAGAAAGGTTTAGTTTCAGAAATCACTTCTCCAATAGCTTTAAAAAAAAATCTTTGGGTATATTTTAGTTTTATTCTGTTTTACAATGTCAACATTTAAACATGAAGAACAATTGAAGTAGCATTAAGACAACTCACCAAAAGCTGATCCTCTGTCATATGGGTTCATCTGCCATTTATTGAGCACTAAGTTGGAAAGACAACAACAGAAAATGCATTAAGGCAACAAGATAAGTTTGGAGAACTCAACCTCAAAATTGACATTGGTTCTGCAGTCTAGTGTTGTACTGTGGTAAGACAACCTTATTCCAAATCAATTCAAATGCCTTGGTCAAAGTGAACGTCTCCATCTTTGACATGTCTAATATAAAGATATTCTATGCAAGTTTGGTTTACTTCGTTAAAGACAGCACAGATTAAACTGCTTAAAAATTTGAAGACACTAAAGACAAGCCAGAGGTAGAGATTTTATTTATTTCTTAAGTTGACTGCACTGTCAACATTGTAACAGTAGCTATAGCTAACCTCTAAATTGACAACTTCTCTAAGGTCTTTCTCTGTCTTGTACAATTACATTCAATGGCAAATCTCAATCTCCAACTACTAAAGACTGAACATAGTTACTGGTTTCCAAGCTGCAAGTCTATTTAAATATTAGTTGAATTCTCCCATACTGTAAGAGTAACACCATGGTTACAATCTATGCTTATCAACAAGTTTCGGCCCTGTCCACTGCCAGTTCAATTTAACATTTCCTAATTCAAATTTGTAGCTGCTCAAGGTGCTGTTACACAGCTTCCAAATTTAGCTAGGCAACAGAGAAAATATAAGATTTACTCAGCACAGCAGAATTGAAGTTACTACACTGTTGCTCAGCCAGATAAGTCAGCCTACACCTAAAAAGGCTTTCAACTCAGGCATATATAACAGGCCCAAGCTGAGTAAGTGATGTCACTGCTGATGCCTCATTTGTGCTAGCAACAAGACTGCTTCAAAAAAAAAAAAAAAAAAACAAAACAACCACCACCAACAAAAACCTACTCATTGGAAACTGGTTATTACCACCATTTCACATCTTCCAAGGGATGAAACTAGCATGGCTTCAAAAGAACACTGAATATGCAGCACTGTGGATTTGTCAACCTAAAGCTAAAGGCAACTAAGATTGTGCAGTCCAACGCGTCCCATTTCCTTCCAGAAATATCACAATATTTGTATTTGAAATTTTATAGACTAATTTTTTAGAATAATTACATTCTATTCACATTATCCCAAGTGAAAAGGTCCACTTTAATTGCAAGTAAATTTTCTTTTACTTTGGGGTATTCTGGAATCAACATACTTACGAGTGCTATGGAAGAAAACTTACCTGCCCCACCAGTTTTAATAGTTGCTTTCCCTTTCTTCCCTTCCATTTGGTCCTTCAGAGTTTCATACACAATTTGGATAACTGGAATGCTGAAAGCCTAAAATATGAATTTATTTTGTTTCCACAATCCATGCAGACATTCTCAGATATACAGTCAACTTAGTTTTCAGCTGCAATACCCATGGGTTAGAAACATTTTAAAACAAGCATAAGCATATGCTTAAATACTTATACAAACGTATTCATATTCTCTTGGCATGTTAAGTATATACCACTAAGCACAATGCCTCTTGTGGCATAAATACTTCTATCTCTACTACTTTTTGTATTAGATTTAAATCAGATTACTTACACCAGTTTTTCCACTTCCTGTTTCTGCAGCCTACAGGAAGAAAAATTTAAGAGTTTCATCAGTTTCAACATTCATAGTAAAGATTGTTCAATGGTTCTATTCATACTTTTACCTCTGCATAATATAGAAAATCTCAGAGTAATACCACAGCTTCATATAAATTAGATCCAAATACACAAAATTTTTTCAATAAACTTGGAACATAAAAGCCTCCAGAGCTTACAAAAAGAACTATCTATACATGTCTGATTACAGAATCAAAGAAAGAAATCTGCAAAACACACGATAATCAAGTATCTTCAAGGTTATTGACAATGAAGCAGTTATTGAGACACTATTAGTCATGTTCCATGCAGATCTGTATCACGTGTTTACAACAAAGAGTAGACGAAATCAGATGGATTTCATTCATGTAGCAGCACCTGTCAAACTGTCAAACACTGAAGCATAAGAAGAATGAATTCCATCTGAAGGAACAGCTGGAACTCAAAGTGTTTTTTATCTAAGGATGTACTTTTTACAGAAGGACTGAAGATCTAGTGTAACTACACTAGTTCCATCACTTCTGGAAGAATGAAAATAATGCACAAAGAATATTCATTTGAGGACTGTCCTACATACTTACCATGAGTACATCACCACCTCCCAGAATCAATGGGATAGATTCTGCTTGAATATCTGTAGGAAGACTAGAGGAAAAAAAAGCAAACACATTAACATAACTAGAAGTTATTTGAAAACAATTTTTGTTTGTACAGGAACTTACAAAATCCACCTTAACATACCACATAGGTAAGGTTTGAAATAGCAGATAAATGTTATTTTTCCTGGCTTGCAGCTAAAGAAGTAAAAATGCCAAGATTTCTAAGGAAGGTTTAAAATAGGTCATGTACCTAAACAAGAAGGGACAAGAAGACACAGTGTATTCAGTTGTACCCTAACGAGATGACTGTATCATACACCAGTACATAACAAGAAAAAGATAAGTTTATTCTCTGATTTCCTTTCTTCCAGTGTTGTTCACTTTTAAAGTCACTTACATATTCCTCATTTACAAGATAACTCCTCAAAACTGGAAAAGAACAAAAGTAAACATAACCAACATTTTCAGTCAATCTCAGATGACTGCATGCAGGTAAAGCATGCAGGTAAAGAAGAATTACATACATTGTTATTTGCATGGACACTCTTGTTCCAATTGACAATTCAAAATAAAATACTTTAGTCAAACGAGCAACTAGCATGAGGAAGAGTAACTTTTGTTGAATGATGCAGTCAGGCATCAACGCTGAAGAACAGAAACTCCAAATGTGGTCCAGAAAACACTAAACTGGTATCAACTAGATAACAGTATTTCCAGCAGTCTCACAATGCATAATAAATCAACCAGAAGCACAGGGCCTTTTATCAATCAAAGAACACTAAAGCCATCATAGTCCAAGTTTGTGTGTTACTATTGCAGTTACAGTTAGTGTTCTTCAGTCTCTCACACTGTAAAGAAATACAAGCGATGCAATGATACTAAACAGTTTCCACTCTGACAGTGGAAAAAAAAAAACCAGGTATTTTAAGCATGTGATACAGTACTCAAAAATAAGATAGATTTTGCCAGGCTCAAAAGTATGCCTACTTACAGCCAATCCATCTCCTCCACTGCTTGAGCTATTTCAGGCATAACACCCATTTCTGTAAGGAAAAAAAAATGTGAAGAAAATACACATAACAGTGTTAGTTACCTCAACATAGCCCAGAATGAATCATTGATACTTGGAGATATGCAGCCACAGACAGACATAATGAGGCATAATTTTTGGCAACAGTATATGCAACTTTCTCTACAGAACTTGAGTGATTGATAAGAAACATTCTCCCTTCTCTGGCCTAATTTTGGCAGTTCTCCCCAGCTTTAGGTCATGCAAAGAGCCAGGGAATCCTGGATCCTTTTCTCCAAGGGAAAGCAACTAACATACTAGCAAATAAAACACCCTGGGAGCTAAGTACTACTTCAAGAGAACATACTTTTCATGTTTGCAAATCTAAGAGAGCAGTCTAAACAAACAGCAGGACAGACTTTGTTTTTAACTTACATCTTACGTTTTTACAATCAAAACGCAAACAAACAAACAAACAAAAAAGGACTATGTATGAAAAAAGGACTTGGATGCTTAAGTTTCTTTTCACCAGAACTTTCCATACATAGCTATGGCAAGTATATTAACAAGAGAATGCTTTGATTTTGATACAATTATTAATCACATCCAGCTCTGAAGGCTTATTTTCTTTGTTACAGTTTCTAGCAAACTCATCAAGATCTGATGTTCATACCTTAGTCACAAGTTAAAAATATGAAGTCACATAGAAAAGGTTGTAAGTCCATACACAAATTCTCTCCCTCAAATTGAAACAAATAATAAAAAAGCCATCACCTATTTAACGACAATATTCCAACATCAACAAAACTGACTGTTATCTTCCCAGGTCCGTAAAGTCATACTAAATCCATTAAATACCAATATACAGGTTCTTAAGGAAAGGTTTTACATACTAGTCTTCACACTGTCATGTTGGCTTTCTTTGTGACATATATTTTTTCCCTGATATATATAAATATATGTACATATAAATACATATATACACACGTAAAACCACAGAATCACCAGAGTTGGAAATGACCTCCAAGATCTAGTCCAATCACCCACCTACCACCAATATTTCCCCACTAAACCATAACCCTCAGTACAAGATCTAAATGTTTCTTGAACACCCCTAGTGACAGTGACTCAGTTACTTCTCTGGACAGTCTGTTCCAGTACCTGATCACGCCTTTGGAGAATAAATTTTTCCTAATATTCAACCTGATATCCAACCTGAACCTCCTCTGGTGCAAATTGAGACCATTCCTTCTTGTCTGTGTTGCCACTTGTATATGTACACACACACTGCTGTGATAGGACAAGGAGAAATGGTTTCAAACTGAAAGAGTGAAGAGAGTGAAGGTTTAGACTGGATCTAAGAAAAAAGGTTTTTTTTTTTTTTTTTTGCTGTAAGGGTGGTGAGGCACTGAAGCAGGTTGTCCAGAGATGCAGCAGATGCCCTGTTCATGAAGACATTAAAGGTCAGGCTGGACAGGGCTCTGAGCAACCTGATCTAGCTGCAGATGTCCCTGTTCATTGCATGGTGGTTGTACTAGGTGACCTTTAAAGGTCCATCTCAACTGAAATAACTATGTTACATGTAATTAAAACAACTATCAACAAAATAGACAATTTTTCCTCAACTACACAACCCAAACAATCCTGTCTACCATCTACATTCATTTTCAGGTCTAAGGAAAGAATTACAATATTTTCTTGATGATGATGACGACATTCGTTAGTATCATTCATTAGTTTCAGCTGAGCAATTGTTTTCTTCAGATTGTCTGGTATGTTTGGGTTGTAGGAGAAAAATATTAACACACTGATGTTTATAACTGCTGCTAAACAGTGTTGTACAGAGCCAGTGTCATCCTAGTTTCCCAGTAGAGGAACCAGGAGGGGACAGAATCAAGACAGCTAACTTAGACTGACCAAAGGAATACTCTGTACCATATGACATTCTGCAGAAGTTCTGAAGGGGGTTGAAGTTCATGATGCTTTCTTCCACTTCTGGGAATTAGCTGGGCATTGGTCAGGGTTCAGTAAGCAACTGCCTGTGCATCACCTACTATATACATTCTTACATATAAATAAATATATGCATTCTTACATATATATATATATGTCATAATTAATATCCTTTTCCTTTTCTCTACCTTAGGAAATAGTTTTATCACAACCCATGAGAACCAGTGAGTTCTTGTTTTTTGCCTTTTGATTCTCTCCCCATTCCCAGTGGAATGGGAGGCAATGGGCAGCAAGCCCATGTGTGGTGCTTAACCATCTGACAGGTTAAACCATAACAATCATTTCAATGTCCAGTGTCAGGTCTGAAAGGTTGAAATAGCAGATCTGACCAGACTGTGTTAACACGGTGTTTTGGTAGTTTGATAATTGTTTGTCATGATGTTAATTTTTTTCCCTGTTTATGGAGCTCCTTGAGTCTTCTCACAGAACTATACTGTGTAGCACCTTGCTTGCTATCTATTTTCCCTGTTGTTTTGTCCTTATGTGTGTATGTGTGTGTGAGGGTGGAGAGGGGGAGAAAGGAAAAGTCAACAAGACCAGTAAATGATTCTCCCTACTTCAAGAATAATCCAAGATGTCTTGGAAAGATCCTCCAAGATCATCTAGTTCCAACCCATGCCTCAGGCAGTGGTGCCAATCACTAAACCAGACACTCGATCAGGTATCCCTGAATAACTTATGGTTTGCATGCATATTTTAATCCCTAACACAGAAGCTGATTTCTCCTATTAAAACTGTTAACTGACCACTGCAATACACAGACCAGTTATTACAAGTTCTGTTGTAGAAGCCTTTTAGACTTTTAAGTAGCCTTAATTAGCCAGAGGCCTGCATACTACCTTCCCACTAAAACGTGCAAATTACCTTCAGAGTAAACGTGCCTGAAGGCCTGCAAAAGCCCAGGAAGAGCACCTATGTCCCCACAGGCTTCTCGACCCGCAGTAAGGCACACACTGCAGTGAGCGCAGAGCAGGCCCGTACCACACTGACAGTACCAGTCAGCCCCACGTCGTGAGGAGACGGCGAACACCTACCCCAAACCCCACAGGACACCAGCAGCCCAAATCCATGAGGGCTGCCCCAACGCTTCGTACCAGTGGTACAACCAACCAACCCCTGCCTGCCTCAGCTCCACGTACCCGAGAACGCCGCCATCTTCACACCGCCTCCAGCCGCTCCTACCTATCCGCACTGCGCATGCGCGGCGCTCGTCCGTTGCTGTGTGGCTCCGGCTGGGAAGCGGGGAACGCTGCCTGTACGGCCGGATTTAAACGTTCCGCGTGGGTTTGGAATGAGGAATCCGCTTTACGTGCATGCGTAGCGCTGTGATGTTGTGTCTCTGTAATTTTTGGTATAACGCAGCTGTGAGTTTTGTGTGTATGAAAGTATTTTTTTTTGTTTACTTTTTTTTTTTTTTTTTTGTCGGGATAATGTTGAGAGAAGTTAAAGTAAGAGATAGTTGCTATTAAAATACAACTCGATACCAAATGCAGAACTTTTTTTTTTTTTTTTCTTCTCCCCCACCCTTATTGTGTAGCTTTCCCAACAGCAGCAGGTGTCACTTCGGTGACCTGCAGCCGCTCACGCAGTGGTGGCTGCTGCCCGTCTCCCCACTGCGTGGCACTGAAGGGGTTAAGGGCCGCCTGCCGCGCGGAGCCGCCGGCGTCGCTGTTTTGGCCTCCGCCGGGCACCGTCGTCGCTGCGGCGGTGGGAGGGTCTGGGTTAGTATGGCCGCTGCCGGCAGGGAAGGGGCTCTGAGGGCGGAGGGGATGGTGGCCGTCAACGAAGAGGAGGACGGGGAGGAGAACATTTTGTACGATCTGCTGGTTAACGCCGAGTGGCCTCCGGAAACCGAGCTGCAGGTGAGTGGTGGTGTGGCAGGGCTGCGGCGCGGAGGAGGGGAGCGGAGCGGAGCGGCCACGTCGGCGGCGCGGAGGGAGGCGGGAGGCGTCCTGCTGTGCTGGGGGCGGGCAGCGCGGCACGGGGTGCTGCTGGCAGTGAGCCTCGGGCATGGGGGGGGAAAGGGCAGCAACAAGGGTGAGAATGCCCTTGGGCATTCTTGTCTCTGTCCCGGTGCTGTGTCTTGTCTTTCACGTCCCTTCGTTTCTGCGCTGTGATACGCTACCTGGGGTCCCTTGAAGTTCTTTTTGCTGTTTTTATGTGAACAACACATACCAGATTTTACCAGTGAATAGGCATGAAGAAAGGCATGATAAACGTCAGGCCTCATCTCCAGCAACAGCTGTGCTGAGAGCAGTGCAAACTGTGCCATTGCAAACAAGACCCTTACAGTTTTGAGGCAGCCCAGCTCCCCCTCCAGACCTGCGGGTCAGGGCGTTTGTATCCGAAATTTCAGCAGCGAGACAAAAGGGAGAATTATGTCACTTTGTGCCTACGAGGCATGCAAGTAGATGGCTAAGCCTGAAAAATGGGAAAATGTTATTTTGTATTGTAACTTGTTTGTCTGGAAAAAAGAAGGCTGCGGGGTGACCTCATTGCAGCCTTTCAATACCTAAAGGAAGCCTACAAACAGGAGGGGAACCAACTCTTTGAAAGGGTAGATAACTGCAGGACAAGGTGAAATGGTTTGAAGTTGAGGGAGGGCAGATTTAGGTTGGATGTCTGGGGAAAGTTCTTTACAGAGAGAGTGGTGAGGTGCTGGAATAGGCCACCCAGAGAGGCTGCCCCATCCCTGGAGGTGTTCAAGGCCAGATTGGATGGAACCCTGGTCAGCCTGATCTACTATTAAATGTGGAGGTTCATAGCCCTGCTTGTGGCAGGGGGGTTGGAGATTCATGATCCTTGAGGTTCCTTCCAACCCTGGCCATTCTGTGATTCTGTGATCCCGTCCTTCTTAATGGGTCAGTGCAGTTGCTGAGGCAGTCTTTCATCCTTTCCTTGTTTTCCCTGAAGTGTGGTGGTGGTTGACCAGGGATGGCTGCCAGGTGTCTGCCACACTGCTTTCTCATTCCCCCTCCTTAGCAAGACATGGGGTAGAAAGTACAATGGTGAACTCATAGGTTGAGATAAGGACAGTGAAATCACCAGTTACCTGTATGAGCCAAACAATCTAGGCTTGGGTAAGATTAGTTTAATTGAAAAATGATAACAGAGTAGGGCATAGATTACTAAAAAAACATCTTAACCCTTTCCTCTTCTCAGGCTCAGTTTCAATCTCAGCTCTTCTACATCTTCCTCATGGCCTTGAGCAAAAGTGTGGTCAGTTCATAATGCTTTGTCTGGTTGTATTCTGCTCCTTCCTTCTCTTTTCCTGAACTAGTGAAGGGATATATTCTCTTTCAGCTGCTGTTGTGCAGTAGTTTTTCCACTTCTTATATCTGTGGTCCCAGATCGCAACCATCATTACTCAGTTTGGCTCTGCTCAGCAGTGGGTACCTCTTGGAGCAGCTGGAACTGGCTCTGATCTGACATGGGGCAGCGCTGGGATCTGCTCATAGAGGCCACAACTGCAGCTCCCTGCTACCAAAACCACATAAGCTTAATATAAATGTACTAAGGTAGTATTCTTCATTTCTTTTATTGTATGATTTGGACGTAGAAGATGCGAACAGTGGGGTTTTATTTGTTTATTTTGTTAGACTTTCAAATCTACTGCAGTTGTTAGTGAATTTATTGAAGTATTTTATCAAGATTATATACTTAATGGGAGCTTCTGAACACAGGAGAGGATGTTATTCTTTCAACTGTGATGTTATTACAAGGTGCATTCTTTCATATACCCTGGAATCATAGAATTACTCAGGTTGGAAGGGATCTCAAGGATCATCAAATCCAACCGCAGCCTAATCATAGTACCCCAACTCTGCCATACCATATGTATAGGCTAACAGATAAGTTTGTCTAAAGATGGGCTTAACGCCTTGTTGTTTAGGTGATCATGACTTTCACCTGTTTATTTTATCCTGGCTTATTCACACTGTTTTAAAAAAATAAAAGAAGAATTCCTGCTGTATTTCTGATAGAGCTGTTTGGTTAGAAATGAGTGAAGTGAGGGAAAGTAGGAAAGGAAAGGAAGCTGAATGCTGCTCTGGGAAATCAAATTAAATTTCTTCCCATGCAGTCATCTATGATCCAAAGTAAGGCAAAACTTCTTTCTATTGTCTTCACTTTATTTTTCTGTTATTTTCTTTAGGATGGTTTAGTGGGTTGTATTTGTGGTAGGTAGATGATTGGACTGGATGATCTTGGAGGTTTTTCCAACCTGGGTGAACCTATGATTCTAGTCTACAGTCTGAGTTCTTCCAATTGTAACTGTGCACACTGGAAGATTAATCCTGTGATGAAAGAATAAAGTTCTGTAACTTGAAGACGCGCATAGATTTCATAAGCTGGAACTCCAAACTAGTTTCAATTTTAAATTTTACTGCTATTCTCGTTTACCTGTATGGAGTTTACTTAAAGGAAGATATCTAGGGGAAACTAACAAAAATTTGTAAAGGATGCATATGAAGAGCTGACAATTCCAGGTGTGTGTACAGACTGGGAGAAGAACTCGTTGAGAGCAGTCCTGCAGAGAAGGACTTGGGGGTCCTAATGGATGAAAAGCTGGACATGAGTCAGCAGTGTGTGCTTGCAGCCTGGAAGGCCAGTAGTACCCTGGGCTGCATCAAAAAGGGAGTGGTCAGTAGGGAGAAGGAGGGGACTGTCCCCCCTCTGCTTTGTCCTCATGAGGCCTCATCTAGAGTACTGCATCCAAGCCTAGGGCTCAGCACAGATAAAGGATACAGAGCTGTTGGAGTCTGTCCAGATGAGAGCCACAAAGATGATCCGGAAGACTGAGTACCTCTCTTACAAAGAAAGGTTGAAAGAACTGAGCTTGTTCAGCCAGGAGAAGAGTCCAGAGAGACCTTCTTGTGGCCTTCCAGTACAAAGAGCAGCTTATAAACAGGAGGGAGACTGGCTTTTTACATGGTCTGACAGTGATACATCGAGGGAGATGGCTTTTAACTAGAGGAAGAAAGATTTAGGTTAGATATTAGGGGAAAATTTGCTTCTCAGAGAATGGTGAGGCACTGGCACAGACTGCCCAGAGAAGCTGTGTATGCCACATCCCTGGAGGCACTTGAGGCCGGGTTGGATGGGACCCTGAGGAGCGTGATCTGGTGGATGGCAGCTCTGCCTATGGCAGGGAGTTGGAACTGGATGGTCTGTAAGGTTCCTTGCAAGGAACCTAAGCCATTCTGTGAACTGACTGAAGAGAAGAGACCGGTGGAAAAATCAAAGTTACCTGTATTCAGTGAAGTGAATTCCTGTATTCATATGCAGTATGTGACCTATTTCAGAAGTGAAAACAGAAATAAAAAAAAATAAATAAAATAAATAGTTGTAGGGAATATAGTCTAAAGACTATTTTAGCATATAATACAGTATGTATAAGCAATATTTGGAGATGTTTTTTGAAAATGCTATTTCTTAATCCAAAAATTTTAACAAGCTCATTTCCCTGAAAACATTTGCCACTCTCCCCAAGTACGAAGATAGCTTTAAGAAGTAGTTATAGTCCACTCTTTACTGTAATATCTTGTTACTTCCTGATCAGTCAGCCTGAATCTGGGAGGTTATCTATTAGTGCAGCTGTGTTGACTTCTAATGTACTGTGAGAAAACAGCCTGATTATTTCAAAGACTGTTTCTGGATTGCAGGCTTTGTGCAGAGAACTACTAATCTTTATTTTAATAGTTTAAATTTTTGAGTCCAAATATGTTTTTAAACTTGCAAATACTCCTGACTTTTTGTTTATGTGTCCTCCAGTGTTTTGCTGCGGTAACTTGGAATAAGAGGGCTGAGTATCTGAGTTAACAAGTATATACTGTATACCGAAGGGAAGAAGTAATTTATTCATTCATTACCTACTATAGTACTCAATTTGTGATGCTCTAATGTTTTATGTAGAAAAATACAGGCGTGATGTTTTTTATTTTGCAAGTTTGTATGTGATGCCTCCCTTACTAATTGTCTTAATCTGGTTTTCCTACTTTCTTATTAGCAACTAACTGTACCTCTTTTTATAGCTAGGAATGTGCATCTTATGTTGTTTCATGTTTGTTTTTTTCTGTGTTTGGAGAATGCTATGCAAATGAAAGAAGTTTGGTCCTCCCATCTACAAAAGTAGAGCAGAAGTGCTGGAAGGGCTATGTGAGACTATTGAGTAGTGTGGTGAACTGAATGGCTACATTGCCTAGTACAACTTGATGCTTGAAGTTTTACTTCAGTTGCTCTTTTTTAAAATGCATTTCTGAAACTTTAATAAGCAGTTTTAGTAGTTACATTTTAAGGCAGGTTGCTGAACACCAATTGCTTTTTCTGGGGATTACAGTCCACTATAGCATTCATATGACATAGAAAGAATATTTTGTAATGTAATACCTTACAGGAGAATGTAGTCAGAAATCAGTTTCTTTTGTTATTACCCGAAGACCACAGCAAAGCTGAATCAATAGGTAATTTGTAGTAAATTTTGTTTATTACACCATGACAGTGAAAATATTTGATTCTATAGTCTGTTTTAGCTTATACAGCTAAATTGCTGTATGAAGTTGCTAGTAATTGAGATACATAAGGAACTTGTAGGCTAGTAGGCAGCTTATGTTCAATCGCAGAAGGAATGCTTGAATGCAATATATAAGTGATGAAGTATATCAGAGTTTGACCATTATTCTTATAATTGCAGCCGAGAGGCAACAGAAAACATGGTGCATCATTTATCATCACTAGAGCAATTACAGGTAAACATGATTTGCTTTTATGTTCATGAATCTTGAGAATGATATGTGAATTGCTTGTAAAATTTGCAATTTCTGCACCTTAGAATATCTAGTATAATGAAAATAGAGTGGAAGATTTGTTTTCAGAAAGATGTTTTCTATTTAGCAGTATTGCTTTGTATTATTTGTGTATTATTTTTGTGAACTTTTTTGCCTCTATTAGCTTAGTGGGTCAAACTAGAAAAACATGCATTTACGAAGCTTAGAAGTTCTGTTATATTTTGCAAAAAATGTTTTTTCCCTTAATCAGCTCTTGCTTTGGCTATTTGCTATTTATGGAATGAAGAGGAAAATTTATGTTGTCATCATTGCCAATTCAGCTCTTGATTTATGTGGTAATTAAGTTGCACTTTCATCTTTAGGCATTTATTGTAGAATTAATAAAAACGTGGGTTTTTTTTTTTTTCTTTGAGATTTGCCTTTACTTAAATATTCATTAACCAAGAATAGAGACTTTTTCACCAGAAACATTTTCTTTTGTGGGAATGTGTGAAATTCTATGTACAGTAAGCTGGAGAATGTCTTTAAACACCCAGAGATGTAATCCCTTCCCTTCTTTTCTTTTTTTGTAGGTCCTGCATTGCTTTTGCTTCGATATATCTGGTACAGGTAGGTTTGAACATAATATTTAGTCTTGTTATTTGGTGATTTAATGTCTTCTTGATTTTGATGGAAAATTACTTTTAATGGCAGTAAAACTGAACACTGGCTAGAATATTGTCTTCATAAACTGAAGTTGAAAACACCTTTTTCATCTGAAACCTGTCTAGAAAATGAAAGTGTATGCTAGTTTGACTTATTTATCAGAAGTCTAAATAAACTTGCAGTTGGATCATTTGGATCATCCTCTTTCAAAAAGAAAAGTATTTATCCTCCCCACTCCCAACTGAGATACTGCAAGTGGAGTTGTTTTTTAAGCTTTGATGATGATTATGATGGTGTGATAGGTTTTATGTCTATTGAAGTTATAACTCACATTTCTTTTTTCTTTTTTAAATTCATAATGATTTGTAACTGTGTGAGCAATGCTCACACCTTTTACAAATTTACCTTCTGATTAAAAAGCACTTAAATGATCCTGTTTCAGAGATGTATGTATTGGAATAAATACAGCGTCACTGGAGAATTGCAGCTCTATTGTTATGCTACTCTCTTGACACCCTTTGCATATACCAGATACCAGTTCTCTCTTTTTAGGGGCATCCTACTGTTTTTGGGAATATAGAAAGGGACATTCATTTTTGATCCCTGTGAAACAGTACTGTAGATCTAAGTTAGCAGGCAGTGCGACTTTCCCTGTTTCTGGTGTTCTAGTTTATTTTGTCTTTTTATTTGTGTTAATGGGCTCCATGCCATCACACAAGCCTAGTCACAAGGATTTTCTTTACACCAGGAGTCATATTAAAAGTCTGATTTTTAGTCTTTGAAACTAGTTGCCATTTTCTTACATGTAATAAATAAGGAAAGGAAGAATTGAAAAAGGCAGGTGAACATTAAACTCAGATCAGATTTCTTAAGACTTTTTCATGTCTGCGCAGTCCAGTGCTTTACTTCATGGTGAATTTTTTTTTTACCTCATATCAGCTTCAGACCTCCTCTATTTTTACTGATCGATGTTTCTTGCACTTCTGCCATGCATCTCAATGACTTTCCTTGGCAACCTTGTAGGTATCAGAGGGCTTTGGTGAGTCCTTTCTGAAGCCTTTTCCTCCGTGGGCTAAACAAGTACAATTCCTTCAACCTTTCCTTATGGAGCAAGTACTTTAGTCTCTTGACCATCTTGGTTGTCCACCAGCTTATTGGTGTTCTCATAACTTACTACTGATCATTCTGAAGATGTGGCTTTGATTCTGTTAATTCAGCTGATGATGTTGTTAACCTTTGTCACTGGCAGTGTATGTTGGTTATTCATACCTGTCTGCTAAAGTGTCCCAGATGGTTGATGGTTGTCTTAAAACTACATCACCTGATGTGTGTATCTCAAGTACTGCTAGGTGTATGTTCTGAATAAGGCTAATATTTTTTTTTTTTTTTTTTTTTTTTCAGCCCTGCTAAGTTTTCTTTACCATCTGGACTGGTTCGTCTAGTTAATAAGCAGATCAACTGGCACTTAGTGCTTTCAAGGTAACCAGCTTGCATACTTGTATGCTTTTCTGTTTTGGGTGGTAGTGAATGTACTGATGCTTTCCACCCTGCCCACATGGCAACAGCGCTGAGTTAATAACTAATTAAAGTAATGCTTCTCTCTCCAGTTAAGAGAAATGCTGGAGGCTTTTGCAGGCAGCTTTGGGAAAAGAAAGGTCAGTCTGCTATCCAGGGGCTTTTAATGCATCTCTGACTCATGTCTGAATATTCTTTTAGCTTCTGAACTAAGTAGCTTGCAATGTGAATATGCTCCCAGCAGAAGGATTACAACTTGAGTTTTATCAGTTAGGGACTTAAAACTTGCAGGTTATGTAATAGAAATTGCTTATTTTAAAATTAGGGGGAAGGGAACGCATACTGTCAAGATCCATCTGCTATTGTATGGATAGGGATGAAGTGAGAGTTCGAAGGTACAGTGGTTCTAAAGCAATTTTAGAAACAGCAGAGAAATCACTGGCTTAAAAAAAAAAGCATCGATGTGTACAGAAGTCATAGTTTAATAACATGAAAGTAGCATGGAATATTTTAACTTATTTGTTATCACTAATTACTATCAGTGTAGTACAGAACAAGAGTTCTGTAAACAATACAGAACAGATGACGATGGTGACTCTTTGAGGGAAGTGGAGATCTTTTTGATGTGCAGTATGCCAGTTCCAGTGATGAATGTAAGGTACAAAGGCCTGCTCCTAAGGAGATAACCTGACTTACTGATGTATGATGGCTGTTTATGCCAGATAAAGCAATGCATAGTTTTAGGTATTGCTGCTATAAACAGTAAGGAACATCTGATTTTGACCTTCCTTGCAGCAAGATTATAGCTTGTTATTATAACAGGACATTATTTCTGTTTTCTTAGTGCTACTATTGAATACCGTGACAGAAATATTTCAGAGACGTGAAGGGAATTTTATTAAGATACTTCTTTGTTTAAAAGTTTGGGAAATTTGTATCTAACTGTGCAGAAATGCAGCTAAAGCTCTCATCAACATTTTGCGAGAACTGGGTTTTAACAAACTTTCATGCCTTTATCTTCCTCTTCAGCAATGGTAAACTGTTGGCAGTTGTGCAAGATCAGCGTGTAGAAATCAGGTAAGTTTAGATTGTGTTGTTTCATAACCACAGTGGAGTTGTGGAGTTCTGAAACCGTGTTTCTACTGACTTGCTAACCAGAGTTTTAAATACCTTTTTGTTCTTTTAGAATGCTATATATGTTCTGAAATTAATTTACAGGATACTCTTAAAATATGTTATTACTTAGAAAGCAAAAGCCTTCTGTTTCTTAGTCTTGGTCACTCGTGATTTTAAAAACAAACAGTTCACACTCTCTGTCCCTCATCAGCAATTACAAAAGTTATAGATAAAAACTATCTGTATTGCCTTTTGTAGGGTGTTTTTTCTTAATTTTTATATATATATTTTTAAGATATATAAGAAAACTGTCAAGGTGTTTCAGACTACTATGCCCAATTTGTGGTCTCCTAGCCTTTGCCTTTCAATTCCCCTTTCAAGTCGTTATGTGAGAACAAAACTTCTCTTGTAAGAAGTGTGACAAGGAGATATTGTTCTACTTCTCTGTAGAATAGCTGGCTTTACGTTACATTACAAATAGTATGAATTGCCATAAAGACTCATGCTTTCCTTTTCCCTTCTGTTCCCTAACAACAAGCTTTCTTTTGCCAGTTCAAGAACACATTTAGCTGTAGTACAGATCTTGATTGAGTGTGTTTACTTGCTTCACAAAAATCCATTTGCTAGAAGGTCAGACCTTCCATTTATATGTAAAAGAAGCAAGTGTATGAAAATTGTTCAATCAGAAGTGGAGTGAACACCATAAATGTCAACTTATAAACTATAGAATAAATCTTGTGTTTCAACTGTGTTATTATAACTATATTCTTGCTTTTTTTTTTTAAGTTTTAATTATCACCTAGAGAATACTGAATAGTTAAAGAAAAAACCTTCCTGCAGCATTTCAGAACCTCAGCATTTATTTTGAACAGCATTACTACTAAATGAGAATATTATTTCTTATAGTCTGGAAGTGGGGTTTCTAAAACAGTATTGTAACTGAGACTAGCTGCCTAAGGGTTGAAGATTACTATCTGTCTTTTGAACAAGTACTTAAAAGTACACGCAGGCCTTTGAATTGTACACTTGTGGTACTTTTATAGCTTTTTGTATACTCTGGAAAATGGAGTAAGTATAGTTTTTTTTTTTTTCTTTTTTTTTTCTTTTTTTAATTTAATATATAATATCAATCATAAGATGTATTCTGCAGGTCTGCAAAAGATGATTTTGGATCCACAGTTGGAATATGCCAAGGTATAGAATTCAGCAAATCCTACACCATTACTTAATGTCATCGTTGTTGTTTATCTGTGCATTGCTAAGTGGTAGTGTTGCTTTACTAACTTCCTAAAAACATTCAATGGAATCTCTTAATATTTTCAGTTTTTTTATTAGCTCTGTTTCTCTCTGCACTGGTTCTCTTCATTATAGTAAACATACAGAAATGGTAGTTAAATTAATGGATTTGGAGGCATAGTGGATGTTGAAGGCTTGTTTGTTTGTTTTTGTTTTCCTCCTACAAGGTAAGTTTGTAATGATGATGGGGATGTTCTGCCATTTTTTTATATAGATAGGGTTGTTTTTTTATTTACTTAAGTGATTTTAGTTCACTTTTTCTTTCTGATCTCTACCTCCTGACAAAGCAGATGCTACTTTCCAGAGAAAGTAGATCAGTGATGATCTGTCAGGAAATGACTGTCTTTAGGCTAGAGGCTCCAAACCATAGAAATTACTCCTTAAAACTTTTTAATATTCACTTAAATTGCTCTTTTTAATTATTTCTAATCAAATATGAATTTTTCTACCACATGAAAAAGTGCAGTGGGGTTCAATTGGCCTGATGGATCATAGGATCATGGAACCCTTAGAGTTGGAAGAGACCATTAAAGTTCATCTAGTCCACCTCCCCTGCAATGAACGGGGAGTGGTTTGGGTTGGAAGGAGTCCTTACAGATCTTTGGGTCCTGATACATACAGCCATGGAATAGGCTGTTTACAGTAAATTGCCACCTTCTTGCTGGTTGACCAGACTGAGTACTTGTTTTTAGGAGGTAGTATATGCAGCTAATAAAACTGTTGCAAAATTGTGGTAACATGATCTGCTACTAGCACAAATTTTGTGGTAACTGTAGACATAATTAAACAATTTTTTTGATTTGTTTCTCTTACGTCTTTTGTTGCTTGTAAGGTGGGAAGAAAACTAATAACAATAAAATCTTTATGACCTTGGTTTATGCAAGGGGGAATGCATGACCAAGGTAAAGACAGTTAGCAGTGGCAGGCAGTGGATGAGTTAAAGGTCATTAGATTGTCCACTGCGGACATTTTTGTTGTGATTCACACTGTGGCCATTGACTAGTGAAGATCAGCTGAGTGTAGATGACAGTGCTGACAAGAAACTATTTCAGGTTTTAAGAATGTTTTTCCCTTTTTTGTAGTGCCAAAAGATCCTAACCCTCAGTGGAGGCGAGTTGCGTGGAGTCATGACTGTACATTGCTTGCTTATGCTGAAAGCACAGGAACAGTGAGAGTGTTTGACCTAATGGGTAGTGAGCTTTTGGTCATTTCACCGGTAAGTAGTCTTCAATTAAATTTTCATTTAGGACAACTTAAAATATGATGACCATGTACGTAGGTACGCTATATTAACTATATTATAGTTAATTAACATTAAGTTGTGTAGAACGTGCAAAGTGTGTCCTTTTTGCTGTTGTACTTAGTCAGAATGTTCATTTTTTTTCACCAGAATTGTGGTAGTTACAGTGGATTTTGGAAGTACAGATTTAGTATAGATTTGTCTACTTAATATGTGTGCAAAAGATTAAGGTTTGTAATAGTAGATGATGGAAATTGGCAGTTTATAGGCAGATTGAGTTAGAATCAAGAAAATATTGCTGTTAGAGCAACATGAGACTTTTCTTTGTTTCTGCCTTCAGATGAGAGCATATAATTGCAATTGGCTTGCCTGGCAGAATATATTTTGTGTTTTATGTATACCAGAGGAGAGTATTTCAAGTATGTTTCTTTAGTGTATTATCTTTCTGGACATTATTCATAACATATTTTAAAATCAAGATTAAAGGAAGTGTAGTTCGTTGCTAATACAAATTATGAAACTTTAGCTTTGTGGATACATTTTCATAGAAATAGTACATTTTATTTCCACAAAATAACCAAGGTGTGTGGTGTTTTCTTTTTTTTTTTCTTCCTTCCTCTCTCTACCTTTCTTACTCTGCATCTGTCTACATTTTTGGGAAAAGACAGCAAGTTTTCCAGGAGATCTGAGTTATGCTATTGCTGGGCTGATCTTTCTAGAATACAAAGCAAGTGCTCAGTGGTCAGCTGAACTACTTGTCATTAATTATCGTGGAGAATTGAGAAGTTACCTTGTAAGGTAAGCGTAAGTTTTGTCTTACTTTGATAACTTTAAAACAATTCTTTCACTCTGTAAAGAACATAAATCTGCATTTATATATATATATTTTTTTTTCTTCCCTATATTCAGTGTTGGAACAAATCAGAGCTTTCAAGAAAGTCATAGTTTCAGCTTTAGTAGCCATTATACCCATGGAATAAATACTGTCATTTACCATCCTGGTCACAGGTGAGTGTTCTGTTTGTTACCTTCCAATAACAGAGAAACGATGCAGAAAGGTGGCAAAATAAAGAATGAAGTGTGCTGCATGTATTTAAAAAGGAGAGAAGGGGTGTCTATTTTAATATTGGTGTTTAATGAATTGGCAGTAACAAGTTGTTCATTGTGGATTACTGTATCTATGAAAGAAGTCCTAGTAGGTGTTTATACTTTACTAAAGTAGTTGTGTAGTGTGTACAAATACGAAGGGAAATGCTCTTTCTTGAATGACAGTGGCACTGAGGCATTGGAACAAGTGGCATCTAGCATGCGTGGAAACTCCAGAAGAATCCTTTATAGACGTGTTTAGGTTATCATGTCTTTAGTATTAAAGAATATTCACTAGGATTAAGGTCTAAATAGGAATGTAATTTAAAGAGACGTTTTCTTTTTGCATGCTTTTTTAAAGCATTTTTTTTCTTAACCAGTGAGGATTGTTTTTTCTTTCCTTCCCCAGCCAACCAAAAAAACCAAAAGCCAAAAACAAAACCAACACCAAAAAAAACAAGGCTTGGCCTCAGAGTCAATTTCTTTCAAGTGAACTTTTTCTGTTAATTTGTAGTTAATTATAATACCAGTAGGAGAGAGTGAAACTATGAAGTCATGAGCTGTCTATCCCTTAACTTCAATTATTTCCAGTTTTTGGCAGATACATTCTTAACACATGTCCTAGAGAACTCTCTCTGAAAGTCTTGCAGTATGA
Organism: Chrysolophus pictus; assembly: GCA_037305975.1. NCBI lineage: Eukaryota > Metazoa > Chordata > Aves > Galliformes > Phasianidae > Chrysolophus > Chrysolophus pictus. Next base: position 12,180,626 of record CM074578.1, read on the forward strand.
CTTTTTCAGTGAAACTTCAGTTTAGGTGTAGAGAAAACAGCAGGGGAAACATGACTGAGGTATTTTCCTTGGTAACCCGAGTCTGTTCATCTGTGTATTTTCATTCTTTGAGAACAATTGATTTCATTTATCAAATATAGCACTTGGATTTAAGGAGAGAAAAATCAAGCTGTGTCCTTTACTGTTTGTCTCCCTTGTGCTAGCAGCATGTCAGAAATAGCTTCAAGAGATGTTTCTGAATTTCATGTGGTTAAGAGCTGGAGTATAAGTTTTTGTTCTTTTTCTCAGAATTTGATTTTGCACTTGGACAGCCTTTTTTCCCTTTCTGACTTTGCTATTTGGAGTTGTTTTGTGATGCTTTTTCTCTGTTGGTAACATATTGGGCACAGATACCACATCTTCAGCTGCCATTCAGTCTGCCTCTGCTTTTGAACCAGAAGTTGTTGGAATAGAGCCTGGTTAGGCAAGTACTGTGGTTGAAAATATAACTACCATTTTTATATCTCCTTGTTATGTATCAAGATAAATTCAGCAACTTTTCAATTATAAGAACTTTTGTAGTACAAGAAAAATATCTAGAACTATTAGGATTGAATCGACCAGCCCAGGGTTACATCTCTGCGTTGTTTTAAACTGAAATTGGTCTTGGCTATAGAATACTAGGAGAAACCTCACTGATTCAGAAACTCATTATTCTGTGTTAAATGAGCTGTCTAACCTACCTTTAGGAAAAACTGGTTATTGACAAGAACTAATGTTTTTCCAGCTTATTACTTTAAAAGATTAATTTTGAATGTAGTTACCTCTTTCCACCTGTTATCTAATGATCCCACATAGTTGATACTCAGTATACTAAATCGAGAGTGTGATGTATAGGTTATGGAGTTCTCTTAGCACTCTGACCAGACAACAGAACCAATTCATTCTTTTCTTGTTCAAACCAGGCTTAATGGTTCCTAACATATAGAGGATGTTTCAGTAGGAATTATATCGGATTCTGTAGGAAAACGTGAAACAGTAGTTCTTGAGAAGAAGTGTCTTGAGTTTCACTGCTGTTGAAAAATGTTGGGTGCTTTTTAAGATGCTTGAACGTTTGCATTCTCCTATAGACTAGTCTTCATCTATGACGGAATTTACAGTGCTCTTCAGTTTATAAAACGTGTTTTGTATGTGTCTACTTCAGTGTGAACTCTCTGTAGGTTCTAATGGGAGTTCCATCACCTTGCTTATTTTGTGTATCTTAATTTTGAGTTGAATACCTACTACGGGGTTATCTGCAATTTCTACAGAAGATTTCTGATGTTAGAGCCTAAAATGTGTGATAGCTATGTATGATAGCTATTAAGGCTTTAGATTCAGTTGAAACTTTTTTTTTTTTTGGTACCAAAATTGATGATTGAAGAGTTGTGGAGAAGTCTCAAGTTTTTCTTGAATGCCTTAATCGAACTTGCTGTTCTTGAGACCAATAATATGCTAGTTATCTTTAGCCTAACTTTATAAAACCCTTGAAAACAGAGTACAGTTGAGATATGTAATGGCAGACAGCTTTTTGAGACTGAAAGGCCGTTTGCTGGACTTGCTCCAGTATCATGTTCTTCAGTCTGCTATACCGGAGATGTTAAGAGTTGGATCCTAACATGTGCTAGCCAGATGGGAAAGGATCATTTCTCCCAACATACTGACAATGATTTTCCTCAAACAGTCTAAGATGGATTAGGCCTCCTTTATTGCAAGGGCATGTTAATGGTTTGTGGTCATCTTGTTATTTGGCAGGACTCCCCAGATACTCTTTTGGAAAGCCATCTTCTGTCTCTTCTGTTCTGTCCAGTTAACATAGGCATATGTGGCTATTCCTCCCATGGTGCAGTCTTCGTGCTTTCCTTTTTTGAATTTTCTGAGATTTCTACTGGCCCGTCTCTCCAACTTACTGAGTTCACTCTGTTCATAGCACAGTCATCTGGTGTATCAACCCCTTACCCAGTTCTGTCATCATATATTCTCTTTGAGGGCCTTACCGAGTAAGTGTCAGTTATTAAATTAACATTGCTTTGTAGCTCATCAGGAGTGGCCTCAGCCTCTAGCTTGTGTAGGAAACCAAGGATTTACTGTGAAAAAATAGTGTTTCATATTTTTGGGGGTGAGGAAATTGTTGGCATAGTATTTTCTTTGGATTGGAACTAACTTAAAAAACACTCCCCCCAAAAAAAAACCACCAAGAAAACAAAAATCAACAACCCAGAAAAACCACCCCCTCTCCCATTGCAATTTCCAGCCTACCTGTCAAGTCTTGTTATTTTGGAGTCATCTCCTGTCTAGTCTCGAAAAAATAATTGGTAAACAAGGCCAGATCTTTGAGCCTCTCAGGAGTACTTTTCATTTTCTTTAGATGCCAGTTGTGTTATTCATCTTAATAGTTTCTGCCCCCGCTGCTGCATTTTGCTCTCTGAAAAGCTTTTTAAAATTTTAAGTACCTGCTGTGATGATGAATTTCTCTGCAGTCCTGGGAGAAGGCGTTTTGTCTCGAGGTTGTGTGTTTTGTGTGTGTCTAAACTGATATGACATCTTAATTCCAGCTGTCATTGAGTTTTGTTTATCCTAAAAGATACTTTTGAATTATAAATATGTTGCACTGTGTGTGACAGTTTTTCCAAAATTTCTTTGAAAAGATTTATCTTGATGGAGTTTTTGAGAGCTAGTTCAGGCAGTTTTGGAGCCAGTGCTGTCACTATTATTGACAATTCTTCTCTTGGTCTTTCTGCTACTGTTTGTTTCTGAGTCACCTCTGGCACTGTGCAGTCAATTGTAATTGAATTTTAGTTACTGCTTTTACTGAACTTTTTTACTGAGTGGCGTGTTGCAGTGGAAGCTGGTTCTTATAGAAGAATGTAGATGCCTGTGGATGGACAGGACTACAGATAAATTAATTTTCCAGAGAATTATGCCTGCTGTCTTTTGGTTATTAAGAACTGACAGCTTAGCTGTGGTGATCTCATGAAAGAGATGCAGATGCATGTGAAACTTTCTTCCATGATTTAATAAGAAAGAAGGGGAGTGAGGAGAGTAGGAAATTTTTAAGGAATCATTTTATATGTAATGATCTTTGTAATATTGATTTTTGCCAACATCTTTCAGAGTTGTAAAATACAACTTTGTGTTCACTGATACTAGGCTGTGTGCTCAGATGTGAGTATGCCAGTATGTTTATTCTTGGCCAGATAAAATAGACATGACCTATATCATGCACAACAGGGTAGATTGAATATTTTGTCCTAAAATTTACTAGAGCTGTAAGGAGGAATTTAGGAATTTCAGGTGGTACCATGTTTCAATTGAAGGGTTTTTTTTTTCCTGAGTGTTTTTTTTTTTTTTTCCTTGTTTTTAGCTGAAGTTCTTCAGAAAAACTTTATCATGTCATGTTTTTGTATGAGTTGGGGGCAGTCCTTACTCTACTTGATGAGAGGCAGTGTGTCTGTCTGCAGTGGTGAAAGTGTAGGAAATGCGGGGAAGAGGGGAAACAAAGACGTGCGGGAAAGAAATGAACGGATTAAGTGTATGACATTTAGTCTGTGAATTGTTCGCTTTTCAAAGGGCACTCTTCTTCAGTAATCAGTTTTAGTCTACCAGAAATACTCATCTCATATTGTACATGTCCATTAAATCAATACTCATTCTAGTGCCCTGAAGAGTAAGTTATAAAGAGATTTATTTAAATTGGGTGTCTTGTCGTGAAATACACAGAGAGCTTCTTCACTTTTGTGTCAGATACTATTCAGTTGTCTGGCCAGCTAAAATTAGATGTCTTTGTACAATAATATCAAATTACTGTTTGTTGTTTAGTAGGGCTATAGCAGAGTTTTTTGTTAGCGAGATGCAGCATCACTTTTTATTTCTTAATTTATTTTGAAATTGATTGAAACAGTGGACGATTGCTATATGAGCTTCAGCCACCAGGTGGTAGAATATTTCAAGAGTAACTCACACTTTGATAGAGGAGCATTCTCTCGCCTCAATTTCTGGCTTTTTCAATCCATGCCTTTTTTTTGCAGATACTTTGCTTTTTGACGGCTTGTTCAATAAATTGATGCTTCTAAACAGACATAAACCTCTGTTCTTAATTTCTTTGTCAAAGTAACCATCAGTTAAATCTAAAACTGCCTGTTAATAAAGTCAAAGGGCTTAAAGGGAAAATGCTTTGATGTGCTTTAGATCTAACATCTGGAAATGTTTTCAGTGGATCTTTATAGCACCTTCTGTGCACTGAAGTTGAAGAATTTTAAATATTCTACATTAACTGGAGGAAATACATTTACATGGGATGCTCTGAAAGTAATACCTCTTATTTTATTGTGTTAGCCTGTGACATCAGAGGCAGATGTTGTTGGTATGGCAGTAGGGGTTGAATGTTCCCACCAGTATTCCATTAGTGTTTTGTTGCTGTGTGAGAGATGGCATCAGAGGGGCAGGCTGACAAAATGGCATTTGACATGGAAGTGAATATAAACCAAAGATGTGTCACTGAATTCCTCCATGTGGAATTCATTGGAAATGAAATGTAGAAAATATTGTGCCTGTGGACATTCATCAATCTCGCTGAACATTTATGGAGGTTGCACAGTGAGGTGCATTTCAGGAGTGATGACAGTGGGTCACCTTCACTGATGCAGATCCTTATGAGTGTGGCATGCAAGCTCTTGCTCACCACTGACAAAAATAGTGGTGACTGTTGAAAAACAGTGTTTTGTAGCTGAGAATTTCCTCTATCAAATCGTATTATTGTGCTCTTTGTTGTGGTTTTTGTGGAAATAAGTAGGAGGCATTACTTTCAGAGTGACTTATGTAACTGATAATGTGACTTTAGAAAATGAGGTTGAAATACCTCTTCCTGATGATTCTTTAATTAAAGGAGGAATAGCTTTTGTACCACTTACTACATCTCCATTTGTTCATACTTAAACTGAATGACTGCAATATTTCAGAAGCTTAAGCTGTTATTGATGTCCTTCTTTCAGCGTAGCAGGGAACTGCAATTTATAACCATATATTTTATTTTAAATGGTGGGAGTTGTGCCTCATTTGGGAAAAATAAGACTGGTAATGGATGGAGATAAATAATACAAATAGCAGAAAATAATTAAAAAAGAAAAAACTTGTCTGTGAATGAACATCCTGATGTTTAAATCTTGCTGGGACTGTTATAATATACTGAAAGTTTGTTATTACTACAAGCAAACTGCTATAGTTCTGACTTAAAGTTAAAAAACAAACAAACGAAAACAATGGCACAACATTTATGTGGCAGTATATGAAACCAATAATATGCTTTTGTATATTTTGCAGACTTTTGCTTGTAGGAGGCTGTGAAACAGATGAAGATGGAGTATCTAAAGCATCTGCTTGTGGGATATCTGCTTGGAGAGTTCTATCAGGATCTCCCCATTATAAACAGGTTACTAGTTATGAAGATGATATTAAAACAGTAAGTATATTTCCTCTTTTTAATTTTTTGGGGAATGATTATTGTAATTAACAGAGTTATCTAATGTTCAGTATGCATCTTTCTGCTATTTTAAAGTTATGGTATGAATTTCTAATAATTTATCTCTTTCTCTCTAGTACATATAACTTTTTTTTCTGTAGTTTGCTTTGAACCTCAAGTTTTTGATGATCTCTTTTCTGTGGTTTTCAAAAAACTCAAAAGTCAACAACAAAACAACAAAAACACAAAACACAACAAATGTTCACTGTCAATTTAAAAAAAATTGAAAAAGTAATTTTTTTTCTTTTTAATTATAACAAAAGGCAGTACATCTATGGTAAATGTTTCAGTTTATCTGATTCCTGACTTCATTTATTTCTAGTAAAAATAAATGTTTGATTTGGTAACAGCTATTATTTGCAAGTTTGCGAGGCAGTGGCACAAAGCTATACTAGAGTAGGTTCAGAGTGAATATTAGGAAAAATTTCTTTACTGTGAGATCAGCTGAACTCTAGAATAGGTTTCCTAGGGAGGTGTTTGATGCCCCATCTCTGTCATTGTTCAAGAGGCACTGAACAATGGCATGCTCTAACTTTTAATTAGCCCTGAAGTGGTCAGCCATTTGGACTTGATGGTCTTTGTAGGTCCCTTCTGGCTGAACTATTCTATAAATAAATAAAGATATAGTGAAATGAATTTACATTATACTAGGACAAATTCCAATATTTATTCTTGTATAAATATTAGTTATTACAGAATTAATTAATCTGTTCATTATGAATAGCTAGTGCTTTTCTGCAATATGATACATACACAGTGAAACAGGCAAAGTTATTCTTGCTTTATTTTGAAATAGACAGCCTAAAAAAGTTTAAAGAATTCTGGAAAGATGTTTTAATACTTTAGATTTGACTTATTTTTTTGGTGCATAAAACAATGTATGAGATTCATTTCTTGGTATGTTTCTGTTCTCACAGGCGCAGAGAAGAGGATTATTAAGGATTATGAATTTAAGATTTTACAGCAGACGGGGAACAGAACAGGTATTAAGGTCTAGGTTTACCATAGAAACGTATTCTACTAACATAATTGTCTGTTAATGACTGCCTGAGAGATGGATCTGAAAGGAGTTTTTAATTTATGCAACAAAAGAATTAATGTTTTTATGAAGCTTATAAAAAATAATAAGCTTTTAATTTTAAATGGAGTAGCTTCTCTGGATTTCTTGAAAATCCTATTAGTTCATCTGCTGAAGCTTGAATTTTGGGATTTCCAGCATGCTAACAGGAACAAAGTCAGTGATGTAGAGCTCAGTTTTAAATACAAGCTTTCCTTCAAAGGGAAGGTGCAAAGAGCCACCCTAGTGCTTATTAATGAATATAATAAACATAGCATCTTAGGTAGATGCTCCAAAAGAAGAGATTTGGTTTTGTCATTTTTTTTTTCCAACGACATAACTTGAGGGGAGGAAAAAAAAATCAAAAACCAACCTTCTGCACAATTCCACTCCTTTAAGAATATTAACAAAAATCCACTTAATTTACAGGCCTATGATTTTTGTACAGCAAACCATGAATAATTAATGTAAATTTAGATAGGGAAAACAGACTCTTTTTTTACTCGATGCTAACAGATACTATGGAAGGGTTTTCCTAAACAGATCTAAGTGTTTAAGATGAGTCAAACTTATACTATGAGGGTGCATGTGAAAATAGCAAAACTGAAACACGGAATCACAGAATGGCCAGGGTTGGAAGGGACCTCAAAGATGATGAATCTCCAACCCCCCTGTCACATGCAGGGCCACCAACCTCCCCATTTAATAGTAGATCAGGCTGCCCAGGGCCCCATCCAATCTGGCTTTGAACACCTCCAGGGATGTAGGATCCATGACCTTTCTGGGCAACCTGTTCCAGCACCTCACCACTCTTTCTGTAAAGAACTTCCCCCTGACATCCAACCTAAATCTTCCCTTCCCTCAACTTAAAACCATTTTGCCTTGTCCTGCAGTTATCTACCCTTTCAAAGAGTTGATTCCCCTCCTGTTTGTAGGCTCCCTACAACTAGTTTTGAACAGTTTGAACGAACTTAACAAACAAACCATGAATATGTGTCTTGGATTCCCCCTTTCCTTGAGGGAGTGAATGTTAAAGTCTCATCACACTGAAATGCTGGTGTATGCTTTCTATGCTTCTAAAACTTTGTACACAGTAGTTTTGGCTTTCTTCTGCATACCTTCAGGGCTATCTACTCAGTATCTGCATCACCTTCTCTTGCCCCTTGTTTATGGTTTATTTGTAGCTTTTGTTTGATTCACTCCTGTTTCCAATCAGAAATAAGCTTTCCCCCTGTGATTTATTTGCAAAGAACAATCTATCTCCCGCTCTGCACTGTGTTCTCTGGTGGGAAAAATGGCTTGTATGGTGTCATATGGACTTTAGGAATAATCTTTGTAGATTTTTGAGGTTTTTAGGTGAATGGCTTAAAGAAAAAACTGGATGCTTGGTTGGATGGTGGAATCAGGTCTTTCTGAATTTCTCTCAAGGGTAGAATGGGGAGAGATTTTATTTCGTTCTCTGAAAACAAAAAAGACAAGGCTAGTTCTGTGCTAAACTTCATCTTCACTGCATTTGCTAATGATGAATTTACAAACAAAAACAGAGATAGTTGTTACTGAATGTTTTTGTCAAATTTCTGAAATTATAATTTAAATGTGGGAGATGCATTTTATGTTCTTAGTAGGGAATTGGCAACAGTGTTAAGATGTGACAGGCACAGCAGCTAGAGGACTACCTGTATTTGAGATTTGATTCTTAGTGTTGGTAACTTAAATGACAGTTTTAAAATGTGAAGTGACAATCTATTGAGCTTCTCAGTATCTCGTTCTGCAGTTCCATCAAGCTGACAAGCTGTTTACTGAGCCGACATTGCCTGCTTTGTCAAAGGATAGATTAATCTCTGTAGATATCAATGCCTGGGTTTTAAATATGAAAGTTTTAGCAACTACCAAACATCTAAATTCAAACAGCAATAGGATTGTTACTGATGACTAAGTAGATGTTTAACCCTTGCAAAAATCTGTGATCTGTAGCACTGATTGCTTAACTGAATGGGTTGTATATTTTAGGCATGCTTTAAGCTTCTAAGTTCTTCATCAGTTCCTATTTTTTAGCATTCCTTGCATGCAACTGGATTTATGAAGAGAGAATTGCCTTCAGTAAGCATGCACTATTCCTTGAGAAACTAGAGCACAGATTATAGCACTCTAGGTACTTCAGAACATAATTGGAGAATGCTTAAAAATTATTTCTGTTAGGAAAATAATAATGATTTGCTTAACAAAATCTTAATTATGCCTTCCTTTTTGAGTAACAACATACTTTACGCTTGGCTTTAAGCAGAGCTCTCTATAGTTGCAAACCACTGTACAGCATGAGAGCAGTGAGTAGATTACTTGATATTGTTATTTCTATGGCATAACTAGAAAATAAAGCAGAAATAAAAACAATATTAAAAAGCCAAAAACATTCTCAAAAGCACACACACAAAAATCTCAAAAATACATATTACTAATGTGTTACTGTCTCTTAGAGAGACAGTAGAGAAATGAGGTTGCTAAATGCCTTCTCTAAACAGATCATTTAAGAGCAGCTTTTCAGGTTTCATTTATAAATAAATTCATATACTTGGAGTTTTGTCAGCTGTATTGTAGTGTTCTTCCTTTATAGAGATTGCTTTTCACTCCTCTGTGCCACAGATGTCAGTTGTCTTTTTAACTTTATTCTGACCCCCCCTTTCTTTTTCCTGACAATATTTTGCAGGATGGAATTTTCAAGATGAATCTTTCCCCTGATGGAGCTCTTCTGGCAGCTATTCATTTCTCAGGGAAACTAACAATCTGGTCTATTCCATCTCTCAGACAACAAGGAGAATGGGACCAAACTGACCAGGTATGAGCGTTTGGAAGCTAACAGGCTGTTCTTTAATCCTCTATGGATTTGTTTGCTGAGGAGATAAAGAGAATTTCATTGACTTGTGCTTTAACTATTAGTTAGCAATAATTTTTCTATTGAAACTTGATAACTTAAACTTTAATTCATTACATTATAGCTGGTTCTTAAAGTTTAATGAGGTATATTGTTACCAGGTGGGTAACTAGTACAGGTGGACTGAACTGCTGTTTTTAAATATGAATGGAGGCCAACATGGGGAACTTGAAATGGTTGAAACCAAACTTTGCTGTGTTCATTTCTTTCCTTCCTTCTACGAGATAACACTTCAGAATAATTTGACTGTCAGAATGGTGTCAGTATGTCACATGTTAGAGAAACTGTTTGCAAAACTAAGTTTGGGACCTTATGTTAGGAAGTGCCAGACTTGTACATTGAAAACTTGAAAACTTGCATGTTACTGGTGTGAATTTAAGCATGGAGAATTAGAAATGAAATCATTTTCAAAGAAGATCCCTAATAACTATGTTCTTTGAGTAAAGGCAACACTTTCTTTCAAGAAAAATATGTCTACTTGTAGTTTTGAAAAGGCAGACCTGAAAATAATGCACACTAGTATCTGAAATATTCTGGTTTTAGGCCATGTCTCTTAGGAATCAAGAATTAAGGTGGAAAGCTTTTCATCTGAAGGTGTGTTATGTTATAATTTACAAGATGTGACTGATGTTATATAACCAGTAAAATGGGATCTTTGGTCACTAAGTTTAGATATAATCAATTATATCCAGTGTCTCCTATGCAGTGTTTATCTCAGGTTATTTTAGTGCATGTAAGTGTGTTTCTTACTAGAAAATAGTTATAAAACTGAATATTTTCTCCTTAGCACTAAACAATTGTGTTTTAGTGCATCTGTTGATATAATAAATTGACATGTCACCATGAAATACTTGCAGTTTCTGACTTCTGCATGGTAAACGTATGCATAAAGTATTGACTCCATTCAAAATTCAAATAAATGTAGGTCACTCCTAAAGCAATACCTCCTACTTATTTCCATGAAAGCTACATAAGCTACAAAGAGCACAGAAAAACTTCTTTATAGAGCAGGTTCTCAGCAACAAAACATTGATTTTTCAACATAGTCTCTGCCATTGGCTATGCATTTTTGTCAGTGATGAGCCTGCATACTATCTCATAATAATCTGCGCCCGTGAAGGTGAGCCACTGACTCTTGCCACTGCTGAAAGGCACCACCCACCACCTCACTGTGCTCACATCCACTATTTGATCTCTGTAAACATCAGCACGCATAGATGAATGTCAACAGGTGCGCTTTTTTTCCACATGGAGGAATTCAGTGGTACACCTTTGCTTTATATACGCTTTCGTGTCAAATGCCATTTTGTCAGATTGCCCTCTGCTGCCGTCTGTTACACGACAACAATATTTGTGTGGAATATTGTCAGAAAGGTTCAAACTCTACTGCCACATCACCAACATCCGCTTCTGACATTGTGGACCAACATAATGCCTCCGATTCTGTTACTTTTCAGAGCATCCCTTGTAAATATATTTTCTCCACTTATCATAGATTCTTCAGTTTCATTGTGCAGTAAGTTCTGCAAGCTCCAAAGCAGAACACTTCTCAGTGATACCTATAGGCAGGTTTCTATAATAGGAAAGGGGACGGTGTGGAAAAATGTCTTCAGGCTGTCCAGAGTGGTGGTGGATGCTCAGTCCCTGAAGACATTTTAGGTCAGGCTGTATGGAGCTCTGATCAGCCTGGTCTAGCTGTAGGTGTCCCTGTAACATAGTCCTAGCTGTAGGTGTCCCGGTAACGAGTGGCATCACCCAGGGGTCTGTCTTGGGACCGGTACTCTTTAACATCTTTATCAGTGACATCGATGATGGAATTGAGTGCACCCTCAATAAGTTTGCTGACGACACCAAGCTGAGTGGTGCAGTTGACATGGTTGAAGGAAGGGATGCCATTCAGAGGGACCTCGAGAGGCTAGAAAGGTGGGCCTGGGTGAACCTGATGAGGTTCAACACGGCAAAGTGCAGAGTTTTGCACTTGGGCTGGAGGAATCCCAGGCATCCATACAGACTGGGAGGAGCGGTCCTTGAGAGCAGCCCTGTGGAGAAGGACCTGGGGGTCCTGATAGATGAAAAACTTAGTATGAGCCAGCAGTGTGCCCTTGCAGCTCGGAAGGCAAATGGTATCCTGGGCTCCATCAAGAGAGGGGTAGCCAGCAGGGACAGGGAGGTGATTGTTCCCCTCTACTCTGCTCTTGTGAGGCCCCATCTGGAGTACTGCGTCCAAGTGTGGAGCCCCCAGTACAAGAAAGACAGGGAGCTGTTGGAGAGGGTCCAGAGGAGGGCCACAAAGATGATCAGGGGACTGGAGCACCTCCCCTATGAGGACAGGCTGAGGGAGCTGGGCTTGTTCAGCCTGGAGAAAAGAAGGCTGCGGGGTGACCTCATTGCAGCCTTTCAGTACCTAAAGGGAGCCTACAAAGAGGAGGGGAATCAACTCTTTGAAAGGGTGAGTGACAGCAGGACAAGGGGAAATGGTGTTAAGTTGAGGGAAGGGAGATTTAGGTTGGACGTCAAGGGGAAATTCTTTACAGAGAGAGTGGTGAGGTACTGGAACAGGCTGCCCAGAGAGGTTGTGGATGCCCCATCCCTGGAGGTGTTCAAGGCCAGGTTGGATGGGGCCCTGGGCAGCCTGGTCTAGCATTAGGTGGGATGATTGGTGGCCCTGCATGTGGCAGGGGGGTTGGAGATTCATGATCCTTGAGGTCCCTTCCAACCCTGGCAATTCTGTGATTCTTTGTTGCAGGGGAGTGTGATGAATTTTGCAACAGATGATCTTTAAAGGTCCCTTCCAACCTATATGGTTCTATGAAATGAAGGGAAATTTTTTCCTTTTGATATTATTATGGCAGTGAGGGTAATTGAATGGTTTCAAGAAAAATTACAAAAACAAAAGGCCAGGAACTTTTGACTATATGAAAGGTTTAAGCCAATTAAATAGCTGAGTGATAATGGTTGATTGGGTGCTGCTTTTTGTTCTGCCAGCAAGTAGGGAAACCGTTGGCTTGGAAACTTGACAATGTTGTATAGTTTAAGAAGGTCAATAAAGCTGGCATAGGGTCTGGACCACTAGTCTGGAAGTGGAATTGTTCAGTCTTGAGGAGGCTCAAGGGAGGCCCTACAGCTCTCTACAACTACCTGAAAGGAGGTTGCGGCAAGTTGGCCTCTCCTCCCAGGTAACTGGTGATAGGACTAAAGGGAATGGCCTCAAGCTGTGCCAGGGGAGGCCCAGATTTAATATTAGGAAGAATTTACTGTTAGAACTCGTGCTCGGGGAAGTGGTGGTGTCACTACCCTGAAGGTGTTTAAAGAAGGGGTAAATATAATTCTTAGGGTTGTGGGTTAGTGGGTTATTGGAGGTAGGTGGACAGTTGGACTAGGTGATCTTAAAGATCTTTTCTAACCCTAATGATTCTAAGATTCTGAATTTTGGCTACTGTTGTTATATAGTTGGGTCTGGTTAGGCAATGCTGACTGATTGAGAAAACTAGCGGTCCTTTTTTTTTTTTTTCTTCTGTAGCTTTGGAGATAAGTACAATTTCATGAAAGTAAGCGTATGCTTTTTTATTAGAAATTTTTGTGGGAGCATTTTCGCTGAAAGATGAGTGGGCCAGTGATGGAGCAGATATGCAGATTGCCTGCGATACAAAGATTTGCTTGTACATTAACCCTTTTCTCTCTTTTTCTTTTCTTTAGCCAGGTTATGATGAAGTCAACCCAGACTGGAAACTCTCTAGTGAAAAAAGAAAGAAAATAAAAGGTACGTGATAGAGTTGAATTATTATTTTAAATCATTGTGTTGTTAAAGCTTCTTCATGGCTAACCAGCTGACTAAGTATTGAAGTAGCAGAAGGGTGTTAAGCTGATCTATTTCTAAGTGCTGTTTGGGGAAGGTGGCTTTTTTTCAGAGAGATGGGAAATGATAATATATTAAACAAACTGTTTGTGGCGAATATTTTGTTCCAACGTCCAGTTACCATACAGGTGACACGGTTTCCCTCCTCTGTTATGCTTTTTTTTTCTTGTTGGCACTTTAATATTCTTAATAACTTCATCTTGTAGGCTGTCTCAGGAGTCTTGATCACAGTTGTCAGTTTTTCTCAAAAGCAGTGAAACCTTTTTTGTTTCATCAGTATAATGTTCTTGGTTAGAGAGACTTGATCAAGGATGTCCTGGGAAATATGATAGAGATGTTTATCAGATGTCTAAAATTTGTCACGTTTTATGCAAGTAAATCAGTTTATTGTAAATTCTTTTTCTAAATTATATTAAAAAGTAATCAGATTAAATAAAAAATTGAGTTGCTTTCTCCCCCCCCTCCCTTCCCAGCAGCTTTAGTTAATACAGGAATGGTTTCACTAAACCAGCAGATGTAAAATACAAATTCAGTGAACCAAGGATGTGTATAAAATAATGAATGTTTGTTAAATTAGACCATCAGATGATAATTCTTAATAGTTGAAGCCACTTCAGTTTTTATCTGGTGTTTAAAATTGCCTTTCCTTATATGGTGCTTTCTTATTTCTTTATTTCAGATAAAGAATCCTATTACCCATTGATAGATGTAAATTGGTGGGCAGATAATTCTGTGATCCTGGCTCGTTGCTCCGGTGCATTGACTGTGTCATCAGTCAAAACATTAAAAAACTTGCTGGGGAGGTCATGTGAGTGGTTTGAGAGTTCTCCTCAGGTCACTTCAGCTCATGATGGAGGATTTCTAAGTCTGGAGGTGAGGAATGCACATAAGCAAGTATAAGGAATGCAGTAGAAAGTGTTTTCTGTTCTATATGTTACACACATATATATTTTTATTAATAGGGAAAGTGATTCTTCCTTATCTCTAGGCAGGCAATTCTGAACCTCCTGCAATTCAGATGTCTTTATAAAAATCTTAATTGCCAAGTAACTTGGCTATTACACTTACCAAGTAATCGCCAGGTGTAGATGCAAAACTTCTGGAAGCCTGAATCTGAATTAAAGAATCTTGCTGTGGGGAAACAGTTTGTCAGCTCTCTCTCTTTTTTTTTTTTTTTTTTTTAAACTGCTTTGTTAGTGCATTTGAAGAATATTGCAAGCATCCCTCTCATTTTGAAACAGATGTTTCTTGCAGAGAGAGTATGTTTAAGAAAAGCAAGGAGCAAGTTAAAGTTGGCCAAGCTTTGGAAGGGATCTATTTTTTATTCATCTTTAATAGCGTTCTGGACAGGAGTAGAATATAACTTTGGTAATGAAGTAGACCAGGAATTTTCTTCAAAAATAAGAAGGCTTACACTGGAATAGATCTTAAACAACTTAAAAGTTAAATATTTATCAAAATAGATGAGTACATAACAAAGCTTTTTGTATATATTTCTGGAAAGTTTTGTTATTTAAGAAATGAAGTAGAGCCAGTGACTGGCATGTTACAGCCTATGGAACAACAATTTGAAAATACATCTGCATTGAACAGGAAGATATAATTTGCTTAGCTAATAGTTGAAAACATTGTTATACTCTGCAGTAAGCTGTATAATTATACTGAGATTAAATATATCTCCGTAGGTCTGTACTGTCTGTAGATGTTATAAGGTTGAGTGTATCTAGTATAACAGTGGACTACTGTTAAGAAGCCTTTGCCCTTGCTTTATTAAGAAAGTGATGAAACCTCAAATTTGGAAGACAGACTCAGCCAGGGCTTGTGGAGGGCATTAATCAAGCTGAGAAATAAAGGGTTTGAGAGAAACTGTTGATTTTGAAATTCAAAGTACTAGAAGTGGGCATGTACTTCTTTATCACAAAGATATACTAGGTAGAAACTTTCTATTTTAGCCTTAAGAATTGTCTTCTGTGCAGTGTGAAATAAAACTAGTTCCAAAAAGATTACGCTTGGAAAGCAGACCTGGTGATGAAGATGAGGGGGAAGATGACTCTGACTCAGATGATGAAAATTCTGCTAAGGATAGATACTTCAGCTACCTGAAGCAAGGCCTATACTTTGTGACAGAAATGGAACGATTTGCTCCTCCACGGAAACGTCCGCGTACTATTACTAAGAATTTCCGCCTTGTTAGCTTGAGGTCCACAACTCCAGAGGAACTTTACCAGAGAAAAGTGAGTATGAAAGGGAAGATTCCATCTCTGGTAATGAGCTTTAATTGAACAGAGTTTTTTTTAGAGACTTGCTATATTAACACTAGGCACATATTTCTAAGGGCCTCATGGATGGCAGTATGCAGTGTTATCTAACATAAGTTAGGTAAAACCAGCATTATAATAATTAAAATAACAGGATGTTTGCTGGTCATCATGTTTCATTAGAGTCATTAGACCAGACTCATTGTGCTAATGTGAGTGTTCACAAACAGTGGATGAATGGGTGGGTATATTGAATTAAGTTAACTTAGCTTATTATTATCCAGAGAATGGGTTAATTTATACCTTATATTGCTATTATATAAATGTTTTTTGAGACATGCCATATATACAAAGTAGCCTTGTGACTCTTATCACAGAAGAGATGCTTCTTTATTTTGAAGACTACTCTAGGCAGGACTTTGTTTAGAACACTTCAGTTGTTCTAATGGTAAGCCAAAACTGTAGCTATTAGAGTTTCCAGGGGGTATGGGTGGCACTGCCATCTACAACATCACTAATGTCGTAGTGACTGCCTAAATAATTTCTTTCTTTTTTACTGAGAAGTTTGTATTTTTGTAGAGCTTTCTATCAGATCTGAGTTAAGAGTTTTGCATATTATCTTACATGATGTTTGCTTTCCTACCTGCATAACCACACCTGGAGTAGTTATCCCTCTTACCTGTTTTAATACAGAGAATTAATTATTCATTGCTTAATGTTGACTTTCATTTTCGTGTTTGCTTTTTAGATTGATAATGAAGAATATGAGGAAGCTCTGTCTTTGGCTCAAGCATATGGCCTTGATTCTGATCTCGTGTATCAGAGGCAATGGAGAAAGTCAGCTGTTAATGTTGCTTCAATTCAAGACTATTTGGTGGGTTTGTGTAACTTTAGCATTTTTTTTTTCTAAGAGTGGCTGTGTAATCTTCACAGAAATCTCCATTGTGTTCTAATTTATGCAACATAAATCGGAGGCAGTTCAGAGAGTTGTCCTGTAAATGTCTATTGTTTCTCATGTGGGAGAGAGTGATCTTGTTAATTTAACTGAGGGCCTGATCCAGAGACCTTAGAACTTGCTTTTATCTGAAATTAGAAAATATCTCCAAGGAGAAATTTCCATCAATGTAGTCTCTCTGGTGTAATCTATTCTCCACATGCAGCACTAGATTGTTTCCTGGCAAATAAATCATAACTGAAAATATATTGTATTTCAGAAATTTCCAGGTATTGTAGAAAGTTATTTGGAAAGATTAAGTTGGTATCCATAGCAAAGGTTGAATAATGAAACTTGCATTATATTCAGCCTGTAACTGGAGCTCTTCTGCAGAATCCAACATAGTTTTTTTATTTGTTTTGGTGTGAAAGAAGATAATCCATCAGACAAGCATTGTCAAAGATGCACAACCTACTGGTGCAGTGGTGTAATATCTCCCAAGATATCAAGAGAATATATGCTGATTTTATTTTTTTTCAAGTCATATTAATTGGAAGGTCAAAATAAGCAACCCTTCTCCATGCGGTATATAATCTCAACCAAAAATCAACCAATAAATCCAATAATATTTTGTGACCTTGCTTTTTCCTTTCTGTCACAGAATCTCATAGGCATGTGAAGAGGCCAGTACTGAAAATGACTCCAGTGCTGTTGTGGAATACATTGAATCTATGATACCTATATCTTTAGCTCCAAAACATTATATTTCTTATAGTATAATCAGCAAAGATACTAATTAGAGAACAGAAGTAGTAATTTCTTGACTTATCAGCAACAAGACATCTGGCATTTGTACATTAGCATTGCAACGAGTCTTACCTTCATTATGTTAACTGAACAAAGTAAAATTCATGTACTGATAAACAAAACTGTAGATGACCATTTGTGGGGTATCTGTTTTTGGTTCACGCTGAAAGTCATCAGATTAGCTTGACGTTTTCTAAGTGGTGGAAACAAATTAAGAGATTTTAACAACTCTGGTTTCATTGCTTTGGATTGAAATGGGGGCAGAGTGGCTGGAAGGCTATGTGGAAGAAAAGTGTATGGGGTTATTAGTCAACAGCCAGCTGAATATGAGCCAACAGTGAGCCCAAGTGGCCAAGAAGACCAGTGGCATCCTGGCTTTATATAAGAAATAGAGTAGTCAGCAGAACTAGGTGGTAGTTCCTATCGACTTGGAGCTGGTGAGGCTGCACCTCAAATACTATGATAACTGCCCAGGAAAGTGTTGGAGTTACTGTCCCTGGAAGTGTAGAAAAGGGTAGACGTGGCACTGAGGGACATGGTTTAGTGGTCTGGTGCTTGTGGGTAGTTGTTGGACTAGATGATCTTGGAGGTCTTTTCCAACCTTAATGATTCTAAGATTCAATGAAACATAACAATGGACCTATACTCTTGTTCTTGGACAGAGCAAAATTAAGAAGCGTGCGTGGGTTCTTCACGAGTGTTTGGAAAGAGTTCCAGAGAATGTGGATGCTGCTAAGAAGTTGCTTCAGTATGGCTTGAAAGGCACAGACCTGGAGGCTCTTGTGGCCATAGGAAAAGGAGAAGATGGTGGCAGGTTTGGCAAGAGTGTTATCTTTTCTTTTTATTTATTTATTTTTGTTTAAATCAACTAATGAAGTAATAAGTAATATTGAAAATATTGATATGTTAATGCAGAGCATAAGAAGAGTTGCAGTGCTGTGAATCAAAGCACTTAAAGATGCCCACATGCTGCCTGTTTACATTTTACGAAGTACTTTTGTACTGATCTTTCTGTTTTCTCTGTATGTCTGTTATATTTTGCATCATGGAGAACTTCCAATGTCATGATTTTTCTGTGAGGTTCTGTTTCTTCTGCCTTTCCTAGCAGCTGCTGCTGCTCCTACGAGGATGTTTTATTGTATATCTTAGTTGTAATGATGTTTTGTTACTCATTTGAGCGAAATACAGGGGGTCAGAAATACATGCAGAGACCGTCATCATTCAGTTCCTAGTGGTGGAGTAGGATGTTCTTTCTTTATCCAGTCATCTATTACAATTGTGCGCTATAGAAATGCTGCCAATTCCACTACTACCTGTGGAATTTAGAAATATTTAAGTTCTCATCGTTGTTTGTTTTTTTTTTTTTAAGAAGGGTAGGGAAGAGGTGATGCCCTTTGTTGGCTTGAGCTGCGTGTCTTCTCCTTATTGTGGCAGAATTCATTATTATAATTTTCTATGGAAGTTGAGATTTTTATTTAAGACTTAAATAGAAAAGTCTGTTGATAGACATATTCAATAGTTATTTCTTACACTTTTTTGTTGTTTTTTTTGTCCTCCAGATTTATCTTACCAGGGGAAGCAGACGTTGGTATTCCCTATGAAAACTTCTTGTCACCAGATGAAGAAACAGATGCTAAAAATGAAAAAGAGGCCAGGAAGCATCAAGAACTGCTATTATCTTTAAACTTATCAAAGTAAATGCAATGTTAACTATGTTTTATTCAGAATTACAAGATTATTATAAGTACGGAGTTATAAGAGTGTAGTTACTTTCATGTATGTTATTCCTAATAGAAAAGTGGTGGAGATTTTAAATTGGTGTAGTACTGTGTCCAAGTTCTCAGCTTATTAATTTCTCAATATATTTTAGTTGTTAAAATATGTAACTATTGTCTTCATCTACATATGATGCAATGTCAGTTGTAAATGTGAAAGCATCTGTTTTGGAAACAGGCTAACACTGGAACAAAAAGAACTGTGCAGGAGCAGACTGAAGTTGTTAACTTATCTTGATCGCCTTGAAACTTACGAGGTGAGAAACTTGGTAATGGCTTAAGCTCTTTTCGAGTTCCCATTACACAGGTAGTCCTGTAACTTTTTTTTTTGTCACATCATCATATTTTTTGTTATATGTTGTAGTATTAATGTTTATAGTCTCCTTGAAATATAGCAGTCTCTCACTTGAGAAATGTGAGCTGTTTTCTGTTCAAGCTATTGTATTTTTCCTGCTTCAAGGTTGCAGATGGCTAGCTTTTAACTTTGAGAGGCATAGCTGGGCAGAAGCCTGCTTTGAACATACGGTGTCCATTTGCCAACAAAGCAGCCTATTTTCCCCTTTTTCAGGAATAGTTGTGTATAGTTGAAAGTGTATTCAGAGGATTTGGCATTTACACACGCGTGTGTCATTAAAGTAAAGTGTCAGGGGAAATCTGATGCATCTTGAATAATAGAACAATTTTGAGCATAGGAAATAATATAGAAAAACATGAGATGTGGAATGTGGTGTAGGATCACTTGCTTTGAAACTGCATCAGTCAATCTAAAGAAGTCAGTCTAATTCAGATTCTAATTCAGATCTCCTTTTTTTTTGAGTTACAGAAATGAAACTTTTTCGAATGCGAATCTGTATGTTTTTCTTTTTTTTTTTTAATTTAACTTTGCAGTTGGTAGTACTCAGGTTGATTTTTACTACATTCCCTTGTAACTAATGTTGTATAAACTTTAACTAAAATAGAGCAGAGAATTGTCTTAGCTTATCAATCAAAAATGTATCTTTTTCCATACTGGGATAAATTAAAACCAACAAAAAAGTAATCAAAAACAAACAAACAAAAAACAAGCCTCCACCATGTTTTTTTCCAGGTATAATTTATGTTTATTCATGGTATGATGCATATAGTTTTGGATGCTGTTGTGAATCTTGTATAAAATCTGGTCTGTAATTTTTTAAAATTTTTTATTATTTATTTTTTTGTAGGAAATCCTTGGCGGTCCTCATTCAGCTGAACAGCACTATGATGGTGAATTCTTCAAAAAGTTCAGAAATCAAAATATTGTGCTTTCAGCAAGAACTTATGCTCGGGTATTAATATTTTGTTAATTTTTTTCATTATTGTTGCCTTTTATTGTTGCTTAGGTGTGTATTTGTTCTGTTTAACATAGTTGAATCCCAATGGAAGTTTAAGTGGAAGATGTATTTGTTTGATTGTAAATAAGTAAATGCAGGGACCCTGAACAAATTTTCTTTATTGCTGAGAAAATTTTGAAGTTAAGTGTTTGTTATAGGGCCTAAACTTGCATTACGTTCTCTGTTTCAGTTTATATCAGTCTTCTGCAGTGTATTGCTTTTTGTCTTTAGGAAAGCAATGTTAGAGCCCTGGAAATCTTGTTTACGTTCCATGGATCAGCTTTACTTCCACACAGACAGGCAATTCTCTCCAATTTTCCAGAGACTACTTCACCACATGAATATGCTTTCTTGCTGCCTGAGGCTTGGTAAGAATGCATTAGTGGATATTAACTTTCTTTTTTTATTTTTTTAGCTTTGTCTTCATTTCCTGCGCAAATCTTCATTTGCTGTTTTACTTTGTGCTATTTGTAAAAGCTCTTTGTCTTTCTGGGTTATCTAATGGGAAGTAAGGAATTTAGATGTTCTTGTCTCCGTTATCTGTAAGCATGGACTCTTGGCTCTTGATCAAATTTTCATTGGTGTGAATAGAAGTCTGTAAGTGTGTTCTAAGAACAGGCAAAATTAAGAGTCAAAAATAGAATTGTTTTTTTCTTGGATGGCATGTAAATATTGTATTGTTCTGAGTTTGTTTTTAAATACCATTTAATCCTTAAGCAGTCAATAACTTCATCTTGTCACAGACTCCTATTCTCACAAAGGAAGAATTAGGAAAAGGCTTAAATCGCAACTTTCCTTTGAGTATAAAATGTAGTTTACTGTCAATTTCATGTTGACTATTAATATAAACCTTCACAGGAGAGTCTTGAATGTCATACTACTGTTCTCTTATTTAAAAAGTCTTATTTAAAAGAAGTGTTAGCTTCTACGTTGTTTCTTTCAAATGCTTCAATTACAGAATTAGTTTTGAACTATATGCTCAATGCTCACGTGGAATTAGAGATTTCAGTTTTTAGATTTTGCCATAGGACTTTGAACTCTTACTTCAGGAGGATAGTTCTTTTGAATTTTTTTTTCTTTTTTTTTTTTTTTGAGCCTTCCAACATTATAGTTGCATCTTTCATTTGAAAGTTTAAACACTACTTTTTTTGGGTAATTTGCTATGTAGAAGGGTTTTATTTATGTAGTCATTCCTGTGACATTTTCCCAGTTTATAATACTTGTCACTTTTTCTTAGTGGAAGCTGGTGTTTTTTTTTTTTTTTTTTCTTGATATCTAATGTTTGCTAGCATCCTTTTAATCATTTTGTTAATATTAGGAACATGTTCAGTGTGTAAGAACCCTTGTTTAATGTTTTTCTTTAAGGTAACAGATCATAAAGAGAAATTTTTGCTATGTTTATAAAAACAGAAGATTCCAAATTTTCTCTATTGTTTTAATAAGGTATATTATATGAGAAGGGAGGAATGAAGGCCTTTCTGAATTGTCATAATTTCTTGCTGGTGTTCATAAACAACTTCTTATTTCTGAAGGATCGCTTGTTTTATTATTTTTTTTTATTTTTGTTGCTGTGTTTGGTTGTCTTGTTTAAGTAATCAATTGTTTGCTGGGAGGCAAAATTCTAAAGATTTAAAATAAATAAAGATTTCACTGTTAATCTGATAGTGAAGATGTGAAGTCATGGTTTAAGAGCTTGCTTCTGTCTGCTACTGAAAAATGGAAGCATATAGTTTGAATCTTTATTCCTTTGGCAGAATGGAGAGACCTTTCCTGTGCTGTGATCAGTAGATATGTGCAAGTTGCAGAGTAGATAATACCGTATCTTTGAAATGTTTGTCTTTGTGAAATGTGAATAAGGGCAAATAGGATGTGCATGGAAAGTACATGAAATTGTATTGAGCATCTGATCTAACATCTTTCTAAAACTGTAATCACTGTTTCAAAACTGATTACTAACACGGTATTACTAACTACATCTTTGTTTTATTAATGTAGTACAATGGAGCATCTACTAATGAAAATATCTGTTAATGAGAATAATTTACTACGAATTCTTATTAGTTTTAGAAGGTGTCTTTTGAAAAGCAATCAGTTTTTTCTTCCAGATAATGTCAGCTTCTGAGAATTTTCAGTTCACACGAATCTAAATTAATTCATGTGAATCAAAGAGAATTTGAGTTCTCGGTCATCTTAGTATGAGTTTATTGGGTCTTTTTATTTCTTGCATTTTTTTTAATGGGAAATTAGTATAAACAGAATGACTGCTCATCTATAGACACATATTTGTTATGATTTCCAGTTGAGAAGAGTGTGTTATTTAGTTTTACTGTTCTGTAGAGTATGCAGATACAATTTGCCTTAAATGAACTGATTGAACTTATTTGTGTTACAATTTATTGAACTATTTCATTCCTATTTAGTATTAAAAACTTTCAAGTGTTGGCTGTAATAAACATCTGAACAAAAGGAAAACATTGTGAAATGGAAGAACAGGGAAAATGAAGTTCTGCTGAGAGTTGCCCATATCATCTTTGGTTTTTGAGCTTGAATAGATAAGAAGATGGAGTTCTCTGAGGTGACTCCAGTCCTTTTGGAAATTTACCGCTTTGCTCCATGTTCCTCTAGTTAGTTGCTGCCATTTCCATGGGAATTTGGATGAGGAAAAGCTTGAGATTAAATAGAAGGTGCTGTCATGCTTGTACGTGGAACAGGGGAAGTGGGAAAAATAGACACCTCTAACTATTGCTAAGTAAAAAGCACTGGTACGCAATTGTTTGCTATAAAGCACCACCAACATGAATGCACATAGAGTCCTGCATCTGAAGAATGTCAAAACCCAGGAAAAATGTTTTTGTGAAGGTTGCATAGTTACTGTCATTTCATTTTGTCTCGAGCTACAGACAATGAACTCAGAGAAAGTGATGCCTGTTTTGCTAGTGCATGTTATATGCAGTCTTAAGCAGTAGTTTTTCCTGTTACTGGCACTTCGTCTATATTAGGATGGCACCTTGAGTCTGGTGTCCCAGAAACTTTGAAGCACAAAAGTTGGTGTAGCCAAGAGGAAAAAAGTAGTAGATGATAATGTTTACTTACGTATTTTTGCAGAATTGTGATCATGATGTGTTCTTACTCCTTCCATTTGTCATAATTATTTGTCAGCATCTTTTATAGTGATGATTCCTGAGTCTGTGCTGGGTCATTGGTGTTCATACTCCTCAAAGATCCATTTGGTACATGGTCTATATCTTTTAAGACAACTAGAGTGAACATCATAGAAGTTTAGGTATTCAGAGGAGTTGATCTCTAGTTTATAGTTACGATTGTTTCTCTCAGGTTTTTAGAGATGATCTCAGAGGAAAATAATGCTTTACCACCATTATGAATGTGTAACCAGTCTTCTTCCTTTTCTTTTAATTTCCTTACATTTAACTTTTATATTGCAGCATTATAGTTCACCCTTTTAACACAGAATTTGGGAAATTCAAATATGAGATTTCCTCAACGTCCATAATTTTGTACATTACAGCAGTAGGGAAAAACCTTCACTTCAAATTGGTGACTTCTGTATACTTCTGCTTTTTTTTACCCTTTAACTTTTTTTAAGTACTGGTTTTCAGTCATGACTTATGGTAAACTTTTACTGGAGAGTTCTGAAAGAACTCCATTTGCACTGGGATAGGCATGGAAATATTTTTTAAAAACTTCAGATGAAGCTTTTAAAATCAGAAAAATTCAATTCAGTAGATTGTCATCTACAAGCAAAAAGATAATCAAACTGAGAGAGTTCTAAGTGATTTTGCCTTTGCGTTACGATACCTTCTCCTGGTTTTTAGTTACTGCTTGGTGCATTGCAGTTCCAATGACGTACCTTAATCTTTTTTCTTGTGTATCTAATTGATTTGATAACTGAATGCCTTTGGAATTGTCAAATGTCTACTTCTAGTTATGTACTATTAGTTTCTTCTCTTCTGATGAACTGCCTTTGTTTTTAGTTCAATTCAGATGTGTTTATGTTCAGAGGATTAATCCCATAGTCAGATTTGTCTTTTTGTTTTTATTTATTTGTGTAGCAGTACAATCAGAGAAGACTTTTGCACTACTTATATATACCCAGTCCTCTACACTGGGGTAAAGAAAAAAAGCACACAACAGTTCAGAAGTATAGAGTCAGTAGTTGATATTAATTTCAAGTATGAGTTTAAAAATCACTAATCTAACCTTCAACTGAAAATTAGAAAAGCAAGTTTTGAGGGGAAGATTACATATTCATGACTCCACATGTTCATGCTTCTCTTTGCATTGAATTCTGGTAGGAAAAGAGAAGGTTCTTGTGGTGTACATATGTCTTGCTCTGATTTATAGGAGGGAGAGGAGGTTCTTTTAATATCTGTATACCCGGCGTGAGATTAAGAAACAATGGTTCAAATGTTGGTCCGACCAGTTTATTACAGATGTTAATTAGGGAGATGGGGAAGGGGAGGACGGACGCTATTATGAATTAGGGTAATGGAGAAGGGAAGGAGGGCGATAGAAAAGGTAGGAAAGAAGAAGCAAGGAGTCTTTATAGGAAGCAAGAGGGACATAGTCACCACCATGGATCCAGCGTGGTTCGTAGTTCAGCCTTTGATCTTCAGTAGTGGTGGGTCATCATGTTGTTCTGTTGACAACGACGACCATGGCAATGTTGGCCCCTTTTCAATGCATTCAAAGTGGTCGAGTCAGCTGTCTTTGGAGTGACAGCTCAAATCCAAAGTGGTTGAGTCAGCTCTCCTTGGAGTGGCAGCTTCTGGCTCTGGGATCTTAGCGGAAACTCCTTTGTTCCTATCTTCCTGGCCTTGCCAGCAGATAAGAGGGAGCAGGGAGGCGCCAACTTGTGTCTTGCCTTCACAGGATACAATGGCATCATCCCCCAGTTTCCCATAGCAAGCTGGAGTTATTTAGTCACAGGCCAGATCTTCCACCGGTAAACACTCCTGATCACTCTTTTCCAGAGGCAAACAGCTAAAATTGTCCACACAGTGATATTGGTTGTCACACAGCAACACCCATCACTCACCTCCTAGACAAGTCAGTCTTATCACAAGAAATACCTCAGGAAGCAAGCTTTGAGCCAAAAAACAAAGAAGGATTCTCACAACATAAAAGGTAGTTTGGAGGAAAAGAACTTCTTAAAACTGGCCTTTGTGGGGATCTGGGCAGCTGCAGGATTGGCTGAATTTGGCCGAAGGGATGCTGCAGGAAGTGAGCTGGTTGAAGTATTGTGTTATTACTCTTCAAAAGTTTTTGAAGATGCGAGAGAGAATTTGAAGCTATGAAAAGGCCATGGAGAACATTTGACAAGAACTGTTGACAAGGAAGGTGGGAAGTTTATGAGGAACTGCCATACGTGAGCATAACTGCCGTTTAGAGTGACCTGAACAGCCTGAAGGAAAAGCAGATTTCTGTTCCTGTGAATGAAGAAAACTTTTGGAACAGTGAAAACAGTGGAAAAACAGGAGAGAAGCTCTGCTGAAAAGGACCAGGAGATCCTGGTGAGCACAAGCAAGTCATGAGCCAGCAGCATGTCCTGGAAGCTAAGGCCAGCAGCAACCTGGCCTGCGTTAATAGGAGCATACCCAGAAGACTACTGTGCTCACTCAGCTGCATCGAGGATACGGGACAACCAGGAAATACTTTGATGAAGCATAGTGAGGTTAGCAGAGGACCATCAAGATGTTTAGAGATCAGAGCACTTTTAAAAGGCTGAGGGGACTGGGTGTTTTCATCGAGGAGAAGGTTTTGGGAGTACCAAGCAGCAATTTTCTCAAATTTTGCTATAGAGCATGAGCTGAACTGCAATTCTATTGTTTGTTGTGTTAACTTGTTTTTCTTTCTGCAGTGTTTATGCCTAGCTTATCCTGTCTTTGTTTACCATGTCAGTCTATTGCATGCATGTTCCTGAATTGTACCTTGGCTTGCCTTCTGTGTTATTCTGTGAAATTATTTTGCTGATCTGGTCTTGCTTGTAGCTTTTTTATGGAATTAAGAACAACATTTCTTCCACAAACTTTCATTACACTTTTATAAGTGTACTATTTTTTTTTTATAAATGTACATTTTTATAAATGTATTTTCACAGTGTGGTGGCAAGACTGGGAGCTCGTCTATGTCTTTAAGGTAGCCCATTTAGATTTTGTGAAAGCTGTTGCCTTACAATTTCATTGTATACATAAAGAAAAAAAACACAGCAGTCTCCTAAATTGTGACTGAATAGTGTTGATTGACATTTCTGTTGTTTAGGTTATTCTGTCCAGCTAATTTAAGTGTAGAAAATTTCTTCTCTTCCCAGGTTGCAAGAAGATAACTATATCATTAAAAAGTAGTTTGATTTGTTTATGCAGAATCAGAAAGACTTTTCTCTGGTTGCTGAGTTGATTTGAAAGACCTGTCATTGAAATGCTCTCAGGAGGAGTTCTGAAACACAGTCAACTATGGTAGCCAAAAGCTGTTGGGATACTTTTTTCACTATTTAATGTGGATCAGTTCTCCAAAAAGTTCTTTTAGCAGTTTATTTTAGGCACCAACTGTACTCCACTGCTGATGAATTTCACATCTTACAGCCATTTATGGAAAATGAATCTCTCCTTCCCACCTCTTTAAAATGTGTCATATAGTAAATTGAATAATTGGAAACCTTAAATATACGTATTCAGTTGTATAGTTGCTGTTACTAATTTATTACTGAACTAACCCAGATTTTCATGTAGTATGGAAAGTGCAGATGTGTATGTTATGTCTGTTCCTGGGGTGCATTCTTGATGGTATTCCATCCTCAGTTATAGAATTGTAACATCATAAAACTGTTTCAGAGCCATAAGGACCTCAGAGAAACAGAAACAAGAATTGATTTTGGCATTGCACCTTGGTGTGCACCAGGTCCTGTACCTGCCATCAGATAAGGGAAGGTGTTCTGCTGTGCTCTGTGCTGTGCGGCCTCACTGCCAGCACTGGGTACAGGTTTGGGCACTGCAGTTTAAGGACGTCAAGCTATTTGAGAGCATCCTTTTTTTTTTTTTTTTTTCCCCCTAGATAATGAGCAGTAGATTAAAAAAAATAATAATAAAAGAAAAAAAAGAAAAAGGAGGGCTCCTGTTCAGTGTGGGGAAAAGGAGGCTGAGGAGACCTTATTGGTCTCTTCCAGTATCTGAAAGGTGCTTACAGTGAGAGCAGGGTTGGTCTCTTCTCACTGGTGACAGGTGACAGGACGAGGGGAAATGGCCTCAAGTTGTGTCATGGTAAGTTTAGGTTGGATATCAGGAAACACTTCTTTACAGAAAGGATTGGTAAGCACTGGAATAGGCTCTGCAGAGAGGTGGTTGAGTCACCATCCCTGGATGTGTTTAAAAACCGTTTGGATGTGGTGCTCAGGAACATAATTTAGTGAAGGGTTGTTGGGGTTAAGGTAGTATGGTTGGGTTGTGGTTGGACTCGATGATCTTTAAGGTCTTTTTCAACCTGAGCGATTCTGTGATTCTACTCCCCATATATTTTTTAGGAAAATAAAAAAGGGCACATTTTTCAGTTAAAAAAGTACTGTTCCCAAATATGTTGGAGTGAGTTGTCTTTTGGTTTCAAGTCTGAATTTAGTTTGCACAAATTTTACAAGTTTTTTTTTTTAATACTTATCTTCCACTAGATGTGTCTCTGAGACAGGCCTGCTGATTGAAATCCTTGAGAAAAAAAAAACAACCCTCAAAGTTGCCATTGATAATAGAAAGCATTGGACTCTGACCTTAAAAACTAAATTAGACATTCCTCTTTTGAGATCCTGTCCTTGGAGAGAAAAATAATCTGTAGGTTTGAATAAATGCAGTTGATAAGATACAGGATGCAATAGCATGGGCCTCTTTTGTCAAAGCAGAATGCAAACAATAGAGTGAAAAGAGCAATACAGGAGAAGTCAGCTCTTTTTTGAGGAAGTAGAGTTGAATACCTCCGTAATCTGTCAGTTTACTGACTTCTAATCATATTTATTCTACTGTTGAAAAGGAAATAGAGAAAAAGAAAGAATAGGGGAAGCAGTGGTTCAGAAGAGAAAAAACAACCAAAACAATAATCCACAAAACCAACCAAACAAAATCCCAGATAATATTTGAATGAAGTTGGTTATGGAACATGTGATGGTTTCTTTTAATTGGAAAAGGGAGACACTTGCCTTAGTGACTACAGTGTTCAATTCCAATACCTGGAATTTTGGATGAGTGCACGCTGCTGATACACCCTACATTAAGTACTGTCTCTGACCTCTGGAATTTCAGTTTCTGGAGCAAAAGTGTGAGGTTGCATAGCGCAAGCTGAGAGAGTGGATGATGGATGCAATAAAATAGGCTCTGTGTTCCACATTCAGCAAACTACTTGTGCATGCTGAATTTGCTTCCGAACCTGTCAGATTTATGTATGCTGTGCAGTCATTCTGACATGTCCCAGTGGTGCTGAGTTTACTGCATGTGTGCTGCAAACAAAGTAATGGTAGAAAAATGGAAACCCTGCCTCATAGCATACGCTTGTTCACTTTTCCAGCTCTTCCTTCTCAGTTTCATTTGCATTGAATGCTTTTGAGTTTTCAGGATGTATTTTAATTCCCCAAATCCTTCTGAGCTTACTCTTTTGCAGTTGATAGCAGCTATTTTTTTTATAGCTGTTTCTGATAGTGACATTACAGTTACTGATACAAAAATTTGGGGGGAAAAACAGATTGTGCTAAAATTTAACTATCATAATGGGGAAAAAAACCCAAACTTGTGATAAATGTTGTGATAAATATAGCTCTAAGTGTTTTTGCCTCTTTACTGCTGGGATCTCCTATCGATTACTGGTGTCAAGGCTGCTTTATTCTAATCCTTGTGTTTAAACCGAAATACAAAGAGATTTTCTAAACCTTTTAGAATGATGAAAATAAGGATGGTTGGACACAATTCGATAGGGGCGGTGAATGAAATAAGCAATTAATTTGTGGGTCAGTGTATTGTGAACTACACTTGGAAAGAGATTTGTCTGTGTTAAAACTGACTTTTTATAATTGCTTGATTCTACAAGAATATGATATTTTGCAGCTATGTAGATGGTTGTTTTCTTTTGAAATGTCAGTTTCCTTATGCATTTAGAACATACAGTTAATGATGATTGCTATTCTTCTGCTGTGAGAAGAGAAAGAAGGATGAAACGAGGCTTCCATTCAAGGTTGCACTGCAGTCGCTGTCACATGAATCAAAAATTTTTCTCTTCAGGTTTCTGTGGTGAGATCTGCTAATGAAGTTCTATGAAAAGCTTAAGAAGTTATATAATCTAACTTCAGAAACTGGCATCTGTGGGTATCTGTAGGTTTCATTCATGCAGAAGCTTCTGCTGAAACATGAGATTGTTCTTGGTAAAAGGCAAATGACCAACAGCAGATGTAAAAAGGAGAGGAAAAAGTGAGTAGGTGCAGGCAAGCACCTTGCCATGTATACCTGGATTTTATAAAAAATGTACAGCTCAAATATTCCTGAACTAGATATTTTTATACTTCTAATAGACTTTTATGGCACTTCTTCCTGAGACTTTGCATTTTTGGACACAGGTACTTTTTTGTGTTTATTAGCAGTTTACATGTAGATGATTAAACCTAGTATCTGTATAGGGAGTAAAAACAGTGAAATGTCATCTTCTATTTAAGTGGCATGAAAAAGTGAACAACATAAAAATCTTTTGTACGGGACTTGTCAATCTGCTTGAGCTTTCACAAAAGCTTTACTGCATTTTTTTCTGTCACATCCTTTTCAGTAGGGTTGGCAGAAGGGTGTTAAGTGTCTCATTACTTCTTCATTTGGTGGATTTTTGGAGGTGAGGAGAAGGGAAATGGAGGAACTGTCAAACAAAGAATAGTAATCAAGTGAGTTATTCCTCAGCAAGCTACTTTTTTTTTTTTATTATTTCAAAAGCGATGAGAGTTAGCTGAAATTATAAGCCAATGTTTGACTTTGGAGAAGTTATTTTGGTGGAAGATTGTATTTAAACTGTTACTCAGAAAAGATTCTATTTGAAAATGTATTTAAAAAAAAAAACTGTTTGAAACAGTTTAAAATGTAAAGGTAAACCTTTAAACTGTTTAAAATTTAAAGGTAAACCCTAGGTGTTTTGTATTAGAGGAATAGGGAAAAAATTTCTAGTTTTAGATGGGGAGAGTCAATTACAGCATGTTTTCTGAAATGAGTTGGTGATTGCATCAGCCCAGCAAAAGAAGTTTTGTTCCAGTAACTTCTTGTTTCATGCTGGGTAGATAATTGCCTGCATATAGAAATATAACTGCTGAGTCTACAAGTTGTTAAGTATGTTAAGAGTAATGGGAGGAAAGAAACACACTAACATTTGGGTCCGTTAGGAAACTTTGCAAGCTTGCAAACTTTGTTTCTAAACCTCTTGTACTAATTATGCTGTTAAAAATTATTTTCTTGACTGGAGTTTTAATTGCAGGATGTAATTTTGTCATGTCTGTGGCAAATATGCAGAATATGGCTGCTTAATTAAGAACTCATTCAATGTGATACAGGCTTGGAATGATATATTCTTTTTTTATTCTTCCTTCATGTCTCATTTTGAAGGATAGCAGCATGCCTAGCCCTTCACAAAAAAAGTGAAAGTCTTTGGAAGTCATGGTTCCTTGTTTTTCAGATTCAGTATTTGTTCACAGTATTAAATTTGTGATGTATGCTCCTGCTGTCCTTTTACCTAATGATTTTCTGTATTAATTACAGCGTTAGTATGTACAGCAAAGTTGGGGGGGGGGGGAGAAAGTCTATACTGTGAAATCAGAGGTGCTGTTCCAAAATCTCCTTTTACTCTTGTTTTCTAAGAGTAGATGTGCTGTTTGGGATCTGAATTCTGAGATTGTCAGTAGCTATAGGAGTAGCTTATATTGGACTTCTAAATGCAACAATTCCCTGTCCTCTGCTGTCTCTTTTCTGTGTTTTGTCCAAGCCAGAGTTGAATATGGATGATACTGTATGTGAAACATAAGAATTTGCTGTTTTCCATTTTCTTAATTCCTGTCTATTCGCTTTTTACAGCCTGCAAGCCTCTTTCCACCAATTTATTGCTATGTCTCATGCGTATTTCTTGTGGATGGTTGGAATTATTACAGATAAGACACAACAGGATATTACTGTTAGTGTGTAGTGCGAAAAAAGGAAGAATGGATGACCTTGGAGAAATGTTTGTGTATACAGGGGAGGACAGTCCTGTGCTTTGTTTTGTATTTATGCGTGTATCTATGCATTTTGTGGCTGTTGCTAAATAAGATGAAGTTACTGATTTATAGTTTTATTTGACTCTAACGTTGTGAAATTAATTTGTTTATTGGAGAAGTGTTTCTTTTTAAGCTACTGTGTTGCAGTTTTGCACTTTGAGGGATAAGAATACTGCATCAGTTAACTTGTGAATAGTGATTGTCCATGCTGTGTTACTGTTGCTGTTTATGGGGTCAGGAGAAAATGAATGAGATTTAAATCTCATTATTCCAGTGCTCTGCAGCTTTAATGTCTTTATTTACTATGTGGTTTATTTCTTATCTCTACAAGTAGCAGAGCCTAAACGGCTCTTCTTTTTCTCCCTCGTTTATGTTCTGTGTGTCCTGGTATGGTTTTCCTGATATTCATGCTGCCTGAACAACTAACCTACAATCACAGATCATAACAAGGCATTCAAGTAACAGCACATGTTGTTCTTAATTTGTATCTCAAAGATTCTTTTTCCTTCAACGTTCAGGAATATACATTTCCCTGTATATGTTTGCAGACAGAGATCATGTTAAATTGAATTGAGAAGATTAGTACAGCAGAACATTGCTTGTTTCAGTTCAGTACAAGAATTATGATAGAATTTGAAGTTTTTTTTAACAGGTTTTTGTTCATTTCAGTCCTTTGTGCTAGCATATGAAATCGGGATACTTACTGAGAAGTGGTAAAGATTCTAAAAGTGTGTAGCAGTCTTATTTGATTCTTTTTTAAGACATAATCAGTAAGAAGACGTTTGAGGTTTTTTTTCTTTTTTTAATGCATCGTATGTGGCTTAGGTAGGATATGTTTTTGTACAGATAGCATCCTACAGGCAAAATCATACTCGTATAGCCAGTTTAATTCATCAGAATTTTTTAAAACAATATTGACATGAAATTCTACATTTTGTCCTACCAGTTATGAGCAAGGAACACTGAGAATTATTCCTTGGAATGAGCAAAAACATCGCGAAGAAGACTGGTGTGAAAAAGCAGACTGCAGGTGAATTTAAATAAATAAAACAAAGACGTTTTGTGATATTAAGATAATGTTTATTTACTAATTCTTAAAATGTGTTAAATACTCGGTGAGACTTGCTTCTCATTTTCACACACAGTTATTTGTGTTTTGAACTTTCTTAATGAGACTGAAAAACAAAGCGCGTTAACTTAGAAGCATTAAGTTCACTGTGATTTTGTGATGAGTATCTTACAGAAAGCTGTAAACCATAACATAATTATAGCAGCATTAATGAATAATGTAACTGCTTTTTTGTGTGAAAAATAGAATGCAAAACTTGGGCTTATCTATGTCTTTAATAGAGAAGATTCTTTCTTTTGTGATCCATTTCATGTTTGGAATCTCTTAACAGTTACATCAGTGAGAAAAATAAATGCTGTGATTGGCATTTGATTCTTAACTTATTGGTGCATTTGTCTTTAGAATGACCAGAAATTTTAGGAAAACCTAATTTGGAGGGTAGGTGGGGGGAAAGGCAAGTAAACATTTATTTTAACATGTATTTACTTCTTTTTAAGGACAATTGTTGAACCAACTTTACAAGATGAAAGCGAATTTCTCTATGAATCACAACCTGAATTACTGAAATACAGAACTACTGAGCTTTCAGTAGAGCTTGTAACGGACTGGTATTTGAGCAGAGCACAGGAAATTGAAAAATACGCCATGCAGGTGAGAACAACAGTGAGGAAATGATGATGGCTGTGTCAGATGATCAGTATTCTTCAGTGGAATTCTGTCTTACTGAGTATTAATGGGATGATTTTCCCAATGTTTTCTATGAAAGCTAAATAATTAATTCATAGGAATGAACAGGAAGCCAATAGACTGACTTGATTTACCATAACAGACAATAACACTTTTGTATTCAAAGAAATATGTTTACCATTACATTTTATGTCTGTGATTAAATAAAGGGAGGGAATGTTGTGCACTGTGTATCAGGAAACGTATTTTATTATATGACAGGATACTGTGCCATATGTAGTATGGATACGTGGCACTGTCACTTGCCAATATGTAGTTCTCTTATGGTTGCTTCCTGACAGGTGTTTGTGGGATTATCGGGAAGCTTATTTTTGTTTTGTTTTATTCATATTTTAAAAATGTGTGAAACTCTGTGGTACAG
This sequence comes from Chrysolophus pictus, assembly GCA_037305975.1. NCBI lineage: Eukaryota > Metazoa > Chordata > Aves > Galliformes > Phasianidae > Chrysolophus > Chrysolophus pictus. The sequence continues at coordinate 12,214,570 of CM074578.1, forward strand.
ATGAGCAGTGTGAGTAGACCTCATCACTTGTGCTCAGGTAAGTTATTGCCTCTAAAACCAATAAGTAGCATGAAAAGAAGGTGGAATGGAAGTACCATTTGTAAGTTAGTTCTTTTATTTTTCAAGTTTGTGGTTCTTCGGGTGTCTTTAATTGTAATTCCAGCCTACATTGCCTTCTTAGAAGTCAAAACAGACTCTTTTTCAGTGATTCAATACACTTTTATGTGAAAAAGCTCATATGTGAAATACAACGCAACAGCGAAAATCAGTAATTCAGGGACAACTAGATAAGTTGTATTACATACAGACAATCATAGAATGGCTTGGGTTGGAAGGGATCTCAAGGATGACCAGGTTCCAACCTCCCCTGCCACAGGCAGGGCTGCAAGCCACTAGACCAAGTACTAGATCAGATTGCCCAGGGCCCCATCCAACTTTGCCTTAAGCACTCCCAAGCATGGGACATTCACAACCTCTCTGGGAAACCTGTTCCAGCAGCTCATGAATCTTCCAGTAAAAAACTTCCCCCTGACATCTAATCAAAGTCCATCTTCCTTTAGTTTACAGCCATTTGCCTTTGTGCTTTCTGCCTGTGTACCTGTGTAAGCAGTTGATTTTTCTCATGTTTATAAACTCCCTTTAAATATTGAAAGGCCATGAAGAGGTCTCTTTGGGCCTTCTCCTTTCCAGGGTAAACAAGCCCCATTCCTTTAGCCTGTCTTCATAAGAGAGGTGCTCCAGCTCTTGGATCATATTCGTGACCCACCTGTAGACCGTCTCCAAAAGTTCAACATCTCTCCTGTGTTAGAGGCCACAGACTTGAACACAGAACTCCAGCTGGGGCCTTAGAAGGGCAGAATAGAGGGAGGCGGTCACATCCCTTGCTCTGCTGCCACTTCTCCTCTGATGGAACCCAGGATACCATTGGTCTTCCATGCTGCAAGTACACACTGCTGGCCCACGTTAAGTTTTTCATCCATCAGAACTCCTACGTCCTCAGTAGGGCTGTTCTCAAGGATATCTTCTCCTAGTTTGTATATATACCTTGGATTACCTCAACCCAAGTGCAAAATCTTATACTTGTCTTTGTTGAACCTCATTAGGTTCACAGTAGCTCACTTTTCAAATTTATCAAGGTCCCTCTGGGCAGCATCCTTTCTTTCTGCTGTATCAATTACTCCACTGAGCTTAGTGTTGTTGTCAGACTTGCTGAGGGTGCACTTAGTGGCATTATCAATGCCATCGATAAAGATGTTAAAGAGTATTGAACCCAAGATGGACCCTGGGGGCAGCATTCATTACTAGCTTCCACCTGGACATAGAGCCATTAACCACAACCTTCTGGCTGTGACATTCCAACCAACTCCTTATCCTCTGAATAGTCCACCCTTCAAATCCGTGTCTCTCCAGTTTAGAGTTGTATGTATACATATATATATGTATAACTTAGAGATGTATGTGTAACTTCAGTCATTTAACTGATAGATTTAGTTTCAAGCAATTCTTCATAACCCATGTAGTGAGTTGAGGTACCTTATTTCTGTACAACCTACGGAATAAATAAAAAAATAGTATTTCCCTACGTCATGTGCATCAGTAGGACACATGGTGCAAATGGTTGTTGAGCAGGATTTTTAATTCTTTTCTAGGTGGATTGTGCTCTGTCCCTTGTTCGTCTTGGCATGGAGAGGAATATCCCTGGTCTGCAGGTGCTCTGTGACAATCTGATCACTCTTGAGACACTAGTGTATGAGACTGATGGTGATAGAACCCTAACTTTGAAGGAACTAATAGAGATGAAAGACATTGAAAAGCTAAGACTGTTGATGAAGAATGTAAGTATTTTGAAGAGATCAGTAAGTATGCCTTAATTTGCGGTAGTTAAGGCTACTGTAGATTGCATAAAGATGAGCTAATGTCTGATTTTTTTCTAATGAACCTCCATTTTTAATTCAACCTGACGCTAACATTTGGTGTTTTTTTCTTTGTTTTTGCTTTTCAAAAACAGAAATTGAAGATCAGATTCTGAATTCTAGGCACGAAATGGAGTGTCAGTAAATCTAATAAATCCAATCTTGTGAAAGCTGTGAATTGCTTTTTTTCATGGGCCATCCTAAAAGATCTTCAGTGCAGCTATTGATTATCATTAACTATTAGCAAAAAAATTTAATATTCACCTCTGCTGCATTTGTTAGTTTTTTATCACTGTGTTCGGCCTGTGTATGGCCTTTCAGAACAGGAAAAAATGTGTCTTTTATGGAAAGGTTAGAAGATACCTACAGATAAAATCAAGCGTGAAATATTCAAATATGTAAATTCTGAAGGAAAGAACTTGTATACTTATTCTTGCATACTGAAAGTAATGCTACTCTAAGGATGCAAGCAAGTCTCTCATTCATCCTCAAGTTGTAGGAAGGCAATGAGATCTTGACTTTCATCAAATATAGGGTTTTACTCGTGTAAACTTGGTGTCCTCATGTCATCGGTAGCAGACAGATAATTTGTTGTTTCAGTATTGTGGTCTGTGCAGCAGTGAAGGTCAGCCTTCAGCTGTATTTTCTGATAGGTACAGAGATTGTTTCAGTTACATTGACCAAAATGTTACTCCCTCTAACTCACTGTGCTTTCCAGTCCTCTGATGAAAAATATGTGAAGAATGTTTATCAGTGGATGATCCCTTTTCTTCACCGCTGTGAAAATCAGACTCCTGGTCTGGCAAATTCACTCTTTAAAGAATATTTAGTGACATTAGCAAAGGAAGACCTGACTCTACCTCTGAAGATTTTCCAGAATTCAAAACCTGCTGTGAGTATACCACCATCCTTATGATTCTGCTGGTTTCTTGGAAAATTCTTGTCCTGGAATTCAAAAATAGAGATTATCTGCTTTAGAAAACAAACCATGTTTTTTCCCTTCCTCTTGGACTCAGCATTTGTAATGTTTTGGAAAACATAAATCTCCCTTTCTCTTACGAATGCAAAGAATGTACTGGATTCTGCTGTAGGAGATGAGTTCAGTGATTGTAAGTGGAAGGTGTGTTCTATATCATCAGTTCATGCTTCTTGTACAGTTATAGCATGTGCAGTAAAACAATTCTGTTTTTGCATACTATTGAATGTTGTAAATGTATGGACAGAAATCAATTAATAAGAAAAATTACAGCTTTTTTATATATATTGATATTGTTGTACGTGTTAAACAGATCTGACAAATGTTTGCAGCATTTCCCTTCTTCTGTTCTGCACCCTTTTCACTTCTGAAATTCAGGCAGAGTATAATGAAATACCAGTATTTCTTCAAGTGTTGGCAGTGTAGGAAAGTAGCTGAGTTGTGTTTCAGATTTTGTAACTTCAGCAATCACTTCAGTGTGTTGCTACTAAGGGACTTACTAATTACAATCAGGAGGCAATTATTTACTTGGAGTAAATATGTTTTAAATTCAAAAGAAACTAAACTGTTTAATTAGCTAAAGGAAACATACAGTGGAACACTTTCTTCTTCCATTAGTGTCAGCAAAAAATTATTCCTGAACAAGACCAGCTTATGATTACAGCACTGGAATGCATTTATAGCTGTGAACGAGATGACCAGCTTGCTCTCTGTTATGATATTTTGGAATGCCTTCCACAAAGAGGTTATGGGTAAGCTTTATCAGCTAATTATTTGTAACTATTTTAGGTGTTAAGTATTGTACTGAAGTAATATTTTTTTAAATATAGTTACTACATCATTAAACAGTATGTAATTTTACTGAAATATTCTGTTCCTATCTGCATTTTATTGGCTTTCACATTGAGAGTGCACACATGTACAACCTCTGCCAAATAATGTGACAGTAGATGATTTAAAGCAGCTCAGACCAACTTCTTCTGTACTAGTTTTTTAGGCTTTTATATATTGGTGAATTGAGACCAAACAGAAGTGTTGTTGTATTAGTCTTGCTCATCTAATTACAGTTAGTGGTGTCTTGCACATAAGAGTATATCGCTGCTAACCAGCATGTAAGAGAGGTCTTAGTATGGAAGACCTGTACAGAGGGTAGGTATTGTAAGGGAAATGGAAGATGCAAATAAGAGATATAAGTTATTCTCTCAGTATCTTCAAGATGTAGGAAGGAGAGATGCTGTAAATAGTCTAAGGATAACCTGTGTTTTTTATAGACTGAGGGGGCTATATCAGTTTTGGTTATCTTTCCAGCAAGAAGCAAACTGTTAATTTTTTTAAAGCTATTTGTTTGATTCTAATCAAGGAATGCTTCAAACTTAACCATGCTGTAGAATCATAGTCATTAAGGTTGGAAGAGACCTCTAACATGTATAATAATTTCATGTCTTTGCAGGCCTGAAACAGATAAAACTAGCAGTCTTCATGATGCAGTAGATGAACTGGAGCGAATTCTGAGGTATTTGATTTTCCCAGAATAATGTATTCTTACATAAATCCTGGCAATAGCCAGGAACTTCGTTATGACAAAAAAGCAGCAAGAATATCTTGTTTTCAGGGATATCATAATGATTATTTGTAAGATTTTATATTATATATATTTATATTATATATAAAAATATATATATTTTAGTTACTTAAATATTATAAAACTTCACAAATGTTTTGCTTGAAATATTTTTCAGATATTTTGGAAATTTTTCTGTGGTGGTGGGAAGGTTATTTCTAAAATACCTGGTGATTTTTTTAAAAAATCTTGACACTACAATATTTTGGTTAAAAAACTAGAAGCTGTGAAGATATTTTGTCATCTTATATTGTTGGTATTCTATATTAATGGAACAGGTTTTTTTTTGAGTAACCAATTAACCAATTGTGATTTATTCATACTGTTACAGACTTTGCAGAGAAGGTTTAGATTTGCAGTATGTTATTTGATAAAGCTTTAAGACTGCTGCAGCAGCTGTGCAGAATTTAAGTGTTTACCATTTATTTGCAGTGTATCAGAGCTGCTGGAGAAACATGGGCTTCAGAAACCTGTTTCATTTGTGAAAGACACAAAGGACAATGCTGAGGAGGCACGGAAGCTGATGATTAGACTGACAAGGCACACAGGTCGCAAGTTAGTATTCAAAAAGGACTTGGAGATAAAGGGGAAGATGACAGTAAGGGAACAGAACAGTACTTAACCTTATAGTGTGTATCTCACATTTTTATTATGATAGAGAACTGGTGTTTAGACTGAACGTGGAGTGCATAAAACACATTTGTTAAACTGGTTGTTAATGTGATTAGTGTTTTGGCTGCATTCTGTGCATATGAAAAACTCGTTCTCACTTCAAACTTGCTTCCGTGCATTTGTGTACAACTAGCCTAAAAAGCATACTGGCTACAAAATGACAAACTCTGAAGTTTAAATGTTGTAAATGAAGTTCTTTAAAACCTGTTTAATTTTATGGAAAGTGTAGAATTTGTGGAACAACAACCTTTTTCGGTTTTCATAGAAGCTGTTGTAGCAGGGTAATACATTGCTTCTGTGCATTGTTTCTATCTTTTTTTTTTTTCAGTATAATTTTTCCATTTTTTTTTTCAGTTTAAGTACTAGTTTTAGCTGGTCTTAAAAGTGTAGATCAATTACTACATAGCAGTTTGCATGAGCAGATAAAAAGTTTGAGTCTTGGTTTTTTTTTTTTGGTAACAAGTACAGCAGTTTATGATGATAGGGTAGTATGCAATTGGGGTATGCTAGAAGCATGAAAAATGATAGATTGTTAATTTTTCTACATTCTTGTAGAGACATTTTGTTTTGCAAAAGTGAAAGATACCACTTGAGGAAATAACTGCTAGCTGAAACAGTTTGTGTATCTTGAAACAGTGACTTTTTCAAGGCAGTATCTAAAAACCTTCATAATGATTTCATTGTTACGAATTTTGATAGTACACAGGAAATTTTGTAGGTATCGTAGTTTAACACAGAGCTATGGATTCAGAAGGTCAAGAAACTGAAAACCATTCAAATTTCAGGGATAAAATAAGCTTTCTGCTATATTCTTCTTGCACACAGTCATAGAATCATAGAATGGTTTGGGTTGGAAGGGACCAACCAATTAGTTGTTTGCCATTGCCTGCAGTAAACAGCTTCTCAGTGATCGTTTGTGGTTAGAAAGTTGTTTTTATACTATTATTGTTGGATCAGCAGGAAGATAGCAATTCCAGCTTTTTGATGTTCTACTGGAAGCTGTCAGAACCAACTTGGGGATCTTGATGAGAATTTCTTAAAATCTTTACCTTATCCCACAGAAAACAAATGGAAAAACAGTTTGGGTACTGTGTTGTTGTCAAACAATTTTAACCTACAGACACTATTTAAATTAAAAGGTAATTAATATTAAAAGTGTTAAGTCTTTAATGAGTCGTTTTTGATTAAAAAATTCCACTAAAGACTGAAATAGCTTTTAAGAAAGAATATTTTAGCTGATAAAATTATCTACTACTTTTCTTTAAATTTATTGAGGAACAGAATATTTAATTTTAAAAATGTTTGCAGGCAACCATCTGTCAATGAGATGCAATGGAAAGAATTGCTCCAGGATATGTTAGATATGCAGCAGAAAGTATATACATGCTTACAATCAGATGCTTGCTATGAGGTGAGTTTTATTTCCCAAGTAATCTACAAACTCTAATTTTTTATTGCTGCTTACAAATGTAAATACATTTCAAGTGTAATACTTGGTTGTCTATGGACAGTTTTATGGCATTTTCATTGGCCACAAACTTGCTGTGTTAATTCATTTTATCAAAAGCCTCTCTGATAAATATCCTATGTATCTTTTACTGGAATTGAACTTATTTTCTAAGATGTGTCGACTGTTTGGGGCTTTTAATGTCCTAATATTGAAGTGCGTTTTCAACTTCTTACATCCCATTAACTCCTCGGAACATAGATGTAAATTTCTTTTCTCCTATTTTCTGAACTCATGCTGTAAATCTTCATGCTGGAAGCAGAAATAACTAGATACTGATTACTAGTTACTTTTAGTTTTACTTAATAAACACAAAAATTTGGGGAAGTTCTTGCGAAGATGCTTTCATTCAAAGGAATTGTTACATACAATGCAGATTGGCTTATTGAATCTGTTGTTTCTTAGCATTAAATTATCATTCTTTCTTTTAGATTTTCACAGAAAGTCTTTTGTGCTCAAGCAGTATAGACAATATCCACTTAGCTGGACAAATGATGCATTGCAGTAGTTGGTCAGTGGATCAACCAGTTTCATCTAAAGGGAAGCCACAATACAGAGTCAGCTACAAAAGAAGTATCGAACTAGTTCTGGCTGCTAGCAGAGAATACTTCAATTCATCAACCAGTCTGACTGATACCTGTATGGATTTGGCCAGGTATATTTACAGCTGTTATGTATGTAAAGATAATATGATAAGATGATAAATGATAATTTGATATGATAAAGCTACATGTAAGATTTATTTTACCCAAGTTGCTTTGCACGTGTGCGTCGAGGCAGGCCCATGGTTGCTGGAATGAACTATTATGAATTTCATGTTGAAGAAGAAGAAATATGCAAGTCTTTTTACAAGGATAAGAAACTTTGTGTCATTTGACTCTTTTCTGTGTTACAACACTGAACTTCAGGTGCGGCCACCAGTATCACAGTGGACAATAACCTTTCATGGATTCTTCAATTAAAAAAAAAAAATATTTATTTATTTATATTTATTTATTTTATTTATTTATTTCATGTTTATTCCTGATTCTGAGACTTCATTTGAGGCAATATACCGTTCTTTGTTAAGAAGTAATCCAAATAGTTCTTCAGAAAGGAATTCATACACAGTGTTCCATAAAGACTGCAGTGCATGAAAGTTTGTATGTAGAGGTTAAAGTGTTGATGTACATTATTGTGCAAGTTTAGGTATGGAAGTATTTTCTGTTACAGTATAGTTGCAAATAGGTAAACTATTCAAGTATTACTAATGTGAAAAGTTGATGCTTTGGCTTATTCTAAATATTTTAAATACAGGCACGTCTTAATATTGACATATTTTCCCTTTTACTCTTAGAATTTAATCTTTGATTGATCTTTTCTTGTCATGTGTTCAATCAAATGAATTTTGCTTTTTCCTGAGGGCACTTACCTAAGAACACCAAAAACATAACCAAGTAAAACTACTTACATTCACTTAGAAAATAAGACCTGTCTTTTAAATACTACTTTCACTTAGAGTGTACATTTAGCTATTAATTACAAGAAAGACTGAACTGTTTTTCTTCCTCTCAAGATATGAATTCATCTTGACCTTCAGTAGTATTGTGTGTGTGGTAGTACTCTTTTAGGAAATCTGCATCAAACTAGCTTTTAACTGAGTAAAGTAATAGTCAAATGTTTTCTGATTACTTCTTCAAATTGGGAAATTTTACTCAGTAAAACTTTGCAACTTCAGAACTTTATAGATTGACAACTCATGTATTTTCCCTTAAGATTTAAAGGAATATTTCACGGTTTACCTTGAGTAGAGGTATTATCTTTTCTACAACTTAACTCAAAAATGACATAAGATGTGAGACTTTTGTCCTAATGACTTACATCATGTTCCTCTCCCATCCCAAATGAGTGCACAGGAAAATGCAGGTGCATGTTTATATAATTAAAGGTTTTATTGCCTTAGGTCTAATTTGGAAGGCATTCACTTTTACAGTATCTCTTACATAATGTTAGTTGTATTTATATCTTTTTACTGAAAACATTCTTTCTTAAGTAAGTATTCCTAAAGATAAGTATGAACATAGTTTGCCAGTGAAAATTTTATTTAAAAGCTGATTATGTCCATATAATATTCATAAATATATGCATATTTTATTTAAACTTATTAGTATAATTACTATAGTGTTTATTATTGTATAATTTATCTTCAAAGCCATGTTTTACAAGTATTTTTGTCACCCTTGTTTTCATTTTCTGAACGTAGCTGAGGAAACAGAATTTGTGACAAAGGACTTTACATTTTGTTTTCAATCAACATTTTGCTTTTATCTTGTAGTGTATGGTAAAACTGAAGCACAAATTTCCTAAGTAATTATTCTTTTGAACAGAAAGTTGCTGTTTTTTTTTTCTTTTTTTTTTTTTTACTTCTGAAGAGAGCTAACATCTTCATCCATTAATTCACACTTTGATTTATCCAACAGTTTTCACAAAAGTTTATTTCCTCCTCACTTAGATGCTGCCTGCAGCTTATTGTTGACTGTCCAAGTGCTATTCAGGAGGAGCTAGATCTCATTCGTGCTCTTGGATACCTTGAAGAATTTGGTGTGAAAATATTACCATTACAAGGTACTACATATTTTTATTCTTCATACAATTTTTTGAATCACGTGCATAAATGGATGACAAATAATTTACTGTTTTGTGTTGCACGAGTAAAGTACAGAGTACCTCCCTGTCTCCGAGGATAGTTTTTTCAGTACTTTTCAATAACTATGTTATTAATTATAGAGCTTAGGAAGCTCTTGGTGGCTTCACAGCAGCTGACTTCCTGGTTGCAAAATAGTCCACGCATACTTGTTGCTGAGTTATAAAATAGTAGGAGAGAACCATTTGATCTGTAGGCAGTTTTCTTGTCTCAATTGAGTTGTTTCATTTTTGAGTGTATAATACAGAATGACAACGGAAGTGAATTTTCATGAGCTGTTGCTTTTAAAGACGTTTAAAAGTTAAAACTCTTTTTTAACTCTTATTTCAGTATGGAAAGCTGTTGGACAAAAGTTTGAAAGAAAGGATGATTACAGACAATGAGTTGTAAGAGAAGATGGAATATAGTGCTGTATATTTTGTTACTTATTTTACCAACTAGTATCATTCATTGCTTTTTTAACAAGCAAGTCACTTCTCTAACTGAAAAAAATACGAGAAGTTTTATCCCTACGGGCAAGTTGAATTCAAGCTGGGCTTTTGCCTTTCGAATTTTCTCCTTGTTAATGATATTAAATTATACAATTAAGGTAATTTTCAAATTTATTTTAATATCTTTTTTGAGACAGTACCAATTGTAAACTTCTTGGGATATGCTGAATGCAAGCTGTTGGTGTGTTTGACTATTCCTCAACTTCCTCAGAAAATTTTTCCATACATTAAATCAGCTTGAAGATTTTGCCCATGTCTGTTCTTTCAGTGTACAATGTATCCTATCCACTCTGAAAAAAAAAAAAGGGAGTGAAATCCTAGTTATTTGAGACATTCTGAAAGAAAGCTCATGTTTATTGCAGCTGATCTTTTGAGAAAGTTGCAAAAATGATATGTGCCATATATATATGTATATATTTAATGATTGCTCAGGTAAGTTTAAAAACATAGTCTGAAAGGTGGAAGCAAAAAAAAGTTTTTATTTAAATCTCCATCTTCTTTGCATCCCAAGCTGAGAAGCTAGTGATTGTGGCTGGATATGTTTTAGTGTTAAAAACTTCATACCTTTACTTGCATACATTTCCTCAACTGTCTTTGGGTTGTTTTTCAGATGATGTTGTTATACTGTCTATATTGCTTAACAAAAATGTTCATTTACAACGGTCTCTAACACCCAAACACCCATTCTTCTTCCAACAGTGCGTTTGTGTTCAGATCGGCTCGGTCTCATCAAGGACTGTCTTTCTCAGTTACCAACAAACTATAAGCAGTCTGCTAAGCTCCTGGGACTTGCAAATTTGCTGAGAGTTGCAGGTAAGTTGTTATAAGACATTGAACTGCAATAAAGCATAGATTTGTGTTATACTCTAGGACATCTGAGCTGATTGTTGGATTGCATGTTCAAGGATATTGCTAAAATGCCATTTGGAAAAGCATTCAGTGGGTCAGAAAGAAATAATTTACTTAAATGAAATATTTTACCTGCAAGCTGATCTTCAGCTTTTCTGACCTTCCACTAATACCTTAAATAAGAACAGCCTTGTCTAATCTTGATTTTGAGTAAAAGCTTATTTCAGACTGGAAGAGTTGTGGATGAGAGTATACACTTTTTTTTAATTGTCATTTGGTAGTACTAAATGTCCAGCAAATCTTACTCTGTATGTTAAACAGGGTAGTTCAATTTAATAATAGTCATTTTTAAGTTGGAGGAAAAGCAATGGAGCACCCCTGGATGGGGCCCTGGGCAGCCTGGTTTAGTATTAAATGTGGAGGTTGGTGGCCCTGCATATGACAGCGGGGTTGGAGATTCATGATCCTTGATGTCCTTTCCAACCCTGGCCATTCTGTGATTCTGTGAAAAAAAGTCATCCGTAATGTCTGTCTAACAACTGAAATTTATACTTCTATTTGTGCTGTATGTATCTTGTTTGTGCACTAAAACTAATAGTTTAGCTTAATATATGTTTGAAGAGGTGAACATTTTCAAAGATTAAATGCTTAGTATACTAGCTGTCTGTGTATTTATTTTTCAACTGACTTGTTACTTTGTCAGAGAAGTGAACTCTTAATTTGTTTTTGGAATTGCTTAATGAACTAAACTCAAGTCCTCCATAGTGCTTGCAGGTTATTCAAAGCATTAGCAGCTATTTTGAGAAACAGAGAAGAAAGTGATAAATTCTCCTAAATTTATCAGTCAAGGATGACTTTTTAAAGACACTTTTTTTGTTGGCTTTTTCTTGTATCACTATTTTGCCACTTTTTTTCCTTGTATGTTCATGTTTTACTGAAAGAATTAGTGGGTTTTTTTTTTTTTTTGGTTTGTTTGTTTTTAGTAAGTAGGAAAAAATGGCTGTTTTTGAAAGGGGAAAAAGAGAAGAAGGAAAGATCCTTTAAGTGTTGTGTCTTGTATGTACTGTATATTTAGCTAACTCAGTGTTTCTGGTAGATCTTTTGATTTTTGAAAAACACTTGGTACAACTGTAAATTATGTACTGCTGAAGTTGCACCATGTTGCCATATGCAGTATGGTGTATAAAATGAGTGTGTTCTGGCATTGCCACTGGTGCATGCTTACTAGTTCTTTTCAATCTCCACCTGTTAAATCTTTTAGGATTTCTTTTTTTATTTTGGAAAATTTCCCAGCAACAATTATTGCTTAAAGTTATACGCAGGGAGGGAGATATTTAAGGGATTGGGTGTGGTTGTGAATGGAGATACAGAAGATGTTGGCCTCCTGAGTTGACTGGATCATAAGGAAAGAAATCAATGGGAAAGATATGTCAAAGGGTAGATATCAGGAAGAAATTCTTTACTGTGAGGGTGATGAGACACTGGAACAGATTGCTCAGAGAGGCTGTGAATGCCCCCCTCCCTGGAAGCATTGAAGGCCAGGCTGGATGGGGATATGAGCAGCCTGATCTGGAGGGTGGGGTTGGAACTAGGTGATCTTAAAGGTCCCTTCCAACCCAAGCTATTCTATGATTCTATAATATTTGGTATATTACACTAGCCTCTAAGATACTGTGAGTTAAATTTCTACTCAAAACTCAGTATTCAACTCAATATTTTAATTCCAATTCGAAAAGAGTGCATCTGCTATACAGGCAAGGGTAAAGTGCATGTAGTCTTCATCCTGTAGGAGGTTCTAATTGCTGTCCTGAAAAAGGTTCAGGAAGGTATGTACTGAGTACAGTTTATTTTAGCGAGCAACTCTGAAAGAAAGTAATAGCTTTGATAAGTACAAAAATAAATTCCAAAATGCTGCTTAGGTAATGATATATCAGCTAGTTTCTTAATTGCTTTAAGGTATTTGATTAATGACAGTAAACTCTACTTAAGCCTTGCATTACTACCTCCTCTAAATTAGACACACAAGTGTTATCTGAATTTTACAGATGGGCAAAGTGAGGGAGGGCGAATGTGCTCAGCATGACTGCCAGCAAACCTGCACACAGGTAGGGAACTGGAGGTGTTCTAGGTCTCATAATCCATTCTTAATCCATAGTTAGAAAAAAAACAGAAAACCTTGTGTCAGAAATCAAGAGACTTAGTAAACGTTGCTACTTATTCTGACAACTTCTGATTTGTCTATAAATATTTTCTATTAGTCTTGATCTTTCCTCAAAATTTTATAATGATAATTTGATTTATATCTGTGTACTAATTTTAGTAATTGTTAGCTTTGTTTATATCCCTGAGTCAACTAAAACCGTATTTTTGAAGTTTGTCTTCTCAGCACGGACTTTTTTTGCTTGATTTATGTAGAAACAACCATGCAGATGGTTTGTGGCCTCACAAATGATTCTGTTTGACATTTAAGTTTTCATAACATGGTTTAACTCAAGACAGTGTTCTCTTCTTTATTATGGTCACAAATGCAGCAGACATTTCACCCAGAAAATCTGTCAAGTATTTTATTTTATTTTATTTTCCTTTTTCAATGATCTAGATCAGATTCAAGCTTTTTGAACGTCTTTAATTTCCAACTGGAAAAAAAAAAAAAATAATTCTGTAATGCCATCTCTGCTTTTATCAGCATCTGCTATCTGAAGGCAAAATGCTGTAACAAAAGAATATGGAAGAAACTTTGTACCTGAAATCTTAGTGAGCAGACTATCCCCTAGAATATAAATGTATATTTTTGTGACATTAGGGAGCATTAGGCCTGAGCAACTGAAGCTATGCATACACATGTCCACGAGTTGTGAAGAGGAACATCTGACATATTTTTTCCAGTTTCTAAACTTTTGTTTGAATGTACATAGTTATGTGCATTTAATGCAGAATTACTATGTAACAAAATAATGCTGCCAGTTTAGCGGTCTTTAATATGGGACGTATTATAGATCTTGCATGTCTATCAAAATGGCAAGAGGAACAAGTCAGATTTGAAGATTTTCACTTTTTATAAAGCTTTATTATTAAGTATTTCTACAAATGAGGAATCGTGAAGCTAAACTAGCAATTTATTTTTTTTCTCACGTCTGAGTAGAAGAATGAAACCGTGCTGCTCATCTACAGTGGGTTGTGTTTGAAGTGACTGTACTGTTGAGACAATGTAAGCCATATGAAAAAGGGTTTGAGCTGTGTATTGCAGGGGCTTCACCAGTTGAGTCGGAGCCCACAGTTATTCCACAGAATAACAGTGTGCATCAAGATAATGGAAGATTGAGTGAGAGAAAAATGGAGATCAGATGAAAAAGTATAGTTGTAGACTGGAAGGAAAACAGTCTGTATATTTTATACTTGTGCTTTTGTAAAACATGCAGAGTTGCAGAGTTGTATCTACTGCATCAAAATTAAGTAGCTAAATTGATGGAGAGAGGGAATTTGTCAATGTACGACTTAGTCAAGCACAGTTGAGAGTTGAGAGCACTATGAGCAGTTCCTTGCTCATAGTGTTCCTCCATTCTCTCCTCCAATCCAATTGATTTTTAAGCAGTAATAAATAGTGATGATTATTTTATTTAGCTGAAATCTGAATAATGGTAGTTTGATTGTTTCTATTACCTTTTTTTCTGTCACTATTTAGACAAATCTCTCCAGGTTCTAGACAAATGCTGTACAGGTGAAGTAGTGGGAATCAGAAGGTGATTGGCAACTACAATTCCTTGCTTTCAGAATGACAGTTCACATCCAGATTTTGTAGATGAAAAAGAGTTTTTGTTGTAGTTGCTTTTGCCTGGATAAGAAGCTCCTATTCTCCATAGGGCAAAATTTTCCAACACAAAAAGCCTTGGAGTGATTAATTTGCAACACCATGCACTGACAGTTATAGGGCAAGAGGCCAAAAGATGTAAATAATGGAAAGTCAAAGTGTTCTCCCAGCTGTGTTAGTTGCAACGTGCTGGGAGTAAGGGAATCTTGATTGAGTGCAATAATTAAGGTAACTTTGCTTCCCTGAATGTCATTCTTGCACATCTTATCTTTCAAAAAAGCTTTAAAACAAATTTGCTTTTCCTGTGTTCATGATTCTGCAAATTAGAATTAAAAATAACAGCTATGTAATTTAAGAACATGTACTCTTTAAATTGTTTTGGAACTGTCTTTGTTTAACCTTCTGAAATATTTGCATTTCACAAGTTGCAGTAATACAGTTTCATAAACCATTGCCCTTTTCAAATGACTGTCAGTATTGACTTCGTAAAATCACTTCTAATAGGAGAGAAACACGACCAAGAAGTTTGCTTTGAAAAATCCACTCATTTAATCAGTTTCTTGACATTCCTCGGTCCTAAATTAAAATGAATAATGTGGGAATATTTTTCCTGTATGTTTAGTCACCTTTTCATGTAGCATGTGGATGTGGGAGCTAGCTTGAGCAACTGGCATCAAGAGAATAAATAATTCTTCAGTTCTCTTGTGCTTGCTCTAGATTGGACAGGAAAAGCTTTAAAAATAATAAAAAGCTGGTGATAGTCGATACAAATAACATCTTTTCTTGTATCTAGATTTGAAAGGGGGATTAGTTGTCTGATTAAATTTTAATTTGCAAATGCTGATGTTTTAAAATGATGTTCAGTCAGAAGATGTCAGTAATATCTGAAGCTTTACTTTTGACTCATCCTTTAGGGAAGAGACATAACATTGCTCAGACAATCTAGTGACCAAGATGCTTATATAATGTGAGAAAGTACTCTACATTTATTAGGGCAGGAATTTTAAATATCTGTCTCTTCCGCATCTTATGAATCCTTGGCAGCGTGAAGTGGGAGTTTAAATTGGGAGCTATGTTTGACAAAACATAATTGTAAATATCAAAATAATTTTTCTATCACAATTGAAACATGAAGTTAATGTTTGGATTTGTATGTCTTTTTTTATCAATTTTAATCTGTTGATTTTGGCCATCATGTAAGTAAGGCAGCACGTATTTTTCTTCTAAACACTTTCTTAACCTAGACTTAATGCATTGTGTACTTTCTTTACCAACTATGAAGCCAACTTTTTTCCAAACGATATTCATCTGCTGTTTTGTTTTTAAGAAGAAAACAGATAGTTCCAGAAGTTCATCTCATACTGTGGCTTATAGCTCTCTTAAGAAACAAAGTAGGAAGCTTATATTAATTATTGCTTCCAACTAACTAATAAAAATATTCATTTTTTTCTTACAGGAGATGACCAGGTGGAGAGAAAGGGTCAAGTTTTAATCCTTTTAGTGGAACAAGCTCTCAGTTTTCAGGACTACAAAGCAGCTAGCATGCATTGCCAAGAACTCATGACTGCAGGTGAAGTAAAATAACAAAGGTGTCATGGGGTGATGATGGTTGGAAAGCTCGCTCTGAAGTATGTTACTTCAGACTGATCCATTTCATTCAAAAAATCAGCTACTTTGTGCAAGTCAGCATGTCAGCTGTGCGTGGTGTGTATCATGAAATATAACAACTTCCATTTATGTCACAGATCTACAAAATAAGTCACGGTGTGTTCTGGTTGTCTTATGAGAATTTGGTCTGCTGAGGTCTCTGTAATGAAAATGTATACTGTAATTCAGATAATCCTTTTCTTTTTGGGTCAGAAACTCAAAAGTATATCCCATTAGGGATTCCATTTTTAGTGGGATTTTCTATGGTTTTTTTTTTTTCACGTTTAAAGAAAAAAAAGTCTTATTTTCTTGTCAAGTTGTTTAAATACATGAAACAATATTGCAGTTTAACATGTATTTGTCCATATGCGTTCAGTATTGCTGATACACAATTATACTTACCTATGAAATTATTTGGAATGTATTTCAGTTTCCTTTTAAGCTTGCAAAAGTTCCCTGCAATTTCTATCCCACTTATTCATTGCTTGAAATAATTAAGAAAAATTTTTGTTAGATAGCTGGGTAGGAATATTTCATTCAGTTTTCTATATGGAAATATGCTTACAGTACTGTAGAATCTAGGAGTAAGTGCTGACTTTTTTGTTTCTTACCAAATATTACAGGGCCCTGATTCTTTGTTGCATATAGTCACCATAGTGGATGCAGGCAGTACTGCCACAGTCTGACAGGGCAGAAAGGATCTTTGCTGTGACAGGGGCATGCTGTCGGCTCTAGGTTATCTGGAGTCACCTAAACTTGCCCTTCAGTGAGTCCTTAGTAAGAGATTTAAAGTGGACTCGTGTGTGAGTCTTTCAGATGACTTTCTATCAAGATAATTAACATATATGTACTATTTATGTAATTCTTATATGCGAGGATATGAATGAGAGTAAAGGATATGTATGTTGAAATACTAAGGAATATAGGTTTTTTTTTCTCTGCCTCTTTTTTCGGCCACAAATTTGTGAGAGGGTGAAGAAACAGATGAATTGAGGTTATTCTAGTTTATCAGGTGATAGTTCTTACCAAGGTATTAAAGGGAACTTCTGCTCTTTTTTATTTCTATTTTATTTTAAGTCTATCCATCCACTGTCCTCCACCCCAGTAAGTTTGTTCTTGTTCTGCTCTCTCTACTTTCACTGCTGCTTGACAACATATGAGGTCTCTTCTAAACATTGTTACATAATGGATGCTCAATTAGGAGTGCCATTCCTGTAATATATTTCATATTATGCTCTGAAGTGCATTCTTTTTTTTCTTACTGCTAGTGTAAAAGTGTAGCGTGTAGGCATACAGATTCCTATTGTAAAGATATCTACAACATGGTAGCAGTGAGTCTTCATTCTGTTTGGTCAGTCTGAACTTGAATTATATCAATCTGATGGAGCCTGTACAGTACCTTTCTCAGGGACTGTGTTGATAGGAGTACCACATACCCTCCTTTATCTCATCCAATGAGAATACTGCAACTTGAGAAACTTGCTCAGAAGTAAATTATGTGTTCCCTTGTAGGTTATGCTAAAAGTTGGGAAGTATGCAGTCAGCTTGGGCAATCAGAAGGCTACCATGACTTGGGCATGCGTCAGGAACTCATGGCTTTTGCTTTGACACACTGTCCCCCAAGTGCTATAGAGGCATTGTTGGGAGTGAGCAGTTCATTGCAAACCCAGGTATGTCTTTCTGAAACTTCTTTCATACATTTCAGTGTGTACTAAGGTATTAAAGGGAACTTCTGCTCAGTTTTGTTTCCTGAAGTCTGTCTGCCACCCCCACTGCAGCAAGCTTATACTTGTTCTATTTTCACTGTTGTATTTCAGCATAAGTTCTCCTGTAAGCTGTTTATACAATGCCTGCTCAGGTAGAAGTTCTTATTCAGTACTTCTAATGTTTTAATTTATTGTCTTATTTAACATTCTATCTGCAAGCACATCAAAATCCTTTTTCTATGTTATCCAGGTTCTGTCACCTGTTTATACGCTGTAATGTAACTTAATTAAATGTCCACATAAAAGTTAATTAAACACTTCTTTTTATAGATTTGTTTCTGTATAATACAACCATCTTAGAAGTTTTATGTTCTGTCTGAAGACACAAGGGGGAGAGGAGAGCAATAGATACAGTACATGTGCAGTCTAATTAAGGCAACTACAAATACATATCCTTTTTCATTATAAAATTGCTTGTATAGCTATGTGTATGAAAAATATAGGAAACATGAAGGCAGTCTCTACAACTTTGGTAAGAGGGTAGTAGCAGAATGAAATCGTACAGAGTATTTGAAATGAAGTCTTGCTTCTGCATGCATGTTTGGGCAGGTATCTACTACAGTTACCAGCTTAAACACAAATGAATCTTGGCAGAATTGATACCTGTGCAATATAAAAATAAAAGCATGTTTCCCTCCCTTACGTGCCTATACAAACAAACAAAATGTATGGTGCTGAACAAAGCAAAATGTGATATGCATTCTGTCAATTAATTGCCTGTTTATTGCTGTATTTTTCCTCTTTTCCTTTTAGTTGTAATGTACTGTCAGTGAATATTAGCCTTTTGCATCCCTTTTTCAAAGGACGAGATTCTCTTCTTCATTCACAAAGTTTGGTACTGAATTGTTTTGTTGGATTTCTTTATTAGTGCAATATGATTTGTTTCAAGCATACAGTGATGATTATTTATTTGGTACTTGCCCCAGGACGTGAAGCCCAAATTGAGATTTCCACCGAAGAATGGTTAATCAGTATCTTCTGCAATTACTTCCTCCAAAAGCTACACACAGTTTTTTTTCAGTGCTCTTTCTTAACAAACTTAATGTGTTCTGACCAAGTGTGCTCTTTTTGTATATTTTGATAAATGCAAAAAATCTTTATCAGCAGTTCATGGTAATGAGATGATACTAAAAGATTGTGACTGAGTTTCTTTTGTAGAACTTTGTTAGTTTTATGGCTTGCTAATGTGACAGCAATGCCTAGCACCTCAGTGGCACAGTTCCCATAATGAGTATTTTTGATGAAGTCCTTCAGTTTACATGGTTCAGAAGAGTGTGTATAGTCTAAAAAGAGCCCAACAATTCTTACATTGTATGGAAAAAAGCATTGCACAAAGTTCAGAGTGAAGGGAAAGTCATTTTTCCTTGGAACTGGACAACATGAGTAAGAAGATGCCAAATATATTTGTTTTCTTTTTCTCCCTACCCTTTTTGCCTCCTCCCTTCTTCTTTTCCTTTCATGGAAGCTTTCGCATCAGAATTTCTTGACTTTCCTGTGGAATTGGTGTTTTATATTTTGATTATTTGTTCTGATAAGACATTATTCTGTCTTCATAGATTCTCTATCAGGCTGTGAATTACCAGTTGCTTCCTTCAGAAGGAGGTGAGAATGTGAATACCTCAGGACCTTCTTCACTGATGAGTAAAGATACAGAGGTAATCTTTATAGAGCATTCTTACAGTAGTAATGATTTTGCTTTGTATTATGCTGAAGAGCTGAGTTCAAGTGTGAGCAATATCTGCCTGTATACTGTGTCAAATGTGCAGTCTTTAAGGCTGCTAATTTCCATTTGATTGTTATGGGTTCAAGAGTTCTGGTTTCTTTTTTTTGTTTATTTGTTTTGTTTCTTCCTAGGCAATCTTAACATCATAGGAAAAAAATATATATATAAACCTAGAGGCAGGACAAGAGGGAAGTTCAAGAAAACTTAACAAAATAAAATACATTAAAATTGGTTTGTATTTTTTTTATCTGTCTTTGCAAACCAAAACACTTGAAAATAAGCCTGTGCTATGTATTCAGAAATATCTTGAGTTAAACTTTTTCTACTGTATATCATGAAATATGTGAGTTCTTCACCATTTTAGATACCGCATGTGAAGTAGTTTTTGTGTGCAAAATCAGAAGATACATCAACCCCGAGTTATTTGTGGAAATAAAGGAAGGGGAGCAGAAAAGTCTACTGTTCTTTTCTACTTTTCAAGTTTATGATTTTAAGTAATTTAATTTTGTACATGTACAATTGGGAGTACATTTTTTTCTCTTTAAAGTTGATGCTGTTTTCCTTTTCTGAAAGAAATGAATTATTTTTCTACCTCTTTGGAGTCTGGATAATTCTAAGTTTGATTAAGAAGTTGTTTTGGAGAAAAAAAAAAAAAACATTTTCATGTTTACTTTAGATCCCTTTTATTTTTCCCTGTATCTTTTCTGTTTAATTCAGTTTTTCTTTAGATGTTAAACAAATCTCGGGTTAGAAGGAAAGAAAAACTCTTAAAGAAATATAGAAAAGTAGAGAAGGAAAGAAAGAGAGTTGGTTCATATGGTATAGGCTGTTTTTTGTTTGTGTGTTTGTAGTTGAGTTGCAGCCTGTTTAGTGATATTTTCCCTTGAAAGAATTTCCATGAATGATAGCTGTAGATGGAACGTGTTCGTCTTTGATTTCTGTGTATTTAATACCATATTGCTAAAATAATAAATTATGTTTTGTCTTCTTTCAAAATGTTACACTGCAAGTTCTGTACATTTACTTATTTTAACTGTTTGTCCTCGGTTGAATTATGTAGGATTTATAGCTTCTTTCATTTCTCACGGTTTTACAGTGCCTCAAGAGAGAACATAGCCAACAATAATTAAGTGCTGTATAATCCTACCTTTGTTTTAATCAACATCTGATATGTAATATAACTGTTTTACTGCTGTAGCATACCCTGGGAATTCCTCCATCTGGAATCTTTAAAACTGCAGGCAAAAATATCACTGTAGCTGCAATTTCAAATAGTTGTGATATATATCTACACACAAATGTATATTGCATTTATATACATACATATGCATGTGTGTGTGTATTTTTTTGTGATTAACTGAAACTATCTTTTATGGGTTAGTAAATGTACTGGTTTTAATTCATTAATTGCTAAATTATAATGCTCATAGGAAGAAACAGCTGTAATTACTGGAGGTGTGATATTCTTCACGGAGTTCATTTAGTGTCACTGAACTCCTGTGCTGAGGAAGAGGAGATCTGAAGGTGGACTGCATGCTTGCACTGTTTAAACTCCTGCTGGCAATTTAATCAATGATGCACAGAGAATAATGCCACTAACTAGCCGTTACATGCTTGATTCATTTATTTAATCAAAGATGTCAACAATTTAAGATGTCTTTGAGGTATCCTTCTGTCCTTAAGCTACTGATCCCAAAAGTCTAGGTCCTCTTATTAGACCTAAAAGTATTATGAATATATCCTAATTACTACCATGTATATCAGGCTGTCATCAAAGCTTGTGTTTTAAGTAGCTGAATGAAAACAAATTGTCTGTGCTTAAAATTGCATTACTTCCTAGGTTCCAATGACAGTAATAGCCTTAATAAATCATCAGACATCCAGTGACACCTGAATTCTAGTGTTGTAATCTTGGGCTGCATCCTTTTTGTAGTTTCTCATCTACGTGTTGGTTTATGTTTGCAGGAATTTTTTATTTTGTCTAAAACAAATCCTCTAGCTTTTCTTTCATGCAATCAACACATGCAAGTTTTCCTTAAAAAAAACAAAAACAAAAACAGTACATATTTTACTATTCTCATTAATTACTTTCAGAGGACTATTAATGCATAACATATAGTCAGGTTATGCTTTCAGCATATTTGGATTCTTGCACATCGTGGGCTAGTTGTCATTAAAGGGAACAACAATAACAAATCAGTGTGGCAGGTATTTTTTTTATCACTCACTTCTCTGACTTTTTTTTTAAAATGAAATCGTTGGCTTTTTGTTTTGTTATTAGGTTAGACTGTTTGAATCTGTATAATAATATGTATATAAACACATGCAAGTATTTTAGCTGTTAATTTAGATTATCCTGATAATTTAGAATTTGTTGGCTTTTTTTATAGTGATTTAGATTCATATAATCTTTTTAGATGCTAAAAGAAAATTTTCCTCAAAATCTTCAAGCTATAATGTCCTCCTAAAGGATACAATTAAGCTTATCTTACTACATTGGATCTTTAATATTATTTAGGGAATAAAATAGATTTACAGAGGTTAATACAGGATAGCATGAAGTTGGGCTAAAAGTGTTGCAGTTCAAATTACAGAGAAGAAAGATTTAAAGTTCTGATATGTTGTACTTAGCACACATTTTGTTCATTTGCATCTGTCATGAGCAGTTGCAAACTAATACTTCTTATTCACTTATTACTTTTGCAGATAGAATTCTATTTCAGTAAACTTTGCTGTAAGGAGATAAAGCTGTGAAAGTTTACTGTATGGATGGGAATACTGATATTGTGTGGTGTTGGAGACAATATTTACATTATCATGCTAGTTATGTGTTTATATACTAATGTATAGACTTTGTAAAGCATGCCACAAACATAAACCTTTCATGGCTGAAATAATTAGCACGGATCAACCAAATGGATGTTTTGAGTATTAATTAAATACTTTACATGACAAAGAGCTGATGCAGAAAGCTTTCTTTGTCCTGTATGTTAAGAATTGATTTTAATGAGAGTCTGCTGAAACTGAGTGAAAATGTTTTGCAGGAAACCGTAAGGAGGCCTCATTGTGGCCTTCCAGCTCTTGAAGGGAGCTTATAAATAGGAGGAAGTACAACTTTTTACATGGACTAATAGTGATAGAAGAAGGGGAATGGCTAGTTTAAAATAAAATAGGGGAAGTTTAGGTTAGACATTTGGAAGAAAATCTTTGCTCAGAGGGTGGCAGACCCTGGCAGAGGTTGCCCCCAGAAGTTGTGAATGCCCTATCCTTCAAAATGTTCATGGTCACGTTGGGTGGAGCCCTGGGCAACCTGATCTGGTGGTTGGCAATTCTGCCCATGGCAGTGGAGTTGGAACTAAATAATCTTTAAGGTCCCTTCCAACCTAAGCCATTCTATGATTTTTTGAATGTGTGTATATTGCAAAAATGTCTTAGGCTTGAGAATGGACTAGGTAGGATCTCGTATTCTTTATTGCATTCTGTTAGATTTTCTGTATTTCTATCTAACCTTGTAAGTTCTGAGTGAGAATTTCAAGTCTTGATACTTCTTTCCTTTCTCTGGAGATGAGTGTTTACAGTTTACTGAGAACTCAATACATGCTACCTTTATTAATATAAGATCGTCTCTACTATCAGATTGCTTGAATTGCTGAAGATTAACTTCAGCATGTTTGGTGATCTCAATCATAGAGAGATTGCTGCTTTTTATTATTGCTGAGTACATAAATTAAAACATTGTCGTGATAAACTTCGGAGTTGTGCACAGTTGGTATCTGGACACATGAGATTACAACTGAATAAGAGGCAAAATGTTCTACTGATCATGCTACTGACTTCAGATTTAAACTCTTACTTAACTTTTTTTATACACCAGTTGTTGCCTAAATTAATGAATGTTGAAATAAGTTATTAATACAGCATATTAACACACTGTGCATAAATTCTAATGTGTTTTGGTATTAGGTCATTACTGTAATTAAAGCATGAGTCTAACACTTATCATTGTGTGTTGGATGTGCTCACAGGATGATACCAACATCTCCGCTAGCCAGTCTGCTGATTTGTTGTACTGGACAACAACAAAAACCATGAAGGTGTTGTCTAACACAACTATGACTACAAAAGCTATGCTGCATGCTGTCAGTGATGGTCAGTGGTGGAAGAGATCACTAACTTACCTTCGACCACTACATGTAAGGGATTGCTTATGTATCTTGAAATGTTTATATATTCACTGATATGTTACTATAGGAGGGCTCCTTTGTAGATTCCTGACAACTGAAGACCTCGAACTAATAAATTAACTACTGACATCAAGGGGCTGTTGACAAGCAAATCCCAATGAAACAATGTGCTTGAAGGTGCTTCCTTTTCCTAGTTTTTCTCTTGCTTTTTTCTAGCATAGTATGACAAAGCATAGTTTAAACTTGGTTGAAATTCAGAACTTTGGAGAATGGAGCACAGTGAAGTCAACAATTTAAGTACTTAAGTTATCTTCAGAGCTGTTGATTTTTCATTTTTTCTTTTCTATGTTGCTTATTTGAGTGGATTTTCTATAATATTCTTGATATCAGTTTCTGCAATGTCACTATTAAGTGTGATTTAAAACAAAAATTAAAATTAAAAAAAAAAAAAAAAAGCTTTGTGTAGGATGTTGCTTATCTTACTCTCATTGATTTCAGGAATATTTTCAGATGCTTCCCTTCTGAATAGCAGTACAGAGTTTTCAATGAGGTTTTGTTTACAACTAAGCTGTACCTTTTTTTTCCTTTCCACAGGGGCAAGAACTTGGAGATGTATTAAAAAGTGGGCTGGGAGAAAACGTCACTGTGGAAAAGCAAGGCTGTCATCCATTTTATGAGTCTCTAATAGCTGACCCATATGTTGCAGAAGTAAGTTTCAGTTACAGAATTCTGAATCTTTTTTTTTTTCTAGATCTTATAATTAAGTAATAATATGGATTTTTTATGATATGTTTGATTTGCAAGAATCTAAAGTTTTGTGTGAAAGTAGGAAAAATAGAAGACTGAGAGGGAATCTAATTAATGTGTACAAATACCTTACGGGTGGATATCAACAGGATGAGGCTAGACTTCAGTGCATGTCATCAGGACAAGAGACTAGGGCTGAAAATCAAACACAGGAAGTTTCATCTGCATATGAGGAAAAAAGTCCTGGTTCTGGACTGAAGATAGTTAAAACTTGCCTTGATGTGATTCTGTGCAATATATTAGATAACCCTGTCTGAAGCAGAGGTATTGGGAATAAATGATCCCAAGTGGTTCCTTTCATCCTTAACTATTCTCTGATTCTGTAGATAAATTCCAGAATTAAATAGAAATGAGAGCAAAGGAAAGAACTGAGGTTGATTGTAACTGCAGAGTATAGTGTGCATGCATCAGTTATCATGTTTTACTTCTAGTCTGAAATCAGCTATGGCACATACCAGAACAATTCTTTGGAAAGTTTTGCAGAAGTATTGTTGAGAACAGAGAAACTCACAGAAACGAAGAGTGAAGCAAAAGACCTGCTTCCAACTACAGAAGGTATGAGTGTGCGTGTGTATTCACTCTTGTACTTGCTATAATATAGTAAGTATATAGTAAGTATAGCAGAAGCTTTGGATGAGTTTAAGTGTGGACAATAGTACGTAATGCTTTCAGTACTGTCTTGATAGTTTGTACAAATTATTCTAGTTTAACTTCTTGAGTTGGTAAATAGTCTTAATAGAAGTAGATACAGCTTTTAGAGAAGTGCTGTTTCTAAAAGGAGTCGCTCAGTAGAAACCAGAAATTTTAAATATGAAAGTTGGCTTTAAATAAACAGAAACTGTTATTCAGAGACTGACAAGGTTATGAACATTATGAAAAAAAAAAAAAAAAGCTGAATATTTCCTTAATATTTGCAAACTACAAATATTTAAAATGAAATTTACCACACATTGTTAATATCTCTCTTTGTTCAGAGCTCATGCCCTTGTTTAAACAGCAATTCTTATTGCAGGATCATTGCAGTATTTTATTTGGTGTGTAACTGCTCTGTTTCCAATTTCTGGAAACAGTAGAACTTTTTGTCTTTTTTCAGTAATTTGTTAACCGAAACAGTTCCACCTTTTAAAAGCAAAACAAAATTCCTTCAGTTGTTTGATATTCCTTTTGGCAGTCTCCTGCTAGTTTAAGAAATGAACTGTTTAACTATTTACTGTTAATGCATTTTGAAGGAAGAAATCTATTTTATTTTACTCCATGGGAAGATCTGCCATGAAAAGTGAGTGCATTAGTTCACGTACAGGATGTGAAGAGTTTAAAGTGGGACTTTCTTCGTAACCCATGCAGTTTTATTTCAAATGTTCAGTGAAAAGCAGCATATTATTTTACAAGTATACAAATCTCTAATTTCAGATATGTGCTATTTCTACAGATAACCACTACAGTTTAATTGTAATAATAATAAATTGTGACATTAGGTCAACGTTCACAAATATTAATGAGGATACATTCATGTGAAACATTAGAAAAGTTGATGTTTCCTACGTGTTGGTAAATTATGTTTGTCACATTTTCTTCCTTTTCCTTCCAAAAAAATCTCGTGGTATAAAGTCAAAATGTGCACAGGAAGTGGGGAAAAAAAAAAATCATAAAACGAAAATATTTTTATATGTTTGTTGGTACTTTGTTTATCACTCATTATCCTCCCTGTTTTGCTATTCCTGTTATGTTTAATTCCTTTGGCAAACTTCAAATTTGGCAGCGGTCTGAATGATTTTACGTCTTTGTAAGTTTTGCAAAGATGTGTGCCAGGACAGAGTGGCATCCTGCTAATATCCATAGTCTCCAATTTCAACTCGCTGGTTTTACATGTTAGAGAATTCCCATAGCCCTTTACTGGGAGACATAAAACTGAACGACTTTTGTCTTCATGTATATGTGTTTGTGTGTTTGTATTAGTAGAAGGATATACATAGATATGTGAGCACATACTTGTATTGTAGTAGTATTGCAGCCTAGGAGGTTATTGTTCAGTGGGTTTCGTGTGTATATGAGAGGTTCTGTGAAGTGTGTGTGTGTGTGTGTGTGTGTGTGTGTGTTAAGAATCAGTAGAAGGATATGCATAGATATGTGAGCACATACTTGCACGCAAGCCTCCCAGAAATGTGTATGTATATATTTATTCAGTACAGAGTGTATTCTTTCTCAGAAGGCATAACAATGGAAGTAGTTCCTACTCTTAAGTACTCTTAACTGGGAACCTTTGTGTTGAGCTTCATGCAAGAGTGTCAATGAAATCATATGCTGGCTATGGTGCTATTGGTTTGATGCCGTGTTGTTGTGTGCTTGTTGTCTGGAGGGTGACGATAAATATTTGCTGGGCAGTTGTCTTGTTGCGGATGTTAAGTTGGAAGAGAATGCAGTGTTTGTTGTGTACCCGTGAAGCTTTTTGGTCTGGAATTTTCCAGAAAAAGGGAAGAGGTCAGAGCTGAGGTTTGTTGTCTTCTGCTTGCAGTTTTTCCTGCTAAAGCAGAGATACTACATTACAAAATATCATTTTTTGAACTAATTTATAAAGATTTTGTTGTTAGATTTTGCCTGAGTTCTACTATGTTTGCTTGAACAGTATCCAGGTTATTTTGAATGTAGTAGGAACAAGCTGTCAGCAGCAAGAAACTAATGGTGAAAGCTATTTGAAGCATAGAATCTGATGAATAGCTTTGTATTTGCAGTAGCTGAAATGTTACCATCCAGACAGCCTCTGTGAATACCTGTCACATAGAAATTTGCTTGTTGTATCTGGCTGGGGGCCAGTATGTAAATCCACTTCAGTCTAATGGCAAGTTAGTGATAATCTGAAAATTATAGTTGATCATTCAAACGTTCGTATTCGCTGGAATAGAGAATTCTTTTGGGGGGAACTGTGTGCATAAAATAAAAGCGCTTCTTGCCAGCAAGCATAAAGAGTAGTTTACACAATGTGGGAATATAGATACTTGAGACTTTCTTAAAATAAACAAAGAGCTTTGTTGCTGAAAGAGAGGTTCTACTGATTGGAATAGCCCCCCTCCCCTCCCCCTCTCCCCCCCAAAAAAGCTTTTTTTTTCCCTAGTATACTTATGATTCCTTTAGCAGTTTCTGATATAAGCTTCTTTAGATTTTTGAAGTTCCTTCTGGAATTAATAGCTTATGTGCAGCTTTGGGAGTAGGGAATATTAACCTCATCAACATCATTATTTTGCAACTGTTGAATCTTCTGTAGCAACCACAGTGATGCTTCACTTTGGTACAAAAGAAAATATGCATAAGGGAGCAAGCCTGTTATTAATCATCAAATCATAGGCACTTTCACTGTATCTGTGCCACCTTTGTTCCTTTTTTTGCAAAAAGGAAAATATAATGGTTTCTATTTTTAAACAAAAAGGAAGCTGGGGATTTATAATGTAGGGAAAGCAGATAATTTCTTGTCAGTTTTATTGGAAGTATGTCTTTTATGGTCAGAATCATTGCAATTAGGAAAAAATATTATTTGTATTCAT
Source organism: Chrysolophus pictus (assembly GCA_037305975.1). Classification (NCBI taxonomy): domain Eukaryota; kingdom Metazoa; phylum Chordata; class Aves; order Galliformes; family Phasianidae; genus Chrysolophus; species Chrysolophus pictus. The sequence continues at coordinate 12,242,753 of CM074578.1, forward strand.
TTCTACTATGTCTTTGTGCTTAAACTTCTGTTTCAAATATGTGGCAGCAGCCTAGGAGGTTATTTTTCAGTAGGTTTTGTGTGTATGTGAGAGGTTCTGTGAAGTGTGTGTGTGTGTGTGTGTGTGTGTGTGTGTGTGTTAAGAATTTTTTTTTCCCCTTCTCTCCTTTTCCTTGTATTGAAATGTAAATATGCTGGAAGAAGACTAGCTAATCTGTTTTCTGTACTCTAAATTTTCTTTAGATGTAGGAGTTTCTGGTTTGTTTTATTTTTTCTCTTTTCCTAATGGTAGAAAACCAGAAAGGAAAAACAGATGTAAGAATTATGGTGTCTACTTAAGATCTTAGTTTTCCCATATTTCCAGTTTTCTTAGTCATTTCATTTTTCTCAGCTGCCTTCTAAGCTTAGCTTTAGAATTTGTTAAAAATAAACACTAGTATTTAATTAAGGAAACTTCTCTTTTAATTATCTGTATGTGCTTACTAACAGATCTAATTGTAGTCAATGATACCTTTCTAATTACACAATTGTCCAAAGCCTGTATTTAACTATAGCTTATAACTTCTTAGTTGGATAATGCATTTTAGGTATAGCTGTCTGTGATACAGTTAAGTGATTCTTTTTGCAACTCTTTACAATATTTTTAATCCAAATCAACTTGTTTCTCAATATAATGTTTTGGGGAATTTCCTCACATGTTCTTTTTGTTTTAGTGTTTCTTATTTAAAAAATCATGCCACTTGTTGCTCTTTATTTTTTATTTTAAGATAACAGTTTTTGATACGTCGTTTTTTGTTCAGTTGTAAATGAAATTGAGCTCGTGCTTAAAGAGAAGACATTTTGTGCAATTCCTCTAGTTGGTATCTTGTAACATTTGCAACATTGTGTTAGTGCCATGACTTTACAAGAAATATTTACTTATTGTAAATATAAGTACTGATGATCTTTTAGTGGCTTTGTTTAACATCTGTTACCGTGCTGTCTCATTCTTGTTTGGTTAATGCATGGAACACTTTGTTGGGAAATCAAGGTAAAGCTGTAGTGCAGTTTAATTACATATTCTCTGTTTCTGGATTGCACTGATTTTTGTTTAATTAAGTGTGTATAAAGTGCTTCAAGCTAGCGTCTAATAAAATAAAGGTAAGCGAAAACCATTTTATCTGCTAACTGTCAAGGCTGGATGGTCACTAATCCAAGCATTATTTCCCTTCCATATATACTGCAGTTCTGTTACAACTGGCAAGTGATGCTTTACCAAATGATATGGCCCTGGCTCTTGCCTATCTACTTGCACTGCCACAGGTATGTTGATACTGATTTTATATGTATGTTTTTCAAAGGACTTCAGAATTCCATAAGAAAATGTAATTTCCTTAGAGTTTTCTTGAAATTCAAATAAAAAAATAAATGTTTTGGACAGGTGCGTTTAAAGGTAATTCTGCTTGCACAAGTGCTATTGGACTAGGTTACAAACGTGACACTGAAGTGACATTTTTGTCAGTAGGAAACTGACAGTTGCAGTGTAGCTAAGAAATATATGCAATGACTTTTATGGTATAGAATAAGCAAAGCCATAGTTTGGCATTTTGGTTAGGTGTTTGTGCAAGGAGAGAAAAACGTATTAGTATAGAATTATCTTTGTATCACATGGGAAAGCTGTTGATGTATTTCTGTGCCAGAAAAACATAGTCAGAGTTATTTCTAAATCACAACAAGGAGCTTTTAGAAAGTTTGTGCACTTAACATTGTACACTTGCTAATTCTTTCATCTAAATTAATGCTTGCTTTCTTCTAGGTGGTGGATGCCAACAAATGCTTTGAAAAGCAATTGCATTCTGCGATATCCCTCCAGCTGGCAAGTTATTACTATAGCCTGCAGATCTATGCTCGTTTGGCACCATGCTTCAAGGACAAGTGCCACCCTCTCTACAGGGTTCGTACTTTTTCTTTTTAAAACCATATTCATTTATGTGCAGCATTAAAGCTATTTAAAAGCCAGTTACATGAGTTAAGCCTGTTAAGGAACTGATCTGACTTGCACTTTGAGCAGCTTGGTAAGTTATGCATAATGTTTCTTCCACAGTGCTGTAAACAGACAAGCACTCAAAAATTCTGGTAGAGTATATTATCTGTTCCTGAATCGCAGTTTCACGTACCATTTATACTAGCCAACTTCAGTGTTGCATATAAACACTGAGCAGTAACACACATATCCTGATCTTGCAATACTGCAATACTTCTTGCAATACTGATACAGAATTTCCTAGGATGAGTAAGGTGCCTACTTAAGCAAGAGCAACACTGTTTGAAAGATTTCCATGGTCTTTCTTGACATGTGTTGGTCTGTATTTTAGTTCACAGATGATGTCCTGAGAATTTATCCTCATGTATTGATAAAGTTCTTAATTTTCTTGTTGGTTTTGAAATAGCATGGCTCAGCTTGTAATTCATTGTTTTTTATTAAAGGAGCTGTGCAACAAACAAACTAAATATGAAAGACGACATACAAAAGTTTGTCAGACCCAGGTTTCTTAGAATGTATATTTTAATGATGTTATTTTTTTGTAATAAGGAGAAACAAAGAGAGTAACTCTGTATTTTTGTACCCAAGAAGGCTTGATTTTGAAGTTGTTATTATAATGTAAACATAGTTTATGGCATCATAATTTATAGCTTCTTACTGTGAGGGAGACATTAATGGAGCTCTACAACTTAATAAAACCACGGATAAAGATCTGCAAGAATTATGCCAGATGGAAGAAACGAGAAAAATAAGTCAGTAGTAGTAGAATGGGCATGGAAAACATTGATGTGAGGTGATTCTCATTATCCTTTGAGAAGCTAAATTTTATATATATATATGTAATTATTTTAAATTTGGTTTAAGTATGTTCTGGATCTGACTGGAATGGAGTTGGTTTTCTTCATCACAGCCCTTCTTCACATTGCAGTGCTTTGCATTTGTGGCTAAATGTGTTGATATCACAGCAGTGTTCTAACTGTTGCTGAACAGTTCTTACATAGCCTCAAGGCCTCCTCTCTTTATCCCCTCTCTTTCAGATATGGTAGTGAAGACCGTGGCAGTGATGGTGGCTAGCTCCTTTAGAACCTTTGGATACATTTTGTTTTGTCATCTAAGCTGATTATATCCAGCTTAGTTAAGCAGTCCTTAAGTCTTTCCTACAGTGAATAATGCCTTTCTCTCCCCAGCTTGGCTTCTAGGCCCGGGAATCTGGGATACTTTGACACTGAAAATCGGGGCAAAATACAGTACATAGTGGACCCAAAATTTCCAGTGTTAATTTTGCTGCTTGTGTAACTGGTGTAATCCCTTCTTATTATTCCTGGTATCCATTCAGAATTCTGACTTCAGCTAACTTTCTAATTCCAATCCTTTGTCTCTAGGCAATGTTTCATGTTCTTCTATCCTTTCAAAATTACATTTCTGTAATATTCATTCTTCTCTTCCTTTTTTGTATCTCTTTTTCTTTTTTGATCTTAGTTAGCAATTAGTAACAAGTCACTGTGTCTCAGTAAAGCTGCTTCTGCAGCTACTTTCTGTATGTGTATTTTGAGAGTTGTCTCTGAATTATTCTGTAATTTTAAGATGATCCAGCTCACCTTCCCCTCTACAGTGATTTTGGAAAGTTGACAGGTAGGATTGTACGGGAGGAAGGCTACCTTTAAGGGCAATGTCTAACGTCCTAGAGGCCAGCATCTTTATCTTGCTGTCAGCCTTCCTTTATTCCTTTGAAATTCCTCTGTTTTAGTCCCAGCATCAAAGTCTGATATTTAATATCACATTCTGTAGTGGTTTTTTTTCATCTGTACCTGGCACCTTAGAAATCAGAATTGCTTTATTCTGCCTTGTTGTCTTTCCAGCAGATTTTAGGGAGAGTTTTCTGTAGGAACCAAGATTCTTGATTTTACAGTTCTCTGAAGGATTTTGTTAATCTTTTCTCTTTCAAGTGGTCTGTAACACTTAATCTACTACTATGTTTCTTTCTTTTTCTAGATTCCCTCTAATCACGACCCACATGTTTTTCCCTATCAGTCTTTCCACAGAAAGGCTCCATGCATTTAAGCAGCTTTATCAAATACAGCTTTATTCTCTGCCTTTTGTGAAGATGCTCTTTCCATCCATTGTAGCACTCCAGTCATTTGACATGTCCCACTGTGTCTGTAACCTCATGATGTCGTAGACTGCATATGAAATTTTGTTTAGCACTCCTCCCAACCTACTCTTCTGATTCTCTCTTCACTATATCCCACTCAGGATGAAAAGTTGAGTAGAGCTGAGAATGAAATTCACTGGATAATTTAATTTCTGTTAACAGTTGATCTCCTCATTTGTCCTTTCCTGATAAGTAATCAGAATACACATGTATGGAGGTCTGTTTTCTCTAAAAAGGGATGAAAAAATTTAATTACTCTAAGGTTAACTAATTTATTATGTTATTATTATATCTCCATGCTAATAATTTAATACTGAACTGTTTCAGTGGTTTGGGAGAATTTTACTGATTTAGGTGGGAGGCTAGGCTTTTTCTTGGAGCATCAAGCAGCAGTTCTGACAAGTACTGCTAAATCTCAGAGAGGAAGGAGAATTGTGCAATTAATAGAAGATGGGGAAAAGATGAGCTTAGCAGAAAATACTTAAATACTTGTTTTATTCCCTTATCTGTTATTTTCATTCTTGTTGGGTTTTTTTGTTGTTGTTCATTGCAACTAGAAATATGTCAAGACAGTAACTTCAGTGACTCTTTTTAGTGACTCTTTTGAGATGGATTATAGTTGGTGAAGAAGCTGAGACTTCCGTTCCACAAAGTGAAGTAGTCTGATTTAACTGATTTTTTTAATTATTATTTATTTATTTATTAAGTTGCTATGTGAAAAAGTGTAATTATAAAATGAATTTGTGCTCCGTATGCTTAACCTGCTTCTCTTTTCTGTTGCTTGCTGGTTAAGGAAGCCTCTATCCATTTCTCTGTATGAGGCAGGATGAGCTCTGTTTCACCTCACATAAATTCACTATCTGCAAAGTAGTTTTTCTTTGGTTTCATTTTTTTGTTTATCTTCCTGTTCATATAGCAACCTTTGTGTATTTTAGTTCTCCGCTATTCTTCTTTTTTTTTTCTTTATTCCCTGTCATTGTCTGACTGTTATTTCTGTATTTATGCTTTCCGTGCTGCCATCAGTGCAGTGACATCTGTAGTCTTTAACTGCACTGAGTGACTGCGACAAATATGTCACTTGAGGCTTATTCTCCTATCATTTCCCATAGAATCATTTCCCATAGGGAAAAAAGAAATGGCATGTGGAGCAGTTTTAGTTGTAGCATGTTGATATGTCTTTACATATTTATCATATACACATTTTTGCATTAATGAAGGCAAGGTCAAAAGGAGAGTGCTTTGAACTTAGAACTGAACACATAGAAGTTTATATTGATCTTATGGGAGTTCATTCTGTGGGCTTGACCTGGGCCCTAGATAGTTCAATCACTTATTTATATAAGATTGATTTTAATTATAGATGCACTTACATTAAGTCAGAGAAGCAGAACTCCCATCCTTATTCTTTATGCTACAATTTTTGGTAAGATTCTCAGTGGAGGATATTGAAAATAAAGACCTATTTCAAACTCACTAAATATTGTTTAAGAAGGCTAAATCGTGGAGAGAGAGCAGCAGATCTAATGAGCTGTCAGAACAAGTGTTCATGCACCTTAGCCTGTTTGTTAATGTAATTTCACATTTGTGTTTCTCAAGAACTGAAGGGTGCATGCCATCTGATCAGAGTTGCATCCTAGCTCATAATTTCCTCAGCTATGGACTTATCCATGAGTACCCCTTTCATACCTTGTCACCAAGTGATTCTGCTGATTGTGTAGCTGATTTGAATTACTTTTTAGAACTTGTTGCTATCAGCTTAGCCAGTATAAGATAGTTTCAGTTTCTTTTCCTAGCCTTTTCATTTCCTCCTTGACCTGTCACACTTTATTAGTTTTCTTAATAATATACCAGCAAGAGTATGTATTAATAAATAAATAAATCTCGCAGTTCACTGAACTCTGTTGCATTCTCAGGCTTAAAACTTAAGTTCTCCTGAACTAGCAGTTCCTTTTGTATATCTTCTGGTCGTCTCAACATTTAGTGACACTGCAGAGTGTAACAGTTCTGTGTATTTGATTGTCAAGTGTCTGTTATAGAGAAGCCTGTGTTTTGCATATCCTCATATTTCTTTATCTAACCTCACAACACTACAAAGAATCATCGTGCTTAGACAGGACCAAATTATATGTAGGCCACTCAAAAATTAGTTTTAATAATAGTTTTTTCCCCTGGTTTTATTTCATCGGGATGAATTGCACTTAATAGGAGAAAGTATTGTGTTATTGCCCATTTTTATTTTGTGAGAGTTATACAAGCTGTGTGCTAAATGCTGCTTCTGAAAGAAGAGAAAATGTTTTTCTCATGCCGGCTATTTAGAAATACTCTTTTAGAAAAGATGATCTTGATCTTCAAACCTTGCATTTTGGCAGATGTTTGAGGTTTAGCTTGCCTGTGTTCCTTTAGAGACTTATTTATGGATTTTCACGCAAAAAAAAGTTAGTTGGGTTAACTGCTGTTTTATTTCTTGCAAATGATTTTGTTTCTCTCTGGGAAAGAGTCTAAACGTGACCAATAGCATTTTGAGAAAGCCTTTGAATAGCTGGTTGGCTTTATCTTCTATATTACTTTCTTCTTCAGGTGATGGTATAGTTTTTCCAGTTTGCATTAAAAAATAGCTTTTTCAAAATGTATTTGATTTTTAAAGGGTGTCTTCAGAATTATGACAAACATCTGAACACAGCTAAAAAGGTGTTTGAGTGAACTAGAGGAGTCAGCATTTTCTACTTCGAATATGATAGTACTTCATTATTTGCAGGTTAATGTAAGCTGTGAACAATTTTAATTTTTGCAAGCAGCCTGATTAAAATTTTCTATGATGTTTTTGTTTTTAGAACACAAAATAATTAAGCAAAATTTTCTTCATAGATGTTATCTGTGTAAGTAACTTTACTGGAGTTACGAACAGACTTGAATTCTTGAGTAAGAAGTTAGCTTTTATGTCTCTTTTTTTTTGTTTTATCGTCTTTGAGAGTTGAGGATAAATGTTGGCTTTGCCTAAGAAGCATTTTAGGAAAATACCACAGTAAAAGAAGATGGTTGCTGAGAAATTAATTGAGAAAAATGAGTGCTTTGCTCTGCCATGTAGCTCATGCAGTATTTATTTTTCAAGCTTTAAATTAGTAAGATGGAAATATTAGCATGTATACAATCAGAAACTACAAATTAAAAGAATACCATGCTGTACGTAAGAAACTAAAACAGTATCATGTTGTACTCAAGTTTTAGCCTAGGAATGTATTGTTATCCCATGGTCTGTATATTGCTAAAGCTGCTGCCATATACAGTAAGAGTTAAGGCGTGTTCAGAAAGAACATCCATAATGTATTTTATTCTGAAACTAAACACCTTGATTTTTTTTTTTTTTTTTCTTTTAGAGAAAAGGGAGATGGACAAAAGATTGGAATAATTGCCAAAATTGAGATGTTATTTAGTGAGAATAATGCTGCCTGCAAATGGGAAATTGATTATGCAATGTGAATTTAGTAGGCACTTCACTCAAAACTATATAGTAATTTTCCATTTTTATAGATGTTCTATCATTTGACATTTTAACCTTGCATTTATCATGTGTTAGTTCCACTAAAGCAGTGTTCAGATGAAATGACAAGATGAGATTTTTTACTTGAGTCTGACTTGTCAATATCCTACCCAATAAGAGAGAGTTTGCAAAAGAACATGAGAGAAAAGAAACTATCAAAACATTTTCTCTTGGGACAGATTATTCCTCTCTCTTGCTGGAAGAGCTGATTGAAAACAAAGCAAAAAATGCATTTAAAACAGCACTAGAGCAATTTGTTCAACTTCTCAGACGCAAGTGATTTAACATAACTGTGAAGGCAACTGCCTTGACAACTTTAAACATTATTTTTATATTTTATTACCAACCACAGCCTCTTGATTTTTTTTTTTTTTTCCCCATCTGCAGCTGTACTAGTTTTTGTATAAGAAACTGTTGATTTAACTTAGGGATTGTGTTTGAACTCGAAAACTAATTTGTTGTCATTGCTTTGCCTGCTGCTGGCTCTTATAAGATCTTGCAGTACTTCTGTAGTCTCATTTCATCTGCTAGGATATTATCATAAAGTGCATTTAGTGGAAACTGAAGGCAATAATTACAGTGATGTAGAGGTATTTATATTATGTTGTCTACCAGTTCTGCAGTTATCTTGGTTGTCTGAGTTCACTTTGACATATATAGCTGTTCTGACCTTTGAAAGAATGTATACATGAAATAAAATTTTTAACTGCATTTTCTTTCTATTTTTTTTTTTCCCCTGATAATTCTAACCTGTGGTTGTGCTACCTTTGAAGATAGAGTTAGAAGTAACTTGGAGAATGTGGTTTCTTTTAATGGGTTTTGTGTACTGCTTAGTCCAACTATAATACCATTTTCAGTGTAGCTTCTGAAAGAAGAAATAAAAACAGCAGATTATGTGCTAGCAATATCTTTTTCATAACTCAAAGGTAATAGCTTAACTCAATTCTTTCTATTGAATCTCTTCTCAGGGAGTTCCTTGCAGAAGAGTTTACTGGGTTTCCGCTTCCCTCACATCTTTACTCATACCAGCATCTTGGAGAACCTTTAGTTCTTGTAAGATCCAGATAGTTTCCCCACATAGTATGATGAAGCAGCAGGAGAGTATGCTGCCTGCCTTTCTGTTTCAAGTGTTTTAATTTTCAAACCTGACAGTTCAGCATTGCTTATTGAAAACACAAAACATTCCTTCTATTTATGTAAGCCAGCAAAAACAAAACAAGCAAATAGATAGCTTTTTTTTAAAGTCCATTTTTGAAAAACAGAGATTTTCCAGCCTTTTCTAGATTTTCTTTCTATTCATAACGTGACAAAGCATGTTTGCATGAAATTTAAGGTTAACAGGTTTCAAAATCAGTATACTTAAATATAACTGAGATGTTAGAGTTCATTACAGAACTGTTTGATGGATCATTTAAGACTATAACCCTTGTTTTAATATTGTCTGCATTTATACATAGACATACTTGTATCTTTGATAACTTGAGGATGAATTATTTCATTTTATGTTAATTTATGCAACTTTATTCTGACACATCTTGTGGGTTATAAAAGGTACTCTAATATTCAGCTATGATCTGAAAAACAGGCCACCCCAAATTAAAAGAAAGGTTGAGGGAACTGGGCTTGTCTAGCTTGGAGAAGAGAAGGCTCCGGGGAGACCTCGTTGTGGCCTTCCAGTACTTGAAGGGAGCATATAAACAGGAGGGGGGATGGCTGTTTATGAGGGTGGATAGTGATAGGACAAGAGGGAATGGTTTCAAACTGAGGCAGGGAAGGTTTAGATTGGATATTTAGGAGGAAGCTTTTCACTCAGAGGGTGGTGACACACTGGAACAGGTTGCCCAAGGAGGTTGTGGATGCCCCATCCCTGGAGGCATTCAAGGCCAGGCTGGATGTGGCTCTGGGCAGCCTGGTCTCGTGGTTGGAGACCCTGCCTGTGGCAGAGGGCTTGAAACCAGATGATCATTGTGGTCCTTTTCAACCCAGGCCATTCTGTGATTCTAGGAAATTAATAATATGATGCTGTAGTTAAGATTATGTGTCCTTGATTCACAGGGTGGCAGGCTTGGTTGAAGACAAATGTCATTGATTTAATTAATGAAAAGGCATCCTATGAAGAGATGTGTTTTACTTCTTGAGTAAGCAGGCAAATATAAACCATTTCTTTCCAGTATGCCTTTTTTTTTTTTTCTTTAAGCTTCACTGCTTAGGAAAAAAATGTGACTGTCTCCTTTTTTTTCCTTTATATTTGTTTGCATCAGATTTATAGCACGTTCAGAGTCTTGCTGCAAGTATTGGTGGAAATTGCTTGGAAGATTAGGGAGAATTCTCCTCTCTTCCTAAAAATAGCAGTGCTTTCCAGTGTTTAGGTTTTCTTAGAAACATTGCAGATTGGCAACAACCAGAGGCAGGGTGGTGATCAGAGAGCATCTTCGTGAGTAGCAGGAATTTTGCACCTTGCCATCTGGTGTCTCTTGTTTTTGCTAATGCACATCATCTCCTAGTTTTGCTTGGTGTATGGATTCCTCTGTAGCATGATATTTTTCTTCAGATAATTTAAAATGTTTTGAAACAAATCCAGTACTACAAGGATTCAGCACAACTGACACGTTCTGTCTTTCCTTTTGAAGTCCCATGGCTCACTGTGGCTGCAGCTTTTGATCATTACCTTTTGATCATTGCATTAATCCAGAAAGGTCCAGGACAGTTATGTATTTGTGGTGATTATGAGCAGATTAACCTCGGTCATCTTGGCATGTTTTTTCATCAGTGTTCCTGTCATTTCTGTATTACAATCTGAGGATCATTTACATTAAAAACAAAACCAAAAGAATAATACTTCTTTTTAAAGCAGTTTGAAAGATTTCTGCTTTTAAAATAAACAGACTAAGTATAATGATCTAATTATACTAATGATGCACTTATGCTAAAACTGTCTTTCTATTATCATTTTTTTTCCACAATTTCCATGCATTCACATTCTTTTTCTAATGTGTATGGCTGAATGAAGTAGTGTAAAGGGAAAGAAAAGGGGAAAAAAAAAAAAACAACTCAAAACCACAGGGTAGTTGAAGATTATTTTAGGGTATTATGGTGAAGAAATTCAAAGATCAAAACATCTCTTCCCTTTTTTTAAAAAAAGAACACAGTGTTTATTTTGCAGCACCACGATGGCATGCAGGTGTGACTCCCAGCATGTGATAAAATAATGCTGCTTTAAAACATCTGGTCAGGTACAACCTGTTGTGTAGTTGAGGCTCACTGGTAACAGCTAGTGCAGTGTTGTCAGGAGCTTCTCCTGGTCTGCGCTGAGTAAATTGCATCTAACAGTTTGGTATTAAAATAGGTCTAGACTGAACTGTTGGGTGCTTTTTTTAACCTTATCTTTTTTTTTTTTCTTTCTATTTTTAGTTCCTAAGCAAAGTCTATACTGGGTAGGTTTGAATCATTACATCACCTATCATAGCACAAGTTGAACTGATGAGTAGAACGTACTGGTAGGTCCTTCGTAGTGGAAATTTCCCCTGGCAACTCTACTAAAGCCTCACAAGTTAAAGATGTAGTATGTTCAGGTCAGCTCTAGGGGCTTCACTGGAAATTGTATATTTGCTTCTGTATTCATATATAAAATACCTATCCTGATTGAGCTGTATTCAGATATCTGGCAGTACTGGAGGAGATCTGGTAGACAAATCAGAGATTTGGACATCTAGACACATTTACCAAGTATCCAAAGAATCTGGGAAGTCAACAGAGAGCAGTGTAGCAGAGGATTTTTTAATAGTTGTCATTAGAGAAAAGTCAAGTATGACAACTTACCTGTCAAAGTTGATTTATATTTATGTAAATTGCTGTAGTGTGTGTATTTTTTATGTTTGTTTTTTAAGACATACCTGTTAAAAATTCTAAGGAGAATTTGTGAACCTCATGAATACTGCAATAACAGTGCTTTTGCCAGTTTTGCTGATTTTGTTTATGACCTGCTGCTATTACTAGCTGGTTATTATGGCCTTTTCATTTAAAAACTGCTAAGGCTTCTTTGAATGCTGGAAGCAGAGCTATAATGATGTTTCTGTATTAGTATTTGTTAGAACAAACATCTGTGGTGGTTTAACACCAGTAGGTAGCTAAACACTGCCACGTTTCTCTCTCCTTACCTGGTGAGAAATTATGGAGTCAGCTCATGGGCTTCGGATAAGGACAGGGTGATCACTCATCACTTATTGCAACAGGAAAAACATATTTGACACAGGGAAGAACAATGTAATTTATTGCCTGTTGCTGACAGACCAGAGCAGTGAGAACTAAAGGCAATCTAAAAACACCTTCTCCTCGCCCATTCTCTTCTACCTCCTCCCTCAAGTGATGCAGGAGAGTCAGTCCATACTGCTTTGTCTCTGCCCCTGCTGCACATGGGTCCTTCCCACAGATACTGTTTTTCCCAATCTGATCCCACATAGGCTTGCCACAGGGTGCAGCTCTCCAAGCACTGCTCCAACTCAACTCCATATCATGGGGCCCACGCTTCAGGCAATACTGTGTGTGTCCCAGTACGTGGCAGCCCCTCCAGCCCTTCTGTACCACCACAGGCTCCTCTCCACAGGCTGTAGCTCGAGTCTGGGTCTCTCCTTGGGCTGTGGCTCCTTCATGCCACAGCCACTGATGCACCATGGCTTCACCATGGTTGCACATGGAGATCTGCTTCACCAGGTGCCTATTGGCTGAAGGACAGCTTGCTCCAGCATGTGCCTCCGCTGGGCTGCAGGGAACTGCTGCTCTGCACCTGGTGCTCTGCCTGCCCTTCTTCCATGCTGCCCTTGGTATCTGTAGAGCTGTTTCTCTTAAATTTTCACGCTTCTCTCTCCCGGCTGCTGTTTCACAGCAGTTTTTTTCGTTTCTTAAATCTGTTCTCTCAGAGCATAACCAGTGTCACTCGTGGCTCAGCTCTTCTCAGGGGAGCTGGTCCGTGTTGGAGCAGCTGGAGCTGGCTCTGGTCTGCAATGGGGCAGTGCTGGATTCTACTCACAGAGGCCACAACTGCAGCCCCCTGCTACCAAAACCTTGGCACATAAGCTCAATAGAGCATCATATCTAATTGAACTAGGTATCTAATGGATATAAAAAAGTATTTTTGCTCGTTGCTTTAAAAATATATTTGAAGAAAATGTAAGAATGTTCAAGAATGAATACTTAAAATTGCAAGTTCCTATGGAGTTTGATACTTTACCTCTTTGTTTTCTCTGTGAGGTGTTGACGGTCTAATAATTGCTGTGCAAGCAACATTGTTTAACAAAGCATTTTAAAACTATAAAAGATGACATCTGAGAGAAAAAAAACAAACTGTGACTGATAAGTTGCAAGAAACTGCAACTTGGGAAAGTTAGTTTTCGTGGAATTAAAAAAAAGCATATAGAACTTCACAGCAGATCTCAGTTATGTAAAGTAACAAGCTTTGAAATTTCTCTTTAGATGTTTTCACGTACTTTGGGAGTTGAGCTGTAAGTCTTGTAAAGGGTGGAAGGGGACAACTCTTGATTGAAAGATTTCTGATGCTGAAGAGTTCAACACTTGCTTAGTAAAGGATTGCAATTAAAGAAAGGTAGGTTCCATAACCTTCCCCTCCAGGGAAGGTTATGGAACAGATTGTCTTGAGGGAGATCACGCGGCAAGTGCGGGACAACCGGGGGATCAGGCCTAGCCAGCATGGGTTCACGAAGGGTAGGTCCTGCTTGACCAACCTGATCTCCTTCTATGATCTAGTGACCCGCCTGGTGGATGAGGGAAAGGCTGTTGATGTGGTCTACCTTGACTTCAGCAAAGCCTTTGACACTGTCTCCCACAGTATTCTCCTGCGGAAGCTGGCAGTCCGTGGCTTGGACAGGTACACTCTTGGCTGGGTAAAGAGCTGGCTGGAGGGCCGGGCCCAGAGAGTGGTGGTCAATGGAGCCAAATCCAGCTGGCGACCGGTCACGAGTGGGGTTCCCCAGGGGTCGGTGCTGGGGCCTGTCCTCTTCAATATCTTCATTGATGATCTGGATGAGGGCATTGAGTGCACCCTCAGTAAGTTTGCAGATGACACTAAGTTGGCTGGAAGCGTCGATCTGCCTGGGGGTAGCGAGGCCCTACAGAGGGATTTGGACAGGCTGGATAGCTGGGCTGAAGCCAATGGGATGAGGTTTAATAAGACCAAATGCCGGGTCCTACACTTTGGCCACAACAACCCCAAGCAACGCTACAGGCTTGGGGCGGAGTGGCTGGAAGACTGTGTAGAGGAAATGGACCTGGGGGTGTTGGTTGACGCTCGGCTAAACATGAGCCAGCAGTGTGCCTGGGTGGCCAAGAAGGCCAATGGCATCCTGGCTTGTATCAGAAGTAGTGTGACCAGCAGGAGTAGGGAAGTAATTGTCCCCCTGTACTCAGCTCTGGTGAGGCCGCACCTTGAGTACTGTGTCCAGTTCTGGGCCCCTCACTGCAAGAAAGACATTGAGGCCCTGGAGCGTGTTCAAAGAAGGGCAACAAAACTGGTGAGGGGTCTGGAGCACAGGCCTTATGAGGAGCGGCTGAGGGAGCTGGGATTGTTCAGTCTGGAGAAGAGAAGGCTCAGGGGAGACCTTATTGCTCTCTATAACTACCTGAGGGGGGGTTGTAGCGAGCTGGGGGTCGGCCTCTTCTCTCGTGTAACTGGTGATAGGACTAGGGGGAATGGTTTCAAGCTGCGCCAGGGAAGATTCAGGCTGGATATTAGGAAATACTACTTCTCTGAAAGAGTGGTCAAGCACTGGAATGGGCTGCCCAGGGAAGTGGTGGAGTCACTGACCCTAGAGGTGTTCAAGGAACAATTGGATTTTGTGTTGAGGGATATAGTTTAGCAAGAACCATGGGTGATAGGTGGATGGTTGGACTGGATGATCTTATAGGTCTTTTCCAACCTTAGTGATTCTGTGATTCTGTGATTCTGTGAAAAACAAAAACAACCGTGTTTTAGTTTGAATATATGTAAGTTAACATCTATTAGATTTTGCATTTTCATCTTAGTTTGTTTTGCCTTATACATACATAAATATGTAAAGCAGTACATACAGAGTCAGAATTCTGAAGAATTAATCTTGGCATCAGTGATAGGCATCAGATGAGAGAGTGACAACTTGGTCAGAATATTATGTTTGGAAGTCAAGTGATATAATTTGTTTTTAAAAAAGGAATTTCAAATTTAAAGTCTGGGAGTGGCCAGTATGATGAAGGTGGACCAAAAGTAAAGTGGTTTGAATTTGCCTTAGTGTTATTTTTAAGTTATTGTTGTGAATACTCAATTTAAATTCTGTGTCATTGTGAAAAACTTCACGGTGCATGAAACTTAATTAAAAAATTATCTTCTTCGGAATTTTTGAAGGAATTGTTCTGTTGTACTTATTTGAAAATATTTTTTTCAAGATTGTCTTTGTGTTCTTCATGAATAGTGCATTATGTTGCGCACTGGAGGAAGGCTGCTGACACTGGGTTCTACTTTTTGTGATGGAGAGAGTGGAAACCTAGCTAAACGAAACCAAACTTACCTGCAGAAGTTGTCAGAGACGCCTGCCTTTCTTAGCAGATTGTACAGAAAATTTGGGCAATTATATTAAACAGGTTTCTTCATATTAATCTGATTTTGCCTGTCTCCAATGCTCTTTTTTGTAGCTTACCAACTAAAATTAGATACCAAGGTATATAATAAACAGTGTATTGGTTTCCAACCAATGTAATTGTATTGTAGAGGCTTTTCTCTGCTTGCCTATCTCTTTTCCGAGGGGTTATTATTTTGTTACCAGTCTCCTAAACAACCTTGAAAGAACTATTGATGTTGTTCATAAAATCAATGAGTTTGCAATGTTTAGTGGGTTCAGAAAAATATCATCTGAAGAGGAAAAAGGATGCCCTGTAGCATTTAATATGACTTGGTGAGCAGCCTGTCAGCTAAGACTAGAAAAGGAAAAAAGTATATATATAAAATCAATTTAAAATGACAAGGAATCCACACAAAAGTTGAGGGCATGCCTCAAGGTTCAAATGTTTCATACATCCTGCTGTGTGCTGTATGCTCATAAGTTTAGTAGTGTAATCATTCTGTAATAATAAATGCAAAGTGTATTTGTCCCGTACGTTCACAATTTTTAAGATGACAGCAGTGAAATCATTTTTCTTTTTCTTTTAGAAAATGTCGCAACTACAGTTAGCATTCTGAAGTATTGCTTGGTGGCTGATGACTGTGAAGCATCACGGTTCAGTATTAGGTCTGGGGACGCTGTAGTGTGTGGAGTACAGAAGTGGTGTGTTGCAGCTCTGTTTATAATGAACTGTGATAAGCTGTGCTGCCAGCAGCCTTGTGAAAGAGAGAACGAGTTGAGGGTACTCAGTGATGTCTTAAACACAGCTTTGTGTTAGGTGAGAGTGCCTAGATGTAGCCACTGCTCAGATTTTGAGGTAATCAGAAACTCTGTGTGTTATTTTTTTGTTTCAGACATGTACTCTGTATTTGGTTCATGTTCTGACTTGCTGTGTGGGCTTTGGATTTCTAAGGCAGAAAACTAAGTTTTTCATGTGATATTCTGTTATTCTGTAAACAAAGGCAGTCCTAACAATGATGATCAAAACGTAATTACTTGAAGCTTTTACTTTTTAATGTACAAAGTAAATGAAATATAGCAATACATCTTGTCTATAATTTGCACATCCTGCAGCAATACTGTTCTTTGACAGTATTGGTGCTCAATTTAGTTAACAGTTAAAACGTTGCTTATTCCTTTTACCAGTTCTGCAAAATAAAAGGTAAGAAAATTAGTGGAATAGAAAACAAACTACTTTAGTATAGTTTCCATTTTTATTTTTGAGATAGCATCTGTTGCTAGGGGTAAATTTATTTGCGGTGTTTATAATGGAGAGATTGCAAAGTTTTCTTGTCTTGTTGAAGTGTTTTTTGTAAATCAGTTGCCTAGCTTAACATTAGTAAAAGTGGAGGTTTAAAAAAACAAATTCAATCACAGTGACATATCTATTAGTCTTAGTTTATTTAGATAACTTTACGTGTAAGATACTGCAAAAGGAAATTTTTGAACTCATAGTAAATCTCCCTTATGTAACATTTGAAATTTTGTTGTTCTTGAAACTGAATAAAAATGGAAGAATATTTCAGTTTGAACATTGGAATCAATTAAAAATGGTAGATTTTTGTAAAGAAATGTACAGATGTTTGTTTAAGATTTGTTTTCATTTATTTTCACAGGCGGATCCAGAAGAACTGATTAAGATGGTAACACAGCATGTTACTCAGTATGCCTATACAGACTGGCCTGAAGAAATTGCAACTTTGATAAATCAGTTGCACTACTACAATGAACGACTACTGGATTTCACTCAGGCTCAGATTCTGCAAGGACTTGGCAAAGGAGTAGATGTGCAGAGGTTTACAGCAGATGGACAGTACAAGAGGGAAACGATACTAGGATTGGCAGAGTAAGTAAAGTCTATTAAGTTTTTAATTATTTGTTTTTAAATTGAATTACTTTAAGCCTCAAAGCAGGAAAGCAAATTAAAAATGATGCTGATGTTTAGATGGGATGATAAGTTACCAGTTCCTTTAGATGTTTACACTGTAACATGGCTACAACTGGGGTCTGGAAAAACTACTCCACTTAAATGAAACATTATTCAAACAATTGGATATGTAAATTTTAATGATAGAACTCCTAACTTCATTTTTAGCAATCAGTAGACAAAAAGAAAATCAAGGATGTATGAAATCAGGGCATCAGTAGAAGTCTGTTCTCTTCCCTTGATCTTCTCTAAACCTGTCTTTGAAATCTGTTAGGATATGCTTAAGATTCAGTTTATGATGCACTGTAGCAAAAGAAACTAGAAAACTCCCAAACTTCAGCTTCTTATTGAGTTTAAGTTGTAATTAATTAAATTAATTTAACATTATAAATAAAATTTATCGTATTCTTAGCAATTTGGTAGTTTTCGTATTCATTTGGGATTACTGAAACTTTCCCTGTGTGTGTTTTTCTGATTTTCTAGAATGCTTTTGTCACATCTTTGTTGTCCATAATCGGAAAAAAAAAATAAAGCTGTAGAATAGTAATTTTTCTTTGTTTTAAAAATGCCTTTTATTACCTCTGCATGCAACTTCTTCAAGCTGTGAGTGTTATAACTTACATAGAAACATAGAATGGCTTGGGATGGAGGGGACCCCAAAGATCATTTAGTTCCAACCACCCTGCTGTGGGAGGGTTGTCAATCACTGAATTTATTGAAATCTGTATGTTTTGAAGGCAATTTCAGTTGAATGGCTGCTGGACTGGAGTAGGGTTAGTAAAAATGAAACTTTGTAGCATGTAGTTGAGTGGTACTTCATTAGGCAGTTGCAAAGATCTAATTAATTACTTTTTCAACTTGCAGCTTGCTTGCTTTAATCTTCTCTGTTGACTCCTAATCTGCATTTTGAGATGAAAACACTGTGCAAATTTAATAAAGCATTTTTTTTCTTGCTTATTTTTCGAATTATCATTAAGTGGCTCATGTTTTGAATCTTTTATGAAATGCTGTTAGTAGAAACAACACCTGGAAGAAGTGGTACCTTATTTACAAAAAAAGATTTACACTAGAACAATTTGTTTGCTAAAACTACTTAAATAACGTCAGTATTATCTTCCAGGATTTGATGTATTCTCATTAGAACATCTTACACGTTATTTATTAAGCATTTAAAGATCTAAGTGCCTCATAGACTTAATTAAGGTTAGTTTTTAACCAGTTTACAGTTGGGGGAGGGGGAGAGGGGCAAAATACAGCAAGAATATATTAGAGACAGAATAAGAGAAATTAGAGCAAGACTGAATGGAAATTCTGGAGTAATAAGTTGATAACCTCAGTAGTTTTAGGCCAACCACGGTGTATAAGCTTTCTAAATTATTTTTCAATTGAGGCCAGGCTTTTTCATTGTGGATTTTTTTTTTTTTTTTTCCCCCCGATCCATCACTGCTTCTACTTCTGCTTAAATGCTTTAATCAGAAGTTGATTTTTATGCTTGAATGTTCTGGATTAGACAACTTGTGCACTTATGATGTGATCAGAATTTCCATTGTTTGCCTTATTCTTGGCCAATTCTCTGAATGATTTTGGTGAGTACAAAACAGGTCCCATTCCAGGAGACTGAACCAGAAGGTCCTGTCCTCCTACAATCTGCTATGGCTTTTAACAATTACTTTAGTTTCCGAACCATTATGCATAGTTTTGATGTACTTCTCTGTTACCAGTCTAAACATAGCTTTTTCTCCCTCATGCTTTGCTGCAGCAGAACTTAAATAGCAGTAACCTTCCATTTTACTTTCCTGCTTCAAACATGAGATGAAAATAAAAGCTCTTGGCTTAAATCTTCATTTCATTTCTCCAGCTTAGATGATAATGTTGTTTTTGCTTTCTAAATCTGAGGGCAGGTGACTGGAAATGTCAGTCTCATCTCATAATGATTGAATTCAGTAGTGGTTGTAATGCTCTCTGTAGCTGACTGATGCATACAACAATTGTGCATGCACCCACGGACACGTATATAGTACAACAGGGATTTAACAGAACAACATGGTGGTGGGAAAGTATTCTGAGCTTCCAAATACCTATTTCTGGGAGCTTGAAGAGGGTCATAAAAAATCCCAGCTGAGTAGTAATGCGCAGGCTTATGTTCAGATGCTTTGTGTGTGCTGTGCATTGCTGTCACACAGAGAGGACAGCTAAGAATCATCCACAACAGCTTCTCCTTTCAGTTTTTGCACCACTCCTAGTGTAGCATTGCATCAGGAAGTAAATCATAACAGTACCCTTCAGCGGGGATTTCTCTGGCAAGTTTCAAGCTTACAGTGGTGGACATTTAGTGCTGGGAATGAAGCTCAACTGTGGTGGAAAATTAGAGAGAATGTGTTGTTGCTGTAAGAGCAGAAGAGACAGGAAGGTTGTTTTGTGTTTTCTTTTGCTGTAGTTATTTGAGTTCTTATAGTTATTTCAGTAAATATTTATATTAAATATAATTTTTTTCCTTTTAATGTTTTTTTTTCCTTATCCATTATTTAATGTAACTAACCTGCCTGATATTTTCCAAGGATTGTCATGATGTGTAAAGGGTATTGTTTTCTTTGTTTCTCTTTTTGTTTTTTTCATTTTTTGTTTTTTGTTTTTTTTTTGATTGGTTGGTTGGTTTTTGTTTTATCTTTGGCGTTTTATTCTTTTCTGGCACTTTTCTTACTTTTCAGCAATATTTGCAGCAACTGTCACAGTAGAATGTATTGTTACCTTGAATTAAGCTTGTAAAAATCAGAACTAAGATGTATGAATGTGTTGTTAGATCATTAGGGGTGCAAAGAAGATCATGCCTTGTTTAGTGTAGTTTAAATTATGGTATAGATCTGCATGTCTGAATGACAAAACAAAAACAGGATGGATATGAGGTATAATGGGTTTTTTTTTTTCTTGCTTTCCTTTTGTTGCTATAAATGGTCTGCAGTGATGGTACAGAAAATGTTGTGTCAAGAATTGTTCCCTCATAGGATGTAATGAATCTACGTAGGTGTAAAAGCCACTCAAGTTTATGGGGTAATTTTTTTTGTAACGTAATTCTGTAGAAAAGTGGTGCTAATATCAATTTACAGACTAATTTACTGACAGTTGCTGTTATATTTTGTACTAGATTGGTCTTTTTCCTCCTTTCATCCTCCTTGATTTCTTAAACAAGAATCTAAAATGATATGGTCAGCAGTGTTCATAATTAAATAATAGATCTGTCATATAAGTGTAAGCAGTGTTTTTCTCGGAATTGTCTTGTGATAGAAAAAAATTAGCATTTGCCATAATTGTTTTGCTTTGTTTCTGTACCAACATAAAAACAGGAACCGTGTGTATTTATGTGAATGATAATAGCTTCAGTGGATTAGTAAAAGTTAATACAAAGTTAACTTCAGGCTTTCATCTGTTAACAGGTTGTTCAGTTAAAGGGATATACAATAATGAAAAACTATTATTAGTATTTTTAGGACACTTAGAGTGTAACTGGACACCTTCGCACTTTAAGCCTACAAATATTAGAAATGCTTCTGGTTGTGAACTTGCACATACCTACGTACCCGTTGTGCTGAAACACTTAATGTGTTGTGACTAAATCAAGTAAGAGCTGTGATACGTTTGTTCACTTTTTATTTTGTAATTGAAATGAAAGCAAAACTTGAGTTCTTTTTGCTATAGCAAAAAGGTTAAGCAGAAACCCAACTGCCACTGAGAACCAAGGTGTGTATGGAGCAGTGCTCACCTTCTAAACACTTCTGTCTCTTGATATATTTTAATTTTTCCCCAAATAGAAAAACATATAGAACAAATGCAAGAAAACATGCTTTGTGTGATTTTATTTAGTGATGATTAGAACTAATTTATTGTTTTTTGAGGAAAAAGGTTAACAAAAATCATTACTCTTGCAATGTGGATAATGATTTATTGTCATTTCTCTAGGAGCTTAGTGTAACTTTCCCTTGTTCTATTTAATGTCTTTTTTCTATAAGAACACTTGAAGAAAAAGTGTACAAGATTGCTGTTTCTCTGGCTCAGCGACACAGTGTTCCACTTTGGGAAGTTTATATGATACATCTGGAGTTTTTATTCACGGACAGTGGGTAAGTTTTCTTCCCTGCATATTCACGTAGAAGCCTGTTACACAGAAGTATGTCCTAACCCAAGAGAAAATGGCAGTATGTTGGGGGCAAACATAGGTTTGTGTTTTCATATTTCTTGCATTGTGACAGGTTATGGATTTCTGTTTTGTGTTTTCCATATGATGCTTTTGTAGTCTGCCATAAAAATGTGTTATAAATGAGACTGTGAGCTTTTTATTGTTCTTTTAAGTATCAAGTCTTTGATAGCAAAGTATCTTATGTTTTTACAGTTCCTCAGAAAATGTTTCTTTAAAATATCATACCTCAGAACATTTATTTTACAGAATCACAGAATGGCTTGGGTTGGAAGGGGCCTTAAATATAATCTATTCCAATCCCCCTGCTGTGGGCAGAGTTGCCAAATTGCTAGATCAGGCCGCCTAGGGTCATATACTGCCTTGCCTTCAAAGTCTCCAGGGTTGGGGTATCCACAGCTTCTCTAGGCATTCTGTTCTAGTGCCTCACCACTCTCTGAGAGAAACATTCCCTTCTAACATCTAGTTTAAATCTCCCCTTTTTTAGTTTAAAGCCGTATCCCCTTGTCCTATCACTATCAGACCATAAGAAATTGATCTCCCTCATAACTATAAGCTCCTTCTATATTTGTTGAACTCTCCTAAATAATCACAAGCAAAATAGATTTTGGCTTCTCAGTCATGTTCTACATGTGTCCAAGTTCCTTTTTCCCTCTTCTTTTTAATGGAAATGATTTTCTACATTTTCTTGGCCATTTTTCTAGACTACAAGCCTGCAGTCAGCCATACCTGGCATTGATATCAGTGAGATGCTTCTCTTTTTCATTCTACATTTAGTTCATGTCTTTTTTTTTTTCTTCTTTTCAGACTTTGGTATCTTGTCAGTCACACAAGTACTTTAGCATATTCAAAGGGAAATAAACCTGTTCAGTGAAAGACCAAGCAACTTGCTGAAATAGTGCATTCGGATGACAGTGATGTAGAGCCCCGTGTGCAATATAGCAGCTGTTATCTATTGTTCTGACAGATATAATGAAATTAGTTGGTTTCAAATTTTAAACTGTGACAGCAGCACTAGCTTACAGTATTATTTCTGTGTCTCTTAACATTAACTATTAATTAAAAGGCATTAGAACATTGTATAGAATATGAGGCATAAAAAAACCAAACAAACAACAACAAAAAACAAAGCTTGGTAGATTTTGATACAAGCTGTGAGAAATTGAAATACCGTTCTGGGATTTTCTTTGCTTCCTCTAGAAAACAGACGAGTTGTGTTGTCAGAATTTTGATGCTACTTCATGATTTAGTATTTTAAACTAAATGGAGAGTCAGGGTGTAAATTTGGCAATATTGGGGTGAATGTGAAAGAACCAGTTGATTTATCTAAGACTAAAGTACCAAAGGTGTTTTCACCAGTTTTCCAGCACTTTTTGTTCTGTCTTCTGTTAATATTCATGGAATTCTGAAATCACTGAAGTACAAAGTAACAACTATTTCCCTAATGAAATTTGAAATCTTGAAAATTGATACATAATAGCATAATACACTGCTGAGTATGTTTTGTTGTATCATAATCTTGTTTTAAAGTTGATTGACAGCATATGGCCATTACAGTATATTTTAGCCTTGGGATTATGGCATTAATAATGTATGACTCATTATGCACTCATTCTGAAATGAAGTCTATTCTAAGACATAATCTCTTTAACCAAATATGCAGTGTTGCTATAAGCCAGCCTTTATAGACAAACTCAAATGAAGGACCTAAATCATTTGTATTAACTATTTATTTGATTAGTCGATGACAAATGAACATGTTTTTCTGTTGTGCTTTGAATTTGAAAAAATATATATAATTCAATGAAAACTAATAATTGTGTCTTTGGAAGGATCTGGTCAAATTTGATTTCCAAACTCTTAAAATACCCTTTATGATTTCGTCAACTGGAAATTTTATATTTGTCTTTATGAATTCTATTCCAGAATCTTTCAGAATGGTGTAATGAACCCTTCTCCCTCTCCCCCAACAAATAACGCAAAAGAAACAAAACCGTACAGCAACACTCTGCCAATTAAAGCTTAATATTCATTCAGCCTATAGTTTGATTTTTGGATACGGAGAGAAAAACTTATACGGATCACTCTCCTGAAATAAATCTGTTCCGAGTGTCTGTTATTAAGTGTGAATAGCACTTCATTTACATTAACATTGTCCATTTTTTCCTTAATATGCTAGAACTATAACATTTAAACAGTAAGGATTTTGAGATTTAAATTGATGCTTACAAGCTTGGTAGCCTAACAGTGAGCTAAGTTCTAGACATAAAAAAGGAAAAAAAATTCTCCTTTAGAAATCAGATACTCGTTTTAAACTGAGTGAGGTTGCGTATGTAGTATTTGTTGTATGAAACTCATTTTTAGGAGTGAAGCTTAGACATGTTTTCCTTGAATGTCAAACAGAAACGTGTGTTAAATATGGCATACATACTGAGGAAAAAAAAATTAAGTCAGAATTCTAATGTAATAAATTCTAAAGATACTGACTCTCAAATGTGGTTATAAAAGATATTCAGTCTCCTACTGAAACATACTACCTAATATGGTCCATGGCTGGATGCAGGATAGAGTCAAGGTGATAGTCATCAATAAGTGACTTCTTTCCTTAGATTTCAGTTACCTTTCTGATGCTAGATGTATAAATTCAAGATGAGGCTTCATTGATATACATCCATTTTTATCCTAGTTGAGGAGAAAATGTAAGACTGGCTGAGGTCAACCTGAGATTTGCTGGCATTTTCATAACTTTCCATGGATGACAATTTGAAAGTCACTGCAATAAAGCTGTCAAATTAAATCCTCTAAGCATGAGTGACAGTGTCAAATAGGGGCAAGAACCAATTTTCAATGATAATTTCTCTCAAAGCATGCACAAATTCTCATTTTCTGCAGAAAATACAAGGTACTAGGTTGGGAGAACTGATCGAGCTTAAGATTCGCTAGCATCTTTCAGCTACAGGTGCCATGTTGGTTTATCTGCCATTTTTAAGGGCTTCCTATATGCATCTACTGAATGTACATCTACTTTTACATTTAGGTATAATTAGGGATTTGCAATGCTTTTTTGAATTCCATTTCAGTATGCATCTCCCATAATCTACATGTCCAAGTAAGCAGATAACATATTCAGGAAATTGAAGATCTCCTTAACTTTTATTTATGAAGAATTGAAACTATCAAAACCTTTAAGAGTAAGTATTTACACTTCCAGAATCTCTTGAAAAGTTGAACTTTACCGACTTCGTTGTGTAAACAAGTGTTCTGTCTTCATGAGTGTTCAGCTGAGGACACATTCGTGACATGTCCAAACCTTTAAAGCAGAATTCTATCTAAATACAGGTTATCCACACTGGAAATAGAAGAAAGAGCAAAAAGTCTTGGTCTTTTTGAGACTTTGAAATCAAGTCCCGAAACCTTATACGAACACATGGTGAAATATGTTTACCCAAGTATTGAAGGTAGAGATCACCAGCGGTTGCTTTATTATTTCACACTCCTGGAAAATTGTGGTTGTTCAGAAGTTGTGAAGCATGCTGTGAAGCCTGAAACTCACATCAGACTCCTGAAAAAGTTCAAAGCAGTTGCACCAGGTATGAGAACTGCTGCCTATTTTTTGTTTGTTTTCCTAGCTGTACTTACTATTCTTTTATGCTGACATGAATACGTTTATTGAATTTATACTTGTCAGGCAATTTTTTGTCAATGAGCATATCAAATGCATGCAAGTAATTTATTAAGTAAGCGTCATGCCTTATAGCAGCCTATTACAAGATCCTTTTCTTTGTATTACAAGAAATTTTGATTATCATAGCAAGGAAACAAAAATTAAAAATATTGTATCAGTGATGTATGTCAAAATTATTAGCAATAATTTATAGTGAATTTTTAAAGTAGAAATACAGACATCCTGAAGCATAAGCCTGAAAGTTGCACGTGAACTGTCTTAAGCAATTTTGAGAATATTATCTTCAAAAGTCAACATTATATATAGTATGTCAAAAACTTTAAGCAGTTTTGTAAAGAGGGTAATTTTATTTTATGCTTTTGCTTTGATGTTACCTTCTGCTTTTGCAAAAACCCATTATTTATCCCCTTACATTATTCTTTCCCTTTTTCCTCCCTAATCTGTATGCATGATTGTAAATGAAAGAGGAGTGAGAGTTTTTCTAGTTTTACACAGAAATGTGAAGATGTAGTTTTGAATAACTTCTATTTCGTTTGCCTTTTTCTCTTTGCCAATAGGTCTTAATTACAAAAAGCTAATGGATGAAAATGAAAACCCTTTGGAAACTTTGGAGCCCATACTTACAAGTCAAAATATTTTATCTATTTCCAAACTGGCTCCCAAAATCCCTAAAAAAGATGGCAGTATGCTGTCACCAAGCTCGCTTTATGCTGTCTGGTTACAAAATCTTTTTTGGAATGGTGATCACCATCTCATTAAAAAAACACCAGAAACCATGGATGAATTGCTACATGCATATGATGTGTGTTCAAAGTACTTTGATAGACTTGATCCAGATGATATCATCACTTTCATTGATGAAATTACCTTTTCTTCAAAAGCTGTCACAAAGGTAAGTGGATCTATTTGAAGAATTTCAAACTTCAGGTGAAGCTCAGTTAATGTTCTGTGAGGGAGAAATTCATAGCAAAATTTGGTATTTTTAATTTTACAGTTCTTAAAGATAATTTCATGAGCATATACATTCCTGTACATCTTTCTCTTTTTACTTCTGTCAGTATACAAAGAAAAATAATTGGGTAGAGGAGCTGGCTCTGGGGATAAGAGAGATTTTCATGGAACCTTAAAGTCCCAGTATTCTGTTTCAGAAGAGAACAAGATATTCTTCTCATGTGTTTATTTTACTTGTGCTAATCCTAAAATTCATTGTGCTGCAAGCTTCTATTTACTACCAGTCTTTTGCATACTGAATAAGATGCTCCACAGAGAAGTGTTCTGGGCCACTGCATATGGTTTCCAGGCTGTAATAATTTAAATGATAAACTGTGTCGTAATTTCCATCTGGCTGAAAGCCTAGCATTGAAAGAATGTACTCTCATGTCTGTAGCATAAGCTACCAGATCTGCGTTTTACTTTTGCCCAGTGAAACTTGGTTATAAAGGTATTTCTAACATAAAATTTTACGTATGCTTTGTCATATATCTTTACTACGAAACACTAAAGAGTGATAAGACGTTTCTTAGGTATTTCCTTAAAAGCTTGAGATACTGTCTTCACTATCTTAATCTGGAGTGGGAAGATGGAGATTTTTCTTTTTTTAATCTTCTCTATTCTGCATCGTGCTCATTTTACAGAGCTGTTTATTCATGTTTTCCCATGAGGTGTCATTTTTTTTTTCTCTCTGGATATTGTTTTAGTGTTCCTGCTGTACTAGCATAGAAATACTACAAGTGGTGTAACTTAAAAGAGTGCCAGAAAAGTGAAAACTTTTTGTTATTCATTGAGTGACAGCAACACGGCCTGAGAGAACAACATGGAGCTGCATCAGGCGAGGGGCTGGTTAGGGAAGGGCACTACACCAGAGGGTGCTTGGACCCTGGAGCAGGCTGCCCAGGCAGTGGTTATGGCACAATGCTGCAGTTCAAGAAACGTTTGTATAGTGCTCTCACTGTGGAGTTAGGAGTTGGACATAATGATTCTTGTGGATCTCCTCCAACCAGGTTTGGAAGAGAGTTTCATGCCTATTGGGAGGTATTTGCAGTCATGGTGAGGTCTCAGTTGCTAGACATGACCCTGCACTGAGGTGGCCAGGGGATGACTGTATTCAAGCGAGAAGGAAATGTTGTCTTCATGTATGTCTGCTGCTAGTAATTACTTGAAACTCTTTCTGTTATTGTGCCTTGAGCATTTCAGAAGCTACTTCTTATTTATTTCAGATGAATGATGTTGGGGGTAACATCCCCTGTGTACGTATTTTGAAATGTTCTGTTTGTTTCTGTTTAGGATTCTAATATAGTTTCTGTACTCTCTTAAGATGAGTAGGTGTGAAGAGAAAGAACTGCTGATGGCTCTTTGAAGGTTATTGTGGCTGCTCTGTAAGCAGAAATTAGCAAAAAGCTTTTGGGCTGAAGCCTGAAGTCATAAAACGAACTCAAGAATTGTTTGAAGCAATTGATCAGATCAGCTGATTTAGCATCTACTGTGCACTGGGTTTGAGAATAAAACAGCTGTTTAACCAGCTTGCAACTATTCTTGTCTTAGAATCCAGTTAATAATTTTCAAATGGAAAGTGTGTAATGAAAAATTATCATAACAGTTCCTGAGATGGTATTTATCAGATATCTTTTTCCTATAACTATTATGTATGAAGTATTTTTCAGCTTAATGCTGTAACTTTTACCTACAACTTTAGTTCCTGTAACATTTCTGTACATTTCTGTATGTCATAGAGATATTCATATTTAACATAGGTAAAGGTCTGCAAAAAACTTGATGCTTACACATGAATTAATCAAGGAACAATCAAGAAATTCTGAAGTGATGAGGAGTTATGGAAGGAAGGCCAAGTAGGTAGGATAGGACAGTTACTATGGCGTGATAAGGCTGCATGGAAGGCTATGTAAGTTGAACTTCCAGGGTATCATTGGTATTTTAACTAAGTGGGAATTTAGGAAACTGATACCAGAATATCCCTCACTGTTTCAGTATATTAGCAGAAGTAAGGAGAGGCAGGTAACAGGCTAGCAAAGCAATTGGGAGCCTCTTGTACTTGTGTGTCACTTGATAGGATAGAATGTGGAAACAATGGTTAACTGTAAAAGGGCAATTAAAGCATAGGGATTTAGTGCTGACTTCTGCAACTTGTAATTGTTAGTGAGAAAGACAGGAACTTGCTGGGGTTTTGACTATGGGTCTCCTTTCTCACCTTTACCTTCTACTTGCTCTTCTGTATTAATTTTTAAAAATTTATGTTGTAATAAGAGACATTTGTGTATAATATCACAATTATTACAGCATGGAGTATGGGTTGGGAAAGAAGAGCAGCCATAGGTCTGATTTATTACAGAACTTCTTATGATCATGTGTAGAAGTCATTTGCATTTTGTGTATGTGAAGATGCCATAGCAACTACTTTCATTGTTGCTTCTTCTGTGCTTCTAATAAATGGGCATCTGAAAGGTAGAAGGATAACTTCTCAGATTAGTTGGGCCAGTGGTAAATGAGTTTAAAGGAAGATGAATGAGCAGTGTTCAGCTGGCAAAGAAATTGAGAGGAAAATCTCAATTGGAAAAATGAATGGGCTTTCTATACTTGCCAATAGCCTTTTATATAACTATGTTAGTTGTCCTTTTGCATCTAGTGATTTGAAGTATGATGAGGTTTTAGATGACTGTGTGCTCATATAAGAGCTCAGATGTGTTCTTCCATATTTCTTGCAGTCAACAGAAATCAGATACCACCTGGAAGATGAGATTCAGTTCCCCAGTCTTAAAGATTCAAATTAAGGGGTGACTGGGTGGTGGAAACTTGTAGACAGAGATGTATCATGGTGGGAATCTGGTAAATCATTAAGCCCAAAGTAATGCTGTTAATGTACTGGATATTCTGTACAAGACAGATCAGACAACTTCCCAAACATTTTTTTGCTTTATTTTTTATGCCAACATGTCTATAGGATACCGTCCATGTTTTCCAGGGGGAGATTAAGAGTGACTTGTGAAGCTACAGTAATACTTCATTGTTCTAGTGGCTAGTTATTCTGTGTTTATTTTTTTTTTTAATGCTTCTTTTGCTGGACTGTTTATTTAATTTTGAAATTCCAGCTTATAGACTTCTTTTTCTGCTGTACTGAAGAGATAATTGTCAAAGTTTTGTTTCCACACATTCTGCAGGGGCCTCTTCGACTTATCTTTGATACACTGAGTTTGGGAACTTTTCTGATCTTTGTGTTTTTTTCTAAATCTTTAATTATTTTTACAACTCTTCTGTGGGTCTAGCATATCAGCATCTGCCTTCAGTTGAACAAAGCTGAATGATGAATGATCCATCTGAAAGCTAGATGGATGGTAAATGAAACAAGTGGAGTTTTTAACTCTTAGTCTGTACTGTTTCACACATTGAAGGACTGAAACATTGATCCTTTCATCAACATAGTCTACTTGCATTTGGAAGATATTGTGGTTATGAATGGCATTAAATGGAGCTGTCCACAAGTCGTGAATGATGTTCCCCAAGGGTCAGTAATGGAGCCTGTCCTGTTCAATGTCTTTATTGATGACTTGAATGAGGGTGTTAAATGCACCCTCAGTGTGTTTGCAGATGATACCATGGTGGGAGGAAGTGTAAGTTTGCCTGGGGGTAGGATTGCCCTTCAGAAGGATCTGAACAGCCTTAATTGCTGGGCTGAGGCCAATGGGATTAAGTTCAGCAAGACCGATTGCTGAGTCCTGCGTTTTGGCCACAACAACCCCAGTCAACTCTTAAGGCAGAGTAACTGGAAGACTGTGTGGGGAAATAATGGATCTGGGAGTGCTAGTCAACATTTGACTAAATATGAGCCAGCAGAATGCCCTGGTGGCTAACAGGGCCAGTGGCATCCTGGCTTGTATTAGAAATAGTGTTGCTTTAGGAGCAGGGAAATGATCATCACAGAATCATAGGGGTTGGAAGGGACCTCCAGAGATCATCAAGTCCAACCCCCCTGCCAAAGCAGGTTCCCTACACCAGGTCTACATCATCCATCTGTACACAGCTCTGGTGAGGGTGCACCTTGAGTACAGTGCTCAATTTTGGGCCCCCCACTACAAGAAGGACGTTGAGACCTTGGAGTGTGTACAGAGAAGGGCAACAAAGCTGGTGAGGGATCTGGAGCACAGATTTTATGGGGAGCAGCTGAGGGAGCTGGGGTTGTTTAGTCTGGAGAAGAGGAGGCTCTTGGGAGACCTTATCACTTTCTTACAGCTACCTGAAAGGAGGTTGTGGTGAGGTGGGGTTTGGCGTTTTCTCCCTTGTGACTAGTGATAGAACTAGAGGGGATAGCCTCATGTTACACTGGGGAAGGGTCAGGTTAGATATTAGGAAAAATTTGTTCTTTGAGAGCAATCAGGTGTTGGAATGGGCTGCCCAGGGAGGTGGTGGATTCACCATCCCTGGAGGTGTTCAAGAAACATTTAGATGTTGTACTGAGCGACATGGTGTAATGGAAAATGTAGATGGTAGATGGACAGTTGGACTTGATGAACTTGGTCCTTTCCAACATCGGTGATTCTATGGTTCTGTGATATTTACCACCTCTTAGATATTCTATGTATGAGATTTCCCATTTTTTAGATACTCCAAATGTTCAGTGGCATTAACACTTATATTTTTGAATGCATTTTGATTTTTTTCTTCTAGTAACTCTCCTTTATTTTAAATAATGCTGACTTTGCAAATTCTTAATTACAGCTGTGATCATAGCAATTTCGTCTTCATGGCTTCCTTTGTGACCTGAAGTATTTAATATATTTTTTAATATATTTTTAAATTCTATTGTTGCAGACATTTTTTTTGGTTGTGCTAGATGATCTGAGAGAGAATCTTCAGAGAACCATCTGTTTCAGCTTGTATGTCATTATCCAGAAGTTCATTGAAACATGCCTGAAAACCAACCACAAAACCACAACTGAAATCAATTAGCTTTTATGTCACCATACTTTTGTTATTGAGGATAATATTGCAAATGGGGATGGGTGTAGTATGTTAGATAGGAAGAAAAGATTAGAGCTTAAGATTGGAAAAGAGAACAGAAAGCAGTGGTAAATCAATTAGGTCATCTATAGAGAGAGAATTGAACTTTTACTTCACAGCCTCCACAGACTCCCACATTTGTTTGACCTGTGGCTTATTTTTTTTTTTTTTTTTTTCTGTTTACTACTCCATTTCTTTTTTTTTTCCCTTGTGTAACTTCTGATACAAAGGAAGGACTTCACAAGCAGTGTAATGGCTTTATTTGAAAGGCTGACCCTTATTTCTTTTGAATTTGTAATGCCTTTTTGACAATTTTTGTTGTAGGAATATGATATGCACATTTTGACTAAATGCCAAATGGATGAACAGTGGGCAACTCCCTACTGCATCGTTTTTTCTTCTAGTTTGAATGACTTTAAATGCCATTTTAATTAGTTTAGAAAAAGCTCAGCTTTAAAGAAGTTCTTTGTAATATTCAGTACCTTTTGGCTGGCTGATTGACTTCTTAGCATTTTACATTGTTTTAAGGAAAAAGAGTATAACTTCACTTGAAGATTTACAAGACGTGTTAATAACATTCCTACAAAGCACAGCTGCATTCACATGTCAGATTTTGAATTACTTGTCATCTTTTTATCACTTTTTATCACTATGCTCCAGTTCAATCAGTTTGTCTTGTATGACATCTTTCTTCATATGTATTAATAGTACCTCTTTTTCTGACATCAATACATAGATACTTCATTCTACCTTACCATTAGTGTATTCTAGTAAGTCTGCTTCAAGAGGAAGCAGACTTACTAGTAGTAGTGTATTTCCTTCAACTGATTCCTTACATTTGTTAGAACTTCTACACTGTTCTTCAGATTAATTCTACTATAGGTGGAGTTAATTTTCTTCATGATAGCTTATGTGCCATGAATTTTTTGTTTATTATTTTCTACAAACTACTGCGCCTGCTGATTTGTGACTAAACTAAAGTTGATAACACCAATGTTTTGACTTGCACAGCATCAAGACTTTCTCTCCTTCTCCAGGTTAGTAAGTTGGATGTAGGTGACTAAATCTGGCCAACGGAGTTCTTTACCAAATAATGTCATGCTCAGCAGTAACAAATGGGAGTGTTGGGATGTCTTCCAAAGGCAATCAGAGATTTTTCTTGGCACTGTTCTGTTTATGGGAGGTGGTGATTGCCACCGTTTCTCACTCCTTCATGTTTTAAACTATCTTTGTCTTCATTCACTAGTTTTTTTGCCTTTGCTATTCCAGTTGTCTCCTCCCACCTGTAACAATTGGGAACCATCTTTCATTATTTTGTAGTTAATGTAACTTGATTTTCCTTCTACTATGTCTTGTTGAGATATGCTTAGTTGGCATTTGGTCATTGAAGTACATGAAGATGGAATTTGATGGCAGAGACCAAACCAAATTGATTACTTTGAGCATCAGGCAGTGTGTATTTGTTGGTTGCCTAGAGAGTCTGTAGAGTCTCCTCCTTGAAGATCTTCAAAATCTGCCTGGACCAAGTCCTGAGAAACCTTCTGTGGATATTTTTGCTTGTGTCCCTGCTGGTGTTGGGCCACAGAAATCCAGAGGGCCCTGTCAACCTCATCCAGTCTGTGATAGTGATGCTTGGGATCCTAGGTTTTCATTAAAAGTGAAACTGTTTCTGTCATCTCAAAGCTGAATGTTAATTGCTGTCAGTAAGAGTGACAGGATCAGAAAGTTCATAAGCAAATAAATGTTACTTGTGCAGTACTTTAAGAAGTACTTAAATATTCTGAAGGTAATAGGCTTCTAGGATGGATTTTTATCCTAAGGAGTGAAATCTGTTGTGCTGAAATTGTGTGACGTTCCTTTATTTGAATATGAAAGAAAACTGATTTTTTAGGTTGGTTTTTTTTTTTTTTTTTTACCACGTACTGAAGCCTATAGAATTAAAGATCCTTTTGAACTTTAAAACCTTTTAGAAAAAATAATACTTCACATTCAAACAAAGATTGAAGTAGCCTCCAAGCTATTTTTTTCACTGAATATGACACCAAATCTCATTACTGAACTGACTAGAAATATGGAGGATAGCCATTTATGTTTGGGAATAAAATAATCATAGAGAAGTTATGTCAGTAGTGCTGCATTTTAGTAGTATGCAAATAAGAATGCAAAATTAAAATAGTCTTGGAATACCATTCTTGTTTTTAATGCTCTATTCTATGTATGCTGATAGCATCATGACTTTATGCATGCAGAATATTCACATAGTTCTCTAGGATATAACAGTTAGATGGAATACTTAAATTGTTTGCCTTTTTGCATCTCTCTTAATTGCATTTTGAACATTAGAAAATATACAGTTAAAGGGAGAGAATGAAAGATATAGCTGTTTTCATCTTTTATGAGGTTTACAAAGTGGATACATAAATCCATCCACAGTCATTAAATTGTAACATGATATGAAGAGTATCACCTTTTCCCTGCTTTTATTATAACAGCTTAGTTTTCCTCTTTCTGTGCTAAATCCACCTTTTTCCTATTCAATATGTCATACAGATCCAAGCTTTGTTTTCTGGTTCTTGTGTAAATCTACTTTGAAATTAACACTGTTAGGATGTCTTTGTCTAGTAAACCAGTAGTTAAAATAACTGATGTTAAATATTTAATGCTGTGGGTGTAGGCAAAGGAGACCTCCATCTGTCAGAAAGTTTATTACAAGCATCTTAAAACAGGACTTGAAATTATAATTTAACAATTTATACATGATGTATAATTTTAAAAATAATATTTCAGGCTTTGTTTTAGATTTCTAGCTGATGCTGCTGTTAAGCACACAGCAGTTTGCTGCAAACGCTGTCTGTTTAAAGAGTGTTTCCATCTTTATCTGCTCCCAAAGTACTCCTGGATTCTGGAAGCTTGGAAATCAGTAATTGTTGCCTGGCTTCTATTCTGAAGTACTCAGTTCCATTCTGATGCACTGGAATAATCCCATCATGCCAGATGGAAGCATAGAAGGAGACTTCGTTCAGTGTTTGCATGAATGTATCTGGAAAATGATCTCTGCTAGAAGTTTAATGGAAAAAGCAGATTTTTTTTTTTTTTTTTTTTTTTTGCTGTAATGCCTAGATACATCTGGTTGTAAAGGGTCTTTCAAAACAGCAAATTGTTATTCTGTATAAGTCGCACTTTAAATATGTAGATTTGAAAGGAGTTTGTATCTCTCTTAAAGCCAATCTGTTGCAGCCTACATTTTATTAAAATTTTGTAGAACTGTAATGTACTTCTATGAGAGACTGACAAAAATTTGATAGCTGCATAATCTTCATTGCAATAGTAGCATAATATGGTGGTAACCCACCTGTGAAGTAGTTTCAGAAAATGCTCAAGCAAAACAAGTCATACATGGTCAAGATAAATTATTGAAGATTATGAGTATAGTCTTAGAAATGTATTTCAAATGATGATCTAGACCTAACAAAACTAAGTTTCAGTTAATTTTTTGGATTTGAGTTTTTCAGTTTGTATTGTAGAATAATCCCCAGACATCTCTTAATGCAAAGTTAAAAAGTTTTAAGAAAACAACAACAACAAAAACAATCTGCAAAAATTATGAAAACTTCTTCAGTAATTTTGATATGTTCTATCATGAGCCATATTCAAGGTGAATAAAAGAAAGGACGACAGAAGAAAGTAAGTGGAATACTGATCTTTTTTAAAAATAAACGAGTAAATAAATTTGTTTCTCCTAAAACATTTCAGGTTTTTTAATGCACAACAGTGTACCTCTAGGCATTGTTTTAATACAAATAGTAGTGTATACATAAGAATAATAATGATTAAATACTGAGCAATCTCTTTCAGCTGCCTGTTGAAGCCAGGATAGAAGTGACTAAGAAGGCTGTTAAGGCAGTCAAGCATCTTTCTGAGAAATCAAGAAAAAAGCATTCTGAGAATGAGATGGAGGATACTAAAAATCCAGCTGTTGCATATGAAAAAACTCTGAATCACTTGCAGCAATCCCTTGCTCATCTGGAAACACTCACTCATAGTTTTATCACTTATTTGAAAAACAGCGAACAGGTAATGGTTACCAATCTGATACTTGTTTTGAGTGTTGCCATAACCAGTAGTGATACACATCAAACTACTGTCATATTTTTTGTGTTTTACAGCGTTGTTTTTGTTTGCTTGGTGTTTGAAAATTCATTTCTACCAGTCTTTTCTGTTTTGTAGTAGATGTTTTATCTTGGCAGAAATAAAGATGACACATACCCGTAAATAAGGAGTGCACTGATTCGTGTTCAAAACTTATCTGCTCACAGGATGTACTACAGAAATATGGTTATTTATATGATCTGTCAAGGTCAGAGAGAGACCAAATCCATGAGCAAGCAGTAACCATGTGCATAGATGGTCAGCCCCTGGACATGATACAACAGTTGATAGAAGTGGCTGTTGGAGATCTTTGTCTTTCTACCAAAGATATTGTTCAATGTGCTATTAAAAAAATTATATGTATGCTAAGGTAAGTCTAATGTCAGCATTGTTTTTTTTTTTTCTTTTGTTTGTTTTAATTGAGTGCTTGTTTGCTTTGAATGTGTGGATTTTATAGAAGATTAGATAATGAGAGGAATTGACTACTTATTTTTCCACTCACAGATAACGTCGTATTCAGATGAGACAGTTATTCTGAGTTTAGAAAGCCTGAGTTATTTGAACAAACAAGCAACAGAACTCATTTTGTTCACTGACAAGTGCTTTTAAGTTTTAAACCTTTAGGTTTACAATTCCATTACGTGTGCATGCATTTCAGAAATTTTTGGCAATTTTATGATTTCATGTACTTCTTCCCTCTTCAAGACAGGAAAATAGTGTGTACATTTTCATGCAGTTATTTAGGTAGTAGAAGCCTAACAACAGCTGTTTCCACAACAGTTAATTCTACAAAATGAAGTATGATTTCCATCTTTTGAGTAACTTGCTGGTTTTTTGGTTCTTTTTCTCATTTGCAAGCTCTTCAGATTTATGTGTTAATTTAAAATTATGAATTCATAGTCTTTCTAAGTAAGTTTTTCATCTTTTATTTTTTGTTCTTGTAAAGAAAGCTAGAGTTTTTGCTGTTGTTCTGTCTCCCCTTGTGTCACATCCAACCCCCACGTTACACTGCAACTGTGATTATTCTACGTTTCCTACAGTAATTAAAAGTAACAGTGATTAAAAATAAATGACACAACGAGCTGTCTTGGAGTGAAATTTTGATTTGAGGAACTGCTTATTTGACCAACTCTTTCTGACACTTACTGTTTCTTGCTGCTGATAGTGCCATCATAAGAATGTTCCCTGCTGGAAGCGATTCTTCATCCCTATCTTTTTCTAGAATTCACAGCTCCAGTACCTTGTGTAGTTGCTTTACTACTACATTACAAACCAAACCATTCTGTTTATACTACCATAGCAAAATGAGTAATCTCTTATGTGAAAAGTACGGAGAAAAATGTGGAATAACTGGCTTCTGCACTTTATACTTACACGTCCTTGAATAATTCTGTGTGATGGATGATGCAAGAGGAGATTAAATCAGCTGATGCTAGTTTTCTTAGCCTCACTTAATAGTGCATTTAGCATTTGCATTAACTTCAATACATAGGTCTTTTACATGCATATATTATTTATAGTCTTGTTTCTAAATAACAAATATAACTCTTGAAAGGAGTCTTACTAAATTACTGTAGTTATTGTGTGCTTCCTTAAGTACCTGTTGTGTCTTATATGAGGAAGGAAGAAGATTTTTTTCATTGAATAGTGTACTGTCTGTTGAATTAGCGGTGGTGTCTGTACTTACTGTCTTCTAGCCCAGAAGGGACATATCTTTCATTCACAAGTTTGAGGTTAAAATAATTTTAATTTAATTTGCATTTGGGAGAATATTATGTCTCTGAGAATGTAGAGCTGTTAAAAATACGTGTGAGTGGACATAATGAGGACATGAACACAGGTGAGAGAAAGAAAAGCAAGTTTATTGAAAAGCCCTTCAGTGAGATAACGTACATTTTATTCATTGTATTTAGTGCTTATTGGTAGCTGAGCTTTCCATTTAAATACTTTCTTCTAGGAAGTGGTAAAAAAAATAAATAAATTGACAGCTTTTTATAGTGATGGTGACTGTAAAATTCTTTTGGCAAGTAGTGTGGAACTATAGTATGTCCTCTGAGGTTCAACCTTTTTCCTGCCGCAGTAAAACTGAAGATATTTATTAGAGCAGTGAAATAATAGAGAATGTGCTTTAGGGGCTTGAATGACAATCCAGGAGGAGAGTGTAAATGGAAAACATTCTGTTAGGATTTTCTTAGTCTTCAGCAAGGTTTTAAGATGTGGATTTTGAAGTCCATGGATGTTTGTAGCCTATTAAGAGCAACCTGTCCTCTTCCTATTAAGGAGACAGCAGTTCAGACACATGCCTCTCTGATATAATTTAATTAAAAAAAAAAATATGTTCAGTTCCCATTGTTGTTGATCTAGAGCTAAAATGTGAAATTCTGAAGGAAATAAGCAGGGGATGAAGTTCTGCGATTTGACCTCAGTACCCCTATCATAATTTGTGTTCCAAGGGAAAAATAGAGTTCAATATGTTTTGTGATCATTGTTAACAGAATATCAATGAGATCTTAAAAATCCTTTTGTTAGTGATGCTCTTCCTCCCCCAGAGCATTATAAAAATACTCACTTTGGCTCTTTTTTCTTTTTCTATAGTCCGATTTAATTAATTCATCAGGGACACTCTGTTGGATTTGATGTTGGGGCTGGGTCTTTTCCTGCCTTGGTCTTTGATTTGCTGAGTATTCCATATGAAAGACCACTATATCAATGACCTCATGACCAGCAAAAAACTTTATTTTGGGGGAAGGAGTAGGAATGGGAGTGTAGGGGAGAAAGTTGCTTTATATCATTTATGATAAATGGACAGATATTTCTCATTTTAATATTTTTCCAGAAGACTCTTCCAAGATATTTCTGTTCCAAACAGATGCATGCAACACACATGAAAGTATTCTACTGTTAAATTACTGCTAGGCTCTTTCACATTTTATACCAGTTTAGATGGATAAAACTTAGGGAACTTATTTGGTTTATTTGTCATGAGGGAAAATTATATGTGGTTAGGATGATATGAGTGGACATAACAGAATAACGTAAGTCTACCATGGAAAATAATTTACATCTCTATTTATTTCTCAGCGATTATGTGTATACTACAGCAAATTGAAGAGCCACAGATAAAAATAAAGAGGCCTGTCAAAGCATTTGCAGTCGTCTTTGT
This sequence comes from Chrysolophus pictus, assembly GCA_037305975.1. Lineage (NCBI taxonomy): Eukaryota > Metazoa > Chordata > Aves > Galliformes > Phasianidae > Chrysolophus > Chrysolophus pictus. The sequence continues at coordinate 12,281,230 of CM074578.1, forward strand.
CAGAAAATGTGTTTCTGAAGTCACTCAGTTTTGGTATTCTTAGCATCCTCAGTGATGGTAGAGCTATTACATAGGAACATCAGTAATATTGTCTATCTTGCTGGGGTTTGTCCAGTTGGTAAATAATAATTTGGCTTTACATGACCACTGTCCTGATGTGCCTAGCTGGAATACAGAAGTGTGATGTATCTGGATATAAAGTTTATGGCTTAATTCAACTTCGGTAAGTCTCATTAATATGCAGTCTATGACAAACTTCTCAAAATTCTCCTTTCTACTTCTTTTTCTGTGAATTGAATTATATTTTCCTTTTATAGACATTTCAAAGCAGAAATGTCTGAAAGGTGGTTAAAAATTCTGTTCTGCAGAACATGACCAGTAACTCCTAAGCAGCACTTTTCATTAAAGATTGGAAAGCACATCCCTTCTGTGGACAAAACACGGAGGTTGGGGAGGAGAGGTAGGGGCCTTAGTTTGACACCTCGGATAAACTCAGAAATTCACAACTTTTCAACTGGTGTGTGATGTGCGATTTTTTGACCAGTCTTCTCCTTTATAAATGCAAACTGATGCTAAAAAAAAAAAAAGCAAAATGTTATAAAACAAGATGCCCTGGTTTTTGAAGTAATATCCTCCCTCTTATGAAATTTATTAAGATAATATTATAAGGTAGCATCACTCTTAAAAAAAAAAAAAAAAAAAAAAAAAAAAAAAAAAAGCAAGCATTTAAAAGAAAGGTTATGTCCTGGCATCTCTTAAGCCTGTTGGCATTGATGCAATTTCTGTGAATGAAAGTGGTTACATCTCTATTCTATGCTCAAATACCAGCTTTAAAGCAAGAGCATAAAGCAAATCAAAGCACATTAACTGCAGTATTTCATGCAGCGTTTTCATTTCAGAGTTCATGGGCAAAAAACTGTGATTAAAAGAAGTCTTTCCTGTGAACCCAGGAAGCTAAATTTTCTTTAATAATTGTAACATTTCAAGGGAAAACTCTTCAGATTTTTTTTTTTTTAGTTTTGATACAGGACTGTTTTATATAATAGTTTTGCAGGAGACAAATTTCTTCTTTGGCAGTTAACATTCAAAGTAATACTTGGGTCATAACTCTGAACTGGAGTTTCCTTGGATTTTCTGTAATGATGGTGACAAGGAATGTAATGAAGGTACTGTAATTATAAATGAAACAGGCCAATATGGATGTGAAAAATTATGGTTGTATCTGCGATATACGTGAAAGTGAAACAGAAATGCACTACTTCTGTGATTGAAAATATGCATCCTTTCTTTCAGTTTTGTAACTGCAACCTCCCTTGAAACACATTAAGCGTGTCAAAATGTTTCCTGTCCATGATAGAGGAATCTTCTACAAAGTATTGCGTTTCTGTAAAAATGAATTACTTCTTGGTGTCCTGCTGGCTTCTGCACCTGGAATACAGCAGTGTGTTCCCAGTGGACTGGGAGATGAGTGGGTGGAGAGGGGACCTAGGCCACGTTGATGTGACATCAGGCTCTGTGTACCCCAGCGGTGTGCCCTGGCAGCCAAGAGGCAAACTGTGTTTTGGGGTGCATTAAACACAACATAGCCAGCCATACAAAAGAAATGTTTCTCACGCTGTATTTAAACTTCACTATTGTTTGCTGTTCTGAGCTCCGCAATATAAAAATGGATGTTAGGGACATTGAAAGTGTCCAGGGCAACAAAAAGTGGGTAACAGGGCTGTAAGGCATGTCCTGTGAAGCAGAGGCTGAGGGCACTTGGATTGAGGCTGAGAAGCAACCTTACTGCTCCCTGCAGCTCCTGAGGGAGGGGAAGCAGAAGGAGGTACAGGGCTCTGTGTCTGGGAGCTGATGGTAGGTTGGGAATGACGCAGGGCTGCAACAGAGGAGGTTCATACTGGACAAAGGGAAAATTTCTTTGCCTTGTGACTAGTCAAACACAGGGGGAAGTTTCCCAGAGAGGTGGCTGATGCCCTATGCCTGTTATTATTCAAGAGATGTTTGAATAATGCCCTCAGTAACATGCTTTAACTTTTGTTTACTTCTGAAGTGGTCAGGCTTGGACCTTCAAATATCACTAAATTCCTTCCAGTGGAACTATTGGATTCTATTCATTTTTAAGTAACATGTGATATCATAGGCATAACACCTCTTACACCTTCTCAGAAGCAATTTTCATCTAAAAAATAGTTATTTGTCAAATACTATAATTTCAAGAACAGTATTGTCCAGTTTTGTCAATTGTTTTTATCTTTCTTGACTTTCTTCTGGTGCACAGTTCTGGTGCACAAAATTTAAATTAGAAAATCTTGCATTAGTAGGTATAAAACCTCTCCAAGAGAATATATTGAAAACATTATACAGGAACTGTATTTGATGCTTTCTTGTTTGCCTGTGGAAACAGCTACTAGCAATATAAATCAGTTGTTTCTTAATAAAAAGAACTGATAGTATGAAAAAGATTTTGGTAATCAATGGTAATCTAATTCGATTTAGCTAAGATTCAGTTTATTACGTTACCAAGATCACTCATGCCGTATATTGGAAACATTCCATGATCTGTGACTTTAGGAAAGCTCATGGATGATGAAGAAAAATTTTGTGTCCTCTGCTTAAGAGGAGTCTAGGTAATCAGGGAAGACAGTTTATCCAAGAAAGACATTGACTTCTTTCATTTGCAGCTCCTAAATCTTTCAGCTTAGGTGTTCAGATGGGTTTTGTGTTTTTTAAAATTTTGGAATTTTTTGCCAGACAGTGAGCAGGACAGGTTAATTGAAATTTTGAATTTGTATTTAATAGCAAGACTTTTTTTTTTTTCTTTTTTTTTTTAATGAGGTAAAAAGTCTTATTAGACTGAGCACCTAAGAGGAAAAAAAAAACAGATTTTTCACCATCTCATGTCATTTGAGCAGGAGTTGTTCAGGGTAGTTTTGTAACTCAGATATTACATGATTCCATGATACTTCTGATGGAAATGACTGTTTGACATTGTGACTTTCTCCAGCTTGAACTGTTAACACCAACAGTATATGATTTCATTATTTTCCTGATACTTGGATGAAGTGCAAAACAAAGCTAAATAGGGCTGGAATAATAGAAGAATATAATGTATTTTCAATGAACAGTTTAATTAGGTTAAAGTACGTAGATAGGTTTAATTTATTCCCTTTTCAAGCATACTTTGTACTTTATTGTATTTGAGCAACTTGATTAAATATGCATCACTTTTTCTGAAGCTGAACTAAGATCAAAATAAGCCTTTGTCAGTGTAATTACTCGAGGCTCATATGTAGGAGTTTTGAGGTGAACACTGAATCCTATGCTGTTTAATACATGCATAAAGTAGCATATAATCTGTGAGTAAAATGAATCCTTCATTAATTATATTTGTTTCTGTTAGTAGCTGCTCATTTTAAATTACTAGGAAAAAAACAAGGAAGAGGTCTTTGTGAAATCTTGACACAGTTATTTCTTTAATGAGCTATAGGATCTTTTTATTTTATCTAACCATTTTGGGGCAGTAAAAGCAATATTAAGCTTTTAATAAGTACCAGCTTCATTTCTTTTTTTTTTTTTTTTTCCCCAAATATTTTCTTATTATAAATAACTGTAATTTACTACTAAAATTAACCTTTTTTTTTCTTCTCTTTCCTCTCAGCTGCTTTAAACAACAATCAGGAGGCTCTGGAATATTCCTTTCCTTTTTTTTTTTTTTTTTTTTTTTTACATATTTAATAGCAGAATAGCTTTGATATGCTGATGAAATACACTTATCTGTGGGTTTTTGAGTCAGCAAACTAACTTGGGAACTGTTTGCCTGCCTTTCTTCAGTGCAGCCTTCACAAACTCTAAGACTGGCAGAATTGTTTTCTTCTTCAGTCCAGGGTTAATATTTAAGCAGGAAAAGTGGAAAACTACTAAAACTGTTAAGTAATTCATATGTATTCTACAGTTGGGTAGATTTAAGTACGCCATTAAGAACTGTTTTTACAGTGACTCTTGTGTCTTCCTTTAGCAGTGGAAATGATGGTTCTACATCAGTCAAAGATCCACTTGGAATCCTAGAAGGCATTGTTTCTGCAGTACATGCCAGTGTTGAAAAAGGGTAAGAACTTATATGGAGTCCTGTGTTAAAGCTCTGAGAGATACTATGTAGGAATGAAGGTACAATATTGAGTATGGATGATTTTTCTTCACAGATGTATATAATGAGTTTGCGTTTAGATTTATAGGATTTTATTCTTAACTTGCTATCACCTACAAAGCTCAAAATCTGAAGCCTAACAGAACCTTTTACTTGAGCATTTGGAAGAAAGAAGTCACTGAACGTAAGATTTATGTAATAATATATAATGGTGATTTGAGGAAATTGAGGTATTTCTGCCCTAACTCCGTCTAGAAGTAGAACGTTGCTTTGTTTCAGTTTATTAGATAAGCTACATGTAATAGAGTCACATTTAGATACCTGAATTTAGATATCTTGTCAATGTATGTAGGGTATAGCACAAAAAGAAATTACACAGATGCTGTGTAATGCTTCCGTTCGTATCTTCTCTTCTTTTGTGAATGTTCATATGTCAACTTACATAATGATTTGTCTCTCTCGCTGATGCATATTCCATTGTATTTTTCTTGAAGACAAGAAATAAAAAAAAGTCAGTTGTCTTTTCAGTTTTATAAACTTAAGAATGTATGTCTAATAATAATAATTAAAAAGTAATAAAATAATAAAACACCATGCTCTTTGGTGGCCAACAAAAACAATTAAATTGTGCAGAGGCTCCTCAACTAATATTTAATTGGGTAAACATTGGATACTGAAGAAGACTGTTGTCAAAATCTGCAATAAATCTAATTTACAGTATTATAATGTAGAGTGAGAGAGACAATTCTAGTTATATTCTGAAATGCACTTTCCAGAGTCTTTAGATACATACTTCAATATTAAGCTGTTGAAACAATAAGCTAAAGTGAAAATCATTCCGATTACAGGAGATTATTTACATTCTTTTAAGTACTTGTTCTTATTTATCTTCTTAAAGCTTAGCTATTCAATTTACAAAATATAAACCCCTCAGGAAAGCATATGTAAACAAACAGGTGTGAGCTCTGCAAAACGCTGGAAATATTCAGACACCTTCTTTTAATTTCCAGTCTTTTCATGTACAGTTTGAATGATACTCATTTGGCAGAGGCAGAGCTAATTTTACTGAAGTTCTGCATTCAGCAGCATCATTCAGGCAATATAAAAACTAAGTAAAATTGAGATCTTTGCAATCTGAATATCTAAGCTGTCAATGTTTATTTCAGAGCTGCAAGATAGGATAAATTCGTATTTTTCTGTCTGATATTACTTTCCTGTCTGTCTTGTTAAGACAAATAAGGGAACATTAGTTATAAATCACATTCCACCTGGAATCATTTTCTTGATTTAAATTAAATAAATAAGCTTTAGTTTGAAATTCTACTGAAAAATAGCAGAATAGGCTTTTACTGATTTGTTACATAGCAGTTTAGAGCCAGTAAGGGACAGAATAGATTACTGTGTCTGCAGTTGCTAGCAGGTTGGTTGAGTTGGTGGCAGTCAGTGTACTGTAAAATGTACTGTAAAATTTAGGATGTATTCAGTATACTAAACGTTTAAAAATTAAATTACATTATTAAGATATATTTGTTAATTATCTAAGTGATAAAACACAAAATATATTGATTTATGACAGTTTTTTCTTAAACTGGTTGTGAACATTTTTCATTATCATATTAGGACATGCAGTGATCCATCTAGCTAGAGATTATATAAAAGAAAAAAAAAAAACAAGGCGACAAGGTACTGAAATTCAGGGCCATTGTGATGAAATTTGCAGTCAAGGTAGTGTGGGGATGATGCATAACTGGATAGATGGAGTTTTGTGGTGTTTACAAGGTTATTTGAATTAAAAAAATAATAATAATCTTCTAGCACTTAGCTTCAGGCACCTGATATGAGGTCTGATTTGTCAGCAGTCTCACAGAGGTCAGCTCTTCAGAGGCATACTCCTTCTAAGCAGATATCTAAAAGAAGTAATCATACTGCTCGTGGTATTCTATGTACTTCATGTAGCATTTCTGAGGAATCCCACATTCACACTAGTTTACCTGGGTTCTGCTTCTGTGTAACACTGTTAACAACTTTGAAAATACATGAAGGTAATAGGATCAGGATGTTTAACGTAGTATTGTTCAATTACAGGGAGAAAGTAGTTTCTTCAGATGATCTCCTGGAGTGGCTGAGACCTTTCTGTGGTGATGACTCTTTACCAGTGAAGCCTCGCATCAAAGTACTGCAAATTTTGGAACAAGCCTTCCACCTCAGTGATGAAGACAGCAAGCTGCTTGTGTACTTCAGGACACAGGCTGTTCTTAGAGCTTGCTGGCCTGAAACAAAGGTATTAAAATTTACTGCTATAGATGATAGTGTGAGACTTTCTTATGCAGGGATTATATGGTGAAATTTGAGTTTGTAGTCTGTGGTTGTCTCTATGGGCACTAATCCTATTTTCCTTTTGAATCAAGATTCTAGTAAATTGTGATTCTTTGAAAAACAAAATAGTTAATGGGATCCTCAGCTTTTATTTACAATCAGAAGAAAGTAATACCAAACTTGATTAAATACTAATGATTGTTTTGTACAGCATGAATTTAACTTCCTCTTTTTTTTTTTTTTTTTTTTTTTTACATTTTTTCTTTTTAGAACTGCTTGTCACTTTTATTCTCCTCTTTGTTATTTACATGGTATGACATTATATTCAGATTTTCTTTTTCCTGAACTCTGAGTTTTATATCATGAATGTGTAGTTGGAACATCAAGGACATTCTCAAATGGAAGGAGCTGATTGACAGGGAATACCTTTGATCATAGTTGGAGTGTGCTACTGTCTCTTTGAAGAGGCAGCACCTAAGGCATTTTTTTTTTTTTCTTATAGCATCTCTTACCTTAAACTGTCCCAAGTGTGATTTTGAAGTCTTTTTCAGAGCAAAGTACGGAAAAACAACATAAAATTATTGCTGAAAGAACTTGCTATAAGCTGGTTATTGTTTGTTCCTCACAAAGAGACATAGCACTCCTAGCCCAAGCTTTCAAGTTTAAGATAGACTAATTTTCCTTCTGAATTAATAAATTAGAAAATTCTGATCTTTGGTTTTTTTTTTTTTTTTTTTTTTTTAAGCATATGTAAAACTGAATCTAAGATAGTAAAGATCTTAGCATAGAAGTTTTCAGGAATGAAAATTACAGAATCACAGAATTGCAGGGTTTGGAAAGGATCTCAAGAGATGGAGTCCAACCTCCAGCCTCCTTGCTGAAGCAGGTTCCCTACATTAGGTCACACAGGTAGCATTCAGATGGGTGTTGAGTATCTCTATAGAAGGAGATTCCACAACCTGTCTGGGCAACCTGTTCCAGTATGTAAAGCAGAATATTGACATATTGATTCATATTCAAAAATAATATTTGTTATGTATGATTCTTTCTTAAACTGCTATATTTCACTACTCATTTTGGTAAAATGCTTATTATGAAAGTATGTAGCATTAGAGGTTCTACATATAGTCTTCCAGGTACAATGCAAATCTAGTAAATGCTTAATGGGAAGAAATATTCTTATCTTTGAAGCTTGTGTTATTTTGAAATCATAGGAGTATCAGTTGATACCTTTAGAATTATTCAGAAGCAGAATTAATCTTCCTCCATTTCCTGAATGCCTTTCTTCTTTCACCTCCATTGCCAAAGCCATATGGAGTTAAAATAGAGCATTTATAATACTTAAAAAGATAAAATAAAATCTGTGCTCAAAAGCATTTTGTGTTAATTTTAAACAAAAGTAAAGTACTATCTCAGTTTTGACTTGCTCTACTAAGACCTTCCAAAGGAATAATCATCATCATAATCTTTGAGAAAATGCTTATCTCTTGACTCCTTTGGAAATTACTTTTTCTCTTGCATTCACAGTAATACCAGCACTTAACTCTTCAACGACACTGCATGTGTATGTCTGTGATTGGATTCTTTATCTTTAGTTTGCTTCTGTTGTTAGTATGCAGTGTCCCGTGTCAACATTTTTTTTGCCTGTGACCTACTTTCCAATTCAAAAGCATTTCAAGTCTAAAATGTTAAATTAAAATATGTTTAAAAAATAAAAATTAAAAAAAAAAATAGATAGTAGCTTTCAACCATGGCTGTAGAAGAAGAGAAAAAAGGAACCTGTATTTAGCAGAAACCTTATGAATCACAGAATCACAGAATGATGAGACTCATTACACTTAAGAATCATGTAAGATCACTTTTATTTCCTCCCATAATCTAGTAGGTCAAAACACGTATAACTTTGCAACACAAAACTTGAATCAATTTTCTTTCATCTCATGCCAACTTTAGGAATTAATCAAATGATTGCGTATGCTGCTGGTTAATGCTGCCCATCATGGCCCTAAAGGCTCTCTCAGCAGAGGTGCTCCCCTGCCTGACTGTCTCCACTTGTGCTATAGCTTGGGACTGTGCTTTCCCAGGTGCAAGACACATGTATCTTTACTAAACCCTGTGTAATTACAGACTGGAAGGAGCGGTCCTTGAGAGCAGCCCGGTGGAGAAGGACCTGGGGGTCCTGATAGATGAAAAACTTAATATGAGCCAGCATTGTGCCCTTGCGGCTCGGAAGGCAAATGGTATCCTGGGCTCCATCAAAAGAGGGGTGGCCAGCAGGGACAGGGAGGTGATTTTTCCCCTCTACTCTGCTCTTGTGGAGGCCCCATCTGGAGTACTGCGTCCAAGTGTGGAGCCCCCAGTACAAGAAAGACAGGGAGCTGTTGGAGAGGGTCCAGAGGAGGGCCACAAAGATGATCAGGGGACTGAAGCACCTCCCCTATGAGGACAGGCTGAAGGAGCTGGGCTTGTTCAGCCTGGAGAAAAGAAGGCTGCGGGGTGACCTCATTGCAGCTTTTCAGTACCTAAAGGGAGCCTATAAAGAGGAGGGGAATCAACTCTTTGAAAGGGTGAGTGACAGCAGGACAAGGGGAAATGGTTTTAAGTTGAGGGAAGGGAGATTTAGGTTGTACGTCAGGGGGAAATTCTTTACAGAGAGAGTGGTGAGGTGCTGGAACAGGCTGCCCAGAGAGGTTGTGGATGCCCCATCCCTGGAGATGTTCAAGGCCAGATTGGATGGGGCCCTGGGCAGCCTGGTCTAGCATTAGGTGGGATGATTGGTGGCCCTGCATATGTGGCAGGGGGGTTGGAGATTCATGATCCTTGAGGTCCCTTCCAACCCTGGCAATTCTGTGATTCTGTAATTCTTGTAGACTTCAGTCTTCCAGTCAACTTAGGCCTCCCTATGTAATATATTACAACTTCTATTTTCTGAAGTGGTGGATTTTTGGAATGATAGTTTTCAGCAGCAAAACATACATGGTTTTGGCGAGGGAAGAATTCTGTGCTGATTATAAGCAACACTCTGTTAAGTCATGGCACAGAGAAGTTAATCACTTCAGTGCTCTACTCTTTTGCTGATAAATAAGTAGATATTGCAAGAAGCTGTGTAGTAAAAAGCATAAGTACTATGCTAGTTAAACTAAAACCTTTTAGAGCTAATTATATACAAATGTGCATACAATACTGTAATATAAAATTCTATGTGTATGGTATTTAGCTAAGTTCAAAACTATTTTCTCTGCTTTGCAGTAGTGAAAGCTGTGCTTACGTGTACATATATCAATATAATTGTTTTTTCAGTACAATTCCTGCTGCAGAGTAGAATCAAGAGAGTCCTGTTGGAACATATTTGAAAATAATTCTAATTTTCTTTTCAGTTCAAGCTAAATGTGATGGATGTGATCTCTTTGCTTTGAATGAATATTTTGTGATATGTAGCTAGTCTGCAATTTAGACAGATTGGTTCATCTGTTTAGTACTGGTAACCGAAGTTCAGAACTCTTTGTTTATATGATTCACTACGTAATTTTTTTTCTTATCTATTCATCTGATGTCAAACACTAGTACACAAGTTGGTCTTAGAAGAAAGTATGACCTTATTTGATTTTAATTTGATTTGCTTATTCTGTGAATTAACAAACTGAAGTGAGGATATTGTTTTCTCTGTATATTTGCCAGATACGTTTCACATTCCTTCGTGATGTGTTAGTAAAACTGCAGAATTCAGCAATTAAACAAATGCTTGAAAAATCAAGAGAGAGTTATCCGGACAGCTTTTTATTAAACAGGTTAATGCTTCAGGTTAGATGACCTTCAAGAAGCACCCTTGTGAAATTCTGTTAAATTTCTGGGTTACTCTTGATAAACCAGTCAAAGGTAGACATAAGGAATTACGTCTTTCAGAAGTGTGCTGCTATGTCAGTTCATTTTGTGTATGTGTGCGTAGTTACCTGCTCTCTAATGTCACTCCACCTTTGTTCATGTGGTCACCTTTTCTCATCCAGCAAAGTAGAAAAACACTCAATCACATTCATTAGAAAAATAAAAGGGTGTGGAAAATGAGCAGATGTTAATTTTAGCTAGTAGAGGAATGTGTCTAAAGGTTTTGTTAAAGGAGTTTAAATTGTAAACATTTCAGAAAAGTACTCATGATCTTTCTTCCAGACTGTTCTACCCATACTTGGTTGGCATTTCTTCCATGTTTCTAGACGATCCTCTTTTCCTCCACCATTCCCTGCTACAAATAGGGATACCAAGTATTGTAAAGGATGAATGTGGATTCCTATTGAGTAAAGATAAGTAAAATGATATTGCGGTGTTCAATTACCAGAAAATGTGTGAAAGCCACCCTCAGAGTGTCTGCTAATCCTCTTAGTCAGGCTTCGCATACATCAAAGAGGGCCTTAATATTTAATTATGCTCTAGGTGCTCTAAGTAGTGGTGCCACAAATCAATGTGTTTCTGGGAAACAGGCCAGCTCTTACAAAATTAAAAATGTACTTCATGGAAGCAGCTACCTATCAAACAGTCAGAAACACAGCAATTTCCAGTTCTCTAATGATAAGTTAACAAAATTAAAAATTCAGTGGTCCTCATTTTTCAAAGGCTTGAGAGTCTTTAATTCACATTCCAGTAGCAACCTACCCTCCTGGAGGGAGGAGGCATGTGTTGTTTTAATCCCCTTGATGAATTTTATCTGAGCTCTTCAGGTTCTATAATTTTCTAGTTAACTGACGCATGAAAAATACGGGTCAAAATACCGACATTTTTGTACATTACAAAAAATGTTGGGGGGAAGGAGAAAAATGTAGGCTAAGATGTTTACTTCAAAGTTTAGCTTTATCCATTCAAGATGGGAAATTATTTGTTTTTATGTAATATTAAAAGAATCTAGTCTGTAATGACTTGCAGCAAGTTAAAATATCAACAAGCACTGTGAGTGTACTTTGTCATTCGCTGCAGTGTCCAGTTAGGGAGAATCAGTTGCACTAACAAGAGTTAGAGCTTTTCCCCAGGAAGTTGAAGGCATTACCAAAGGTTCCGTGAGTAAAGCAAGTGTTGGTTTAAGACAAGAAGTTAACAATTGCGAAGCCTCTATAAGACACACCTTGTCTTTAAAGGATTGTTTAATTATTATGCAAATTGAAAATGTAATTACTGTTTGCATGCTACTTAAATGCAAATAGCTTTGTCATTTAGAGAAGGTAATCTCTTACCCTTCATATTATTATATTACTGGCATTTTTTCCATGATCTTGCGGGCTTGGAGAGCTGCTGGGGCCTAGGTGTTTTTAAAAATTGGAAAGTGTTTCTAATAAAAATTTGAGGTAGAAATTTTAGGACTCTTTATCTCTTATTTTTAAAATGTAACTTTGAAAAATTACTGGATTAATTTGTATTTCATGTGTACATTCCCAATCCTACCTCTGCTATTTACTGATGTAGGCAATTTATGTATGTTAGATACAGTTTTTCTGTGTCTCAGCAACTTTTCTAATGTCTACATTAACATAATGACTTCCTGAAAACTTGTATGGCTGTCACACTTCCTTTTTCTTTTTTTCTGGTTCTTTTTCCTGGTGTATGATAAATATGTTTCAGTTTACATAGAATTCCATGACTTCATAGAGAAAAAAATTCAATAGAAATAGTAGATTTTCAGCATTTACCCGTTGCATGTACTTGTGTCAATTACATTTGAACATGAGTATATGGAAAGCAGCCTGAGATGTGAGAATTCCCAATGCTGAAGGCATTTATCAACTTCCAGATAACTATGACCCTCAGTTAGCTTGATCTGGCAAAGTGAAAAAAAAAATATCTATTTAATCTTTACCCATCGTTTATTTATAAAAACATGCTTAATTAGAGGAAGAATTTATAATCCTATCATCTTTGAGTAAATTTATTAAATGTTTATAATTCTAAAGACTTTGTTTCTCTATTAAAAATGCATAAAAATTAGGTTTAATAAATTAACTTCAAGTTTTAATGAATATTTTAAAACACTAATTTCCATTTCTTGCAGATGCAATTTTTCCATGTGACAACATGTGAAATGTTTGTTGGGAACATAAACTGTGGTGTATATGATTGATTAAATACTTTAGAATGCAAATGAATCATATTCAATTAACTGCAGAAATAAAATGGATTAGACAAATTGAAGAGACAAACAGTATTACTTGAGTGAATGTGATGGTTGCTTTAGAGGAGAATAAACAGGCTCTGGAGTTGATACCACGTAGGGTAATTCACTTTCTGTGATGGTTCTTTAGTAATTAAGGTATAAGTGGAAAATGGTTTAAAAAAAAAAAAGGCATGGTGTGCTTTTATCTCAGTTTCACAAAAATTAAGAGCTCATTAGTGATATATTAATTCTGACTATGTGGCAAAGAAATATGTGGGTGGACTGTAATGCAGCTTTACGTTGTCACTTGATAAATTTGTGGCATTGAAGGCAGAAAATACTGGCACAGTGGAAGGATTTTTGCCTCTTTGTGATTTTATATGTAATACTATCTTGTGTTTTGTAGGATAGCAAAATTCAGGAAATCAAAGCCTGCTAATCTAGGTACTTTGCCATGTTTTTTTTTTTTTCTTTTTTTTCTGTTGCTTACTCAATCTAAGTAAAGCATTCCAGTCCTGTTATTTCATCTAAAATGTTTTCTCTGTCTGCGACTATAATCCTTTCCATCCAATCCCACTGTGATATGTAGTATACCTCCTGAAAATAAATAATTGGAGAAGGAATGTGATGTGTGGAAATTAATGATGTGTGCTTATGAATCCAAGCATTGTAATTGCACTTTTGAATTCAGCTCTACATTAATCAAAAGTCATGGAATTTCATTCAGTGAGTCTCATGTTCCTGTTTTGATGATGCACTCCCATGAAAGCATCAATTAGTTTATGTAAGCAAAGAAGCAGGCATAAAATTATCAGAAATTCTACCCTTTACCATTTGATCCTGAACTTTTTTTTTCCTGCCAGCAGATAAAGTTCTTCATTGGTTTCCATTCGGAGATGTTAAAAGTCTTATGAATTATGAACTGTAAAACTGTTTCTCTGTAGGCCTTATTTTGTCAATATTTTAAATTAATATGTTACTATCTGTTGATGCCATGTTTTTTTCAAACAGTCTCCTTCAGTCAAACATATAGGTGATTGACTGTATTTAGGTCTGTGAACTATCATCTGAGGAGCTCCTGTCAGCTATTCATTGAATAGTGCTTGACAGGCATTTCTAGTAGTTCGTATTCATTAAAAATGTGAGACTTTTTTTAAGAAAAGTAACTACTTCATGTTTGTCTTCTGTGATAAATTATGTATGTAGGCACTAATCCTTTTTTGATATTTAAAATGTAAATTTGTTTGGCATGTATGTAGCTAGTAGGGCTTTTTTTCTAAAAATTCAAGTTCTGGGTAGGTATCACCACAACATTCTATATTAATATGCCATTTTCATGGTTTTTTTCTTTTACGTAGCACTATAAATCTGAATTTATTGTTTCTGTTCCTGCACAAGAGCTTACCTACAACTACAGTGACTGCTGTGAGGATGACTACATCACATTCAACCAATTGCAGCACTTACATAACTTCATCTTGTATGACAGTTTTATGGTGCTATCTAGTGTTTCAAATTAGTTCTATGGCTGTAACAGACTTACTCGTTTATTTAAATTTGTACAGCTCAAATAATTTTGTGGTATCCGTCCACTTGTCACCTTAAATGCTCTTGGTCCAAGTCATAAATATGGATAAATGGTAGAGGAAACTTGCACTACTGTCTTTTTTTTTTTTTTTTTTAATAGATACTGACTCCAACTTAATGTCATATTTCAGCGTCAACAACCTGCTATTCCTAAAGGCAGTTGTTTTAGTTTAATGTGTGAAAAATACCTCTTTTAACTTGTCAGTTTAGCCTGTTTGCTGGACAGTATTTTGAAAGCATTAATTTTGACAAGTTTTTGTTTACATGAAAACAGTTTTAACATAATTTTTCCTCTATTAGCAAGAATTACAGACTGATTTATTGCGTCGGAAATTATGCACACAGTTGAAAGCTGGGAACTTGTGCATGCACTGCTTCTTAATGGTAGTGATAATCGGAAAATGTAAACTGAAGAGACACTTGGCATAATGGGAAGAAATGGCTGATGCTAATTTAACAGCTTAAATGTAAAAGTAATATTTGAAGATTAAAGTCTTGTTAAAATTTTGCATCTCCTATCTATCACCTTTTATGTTCTAAATGAAGAGTATCTTTATACCTAGGTTATGAAGATGAAACAATGACTGATAACTGGTGCTTACAACTAAAATGACTTGCATCTTTTTAACTCCCTTGTGTTACATAGTTTTAGCCATGCTATACACAGACTCCAGTTTTTGCATATTAACTGACACCTAGTCAATGCGTATTTTAAATCATATGTATGTTGATCATGTCTCATTCGATGTTAGATATAGACATCTTTTCATAATTTTTTTCATTGTTCATCGGTATCTTTCTTTTCCTCTCTCCTTTCTCCTTATATTTAGGTACAGTTTTAAGAGTTGTTCTTTCTGCTGAAATGTATTTGCAGATTATGACACAATCTCCTGCAGAATATAGATGAATGGATTTTATTTACTACATAAGTTATACATTTTTATGTTAGGCAGCGCATTTGTGTTTACTGAATCTGTATGCGTTTCTTAGGAATTAGTGATCTACATATCAAACAGATAAGGAATTAAACAATATATAAATCAGTTTGTCAGAAGATCCTGGGTATTTCTGATGTCTGACAGGAAAATGCAGATGAAGCAAAGATGTGAAATCCTCTGCAGAAAAAACTGCACCCATTGAGATTCTTTGACGCTTGCTGAATGTCAGATGCCATTTTGTCAGACTGCCTTACTCTTCTTCTGCCATCTGCCACGCGGCAAGAAAATGTCATGGGATATTGGTGGGAAGGTTCAGCCTCTACTGCCATAACATCAATGTCTGCTTCTGGCATTGTGGACCAACATAATAAAATGAGAGATATTACATTTGGAGCAGTTCTTATAGAAACACAAAGCAGATGCAGATTATAAGGTGTCTAATTTCAACTCCATTTTGTTTTTCAGTTCAAGGAAAGAGAATTAAAAGGCCTGATTTTTCTTTCCCTCAGTTAACAATCGTTACTAACAGCGTTTGAAATCATGGCCATTTCAGTGGTGACTTACTAATTAGAGTTCAATATCATTGGATTTGGTTATATGTGAGAGAAGTCAATAGAACCAGAGAGTAGATTAAATGTCCAAAATACTTTAGAACAAACAAACAAGGAGCTCCTGGGCTGTTCACTTTATATGGGGTAAGGTGTTTGCCTCAGTCATACTGTTTATTGGCTGATCTCAGTGGGCATATTGTTCTCGTTAGCCCTCAGCTGTTGAGCAAGATGTTTGCACATAGTCTCTCCCATTAGTTCCCCAATGTCTGTTTTGAGGCAGACAATAACCGGTATTGTGATTGCAGAGCCTTGCAGTTGACCCTCAGCTGCCGAGCATGGGCTTTGGGTGAGATGGTCATACTGAAAGACTGGGGAGGTGAATGCAGGGCAAACACACTGTCACACTGTGCAAGTACATAAAGAGGTCAGTGCAGGTTCAGATCAGGATCCAATCTAGCCTATTCTAAATACCACAGGGTCTGAAAAACAGACATGAAATAAGAAAAGGAAACGTATGTTTGAACCTTAATCCAGTATTCTCCTCATCTCTAGGTAGTCAGAGGAGGTTAATTAGTAATAGGAAGAAGCAGCAGATCTATGTGTTGACAAGCACTACTTTGAAATATTTCCCACAGGTAGGTGGAGATAATTTACCAGGAAAATATTTAACTGCAAGCTATTGGCTTGTTTACAAATTAAACCTGTTTACTGAAATGAAAAAACTATGTGTTTTAGGAAGCATTCTTGCTTAAACAAATGATTTTAGTGCAAAATTATTGGATGAAATTATGCATAGAGGTTAGTGTATTGTTCATTAAAATGTTGCATCTAGATTAAGGTAAAAGAGTAGTAAGTACTTCCCTGCTTCTCCTTCTCTGAGGGATTTCTGAATTCCATTGGCATACAAAATAGATGGGTAGTTTATTCTTTTTTAACCTTTTAACCTCTTCTATCTGACTATATACAAGGTCTTCAAACCTGCTTTTAAGCAGCTAGTGTAAACTATTTATTCTCATGCTTTCAGCTGTATTTTTTTGATTGCTCTTGCACACTGGTAGATAGGAAGGATGAATAACATGGTGGATGATTCTTCACCTCTTGCTACTTTTCTCAGCCTGATTCTGTGGTCTCTGAAGATTTTGCTCTCAATCACAGCCTAAAAGATTTCTTTTTAAAGTCAGCCTAGCTTAGAAATAATGAAATGCTGATAGTGTGCTGGGGGCAGCATCACTTATGGTTTTGCCCTTAAAAGCATTTACTGTTGCTTTGGGATACGAAGGTTTAGAATAAGATGTTTCAGTATGTCCTTGTTTTCTTTTACAAGTGTTTAGTATGATGGTGGATAGGGGATGTCTCTCATCTTCACCCTGAAGCAAGTGAAATAAAGAATAGCCTTTAAAAGCTGCTCATCATATCTTTGCAGGGACAGTAGTTGTCTGGTTTCAGGAAGAGTTGTACACTCGTGCCAGTTTTTCACTGGCAATTTTTAACACTTGTTTTCATATTCATATACTTATAAAATCTATATATGCATATATGTATAACATATATATATATATTCATATAGCTTGTGTGTGTGTATACAGACACTTTTAAATATCTGTTTAACTTGGTAACTTCATGTCATAGGGTTATAGAACGATTTGAGTTGGAAGGGACCTGAAAGCGCATCCTGTTCCAACCTCTCTGCCTATTGCAGGGTTGCCAACCTCTAGATCAGATTGCCCAGGGCCCTAACCAGCCTGGTCTTGAATTCAGGAATAGGTTAACAGTATAGAAATGCTAATCATTATATTACAGAATTCTATCAGATTGTTATCAGTCAGTGTTTGTAAATCATATAAAGTCCTTCCTGATGATTGTAAGCAAGCTGTAGCATCAGCTTTCCTGATCTGGAATCCAAGTAAAATCTTTAATGTCAGATCTGCTTATTATCTTAAAATGCAGTATAGATGAAGTCTCTACCTCTAGAGCTTGTAGTGAAGTACTTAAATAAAAATTTAATGCATTTTACAAATGAGTCCAAACAAATTGAGAATATAGTGTAGCAGGAAGGGATTATTCAAATGCATGTTTAATGTTTTTATTTTTAATTGCGTATTAATTCAAACTTAAATGACAGTGATGAACAGGAACATATTTTGAGATATTTACAATCTGGTGGATGTAGTAAAATGAACTTTATTATTACGTAGATCAGTTGGTTTTTAGTTCTGGCTCTTAGAAACCACAAATATCTTTGCTTTTAATACAGGGAGTTGATTTTTGCGTGAATGTACGTTTTCTCAACGTGCAAATACTTACTATGAAGGAAAATATTTTTCTGATTTTTACAGCTCAGTTCTTTGGTTACAAACATCCTTATCAATTATTTCCTTAGAATGTTAGTACTGGATAAAATCTGTTGTTGAAAACCATAGTTTTGTCATGCTTAAGGAGAGCAAAAGTAATATGCTGAACAGAATTTGTTGGGAAGAATGTGGTGGAGGTATGTCTGCTTCAGTTTTCCTGTTCACCATTCTAATACGTAAACAGGCAGCATTTCTTTTGTTTTAACTTGTGGAAGGAGAGGATTGGATTGAGTGATTGTTCAGTGGATCTTTTTATTACCACTTCCGTTTTCTTAAACAAAACAGTCTCTAGGTCACCAGCCAAATTGGTTGGTGTCAGTTCAAATAATACAGTTTAAGCAGTAAAGTATTTTACAACTCTATCAGATGTCTGTCCTTTAAGATTAGGAGAACAATATATAGTGGATACTTATGCCTCTGGGACACGATTTAGATACAGCAACATAGCACTGTTGCTGTAAATACTCATTTAAACTAACTTCACTTTCAAAAGCGAGATAATGTACTGAACTAAACAACCAAACCTGTGGACTGCCATTCCAGAGGTTATCTTTATCAGTCATCTGTGATGTCCCACGGCTGAGTTTAACCTTGTCTTTCTTCAGAGTATCATCGTAAGTTTCTTAAAGCTGATAGAACAAACTTTTGAGGCAACTTTTCATATTTACACACTCTTATGAGTGTCATGCATAACGAATCTTTACAAAGCAGTAACAAATATATGGAAAAAAAAATGAAACAAAATTTTGTGTATTGAGAGGGGTAAAAGTCTCAGCATGTTGGACATCTGATACATTGAATCTGTAAGGGAAGAAAGCTAGATAAGTTTTCAAAAGACTTTCCTCAGGCAGAATACTTGGATGTTTTTAGAGGAGGTATTTTAAGTGCATATTTTTTTCTTTCCAATACTGGATATAAGAAATGTGCATTCCAGGATTACTCAGTATGCCTGTAGTCAGATAAAGGGTATGTTTTTTGCCAAGGTTATCTGCTGTAAGATTGACTATAAGTATCCCAACCATCAAAATCCTTTTTTTTTTTTTAAGCAGTAAAAGCACTCATACCCATATACTTCACATTTTATGTATAAAACAAAGTGTTTTAAAAGCTTGTAGGAATCTTCTCTTATAAAATGTCTTACTAGCAAAGTGATTTCAGAACTAAGATATTGTGGCCAGCTGTTTGATAAATAACTGGACTCCAGCAAAAAATGTGTGTATATATATCATCACTGTGAAGTGCTTTCTTATGGTTTGCAGGTGGGAGTAAGTTGAAGACTCTACCTCTGGGAGACTGAATGATTGTATGTACGCTATCTCGAATCTCATGAATCTGCTGCTAATAATAAGACTGTAACCACCTGAGGAAAAATAGTGGTTTTAATGGCTAAAGCTGCATAATTCTATATGGTGTGTTGTGTGAGTAAGCTCAGAGATGCAAAAAAATAATAGAATCATAGAACAGTTTGGGTTGGAGAGTACCTTAAGAACATCCAGTACCAACCCCCCTTGTGTGGGCATGGTTGCCAGACACTGGATCAGGCTGCCCACAGCCCATCCAACCAGGTCTTGTACAGTGCCTGATATGGATCATTATCAGATTTTTTGGGCAGCCTCACCACTTTCTGAGTAAAGAATTTCCTCCTAACATCTTACCTTCATCTCCTCTCTTTTAGTTTGAAACCATTCCCTCTTGTCCTATCACTGTTTTATCTTGTAAAAAATCGATCTGGTAGGGCTTTGTGCAGTTTTAAGCAATGGTTGCATATTCTGTATTGTTTGTATAGCCTGTATTTTCTGTTGTTAATTTCCTGATTTTTTTTTTTTTTTTAAGAAACATTAACATTATGCAAATGTTTGTTTTCTTGATTTTAAGCATATGTAGTCCCTTGTTAATAGTGAAATTCTGTATGTTAATCGTTTAACGTGAGGCTCAATTTTATTTAATTTGTATTTCTTTTTATAAGGTATCATGAGCATTGTTTCTAAAATTAATTCCCCTAATTGACTTTCCCCTTGTGGAGAATATTTGTGCAGCCTTTTAAAATATACAGCCAGCTGTTTTACATTGCCAAAGAGAAGGCACAAAACTGAGGGAAGTCAAGGCAATAATGGAAAAATCTGTTATTAAAACTGAAAATCCTGCTTTCCTTTTCCACTTGTTTTGCTTTTATATTCTTTACGGATTATCTGAATTTCAAGTGTACTCTTTGCTACCTTGCTGTAGGCGTCATTAATCTGTTTAGTGACAGATTCTTCTTTCCAGGCCTTTGTACTACAAGGGGTCTAAGCCTTTCATGGCAGGTTATCTGTATGTAACCTTTGAATGTTTTAAATTTTTTAATTGAAAAGTCGAGGGATAGGATTTATAGTATACTATTACCATGGCTTTGAAAATGACTATGCTGTTAGAAAAGCATTGCGTTGTTGTGTTACAGGCTTTAGAGCCATCTGAATTGCTCATTCAGAGTCACTGAAAAGAGAATGTTCAGTTTAAATGGAATTTTTAATGTCTCTACTGTTTTGCTGTGCTATTACAAGGTGACAGGCTTAACTGTAACCTTGGCAACTTCATTTCAGCTAGCTTTTGCTCTTTTAAGATGAAATTTCTGCCTTTTAACACAGAGCATGCGCTCTCAGTTGTGTAAAGTGGCTGCTTCGTCTGTTTCTCTGTTGTGTCTGTGTATATGTGCAGCTTGCTCCGAAAATAATGCCTCCTATTTATTTATGTGAAAATTAAAACAGATGCAAAGAGCACAGTGACACTGTTTAAGAGCGTAAATTCTCAGCTACAAAACACTATTTTTCACCAACCGTTAGGTATGCATTTTTGCCAGCAGTGAACAAGAGCCTGCATGCCACCCTTGTAAGAATCAGCACCAGCAGAGGTGACCACTGTCACTGTTGCCCCTGCTGTGAAACTCACCACCCAGCACCTCACTGTGCTCACATCCACTGTTTGATCTCCATAAAAGTTCAGCAAGAATTGATTAATGATTACCATTTGTTTCTGCATGGAGAAATTCTGTGACAGAGCTTTCTTTCATCTACACTTCCATGTCAGACACCATTTTGTCAGAGTGCCCCTCTGCTGCCATCTGTCACACAGCAACAGAATGTAATGGATTATTGGTGAGAAGGTTCTACCTCTGCTGCCATACCATCAACATCCACCTCTGAGGTCATGGATCAACATAATAAAATAAGAGGCATTGCTTTCAGAGCAGCCCTCATATACGTGTATTTTTGTATAATCTATGTAAAAAAGCCAACACTCATTTCAGTGCAGCGCTTCAAAATCTTGTTTTCTTGTAGCACACAACTGTCTGTTTTTGTGGTTTGATTGTAATTTTTTATTTCTGGAGAACCATAAGAAAAGAATTAGAGACTGGTGAAGGTATCCTGTCATTCAAAGTTGAAAGCTATGTGGAAAATATTTAGGGGAAATGCCTTGACTTACTTTATAGCAGATGATGTCTGTGCTGTAATGTTTTACTGGTTTCTATGTTTCTGGTACATAATGTTGATCTCCTGCTTACTAGGATTTTTCTAGCCATTCTTGTGGGCATATCATAGATTTCAGTTATCTTGATTGTGAAGGCATTCACACAGATTAAATACAGCTGCTTTAGAAAAGGTGCATTTCACACGTAATGTGAAATGTGTACACAGTCATTGCAGAATTAGCAAGTATTTGATGTTGTTTTCAATTAAGGTATACATTTCAATTAAGGTATACA
The DNA here is from genome assembly GCA_037305975.1 of Chrysolophus pictus. Classification (NCBI taxonomy): domain Eukaryota; kingdom Metazoa; phylum Chordata; class Aves; order Galliformes; family Phasianidae; genus Chrysolophus; species Chrysolophus pictus. Next base: position 12,302,986 of record CM074578.1, read on the forward strand.
TTTCAAAAGTATTCCTTGTATACTTGACTCTGTGAAATTGTTGCAAATGCTTATGCATTCTTGATGCTAAAACACAGATCTATACCTGAATCCTAGCTTTTCTTTTATGAGAAAAGTATATATACTTATTAATAATCACTTTGTCAGATGAGTGAAATGATCCTAAAACTTCCTTTAAATGCAGATGTATGTGGAGTATAGGAGTGACTAATATGTGTACCAGAAGCACGAGATACTGTGAAGATGAAAAAAAAAACCAGACACAACAGGAAGGCAGGATGAGAAATTTTAGGTAGAATAAAGCTAGTCTTTTCTGTTTCTTGAAGGTAAGTGTACTTGTCATCTGTCCTTCAGTACTTAAGTACTTTCATTTTCACTCTTTCATTAACCTTCCATTTCCTTTATCCTCAAGTGCTGCATTCTAGATCACGTTCAGTCTTTAAGCACACACACTTGCTGCTCCCTGTGTTGCTGCCTTCTAAATCTCACCTGATTCACAGTGAATAGAAGTGATGTGCATTTAAAACAACATATGAAAAGTGAATTTTGAATAGTTTTTTCTTAAAGTGAAAACTCTACAGTGTTTAAGTTTTTATTACTTCAAGTGAGAAATGTAGGCACCTCTAAGGAAGCCAGTATAGGAAGAAACGTGTCAGAAATGCACACTGTATTTGAGAATAGGATAGTTTTTCAAATTTGCTTTGATCACATTAATATGTGTTGTTGTAAGCAATTATGTTGCAAGGATCCAGCTGTCCAAAACACTATATTATGATGTTACATTTTTCATGGGGTTAATTAATCTAAACTGATCTGTAAAGATGCAGTATTATGCCAAATTATAGGAATTCAGTTTCTGTTAAATAGGATAGTCGATCTACTGTGATCTGCTCTCTATTGCCAATGGCTCCATTTCTGTGATAGTTCATCTCATCTTTTAATACTGATGCTTTCTGTGCCATTTTCATTCTTATATCTATAATTCTAGAGATTTAATATTCAGTCTGTGTTCTGAAGTAACATGCTTCTTGCTCCAATATCTTATAATGTACTCAGTGGACCATCTGTAATGCTATCTCTTTGATCTAAAAGCTCAGTTTCTTGTCTGAAAAAGGAATTGGAGGACAGATGAATCCATGTGAAAGATTCTGTTGTCTAGTTAGTAAGTAATTTGCTAAGTTGCTAAATATTTTTGATCCTTAGAGGTTAGGATGTCTTATGTCCCTTTTACCCTTTCCCATTCTCCTTTCTCTTTTCAGCCTTGTGATTTAAATACTGAGTATAGTTATGTTTCATCCGAGGAAGTATAGATGGAATTGAGGGATACTATAATTGGGTAACGTATGTCTGCTGTCTGAAACGTTTTAGTATGCAGTACTTTCAGACATACCCTGGAGAAAGAAGTAAAGTTTTCAACACTAAATATTTTAAAGTCATAAGTTTATGTAGGCAACTCAGTAAATGCATCAGTAATCTTTGTTTTCCAACCTCTTTTGAAAAACTTGTCCTTGATATATCAGTCACTTTGAGAAGATGGGAATAAGAACTTCAGTCTTTTAAAGTAGCTGTAGAACTGAGAAAAACTTCACCCATGTTTGAAGTCTTAGAAATACTTGGGCTAAAACAAAAATTTTAACATTTAATGCTATGTATCTTCAGCTGAATTTTAAGATAAAACTAAGGTGGTTTATATATCCTGAAAGTTTTCTAAGTTTGGAGGAAAAAATCAGTGTTAGAGTGTATTAAAAGCAGAAAGCAAGCAACCTTGTTATTGTAACAAATTATTTTTTAACTATAAGAACTTACATGTGTCAGGCAAACAATAGCTATTCCATTTGTGAAAGCCACAAAGGTGTGATACCCACACTTCAGAATATAAGCTGCTTCTCATTTATTCTCAAGTTGGTTCTCATATACAGCAACCTTTCCTCAACGCTCAGACCTTTTACCTTGCACATTTTTTTTTTTTACCATGCAAACTGCAGGCAGTAATTATCTGTAATAGAACCTGTTATCAGCTGAAGAGAATTCCAATTCTGACAGCGGCTGCATATTTTGAATATAGATGGACACTTGCTCCTGAGACAGAGCCTTCTGGAGACTGGGGTTTTTGTCTTTTTTAATCTCAAATACCTATACAGATAAATACTGCAGTGCTTGTCAGAAAAAGTTCTTCAAGAGAAAATGAATTTGAAGTAATCTTCCAATACTCCTTCTTCTGAGACTAAAGATTAGATGACGCAAACTCAAATAAAACCATTGAATTCTCATAGATAACTGAGAGTAATATATATTACAGGAGTATTGGAAGTGCACATTACATAAAACTATGTCTATATATATAAAGAGAAAAGGAAATATAAGGAATTTTTTTTACAGAGATGTAAGACTCTTGAGAACTAATCAATGAATCTACTTTAGAGGTATGTCATTCTAAAAATGTGTGCCTAAGTCATTTCTCATTGTTTATTTGCTTTCCTGTTTTACTTGCATGTAACTGAAAATGAGAGGTAAGAAAATGGCTTTCTGTGAAGACTTTGGCTCTGTTCCTGCGTTATTTTACAATATTGATGTCCTCCACAGATAGCTTATTGCTTTTAAATCCTTAATTTTAAAATGTTTTTCTTTCAGGTAGAGATAACAGATATTGAAAGTGAAGAAAAAAGGTGTGAACTGTTCCTGAGACTTCTAGAATCTAGTCACAAACCATCTGAGTTCCAGCACTTGGTTTTACTACTTCAAGCTTGGCCACCTATGGAAATGAGAAGCAGGTGAGCATTTTTTTTTGCAAAAAATTGGATTTTTTTTGTATAAACCCTAAATTTTGTTGCTTGGTAATGCCAAGTATCTTTCAGTCAGTGAATTAAAAAATGGTTAAGAGGAGTATGATGCTTTGAAATAACATTTTTGGGAAAAATTGGTAATTTATTTAAAGTGGAATAGAATTGGTTTCTAGTGGAAGGTGTCTAGTGTGCATCATAGTGGAAATAGAATAATTCTATTGCCTCAACTATTGCCCTGGAGATTTTTTCAAGTACTTGAACTTAGATTTGCATATTTTACTTTTGGCAATACATAGAAAATCCATAAAAAGAACAGGAAGTTCAGAATTTTTCTTCTACTCAAAGTTATGCTATTCAGAAAAGTTATGAAAGTTAATGTTCAGATGTGATAGGCTGTAGAATGTCTATGAGGATAATGATACCAAGTAGTGGTATCATATCTCTTTTCTTTATTTGTTATCTGTTACTTTTTTATCTCTGAAAAAATATCTGTAAGTAAAGAATTTATCCTAGGGCAGGCATAGCTGGAAGATGCTAACCCACCAGTTCAAATGATAATTATTTGAAATTTCAGCACTGCACCTATCAAAATGGGTATTTATTAAAATAGTTCGTTTGAAACATCTAGGCTGTAGTTTTTGCTGCACTTTTTTATAACTGATGCTGACTTCTAAGATACAAGGATTTGTACAATCCTATGTTTAAAATGTAGAGGCAAAAGACACATATATCCTTCAAGGAGAGCAGTAACAGTAGTATGCTTTCTGGCTAATCAACATGATATGCCATGTTTCATCTGGCCATAGTTAGGCTAGAGGCATTAAATGATGCTTCCTTAAATAATTTGGGTCAGCAATTGCAACCTATTTCAGTGTGGGCATCACACTCCTCAAAGTTTTTATATGCATTGATTTGTCAGAAAAGTTCAGACTTAGCTGTTTATGAATGATAATTCTTTTGTGTACATTGAAAGAACTAGTCCATTAGAAACTAATCTGGATAGGTTAGTCACCTTCATTTTGCCTGCATTTTGTTTGCAATTTCTGGATGATAGTTTTGATAAATCATTTATGACAGTTTTATAAGCTAAAATTTTTCTTCATTGCATTAAAAAATTATTAGGGCTACTGCATATCTGTCACAAATTCATATCCCAACTTTCGTTCTTAGTTTTGTTGCAATCAAATTGAAAAATTTGATGCCTCCCAGTATGCTGGATCAGCCAAACTTTGTTCAATAGTGAACAGAAAGATTAGAGAGAACTTTCATAAATAGATGTTTTTGCTTACTCTTCTGTAGCAGAAGAAATTAAGAATTATTTACTTTTATCTCCCAGTTGGTGTACTATTCCTTCAGGCTCTCTTTCTCAAGTGAAGAAGAGAAAACAGACTAATGATTAGATATTATTTGCATTCACAGAAAACAGCGGATTAAGTTTTAGAGGTGGGATGCATCTTAGTTCCAAAATCTGTGAAGTCTGAACATTGGTACAAAATACTAAGAACAATTGTGTTATAAATTATTTAGGGTTTGAAGTAGTAAGTATAGCTCTTAGACGTTTAGTTACAGTTTTCACATAAAGAAATCAATGTAGCTCAGATAAGCTAAGGTACGAGAGGAGAGGAAAAATATACACATTAACTAATATGTGTGATTCTGCGATTGTTATGCTGTTGACAACAGAAGGGATCCCTGAAAATTCTTCCTTCCTCTGCTCAAAGCAGGGTCAGCTACAGCAGGCTGCCTCAGGCCACTGCTTTGTTGGAGTCTTGAAAAATCTCTAAGATGAACTTCACAAGAGTGCAGTCTGTTCCACTGCCATCCTGACCTTCCATTAAGAAGTCTGAGTACTGAACCCAGTACTAATCTCTGGGGTGTACTGCTGATCACTGGTCTCCAAAAAGGACTTGTGCCGGTGTTAACTACCGGGTTTTGAGTCTGCTTCGCTGTCTGCTTATCTAGCCCGTACTTCATCAGTTTGCCCATGAAAATATGGGAGACAGTATTGAAACCCTGATAAATGCAGGTGTGTAATGTCAGCTTGTCATCCACCAAACCAGTCATCTAATTGTATGTAGAAGGCTATCAGGTTGTTCAGGCATGATTGCCCCTTTTTAAGTTAGTGCTGACTAAGCTCAGTCATCTTTGTGTACTTCATATGATTGGAAATGTTTCTAGGAAGACATACTTCATCTCCTTCCCAGGTATAGTGCAAGACTGATCAGTCTGTCTCTCTGCAGTTCTAAGGTACAAGCTGCAAAGCTGCAATTAGATTTTCATCTTTATTTTTACCTTTGACATAATTTATTATCACTAAAACTTCAGTGTCATAAAGGCTTTAACTTTGCCAGGAGGCACTGGAAACCCTTCAGGAGAAGTTGTCCCCTTCTCTTTCACTAGTAGTAGCCACCAGTAGTAACATGGTAGACATGTAGTGAAGAATCCTTGACTCATGATTCCATAATGTGATTTACATGCTGAAATTACAAGTTTTCCTGAGCTCAGCACAGCTGAGTTCATTAATTCAAAGGAAAGAAAGACTAGCTCTGATTTTTCAGATTTCCTTGAGTTTGCCTGAAACTCTAGACTACCAAAAATTTAAAACAAATTTGATTAGGGAGGAAGCAGTTACGTTAATACTGTGGGAAACAAGGTTCTGTTTTTTTTCTCCTTTGTTTGTTGTTTCAAGGTGGTTTGTGCAGAGCGTGCCTACCACTGTTGTTTCATTCTTTTGTTCTTTCTGCTTGCTTGAGAGATGGAAAGGACCTTGCAATCTGTTTTCTTCATTGCCTTAGCTGTGTTTTGCTTGGGAAGAAGAGAATTGAGGCTGCATGTTTAAAAAGTGACTGATTTAGTTCTTCTTGCCCACTCCCATTTTCACTGTTGTTCTTTTCTCTGTAGGAATATTGCATCTCTAGTTTCTTTATTCTTTATTTTATTGTTTTCTGATAATTCAATGACTGTTTAGTTTTCTCTCTCCTGCTCGGACTTGTCCCAATAGAAAAAAATGCATCAAAGGTGGAACATTTTGCTCTCCCACAGGATCTCTGTTCTTATATTCTCATTGCTTTCCTCTTATAATCACTTTTGTTTCTGCCAATAAGACTGTGCGCTTTATAAATCCTGTATCAGAAGGTATATGTATTGTGACTTGTAAGTCCTTCTTTCTAGCTCAGTACCAGTGCTTTCGAAAGAACATTAATGATGTTTTAATAGCAGTCAGCATAATCATAGCTATAAATAAGTATCTTGAGTCCCAGAGAGATCGTGGATGCCCCATCCCTGGAGGCATTCAAGGCTGGGCTGGATGTGGCTCTGGGCAGCCTGGTCTGGTGGCAACCCTGCACATAGCAGGGGGGTTGAAACTAGGTGATCATTGTGGTCCTTTTCAACCCAGGCCATTCTATGAGTCTATGATCTTTTTTCCTCCACTTAGTTCTATAGGCTCAGTTAGGTATGTTTTGGAATTTTGTTTGTTTGGGTGTGTGTATTTATTGTGTTTAACGGATAAACATTAAATGTGTTAGAAGGATTTCACCTAAATTTAAATTTAAGCTGCAAAATATAATATTTTGAGTATGAAATGTGTTTTTTTCTACAGTAATAATATATTTGGTGTGCAGAAACACTATTGGACTGATCTTTGTCTTTTGTAATCGGTGTGCTGTCATCAAAATGAATTTGAGAGAACTCGAAACCTTAGCAGTTAATAATGCTCCAGAAATGATGTTCTATTTTCATTCTACCTTCAGTCCTACCACTTCAAGTTTGATTGTTTTTTAGAAATCAGACACAACTCTCTTAAGTGTCCTTCAGTATGAGAGAGTAATCATTTTTAAGCTCTTGTCAAGTAGACAGATCTTTGTAACTGCCTCTTGTTATATTCTGCTGTGAATAATTTACATTTCAGTTTAATTATTTCAAATTTTATTAGTTTTAATTATTTTTCTTCGAAAATGTTGAAATAACTCATGCCAACTGAGAATCAGAGGCTGCATTGTAATTATGAGGCCCACCAGTGATCAAAATACGAAATAAGCAAAAAAAAGCAATAACAATAGCAACAACAAAACACTTGCTACTTTCTGCCTCTTTTATCTGAACCTTCTATCACTGTGTTGTCAGTGACAGTCATTATCATGCGCTTATGACTGCATCATTGGCAAGACTGCCAGCAATCTCTGCTCTTCTGGTGTCTTTTCATCATGCATTACTCGTACTTCTCTCTTTTGTCTCTATTGAATATTTCATGTCAATAGCATTCAAGTGTCTTTACCAGCATAGATTTTATTTTATTCTTTTAATGTTTCTGCACCTGGTTTTCTGAAAAACCAACCTCAGTTGCTCAGTTGGAGTAAAACAGGATCTTTTAAATGAGTGAATGGGTTTTTCAGCAATCCCATTTTTTAAATCAAGTTGTATTAAGAAACTGTTAAGCAGAGAAGGGAAGTGAAAGCAATTATGCCAGTTATTTAGCCCTGTGTATTAGAATCTTTTTTTGGTCTTACTTGTTTTTTTTCTGCATCAGAAGAAGGCCATTGTTGCCAACTGATTGTTTATTGTAGATGTAATGATACGTGTATGAACTGGGCTATTTTAAGTCTGAGTCATCAGAATTCTTAAAATTTTGGCTTTCGGCTAATGGGAAATATCTTGTAATTGAATATAAAATTGAAAAATAAAACATAAGTTTTATGAAAGCTCAGAAGGATAGAGAAGTAAAAGAACTGAAGTTTGGATGTTTTTAGTATCATTTTCACTTTTTCTTAAGAAAATGTCTTCTCTAAGAAAGATCAGTCTGTCACTCTGACAAAAGAATACTCTTCATCTACGTATACAGTTCTTGTCATACCATATTGTGCCATATTGACTGAGGAACCAGTGGAGATGGCTCAGTTGTTCAGTCAGCACTTTTAAAAATATTGATATTTGCACTCGTGTTATGCATACATGCTTTACTGCCACAGCATCTCATATTCAGAAGTGATTTTAAGCACTTTATAGAGTCTTGGAAAAAAAAAAGAAAGAAAGAAAGAAAGAAAGCTTACCAGTAATTGAAGCTCTGCCTGGGTCTTTGGAATGCCTACATTCAAAAAGCATTTTATATATTTGTTTTAAATATTAATAAGAAGACCTGATTTTAGGGGGATCAGTGGCTGAGTGCACTCTTTTCTTTTTCTTTTTTTTTTTTTTTTTAACTTAATGGAAAATTTTCCTCTAAAGACATTTTTAGTTTGGTAGGGAAAAAAAAAAAAAAAGCCTTTATTTCAAGTTTGTGAAATAAATCTCAACATGAAAATAGTAATTAACTTCTATTTTTTTAATTATAGTTGAACAAAGGTAACACTCAGAAAAGAAAACTGAACTCTGCCTCTGAGTCAGATTTTTGTTGACTGTATCCTTCTTTTATGTAGAAATGGCAGATAATGTCTATTTATTAGTAGTATTCAAAATAACTATAAGAAAAAATAAGATTTTCAGAACATAAACTGATTTGTTCTTTTATATACAAGCTTTTATATTTGTATAAATTTTGTATAAATATATATTTATGTCTTATGCTTGACTTAGGCTTGTCATATACAGGTTTATTTATGGGATGCATCTTTCTCATTATTTCTAACTTTTCTGAGTGTTCGGTTTCTTTCTAACTATTTCTAACAGTGCTTTCAAGTGTGATTTCTGTTTTCTGTTTCTAATGGAAAATTCTTTCTTAATGTACTCTGGAGGCAGCAGCTATAAAAATGGAAATTCATGATGACTCTCCATGCCTTTAAGCAAGAGATGGATCACATAGCAAGAGCTATTAATTTAGCCAGTGGCAAAGATGGAGTTGCGCTTTTTTTCTTCTCCTGACCTTATTGGGGGTTCATAGATCAAGTGCATCATGTTCTGCTTGTCAAATAAGTTGGCTTCTTTGGGTTCAACACTTCATGTTGGAAGGGAGGAGAAGAGCTGTGCCGCTTCCAGCCAGACTCATGGCAGCAGTTTGTTCAGCGACTGTGACTGATGGAAAAGCTCAATTAAGTTGTCAAAAAGAATGAAAATAATGACTTCCATTTAGTTTGCATTCAAAGTTAACCGCTTCTAGGATCTCTGTCTGGGTTTTGTGTTAGAATATAATGACAGCTTCATGTGGAAGTTTTCTTTTAATATATATGAAATAGTAGATATCGGCAGCTGTGCTCTCCTGAATTGTCAGACCTATTCCTTGGTATGTGTCAGCAACCAATTTGTTTGACTCAATTTGCTGTTATATTTATTATGTTGCTTTCAACAATTGCTGCTAAATAATACCATTGAAAAGGAGCACTTTCAAAGCACTTCACTGCTCCTTCCCACTTGTGCTGGACAAGTATCTTAATTTACTGTGAGTTGTAAGACTAACCTGCCAGATTTGTTCCTTCTATGATTTTTTCCTATTCCAAACAAAAATTAAAAAATAATCTCAATTCCTTGGTCAAATGATTAATGACCAGAGATTGACAGGTGATTTTTAAACCACTTTTTGTGCCTTCCAAATTTCACTCACAGATGAACATAGTGGCTGTGTTAGTGTGGCTTTATAATTCTCAATCTACACTGCTCTGCATGGATTTAGTCTGTATTAGAAATGCATTGAAATGGATTAACAAAATTAATTCATGTTAGCAAAATGGCGATGTAGGTGCATTCCTTCATGCTCTCGTTTAAAAGCTTTGGTCTGCTACTCTCTTCTGTCAGTACATCCAGTCCTAGCAAGTACACCTGTCACTGCCAAAAGTAGCCAGACATCTCTGTGACCTAGCAAATAGTAGCTGTAGGCCAAGAAATGCTCCAGCAATTAAAATTTTATAGTAAATGCTGCCTCTGCCAGCATGCATGGTAAAATTTAGGTATGTCTAATTTCTGCCATTGGTTTAAGGCTGACTCTGTAACAATGATACTGAATGAGTTTCTGTTTGGTTTTAGGTCCCTCAGTAGGATATTAAAAAAGAATCTTAAGTTGCTTGAGCATGTGCAAAGAGCAACGAGGCAGTGTTTGCTCTGGAGAAGAAGTGGCTAAGGAGGATTGCAGCAAAGAGGGTGTTGATCTCATTTTTCATGTAACAGATAGTAGGAAATGTTTTCAAGTTGTTCCAGGGGAAGTTTAGATTGGAAATGAAGAAGAATTTCTCACAGACAGGGTTACCAAGTGTTGGAACAGGTTACCCATTCCTAGAGGTATTCAGAAGATCTATGGATGTGACACTCAGGGACATGGTTCAGTTGAGAGACTCCGTAGGTCAGGCTGATGGTTGGATTTGCTGGTCTTGAAGGGCTTTGTGTTCGTCTGTGTAAGTATATATATTTGTACATACATATTAAAAATTTGTTTGTGTTTTGTGGGCAGATCACGTGCAGATGATAATCCATGGGTGAAACTGGTTATTGTTATGCTGCAGAGATATCCACCTGAGGAAAGGGACAGCATGGGAAATGAAATTTTGAAAATCTGCCGTTCTTTGTATGACACTAAGTACAAGCTTCCTGTTGAGGTAAGTTTTAATGCAAAGTATCCTGGATATGAGTCCTATTTTGAGGTCCCAAGTACCAGAATGATCCATACTGGATCAAGTCCATTGGAAAGCTAGTAACGTGATTAGGTGGCTGATAAAAACACATGCAATGAGGCTGAGAGAATTGGAATCATTCCATCTTAAGAAGACATGGCTGAGAGATAATATTGCTGTTTTTAAATACGTGGAAGAGGAAATATGTAGAAGAGGCAAAAAAACTCTTCTTAGGGATGCTCAGAGACTGAACAAGATGCAGCAGGGACAATTTACATCAAAAATTCTGATTATATGCTAAGAAAAAGTTTTTCTCCATTGAAGTGATGGAATACTGGAATATGTGCTTGCCTACAGGATATGTGGGTTGTCCGTTGTTGAAAATAGTCAGAATTTGAATCACATCTTGGGCAGTTTTTTGAGGCTGACTGATTTAAGCATGAATTAAGTTATATGAGCATTAGAGGTCTCATAGAATCACAGAATGACAGAAATTGGAAGGGACCTCGAAAGATCATCTAGTCTAATCGCCCTGCAGAAGCAGGAGCACCTAGATTAGGTCACCCAGGAATGCACCCATTCTTTCATGTATTTCTAAAAAGACTTCATTTATGCATTACTGTCAGTGTGGCAAAAGCTGTTAAAGTGTCAGTAATTTTCTTTCATAACTGTATAAAAGTTGAGTGAGAAATCCTTGAAAATGTGTTGGTGATAAAAATTTATGTTCAAGCAATTACTTTTTGATAATATTCTGTCTTCCTTAACTGTGTATGCATACTTCAATACAAGAATCTCTGAAGGATAAAATTATTGAAGTGTTTGTACATAAACAATGTATACTAACGAAGATGTGTTTGAGAAATGCTTAATAAACTTCATGCAGCTTTAGAGTAGTCCTGTGAATATTTTACTAGGTTGATTAATCCCTTGTAATTATCTTCACACAATCATAGCCTTTGTGATAGGAAAAAAAAAAAAAAAAAAGAAGCTGATGTTAAGATTATAAGCAGAACAGAAACAACGTGTTCTGTTTAAAGTAGACCGGTTGGGGGTTGCTTTCTTTTTTTGAATAGTCAGAACTGATTGCAGTTAAGTTCAAAGTCTGTGTAAAACATAACTCCTCAAACTGTCACTAAACTGAAACAATGCTTACATTTATTAATTTACTCATTCTAAATACAAATTCTGGTGTAAGGCTGATTTCTGTATCCTTGGGACTGGCATAAGTGTATGTAGCTGTTCTTTAGGTGGTGCTGAGTGGTTCATCATGGCTCGCAAACTCATTCTTTTGCATGAGAGTAGTCAAACCTTGCTGAAGTAGAATTTTCTAACTCACTTTATCAAACCAGGAATGTTAATCTTAGTGAAGGCTATGATCTTACAGCAATCAGTTTACCAAGAATAAATTGTGATTTCTGAAGTGACTTTTTTCCTGAATTCTGTAACTAGTCCATTATTTATTTATTCACTATTTCGATGTTGTTTGGCTTTAGTTGGAGATGCCTTGTTTTTTAAAGGTACTGGATATGGAAGAACCCTACATATGGGTGTGAATATACAGATGTGATATGAATTTCATTACTAGTAAAACTCATCTCATGTTTGAGAATCAATTTGCTAAACCTTTCCTATGAATACTAGAATGTTGTATGGCAACAGGAGTTGCACTATAATGTTGAATTGTGTACCTACAAATGCAAGCTATGGTGTTTTAAATTTGAAGAGGAAGAAACGTGGGTAAATTTAAATAATTAACTTATGTAATTTATGTATATGCACAGCTCTAGTGATTAAATGCACACATTAGAGAATGGAGGCCACATGGCTAAATAAGATGAAAATCTGATTGCTGACCATTAACCTACTGAGATGACTTCTTGTTTGAATAAACACACTGATTAAAAGGAGAAACCTAGAATGACAGAACTCCAAAAACTGAGACATCATTTTATCAACATGGATAACATTTCCATTCTGAAGTCCAAATGTTGTGTTGGAAAAAAAGATTTAAGTCATTATGGTCTAGAAGTTAGAAAAAACATTTCTTTAGATGCAAATTTAATCAGAAAGCGTTCTTTTTTCCTTTATTCTTCCTCCTGCTGGTCTTTCTAGCTTTTTTTACAGCCAAACTCTTTTTAATGTCTTCTGGGGAATTGCACAGTTTTAGTCTTTGTATCTGTGTATGTGGGCTTTTGGTTTTGGTTGGTTTCATTTGCATTATTCATGGATAGGTTTTTCTTCATTACTTCTCATTGAAGTAAGCGTTGTTTTACTTGCTTGAAATGCACATTTGAACTGTCTGACTTCTCCTGTGTTTCCTAGTTAATTTCTTTAGAAAAGGGCAAGTCTTCTTACCCCAACTGAGTGTTAAAGCTTGACTCCCCTGAATATCTCATGTTTTTCTATCAAGGTTTAGGTCATGGTCATGTGTCAGGTAACCTAAACACTTAAATGGGAGAATGCATCTAGTCTCTTCTTTGTAATCTGCTGAGCTTCTAGTGGCCATAAAGTACTTATCTCCCAGAATAACATTTTTCTATTCTTAGCTGATTATTCCTGCTTTTTATGTATGAATTTACTTTGTATGTTTTTCTTTACTCGCAGTTGATTCTGATCTTTTTTTTTTTTTTTTTTTTTAAGTTTTTGAATTTCATATAATCATAGAATCATTTGAGTTGAAAGGAACCTTTAAAGGTCATATAATTCAACTCCCATGCAATGAACAGGGATATCTACAACTAGACCAGTTTGTTCAGAGTCCCATCCAGCCTGATGTTCCATGTCTCTAGGGCTGGGACATCTGGGCAACCTGTTCCACTGCTTCACTACCCTTATCATAAAAAACAACTTCCTTATATCCAGTTTGAATCTCCCCTTTCAATTTGAAACCATTTCCCTTGTCCTGTCACAACAGACCCTGCTAAAGTGTCCATCCCCTTCTTTCTTAGAGCCCCCTTTAGACACTATAAGGCTGTTGTCCCATCTCTCCTGACCTCTTTTCTCCAGGCTGAACAGCTCCAGCTCTCTCAGCCCGTCCTTGCAGGGCAACGTTCCATTCCTTGGATCATTTTTGTGGTCCTTGTCAGGGTGTGCTCCAACAGGTCTGTGTCTCTCCTATATTGAGGACTCACATCTGGACACAGTACTCCAGGTGAGGTCTTAGCAGTGCAAAGCAGAGAAGCAGGATCACCTTCTTTACCCTGCTGGCTATGTTTCTTTTGAGGCAGCCCAGGATACAGTTGGCTTTCTAGTCTGTGGGATTACATTGCTGGCTCATGTTCAGCTTCCCACTAATAGTACCTCCAAGTTTTTTTTTGTAAGGGCTGTGCAGCTTGATCCTGCCTAGGTCTCTCTGGATGGTATCCTGTCCCTTAGGTGTGCCAACTTCACCACTCAGCCTTGTGTTATCTGCAAACACATTGAAGCTACCCATTAAAACTTTGAATAATACTGGAGCAAAAGTAGACTCCTGTGAAATCTGTTTTGTAAATCCTTTACAAAAGTTTCTGCTACTTCATGGCAATGACAGAAGGAAAGTCACAGATACCCTGACACAGATACCAACCTATCCACTGTACACACAGCCTCACATCACAGCACAAAGCGCATTCCACTGTTATTGCAGAGAAAAACCTGCTTGTCTTGGTCTTGAGGAGTGTTGCAGGTGTTGGTTTATTGCAGATGGTTGGATTTCTAGTTCCTGCCCAAAGCAGCAGTGCAGTCATTTGTGACAGAAGTACAAGGAGATGGCTTTGATATTTGGACAGTCTTCGTGCTTGGCAAATTGTCCCATCACTTTGGTGGAAAAAGGGATAGAGGCTGCTGGAAGGGTTTGCAAGTTGGACCAGTGTCTCTGACAGTGTTTCACTGACATTTTCAAAATCGTGCAAAACTGAAAATACACCATAGTGATGGCCTTATTCCTAAGTATGAAACCTGTTGCAAAGGCCCATAGGAACATTTTTCTGTATGATTTTTTGCTTGATTTCTCATTATATGTTTTGATAGTTTTCACAGACTCAGTATCTGATAAGTACCTATAATTCCTTTTCTTCTTGCTCGTCTTTTTTCTTCTATTTCTAAAGGACAGACTGCTCTCTATCAGTCTTACATAACCCATCTTCTTATCAAGGGTGATGTCTCTTGATTTATTATTTTTGTGGGTGCTTCAGGTGAATTTTTCAGTCTTAGAAACATCTGTTTGTTTATCAAACAAATTTTTCAATGCTGAATTCTCACCTATTAATATTACTGTTTATTTGGTTGAGATCTTTTAATAAAAACTAAAGCAAGAAAGGTTTGGTTTTTTTTTTTACATTTTGTTACTAGATTTTCCATAGCAGTGTGTCATTAATCATAATGCCGTGTCACAAGAGTACCAGGAAAATAGAGGCTGTGTAAACCACTGATGAGAATATGATGCTTTGTTATTACAGCATCATTTTGAAATGACGCTTAAAAGTGAGGGACAGAACAGAGATCATGCAAGAGTTAGTGCACAGATAAAAGTAGCTGAAAGTAAAGACTGAAAGAGTGCAGTATATTACCTTATGAAGGACTGAGAAGTAACTTGATGTGGATGTTTCTAGAGGGAAAAGAAGGTAATAAAAGGCTCTTTTAGTTTACAAAGAAGTGTATAACAAGAAGCATGACAATCACTGGTATGTACTTCTGCTTTAAGGGTAATTATGGATTCTCTAAATTTGAACATTGTTTCTGGATATCTGATGTCTCCTAGGCACATTAAAATAAGGCACAAAGATACTCAAGTAATACATCTGGTAGCTACCTGAAGTCTAACGACCTTTCACTTCAAATCTGCTAAACTAATTGGATAGCTAAGTGTGTGTTTTCTTCTGTGGAGGCCTTTATTCCTCTGTGGTGAACAAAGCAGATTGCTTCACAAAATGTCCCATTAGAATGCATAACCAGTATTAGAGCATAATCTTGAAACATCTAAGATGCAGACTAAACAGTGGCACGTCATCTGAGTTAAATGCAATTGCTTTGAAAATAAGGAAGTTAATATTATTGCATTTGCTTGCCAAATGATGTAATTTTCCTTGTCTTAAAGCAGTGCAATGAGACAGCAAACACAGTCAACACCTGCAGCATTGGTCTCCTTGACCTGTTGCTTTAAGCGTGTAGTGTACCTAGTTACATTGAAAAATTTGCTTAGTTTCCTTTTCTTCCACACACCATCATAAAACATGATTTGGAGTTCTTTTAGAGAGCCTTTTTATGGGTAGTTTCTTATGATGCTGCTTCTCTGTTTAGCTTTGAGAGGCTTTCAGGTAGAAAAAGTTAGCAAGTATGGTAAAATTGCTGTTTTGTTCAGTTTGTGTATCTTACAATTCATAAGTTATTTTTGAAATATTTGAGCATAAGCTCCATTTACTGCCATGGATACACCTTTTCAAGGAAAGGAGACTTTGCAGAGTGAATCTCGAAGATTGTGTTTAGTAGGTTTCTTGTTATATCAAGCATACTGCTCAAAAGAAATCCAGTGCAATGTGAAATTATCAAAAGTTGCATGAGCAGTTGATGACTGTAGTTTTTTCTAAAAGTTGTAGTGAAACAGAGACCCCTTGGATGATTTGGCTGCTATTTTCAAGGGGACAGTGTTGTACAATACTCAAGACATTCAGTGTAAGTTCCCTGTAATACAGGACATCTCTGCTGGGTCTCTGTGGAGAATGGTTGTAGCAAATGAACAGCATTCTTGGAAAATGGAAAAGGATATTGTAGTCTGATTTATTGTGTAATTTGTTAATCTAAATGCTTCTTGAAGTGGATAAATCATTACACTGTTGAGAGAAAACAAAACTGCAAGTTACATGGTTTGATTGGTTTGTTTGCTTTGTTGCGAAGCTGCAGTCCAAGATGCAGATTCAGAAACACATTGTTTTTAAAAAGGTTATCAGTCTTTGATTGCATCAGTTTTTGATCCTAAATTTGTGCTTTTTTATAAAATATAAGAAATTATATGAAAGAGAGAAAGGTTGAATTGCTGTGCTTTCATCACGTATAGAACTTTGTATTAAGTTTGAAATAGTTTTGCAACAAAGCTTTATGGTGTTGCACTGTGGTATATACTGTTTTTTTCTCTTTGATTTGTTCCATTTTTTCTATTTGCATAATTGAGTCACAGAAGTATCAAAGGTGTCTGGTAAATTTCTTTCTGTGCTTTGCACTATTTCACTGAGCACAAATGCATTAATCCCAGAGAGGGCTGTGATTTCTCTGTTGCTATTTAAGAAACTCCAGAATGTAATGTAGGTTCAGTGCCTGTCTTGCCTTAATGTAACAAACACTCCACTTATAACCCTGTATTCTACATTGTTTTAGATCTGTCTGTTCAGCTTTCTAAAGAGTTATTTCCATCGGGGAGTTCATTTGTTTCATAAGTTGGTTTTCATACTGCATATGGCACAAAATTTTCATAAATTTTAGTATAAATGATGATATTAATATCTCCAGAGATCTTGCTGAATGAGTTTACTTTTATTTTCAGTGTATAAAAGAACTGTGCTTGTTGCTGCTTGACCATTCCCTCTTGCTGCCATCCCTGAAACTACTGGTGGAAAGCATGGATCAAGATCTTCATACTATGGCACTGAAGCAGATAACAGCTGTCAGTAAGGTATGAGCAGTTGAATTAACCACACTTCAGAGTTTATGGTAATAAATTAGTTCTCTTATCTTACCTACTATCTTGATAAGCAGAGACTGTTGAGGCCCTTATCATTATTAAGGTTTTCCACAGCTATTGTGTTGACAGAACAGTAGTAACACAGCGCTCATAAGATCTTTTATATATACTTCAGGTAATTAAAGCTGACGACACATTCTTTAAATTATCTAGTATGCTATTGCAAGTCAATATGTGGGACATATATTGTGTTATATAAAGTAGATTGTTATCTCTATGAGGCTATTCTTGCTCGTTATTATTTTTTTAACTGATAAAAGTACAACAAATGAGTTAGCAGGTTTCTGACAAACTTGTCCTGTAGTGAGCTGTCGCAGCTCTTTTGTTTTGTAGAACAGATAGATACAGGAATGTATGCTTGGGAATTTTGTGTAACTCGTAAACAAGTTTTCATTTGATTTGAGTTTTTTGGCAAAAATAGCTACATAGTGCCTCTTCCTTGGACAAGAAGTGAAATACATTACTGTGTATTTCTCACTTGTATAAAATTACACTGTTAGTTTTTTTGTCCTGTGTGTTTCCTTTCCAGTTAAGAAGTAAAATCTAAAATTGTGGAAGTGAGTTTCCTAGACAGAAGCATTGTATTATCCTTTTCTTTTTTTTTCCCCTCCTGAAGTTTGAAACTTCTTCAAACATTTAAATGAACGTGCATGTACAACCTGAAAGACTTGCTTCAATTTTGTTAGCTGCAGTCTGCAATCTAGCTGTCTGTGGCAAAAGAGAAGGAATGGCTTTTTGGCTGGATAACTGCACTGAAGGTCCCCAGAAGTATAGTATTTATTTAAGAAAAACAATGTTTCTGAAGTGTATGTAGTCTCTTAGAGGACTCTTAGTTGCTTATTAAAATGTAAAATAATAAACGAGGGTCCAGATTACTCCAGTTATATACATTGCAAGAAGTTTTTCAGATTCCTTAGTTACAGTTACTGCAGTGTGATCCCCTGCTTTCACACCATCCTCTGTTCCCTAGGGAGGATATTCTGCACCTCACTCTTCCAATGATTCTGCTCTTAGTCTCACTCCTCTTTTATTCTCAGTTGCCTGAGGTTTTATCTGCTTCACCCAGATGTTTCTAATTTGCCTTCAAAAACAAGAAGTGTTACTGAAATGTGTGAAGCACCAGCGTCATGGAACGTAACTGGACATTTAAAACAGTTGCAGGAAAGAAAGAAGGGCATGTTACATGCAGTACACGTCTACTTGTATCAAAATGTCATTGTTGTAATTAACATCTAGTATGAATTTGAAGTATTTCTTAGTTGAAAATGTTCTAGGGAGAGAACCATAAGGTTTTGTGAAAGTGTTCATATTCCTTGGTACTTACGCAAATGAAATAGAAAAATTCTGATTTTTTTTCCTCAAAATATAGATTTCTGAATATTGACCACCAAAATAGTGGATTATTTGTAGTGAGGTTTTCTTTGTTTGTTTGTTTTAACACCTAGATTTTGGTTTCTAATTGTTTTTAAGAAACAAGATGATCTTATAGAAAAGCATCTGGCCTTTCGATGCATCCACTTTCTCATCTGTATGTTCTGTTAACCTTTTAAAATTGACTTTCTTGTTAACAGATGAAAGCTGCTGAGTTAGTGACTAGCTCGCAAGCTTCCCAGCAGGTTTTTATGTCTGAGTACATTTTATTTAACTACTTTTCAAGCCCAGTGCTGTGCAGTAGCACCTTCTGAATGACTGCTAATTGTATTGCTCTATTAACTGGCCTTTTCTTTCCAGTGTGCTGCAGCATTCGATTTTTTGCATTCTAGTCCGATTAGGTTTTATTGAAGTTTTAGGAGTAGGAACCATATTATCTTCTTAGTAATATAAAACTTAGTACATACACGTATACGTTCCTGAAATTATCTTCTTTTTGATTAGGAGAAGGTAGTTTGATAAGCTGTTTCTAATTTTTCTTCCTAATTCAATATTAATATGAGCATATATTTCCATAACAATGATACATAACCTAGAATTTTCAAAGCATTTAGCTTTGGTCTAATATTTTATCATGATTCAATGGAAATGTGTTATTGACTTCATTCTATCAAACATAGTTTACCCAGTATTTGAACATAGGATGCGAGGAAAAGCAGCTAGCACAGACTTTTCTTGTATGCTGTAGGAATTATCATTCATTCCTTGTTATATACAAATCTCATATTGTTACGAAGGTTGGTGTGTTACCAACTACAAGGACTGCTCTGAAAGTAATGCCTCCTATTTTATTATTGTGGCCCACAACGCCAGAGGTGGATGTTGATTTTGTGACAACAGAGGTTGAATCTTTCCACCAATATACCATTGCATGTTGTTGCCATGTGACAGATGGCAGCAGAGGGGCACTCTGACACAATGGCATCTGACATGGAAGTGTGCATGAAGCAAAGGTGTGTGATTGAATTCCTCCCTGTAGAAAAAATGGAACTTAATGGCATTCATCTACACTTGCTCAAACTTATGGAGACGCAAACGTGGATGTAAGCACAGTGAGGTGCTGGGTAGTGCATTTCTGCAGTGGTGACAGCAAAGCGGATTGCTTTGGCTGGTGCAGATTGTTACGATTGTGGCATACAGGCTCTTGTTCACCACTGGCAAAAATGCATAGCTGATGGTGGTGCTTTGTAGCTGAGAATTTGCTCTATTAAATAGTGTCATTGTGCTCTTCATATCTGTTGTAGTTTCCATGGTAAATAGGAGGCATTACTTTTGGAGCTAGCTATGTAGAAGTGCATACATATTCCATTTGGCTATGTCAGTGTTTATTCAGTATAATTTTGTGCATATTTTTTTTTTTTTCTTTTTAGCAACAATAATAGAACTGTTAATGCTTTCGTAAATTTTTTTTAGTGATTTTTTTTTTATAGGAAGCCCATTTCTGCTTCCATTAAATAGGAAAAGGACAAATAACATCTGGCAAAGGGAAATCATAGCTATTGATTCCCTGACATAGTGTTACAACAGCTCACAAACATGACTGTGAGAAAAATACAGCACTTGCTGATACGATGTATTAGTTAGCCATTTGTTTTATGTTGCTGACAGCTTTATGGATGTTTACAGTTAAAAGGATGATGCTGAAATGCTGATACTAAGAGTTGTGTAGCTTTTGCCTGTAATAAAACAACCAAGATTTTGTGTAAGCTCTTTTGAAATTGCAGACTTCACTTTTTATTGTGCATCTTTTTATAAACTGCCAATTGCCTACTTTCGATAATAGAAATTACCAGGCTTCCTCTGTGTGGTATGTAAATAATTTTAAAAAATAATTGAAAATGTAAAAAGTTTGCTTAAATAAGCTTATTACTGCCAACGAAACTTAGACTTTACCCTTGGAAGCCGGACTTTTCTTTTTCCTAATAAAGGTTTCCATGTTGTCTGTACACTTGATTATCTTTCATTGATAAAGACTTATTTTTATACTTGGAACAGAGCAACTGAATGTTCTCCTGCCTGTTGGTAGGTATATTGTTAATAAAGATAACAAATGAAACTAAAACAATCAGTGCAAATACATATTCATCTTAGGCATTAATAGAAAGCAGGATTAGAAAATGTTTCAGTTAATTAAAAATAATACCTGTCTCCATTTACATCCTATACTTTCAAAGCTGAACTACTGAGACTACCTTTACAAAATAATTTATTGAAAAATGTAGTATGAAAAATTATGAAGAATATAGGAGATTAATAGAATTTCCAGTTATTTTTCCTCTGTCTTGTGTTATTGTATGACTACTCTCTTTATACGGCTTATATTTTAAGATAAATATTGTGAAATTATGTATATTTCACCTAACAGTTCTCCCTCTCTCATTTCTTTAGTTTCTAGATTTTTTTTAGATCACTTTATTTTCTTACCCCCTTGCTTAATTTGTATTGTAACTAAGCTGACTTTATTCAGGAACAAAATGTATATCATTTTTGCATCCACATGTGATGTAGAGCTAATATTCAAGAAGTAAAAGATTCAGATCATTTTAGCAGTTACTGTCATCAGCAGTTCTTATTTTTCCATTAGTATCCATATTTCATAATGCATGGGCTTTCCAGTGCATAAGCTGTGGATAAAACATTACCTATTGCTATTACCAGACACTCTGGACACCTACATAAAAAAAATAAAAAATAAAAAAAAAACCTGTTGACTGGGAATTGCCCAGACTTTGACCTGGCCCTTTCTGTGTTAAGTAAAGGGAACCTTCTGACCAGCTCTTGCTTATCTGAAGTTCTTGCTACAGAGAGATTTTTATCATACACCCGTGGGTATAATATCTAGGTAGGCTGTAACAACAAACAGTAAAAATACTAGTTACTGATATGAGATATAGCATTAGTCCTGGAGAGTAGAACCACTTTTTTTTTTTTCTTTCATTTATGGTCACTTGAATTTTCAGAGGCCTCAGTGATTACCAGTAAAACTTCCTAGGTGCCTCAAGTTACTCTTCCCAGTAGGTCAGAAGAGCTGCCACCTGTGGCAAGGTTGATTTTCACCTACCTGTTTAGCATAGAAGGCTGTATAAAACTTGCAGATTCCCTGCCTGTGCTCGCCCAGAAGAGCTGCTATATTGGCAGAGCTGAGTGCCTCAAGCTTTAGCCCATTTGCAGTTGGTAACATCAGTGTGCTGATGGCAAAGCCCCAGGCAGGCATGCTTAAACCTTACTAATTATACACCAACAACACCAAGTTGAACATAAGACACCAAATGTCATTCTGATTCAGAAATACAGCTGTCAGCATAGTGGTTGTACAGCTGCTGCTTGTTCGGATCATTTGCCAAGGGTGTTTCAGAAACAGCTTGAATGTGTCCTCCCTAAGACTTGGGGATGAAGCTGTCTCCTCCCTGTCCTGCTGAGGATACGCAGAAGGAGATTGAGACTTGTGGAGAGAGACTGGTCTTCAATTCTGAGCTTGTCGAGGGAAATCCTGCTGAGGCATGATTTATCATCAGTAGATGTAGACCCTTTTATAAATTTTGCATCAGAGAGATAAAATGTACAAACCCTGTTTTAAGCAGAATGCTTTAGCAATGCAGTGGTGGAAATGATGAGTGCATCTATTGCAATTTTGTTTGTATGTGGCCTCTGGAATTTTAGATGAATACACACTTCTAGCAGGAAAAAATTATTGATAGTCTATAGAAGTGAGGCAGTCATCAGAAATAAAACTTGAATGCCTGTATCATTAGTGTAGATTTCAGCCAATACCCAAGAAGGTATGTAAGACAAGGAAAAAAAATCAGAATTTCCTTTCCTTTTCTTCCTCTTGTACCTGTGCACGCTGTCTGTGCGAACATTATGCTAAATTTATACTGTCAAAACCAACTGAAGAGGAAATGGGTGTGAAAAAGTGAAGCTTGTCCCATTTAAGCCTTTCAAAAGTAACAGACAGGGCTTTACACTAATGAAAAATTTAGCACAGTCAGCATGGTAGTGTCGATAGATACAATGATTTTTTCTCTGTCGTATATACTGTATGTTTCACTTTAATGTGGTGTATGGTTTACTCTCATGTTCACACAAGATGAAAGGTGGTTATGCATTTATTTGGCAGAAGATGCTTTTTGCCTCTGAGATTTGCTTGAGCTACAGTCGACTTCATTCCATATCAGTGGAAGAATGTTTTGGGGGATCAGCTGTATCCTACTAGAGCCAGTGTTTTAAGATTCAGTTGTGAACATGGGAGAGTAAGGGCAGTACATACGCAGGCGGATCAGAAGTGACTCATTAATAAGATCCTGCTTTGCTGGCTGCCTGGGAAAAAACAGCTTTTTATTGCTAGGATGGTAGAGTTGCTTTGCAGAAATTGTCTTAACTGCATCCACTTTCAAACAATTTTTAAAAAGAAACTATAGTAAATTTAGAGATTCTGTGTCTGCTATAGGTTAATACTTGGTTTATATGCTAGGTTGATATTCTTGTAGCCAATGTGTGTAATTCAAAGAATGTTTCAAATATGGTCAAAATCATCAGCAAACAAAAATAACATTGAATTTATGTGTAAACATGTAAACTTTTGAGGATCAGAAGTCCATCTAGACCAGTGGCTCTGACAGGAGGGGAATAATTACAAGTCTAGTGATGAGTAAAAGCAGAAGAAACAAAATCATAGAATCATAGAATGGCCTGGGTTGAAAGGGCATTAAAGACCATCCAGTTCCAATCTCCCTGCTGTGAGCGGAGTTGCCATCCATCAGATCAGGCTGCCCAGGGCCTGGCCTTGAATGCCTCCAGGAATAGGGAATCCACAGCTTCTCTGGGCAACCTATTCCAGTGCCTCATCACCATCTGAGTAAAGAATTTCTTCCTCACATCTAACATAAATCTCCATTCTTTTAGTTTAAAATCATTTCCCCTTGACCTATCACTGTCTGCTTATGTAAAAGTCTCTCTCATTAGATTCATTTGGGCCCACTTTTCAAACCTGTCCAGGTCCCTCTGAATGACATTCTTTCCTTCTATTCTATCAACAGCACCATTCAGTTTAGTGTCATCAGCAAACTTGCTGAGAGTGCCACAGCCTAGGTCATTGATAAAGACATTGAAGAGCATGAGTTTCAAGATAGAACCCCAGGAGCACCATTGGCCTCCACATGGTCACAGAGCCATGGACCACAACCCTCTGGCTGTGACTTTCCAGCCAATTCTTTATCCACCGAATAGTCCACCCTTCAAATCCATATCTTTTCAGTTTAGAGATAAGGATGTGTTGTGGGACCATGTCAAAGGCCTTGGAGAATTCTGGCTAGACAATACCAGTTGTCCTTACTTTATCCACCAATGCCGTTACTCCACACAGAAGGCTGTGTATGTGTATGTTCTTATTCTGAACTATCCTCACAGCTTCCAGTTATTTTCAGTCATATGTATTTGTGTACTGAGTAACATTACTAATTTTCTTCCTCAGTTTTGCCCAGTTTTCCCTTTAAGTTTGGATGAGCTTTTACATTCTGCAGTATCATTTGCCAAAGACTGCAACAGTTTTAATAAAAACTGTCTTCTATTTATTCAGAATCCTATCCTGTTAACTTCATTTGAAGCTTCCGCTTAGATTTACCAAAGTAGTACAGTACAGGAGTGGCCTTGGTCCCAGGAAATGTGTTAAAAGGAGCCTTTTATAGGATCATAGAACCATAGTGTGGTTTGGGCTTGAATGGACCTTAGAGGTCATTTAGTTTCAAGTCCCCTGCCGTAGGCAGTGTTATCTTCTACTAGAAGAAGCTGCCGAGGGCCTCATCCAACTGAGCCTTGAACACCTCCAGGTATGGGGTATCCACAGCTTCTGGGGGCAGCCTGTTCCAGTGCCTCACTGGAGTGAAGAAGTTATTGGTCAGTGCCTCTGAGTAAGGAACTTATATCCTTATATATTCCTTATATCTAATCTAAGTCTCTCCTCTTTTAGTTTAAAATCTCTTTCCGTATTGCTACACACCCTGATAATGAATCCATCTCCAGATTTCTTTAGACCTCCTTAAGGTACTAGAATTCTGCTATATAAGGTCACTCCCAAGATCCTTCTCTACTTCAGGCTGAACAAGCCCAACTCTCTCAACCTTTCTTTGTAGGAGAGGTACTCCAGTTCTCTGATAGTCCTTGTGGCCTCCTCTGGACCCATTCCAACTGTGTCACATTCTTCTCACGTTATGGGCCCCAGAGCTGAATACAGTATTCCAGGTGGGGCCTCCTGACAGCAGAGCAGAGAGGGAGAATCATCCTCCTCAACCTGCTGATCATGCTGCTTTAGGAGCAGCCCAGGATACAATTGGCTTTCTGGACTGTTGCTATCTTATGTCTCCATCCAATCTCTTGCAGCTAAATACCTTTCAAAGATTTCCCCTTTTACCATACTTTCAGACAGCCTTGAATTCAGTTGATCAGTTTCAACCTACCAGGCAATTCAATCTTGTGTATGGGCTGTCAGACACGAACAAGAGCATTTTGTCTGCTCTTTTGTGGTGTATAAATACACAGCAATCTTTTTCATGCACGAGTACAGGCGAATTGCTCTACTTCTGTGTTACATCTGCGGACATCTTCATGTCCATAGTATAGCAGCAATGTTTTAATGTTTTTATGCTGAAAAAAGGTGTACTACTTTCATACTCGTCTCTCTCCAATTTGTCAATTTTTGGCACATTAAATTACATTAATCTGTAGGACTTTTCATTAACAGAATAGTAGCCTGAAAAACTTAATTTAAATTAGACTTCCCATCTGTTGTTGTTCTCATTAGTGTAATTATTTTTTGTGGTTTATGTCCATAAAATCAAACAGTGAAGTGCTTAGTAAAGCTGTGCCCTACATACTGGTCAAGAATAGAGCATATGGAGCACAGAGGTGCGGCAGAATATTCCTCTAACTTCTCAATTTAGAGAAATACTGAAAACTTGGAGGAAACTGTCTAAGATTTCAATGGAAAGAAAAACACTTAAATGAAGTAATAGAAAAAGTAGCATGAGGGCAAAGCAACAAACTATCTTCTTGAATAATATGATAAAGTCATTCTCTTTTTCTGGAAAACTTATAAACTAAAAGAAATAATCATGTGTTATTAAATATGATAAACAGCTGTCTGGAGATGAGCCGCACCTAGAGCCTTATCTGAGGCTTTGTGATTGATGAAATATAATTTCTTTTCATGCTTTGATATTTAATGTATCCTATTTTTCCCTTTTTTAAATTGTATTATTGTATAGTGTACATCTTTTCCAAAATAGAACAACAAACTATTACTGTGTCTTAGTACATATATGCTTTTGATTTTATACTGACTTTTCCTCTCACAGAAGACAAACATTAATCAGTCTAAAATTGTTTAGATTCAGTAAAGACCTTTCTTCTAAAAGAATTGCTTTGAAGGAAGTTCTTTCTTCTGAAGTTAGTGGCAGTTTTCTTATCTGCTTCAATACTATGAGCTCCTGATGGTCCCTTATGAACGCACTTCCTCTGCATACAAATATCAGTACTCTCAAAAAGAGGTAACAAAACTTGAGTCTTGTAATGCCTTGCATTCAAGGGAAGGTCACACACCTGATGTGATTTATGCATTGAGGATCCTGTTTCTTTGACTGCCCCTATAGGGAAACTGAAAGAAGTCATTTCCCACATGACATGGTCCATGTTAACTGGTGTACACTGTACACACAATGTATGTGTATGAGAAAGATACTCACCAGTAAGTTTGGTTTTCTTGACTGGTAGGTTATAGTTACGTTTCTGGAAAGTACATAAATAAGTTCCCTGCAAATTGTTGCTATTACAAAGTAATGGTGGTGGAAGCTTCATGGAATAGAGAATGGGTTTATAAGTCAAAAGTGCCTCTTACAGTGTGTTCTTTTGGTAAAGCTAGGGGCAGGGAATCAGTGCTGCCCATTACATATGAACAAAGGAAGCAAAGCTTTGTACTGTTTTAGTTTGGACAGAAACAGAGAAATGTTAAATATCTGAAAAGATTCAGGGTTAAATGTCTTTTAATGATAAATTCTCAAATGTCATTGGCAAGTCTCTCAGTATACAGTAGCTGTAGCTGAATGGGTCTTCAAGTGGTGCCAAATCACTGGATTATTGGATTTTTATTATTTGCTGGTATGTGGGTATGAAACATATAAGGCATCATTATTATAGGGGAAAAAAAAAAAAAAAAGACTGTTTTAATACAGTTTTGGTTTGGTTTGTTTGTTTGTTTGTTTGTTTGTTTGTAAATGCAAGCATTTATCTACTATATTTTTAAGTTGCATTGTTTTATTGCATTTCTTTGAGTGTCATGACACCCAAACTGATTAAAATAACAATGCATTTCATGAAACCTAGAAAATGCTTTGATCAAAATTAGCTGAAACGGAGTTTAATGCACTCTGTTATTTGTAAAGTGATAGACTAGATTTTTTGAGTGAGTATGTACTCTAATGTATCAAATAACCAGCTTTTTCTGCAGTGTCTCACAGAGATGTGTGCTCCAAATGTTTTTTGGAAATATTCTTCTGGAAAATGTGCTTGATTTTGAGAGTGCTGTCAGTATAAAATGCAATGTGTCATATTAATAAAAGTAACTAAAATATAACATGTTCTGCTCTGACCTTCCCCAGTGTGTCCTTATTAATAAGGAGGTAAGTGATGTGGTCCATTCTGCACTCT
Source organism: Chrysolophus pictus (assembly GCA_037305975.1). Taxonomy (NCBI): domain Eukaryota; kingdom Metazoa; phylum Chordata; class Aves; order Galliformes; family Phasianidae; genus Chrysolophus; species Chrysolophus pictus. Next base: position 12,330,141 of record CM074578.1, read on the forward strand.
GGGCACCAAGAACTTGATGTAAATCTTGTCATGTAATCCTACCCTGGTTATTAAGCATTCTTATTCATTAACTTCATACAGGACAAATATTTATCCTAATGTAATTAAATTGTTAAAAGATCACAGAATCACAGAACGGTTGAGGTTGGAAGGGACCACTTGGGATCATCTAGCCCAACCCTCCTGTGCTTCAAGTGGAATCACCTACGGCACATCGGCCAGGATCACATCCAGGCAGGTTTTGAATATCTCCAAAGAAGGAGACTTTACAACCTCTCCGAGTAATGTGTTTCGGTGCTCAGTCACCCTCATAGTGAAGTTTTTTCTCATATGTACATGGAACTTCCTGTGTTTCAATTTGAGCCTGTTGTCCTGTCCACCACAGAAAGAGCGTGGCCCTATCCCGATCTCCTTTAAGGTATTTGTACACACTAATAAGATCCCATCAGTCTTCTCCCAGCTAAACAGGCCCTGCTCTCAGCCTACATAAAAATACATCTTTATGTGTTCAGAAGTATGCAAAGTATGTATTGTTGTTATTAATCCATTCAGAGTACTATATCATCTTGCTGTCAAGGTCACACTGTGCAGTTAGAACCGTCATGGCATGTCTAGTTGATAGATGTATCTGGTAATTCATTTTTAATTACTATGGATTTTTCATTCTTTGTAGGTGGATGATTCCAATTGTGATGCTGAAATACTTTCCTTGCTCCTCAATGCCAAATTAGTGGTAAAGTGCATATCAACTGCCTTCTATCCTCGCCTTATTGACCACTTGCTGGCTAACCAGGCAGAAGGAAGCTGGGATGTAGAAGAAATAGCAAAACAACTTAAAGAAGCAGGGTTCAACGCAGAGGCAGGATCTCTCTTGCTGTCTTATCGAGGAACTCATCCTGCACTCAGGACTTTCACTTCTGCCCTCCAGACTATTCAGCATTGGATTTAATAATGTTGGTTTTATTGATTTGTCTGGCTTTACTCTGGAGGCCTTCTATAAAAGGGAGAAATTGTTGTTCTAGTAACAAAATAACAAAGTTAGCTATCATTACCTATGTTTTGAAGAAAATGCAAATAGCACACTTACAGTGCAGTTCCATATACCTCTAATGGTTTAAAAAAATTATTGGTGTAGACAGTATAATTGTGTAATACAACTAGCACAACAATGAACCTGATAAAGTTTTCTTACCAGAGAAGAATGTTAAATGATTACACTCTGATGTGTAAATGAAAGGTTAGTAATCTGATGGGTTATATACAATTTGTCTTAATCTCTGTATGTAATTTACTCTTGTCATAATGTAAAACTAATGTAAAAATATAAAGATATATGGAGCAAAATATCACAATGAAAAGTAATTCCTGAGAATTTCAAAACCTTAAAGTTTGGTATTGTTCAATGTTGTTTGCAGTAAGTAAAATGTTTTACATTTATTGTAGTATCTCTTTTTTTCTTTTCTCTCTTTTGCCTCTTTTTCTGAAATTCCCATTTCTCCTTAGTGATGCTTATTTGTAAGGACAAGCTGGACTTTCCTATGATTGCATACTGCTTTAATCTTAGAAGCATTTTTCTCTGCAGTTTGGGAAGCCCCATCTCAAATCCATGACGTTTATTCGTACTTTTTGTGTGAAAGCACTTTCAAAGTATTTTACTTGATTTCTGAAAAATTACAAAGATGTGTTGGTTTCCAAATGCCTTTTTGTTTTAATAAGTCAAAGGATTGCTGATTTATTTTCTAAATTTTTTAACAATAGAAATGTTCATCTGTGACAGAGTCTGCACTACTGTAAGGTTTTGATGTTCCATATGTTAATATAAATTTGTTGTTAAAATGGATCTGTAAATCTTTGGCCTAATTTTGTGTTCAGATATAGTTTTCATGTTATAATGCACAGAAACCTTAGACACTGTAGGATCACACAGGTTGGAAGTATCCATGCTCCAGGAGGAGATGTCCATCCTCTTCCTCAAATGGGGTTCCTTTAATGTCAGAATGGGTTGTTCAGGGTTTTATTCAATCAAGTCTTGAAACCTGCCAAGGATGGGGTCTGTGCAGCTCTGCCAGGCAGGATGTCCCCATGCTAAACAAGAGGAGATACATATATAGAGATTTTCAAAGCCATTTTGTTGAAGCTTCTGCCATTTCTCTTATTTTCTCACCATGCATGCTGTGAAGAACTTGGCTCCACTATGTAGATAACCTTCTTGTATGTACTGGAATGCCATATGGAGTCCTTCATTGACTGCTCTGCTTTCTTCAAATAAAAATGAAGAAAAATAACCCAGCAACAACAAACACATTCTTGTGCAGTGATTGCAATTCACAGTTGAATGATGGATGTATCATGCCTACAGTACAGACAATGGTGATAGATTCAGTTAATACGGGTAACAGTCAGAATTTAGTGTGGATGCAGCACTGCCAGTATATTTTACTTTTTCCAAGCTTTCATATGACATGGAGATAAGTGATATGTGAGTTCAAGCCAGGGGGATTTCAGAAATAAACTTCAATCATCATAGCCACTGCCCAAGCAGCCAAGCACATCGGTGGGTCTTGGGCAGGTCTGAGTTAATCACCTTCAATGCTGACTAGGGCTGAGCTCGAGCTGGTGACCTGGGTTGGGTGTCTTCATACTGAGCGCTGTGGAAAGATTGAAATCCTGGCAAATAATGCTGTAGGAACCTGCAATGGGAGCTCAGGGTCAGGCTGTCACTCTGCTAATAAATAAGCTCTCTGCAACCTCAGAATATGATATAAAAGTTTAAGCAAATCCTAGCAGCAATAGAAGGGGCTAGTTAGCTGTGTTTGCTCTGTGCTTCAGCAAAAACATTTGTTTCTGAACTTTCTGTTTTTTGGGATAGGCAGGCCCTTCATTATGCAGCGTATTAATAAGCTGACTATTGAGACAGTTTCTAAATATCCCTTTTTCCTAGTGCCAGCTTGAATCATAAAGTGAGAGGAGTGGATTAAGAGCTTGAAGAGCTGTTTCATAACACATCTGTATTACTGAGTTCTTTTCTAGGTTTCACAGTTTAGCAGTGGGTGTTGATATATTTGTGGAACTACAACTGATTCTTGTTAGCACTGTCTTTGATTTGGAATCTGTTTTGTTGTCTCCACTCGTATGCTTTGTGAAAAGTGTTTGGGTGTTTGCTTCCCCACCTTTCTTTAGCATTCATAACAAGATTTTTAGGAGTACTTTAATTCTTAAGATTATTAGCTTCTTTTGTACTAGCTGGTCACAGCTGTCCTTCCGTGTTTTAAGGAAGATTATCTCATTCATGTATCTGATGTACTACATACTAAATTCAAATGTATATTATTCAGTTATGTTGCCTTAATTTTGCTTTCTTACACAGTCTGAAGAGACCTGAGTCTGGTGCAGCAAAGTATACTCAAACTGCAGAGAAAAGAAGAGAAAAGCTTAGAAAAACACAGAATCATAGAATGGCTTGGGACCTCAAGGATCATCAGGTTCCAAACCCCCCACCACACGCAGGGCCACCAACCTCCCCATTTAATACTAGACCAGGCTGCCCAGGGCCCCATACAGTCTGGCTTTGAACACCTCCAGGGATGGGGCATCCACAACCTCTCTGGGCAGCCTGTTCCAGCATCTCCGTATTGCCCCTACTGTCTCCGTAAAGAACTTCCCCCTGACATCCAACATAAATCTTCTCTCCTTCAACTTAAAACCATTTCCGTTTGTCCTGGTACTATCTGCCCTTTCAAAGAGTTTCAAAAATGAAATGTAATTGAAAATCAGTAGATGTAGACAAACTGGATGATGTGTCTCTGGCAAGAAAACTTTGGTTTATTCTGTAGAAGATATTTCTGTACTTAATGATATTTTCTTTTTTGGTCTGTTTGTGTTGTTCTCAGGTTCATAGGTAAGCTCATAGCTGAGTTTTCTGACTATGCTCTTTAAGGATCACGAAAAGTTAGTGTTTAGTGTCACTATAGAGCTGAGCTGTAGTTAAAGTTCTAATGAGCTGTATTGATTTTCTGTGTTCTGTTTTGCTGCGGTTACAAATCCATGAGAAATGCTTTCCCTCTAGCCACCACTGCTCTTGATTTATCCTATATACAAAACTTGCACCAATAATGAACAGTTTAGTATATACATCCAAAAATAATTACCCTATGTTAGTATATCTTCCAAAATAAAATAGAGGAAAAAAAAAAAAAAAAAAGCTCATAAAAAGGATATGTGTATTCTAGTGCTAGCTTTTTAGTAGAATGTTTTATATTTGAGGCCATGAGTGACCAAGATATGCAAATAATATTGTGTTGTTTCTTGGATATTTTTTTAAAGACTTAGGCAATCACCTTGATAATATTAATAGTATTCAACACAATACAAAAGAGCTGAACTGGCACGTGAGACTGGTCAATTTTGTCAGTTCATTTGATTTGTTTGTTTGTGGTGGTGAGGGTTTTTTTTTGTTGTTGTTTTTAATCCTTTTGCTAGAAAAACACTGGTTAAGGCTTGCATCTTCAAGGACCAAGGTAGGTGCATCAAAGTAGCAAAATATGTCACATTCCTTGTGCATGAGTAGAACCAGAGATTTGGGAACAAAAATCATAACTCACAATGTCTCTGCTAGATGTCATAAGTGAAGACAATATGTCACAGCAATTCAATGCAGAATGCTCACTTTTGTATCTATAAACAGTGCAATTCAGTGCTTGGAGTAGCTGTGTTTGGTTCAGTTAGTTTCCTTGGGTAACAATTCCTAAATATGGATACCTTTATCATAAGGGTAAAAACTACACTTGAGAAACACACTCATTTTTCAAGCTTGTTTTAGCTACCTCTATTTTCCCTTCAAAACAGCAATCTTGTTGAGTATTCTCTACAAGGTCAAATTTCACAAAGTGGCCCACAGACATTAACTATCCTTTTCTTAGCAGAAAACAGGATGTGAGGTGACACCTTGGACCATTTGCTTATGGGAATGAAGATGCCTAACCAGCTCTTCTACCAAAGGATGTGCTTATGTAAAAAGATAGCATGACAGTAAACCATGCGGGAACTGAATATACTACCTGCTTTCATCTGCCAGCAGGTGAGTACTGAACCAGGAAGCTCCAGTTGGAAAGCACATTGAGGTCAGGGCAACATCAAACAACCACAAGTGAAGTACATGGGAAAGGGGCCAAGGCAAAGATTTTGCTAAGGTTGTACTTCACTGCAAAACACAAAGTGTCTGCCGCCTTGTTGGTTTATTGTACTGACTGATGGTGATAGACAGGAGGAAGGGAATGGATGCAAAACTACCACTGCTTCGTATTTCAGAAAAGAATTATTATTGTAGCATACGTAGCCATATGTGTTGCTGCTTAAAAACTTGCAGGTTCCCACATTTACGCAGTTGAAGATCCACCCTGCTGTGATATGCTTTCATATTCCATTTGTTTCAAATTATGCCCCTAGTTTTTCTTTCAGAAAAAAAAAAGGAAAAATAAGCAACAACAATAATAAAAAAAGAAGGTTGTTCACCCTCTCTGTTTTTATACACCAGTAACATACGCAGCCGTGTCTTTTCCAGCCTATTGAGTCCCCCTGTACTTCTTCATTTCTACATGCTATTTGGTCCTCTTCTTTTTTTTCTCTGTATAATTTTTACATTCAGTTTATTTTTGTACTGAATGTTGCAGACACATGAAATGTTTGTAGGGTGCCATAAAAATGTTTGTCAAGTTGATTATTTGACTGTTACTGAGCATCTAAAAGTAGTTTTTGTGTAGCGTTATTCATTATGACCCTGAGCTCTCATTCTACATTGTTAGGAGTCATCTGGAATTACATTGCTTTCTACGCTTGTGCAGCTTAAAATTTTTAGATTTTTTTTTTCCTTTTATTACATCATCCTGCACTTACAAATTGGATTCTATTTACCAGTTTATCACCCAACCAGAAAGTTTCATTAAGACTTCCAAGAGGTTTTCATGCAGCTGTCATTTTTACTACAAAAAAATGTCTTTATCATTGTGCCTTGACACCTTTACTATTAGTCTCCTTTTGTAGACACAAAATGGTAAGCCCGATTCGAGTGCAACTGCCTGCACTTGAAAGCATCTAGCTCATTTTGCTGAAGATTAGGAGTATAGAAGCAGAAGTGTATATTAGGGTCCCACAGATGGCCAGAAACAGGCTCTTTTAGGTTGGTTAAATGGCTCAATTCTCCACGAGAGCTCACTGCCCTCAGCTTTCATGTATATTTCCTCAGCGATGCTTTGTTACGTGGGGTAGAGATGCAGCGCTGCGTTTCCAGTGACTGAGCTTCCCACAGCAGAACAGGAAGCTTGTAGCAATGAGCTTCATTTTTCTTTAGAACCTACTATTTTTTAACTATGTCTGGTATCCTCAACAGGTAATTATAACAGCAAAGAACTCATAGAAAGAAGGAAAGAGAAACATATATATTCTTTCTAAGTCTGTCTGACTACTGTGACCTTCAGAAATGTGAAAATCTTGTTTACTTTGATTTCTTCATATAGTGATAAATTTGATCTGTCTTTTTTCTGGACTTGCTTTGGGATTGGCTAACAAAGAGGATGGCTTAGTCCTCATGCTAATGGCTGTGCTATTTTTCGTTATTGATTGAACCATTATAGGATACACTAAGCTGTGCAAACAGAAGATAAACTCTGAGGTTATGTCTAACTCAGTCACAGCTAGACAAACTATTCAGCGTTTCTACCTGAACAGAGACTGTACTTTCTGAAGCTGCCTGGGATTGAATGGCAGAGACTATTAACAGCTTCCCTGTTGCACAGCCACTTCATCACCCCCTTCTTGTGTCACCTATCAATACCAGATACATGACAGTGATTTTTTTAATCTATGCTCAATCTATTTGTATGTGGTTGTTATTGAAATAGCCTTAGAAATGGAAATATCTAATTCAGTCATTGATCAGCATGCGTAGCTCCAGCAAAGCCGAGTACAAATTCTGTAAAAATTGAGAACAGATTCATTTTTCTGAAGAGATTCATTCTTCTGAAATACTATTCTCTGGTAGCAGGTGGGGTAAGCCAGCCTTTTTTCTCAGGGCACAATTTATAAGGAAAATGAAGGAAAAGATTAGTTAGTGTCAATCTCTGGCAAAAGTTGGCATGTATAAACCTTGTAATCACAGTTAAACATGCATTGTCCACTTAACTTGTACTCCTTTCCCTCTGAAATCAATGTCCTCAAGCAATCTATGCTGACACTATGACACTGAATGTCTTAGCACAACATTTCTAGGTTTGTCTTGCTTACAAGGCACAGGAACAGCAAAACCAGCTTTGCCTGAGCTCTGATTTACAGCCCAATGTCCTTTGCAACCCAGATACAGAAAACTGCATGGCAATCTCTTTTTGCAAGAGTCTTTATCTGTGTAATGTGCATGTAAAATATTTATTCTAATGAGCAAAGCAGATGTATGCTGCTTAAAAAATATAAAGTAATGCTTGAAAACAAATAAGCAGAAGGAGTTTAGTCTAAATGGTAGAACAATGCAGAACAGAAACAGCACATGAATCCGGGGGGTGATTTTGATTAATCTGGTAGTACCATCTGCGCTGGTTCTGGCAGAAGAGGAAAAAAGGCATAACAGTATCTGAGTGCAGCTTTCAGCAGTATTTATGTGACACATAGGCACTATCTTGTATAATCTTCAAAAGGGACTTCAGGTGCAATTTAAGTCCCTTGATTTTCTGAAGAGTTCCATCCATTTAAGTGCTTAATGAACGTTTGTCATAACACTGCTTTGAATCTTATTTCCACTAAAGACATTGTAGAGGAAAGTGTAACAGAAACTAACTTAGGCTAATTCGGACTTTCATTGAATCATAGAATCCTTTGAGGTCGAAGGAACCTTTAAATGTAACCTAGTCCAACTCCCCTGCAATGAACAGGGACATGCACAGTTAGGTCAAGTTGTCCAGAGCCTGGTCCAGTCCAGCTTGAAAGTCTCCAGGGATGGGGCATCCTTTTGTGCTATAATTGCTGCAGCTGCTCCTTAAAACAAAGCATTCCTATTTAGGATGTATGTTGTCAGTCTTGGGCAGTTTCTTAAGCTTCTGGACGTAAGTATAGATGCAACGTGATTGTGAGAGATTAGATGTATGAAGTTACTTCCTATATGAAGTATGATCCAGTTTGAAGCGATTCAAGATTTGAAATTTTTCAAAATTTAAGTGTTGGGTTGTTGTTAGCTTCATATCCAGGTGTGACCTATATCTCTTCAATGACTTGGTAGATCTTTTGAGGAAGGAAACTCTTAGGAAAGCATTTAAATGGTGGAGTTTGTTCTTTCTTGTTCATAATGGAAGAATAAATGGTATGACTGCACCAAACAGATCAGACTCTAACTGTGGTATTTTCTAACATAGTTCATTTATCACACATGGTTCTGGAGCTTTGAAGAGTTTGGTCTGGAAAGAGTAGTGTCCTGCTTACAGATATGAACAATTCGGGTACGTGAATGGCTTCTTCCGCTATCTGATAGGTGCTTACAGCAAGAGCAGGGTTGGCCTCTTCTCACTGGTGACAGGTGACAGGACAAGGGGAAATGGCCTCAAGTTGCACCAAGGTGAGTTTAGGTTGGATATCAGGAAACACTTCTTTACAAAAAGGGCTGTTAAGCACTGGAATAGGCTTCCTAGGGAGGTGGTTGAGTGTTTAAGGTAGTGTTGATGTGTTTAAGAACTGTTTGGATGTGGTTCTCAGGGACGTGACTTAGCAGAGGGTTGTTAGAGTTAGGGTAGTATGGTTAGGTTGTGGTTGGAATCGATGATCTTTAAGGTCCTTTCCAACCTAAGCAATTCTATGATTCTATGGTCACAGTAAGAAATGCACAGATTCTGCGCAAATCTGCGTGGCCACTTTGTCAGTTTGGGTTTATTTCTTTCCCCACTTTCATCTAATGATTCAAATCTCAAACAAAAGTTTGCTCTTTTGTTTCAGTTGGCAGGGGAAATTACTACAGGGGAGATAGACCACATCTGATTAAATGTCAGTGCTCTGCTTATGCCTGGATCTGGGCAATCTGATTCTTTCATTCAAAGAAAATGAAGTCTTCTCAGTGCTAGTTTTAAGCATATATCTATTTATAATAGATGTTTGGAAATGAACTTCTGAAAGAAGTTATTTTCTCAGTGGCTTTCTGGAGGAGATGTGGAAAATAGGATGTTCCTTGAGACTTTGGTAAATGTCAGTCAGTGTTTCATCTGACACTGGATTTTACCTTTGGTATTTCATTGTGCTCTGTATTTCTCCTGGCTGAAAGAACTGGCAAAAAAAAAGGGAAGGACTTATTTTTGAGTCATGAGAGTAGTTTGCAGAAGTACTATCAGAGTCATCCATCCTGTCTGAAGCCAGAAAGAGTAGCTCCTTTTTTTTTTCTTTTTCTTACAATTGTATAATCATATTTCTGTATAAAATCAGCAGTACTGAGTAAAAATAAGGGTAAAGGAAAATTTTTATTTTCCTTTTATTTTGCACTTGGCACTTATCTAACTGCAGGAGATTTTAACACAACATGTTTACATCTAATTCCATGAAAGGCCAATAAAGTACTTTACAGTTGCCCACATGAGGCCTCTAAAAATAGTTGGTCTTTTTGATAATTTCTCTGTATTGCAAGACCCTGCTTTAAATGTGGCAAATGATATTTACTTAGAAAGTTGTTTTTTTTCTCCACCTTTAAGAGAAAATGCCAGATATGTAAGGAAAGACAGTCAGACCTTGCTTGTGGATGTTTTGCTTGTCTTGGTTTTGGCTTTGTTATAGAGTAATGCTCCTGAAGGCTGAAGGGCTCTTACATATCCAGAAAAGAAAAAGTAGCTGTAGCTCAATCTGTTAAGTTTCAGACCTGAAATGCAGAGATCACGCTCTAAAGTGTTTCCTTGATGCAATGTTCAGTGTCTTTCTTGTTGTTTTTTTTGTGTGTGTTTTTTTCTTTTTCCTGGCAGTTTTTCGCCTATGAGATTTTTAACATAGGTTTAAAGACTGTTCTTGACAGTTGGGGGAAAGGCCTTTGACAGCACGGACAAAATATTCTTCCTGGCTTGCCATACCAGTTTATCTATTGTCCTAAGGATGATAGAGTAAATCAACATCTAATTTATTTGGGAAGACTTCCACGATAGTTTTTGAAGTGATTAGTTTCAGCTTCTGGTTTTAATCACAATTCAATAATTAAGGAGAATAAAAATCAGCAATCTGGATTTTGTTATCCCGAAATACCTCTGTGTGATTGCTCTAGCTGCACACAATTTCAAATCTACAAAGGCACCATAAAGCAACAACATAACTTTGGGGAAAAGAGTACTGGACACTCTAAGGACACTCCTGGTGTCCTTAGAGTAAGTTTGAAAAACACATCCTCCAGTGTTTACAGAGCTGCCACTGGAGATTACTGAGAAGAGCTGAGCATCCATGCATGGGAGATGGTAGTGGACAGCCAACATCTCAAACTCCTGTTTTACTGATGAGATTGGCTTAACCCTAGACCCGAGATCCCTTCTCTCTATCAGAAGCTAGCATTTAGTGGTGGTGTGGAAAACAGCTTTTTGGGGCTGTTTGATGTCAAGCGTACTTGGAGCTGGCAGCTTGTCTGGCTCTTAAAAGCTGCAGATCAGTTTGCATTGCTTAATGCATTTGTAACTTTGAGATGTTGACCTTAGGGGATGAAATTTCACTTGCCTGCTCTTAGCAGTTAGTGGATTGTGCGGTGAACTGTAAGAAGCAAACTATGGGGCAAATAAAGAAGGACTTTGTGGTTGCTCATTCTCTTGCAGTCTGCCCAGATTTCTCCTTTCTGGCTTAGAGAATAACACTCATTAGCACTCCTCTAGCCCCCGTGATGTACAGCTACAGCTTGTGATATTTCAGATTGCTTAAGTTTTGGTAGAAGCTTACTTTTGTCTCAAAATGGTAACTGTGAGATTATCGATATATTTTTGGTTGTCATTTTTTGAAACGTGCTCTGAGTAAAAACATTCCCACAATCTTGTAAAGGGGGTATGTATTTTTAGCATATGTAGCTGAACCAACCTGGTTTCTCTTTCTCCAATGACTCCATAAGATGCAGTATAAGTCCTATTTTTTGCTAATACTATATTTATGCATGCAGTTTGCTGTCTGTAGAGTTTATGAGTAACACAAAGGTGGCTGTCCAGAGACCTCAGTCAGGTTGTGTCTGTTCTTCTCAGAGGTGTGCCAGAAGAAAGAACAGCCCCTTTGGCTGGTCTTCCTAGCTCTTTTAAAGAAAATTGCACATAAGGTGGAAAGAAGACAGATTGGAGAATGGTAAGTTATTTCTTTAATTTCTGAGTAGTTGCGTGGTCACTTTGTTTTTTGCCTGCCTACTCCATTTGTTCTGCTTTGTCTTTTAGCCACAGCATCCATGTAAAATGTCTGAGGGCTTCATATATTGTAGGACTGAAAAAAATTAAAGAAATTGTTTTTTCTGGAACTATTCCAGCCATTTCTAAAGATGAAATTAAATGGATGAATGTTGTCTCTATTTCAATTACTTCCAGACATGCTGGGATTTTTACTCATTTTTCTTATTTTGAATATTTCAATGATATTTTTAAGCATGATTTTTGTTCTCTTTATTTCAGATTGCTTACCAAAACCCATTACATTTTTAGGCGTCTTATATTTTTAATCAATCTGTGGCTAACAGAATTTTAAGGCCAAATACATGCTTTTATTTTGCTCATAGTTTACCTAAATTGAGTGCTTTTAAATGTTTATAAGAGATGGACAAGACAGTGATAGAAGTGCATATTTAGGCTTTTTTAAATTTTTAATTAATCTATTCATTTGATTAACAGTATTTTAAAGCCAAATACATACTGTTATTTTGCTCCTGGATTCCCTAACTAGAGATGTTTCAGGTTTTTTTTTGTAAGAGGAAGATGAGACTGCAATAGAAGTGAATCAGAATCTGGGATATGTAAATTCCACAGACATCCATAGAATAGCAGCAGAAAAGCCTTGTACAGATGTTCAGAATAAAATGACTGAAAAGAGCTTCAAACCCCACTGCCATGAATTCATGGCTTTTATCCTAATGGGTGTTTGTGATTCCTTTATGTCTCAGCCTGGGAGAATGCTGTGAAATAATCTATCTGCCAATAATTAGATGATGTTACACAGATGCATTAGGTCTGTGTTTTGATTTGGTAATGATTTCTTTCTGGCCTGGAACTAACTCCATATGGTGCTTTTCCTTAACCTGTTTGAAGTGGCAGGACTTGCCAACCTTGTGTACGTAGGCTGACAGATGAAGTAAAGCTCATTCTCTCAAAAAGGTGGGAAGAGGTTGACAAAACACTGTCCTGTCTTGGTCTTTCCCATTTAGAACTGGTGATTTCTGCAAGTTTTTCTTTCAAAAGTCTAAACAGTCCTATGCACCAAGTGGAGCCTGTGCAAGAGTGGGGTTCTGCTCCCCAGGTTTGTGTAGCACAGCAGTGCAGCTCTTAAATGTCCCATTTCCATTTCACTCACCTCTGGTACAGAGCTGGAGTTGGAGAGGAAGAAAGGAGGGACTGCCTCAGAGTCAACAAACAGCTATGCACGGACAACTTCTCCATTTGGACCACTTCAGGATCCATGGCTGAGGCTCAGGCCAGCCCTTGAGTATGCTGGTAGTCAAGAGTGCAGTTAGGAGAGAAGCAAACCCTGGAGTTGTTTATAACAGGGCTCCAGGGAGCTTTCAAAGGCTTTTCAAGGCCTCTGCTCTCATACCAGTCCTGTATTCCTCCATGTCTTAGTCCTAAATATATATATATATTCACTTCACACAGATCAACTGTTAGTTCTATCTATTTAAAACTATGTTTATACCATTACCATAACTTATAATGAGCTAAATTAGACATCATTTTGCTGTTTAATGGAAACATGCTTTTGTAGCCAATAAAGCTAAAACAGAGCTTCATGCAGATAAAGGGAAGTTAAAGGAAATGAAAAAGCCTCAGTCCCAAAGCCCTGAAAAGTCAATCCAAGACATGTGGGCTGTTATTAGGAATGGCAGCAGTGGGCTAGTGGTTCCATTACTCATGTCCAAACTTTTAGACAGAGAAGGAATGCATTAGTCTCACTTTATCTACTACTGATATAAAAACAACTTCTATTTTTTTCAATTTTTAATTCTTAAAAAAAAATTATGAAGTCCAGTACTTATGGAAGATGAAACTGACATGCTTGATATTTTTATTTTTTTTATTTTTTTAATCAGGCCTCTTGTTTTTATAGAAAGTTAAGAGCTCATCCCTAAGAAGGAATAAATTTACGTGGGAGAGATGTATTAAAAATTCATTATACTGAATATGCAAGGCCATAGTCAGTCTAGCCCTGTCATATTTCTGCAGTGCAGAATGTAAGGCCCCTTAATGTAAGAGCAGGATGTTCACTGTGTTTTTGCCCTGGTTCAAAATGTATGCATTTGCATTTCTGTATTCTGATATGGTACCCTACATTTCTCTCCCCAGTATTCATCATCACTGTCTTGCGAGAAACAGCCACATTTCCAGTGCAAAGTTCTTTCTTTTTTAGTTTTGTTTGCTTTTGCCAAATGGGAAAAAAATCTGTTGCTATTTATTATAGTACATTTTACAAATTTTAATTCAATATGTCTTGTCAAGTATCAGTTTATCCTTCTGTATCCAGAACTCTTAAGATGCATCTTCCTGGCTGATTGAATGCTTTCCTCATAGCTACTCAAGTACTTGGAAGTGTTATTTTCTGTGATTTCAAATCCAAGTTTTCATGGATATTCTATTATGCTTATTTGACATAAAAATGAAAAATTCTCTATCATGGAGATAGAAATGAACTCCAAATCATACATCTTCAACACCAAAAAAGTCAAACCAGTGACAACAGACAGAAACCAGTCTCTGCATGAGAAGGCATCCTGTCTGAAGCAGTGATTTGACAATATCAATGGTAGCCAAATTAGATGCTGTAACAAGTTTCAAGATGAAGCCTTCTGTAAATTAATGCCAAAAGCTAAATAATATCTTCGGGCTAACATTGTAAAGTGTTTTCTTTACAGTGCACGTTAGCCACTTTCCATTGATGCCATCAATGGAAAACGTGATAAGCTTGCACGGAATGGAAGAAGGTGTTGCAAGGAATGTCTTATAACACATGGAGATGTTGCAGAGTCATGCTATTGATCCCATTATTCCCATTTATTTTGTAGATATTTTCAGTGGCTGAGCATCCATGGAATTCTCTACATATTCTAAGAATAGGTAAAGCACAAAATACACACAGATACAATCATTTGTCTATCCTCAAGGTTGAAGCAGCAGCATTTATACCTAGAATATCTTTCAAGGATATCTGTCAGAGTTTTTAGTCCATTCTTAGATATGTCCTGTAATGATATTCTACACTTTCCACAGATAATCAATCCTACCAATTTACTGTCATCTTACAGAAAACCTTTGTTTTATTCAATTTTCCTAAAAATGTAATAGAAAAAAAAAAAAATCTTTTTCTCCAATTAACTGTTAGCATCTTGGAGAACATTTCAATGTTTTTTCCTTCATTATAACCTTTTATATTTTGAAAACCATTTAAAAAGATCTTCTCCAGCTTACAATATATATATATATTTTTTTTTCCAGCTCTTATGCTTCTTTTTCCTTCTTACATTTTAGAACTCCTTTGGATTCTCCTTGAATTGTCAAATTTTATTTGAAATATTGTACAACAGATATGGCCTTGTCAGTACTTAGCAGAACACGATAATAAGTTTTCATGGTCTTCATGCAATGTTCCTTTACCTTCCTGTTGCTCTTTTGACAACCATCTTATGTTCTCAAATAATTTTAATAATTTTGTTTGTTTTTTACTGTAACCCCAGCTCTATTTCTGTATTAGTATTGTGTAAACAGTGTGTTTACATCTTTTTTCTTTCTTTGATTGTGCCATTTTTTGTTACATTTCATGGAATTTATTCAATAAGAGGCTTTAGCAGAATGTCCTTGAGATCTTTAAGGCATTTGTAGCATCCACAAATTGTTTCTGGTCTATCAACCGTATCACTGCTGAAAAGTCAAAATATAATTCAAAACCTATGACAGATATTCCATTTCGTCTCCTACCTTTCCATGATAAAAATAACTGTTAATAACAACTCTCTGAACATGTTGGATTTTTTTTTTTTCAATTGGCTGTGCCAGAACCTAATATTAACTCCATAGAAATGATATTTTCCTAGTTTTCCTATGTAAATGTCAAGTGCCAGAAGCATTACTAAAGGCAAGAAATGTATGTTGAACTACTTCCCACTAGTCCCATAGCCCTATCAGAGAAGCAAATTTGATTAGTGGGATACCATGTGTCTTAGGAAATTCATTTTTATATTTCTTGCCAAGTTAATATTATCAAGTAGCTTACAAAATAATTGTTTTATTTTTTCCACTTTCAGCTATCAGAGCTTAACCTTCAGTTCCCCAGTGAAGATTTTTGGGGTTATTTATTTATTTATTTATTTATGTTTAAAGCTATGTATTGTGGTAACCTTTTTTTCTCTAGAACATCTCTTATCTTCCTTGAACTCATGAACATAGATTTGGAGGTTACTTTTGTTTCTTTCTTAAATACCTGTTGTAAATTTTTGTGAGGCTTAGCTGCCCTGACTGTATCTCACTTATCCTTAATGAAGTCTTTCATTTTATAGCCTGTTTTACTGTTGCCAGTTAAAAATGCTAATTATGTTGAATATCTATTCACATTTAATCTTAGGAAAATTGGAGCAAAAAAACTTAAGTATTTCAGTTCTTTTCTTTATCTGCTATTTTTTGTCTTTTGCTTTATTTCTCTATATTTTTCAAATGCAATTACTCATCTCTTACACCTCTTGCTTATTTTTGCTCTTCCTTTCCTTTTCACTTCTTCACCAATCTTTTTGCATGCAGAGTAATCCACATCTCTTCAATTGCATTGTATCTTTCCTTTTCCCTTTTCTTGTTTGCTCAGTTGAAGCATGTTGCCTTTTTTTTCCTTCCAAATGGAATTTTCTTTCTATTTTTAACTCCAAATCCATTACTATGAGTGGATACATTGTTTTGTATTTCCCAAAGCTTATTTTTACTTGCCATTATGCATCTGCTCTGTATTATGAGATTCTTATGCAGCAACTACCATTCAGAATGTTAATAGTTTGAATCAGCTTATTTGATTGTAATTATTGGAATTATAATAATGATGATCTTGCTTAGATCATTTCAGGAAAAATAAACATCCTGGCATAAGTTCCTAGACTGCAAAGATGAACTCCTGTGATGAGAATTCAATCACAGAAATGAGAAAATTTTTTCTTTCCCTTTTCTCCTTAAGAGCTGCTCATACAATTTTTGACTCTTACAAACACCCTGAATGGATTTGGGAGGTATCATTCCTTGTCCAGGTATATTCATTGCAGCCAAATTTAGACATCTACACTGTAGATGTTTACATATGAAAAAATAATCTTGACCTTCTATTGAGACTAATAAGCATTTGGGGGAGTTAATTCAGTTTAACAACATAAGTAAATGTCTGGTTTTAGATGCTGCAATCTTTACCCAAACTTGATATTGATCTCTCATGTCTATGAATTATTTTTAAGTTTCAGCACAACCTATGATACAAACACTCATCTTACTGGTTTGTCTTTTCTTGACATTTCATTCTGCCTCTCTGATTTCTTGTTTTTCACCATGTTCATGATGTTCAATTATAAAGAATTAGTTAAGATGTTCTGCTCTGGCTTCTGGCACTATCTTTTCTGTGTGCTTTTTTTTTTTTTTTTTTTTTTTTTTTTTTGGACCTTCTGGTTGCTTTAGAGATACAATTGTCAGTTTTTCTAATGACTTTCTACTTCTGATTTGTTAAAAGAATAGTTACTATATGTTCTTTATAGACTAAGTACTGTTTTACTCATTTTTTTCCTTGTCTTAATTTTTTTCTTCAAGAGTTTATTCTTTATTAATTCCTTGCTTTAACATTACTCTGAATATCATTTTATTTCTAGCAGCTGCACATAACCAACAACATAGCCTTATGTTTCTTCCCTCAGCACTCTGCTCTTAGCTTTTTATGAGGAAAGGTTCACAATTTTTTCAGCTCTAGGATGATGTGTTTAAGCAATCTGTTTTTACTTGCAAAGTTCCAATCTTTTTGTTTTCATTTGTAAGCTGATATTAAGCATTCTTATTTTTATGCAGTGTTCCTTTAGAAATGAATAATCAATTTGGAGCAGAGGAAACTTCATTTTTTTTAATGCACCTCACCACCCTCTGAGTAAAAAATTTATTCCTAATATCTAAGCTAAATCTCCCCTTTTTTAGCTTAAAGCCATTCCCCTTGTCATGTCAGTATCAGACCATGTAAAAAGTTTGTCCCCCTTCTGCCTGTAAATTCCCTTTAAGTACTGGAAGGCTGCAATGTGGTCTTCTCTGGAGCCTTATTGTTTAGCTTTCTGCTAAACAAACCCAACTCTCTCAACCTTTATTCATAAAGGAGGTGGTCCAGTCCTCTGTTCATCTTCGTGGCCCTACTCTGGACCCACTCTAACAGTTCTGTATCCTTCTACTATTGGTGACCCCAGGCTTGGACACAGTACTCCAGATGGGGCCTCATGAGGGCAGAGCAGAGGGGGACAATCACCTCCTTCTCCCTGCTGGCCACCCTTCTGTTGATGCAGTCCAGGAATACTTCTGGGCTGCAAGAGCACACTGCTGGCTCATGTTCAGCTTTTCATCCATCAGGACTCCCAAGTCCTTTGCTGCAGGTCTGTTCTCAATGAGTTCTCCCAGTCTGTATTTATATCTGGGATTACCTCAACCCAAGTGCAAAACCTTGCACTTGGCCTCGTTAAAGCTTGTTAGATTGAGTACATGTATAAAAACTAAACATTCTGGCTAAAGATTCTGACTTTTTTTTTCCTGTTTTTTTTTTCTAATCTCTATATATTTGTATGTACTGTATGTGATCCAGTTTCTCAATTTTTCAAGTGCTGTTTAAAGGCAAGGCAGTATGTGGGCATCATGTGGAAAAGCTGTCAACATATATGTGGTTAGTTCTCCTTTGCAATTGCCACGATCTCAGAATTTAACTCCTTTTTACATGAATATTGTGATTCCGGGGTGGGATTGCTCTACAGCATCTATGGAAATTGTTTTTTCTTTTATTCATAAACTCTGCAAATAGAAAACTTAATGTATAAATACAATCAATAAAAATGGCATTAATATCGCATCCTGTAAAGACTTGAGAGACAGAAAGCTTTTCAAATCTTGGTGGGTATAGTCAATCTTAGAACTATAAACCTCCTTCACTACAGAAAATTTAGTAGGCCAGTATTACTCGGGCAGGTAAGGTGAACATGAGGTACCTCAGATCCACTGATATGAATGTGAAGTGAGAACTCAAACTGCTCAGAAGCTGAGCAAATTCAGTGAGTTACAGTTTCAGGACTCTGCATACCTGTGAAAGTTGGATCCATCAGCAGATCGCTGTTCTGTGCAGAGATGAATGAGCTTTTACTCCAGGAAAGGCTGCTCTATATTTCTCTCCATGAGAGATCTGATGATCTCCCTCTTGATGGATTTTTTTGTTACAAGAGAACTAAAACTATGTTAGGAAATTCAAGATTTCCATGAAGTGGTCTTTTCCTTTTGTTGTTTCTTATGAACTCAGTGACCTGTAATAGATTTTGTTTCTGTTTCAGTGCCCTCTAGTGTTTGTGGGGTTTTTTTTGTTTGTTTGTTTGTTTAGTTCTGTTTTCTGTTTTCTGTTTTCTTTTCTTTTCTTTTTTTTTTTGGCAGACACCAGGGTATTTTTTAGCTAAATTCCTTTGTCCTCTGCAGTGTTCTGCCTGAGAGGTCACGTTTAACAATGCTATTGCGTCCTCCTTTCAAAAGTGCTTGCAATGCTTTTGGTTTGTGATATTTATTTCAGTCTGTTTTCTTTCCCTTTCTTCCTCATTTTTTCTTTTTACAAACTCTAAAAATCTGGGGTTTATTATTCCTTGGACCACACACCTGCAGTGGTTTCCATAGCAACATGATTCTGCAGCCCCCAGCTGTTTCATTCCTGATTCTTATTAGCAGTTTGCTGGATGCTGGTAAAAGCAGTGCTGGTTTGGTGAGGTGACCTTGCAGCTGATATCACAAGCATTTAATTGCTTTGAAAGTGTGTGTCTGGTTGCAATTCTGTTCTCTTTGCCTGGGATGAGAAGTCAACTACAACTATTAAGTAATCTCATCTCATTAGTTGTGCTTTCCTGTTATCTTTGCAATTACCTGCTTAAGTTGATAGCTCATATGCAATCCAATTATTTCTCATGATCTAAACACATTCACATTTCTCCACTTCTTCCTCTGCCTTTCAAAAAACTTGATGAATAACTGCAGGTTTAAACAACTTACTGTAGACAAATAGGAAGTGGACTTTTAAATCTCTTAAGTACCTACATTAAAATATTTCCGTCATTTTCCTGAAAGTAAAATCCTTATTACTTTGAGATGGGGTTCTGAGCAGAGATTGTATTGAATTATACCATAATCTTTCTGTCTGCTCTTTCTGTTTTATGCCCCTCATCACAGAGGAATCTGAATGGCTAATGAAGAGAAATGATCAGTGAGAACTCAAGGATAAAATGCATCTTCTATTTATGTCCTTCCTGGTTTCTGGTGGAACAAGTCTACTGGATTTACGCCGATTAAATTGTTGCCAATAAAACCACAGTATTATGGAGACAGTGATGACTGTGGCATTAATAGGGCTGTGCTTAGTCACTTTATTATTATCATAGAACAAAATAAAAAATAAAATCTGATACTATCAGAAATATAAATAAATTTATGTTTGTGACTAACTTTGTAATCTCAGAAAAGACAAAATATGTAAAATTATGTGGCTAAAGAAACACAGATGCACAATTTGTAGTGCCAATAACAACATTGGTGGTTTTAGCTATGGGGACTATTTCTGACAATCAAACAAAAAGGAAAACAGAATAATAAACCAACAAAAAACAAACAAACGAAGAAATAACAGCAACAGAAACAAACAAACAAGAAAACCCCCAAAATCTCAATGTCAGACTTTGAAGAATCAAGTTATAAGAGAAAGCTACAGGGAGGAGCTCTATGAGAAACTGGGAATTCTAAGATTGTTTAATAGGTATATTTTGAAATCCAGATAGAGACCAGATAAGCTGAACCATATTTTCACCTTACCATGAAATACTAATTAATCAAAATTGAAATTTTAATGGAAGAGTGTTGTTTTACTGGTTTTAATCTTCAAAATACCTTAATAATGAATATAAGCTTTACTTAAAATTACTTTTCAAGGTGAATTATATTGGTTGTATTTACATCAACATTAAATTGTAAGAATTCTCCAATAGAAATATTATCATTGATACAAAGATATTTATTAAGACTTTTGTTTTGTTTTATTTAAAATTTGTCTCCTGCGGAGTTCTACAAAATTATCTGACACAGAGCAGAATTTATCTCCAGTTTTTGGATTTGTTAATAATTTTGTGGATTTTTTTTTTTTCCTAGAACATGTGAGTGTACTGATTTTACTTGTATTTCACATATAGAAATGGGATTCTGTCTAATTTTCATAATTCTTAAATTCATAAATCATAAAGATAGCATTTTTTAGTAAAATTTTTGGTGTTTTCCAGTTTGCTATTCCCAACTGCTCAGATAAGATCATTAAAAATTTTTCTTTAATATTGTCCGTATATTTTGCTGTATATTCATCATGCCTTGGCCAATCAGATGAAAACCCCTGTATTTCCTTTCCATCTGTGGAGATAAGCCTGGCATTTCTGAATGTTCAGTATGTTGCTATTTACAGTAAAGTGTGTTTCTATATTCCTACAGACACTGAAAAAAAAGCTGGAAATAGCTGAAGTATAGGTGATGATAACAGCTTTAGCATCACTCGATTTTTCCAGATGCTATAAAAACGTGTGAGAGCAAATATCTCTCCAGTTTCCCACTCAGAAGTTTTCAGTAGACAAATAGAAAAAAAAATACGTTACTGCTCCCTTCTAAGCAACAAACAAACAAAAAGGTTTGTATCTGCAAGTCAGATTTAATTCTCCTCTCATGTTGACTGATGAACTGTGAAAAGATTCAGCACCTCAGTTGTACTGAGCTGTGTGTTTTCCTGGGTTTGAGAGTGTGTTTCTCATATACACTTGTGTAGTCACAGCTTCTCTGAGTGAATCCTCAGGTGTATTTTTGTAACCCAACACAAAAACAATTGTTTTGAACAAGTCTTGCTAAAGAAATTGTATGTAATTTTCAATGGAGAGTCTTTTAAAGGAGAAAGCTTGAAAACTATCTAAACTATGTGGCCAATATAGGAGTTCCCCAGGTTTGGAGTATGCAGCTGATATGCTTGAATGACTGGAAATCACTATTAAATGTTTGTACACATACTAGAATTGAGGGCCCATAAGCATGATTTTTGACAACTCTCTGTTTTTTGAAGAACGTGCTGTATCTTCCACCCTGACAGCAATTTTGAGTGGGAGACATCAAGTGAAAGGATTTCAGTAGGCTCAGCATACAGTTTTTGCTGAAAACTGAAGCCTTCAGTGAGGTTGAATGGTTGTAAACAAAGCTGAGGAGGTGAGCATGGTGTAGCTTGGGGAACGCACAGAGCTTTGCTGCTAATGATGGGCAGCTGTTGTCCAAGGAGCAGTGTTCACAGACTGGAGGAGAGAGAATATGGATTTCAAGGCACAGATACGTTCTGCTCTATCTGTGCTTTCCAGGATTTTCTTGCTATTCTGTGAAATCCATTTTGAGTGGAAAGTTGGTGTGCTATTCTGATGCAGTATATAAGCAGCCAAGATCTCACTGGCTGCTTTTTCAGCCAATGTTTATTCACTGAAATTACTTACGTTTTCAGAAAGATGTAGTGTGAGATTTACTGCCCTTCAGTAATAGCTTACCATGGTCAACTTGAGTCCACTAGAGCTTCTCTGCTTCTGCAGCATCCTCTTTTTTTTCGTAAGGGATTGTTCATTAGAGAGGTATAGGATCTGGACATGGGCTTCTTTAATTCTTCTAATTCTTGCTCTACTTATGATGAGGTCTGCAAGTTTTTTGCATATTGCCTCTATTTCTGCCCCAGTATTGATTAGCAAAGCTGGAGTGTATTGAAATACATTTAGTTAATTGAAGCGTAGAATTGTGAAGCCTCTGTAGCTCTTACTAATTGTGGAGCATCATGATTTGTGTATGTATTCGTATGTGGAATATGATGGTCTATTATCTGTGTAACTTCATTCAGCAGAGGATTCAAAAGTTCAGCACTTTCAAGAAGAAGCAGCGCATCTATTCAATCTCTCCTTTTCCATCCTGAAAATCCATAAACATTAGATAAGCGGATATTGCAGGGGAGAATGCTTTTGAAATATTTTGTCTGTCAGAAGATTGGAAAGAGCCACAGAAAGCAAAAGAGATTGGTGTGGGTCAACCCTCTATGAATACCATCTTCTCTCCTGATCCCTCCCAGCCTCAGCCTGCTGTTGTTGATGAATGAGTTGCATCTTCCAGGAAGAAGCAATTAGAATTCGTGTGGTCAAGAAGTCACAGTTCAGCACTTGGATTCTTACTAATGAATTTTAATTGTTAGTTGGAAATGGATCCCATTGGCAGTGCTTGCAGAATCCAAGCCTTCTGCTGGAAAAGAGAGAAATGATGTTTTTAAGCTGACAAATTTGGCTCTGAAATAGTCACACTTCTGTCTTACGTGTATGTGTTTCTACAGATTTTTTTATTATTATTATTTAATATGAATGAAAACAAAAATGTTGCAAGAAAGACTTGGCTTCTGACAGTATTAGAAATGAAAGCAGCTATAAAAGGCTACAGACATCTTTGGGGAATTCTGTGACTATTGGATACACACACATCTCTGCCTGCTCTCTGAACTCATCTCATGAACCCAAGTTTTCTGTGGCAACTTTTGTTTTATTGTGCTGAAATAAACACTGCTTGCCATGTGTACAGAGCACTGGACTTATCTGCCGGGGAGGGAAGGATATTCTGCATGCACTCCACACACTTTGTACAATATGGAGAGTATGTGGCTGATGTGCTGCTGGGTCTCATACAGGCAGGCTGAGACAGAGCCTTCCAACCAAAATAAATTTTAAAAAATAAACAAAAAAGAAAACCCCAGGGACTCACTGAGTATTGCGGAATAGTTGTAGAACCATATGTATGATGCGAGAGGAACAAAAGCAGTTACTAGTTAATTGGTTTGGTGGAATAGGAAGGAAATGGTGAGTAGCATGGCTGATTGTGCTGAGTGGCTGGTAGCAGTGTGTGCACATACCCCGGGGAAGGAAGACAATGACTTCAGCTACTTGTAGCTACCTGTCACCTTGATGTAATGCTCTCCATCTCTTCTGCCCAGTCAGATGGACACCTCACCACAACAATCAGTTCACCTTTACACCTCTTTGATGATAAATACATAAAAAACTTCAGTTGGAGTGAAACTACTAATGGATAGAATGGCTGTGTAATGAGTACTTATACTCAGTGGCTTTCTTGGTAGAAACAAGAGGTTTGCCTAATTTAGCTACGAGAACACAGTGTGTGCTCTCTCAAACCGCTCCCAGTCTTGGTTATAACAAAAATTCATGCACATTCATGAAAACTTGTCAGACGTACTGGGACAACTTTTTGCATTAAGCAGGAGATACTTATCTTGATTTCCGACATGGATGAGAGTTATGTATATTTGAGTACGTGCTGTCTTGATGGAAGGGCTTTTAAAACAAGAACTGTTAAAATCTGAGGCTAGAACCTGCATGTCCTCACACTCAGGACTGTGTCCCAGGCGGGGGACCTGTCTCAGCCTTCCAGAACATAGCCCTAGCAGCTAAGTTTCTCAGCATTTTACGATGGCCTTGATTTATATGACTTTGGACAGCTTGTTAGGGAAGTCAAGAAGGGTTATGAGAAATGTGTTAACAAGGTAGTTAGTAGTGCTGATGCTTCTGGAAGGAAAAAAGTTCATTCTTATTGTCCGTTGAATATCTAGTGAAATTCAGAACA
This sequence comes from Chrysolophus pictus, assembly GCA_037305975.1. Lineage (NCBI taxonomy): Eukaryota > Metazoa > Chordata > Aves > Galliformes > Phasianidae > Chrysolophus > Chrysolophus pictus. The sequence continues at coordinate 12,354,263 of CM074578.1, forward strand.
ACAGCTTTGTGAAAGAGAAAATGAAATAAAAACATGATCTTATTAACTGAGAACAGCCTGACTTCAGAGTCTTACCTTCCTATAGTGGCACATATACCTTCTGTATGATTTGGCACGAGAAACGTATAGCAATGAGTAGTAGTTGTTGTTATGGTTTTTGCAAGGACCATCTGTGCAACAAAATGTAGATCTACAGAAATGCTTACGTTGTGGAAAATGGAACTGGGAAATGGAGTTGAACTTTCCAAACAGTTGGGTTTAATCTGCATACAGCAATTACTTTTGCTGTCAGCACGAGTTTAAATTTACCACTTCAGAAAAGTTTCTAAGAATCTGGTTTCTTCTTTTAAAATGAAGCATAAGCTACATGTAAATGAGTCTGTGTTGCCCAAAGCTCCCCTTATGTTCTATTGCATAAGAAAGGCTTGCAAGGAATCTTTATTAATGACGTGACTGTGGCTGTGGCAGGGTGTTCCAGCTGAGCTTGCAGGTCTGTTAATATTGGCTTTATATACAATGACATTGTCTATTGCTATGTGTGCCATGATAGGATAGGCAGGATAGACAGAGAAGGGAAGTCACTCCCAAAGATCTTCTTGCAGGAGAAATCAAAATGCAGTTGGAGATGTGTGTTGCACAAGTACCATTTACTTCCTAGGTGTTTTTATTAATGATAGCCCCTAGTGTGAGGCTGCTGAATGATGTCAGAAGGAGCAGGGATGCTTTGACAACACACAGAGGGGCCTATTTTATGTTCTCAGTAATGTCTAGTGAATTAATCTGGGCCTCAAGACTTAAAATTGATTTAATTGTCACTAAGGGCAGTGCTCTTCAATAAAAGTATGTTACTTTACCACAAATGGTACACGAGATACTAAACTGCATTTTCCATATTTTCAATGCCCAATACATGCATAATAGAAAAGCTCTCTGTCACCATTCCAAATTTCTGCCATGTGTGACTAAAACAGCATCTGTCATATTTCTGTAAGGCAGGCCAGGCATTGACATATCTAACTGAAGATTTTCATGGATGAGTGAGATGAGAAAGTCTATACATTATAAAGAGAACCCAGTAGAAAAAAATGTGGCTTGAATCTCTTTCACCATTGTATTGCACATTTGTCTTAAGTGTAGTGCAATTCAAATCTTCCCAGGGACCTTTGAAAGGTGAAGTTGCCATCTGTACTGAGAGAAAACTCTTGCACTGGAACTAATTACGCAACCTCAGTAGGAACATCCAAGGAATCCCTTAGTGATCTGTTCTTTCCCCGACACTGAGGAAAGGGAAGAGAAGAAAGCCTTGGAGCCAAGCCAGTGGCTCCACAAATAATTTGAAACAAAAAGTCTTGTTTCTGAAGAAAGCAATGCCCTGGTCTGCTGCTTCAGCCAAAAGTGGTTGTAAAATGGAATTATTCATCTTTCCTTGAGGGGACTAACCCTATCAGCCAGCAACTACCCTGGATCCAGCTTAAAATAGCAGTACTGAAGGTAGACAATGTAAGTGTTACACAAACTTAGTCTTCCATAAATAAGTTGAACAAAAGTCATCTGTCTGGAAGTTCCTGTTTCCTGGGCTCAGGAGCTGACAGCATGCAATATCAAGTTATGCAAGGCAACAGTGTTTTCTTCACCGTATTTGGGGTACATCTTTACTATGAATATGACGACTGTGAAATATATTTAGAAGTCATCATTTTAAAAGTTTATAACAACATGTTCTGTCACTTTAAATGTTCAGTTTTTGACTAGATGAAGTGTTTCCTCCTCAGGCACTTTTCAGAGCAATAACTGAAATGAAGGGCTTGATTCACAAAACAGAGCTTCTTCCCAGCTTCATCCAACAGCACTGTGGTGGCAGTACTTTGACTGGAGAAGAGGTGGGTCAATGCCTTTTTCTTATAGGCTGTGAATATATATATGCTTTCAAATATATTTGAAAAATCTCTTAAAAATGGTGTGGGAGAATCATGAAAGTAATCTCCACTAACAGTTGTTTGGAGGGAATTTTGTGAGAAAATCCAGTGTCTGACACAAAAGTATTTGAGTGTCCTTATCCTTTGAAGAAAGGCTGAAGTAGCTGGGCTTGTTGAGCCTGGAGAAGACTCCAGGGAGACCTCAGTGTGGCTTTCCAGTATCTGCAGGTGATCTACAAAAGCTGAAGAGGGATACTTTATCAGAGGCAGTAGAGACGGGACAAAGGATAATAGCTTTAAAGTAAAAGAGGGTGGATTTAGATGAGACATTAGGAAGAAATTCTTCTCTCAGAGGGCGGTGAGGCAGTGGCACAGGCTGCTCAGAGAAGCTAAGGATGTCCCATCTCTGGAGGTGCTCAAGGCCTGGTTGAATGGGGCTCTGGGCAGACTGAGCTGCTGGGGGGCAACCAGCCCACAGCAGAGGGATGGAACTGCATGATTTATAAAGTCCCTTCTAACCCAAACCATACTATTTTTCTATGCCCTGTATTTTTAACTATGTGTAAAATCAGGAAAAATGTGTTCATTGCTCAAGCATTGTATCACTTCTGTTTTAGTTCACAGGGACAATTTCATAGAAATTTTTGATTTTTTTTCTTCTTTTTGTCTGCTTGGTGTGATTTTTATCTGCTGAAATAAAAATCATGACACTTTCAGATTATATTACCTGTGTTCATGCAATATATTTACATACTCTTTTCCACTTAGAGATTTCATTGCTCACTAAAATAACCTGTGTTATTGCAGCTTTATAACCGAGAGAGGCCCAGACTATAAGTTTTACTTTGGGATGTGAGCTAATACTCAGAAAGAAATATTATTGTCAGAATAACTTAAAAAATATGTTTGTTAATGTTTAGTAGAAATAGCACTTTGATTTGACACAGCAGCAGTCCTGTGGTGTCAGAATAATGCTGTTACGGCTGGCCATGGGGACCCTTCCATATTGCAGGGCTATTTAGGAAAGGCTTTTCTGTCCCTTGACACTGATTTCTGTTTTGTTCTTCACAACTGTGACCCTTTTGTAACCCAATAAGACTATCCTGGAGGAAAAACTCTGTAACAGGGGTGCAGAGTTGTAAGCATCATAATTCATCCCTGAGAAACTGAGCAGGGAGGAATAATGAAAGCCCTGGCCCCTTTCCTTTCATATACTAGAGGTCCAGACACATGTGTAACGTGTGCCTTGTAAGTCACAAAAGAAATCATTGATCCAGAGGTTAAATAGACAAAAGAAATAAGAACAAAAATGAGATCAAATATTCACCTGCTCTGACACCTGATGGAGAAGGAGTGCTGCCTCTCCCCTGCTCTCAGGACTTCTAGAGGTCAGAACCACTGCATTGAAAATTCAGTGGGATGGAGAAGATAGGACTAGTTTGATTTGCACATCTGTTTTATTTCATTTCTGTGCATTTCTGTTAAAGATAGCTGGGATGTAAAGGCAAATGAGATAAAATAATTATAACCACATAACATTCTTGCCTGAACTAAATCTTGATCTGTTATGCACAAATCTTTATACTGTTGTGCATTTTTATTATTAGAATGAATTTCTCTGGAAATGCTGGAAACTCCTAGGGAAGTTTTGTATTTTTTTATTTTATAATGGAATGGGTTCCTCTTCAGCTGTAAAATAGGTGTCCTGATTTTGGCTGAGATAGAGTGGCTGACGTGGTACTGTTTTGTGTATCTGGGGTGGGAATAATGGTACCATGCCAGTGTTTTCCTTGTTGCTGTGCAGTGCTGCACAGAGCTAAGGATGTTCCAGTTTCTCAGCACTTGTACTGCTTGGCCAGCAAGGAGCTGAGAACACAAGGAGCTGAGAGGGGACAGAACCATGACAGCTGACTTAAACTGGACAAAGGGGTATTCTATACCATATGGCAACATGCTGAGCAATAACACTGGGGGAGCTGGCTGAGGAAACGCTGCTGTTTCTTGGAGACTGGCTGGGCATCAGTTGACAAGTGGTGAGCATCTCTCTCTAAATTAATGCAAATATATAATAATAACTTAAGTGTATTCTTTATTTTCCCTTCCCTTTCTGTCTTATTAAATTTTCTTTATCTCAACCCATCGCTTCTACTTTTTTTTTTTTTTTTCCAGTTCTCTTCCCCATCCCCCTGGAGGTGGATGAGCGAACAGCTGTGTGTTCCTGAGCTGCCTGCTGGGTTAAATCCCCCCAAAAGCTGAATCAATTGGAGAAGAAAAGGTAAAAATCCTAAATCTTGAATACTGAAATAAATTCACTGCCAGAGATGGAGTTGCCATCGCTGGCAGTGTTCAAGAGGCGTCTGGATGAGGAGCTACAAGATATGGTTTAGTGCTTGTGGTAGCAATGGTAATGGGAGGACGGTTGGACTAGATGATCTTGTAGGTCCTTTCCAACCTTGTGATTCTATGATTCTATGAAATTCCTCATGCAAAGACTAGAAAATATTAGCAGATGTCTTCCGAAAATATTAACTATCTTAATCTTAAATATTTCATGCTGAGCATTTCAGAAGTAAAACATTTATACTGGATATAATGATAGTTTTCTGTGGCAATAGGACTTTTACAAAATGGAACCTGTGTTGTATCAGGTAATGTAGCAGAAAAAGATTTTTTTTTATTATAGCTTATACACATATAATTAGAGATTTCATTCTGCAGAGATCAGTATGAGGCAGAATAGTGACTATCATCTTCTCTTGTGCTTCCAATACAATACTTTTTTTTTCCCTGTTTCTGTTGCAGTAAGAAAAATGTCAAAGAATAAAACAAACTCACTAATCATGTGAGGATATGCTAAAGAATTGAAGCTATTTTGTAAGCTTACTTGTTTTAGAGATAATTTGGTATGTTTATTTCTGACTTTAATGTTAAATAGAAGGACATAAAACAAATAAAATGGGACAGATGATTGCCACTGGAGGAGTCTGCAAATTCTGTAAAAGCACAATTCAGAGCAATGTTGTTGAACTTCCCCAGGTGCTCAGATCTGTTCTCGCTCTGTCAGTACATCAGGATTTTCCTTGTAGAGGAACAGGAAACAATCTTGGGGCAGGATACACAGAATTGCATAATTGTAGGGGTTAGAAAAATCTATAACTGCCAATTCATGCCCCTCCCCAGGCAAGTCATTTTTTTTTCTTTCTTTTTCATATCATCTTTTGGGTGGAACTAATGGTTCACAGCTGCCAAAACTGTTTGAAAATGGATGTTCCTTATTCTTGGCTTTGTAGTTTGGTGATCTCAGAGTAAACTTTCATCTTTCCACACAAAATTGTGTTAGTTGGCCCCAAACTGGCAGAGGATGGCTACATGACGTTACCTGGGATAAGTGGAAATGTTGATAAATAGAACATATGCTCCAAAAGTAATGCCTCCCCCTTTTTTTTTTATATTAGCCTATGACCTCAGAGGGAGATATTGGAGGTATGGCAGGAGAGGTTGAATCTTCTCACCAATATTCCATTACTAGTTGTTGCCATGTGACAGATGGCAGCAGAGGGGCAGTCTGATAAAATGGCATCTGACGTGGATGTGAATATGAAGCAAAAGTGTGGAACTGAATTCCTTCATGTGGAAAGAAATGACACCCACTGACATACACTGATGCTTGCTGAATGTTTATGGAGACCAAACAGTGGATATGATCACAGTGCCATGTTTTAGCCCTCTGGGGCAGATTTTTGAGTGTGGCATGCAGGCTCTTGCTCGTAGTCAGCAAAAAAACATAGCTAATGATGATGGCTGAGTTGAAAATTAGTGTTTTGTAGCTGAGAATTTTCTCTATTAAATAGTGTTATTGTGCTCTTTGCACATGTTATATTTTTTGTGGAAATAAATAAAAGGCATTACTTTTGGAGCAAGATACGTATATTTGCTTATGTAGCAGCTGTGAGCAAAAAGCATGAATTTTGAAAACTGTGAGCACAAAATAATTTTGCACTGCAAGCAAGTCCCACACTCCTAGAGAAACACTGAAGAATCCTGCACTCTCCCTCATCCTTCTGAAGCCGTGAGCACAACCTTCTGAAAGTATAACTTTCATCTCTGGGTATCTCCTGGGCTCCATTTCAAACGCTTATTTCATTCAGGCACTTCTACAGACTAGGTCTGGTCTGCTGTTAGAGTGCTTTAGAGTGCTAATAACGTCAAAAGCAGGTGCATTTTTGAAATGTATGGTTATAAGAATATATATTTAGAACCTTTAAATACACATTGTGAAATCCCCACATTGGCAAAATTAACTTACTCTTGCTATATACATTCTGGCATCTCCTCAATTTCTCTCCCAGCACCCCTGGTGTATGAAGAACATCTTTACCACTTGCCCTGGATGTCATGGTATTTGTTTTCTTTAAGGCAGAGGAAGAAAGTGTGAACTCTGTAGAGTTCCTATAATTTAGCATACTCATAACAGCGGCTGTTGGGAAATGTTCCATGCCTTACAAATTCTTGATAATAATGGCAAGCAATAATTTTTTTCATGTAGCTTATTCTATATAATTTCTGAGATAGTTATGTATCCTATGACAAGCTAGGATAATGAAAAGGCTTTCTTATTCTCATGGTTATCATCTACTATAGCAATTATTTAGTCGCTGAAATTGTTTCATGCCATGTTATTTAAAAGCAGCATCACAACATCTTAGCTCCTATGTGATTGGAGAAGCTTTGGTCTTCAACAGCAAGTTGCTTCCCTTGCATCCACAAAGGGTTTTTGCACACACAGGGATATTCATCTTCTCTATTGCTTTGAACAGAAAATGATAGTGAAAAAAACCAGCTGAAGACAACTCAGAAATGCTGGAAAACAGCTATGTTTAACTGTTTCATTGGCCATAGACTTTCAGGTGCCTTTGGCCCCAGACTTCTATAACCAAATCCCAAGCTCAAAAGAGCTCATAAAACCATTAGTAATGCCAATAAAAGGGTGATGTTCAGTATGAACTCTGGTAGAAAGAGCTGAGTATTTCCAGAGCCTACTTTTTTTTTTTTTTTTTAATTTACTCACTTTGGAACCTTGCTTCTAGAAACGTGTGAGAGAAGTGAACCACACCAATGAATGTGACTTTGTTCCTTGCTTCCAGGTGCAATGGTTTGAAAAAGTTATGCCTGATTATAGAAGTTCAGGGTCATAATCTTTTCTTATTCCTGTTCAAAGACTTGATTCCAAGACAAGTCAGCTTCTTTGGGAAAATTTTCATTAATATTTACAGCCACATATCACTTATTCCAGGAACTCTCTCTTCTCTGGATTGGAGGCACAGACTTATACAGCACCTTATGCAAACAGAGATCTGAATAGTGGCTGCATCAGTGTGCAAGTTACCTCAACAAACAATTTAGAACCTAACTTTGCAAGCTTTGCTGATCACCACACCTACAGTGAAATTGTAACTGTCCTCTCGTACTTGCCATGCAGAGCCTTGTCTTCTGTGAGTGGAGGAGAGAGAATAAACCATTAAGATTTGTCTCTTGCGCATAGAGTGATTTTTCATTTGGTAAGTTATATATATTAAGTGTATATGCATTTAGTCTAAAAAATCAGTCGCGCAATCTGTGTTCATATCAGAATGATATCAAATGCATATCAGAACCCTCTTTTCATCTTACAAGATGGTTAGATCAACTTCCCACTTTCCAGAAGCTGCCAGAGATGCTAACTGAACTTGGAGTCTGTCAGAGAAATTCCAAAAAGAAAATTGAAAGTGAAAAACTGTGGAAGATACAGCTGAATTGTATATATCTTCAGTTTTTCACCTTTCACATGCATCTTTCCTATACATTATTAAAGCAAACCCATTTGACTAAATGGACATAATAAATATGCCACAGATGAAAGTATCCAGGAATGAATTCAGACAACAGAAAAGTAAATGTTTCCAAAACCAAAACACCTTCCCCCTTCTCCTCTCAGTGGAACAAGACTTCCTTTAGTATTGCTTTTTTTCCCCCTCCCCAATTCAGTGAAGAATTTTCTTCATGAAAGGACATTCAGATTATTATTATTTTTCGTATTTGTGTTGTTGTTTGAACTGAAATGAAACATCTGCTACTAAAAACCTTCAACAGTGAAAGAATTTGGCTTAAAGACAATTCAATTTCCAACCCCTCAAGACTTTGAAGAACTAAACTTGGTTTAATAATATTCCTCTGTGCAGGCTTCCGTGAAAGAAACTGAAAGTATGTTATGGTCTAACTTAATGTTGCTTCTAGAACATAATCTGCTGTTTCTAGCCAACATCTGTTTTATTTCTATTAACATACGTAGACATCTTTCTGGTCACAGACATGTTGAAAGGGGCTGAACCTATTACATCAGTCTTAGCAAAGACTGAGTGCAATTAGGAAGTAACTATATACGTATGAAATATGTCCTTCCTCTCACCACCACAGAGGATGTAAAGCTTTTACATCTTCTGCATATACAGCTTGATTTGTTAGCTTGAAATGTCTGGGTTCTCTCCTCTCAGAGACTCTAATGTCAGTGAAGCAGGCAATCCTATAAACAATGTCATTCACTTTCTATTTAAGAGAAACTAATATTTCTTTTCTCTGTGTGATTTTTGTTACTTGCAGGGAAGTAATCCTGTAGGCTAGTTTTTGCCCAGGAGGATTAATGTTTGCCTGGAAGATCAATATTAGACTGTAAATAAGTAATTCCTGCCCTTGTAATGTACAGTACTTTGCCTTTTTTTTTCTTCTTTTTTCCTGCTGCTCAAGCAGTTAGAAATGGACATATCTTTCTCAATCGAATTTCAAAGAATTTGCATGTTACATATAGGAAGAACTCTATGGAATAATGAAACACACTCTGAATTGTCAATTTCTTGTTTTAAAGATTGATCATATAAACAACAGATTTTACATTTTATGGTACATTGAAAGTTATTTTCCCTATATTTGCTTTACGTATTCTTCTAATCAAGGTAGAATTGAATTCATTTTGGACCTGAAATGAGCTATTTATTTTCTGAAATCTCTATTTTTAAATTGAATCAACAAATTTCAGTAAATAATATTCTCTAATTTGAAATTGGTTTAAACATAAAACGTAATGATAAAAGATATCTGAGTAAGCAACTCTGATAATCTAATTTCTAAGTGACAGAGTTAGTATACCTTATTTCACCTTCCTTTTCTTTTTTCAAAGTATATTTGAATATCTTCTTCAAGATCTACAAGTGAAAATTTATAAGAGAAAAACCAAATCTCAGTGGAAAAGAAGTTATTCTTTTCTTTTATGATCGATGATCTGATATGCACTTTCAAGTAAGCAAATAGCAACAGTTGCCACAGATTGGCTTCAGCAACTATAGATGCTTGGATGACTGCAACTTCTCAGACAGCTTCAGTTGCTGAATATCATCACGTTCACTTTGTTGCATGTGGCCTTTAACTATCATGAAACTAGGCCCTCATTAATTTGTTTATTCATTTATTTATTAGGTTTTGCATTTTGCCTGATTTCGCTTCTTCAAAGTTTGTCTAGGCTGCCAAATTCATATGCTCTGTTGAGGCACAAGCAGTCCGTGATAAAAGTAATCAAGTTTGGGGTCTATGCTTTAGGTTTGCAACTAGAAGAAACTTCCCGGATTCAGTATCTCCATTACATATTTTCCTGCCCGTGGATAGATGAAATAAAACTAGTCCTTAAGCCATTTTAGAAGCTGGATGTTTAGAATCTACAACCTCACAACATTAATTCAATCTTCCTTGCTCTGTCTCCACACAGAAGCAGGTAAGATTAAAGATATGCCTACATTCAGGCTCCTAATCACTCTCAGGGATAAAATAATTATAAAACAATTTAAAGTGGACGAAACCTTCAGAGTCATCTAGCTCAACCCCACTGCTCAAAGCAGAATCGGGTTCAAAATCACACCAGCTTGTTTGGGGCCTACTCCAGATGAGGACTGAATGCTTCCAGGAATGTTGAGTCTGCCATCACTCTCAGTGTGAAATACATGGCCTTAAATTTAAGATACATATTTTATATATATGAATCTATATGCTTTATTTAAGTTATATTTTGATTTAGGGTTACAAGGCTATGAGAAACTGTCACCCAGTATTAGGGTTTTAAAAAGTTACTGGACTCTAAATTTACCTCTAAAAGGAACTATAGACTATTCTAATATACAAGAGCTGCACTGAAACTAATGACTCCTATTTTATGATGCTGGCCCATGACATTGAAGGTGGATGTTGGTGGGATAGCATTAGAGATTGAACCTCCCCATCAATATCGCATTACATTTTATTGTCATGTGACATTTGGCAGCAGAGGGTCAGCTTGACACAGTGGCATCTGACATGGATGTGTGTATAAACAGTGGTGTGGAAATTCCTCTATGTGAAAAGGAATGAACTTACTGGCATTTATCAACATTTACTGAATGTTTATGGAGACCAAACAATGGGTGTGAGTACAGTGAGGCGATGGGTGGTATGTTTCAGCGATGATGCTGTCATAGCAGCTGCGGAAAATCATTCACCTCCACGAGTGCAGATTTTCACCAGTGCAGCATGCAGGCTCTTGATCATGGTTGGCAAAAATGCATACTTAATGCTGGTGAATGTGTTGAAAAATAGTGATTTATAGCTGATAATTTGCTTTATCCAGTAGTGTTATGCTCTTTGTACCTGTTGTAGTTTCCATGGAAACAAATAGGAGGCATTACTTTCAGAGCAACCTATGTATATTTTGACTGCATTTGTCAATGACTGTTTATTTTATGGCTTCCAGTCCACTTATGCCTACTGATTACTTCTTTGACATTACCTCTGCTGAACTAAGTGTTCACTCCAAGTCCTGTCCTCCAATGGAAGAACACAAAATGGAGTGGAAGAGATGGAGCCTCATCACTAAAAAAAGTGAACAACCTGTCCCTTACTTAGGCATGTGAAGGCTCAATCACAGTATTCTTAACCACATGAGTAGATTAAAGGTGAAGAGGTGGGTGACTAACCAGACAGGACGTATACTGTCTGGAAAACTGAAGTTGTAAAAGCTGAAGATGAGAAAATCTGAGAAGGAGAAAGTGAGCTGAGGAGAAATGTCAGGAAGAAGAGTAAATGGAGAAAAATAAACCAGTGGTTCGGTCTCGAAATGTAGAATCGTAAAATAGATGTATACTTGATTTCATAAGTAGATGGTTTCACTTTTCATAGCACAATCTATAATAAATGAGAAGTACTTGCAAATACAGTCAGCTATATCTTAAATACAAATACAGAATGAAGAATTGACATTCCTTATACATATGACTTTAAAACTGTGATTCTGCCAAATCTGAGAAATATAAATCTTCATGCAGCATGCTATATTATAATCCAAATATTTTGACTTAAATGGGATGTGTGTCTCCTTCCTCCTGCAGCAGTGCTAAGTAAATGTGTTACTGAAGGTGTAAGATTATAGAATTTATTTGACTTTCTTCTTGGCTGGTCTCTGTTATTGTTTTCACTAGATGTGAAACACCACATGTTGAATTTCCTCTAAGGAATTTACTTGAAATTTGTATTGCCAAGCACCTCTGTGCAGCTTGGAAGAGAAATAAAATATAGACTTTATTCATTTATTCATGGTAATTTGGATTTAGAAATCTGCAAGTGATGCCAAGATAGAAATTATGAGGGCTGCTCTGAAAGTAATCGAATCATATTATGGAGTCATAGAATTGTTTGAGTTGGACAGGATATTTTCAGTGTTAAAGGAAGTAACAGAAAAAAGAAAATGGAATTTGCATTATTTTTCAGGTGAAATATAATAATCTTGATTCTCTATGTAAATCATGGGTATTTTTTCTGTTGTTGCTTTGTATTGTTTTTTGTTTTTTTTTTTTTTTGGTCTTTGTTTTTTATGGGTCACTAACTGTTTTGCCATATAAAAGTTAAAACTCATATAACATCAAAATAATTGCTTAGGCTTTTGAGAAATTATTATTCCCTATGAGTTTGTTCTGTAACAATTATACTTATTATATTTAATTCTAGTAAAAAAAAAAGTGATCTTTTTCACTAGAGATCGAGTGATTTCTTAGCTAAATATTTACTGACTGTAAACAAGAGATAAAGAAGTTTATTTATTTTTTAAATCAACATTGGAGAGACATTAAGAGTCCTCTCCATTCATCTTTTTGTGTCACGTGAAAACAGGTTCATGAAATTATAAAAACAGAACAACGGATACTTATCATTTCTTCAGCAGACATTTCTTGTATTTTTATCCTTTTATGAGCTGGATCTCTAATGACACTATTTCCTAACCCAGCTTTCCTGGGTAGAAAGTTGGAACATTCAGACTCTAGGCTTCCCCTTCTTTTTTGTATGTATTTTTTCAGTTTGGAGCAATACTTGTATCTGAAGTAAGAATGGCTGTAGCACATAGATACACAGCTTGTTTGCTGATGTTGAGGCTTTACAACAAAATGCATTAAATGGTAGCTGGATACTGAGTGAGGAAATGACTTTTAAAAAATGTATTTCATTTTGAGGAAAATGGTAAATAAATATTTTTCACTGTCTTGGCTTTGGTTTGGCCGCCAGATGATTTAGCACCGAGTGAAACATAGGTAGTCAGGTAATGTCTTACTTACACATGATGAAAATCACACTAAGTGGAAATAATGAAAAAAAATAATTTTTGTGCTCTTAGTTTTGCCACTATCTTCACTGATATGGTTTCCTTGGCCTCCTTTCCTAAGTTTTCCTTCTATCTGCTTATGTTTCTTCACTAGAAAATCATTTAATTATGAATAAATTCTAACATATAAATTATGCCTTTTTCCATTCACACAAATTTTCCAAGCATTTCTATGTATAATTTTTAGTTATATAATAATTTGTTGTCAGAAAATATAGATGAGTTGTTAAGGAGTGATATATCTTCTATTTCTGTACATACTTCATTAAGCAAACCAGCTAAAAACAAATCACCAACACAGTCTTAGCTCTAAAGATTAAAGAGTTTCCTACTGTGATATACTGCATCCTTCTTATTTACCATATATAGATTTAGTTATGTTGCATACACATTATCCACCTGTAAGTCTTGACTTACCCTGGCATATGGATATATAAGTGTTTTTTGGAAAAAAAAAAAAAAACAAAAACACAAAACCAAACATTATTAATATTTCAGTATGGAAGTTAATAAAAGGGCTCTTCCACAGACCAGGAACAATTTCATGGGAATATGAAGGTCTTACAATTCTCCTGCAACAGTGCAGACAACACTGTGTTTGCACATTTCCCATTTCCTTGTGGTCTTCAATCCCAAACTTCTGCTATCACAGTTTAAGCTGCCTGAGATGAGCTTCATGTTACTGCCACAAAGCATGGGCTTGAGTTAAAGTTTTGTGTTTTCTAAAAGGAAGTAAGAGGAATTGAGTAACTAAAACCTCTGATGTCAACCGTGGAAAACGATACTCCTATATTTTTTTCCATGAACATGATTTTAGTATTGAGTGCATCCTCAGCAAGTTTGGGGTGAAGGTGTACCAAACTGAGTGGTGCTGTTGATACAGCAGAAGGAAGGAATCCCATCCAAGGGGACTTTGAAAAACTTGAAAAGTGGGCCTATGCAAACCTAACGAGATTTAACAAACTCAAGTGCAAAGTGTTGCACTTCGTTCGGGGCACTCCCAGATACGTATACGGAGTGGGAGAAGAATTGATGGAGAGTAGCCCTGTGAAAAACGATTTGGGGGTCCTCGTAACCCCCAAAATGAAAAACATAACATGAGCAGAACTGTGTTCTTGCAGCCCTGAAGGCCACCTGTACCTTGGTCTACATCAGAAGAGGGTGGCCAGCAGGATGATGGACGAGATGATTGTCTCCCTCTGCTCTGCCCTCGTGAGGCCCCATCTGGAATACTGCTATCAGACCAGAAGCCCCAAATCACGAAGATGTAGAGCTTTTGGAGAGGGGCCACAAGGATGATCAGAAGGCTGGAGCCTTCTTATATGAAGATGGCAAAGTATCCTTCAGAGCAGAATATCAGCAATAGGTGTTTCACCACTCAGGACTGTGTATCTCCTATCACACCGAGAGCCTCCATATAATGATGACCAGTGAGTTGTGTTTGAGCTGGTGACCTCAAGGTAAGAACCTATAGATCTGAACATGAATCTCTAGAATCAGCTGATTCTTGACACTTCTGCTCCTCAATCTCCTGTGCTTTCTCTCTGCCAGGAAATCTGCCAGCTCATTCCCTTCTAGTGAGACCCAGCCTCACACACACAACTTCCATGCACATCCCAGAGCTCTTGCAGTGATTGCAGGCTGTCATGCTGTCTGCTCATCTGCAGGTGGCAGCAGGACAGATCTGTGTGGCTTGCAGGGCCCAGGGACTGATCCTGCCATCCCAAGTGTGCTGCAGAGATCTTGCATTCAAAGGCACTTTTGCCTTCAAATGTCAATTTCAGTCTTCACAAGTGTGAAAATTGTTTTAATACCTCATTCATTCTTTGCTTATTTCTTGTGGGTGTTCTTATAGTACTACTTCTATGATAGTGCCTTTTAATCTTTTGTAGAATACAGCAAATTGCAAATGCACAATCTTACACAGTCTTACATAAAAAGCATACAGCTTAAAGGCTTCTATTCTGACTGCTGCAGAAAGGCTCCTCTTATGTCTGGTTGTAGGTCATCTAGTTGAGGTGTCTTCTCTTTGGAGGAAATCAGGCTTTTTTTGTGTCCCAAGAAGGAAATGTGGACAAATCTCACTATCCATCACATTTTGTTAATGTATTTTGCTTTGAATGCTAATGGTTGTAGCCAGACTGATAAAGAAAGAGAGGCAACTGGCATGACACAGCTGCACTCTCTTACAGCCTCAAAACAGGACATATGCATAAGAAGTTTCTGTTGGCGCTGCACTGATCCCGAATTATGTGTGGGCATGGGGGGAAGTATGTGCTCATGTTTTGACATGTAGCTTGCTAAATATCAAACAGTATGGACAACAGCACACCAGCACTTCTGCCTCTGCCTTCACCTTTTTATTTCCTGGGATAGATGTGGCTAATTTGGATTATCACACCCATCTCTTCCCAAATGCTCCCTTTTAATTTAGGGTGTAATATAATAAAAGCTATATTGCTTCAGCTCTAGGTCAAGGACTAAATACATAAAAGCTCTAGTAATTTTATTTTTTATTTCAGCATAATTTATCTTACTCCCTACAGACAACATCACACAAACAATTCCCCCTGTCCCCCTTCCCAAACTATTAGTGGCTAATCTGTAGAAAGAACAAACGTCTAGCACTGCTTAACAGTTATCTCTGCCAAATAGTCCACTTCAGTCAACAGGTGCATTTAATTTCAGTGTGACTGCCTTCCTCATACTCTCAGGGAAAAGGATAGATATATATGCTCCTGAATTAGACTTTGAAGAAACAACCTCTAGCTCTGTTGCCTGGCTGTGTGATTGAGAGGCAGAGGCTGATGCAAGGAGAGTGCCTATGAGTGACAAGTGTACGTGTGTCAGAACAAAGAGATAGAAATCACTGAAAGAAACACTAATTAGCTCTTATGAATGTTTTTGTTTTTAAATTACCACTCGAGGAAAAAAAAAAATCTCTTCCTAGATTATAATTAAGCTCGAAAATAAACACATCTCATTTCAGATGTTGGGAAACTTTTTGATAGTACTTACAGAGAAGGTTAATATCTCTCTGATAAGGAAATATTAATCGTGTCTGTGCCTGTATGCAAGGACAGGTATTTGAGGAATCACATTTTTAGAATAACTGCATGGGCAGCAGTTTATATGATGTAGCATGTAGATGAAGTCATTTAGGTTTTCTTCAGTATGCCGGCAAGGCTATAAATATAAAATTTAATATGTCTCTATCTGTATTTACAGCTGTAAAACACGACTATAGAGGAAATGAAAGAAAAAACAACAACCATGGCTTTAATTTTATTTTCTACATGCCCACCCATCTTTGAGCTTAAATATTAATGAAGCCATTTTACATAAGTAAATTATGAAAGCTTTCAGACCTGGTGAAAATAAAGACATGCCAAAGCAAGTTTTTGATTTTAAGTTTTGTCACTTTTGAATGCAACACTCAGGTTTTTTTTCTCTGTCATTAATCAATTTTATCATAGATTCTCTGTCAGAAAGTTCATAGGTACTACTTATCTCCTGTAAAACAGATTTTGGTACTCACTCCACCTGTCTGAAGCTTGTTTACTAAGAGAATCAGTGTACAGTAAGGGAGGCTATGAAACCACAGTACCCGGAGCCAGATGGGGCTGGATGGCATGCATCTCAGGGTTCTGAAGAAGCTGGCTGTGGTGATTGCTGAGCTGCTCTCCATCATATTTGAAAAGTTGTGCCTGTTAGGTGAGGTCCTGGATGACTGGAGGAAGGGTCATGTCACTCCCATTTACAAGAAAGGGAGCAAGGAGGATCCCGGGAACTACAGGCCAGTGAGTCTTACCTCTGTGCCTGGGAAGATCATGGAACAGATCATCCTAGATGACATGCTTGATCACATGAGGAGTAAGCGTGTGATCCATGGCAGCCAGCACAGCTTCACCAGAGGAAGGTCATGCTTGACCAATTTGGTGGCCTTTAATGATGGAGTGATGGCATTGGTGGACAAGGGAAAGGCGACCGATGTCATTTACCTGGACTTGAGCAAGGCTTTGACATGGTTCCCCACCACATTCTTATCTCCAAATTGAAGGGATGGGGATTTGATGGGTGGACTACTCAATGGATAAGAAACTGGTTGAAAGACCGCAGACAGAGGGTGGTCATCAATGGCTCTATGTCCAGGTGGAGGCTGGTAATGAGCAGCATCCCCCAGGGGTCTGTCTTGGGACATCTTTAACATCTTTATCAATGACATCGATGATGGAATCGAGTGCACCCTCAGCAAGTTTGCTGGTGACACCAAGCTGAGTGATGCAGTTGACATGGTGGAAGGAAGGGACGCCATTCAGAGGGACCTCGAGAGGCTAGAAAGGTGGGCCCGGGTGAACCTGATGAGGTTCAACACGGCAAAGTGCAGAGTTTTGCACCTGGGCCGGAGGAATCCCAGGCATCCATACAGACTGGAAGGAGCAGTCCTTGAGAGCAGCCCTGCGGAGAAGAACTTGGGGGTCTTGATAGATGAAAAGCTTAACATGAGCCAGCAGTGTGCCCTTGCAGCTCAGAAAGTAAATGGTATCCTGGGCTCCATCAGAAGAAGGGTGGCCAGCAGGGACAGGGAGGTGATTGTTCCCCTCTACTCTGCTCTTGTGAGGCTCCATCTGGAGTACTCTGTCCAGGTTTGGAGCCCCAGTACAAGAAAGACAGGGAGCTGTTGGAGAGGGTCCAGAGGAGGGCCACGAAGATGATCAGGGGACTGGAGCACCTCTCCTTTGAGGACAGGCTGAGGGAGCTGGGCTTGTTCAGCCTGGAGAAAAGAAGGCTGTGAGGTGACCTCATTGCAGCCTTTCAGTACCTAAAGGGAGCCTACAAA
This sequence comes from Chrysolophus pictus, assembly GCA_037305975.1. Classification (NCBI taxonomy): domain Eukaryota; kingdom Metazoa; phylum Chordata; class Aves; order Galliformes; family Phasianidae; genus Chrysolophus; species Chrysolophus pictus. The sequence goes on from CM074578.1 coordinate 12,371,724, forward strand.
CAGGAGGGGAATCAACTCTTTGAAAGAGTAGATAACTGCAGGACAAGGAGAAATTATTTTAAGTTGAGGGAGGTAAGATTTAGGTTGGATGTCATGGGGAAGTTCTTTACAGAGAGTGGTGAGGTGCTGGAACGGGCTGCCCAGAGAGGTTGTGGATACCCCATCATGGAGGTGTTCAAGGCCAGATTGGACAGGGCTCTGGGCAGCCTGGTCTAGTAAGAAATGTGAAATTTGGTGGCCCTGCATGTGGCAGGGGGGTTGGAGATTCATGATCCTCGAGGTCCCTTCCAACCCTGGCCATTCTGTGATTCTGTGATTCCCAGCTGGCCTGCTTCAATTCCCCATTGGGCTCTGCTTGACTCCATAGAAGTAAACCAAACATAGGGGACAGGCCTTGGTGCAGGAGTGTGATCACAATTGTAAATAGTTATTGTGGTCCCTAGCATATATATTTTTGGCTAGCTAGAAGAAAATGTCCCAACATTTATTTAGGATTTAACAATTTGCAGCAATGAGGGGCAATTCCCATACATAGATCTTGTGTGATCCCACCATTTGGGTGGGAGCAAGTTTGCCTCTACCTTGCAATCCATGTAGTATAAGAATGCTTGCCTTTTTAAAATTCCTTGCATAAATGTACTCCGTCATTCCATGCTAATTCCAAACTAACTTCCTCCACTTTAAAGTAGACCAATGTATTTCATAAAATGTCATAAAATGAGACTTTGAAGTGTTAGGAGTGTTTGCAGGAGGAACCACTGCAGCATAATAACTGTAATAACATTTCAAATTGCTGCAAATGAATTTTAGGTGAAAGCAAGACCTTAACAGGTAAAAGCCAAAAATCATCTTCTTAAATGTGAAATGGTTATTTTATCAGCCAGTTAAAAAGAACAAAATATTGTACTTAATTTGGACGTTTTAATGAGAAGGTCCAATCATCAGTGATAACACATGACCATTATAATTTGGTTTTATAGGCAGCACAAATTATGTTTCACTACTTAATTGAGAGTTTTCTCTCTCTTTTTACTTTTTGAAGCTCAGTGAAAAGTGGATTCCGCATCATTTCTCCATTTTCATGTGCCTTTCTGCTGATGGATAGCAAAAGTTTGGGAACTGTGTGCTGATCTTCTAATGCCCTGTGTTGCATTTCTGAATCTTGTACTCAGTATCAAGATGTGCTGAATGCCTTGTCATGTTGTGTTAGCTCACTGCTGTGTTATCCTCTGTCTTGCTGTGTTAACGTGCTGCTATGTTATTCCAGCTCTACCTCTGTCTGCAAAACTTTGTTCTTGGTCTTTCCCACAGTTCATGTTATTAACTCACGGAAGGAACTGATCGAATTTAGTCTGAAGATTTTGAGCTGACAAGTCCTCAGGTGTCCACATCTTTTCTTCCCCTCTGTGTTTCCTGACACTGAAGGTGAAAGCTAGGGCAAGAATTAAATATGTATGGTAGGCTGTGAGATTTTTTGCTTTTTAGGCATCTTCAAGTTTTGTGTCCAAAAGACTTATTCTATTATAGTACTCTTGATGATTAGGGGAGAAAAATTAGGAATGGTTCAGGAAAAAATAAAAAAACTATCCTAGTCCATTGTAAACATATTCTAATTGTAGGGTCTCACCTGACTTAAGATACTTTATTTTAGAATTCACTCTCTCTGAGTTCTTGTTTTATTAACGAGAGCAAGATTATCTGTGTAGTTTGGATTTTTAGCAGGAAAAGAATTCCTGAAGTCATAAAACTACTGTGAAAACTGTGGTGAGGAAGACAAAACAGTGCCAAAGTATCGTGCCTGCTGCAGAGACTGTGGAATGGGCTCTGACAGGGAGCAGTAATTCAGATGTGAGATAACCCTTTTAAATATTTCCAACTTTTAGAAAAGATGCAGTCAGAGTATTATCCAACTAAAGACCTCTAGCCAGACAACCTTGGCCTTACCACCTTCTGTAAGTGTGGAACTATTTGTTTTTGTTTTTATAACAAAATCTGTGGTTCAGATTATCAAAATGAGAAAAGTTTCACATTAAACAAACTGTTTTAAAAATGTGGTTATCTTGTGCTCAGATTTACAGTAGATTGGGATACAATTTTACAAATATAACATTTCATATAACACCGTTTTCCCCCCGAGTTTTTTCTGTCTCCCATCATATATCTGTGTAGTTAATTTGCATGTAGATATTCCTAAGTCAGTCTCTGATGTCCCATCTTGCTGCTATGGTCAGTAACTTATCCTATCACAAAGCAGAAATTAAGTGAATCTGTCCTGGAATGTATTGATGCTTTTTTGTTTTTAAACTAATATTTGTCATATTGCCCATAATTAAATAGCTATTACCTTAGAGAATCTGCATTTTAGAATGTCTGAGGTAATTTCAGAGTTCACATTGATAGTTAGGATGTGAAAGATAACAAGGGGTACTATAGATACATAGGCAGGAGGAGACAGGCCAAGGAGAGTGTTCCCCTTCTGATGAAAGATAATGGGGAGGTGACTTCCTCAGACAAAGAAAAAGCTGAGGTACTCAATGAGTTTTAACAGGTGATTAGATTTTCCGTGTCTGCCAGGACCACGAGCCTCTAGGTGAGAGTGTGGGGAGTGGTTTCTGTCCCACTGTAACAGTGGAACAAGTCCGAGTCCTCCTCATGAAATGGAATGTGTATAAGTCCATGGGGCCGGATGATATCCATCCTAGGGTTTTGAAAGAGATGGCTGATGTGATTGCCGAGCTGTTCTCCATCATATTTGAAAAATCATGTCTGTCTGGTGAAGTCCTCAGTGACTGGAAAAAGGGAAACATTACTCCCATTTTTAAGAAAGGTAGAAAGGAAGACCAGGGGAACTACAGGCTGGTGAGCCTCACCTCTGTGCCTGGGAAAATCATGGAGCAGATCCTCCTAGAAGCTATGTTAAGGCACATACGAGATAAGGAGGTGATTTGAGACAGCCATAATGGCTTCACCAAGGGCAGATTGTGCCTGACCAATCTGGTGGCCTTCTATATGGAGTGACAGCTTTGGTGGACAGGGAAAGGGCAGTGGATGTCATCTACCTGGACTTCTGCAAAGCCTTTGACATGGTCCCTCACCACATTCTTCTCTCTAAATTGGAGAGGTATGGATTTGAAGGATGGACAGTTTGATGGATTAGGAATTGTATGGCTGGACGCAGCCAAAGGGCTGTGATCAATGGTTCTGTGTCAGGCTGGAGGCCAGTCATAAGCGGTGTCCCTCAGGGGTCGGTCTTGGGAGAAGGGAGAAGCCCTGTGGAGAAGGACTTGGGGGTCCTGGTGGATGAGAAGCTGGATATGAGCCAGCAGTGTGCACTTGCAACCCAGAAGGCCAACTGTGGCCAGCAGGGAGAGGGAGGTGATTGTCCCCCTCTACTCAGCTCTTGTGAGGCCCCATCTGGAGTACTGCATCCAGGCCTGGGGCCCCCAGTACAGGAAGGACATGGAGCTCTTGGAAAGGGTCAAGAGGAGAGCCTCTAAGATGATCAGAGGGCTGGACCACCTCTCCTATGAAGAAAGGTTGAGGGAACTGGGATTGTTTAGCTTGGAGAAGACAGGAGAGGTTTAGGTTAGATATTGGGAGGAAGTTTTTCACACAGAGGGTGGTGACGCACTGGAACAGGTTCCCCAAGGAGGCTGTGGATGCCCCATCCCTGAAGGCATTCAAGGCCAGGCTGGATGTGGCACTGGGCAGCCTGGTTTGGTGGCTGACGACTCTGCACATAGCAGGAGGGTTGAAACTTGATGATCGTTGTGGTCCATTTCAACTCAGGTCATTCTATGGTTCTATGATTCTATGATATCCTCCATTGGTAAGTTGGGAATAGTACATGAAATACCAGAAAGGTACAAAAAGGCAAAAATGGTGTCCATCTTTGAAGAAGTGGAAAAGAAAATGGGGATTTTTAATTTTTTTAAGGTAATTTATTATTTTAAAAAAATAAGTATGTAGCAGTTATAGCATCACAATTGACAGTTGCAGGTAGGCCTATATTTTTCTTAGTCCAAACCAATGGTTTACATTAATTGAATAGCATGCATGGTTGAGCTGGTTGAACTGGTCTTTTCCCTCATTCTAAATTCCGGAGTCATTCCTTATATCCTGCTATCATCCCTAATACAGTATTTATTATTATTTTTTTTTTATCAGCTCCTTGTAGAAGGGAAATAACCTGTGGCTTAATGTTATCATCAGAGAAAGTAAATGTTTCTGTTACTCAGTATTTTTTTTCTTTAACTTAAGGAAGTTTTTATTGCTTCACTAGTGCAAGGATTAAATAAAATGAAATATGAAGAATGAAAGATGGAGGAAATACAGCTCAAAATTAATAAAGTAAGTGATACATGTCAAACATTTAAAGGATCTGTTTGTTAAAAGACTTATGGCACATTTTTTTCAGATAACAGGGTGCCTGTGTTCATGTGTTCACTGAGATATCCTCATCAGCCTTTCTGCTGAACCTCAGCACAGCTACATTCCCTTGTTCCAGCAATACAGTAAGTAAGTGCATTATCTGTTGAAACTGGGATGGCCAAGAACAGACTTTTTGCATAGAGTCATAGAATAGCCTGGATTGAAAAGGACCACAATGATCATCTAGTTTCAGCCCCCCTGCTACGTGCAGAGTGGCCAACTACCAGACCAGGCTGCCCAGAGCCACATCCAGCCTGGCCTTGAATGCTTTCAGGGATGGGGCATCCACAACCTCCTTGGGCAACCTGTTCCAGTGTGTCACCACCCTTTGTGTGAAAAACGTCCTCCTTTTCTGCCTGTTTGTGTTAACTATATATTCTTGTTATTGTTGTTAAAAGAAACTTGGATATTTTCAGTACGTATTACATTTTTCATGGGGTCTTAATTAAGGACCTTAGTCCTGTTTTTTTTTCTATACCCTTACATGTCCTTAAATTGACCGTAAAGGTTTTCTAGATGGGGATCAAATTTGTTTGTTTATTGGCTGTCTGTGGAAGATACAGCTGCTCTGCACCTCACCACAGGCAATGCAATCAAGTCATTATGCAAGGCAGACAAACTTATTTTCATAACGAAATTGGATTGTGTTTTGAAGTTTAACCTAATTTGAATCTTTAGAGCAGAAACAAGTAAATTTAGTACTTATCTCCACTTGTTTTTCTTCTCTTTTTATTTAACAATTTAGATCAATTTTCTATGCATTTTTATTTTCTGTATCTATTTTGGTGACTAACAAGAACTTTTCATCTGTAAATAATTATTTGATCTTTTGACACTTGGAAAGGAGAAAGCTCTCAAGCTTGAGAAATACCTTTTCTCATATATCTTTTCATTGCTTTTGGTTATGCACTTAAAAATTGGTGTTTCCATCCTGAGTTGCATTTCCCAGGAATGTTTTAGCTGACTAATGAGACAATAGTGAAGCGAAGAAAACATTTTAAAGCTTGAAATACACAACCAGAAATGTAGTAGTAGCAAAATTACAGCAAAAATTATTAGACAGATTAAACTATGAACCAGAGCCATCTCCTCTCCTCAGGTTAGTAACCTCCTTGCCACAGATAGAAGAGACATACCATGCTGTTGACTCTGAATAAATATATATTTTAATGATTTTTTGAAGAAATTCTTTTTTTTTTTTTTTTTCTTCATAAAATTCCTGTGTAATTGAATGAAAAGAACACAAATGAAAGGGGAAAGAACCAAGACTCTGCAGGCTAATGCAAATGTAAGATTTGCTTTTTACTGACTTGGGAATCCATACAATATTGACTTTCAGTAGCATTAATTTTAGGTTGGTAAACAAGCATACACTCATAAGCAAAGCAGAAATTGTATACAGTAAGAAATCTGTACAGAAGATGTATTAGGTACACAGGACTCATTGGTTACCTTTGACAGAGGTTTCAGGCTTCTATGAGACCCCTTGTAGGTGTTCTCCAAACTGAAACACATTTTTCTTTCCTGCTCTTTTGTTTATTTATTCTATTCCCAGCTAAGAAGCTTGCATGGGATTCAGAAATTCTTGTGTTGTCTGCCTTATGTGGCTCTGGAGATGGATTTTTTCTTGAGCTTATGTACAGTATAAAAGAACAGCATAAAGAAGCAGCTGGGAACACTGTGTGAATCATAAGATAAATATGTGGGTCGCTCCAAAAGTAATGCCTCCATGGCATTTCCATGGAAATCACAACAGATACAAGGAGCACAATAACACTATTTGATAGAACAAATTCTCAGCTACAAAATACTATTTTTCAACATAATCAACACCATTAGCTATGCATCTTGGTAGCAATCTACTCCAGATAAGTGCTCAACTGCTGCTGTCGCCATTGCTGAATCGCAACCACTCATCACCTCATTGTGCTCAAATCCACTGTTTGGTCTCCAAAAACTTTCAGCAATTGTCAGTGAACATCAATGGGTGTCATTTTTTCCACATGGAGGAATTCCATACACCCCTTTTCTTAATACACACATTCATGTCAGTAGCCATTGTGTCAGACTGCCCTTCTGCTGCCATTCTCCACATGGCAACTAAACATGAAGCATTATTGATGGGAAGGTTCATCCTCTACTGCCATACTACCAACATTTGCTTCTGACATCATAGGCTAACATAGTAAAATAGAAGGCATTGAAGTAACCCTTGTGTTTATGAATTTAATAAATTATCTATAGTGTTATAATTACTTGAAAGAATTAAGCTGAACGTAGTAAGCTGATGATGGAAGGAAAGGATTTGTTTATAAAGCAAGTTTAGAAAGATGAAACGTACTTTAGGCTGAGAGAGAATTCCAGCTAATTTTTCATATATTTTCTACATTGTCGGAGTTACATGTCTATTAGAGAGTGAACCAAGAGTCTAGCTTTATTCGCATAACCGATTGGATGTCTTTAATAAAGATCTTTAGTTGCTCTTGTGCTAGTCCAGCTTTGTGACAGTGATATCAGAGAAAATTCATGTCCCATTAATCTCTTTACATTATATCCATTCTGTGGCACAATAGGAGTTTCATCAAGTTTTTTAATCGTTAATTTTTATGAGAGTAGATGGTTAGCCTTGTTCATTTTTTTTTCTTTCTCCTTGGCTTGGTTTGAAAAATATAATGAGGTACAGCAGAGAGTGTTATTAATCTATTTAAGAGGAAATTAATTTGACATGAAGTGCCTTTGTTTAGAAGAACGCAACTGCTTTGTCTTGCATTCTTTGGGCTCTGTGCATTGAAAATTTATCCTTTTGACAAGATTTAATTAAAGTCATTTCCACATACATTTGAATGTTTTACAATTTCCTAACAAACAGTATCATTACTAGTGGCCACAATTTTTGTCATGTAGCTGCCTTTATGATACCATAAACTGGTTGTTATGACTTCCCATTATGAGCCAGGAGGAGGAGAAGATATAGATTAGATGATATGACATGGAGAGGAAGTTTTATATTCTGAATGTGCCATTTAGTACATAACAAACTTTAGGCAGGAAGTACAAGAAAATATATTCACAAACCGTTTTTGAATGAGGATGAAATCAATACTTTTTTAAATGTATTTATCTCTTTCAAAATTGAATTATTTTTACTTTTTTATCTGGTCTTCTGTGGAGTGATGTCCACTGCTGCTCATTCCCTTGCAGAACAGAACCAGATCTGTGCTCCAGCAGTGCTGGCACTTGCCACAGTGAAGTACTCTCCCCTTACAAATATTGATTCAGCTCCCACTATTTCCCTGTATTTTCCCACCAATCGAGTTAATATTTCTCTGCCACCCAAACTTCTTCCATGATGCATCTAGTCCATGTTCAGAAAGGACCAACTTTTCTTCAACCCACTGCCTAAGTGCATTTCCTCTGCAGCCCTGCTTTCAGCAGTTCCCCTAATTCCTGCAGCCATTTGATGTCTTGCTCCAAAACTGTTTTTCCTAGCCTGGACATCTGACACTAGACTACAGCAGAAAAAAAAAAAAAAAAAAAAAAAGAGGAATGGACCTCCTATGTCTTGTTATTTCACCATGGCAGAGAGTGGAGGGAGAAGATAGCAGAAAATTCTGGCTGCTTTTGTCCCTAACTGAATACTTCACCCCTATTGCATGTTCTAGGCAAATATAGGTCTCTTGAGGCAGCCACAAGATAAAAAACTTCCGGTGAATGGAGTAGCAACTGAGACAGATGGAACAGAAAAGAGCAGAGATTGAATGATATTTTCTTGGAGTTTTTCTCAGAGTTTGGAGAAGAATTGCCTCCTACATTGAGAACTCTGAAATATACTTACGGAAACATTGCCTTGATACTGCTGTGACAACTTAGCAGATTCAAAAGGGCTGTTTGAGCTACACAGCCCCGATTGGGGAGTGAATTTGTTGACATTCTACCTTTCTTTTTTTATGTGTCTGGTCTGGAGTGTGACATGAGCATGTGAGATAATTATCTCTGCTGTGGACACACTATAATAAACAAGGTGATTTATGGCATGAATACCAACCTGCAGTAGTCTAGCTTGTAACCCCGATGTCCGTGCCAGAAATAAAACATCACAGATTGTATATATATATTTCATTTCAGTTGGTGACTAAACAGCCTTAAATAGACTGGTTAGTGGAAAGGTCTGAATTTAAAGATAACTCCAATGGCTTCAATATTTATCAGTATGAAAAAATATTGTGTGTGTATAATATAAGGTGTTTCTGTTCTGTTGACACTTGTTGGTAACAAGTAACTTCATATTAAGTGTATCTACAGAGATTACAGAAACATCAAGGATATTTGAGTGTATATCACAATCTAACATTTCATTTTCACATTTTTATATCAGAAAAGAACTTGAGAAAATAATGGGTGTTCTTCTCTTTATACCTGCAGAAAATAAGCTACAGTGAATCCTACACAAATTTCACAAACTGTCAAGACGATGCTGGGAGGAGAATCCAGCTTTCCACTCCAGTGCTCTGTACCCTGGTCTAAGGTCTTTCATTTCAAAGGCATGTAGACTACAAATGAGATAAAAATTTATATTCCTTGTAAATTCAATGTTTCTATTGAAACAGTTGAAGGCAGAGGAAGAAGGGATAGAAGCAAAAGCTTAAACTTGAACAAAAATGGCAAGGTAAATTCTTTTAGTTGTAATTTGAAATTATATACTGATTTAAGGTGAAAAACCTGATAAACAGAATATGCGACTATTCAAAAAACAATTTGTAGCTACAGAGTATAGTTTTGTATATAAATTATGATAATGCAAAAGTCAAACCATAATGCTTTGCTTTACATCAAACTGAAATAAATCAGTTATGATGCAATGCTACCACCACCACCAACAACAAACCACCACCGTTAAATACTTCATGGCTGAAATGCAGATGGCTTTTTCTATTGACATTATTGTTGTCTTGAAGGATAATGTACTACATCTGACAAAAAAATCTCACATATATTAATCCAGAAAAACAGATACATTTTGTGGAATGAGTCATCAGTCACTCTAAAAGAATATCTGAACTAGAAATATAATCAAAATATTTTTGGCATATAATTTTGTATTCTAAATTGTTCATTTTGCAAAACAAGACTATACAAAATTTAGCACATACAAATTTATATTTTAAGAAGTTATAGTTATTCATATATTGGACTACAAGGGGATAGATTTGCTGAGACCGTGTCTAATATCTTTAGAACAGAAATGTTTAAACTTCGTTTGGAGTGCAACCATAAGGAAAGCAAATAATTGTAATGCATTTGCAAACCACAACATAGAGCTGAACAAACTAAGTTTCCTTTTATGAGTGTGAGAATTACAAATCTCTGCCTTGAACTATATAAAGTTTTCTTCCTTTGTTCTTTGCCCAGCATTTCTGATATTGCTTATACCAAATTATAATGCACATTTCTCTATAATCAGTGATGCATAATTTATTTTGCCATGCTCATAATTGTGTTTTTCAAGCATGCTTATTAAAATATGTACAAAACATCTCCCTATAAGATATACTATTCAGGATTTGATGATAGAAATTTATATAGAAGTGAAGCAAAAATGGTTATAAATTTGTTAATAGTATTTTCAATTTATAACAGTAGACTTCAAGGCACAAAGAAAGCTTTAAAATACTTAAATTTAATGTATGAATAAAAACAGTAAAAATTATATAAAACTTAGGGGATATCTACCTGGCTTTTAGGAATGTGAATCTGTTGACTCAACGACAAAACCCATATTTTTTCCTTACTATCCTTGATTGTATTGAAGACTTCTAATACGAAAAATAGTGTAGGAAGACAGTAATCTTATGTAATAAACAGAAATATTGGATAGGGGTCAAACCCAGGTCATCATTGCAAGCTTTAGAGTTGAAGATGGTTTTACTAAGGAGATTAATGCTAAGTATTAATGCAGTGAATTTAAAACTCTGTTTTATGTATTTCTTTATTTTATTATAAATATAAAAGCTACATTTATACTATTAAGCTGAACAAGAACAGGACAATGGCCAAACACAGTGGAGGTTGTTGCAACCTAGGAGCAAGACCTTGCACTTGGATTTGTTGAAACCTATGAGGTTCTCCTGTACCCACTGCTTGAGCCTGCATGTGTCTCTCTGGATGACATTCTGTCTACTGGGCATGTCAACTACAGCACACAGTTTGGTGTTGTCCTCAAACTTGCTGAGGGTGCATTCAATCCCACTGTTAATGCCATTGACGAAAATATTGAAGAGCATTGGTCCCAGTACTGACCCTGAGGGACACCACTTGCCACTGATCTCCATTTGAGCATTGAGCCATTGACCACCACTCTCTGGTATGATCTATCTCACAGCTATTTCCTTGTCCACTGAACCTGTCTGATCCATATCTTTCCAATTTGGAGAGAAGGATGTTATAGGGGACCGTGTCAAACGCCTCACTGAAGTCCAGATAGATGAAATCAGTGACTCTTCCGTTGTCCATTGATGCAGTTACACCATTGTAGAAGGCCACTAGGTTGGTCAGGCAGGACCTGCCCTTGGTGAAGCAGTGTTGGTTATCCCATATAACCTCCTTGACTTCCATGCACCTTAGCATAGCTTCCAGGAGGATCTGCTTTGTGATCTTCCCCTCTTGGCACAGTGGTGAAGCTGACAGATAAGTAGTTCCCTGGGTCATCCTTCTACCTTTCTTAAAAATGGGTATGATGTTGCCTTCTTTCCAGTCGACAAGAATTTCACCTGACCACCATGACTTTTCAAATATAATTGAAAGTGGCTTGGCGACTACATCAGCCAATTCCCTCAGGACTCTGGGATGTATCCATCAGGACCCATAGACTTATGGATGTTTAGGTTGCTCAGATGGTCATAAATGTGATCTTCACTTACAGCAGGAAGGGCATTCCTCCCCCAGTCTCCACCTTTTACCCATCCACTCAAAGTGTGTGTATTGATTCTCCTTGGTTAGCACTAGCCCAAACATTGACATTTTTGGAGATACTGTAAGTCAGAAACCATTACTAAAAGACAGTATGTATAAAGCCACCTTACCTTAGGAGTAAGAGTGTTGTTTAGGATAAAATAAACTGTAATACTTAGGATTGAAATACAGACCCTCATGAATTGTATTTACTAGTGAAGTTATAGACAAGGTGGCTAAATTTTAGATGCTTCTGCCTGCATTTTAACCTGGATTAAAATGTTGGTTGGATTAAAATAATAGGAAGAAAATTTATGTTTTAGCATGGGTTCCACAAAAAATGACAGAATGAGCGGCAGCCTGCTGAGGGCTCCTGAACAAACCCAAGCCTAACTCTATGCGATGCTTTGGTAATTACTACTGGCAGCTTCTTTCCATCACTAAATGCTGCCTTACATCATCTCTTTAAAAAATTATTTCAGGAAACATGTCTAAAATGCTAAAATAATGCATAAATAAGAAAAGCAATTATGAATATATATTTTTTGGAAGACTTGGTGATAGTGTTCTGCTTGTTCATTTATGTGTGCAAGGAGATGGAAAATATTCACTTCTATGTTTGAAGGAGCACAGTGTCATGAAAAGCAGGGATATTAGCCATGATGTGATTGCCAGAAATGATTGCCATTCCTACTGAAACTTGAGGTAGCCCATTTATAGCAGGCTTGGCATTGCTCTGCCTTTGCAGGAGTTATCAAATGCTATGTATCTGTCTAAACTTGTCATCCACTACTTTGGAGAGGAAAAAAAAATACCTCTAGAGAGCAATAATCTCCTCATTGATGAGGAAACGTAGATGACTAGTTTAATTAGACTTTAATTAACAACCTTGCCAAGTTCTCTGTTTCTCACCAGGGAAAACAACAGATATATTTACAGTCCAATTTAGCCAAACACAGCACATATTTAAGGGAATCCCTGTTGAGGCTCTTAAGCACATGATTAAGCCACACTGAATTTAATGAAATCTATAGATATCTGGGAAGCTAAGAAAATGTGGAAAGACGCTTTTGAAGAGTGTTTCAGCCAGGAACCTTATGAGATTCACTTCACTGCTTTTCTTGCCATAGATAGAAAAATGAATAGATGTAGTATTTTGTCTGGAGTCCTGCTGTTTTTCATCTAAATTTGCCTTCTGTTACTTATCTATTGTTACAAAATCCAGTGTCAAGGGCATTTTTTTTTTTTTATTTTACATTTTTGTTTATGTTTATAAGCTGGTTTATTTCTTCAAAGCATATAATCAACAAGAACTGTTAAATATCCATCTAAATTTCTCTTCAAACGTATTCAGACTTCTGTATGCTTCTTCACATCTGTTTTTTAAGGTCTAGTTACTTCAAAATTTCCATATCAAAAAATCTCCTTTCTCGGTCTACTTTTCCATTGACCTAAACTTTATCTCAAAAGCAGTAAGATCAGATTTAGATGCTGGCAATGAATAATGTAACCATGTTTCTCCTAATTCTGCCCTTTCTTCACATTAGGAACTGCCATCAGTTATTTTATATATTGTTATACTATTATCCTTACAACTCATTTTCCTGCTTGCCTATCAAGCAAATCAATTTACTGATATATTTCTATAAATGTCAATGTAGAATTATTTAGCTCAAGTCTCTGCTCATGAGCCAAATTTCTTTAATGGATTCGTCCTTTAATTTTCTTTTTATCATAATAATTTTTGTCTATTTTTGGGCCAGATAGTTTAAAGGAAATCATCATTTATTTTTGGTTGCCAGGAATATTTCTGTTGTCACTAGAAGCTTAATAAAACCTAGAAAAGTACTTTGCTTATTTGGCTTAGATATGAGCAGCAGAAATGCAATTTCAGATCTTTGACTGCACTTCCCAGAAAATATCAGAAATTCTGGAATATATATGAAGAGTATTTGGTAACTTGGTCCAAAATGCCTGCTCATACTTAAAAATGTTTCTAATTTTATATTTAAGCAGTAGATAGAAATATGTGAAAAAAAAAAAGAAAAAAAGTTTTTTTTTTCTGTTTGTTTTAAAGAAATTGCATGCATAATTTACATGATTAATTTTTCAACCTTCATGATTTTTAAAAATCTGAATGCGAAGATGAATTTAGCATAGTAAGTAATTCAATTTTGCTGTCATCTCACAAGCAACAGCAGTGTGATATCCTGAAAGACTAGCAAGTCTACAAACATAGATGCAAATTGGTGGTAGTGACAAGAACTGACAATCAGTGTCTGTGATAAATGTAGCACATTATGAAGGAGGCACAACAGGATCCTCTGGCACAATAATAAATAATATCATTTTCTGTGGCATCAGATTTAGTCAATATATGGACATTCACAGAAAAAAAAATCTATAAAAAAGGTAATTTAAGTATGCACTAGCTCTCAAAAGTAATTTTTACTTTTGCATCTTGAGCAGGCTGTATTAAGCAGAAGCCAGGAGTGGTGCTAATAAAGACAAAGAATAATTTCTGGATTGCCCTCTGCTAAATAAACTATATCATATTACAATGCACAAGCACACGGAATGAGAAAACATATTTTCATCAGGGCAAAATGAGGAGGAGGAGGACTTTTTGGTTTAGAAAGGCATGAAGAGAGGGTCATAATATTGTGTAGTCTCCATTCCATTGGAGGAAGGGGAAATTACAGCACAGTAACAAATTTACCTGACAAAGATAAGAAAAAGTTTATTTTAATTTGAAAAAGAGAAGCCAGGGAGAAGAAGAAATATGAGATATATAAGGTAGGAAGCTGAGATAAAGGTTTTTTAGCATTTTGTTATTTTAACAATGTTAAAATATTAACATCCTACTTCCAGAGAGTTGCTGGCTTGAGAGTTCGCACTAAAGGATTCAGGACAGGCAGGTAAGTCCCACCACACTGAAGCCCAAATTCAGTACTTCTGGCAACATCCTTCTGGACTAACAGCTGGAATCCCTACCTGTAACAAACAGCTCTTACAGTAAAAGCAGATGATCGTGCTGATCAACTCAATCTTGCTTAGGGGCCTACATGCACAGGACATTTAAGTGCCTGCTATAGTGGTAAACCTCCTTCACTATGTTACTGTTGTTTCGCTGTCTATTATCATGTTCAAAGGCACACTGGAAGCAGAAAATGCACAGGAATACAAAACGTTTATTTGTTTGCTAACACAGGTAACAAACACACCCTTGTGCTGCTCCTTGGAATAGGCTGACCAATGGTGCTGGGTTGCCTTGCTTTTTTCTGCCTTTTTCCCATCCTGACAGGAATTCATCCCTCTTCACATCAATCAGTATTTTCCCACATGGATTCTCTCAGCTTCTACCATGTACCCTACATGTTTTCATGCACCTTATTTTGTGCATTTCTCTGTCTGTTTGTACTGAACTCATATTCCTCATTTATACTGGCTGCTTAGTTGCTTTGGACATCTATAAATCCATTCTGGTGTAGATATTCTGACCTAGGATAGTGCCTTAGTTTTTTGATGCAGTTTCTTTCTAACCAGTTCTTACCTAGAGTCCCACAGTCCCAGTGACCTGGTTTCAGTCACACATATGCTGTTTGTTTCTGGTACTCATTAGTGCCTTGATAAAGTTGTGTAGAATCCATTGTCACTAGAATGACAGCATTACAAAGAAGGTTTTTATGCACCATTAACAATGGAGTTTTATTGGCGGTGACTTTCCTATTAAGTGCTTTTTAGAAAAATTCTAATGAGTGACCTCTATTGAAAAAAAATGAATAATTTTTTCTTTGTCTAGAATGAGTCCATTCTCATTTCCCATTTAACCATTCAATTTCCTTTGTGATATTTTCATACATTTCTACAAAGCTCTTTCTGACATAGTATTTCTACCCATTCAGACACTGTAATTTGCATTTTCTTTCCCTACTAGTTGCACTATTTTACCATTTTAATTCATTTAATTTAATTTCTTTTCAATTTAATTCTATAATGATCAGAGGAAGTCTCTGATGACCAAGAGGATGTTTAAGAATGTCCAGCCTGTCCTCATTATGAGGAAATTTACCTGACTGATCTATTTTGTGATGAATTGACAGCCTGGTGCTGTTTTTGGCCTGATCTCCCATGATATCTCTACAGCCAAATTTGTGAGATATAGTTTGTAAAATAGATAGAAGTCTGGTTGGTGAGGAGGATCTGGAGGATTAAACACCAGGTACTGAATACTCAATTTCTATGAACTCTGGGGACTTTATTTTTAATTAGCTCTCATCTGATCAAGAGTCTGTGTGCTTCGTAACAACAGAAACGTGGCCACCACTGTGATACACCTTCTAGATATTTATAATATAATACATAATATAATACATCTTCTAGATTTTTTTCATCTGAGAAGAGTGAAGTTTACCTGCTCAGATCGGCACTTCAACAAAAAATAAACCTAAGTAAGTGGGAACAATGTGGAGATTGGCTTAAAACAGTAATGTAAGTTATCTCATGCTACGCAGAAACATATTGAGCTATTTTTTTCTTTTCATTTGAAGGATTTTTTTTTTTTTTTTCTGAAGACACAAAGTCTTCATATTTTTATGTGCCATCAGCCCGGTTCAAAAACCAGGCTTGTTTTTCATTCATTAGTTCCTTCTTTCCATACTTTTATTTATATTTTTATCTGTTTTTTTCTTTACACCTTGACTTATTGTGTCTGTAAGAATTTGATTTTGTTTTCAGTTTGTTTTCCAAAGGTAATGTAAAAACTGTTCAGATACTTGTAGTCACTTCACAAGCAACTAGGCAGTTGAATTGAATGTAGTTCTGCAACTTCCCTGAGACATACTGAAGGACTGGTATATTGGAAAAAGTTTGTAAGTTGTATGGATCGTTTAGTATTGAAGTTCAGGACACAAGTATTTGTAAATCACTTCAGTTTCTCATGAGATCTATGTAAAAGAAAAGAACTTTGAGAGACAATGAGTAGAAAGAACATGTATATAATAGCTCAGGTTGTATTTAATCAGTTAGAAAACTAGTGCTTGCTGCACTTTACAGTACTTTGAACTTGTGTGATATGGTAATAGGTATCCAGCTCATCTGTGAAATGATAGCATCATACTTGTGATTTTTATTTTGTCAAACAATTGTTGTTTTCTTTACTCTAAAGAGTATTTCTCTTAGAAATGCTCAGGTATTTTACTCTATGCTTTGCTGATCAACCGTATGCTTCAGTACTTACCTCTTCTTTTGGGTGAGGTATAGGGTGAGGGTGAGGGTATAGAAGGGGACATAGACTTTCCTAAAAAAAGAAAAACTAATGAATTAGAATATCATTAAATGTTCAAATATATATTTTTAAATTATTCAATTAATTTATGCATGCATTCTTTTCCTCAAATAAAGAATGAGCATTAGCTATTGTTGAGAAGATGAAACATTTGATCAGTACTCATAGTCTGAGGGGAGAAGAAAGAGGACAGATTATGGTTGTCAGGTAAGTCTTAAACATGTCGTTGCTGCTGATACAAAACCTTGTTTTCTCCTTTCCTCACTGTCAATATTTGGATAGATTTTCCTGATACTTTCTTTCAGTCTTGGAAACAATTCATTACACACAAGAATTCATAACATATTCATCATCTTTAACAATGAGGAATTTTGCCACTGATTAACTGGAAGTTCAAAGAAGTAATAAATGAAAATTCAAGCAATTCCCCATGTACCTTCTTTTGATACCTACAAAAATTGTGATTTATTAGAGAGAGATTTTTCATTTTAGAAAGGAACCTGGTTGTGCCTCTTACACCATGTTCCTTTAGAAATCTTTCTACATTTAATGATTAATTTAATCAGTGCTCCTGTTACTCAGGAAGATGTAATTCACAGATCAGCTATATTCCCTCACTTTTGAAACCGGTCCTCTTTAAATTAAAATACTGGCTCTAGTTTTGACAGCTATGAGCTATCACAACCTTCACAAGAACTTTTTGGTGTTATATCTCTATTCTATGAAAATATTGAAAATTAGAGTTTGTTTAGATTATTAGCTTTTTAGGGTTTACAAAGAAATTACAGCACTGAATTTCTGCCTGGGTTTAAGATGCTCCTCTTTGAGGGATGATAAAAACTGAGGCATTATATAAAAATTTACATCCACAGAGTACATTCTATCAGTTACTTCCTATTTACCTTTAAATGATTAAAATATTTTGAATGAATATCATATTTCTTCTCATTATTGACCATGGTACTTATGTTTTTGATCACTGACAGGAACTTCTTCAAAAAGTGAATGGAGTTATTGTTTTTATTACACCATCTAAATAGGTGTGTTAGGCAAGGGGAGATATGAAAAAAAAATAGGATTTCATGCTTTGCATATGAAATATGAAGGCACAAAACTTTGCTCAATATCACAGGAAATGTTCCTTGCACATCTGACAATACAATCCTTCAGTCTGGTACCTTACCTACAAGGCTATCAATCCCTGCACTTTCAAAGCTGTGTTGTATGTTTCTTTGATAATCATTAGAAGACTATTTCAATGTTTTACTGGAAAATAAAATGTTGAGTGTCAGGTTTTCTCATAAATAAAAAAAGCACTAGAAAGGAAATTATAAGAATTAAATCTTTAGATTCACATTTTTCTTCAAATGTGCAATACTGTGCCTTGAGGTGTATTGATTATGTTCCATTGTGTAACATTAATTTTATGACTTCATCATTTTTCATTTAAAGCATGTAAAATAGGATTGCATTTCATAAAAATGTAATAAGAATTAAAACAGCACTGAAGAAGGCTAAATAGCTTTGTCTGATAATTTTATGAACATTGATAATTGGGAATTTATTTGAGCAACTAATCAAAAATGTTGAGCAGTTAATTCTGCTGCAGACTATGATTGCAGGAATCAAGAGAAAAAAAAGGAAAAAAAACAGCAACAGTAACTAATTAAGCAGTCTCCTCTTGAATGTCCTCTTGCGATGTTATTTAACATAGAACAAAATATTGTCTCTATGACAAAGCAATAGATTTTAGAAAAGAATTTTAAAAAGCATGAATTTGTGGGAAAAAAAAAAAAAAAGAAAGACAACTTGTCTTTTGGCACCATCTGTTTTATAAAGAATCTTAATTATTATAATATAATAGAGCGAAGCATGCTACCTGAGCAATTTTTTGGAGCACCACTCAGCATTTAGGGAAAACAATAATCCAAAACCATCAGGTGCTCTCTAATATTCCCATTTTCTGAGTCATTGAAACTCTAACATTCTCAGTTGGTTGGGATATGCTTTGTGGGAATTTTGACTTTGAGTCACTATGAGGAGCACATCTCCTAAGCAGCAGTGTGACTATCAGTGTTGTAGGATCTACTTTCAGTAGTTTGGTAACTGTGAAAGACCAAAACAAACAAACAAACCCTTAACCACTGTATTTCCAGTCTCTTTTCCTTTTTTTTTCCTTTTTTTTTTTTTTTTTTTCCCTTAGTTATCCTACCACTTATGTATCTAAACTGTTGTTGTTACTGTGCTTTCTCAGCACAGTGAAAGAGAGAAACACTGTGATTCAGGGATATTGTCACATTACAGTGTGAACCCATTACAATTCCACTAAAATGTCTAATGTTTTTCTTCATAAATTCTACATCATTAGCTGAATTACTAATCTATAAAAGACTTTGGAAGAAGTCAATTTGAGGCTTTCATAGTCAATTAATAAAATAAAAAAAAATCCGTTTTCCTCTCTCTCCTGATGCATTTAAAACAATTTGAAGTTGCAGCTGAAAGTTAAAGCTGGTCGTCTGTCTTTGCTCGTTAGTAGATAACAAATCTGTCTAACTACAATATTTCTGGTGAACCATACACCATACCATCACCTTCATATAATCTACCGCTTTCTATGTCCTGCATTATTAGTGATATTGCATGTACGGACCATACAGTAGTGACCTGCTCTGCTGGTCATAAACAAAGTGAAAGAAAATGCACTTGGTTGCCATTGTTGTGCACCACATTGACAGATCTATTATGTTTTCTTAATATCAAGAAATCTGATTCCCAAAGCAAAAAAAAAAAAAAAAAAAAAAGACACATTTTCCCCTGGGACATAGGAAGTTGAATTCCCTCATGCTGATGAATGGATTACCCACAAAAATAAGCCTCTTTGTATTCTTTCTGAATGGTAATGGCAAGGTGCTGTGCTTTCTGATGGATTCAATGCTTCATGTGCCATTTAATATGCTCCCAGTATGCTTGCCAAGCTAAGCTCTCTGTTTTGTCTGTGGGTGACAAAGAAGTTTAGAAGATAGGGGAGTGTATAAAATGTTTGCTTAGGAATTATTAGAACATTAGACAGAGCAACAGTCTTAAAGTCTCCTGTCTTTTAATAAGGAAAGAAAAGGGGACTTTTTTTTTTCCTGTCTTGACTTAATGTTTCAGTTTTTCAACCATTTCTTTCTCATCTCGACTGAAAACACAGAAAAGGTTGTAGTTCTAGCAGTGACCCATAGCTCCCAAGATCAACAACCTGAGAGATTTCTGAAAAAAAGAAAAAAAAGTGACTTATTAAAATGAATCCAGAGACCTTTTAATGTTGAAAAGATGGGGAGCTGGGGAACGATGGCAGGGTTTGAAGAAGAGAGAAGAGAGGTGCTTTATGCAGGATGGAAGAAAACCTGCATCAAATATGGGTGACTTGGCAAATTTGGATTAAGTGTTACTGCCAAGTATTGTGACTGTAACGCTATTTTAGGGATTTCTGCATCTTCTACAGTAAGTGGTATGACAAATAAATGTATAAAGAGATTCATTCTGAGTGTTCCAACATTCTGTCACTGATGGTAAATAAAGAACTGCTCTGCGCAAGACTGACAGTCTTATGCATTTACTAGGGACTGATTTAATGCTCTATAATTAAGTGTAAAATTGGAAAAGAGGAAAATGTAATGATGAGCAAAATTTCATAGCTAGGTTTCTGAATTGCCAAATGCTTCAGAAGGCTGCAATTTCACAGCAGGATTTGTTCCAGAAGTGGAAATTGGACATAAATATTTCCAGAGAGTGGAAATGTAAATTAAAAAAATAATAATAATCAAGAAACATACTTTGTTCTAATGAATTCTCTATCAATAATTATGAACTAATCATGAAGCTATGGTTTAGAAATCAACCTATGAAAAAAGATCTTTAATGAATTAACTTCAGTTGTAAATCTGTATCTGAGAATATTTCAAACAGGTGGTCAATTTTGGTGCATTATTTCATGGTAATTGCACATGAAAAGCATTGGGTATGTTGGCTGCTGAACAAGAAACAATGTGACTATTACAAATCAGTATTTTTCAGGTATTATATAAATACTTTAGCTCCCAAACACATCTAATGTTGCTTATTAATAGCACATTAATCTATTTTTTTAAATTTGTTTTTAATCAATGGACTATATTTTGCATCAGTCATCTCTAGATTCTATACTCAGCAGGAAGTTTTAGGGCAGAATGTCTGACTCTTCCTTTGTTGTTGAACTAGCTGTACTCCGGGGGACATAGCGGATACTATGTCTGTAAAAGGAAATCAGTATTCTGCACTCATATAATTGGTTTGAAGACACATTTAAAGCTTTGAAATGGCTTTGGGAAGAAGTAGGGTTAGCACTGAACATGTGCTATGAATATTAACATTGACTGTATTTTTCTTATAAGATATAAGAGTAGTGGAGACTTTAAGACAAGCAGAAAAATGAAGAGTGATTTTGAAGACACACAAATAAGACAATCTGCTAGAGCCAGTTACTGACTCAATAACGAAAACAAGAGCTCTTTCTTAAGAGAATTCCTGCTGATATCAGGAGTAAAATGTATTTGAAACTCCTGTCAAACTAAAAGGCTTTGGCACAGAAAAGTGCTGATTATAGGTGTTAGTGATTGACCGGAGTCTATGCTTTTTCTGTTAGATTAAAAGTCTGTTACTGATGGACAGAATGATGGCCTTGCTTCACTGTTGGACTAAATAGCAGCTAGTTTTAGGAGCCAAACTTATTATCTAGTAGTTAAGTTTCATGAACGTGTCTGAGATTGGAAGCATGTGAGAAGGAAAACACTACATGGGGCAGAGGTCTATTTGAGCCTGCCAATACATCACGAAAAATAAGTCCAGAAAAAAAAGAATGCCAGAAGATAAGTTTATAAATTAAACTGTTCCAGGTTTTTTTTGAAAGTAATTAAATGGATCAAAATGACCGATGGATGGGAAGGAAAACAAAAGTAAGGAGTGGACCAAAAGTAGAAATGCAAGTAATGTTTAATAGAGAGCTTTGTCAAAAGTCTGGATAATGGTGACCATTATTTAGAGTGGAGGATCAGTTTTGGTAAAAACCAAATGAAGGAATGTGGTTTTAGTTTGTTTTGTTTTGTTTTGTTTTTGTTTTGTTTTTGTTTTGTTTTTTACTTCTCATTATTCTACAGTGTTATTGAATAGCAATTGAATTATTGATCTTCTCCAAATGAGGCTGTTCTGACTGTGGTAGTAATCGGTGAACAATCTCCCCACCCTTATCTTCACCCATGAGCTGTTCCATTGTATTTTGTTTCCAGTCATACTAAAGCTGGGGAGACAGAGAATGGATTGGTGAGCAGTTGTCAGCCAGTCAAGTTTGGCCCACCAGAAATATTCATGAGAAGGTCAAACTGTATCTGACAAACAGTGTATGGCTCACAAAACAGCTGATGTGAAAACACACTGCAAACACTGCCTTTTTAATATATTTTTTAATATATTTTTTTTAATTTTCTTGTTTTGATACTTTGAATTCATTCTATGGTATTGAATGTATAAATGTCTATGATTATAACAATGGCCATTCATGCACTTGGACAGGGTAGTCCAGTACGCAAACCTCAAAAAATAGCTGTAATCTTCTTGTTGCTCATTTCTTAATATTATAGATGAAAGTTTCCAAAATATTCCGTATTCTGTTACATCTATGAAATATTTTATTTATTTAAGCTTTTACAGTGGATATTTATATTTATATAGGTAGATCTCATTTAAATAGAAACTTCTTAGTCCTTTTTTTTTTTTTTTTTTTACATTCTTATTTCTCAATGCTGCAAAAAAAAAAAAAAAGATAATTATTTAATACACTAGAGATTACTCTTTGGGAAAATTACTCTGTGCAAAGTAACTACTTAGTCATAGCAGCTTTTGTCTTACATTAGCGAATGTATATCTCTAAATCCAAAGTAGCAGCAGTTATTATAGTTATTATAATTGATGCTTTGTTTTATAAGAACAATTGAGCATATAATTCCCTTTTAACAATCCTGTGTTTAGCAAATATAAACTTAATTCTGTTTTAGTATCTTATCTGAGAACAGTCAACACCTCCTATTTTATAAGCAGAGAAAAGAAAGCATCAACCTGCAGGCTGTTGCATGAAGAGAGAGAATTCAATGTCAGGCACTGAATTAAATTACACAGCTGAACTAGTGGAAGAAGTTTAAGATAACAACTGATTCCAAGTATTTGCAAAGTCTACAGGCAAACATCTGGCTATGTTTTTGTCCTTTAGGTATGACATGTTTCTCTAAGAACAGAACCATCAAAAATCCCATAAGAGCAAACTGGCCTGGGAGAAAATTAGAAGGTAGGAGAAAAACATCATTATTCATCTTACCATGACTTTTTCTGCCACTAGGTTTGCTTGAAGTGAAATAATATTTCAGAATTCAATTCTGCTTACCTTAAAAAAGATTTTATTCTGTTTATTTTCTTGATACTTACTGCTAAGAGGAAACTATATGAGTACTTTCCAATATTTTTTGTGTGTTAACTTTCAGTGTACTAGGGCTATGAATAGTGATTCCCTTTAAAAACATCAACTACATTTACATAAGATAATGAGTATTTTTCTTACTGGAAAAAAAAAGAATAGTTGTAGTTTCTCATCAGAGGCTAGAGACCTTTAGTTACTGCAAACTCTTTAATGGAGTTCAAACTAGCATCTAAAATCCATTTTACCTCTCCCTTCAGTGCATTATTTACTTCTGCTGTATTTAACTTCCATGTAACACAAGATGACTCATGCCATTAACTGTACTTCATGGCTGGATAGAGTACTTCAACCTTTTTTTCCAGGAAAGAAAATCAGTAAAACTATGGCATCCACTTTAGCATATACAAACAAAAGTGTGGCCATCCACCTACATAGTACTGAATAGAATAGGCAGGCAGAAAAATGTAGTCAACATGTTAACTGTTCAGGTAGAGTCTATATAAAATACACACATCAATTAGGTGCTCATTTCCTTTGCAAGTAAGTTTTTATTTTACTCAAATATTTGAACATTTTATTATATTAATGATGAAGGTACTTAAATTTTGTTGCATATCTGAATTACTTCATGGTTTCAGGTGTGTAAGGGGGTAACAACAACATTCATGTAGTAATTAGGCTTTCTGATCAGATTGTGGTATGCCTTGTTTTTTATAGGCTGTTTTTAACTTTGTCCAAGGTAGAAATGAAAAAGATCAATTTACTTCATGTCTGCCAAGAAAATATGTATTATCATTTTTGATTTACCACTGAACCAGTACAAATGAGTCTCTGCTAAACTGCATAAAATTGCTATAAATCTCAATTTTCTTTGCAGATTTCAAGGGGAAATATTTCCAGTAAGTGCAGTCTACCACTACCTTTACAGTCCCTCCAGTGTGTTCACATCTCAGTGGAGTCCACATCTCTTCACTCCTATAGGCTCATGTTTCCTGAAAGCCTCAATCAACCAATTCTAATGCCTTTCTGCTCGAATACAGGCCCATGTCACTACCATATTTATTACCATATTTTCGGTGTATTGTATGCTTTACATACTTCAGACACTTGCTCTTTGTTTTGTGTTTTACTGCTTTTTTACTGCACTGTCTTGCCCAGCTCTGCATTTCTTTAATTGACCTGGAGAGTGTTTTTAAGCCCACATGCATGTTGATCACAAATACTTTGCTTTGCAGGATAAAGCATTATATATAGATATATAGAGCTCTCTCTATACCTACATTTATATATAGATATATCTACATATCTATATCTATCTATCTATCTATCTATCTAGATCTCTATATACTGTAGAGCTCCCAAAAATATAGGGGAAACTCTGTTCAAAGCATGAAACTCTGATCTTGAAAATGCACAAAACAGACAAAATATATGAAACTCTAGTCCCTAAGCTCCAGGAAACATCTACAAAGCATGTAGAAGTCCCATTCTAGATGTAAATAAAACAGCTGATGTTATTGCCCTGGCTTATTGCTTGCTGGCTTGAGGAGACAAGCCTTTTCCAATGGCTGGCAAAAGGACTGTTTGCTCCAAAGTTGCCATGCAGCCTATATACACCTATCTGGTCTGTTTTGTATGAAATTGTGAAGCTGTACTTAATTTATTTTTTTCCAAAGTATCAATCCAATAAAGAAGTAATGCATGGTTGGGGGAAGATACCATCTGTTGGATACGGTTTGCAAAGTGAATGATTAAATTTACAACATTTACAAGAAAATTTATTTTGAGCCAAAATTTGGGCTTTTAATCTATTTATTTATTTACTTTGTATTTAAAAAGGAATGTTTCAGGCATCCTTCAATTAAGTCAGAAATTTTCAGTTTTTCAAGTCAGAACTTGAAAATGTAAGATGAATTAGTGAGTAAGTGCTTGAGGCAGATATCCAGAATGCAAACTTTCACCTTCTCTGGTTAAAAGCTGTTTTAGCAAAGGAGATCAGCAAATGGAAACGTTGCCTCGCCTTTGGAAGTGAGTGATAACTGGTTGTGGTTTCAATATCTTTGGCAGTTAAGTAGAGTTAGAACAGATATTGCATATATGTTTTAAATTCATTGTATTTTTCATTGCCTAGATTCAAACTCAAAGATGAAATAAGTAATTTCATCTTCTGTAAGTACTGAGAAAAATATAAAACCTGGAATGTTTAAATTGCTTATCAGGAAACTGTTTTCTGACACTGAAATGTATTATGCTGCTGGATTGTCCCAGGAGGCAAATAGCAGAGGCTTAACTTCTTGGTCATGCTGCTAAACAGATGGAGGTCACGAAAATTCTGCAAATCATCTCTGCAAAGCAGAAACTGGGGAAGGTGATCTGAGAGTCATGTTCATCAATAAATACTGTGATTTTGTGATTCATTTTAATTTAACATAATGTGTAGTGCTTCATGTAGTAGTTTGCAATGTCCAGGCAGGATGACAGGCACTAACACAGGGGAAAAAAAATGAGCAGCAGTAAGAAAAAAACTTCTCCTGCTACTAATTAATCATCATATGATTTTTCTTCCAATGGCACCTTCTTTCCAACACTTACATATGGTGCTTATAAAACCAGTTAATTTGCAATAGCACATCCATACGTCTACATGTCAGACAGGTATTTTATTTTTGTAAGCTGGTGGCCAGGCTACTGTAAAAGAGTGTTCAAGATAAAGGTCACTGAAGAGGTATCACACAGTTTTACGTGAGGGAGGGCAGAGAAGAGCAAGTGTTCACTTAATCCTCCCCTCTCCTATTCAGTCCATTATTTGCAAGTTTTAGGGGCAGATGTGTAGTCTGGGAAGTTTTCCAAACTCATTTTTCAGAACATTAGGTGTTTTCAACATCAGGCACACTAAGCAAATTCCTCTTTGTAACAGTTTTGCCACTAGCATTGAAGATGAGCTGCTTTCTGCATGAAAATAGATGGCTGAGAACTTAGGCCAAACCAAACAATTTGTAGATAAAAACTACTTAGAAAATCTTTTAGGTGGTTTTTCTCTTGCCCCAACCTCTCTGTTCTACTTTGGCCTTTGAACACTTACATAAAATGTCTCATTTCAGGGAAAGTTTCTGAAAAAAAGAAGAAAAAAAGAAAAAAAAATAGTATCTGAAAAAGCTGAGAAAGATATCCAGAGTAATTCTGAGACTATTCTGTGTATAAGACAATGAATCACTTAGCCCAAGCTTTTGATCTGATCAAAGAGTTTCTAAATATCTGGACTTGTTATTACTTATGCTTGTTATTCTTCTACTTCAGTGAGGTTCTTTCAGTTTTTAATGGCTTAAAATAGTGGTTTATTTTCTTTCTCTACGAAGAAGGACAGAAACTTGAAACACTAAGACGTATTGAAATGGACTGTTGTGTTTAATTTTGCAGTAACATCTTTAGCTTTCCTTTACTATTGTTTTAATGAAAATCCATAGTGGAGTTCAGACTTTTTGCTGCAGAGCTCTTGAGCTAAGAGTGGACTCAGCTCTGTCTGCATTCAGTACAATTCAGCTGCTTTCCTGTTCTTTCAAGTAATATGTTGGATACGTTGTCGTCTGCTATTGTATATCATCTGATTGGTCTTATCTTATTTATTTCTACATATGTGTATGTAGAAATACATACGCAGGGGAGCAATATGGAAGACAATGACTATATAGAAGGGTCATGTTTTGTTAATCTTTTGTTATCTTTTTGCCTGGAAGTTTTGATTTTTTAGCTATTGTATTTTTTTTCCCTGATTTTCGGAACTGTGGAATGAGTTTATATTTGAGGTATGCTAACTGGCCAATGAATAACTTACATCTTACTGAGAGTTGGAATTGAAACTAGAGAAACAAAAGTGGGGAGCTGCTCTAGTAAAACCACTATGATACAATAAACTCTTTAGAAATTTTGTAATAAGTTTACAAAATTTAGCCCTTTTTTTTCTGTGTAATGCAGTGTATTGAACTGCTAGCATTTATGACAGAAGTTGCAGTATCATATTGTGTTAGCTGAATTACAAATGCGTATAAATTTCCTCACAGAACAGGTGTTTCCATTAAAAAACTTTTCTTATTTGAAAAACATAGCAGACTAGCAAAGAAGCTACATTCGTAACCTCAATAATGGCCAGAAGTTGTTGATTTAATCATGTACTTTCAAGTTAAGTGAATGGATAAACATCTTCTTAAATTGGACCAGTGTTCAGCAGAGGGAATAACAGTATTACATTCAAATATTTATCCATAACAAATTTTAGCCCATATTGGCTTCTTAATACTGACCGCTGTATAGCGTAATTAACAGAGGATTCAATAGAGGTCTCAACAGTAATGAAGAAGGTTCCCTGTATTTTATAAATGGATCACATTAATTACTTCAACTTACAGCATCTCTAATAATTCCCAGAGCAGAAACAGCATGTCTATTCTAATAGCTCTAAAGGGTATTCTATGTTTATACCACTGGATACACAAAAAAGCTTTGTAGTCCTCTAAAGCTCTTTAGCTCTAACTAATTAAACAGTGACTTTGCTTCTTGTGTCAGAAAGTGGCTCATGCCTCATGGATATGGGCAGTTACAGAAAAATCTTTAACTATGCAACTGCCTCTATGCAGGAGGACACTGAAAAAGAGAAAAGGGAAATGGAGGTGGGGAGCTGAGTTGGGGAGATTCCACTCCAAAGCTTATAGTGTGAGTACCCCTTGGGACTGAGGATGTGTCATACCTCGTTACTTTCTTCTTCAAGCACGTTGCACATTTCTTTCACTTTTTCATTTCCAATACAGTGATAAAGGAGTATGCACATATATGCTATAAAAAGTAGCAAGCTAAAGAAACCAAAAGAACAAGTAATGCAGTCATTTTCCCCACTGGGAAGATGATATGAGGAGAAGTGAGCTGTGCATATCAGAGATTAAACACGTTGTTTTAATGTAGTAGAAAAGTCAATATTGAAGCTGTTCCATTTTTAGTAAAAAATGCAAGTGACAGGCATGGATGTATGTGATAATATAGATTGCGTATCGTTCCTAGCACAGCTTAAACTAGCTTTCAGTGTATTTATTGCCACAACACTGTGTTTAGTATGCTTGTAAGTTTAGAATCACTTCTCATGAACCATATTTCTCCATGAAGCTAGAGAAGCCTTAATAGATGCCCAGTTCTCCTGTAATGAGTAAAGGAAAAAGGGGTCACTACAGGTGTTTACTTTCAGTAAGAGCTTTGATGAGAGCTACCCTAGCCATCCAGAAGGGAACAATCTGGGAAGAGTTTGGTGTGATGCAAAAATAGGGGCCTAACTTAGAATACTTACTACTTTCTTTGAGTATCTTAAATGTGAACCTGCTAATAATGTTAATATGCAAGTTCAAATTCTTTATCCAGAGTGAAGTCCTGTGTTATATCATTTAGGTTATATCATATATTCATCTGACTGCCAAATGATTTGACTGCAGAAGGCAACTTTGTGCAGGTTTCACCTTTAGCTTTATACATTTTAAATTTAGGCAACTAGTTTCTATGTGTGAATGTACGTATTTTTTAATTTGTTTACGATCCTTCTGTTCAAAGGACCTGAAAAGTGACTTCAGGTGGCTCATTTCAGGAGCAGATAAGACAAAGCAAGACAAATACATTTTTTTGTTCACTTAATGTGGTCAAATCCTGGCCACCCTGTAGAGTATATCCTTGTAGATATTCAAAACCCAGCTGGAATGCTGCTTTGCAAGTACTTTAAGCACTCACTTTAATTTTAGATTTTTAGCACAGATGAGGTGAATCTCAGTTGATATCAGCTGTATGCAAAAGCCAGGCTGGCATGCTGAGATAGCTAGCAGTGGAGGAATGTAGGTTTATGGTGAATTGAAAAACGCAGAATAACTGTGTTAGACAGCAAATTAAACTAGTCTTCAGAGATCCAAGCTAGAGCACTGTAATTGCTGAACTACCCTTCCCATATGTATTATGTCAACACAAGGCTCTCAGACAGAAGCCTTAATGTGAACATTATATAAAGCAATAAATTATATGCACTTGTGAAATGTCACAAGGCAAAGATGTGTATAGCAAAATGACTCACAGTTTTTTTCAGTACTGAAGCACCATAATTACACATTCATGATCATGACAGATACATCATGCTGAAATGTTTTATCTTCTTTCTTTCTTGGTATTCTAGGTAGATAAGATTTAATAATGAAGCTACCTTTCCCATAGCTGACAGTTCTTACTGCTTTCTTCTGCAAGTCAATTAATTCAGACAGAAATTGGAACAAAAAGAAAAAGGTGATGTTTAAAACCAAAAGAGAAGAAATAATGCTGCTAATCCTATATTGCATCTCACATTTATGCAAGGTAAAATTTATGCGTAACTGAAGAGTAAAAGTGATTGCCAATATTTATATTTACATTTCTAAAGATGTACAAGAACAGATTTAGTAGCTGGCACTGACTGTATGGCTTGGGGCATCTCACTTTACTTATTCTGGGCTCTAAAAGGGTTAGCCAGTCTCTTAAGAGTTTTGTGTGGCTTCCATAATTGAGATGAAAGGAAAGGAAGAACATTACAATGTTGCATAAGTCTGTTATCATCATAATAAAATAGGCAAATACTACTTTAGAGGTTCTGTACTCTGTGCTCGTCTTTTTCTAGGAATGCTTGCACAAAATAAACACCGAGTTCTGATAATTTCTTGCTGCGGAGTCAGCCGTGCACTCTGATGAATATCTTGTCAGTGACTGCATTCAGCATTTTCTGTTGACCTTTACTATTTCCCTTCACTAATGCTTGGTATTTAAGCTTTTATTTTTGAAAGGTATTCCAATTTTGCTGCTTTCTATTGCAACAAACTATATCATTTCAGGCATGCTAACAAGCCCCAGAGAGTGAGTGTTTTTGTATCTTGCAGTCCTAGAGTTCTCAATACCCAGTGCAGCCAAAGAGAATGAAATAGATATGAATATCTGTGCTTATTTGGAGCAGCTTTCCAGATGTTGCAAGTGAAATTTTTGGAATTCTGCTGAAGATTTTTTAAGTGGGAGAGAGATCCTTATTGTCTTCAACAATTTCTGACGGTTGCATTTAAGTAGTGTATTGGAGATAAAAATATTCATGTCAGATAAATAATAATAATAATAGTAAGCATATAAAGAGTTCTGCTAATGAGAAGTTTGTAATTATTATCCTTATGGAAAATTCACATGTAATTGGAAATGGTTATCTTGGCATCAGATTTTTGAAGAGAATTTACAGGAAATACATGAACTAAAATTTGATAGCTTCCATTCCATGTTATGGGGTAGATCGAGATTAGCTAAAATGACTTGGTTCCTGAGAACAAATCAGTGGATCCCTCTGGATGCAATGAATGAAGACATATAGCGCTGCAATGGAGAAGCACAGAACCGGTCCATTTCTCACATCTGTATTTCAAAAACAAGATAGGTTGAGCCCATACTGTGAATATCATTGACATCAATGCATGCACCCCACTTTTATAGGATTAAAATTGTCATTTAATTTGCTTGCCATTTAGACTCATGTACCTAGACAATAGAAAAAAAGATTAAAATTAATCAATGCTGGGCTTGTACCATGTTTTTTGCTTAGGAAAGGATAACCTGCATAGCACATACCAATTCACAGCTACATAACTTGCTTATCTAGATTCAGAATATTTGTATCTGTATTTCCTCTTGAATCTAATGTGCCTGAATAAATTACTGTGAATTTGTACATATTTGTGGCATGTGTTCAAGTGGCTTTTCTCTGAGGAGGAAAATCCACAGCCTCCCTGAACAACCTATGCCTTTGCTCCATCCATCAGCAACACAATGAATAAATGTTTCCTGATGTTCAGACAGAACATTGTGTTTTGTTTTGTTTTGTTTATTTTTTGTGCCCATCACCATCCCTGTGCACTAGTTTAGCATCCATATCAGGCTTTCTGAGCTGAGAAAAAACTCAAACATTTGTTCCTTTCAGTTACAGTTCAAAGAGGAGAGAGTAAGGACTCATGATGATCTTGTACTTTGGGTTTACCTTTGCTTTAAAATAACATGACTCCTAGGGCTACAAAGCTGATGAGGAGCATCTTTCTTAAGAGGAAAGGCTCCAAGACCTGGGACTATTCACCCTGAAGAAGAGGAGACTGCGAGGAGATCTGATCAATCCTTATAAATATCTAACGGATGGGTGTACGTTAAATGGGACCAGGCTCTTTTCAGCAGTGTGTAGGGCAGTGGTCAAAAACTGAAACATGGGAAATTTCATGAAAGCCTGAAGAAGAACTTATTTACTGAGAGGTAAAAGAGCACTGGAACAGGCTGCTCAGAGTGGTTGTAGAGTTCCCTTCTCTGGAGATACTCAAGAGCCATCAGGACTCTTTCCTGTGCAACATGCTGTAGGGAATCTGCTTGAACAGGGGGTTGAACTAGCTGATCTCCAGAGGTCCCTTCAAACCTTCACGATTCTGTGAAACTGATTAAGATCTGTAGGAGTAAAAATGAACATAAGAAGCTTAAAAAAACCATATTTCATAATATTATGTATAAGAAAAATTGCAGCTGTTAAAATATATATAGATTAAGCTGATTAATCTTAATTGATCTCTCTCACATTTGTCCTCTACAGTGTAATCTGAAGGACTTCAGTTCATATAGGCATATCTATACTAAGAATCCCATATGTCAATAATAGTCTTGATGTTGATTCAAGGGCTATGAAATCTCACCTCTGTACTGCTGTTGTTGCACTGTGATTAGCATGTGAGCTAAATTAGAGACAGTTGAGATCAGTAGTAGTTGATTTCACTAGAGCCAACCCTTTTGTTTGTATAACTGGCCCAGCTTTAAAATATAAAGCTTTTCTTTTGGAAAAGACACTGACAAGTGAAAAACAATTAATACAGAAGAGTGGCAGCTAGCACTGCTCCCACTACAACAGGTAATAGGATAAGGTTGATGGCTTGATATATTGTTTTAATTCCCTATTTTCTTAGGAAGAAGAGTAGGAAAATGTGCTGTGTATTGTAATGCAAGAACACTGCTCTAAAAAGCACAGGACCCATCATGATTACATGATGTTCATGCTCCGTTCAGTCTTAGCATTCAGTAAAGCCTCCCTTTTAAAAATCAGTGCTGTGTGGATGTAGTTTGCAAATGATGCTAATGAAGTCTGCTTTAGGTTGACTTGTTTGTCCTGGGTATAATCTCTTGATACTTTTTTGATGCACCATGTTGTGTCTGATGACAACAAAAATGATTCATACAGTGCAAGTTCACAGATATAGAGAATAACTCCATATGACGTTTAATGACAGCTATTCATGAATAAGATCAAAAGATTAAAAAAACCCTTTTCATTCTTTTTCTTACTGTTTCTCTCTCTCAGTTCTTGAACTAGAAGATTTTCCTTTCAGAATAAAGTCTCCTGGGAAAAGACACAAGTAACAAACACTTATCAAAGACACTGAAAGACTTTTAAATTAATTAAGAAAATACATTAGAGAAATTTCCTCCAAGAGACATAAAAGGAGCTGCAAACCAAAGCCTTATCCTTGTTTAAAAAAAGTAGTCTTTCAAATGACCTAAATTAGTTATGTTTTATGAAGTGCCTAGCCTTTTTAACATTTTTTAACACCCAAAGAAATACAGAAAAAGAAATATCCATCAGAGGCAATTAGACATGAATTCTCTACCTCCAATTCAAGAGGTGACTTCTCAGTTCTCTGGTGTCTGTGAGTATATACTGAGGAAATATTTTTTTTTGCTTGCTAGTTACCCATTCTTTCACCATCCATTCTTGGATATTACCAGAGAGGACAACAGAGTAGGTGCCAACAGGTGCAGGTATTTGTTACCGTGGTTAGATGATAAGTTTACCCCCTTCTACTAAATAAGGAACAGGACGAGAGAACTGGGGCTGTTAAACCTGGAGAAGAGAAGGCTCTGAGCAAACCTGATAGCAGTCTTTTAGTATTTAGAGAGAGGCTGTAAGAAGGAAGGGACAGACTGCAAGGTCTGTTGTGATAGGACAAGGGGAGAGGGTTTCAAACTAAAAGAGGAGATTGAATATAAGGAAGTAGTGTTTTACAGTGAGGGTGGTGAGGTAGTGGCACCGGTTGTCCAGAGAGGTGGTCCTTGGAGACATTCAAGGTCAAGCTGGATGGGGCTCTGAGCACGTGATAGAACTGTAGGTGTCCCTGTTCATTGCAGGGGAGTAGAACTAGATGACCCTTAATGACCCCATCCAACTCAAATTATTTTATGATTCTATGATTATAATTGTCTTGTGACAGGTGTACTAAAAATCGACAGTGGCATGTCAGAAAATGAAGCTCAGTGTAACATTTTTATGATGCTCAGGACTCCCACCCATAACAGGCTTCTCTAGTGATGAAGTGGAAAAGTATCATCTTCAGATACTGTTCAAATCCATCCCTCAATACCCTGGTGAAATTGGAATGTATCTTAACAAGACACAGAGAGCACCAGTTCTGTAATACACTGCTCATTTTTCATAATTTTCAACAATGATTCCACAGTGTGTTTGCTGCAGAGTTCTTTAAATGTTTTGACTCTAATAAAAATCCCTTTTGACAATCTTATGGTTGCATTTACAGAGATTTTTATAAGGTCAAGAAAAAGAAAAAGGGGGGGGAAAAAAAAAGGAAAAGAGGAAGGAGAAGGAAATGGGAAAGGAAAAGGGAAAGGAAATTGTGTTAGAAGATCTCCCCAGATGTAGCTCATCCTCGGGAAATCACAGTATGAATAGTCAAATGGTAGGAAGATTATAACAATATTCTTTCTACAGTGGTGTAACTTATCCAAGATAATCCATTCTCAGCTATCTTTCACTCCACCTGAATGAAAACTACAACATTCAGTCTTTCTATTGTTTTACACTGAACTAACAACGCAGTAAAACTTTTGAAGCTTTGGTACTTGCAAGAATTAATATGAATATATCTATAGATAACATGAAATCTTGTCTTAATTAAAACATCTTTTTTCTGTATGTAGTCCAGGCTAAGAAAAAAAAATAAATTCAAAATTCAACATAATGTTCAAGCATATAAAATTTTACATTTTACTCCTGGAAGCAAGATATTAAAAGTCTGTAGGTATTTGAATTTCATTGTATGTATTTACATTATCAGCCTCATTTATTTGATTTCCTGAAAAAGAAAAAGCAGTAATTCTTCTATTAAAAATGGTCTTTCATATAAATGTTTTCAAATAATTCTGCATTAATTATATAAAAGATAACAAGTTATCTGACTATAGTACATTCCCCTTGGTAATCTTGTTTAAAAATTCTAGTAGCCAATGAATAGCTGTAGAGACATTTCAGCACCATGGAAGCACAATTAGTTTCTTTGATCTGAACAAAATAGTACTAGGTCAGCTTATTTTTAAATGCATGCATTTTTATTACTCCTGGAGAACTGTTAATAATCTTATAAAAGATGCAAGTCAGTATATTTTTCATCTACCCAACCTTTGGTCTTTGTTTTCATTGTAGATAGAAAAAAGCCCATGATATTGACCTTGCCTCTGGCCTTTAAGTGTCCTGCCACATAATGCTACAATCATGTGTTTGAAGTAGTTTTATTCTAATGGATGATTCATAGAGAGACTCACAGAGCTTCTGTAGATTAGCATTTGCACAGTCCAACATTTTCATGATACTTCTAAAAATTAGATTATAATTACCTATTTAATATATTGTTATTCTAAATCATACAGGAAATTAAATTTTCCTTTATTTGCATACAGATGTTCAATTATTTTTCCTAAACAAAAAGTAAAGTTAGATTATTGAACAATAGTATCTATGTAGTATATTAAAATGAGTACAGTTTTATACTGTTTTTATTTAAATCATTACCAAGCAAACTATTAATTTACTGCAGTTTCCAATCTAACTGCAAATTGTCATAAATTACTTCTAAAATAATTTAGTCATGATTTTATTTAATACTGAAATCATTATAATTTTATGAAATTTTATGTTTCTAGATGCAGAATGAACTTCAGTTAATTGAGATGCTATGAAAATATCCCTTATTATCTTTATGACTGACTGACAATCCTTATGTTATGAAGAATTCCTAGAATGAGTGCTGAAGAATCATTAAAAAAATATTAATCAGGAAATAGAAAAGAGTGTAAATGCTTAAATAAACACAGGATAAAATAATCTGGAGATCTTCATCCAGACGGCTTAGGGGTCCTGGATGATGAAAAACAAGATCTGGCAGTGTGCGCATGCAGCCCAGAAAGCCAGAAAGTTATCCTGTGCTCCATCAGAAGAGGTGGCCAGCAGCAAGAGGCAGATGATTCTCCCACTCTACTTGTGAGGCCCCAACTGGAGTACTGAATCCAAGTCTGGGGCTCCCAACACAGAAAAGAGGTGGAGCTTTTGGAGAGGGTATACAGGAGAGCCATGAAGGTGATCCAAGAACTGGAGCACCTCTCCTATGAAGACAGACTGAAGGAACTAGGCTTGCTCAGCCTGGAAAACAGAAGGCTGGGGGGAGACCTCATTGTGGCATCCCAGTATTGTCAGGAACTTTATAAGCATGAGGGAAATCAACTTTTTACACAGGTAGATAGTGACAGGACAATGGGAAATGGTTTTAAACTAAAGAAAGGGAAGTTTTTTACTGAGAGAGAGTGATGAGGTGCTGGAACAGGCTGCCTGAGAGGTTGTGGATGCCCCGTCCCTGGAAGTATTCAAGTCCAGATTGGATGGGGCTCTGGGTAGCCTGGTCTACTATTAAATGGGGAGATTGGTGGCCCTGTGTGGCAGGGGAGTTGGAGATTCATGATCCTTGAGGTCCCTTCCAACCCTGGCCATTCTGTGATTCTGTAAACAGGCTGCCCAGAGAGACTGTGGATGCCAAGTCCCTGGAGGTGTTTAAGGCCAGGTTGGATGGGGCCCTGGGCAATCTGATCTAGTACCTGATCTAGGAGCTGGTAACCCGGCCTGTAGCAGGGGAGTTGGAACTTGTTGATCCTTGAGTTTCACTCCAACCCAAACGATTCTATCATTCTCTGATTCTACAATTCTGTGTCTGCAAGTGTGTGGACAGTGCATCTATGTCTCTTTTGTTAGGAAGAAGTATTTGTTCTAGAATCCAAATATGCATTAGCATGAGAGGCTTAAAAAAAAATTGAGACACTGCTGTCTGTAGAATAACACCCTTAGGAATATTTTTTTAAATTTATATCCATTCTGTTTATTTTTCGCTTGCTGTAAAAATGTGTTTTACCACAGATAAATCACATCCACACTAATCAGGTTTTGGGAATAGCTGTTAAGTTTCTGACTGATATTGTTTAATGCCTAATGAGAATAAAATTTAGAAGACTACTTGAATCTAAGGAACATCCATTTTGAAAACTGCAAACATTTTGGAGAGAAACCATAAAATAATACAAATATTTACAGGTTCAGAAGATGTCTAGGTAACTTTGTTACCTAGAGAACGCAGGAGTGGATGAATAATGGCAAAGGACTTCAAATGCATCAAAGCTGGCTGTAGAGAAATACCAATGGAAGTGTCCTTCACCCTTCCATCTACTCCTGTGCATGTTTTCTTCATTAGTAGAAAAAGAGTAAAAAAGACTTTCAAATTCTTAAAATTCTCAAGGATTTTCTTAGAATACATCTCTATGTGATGAACCCATTCAAAGACAGTGGTTTGCACCAACAGTTAATAGCTGAAGAAGTTAAACTATTATGGGTCTCTAATACAAAAATGGTGTAATTCCTTGTCTCTTCCTCTACAATTGATTTGTATAACTGGAATATCACTTTCCTCATACAGTTAAGGAAAGACATCACCTGAACTGAATGAAAAAATCCTTGTATAAAATCTGCTCCTACAGTTTTTTTAGCAAAATGATAAAAAAAAAAAAAAAAAAGAACACATGAGAATGTTTGTATTAAATTTATGAAGTTCAGCTTTATTGACTTTTTACACTGAAAAGTAATGCATTTAATTTGAGTAACTTGGATTCTTTATTCATAAATATAAATGAAGTTTAGGCACTGAGCGCAACCCGTTGAAAATAACAGGAGCAACTATTATAAATGAAATTATTTATAAATAAAGAGTCTTATTCTCCAGTAACATGCTAAAATCCAATAGATCCTCATATCTTCTTCTAATAAGCCTTGAAAATCAGCTGCCTGTTTTACCTAAGTCACATACATCTTTTACCATATCTAGATGACCTTTGATAACTACTGGGTGTCTTCACTGACAGAAAATTTATGTTGTCTTGTCTCTGACAACCTACTAATTGGCTGTTGATTTTTTTAACCACTGGTTTTGCAAAGGTGTTTGGTCTTAACTGTAAATTGGGAATAATATTTGGGGTCATTTTGTTGTAACCTGATACAGATAAATTTTCATTTCTATAAGTGGTAATAAGCCAATGTAAGTGGTAACAAGTTGGTATGCCAACTTGGGTGGGGATAAATTAAAGATTCTCTTTTACAGTTTATTTCTGGAAAGCAGAAGTAGTTCTATTGGATAGAGAAATAATATTATATACTTTGCCATAAGATTTCCATAAGATATAAGTTGATGTCCTGCTGCTTCCTTCAGGAATGTTCATCTTGTGGTATTTCCTTTTCACCTCTGCTTATGTTTGCTGGATAAGAGGCATATTTTAAGCCTCAATCAACGTGCTGGAATAAGAAAGAAAGTAGGAAAAAGACCAAAAGGTTAGAGCCATAGTAACCTATGATTTCCACCAAGATTTGTTACTGTTATGTTGTTATGTTGGATGTAGAACAACGAAATGAAGTAGCTTTTAGCTCACTTGCTTCTCTTTCTGTTCAGGTAAAACATGATTTCATACTTAATGCTTTTTAATCACATGAAGAGTAGTGAATGGTGTACCAAATTTTCTGAAGCTGGCTGACACAAATGAAAGAAAGAGTCTTGTAATTTCCATTGTTTAAAACCTACTTTTTGGTTAAATACTTTTGTTGATTTGTCCAAAAATATGAAAGCTTTCCATGGAAACACACCAGTTCTACTGAGACTTTCTCTGGGGAACTGCACTTCTCAGTTCCAGTGTTAAGTTTGAGAAAAAAGAGAGAAAAGTCAGTTTAAACTTGACAACTCTTGTATGAGATTTACTTTTCCAGTCTGGATCACAAAGATAAGGGATAAAATGTATGCCTTCCAGCTTCCTCAGTCACCGAGCTATTTATCTACCTGGAAAGAGATTTTATTTTTATTTATTTATCCTCCCCATATCATTCTTCTTGTCTTTTAAAATATTCACCTTAGTTTTTGTGCCAGCTGAGGGTTTGTACAGCCTGAGGGTTTGAGGTTTGCAGATATTTGAATACCTATTCATAATCATCTTTACAGCTAACTCTTTTTAACTGAGAATCATATTTATGTAAGTTATGACAGAATTAGGGTGTGATACCAGTCACTATCAGCACATGTATTCAAATATACATGATGCAGGTACACATTGCATTGCTCTCCACAGTTTGCAATAGATGAATTTATTGTGCTTTTTTTCTTTCAATTCTTCCCAGGATTATTGAGAAAGTTATAAAATAAGGCCTTTGGGAAAGATAATTACAGCTAAATGAATAGATTTTAACAACTTCTTTTTACTCTCAAGCTCAATCTCCTCCTAAAGGCTATTTCATTGGCTATATTCATCAGGCTCAAAATATGCTATTTTGCACAGATTCATTTCCTGAAGAAAACTCTAGTTATCAGACACTGTGTACAGTTTCCTGTGGATTTGCACAACATTCCTCCTCAGAAAACTGGAAAAAAAAAAAAAAAAAAAAAAAAGCTCAGTGAGTGTTCTGATTTGTTTATTTTGGATTTTCCAGTCTGAATGTATTATTACAATACATAATCTGAATAAGATTATAGAAATGATCAGCAGGAGACTTTTATGGGAAAAGTCAGGTCTCCTAAACTGAGATTCTCATGTATATAAATCTTACTTTGGAAGGCACCCCAAAGGACAGTAATAATTAATGTATAATTTTTTTATCTTAAGTTCTATTCATGACTGAGCAGAACCCAGAACCCACTGTAGAGTGATGACATCCTTTGGAAGCTAATGATGTGGCAAACATTTTAAATTGCAAGTTGTAGGAGGTGATTACTGTGAGGAGTTGTAGGAGGTGATCATTGAGTCAGATGTGGCTTATACAGGATCAATTTGCAATGCTCCCTGTTAAGTTGCCAGACAAGTTAACTTGTTTGTTCTCTATATTGCAGTTAGGGAGTGTTACAATTTCAGGAGTTTACAGAGACGGATGACTCCATTCAGTGACCATGTATAGGCCTCAGATGTGTAATATTGTATGTACATCGAGTGATATTTCTAATCAGGTTCAGAAGAAATTTGACTAAATTCAGAGAAATCTGAGTGTTTCCCTAGTTACTGCATATCAGTAACTGGCTAAGTTTCAAAGAAAAAGATGAACATCTTACCATCACTCCTCACTCCCTCACCTCACTCTATCCTAGCTCTACCTGTCTTTGGTGCTTGCAACGTTGAGCCACTTATTAATATGAACTCAATATGAACTTCATTCTCCAGCGTTTGAAGTCTTGGCTTGACTCAGTGTAACGATTTTTCTTCAAGCCAGTAAGTACAGTTTAAACAGTGCTTAAATGCCAATGATGAGATTAACACAATGGTCCTGCTGTGCCAAATAGCAATTTTTGATACAGATTTGTGAGTCCTTCGCTTTGACTTTGCTTCAGTAAAGAGGCAAGTGCTGGAAATGACAGTTACCTGAAAAAAGGAGGAAAAAAAAGCAACAGAGCCATAAAAGCTTTTGCATACTTAGAGGATTCAGTCATCTAAGTTCAGCATGCTCTTTTTATGAGCCTTATCTCGAAAAAGACTGTTTCAGAAATTTGCTTTTTCAGCCTAGTGATTTCAAAATATTACTCTAACCAGACCAAGAGCTGTGTTTTTCAAATGCCCCACCAGTTGCCGTTAGTTTCCTGCAGTTCCCATTTGATTTTTTCCTGTGCATAATCAGATAAGTACTTTCACTTTTCAGCCTTAGCCACAAGGAAGATTGAGAATGATAATTTGGATTTCTCTCTCTCTCTCTCTTTCTCTCTCTTTTTTTTTTAATCATTTGATCATTTCCAGGCAATTGTTAACATTGAAGCCTCTGGAAATCATTCTGTTTTTACTAAAATTATCTAATAGGTTCAACAATTACAATTGGTGTCTGGGGAAAAAACATGATGGCAGAAGACAGGCAAACAGACCATCACACCTGTGGATAATTATGGTAGCCACGTGACAGTCCTTGTCAACAGCCAGGAAGAGGAATGAGTTATAACCAGGGTGATTCAGTATAATTTCATTGAATTAAATAGATTAATGTCAACTTCACTGTCCTCTCAAGACAAATGAATGTCATGGTTACACTCATGGTTTTCTTGCTGCTGTTGCTGCTGTTTATTGCAGTTTGTTTTATTTTGGAAATGAGCAATAAGAATTCTTAATTGCCGTGTTAACAGTTTCATTGCCATAAAATATACTAATAATGTGCCCATGAAAAAAAAGAACTCTGAAAAGAAGGCATTTTATGATTGTGCCATTTTTACTAAAAATGTTATGTATTTATATACTGCAGAAGGGATTCTAACAAAACTGATAGCCAACATCTTTAAAAATTAAATGAGTGTGTCTTGGAAATTGAATTACAGTGGAAGAATGGACCACTTTCTTTGGTAGACTATGTTATCGAAAAACATTCATTCTTCATAGTGGAAGGTTACTTGCTTTTGTTTTTATTACATTATACTGTTAAATGAAATAACGATCTTTCTGCACAGTTTTAGTTCTGTTAAATAATTCTGTTTTTTTCTATTTCCTCATTCAGGAAATAACCACAGCTAGTCCTGGAATATAACTTAGGACTTACTTATCAATTCTTCATTCACCTTTCAATCATTTTCTGCAACAATTAAGTAGAAATAACATCCTTGAAAATTATTTTCCAGCAGTATCAACAGAAGCTCTGTATCCATTTTTGCACAACTTATTTTAAAAATTATTCAAGTGTAAAGAATGGAAAATCTTTGAGGAAATGTGACTCATGAGAAAGCAATGAAGAGCCTTATTTATGATAGAGAAAAATAAGACCTTACATAAAGAGCTGTATCCTTTCTCTCATACAGCACAGAAATTAAGATAGTTTAATTTGCCTCAGAGAAGAGTATCTGAGTACTATGAATAGCTTCCTAATCGCATAGTTAGTGAAACACTGCAACAGAGCAAGAAGTCTATGCAATCACTTCACTAGAAGTTCTTACTACTTCTGTCTGAAGTACCAGTCTGTCTGAAGAAATGCTCTATCTGCATACAATCCTGCTTCAAAGCAGATAAATTGGGTACATAATCTCCTGCAAATCCTCCCAGGTTTTCATTTTTATACTCTTATGTCTGATTCTTTATTCTCTATGATTGTTGCACTTCACTCTCATTGAACTTCAGAAAATATTTTTTTATCTTATTTTACAGAATTCTCTCTTCTTTACTTGATTCTCTATAATTTAATTTGACAGATTAATTGCAATGTTAGCAGAAGAAAATTGATGATCAGAAATTAACATTACAGTTTTCAAGCTGTTCTTCCATTGTTGTAGAATGAAAAATAATATATATTTTTTTTCTTCTCCCAGCTCACTGGAGATGTAAGAAAAATAGAGCACTCTAGCAGTAGAAAACATCTTTCCAAGTTTTTCCCTCTCTGCTGGTTCCCAAGAAGTCCTGCTCTGTTAGTATTGTGTTACATTCAAAAATGAGATTTGGAAAATATCCAATGATTAACATTTCCCAAGAAACTGGAATTGCAAGCAAAGATGTTGAAGAGGTGTCAAGAATGACTGTAGAGCCTCAAGGCTTTGCTGAAAAGCAAGTGGACTCACATCCATCCGCTTTGGCTTGAATTTTTTTTTTTGTCCTGGAACCATTTAGGTTGACATCACCACTCATCTCACTTTATCACATGTGAACTTGATGCAGTTTCCTGCACACACTTCTATGGCTAAACCTAAAATAGGAAAATTCTGATAGCTTTGTATGAACAATAAAATGTAACTGAATATAGTGGATAAGAGTGAATTTAAATTAAATGTGTATTCGCAACAATTTTTATAATTTTAGAGATTACAAACAGGTTTTAGTATGGAAGAAAATCAGATAATCAATGGCTTGTAAAATGTTATTATTATTTTAAAAGGCCTTATATCACTCACCACTCTTTCTTAAATTCTTTTTCCTATTTCACCATTCTTGACATCTAAAATGTAGAAATTAGTCTAACACACCTGACACATTTAACACGTTTCTAGTCCATGGAAGGACAGAAATGCAGTCATTATCAATCTTTCCTGAACAGATAGAAATAAATTGGGTTCATAAGCTTTGCAGCGGAAGTACTTAATACATATTGGGTGAAATGACCTTTGGAAATGTCTGACTTTGTCATAAATGGTAACTTGAGAGAAAAGAAGTCACTCTCAGCTTAGATTAATCTGACATGCTGCTAAATATTGTTTTATATATTTTATTTGTTTATATATAACATATGGTTCTATATGTTCATTATAAGTCTTTCATCTTTTTTTATGCATTTCCTATAATGACTTTTGTGTGTAAACTTTTGGCAAATTATTGACTCTAAGTTTTAAAGTCAATTACTCTAAATAGTAAAAGTTATTTGGTTTCAAATTAGACAGTTTTTTTTGAAGGCTTTGCACAAGCAGACAAATTCCATCTTCTCTAGAGTGAAAGAGATCATTTAGGCAGAGAGAAAGACAGAACTATTAATGTCTTTCCCTCTTTTCTCCAAATTCTCAAACTATTGGAAGTCAAATATACCTCAGCAAATAATTTGAAACTGCATTATGCTTTCTCAGAAGGTCAAGCAAGGATAAGTAAAATGACATTCCAAAAAATTGAAAAATGTCTTTGTGTAGAATCAAAAGAGGCCTCTTAAGGGGTAAGATAAAAAAGAAGAATGTTGGTTTGCAATTGAGAGGATTGTAGCTACACTGCACAATAGAAATTGGCAATGTTTTAATAGCATGCATTTTGGACTTGTGCTGAATATGACACTTCCACAAATTCCTATTATCATTTTTAATACCAGTAGATTTCACCTTCAAATCATACTTCAACAGCGTATGATCTGATCATATTTTATAGTCGTATTGGTCTCACTTTACCAGGATGCATATAAATGCAAAGATGTAAAGCAAATTAGATATCTAGGCTAGCAGGTTACATTTCTCTTAGTCCAAATTTAATCAATCTAAAATACTTTATATTAAATCTAACTGAAGATCTCCTTCCTGCCTGAGTTCAGGTAATATTAATTGAAAACTAGGCAAAAGAAAATTATATAAAATTGTCAACCCAGCAAGGATATCTTCAAAAATACTTACATAAGGTCTCTTAACAGAAAAATCTGCGTAGGTTTTGCTGCTTCCTTGAGGAATGTTCATCTTTTTCATTTTTGTTTATTTTTGCCTGGATAAGAGAATTTCAGACATTAAGCTTATAAAAAAATGTTTTCAGCCACCCAATGAAACCAACACACTGCAGCGATCATCCTAAAAGCATTCCAGGGGAAAAAAGTTATGGATTACACACGGTATAAAGAAAGCAGATATTTCTTTGTGTCACATTATTCTTTTGTTTTGTTTTGTTTTGTTTCATGATGCATGAATCAGTATTATTTCTACTATCTTAGAAATGTGAATGGGAGACTGTCAATGGCTATGGTGATGTCAGGATCCAAAGCTGGACACGGAAACTTGATCATCTACACTGCTAAATTGTTATGATGAATTACTTCTGACTTTTGTCAGTCAACTCTTGGGTGGGGTTTTGAAATCAAACTGGAATAGCATTTGTTGCCAATAGCAGATTTCACATGGCAAAACTCTTTTAGAAGTTTAGATAACTTGATACATCTATGATCAGTGCTGTGTCAGTTGACCTTATTGCCTGAGAACTTGTGCTGTTACTATCTTGATTACTAGTATAGATGTAGATAACACCTGAGGTAACAGGTCAGATTGATATAGATGTACTATAATGAACTATAAGATCACTTAAGAGCCATGAGACACTACCTTTTTTGTGTGTGATGAATAATATTCCTGTAAAAGAATTTGAAAGCCTAGGAATCTTTTTCCTCACCATATAAATAACAAA
Source organism: Chrysolophus pictus (assembly GCA_037305975.1). Classification (NCBI taxonomy): domain Eukaryota; kingdom Metazoa; phylum Chordata; class Aves; order Galliformes; family Phasianidae; genus Chrysolophus; species Chrysolophus pictus. Next base: position 12,416,150 of record CM074578.1, read on the forward strand.
ATTGATGTGGAATCAGATGCTGTCAATAGCGTTGATATTAACTGTTGTTATGTTACAATGCTATTATGCTATAATGCTTTTTTTAAAATCTTTCTTATTTTCCTCCTTCTCTTACTAGATTATTGGCTGAGATCATCTCAATATGCCAAATATATTGTGAAGATTCTCAGTACTACAAAAGTACACTGTAGTAGTTCCAGGCTTATGAATGCATCAAATATTTTCTCCAATTTCCTCAGATCTGTCCAGAGCGGTGGAAGTCCTTATAGAATAGTACAGAATAATTTATGCTGCATTCTTCAATTTTTACTCAGATAAGGCTCTTAATTATTTACTTTAGAATACAGTCTGAAGGGCTATATCAAAATGTATTCAGTAAGAATGTGTCATTTAATTTATCCGTTAATTTTCTGTTTCCAAAATATTTAGGAATGTCTTGGTGCTTATTTCTTTGTATGGATTCTAAAGAAGATTTGATGGGATATGTTTTGCACTTTTCTATAGGAATATTCATGGTGGAAGTGAATAACTTCCAAATTTAAGTAGTGCAGCATTGAATCAAGATGTACAACTTTTCTTCCTGTTGTATCTGTGTGTATTCAAACCAAGCAGCTTCAAAAGACAGTTGCTATTTCAGTCTCTAGGTTTTAAATATTTAGTTCTAATTTCTTTTCAGACAAATGGTCAAGAAAATTTTGTAGGTTTCCTTTTTTCTTACCTATTGTAAAGAGCATAAAGTTTCTGCTCTGTCTAGACAGTAATAAATGCTGTGGATTTGGTTTCTAACTTTGATTTGGTACACTTTTGAAAACATGTAGTCTGACCTGAATTGCATGGGTCATAGAATTTAACAAGCAAGTTAGGTATTAAGACTGTTTCTGCTTCTGGGCCTATTACTTTCATGACTTTATCAGTGGAAAAACCCAGCTTCAACACTATCATTGAGCAGAACATTTAAAGATATGTTTGCTCTTCCTTTGAAAACTTCAAAATTATTTTTTCAAGATGACACATACTGGACTTGAATAAAAATTTCTGTAACAGACCTAAGTCCTATTAAACAAAATTAGGTGCTAAAGTGAAGAAGTTCTTTTAAGTCTCTTTTTGTTGTCAATAACAATAAAAAAAAGAATTAGCAATAAATTGTCAGTTGAACAGAATACAGTTTTCCAATACTTGCATTTATATCTCCCTGCGCTTTCACCTTAAATTTAACTTGTTTATTCCCATGATAGATCACAGGCACCTTATTTTAAATGAGGCAATTCAGATGAAGGATACATTTTAATATCACAATAGAACTAAAAAGTAAATACTTGTGAAAGAAAACTCAATTCATTCCAGTGATACTCTCTGTAGTTTGTAGATTGATGTAGTTCTCATCAATCATATATCAAATAAGTGCTCATAAGCTTTTTTGATGCTATCACATCTGCGTTCATAAGTAGTTGTACAAGAAATGGCTCCCCTTTACAGTGCTGAGGTGTGAAAAGCATAAGTCTTTGGTGGGAACTGCACATCATTACTTCCTCTGACAATCCTCAAATATTCCTAACTATGGTAACTTTTGAAACTCAAATATTTTACTGTTGCTAAAGGCAAAAAAAAAAAAAAAAGAAAAGAAAGGCAGAAGCTATGAGACAGTAAATCATCTTCATCTGCAACATCATATTTGCCCTCTGAAATTCTATGTAAATTAATGCATATGGGATGAAAATATAACAAACAATACTAATTTTATCTTCAAACCATACCTAGTCCTGACACATAAAGAAAAGAATGTAAGTGTTTTATTGCATATCAGCTGTCTTTTTTTCTGTGTGCTGAGAAATGTTAGCTTTTCAAACATTACTTCTTAATCCTACTTTTTTTGGTCTTCATTTTCCTGTTCCCATTTTTATGACTCATCATCATTTACCTTACAGTAAGGTATTATTAACAGAGTATCTTGATGATGATCTTTGAGAAATAAACTGGGTTTTGTCCATGTTGTATGTTCAGGTGTTCACAGCATCACGTTGCCTTTGCAATTAACAATTATTCAGGCATATATAAAAGAAAGACCTCAAATATTACAATAATAACTAATGAATAATCTAAGCTTGAGCCGCACGGGTAGATATACAGGAATGATATTTCAGGCCCTAAAATAATTCTCTCAGTTTTTAGGTTGAGTCAACCTAGTGAATCAAAGTGGAGAACTATATTGGTATAGATCTGGTGTTGTACTTTGGTCTGTAGTAATTAGACTGTTATTTCTGTATTCTTTTTCATTTCTAGTACGTTATTTCAAGCACATTTAACAAAGACTAAAGCCTCCATGACTCTTGGTAATAACCACTTTATTCTATAGTTAATAGAAGAGTGGTTCCACCCCTAACTCTGCTTTGACATAGCCTGAAGCACTGCTATAACGACATGCATTTTTCTTCACAGATGATACATCATATAATACAAAGCATCTGTAAAAATCTCTTTTCTGGCTGGAAAGTTTCTGCTTTGTCTGTATCGTGCTTTTATACTGGAGACCATTTGTATTATTTCAGCCTAAAGAATATCTGAAACACACAGAACCAGCCTGTTTTCAGTGATGTGCAGTGCTAGAACAAGAAAAAAGGGCACAAACTGGCACACAGGAGGTTCCCTCTGAATACAAGTTGCCCAAACACTTTGTGGAATCTCCTCCTTGGAGATCTTCAAAAAATGCTTATTGTTTTTAAATAGTGAAAGAAATTAGCAAAGGAGCTAATTACAAAGTGGAACTTGAAGGGAGGAAAGTAAATTTCCATTATGTAATTCTGATAGTGTTAAATTCAAATAAAAAATATTTTATACCAAGATTATTTCCATGAGATAATTTTGCTGTCTTAATCCATGATTCTCTTTTCTTGTCTTTTCTTTCTCCTTAAATAAAATATTTTAATGTATAATTTATTGATCATGACAATCTTGATCCACGAAATAAAAACTGAGTGTAGCTCAAAAATTCTTCATGTCAGGTAGCCTATTTGATGGAATTATATCACGGAATCATAGAATGGTCTGGGTTGAAAAGGACCACAATGATCATCTGGTTTCAAGCCCCCTGCAACAGGCAGGGTCGCCAACCACTAGCCCAGGCTGCCCAGAGCCACATCCAGCCTGGCCTTGAATGCCTTCAGGGATGGGGCATCCACAACCTCCTTGGGCAACCTGTTCCAGTGCGCCACCACTCTCTGTGTAAAAAACTTCCTCGTAATATCAGACCAAAGCCTCCCCTGTCTCATTTTAAAACTCCTCCCCCTTGTCCTATCACTGTCCACCCATGTAAGCAGTTGTTCCCTCTCCTGTTTATATGCTCCCTTCAAATACTGGAAGGCCACAATGAGGTCTCCCTGAAGTCTTCTCTTCTCTAACCTGAACTAGCCCAGTTCCTTCAACCTTTCTTCAAAGGAGAGGTGCTCCAGCCCTCTGATCATCTTAATGGTCCTCCTCTGGACTCCTTCCAAGAGCTCTGCATCTTTCTTGCACTGGGGGCCCCAGGCCTGGATGCAGTACTCCCGATGGAGCCTCACAAGAGCTGAGTAGAGGGGGACAATCACCTCCCTCCCCCTGCTGGCCACTCCTTTTTTGATGTAGCCCAGAACACAGTTGGCCTTCCGGGCTGCAAGCGCATACTGCTGGCTCATGTCCAGCTTCTTGTCCACCAGGACCCCCAAGTCCTTCTCCACATGGCTGCTTTCAAGCAGGTCTTCCCCCATTTTGTATAAATACCTGGGATTGCCCTGACCAAGTGCAGCACCCTGCACTTGGCCTTATTGAACCTCATTAGGTTTTCATGGGCCCACTTCTCCAGCCTGTCCAGGTCCCTCTGGATGGCTTCCCTTTCTTCCAGTGTATCGACTGCACCACTCAGCTTGGTGTCATCTGCAAACTTGCTGAGGGTGCTCTCAATTTCATCATCATCTATGTCACTGATAAAAATGTTGAAGAGCATGGGTCCCAAGACTGACCCTTGGGGGACACCATTTGTGACCTGCCTCCACCCAGACGTATCTGAATGGTTAAGTTAATGGCAGTGTGGTTAGAAAATTAATGAATATACATTGAAATTTACATTTCTTCAGAAGAGTGAAGAATTCACTGTGTAAGAGTAATTTTCAGCAAGATCCTACTTCTTGGTTCTAAATGCATTTGACTTCTGAACTGTTGTGGATTTAATAGGCTTGTATGTTGGCAGGAGCTATTAATAGTGTAATGACAGTGGGATCTTCTAATTCACATCTTTTAGTTGAAGGGATTGAAGATACTGATTTTTGTATGTGTTTTTTTTTTTTTTTCCTTGCATCAAAGTTATTCTTGCAACAATTGTGAATACCTGAGCATGAACAGTTGAACACTATAATATTTGTAGGCTTTTTTTTTTTTTTTTTTTTTCCCCACAAAGTTAGGATTTCCGAGAAATTTTCATTTTTGCAAACAGCAGATATTACAATTTCTAGAGTATCTATCTAGGGACAATATCTTCCATATGATGTTAATGACTAATTTCTTGCTTCATCCACTTTGCTAGACTTATATATATGGGACAAGATTTCTTTTCTGATTCATTATCTACTTGGGCCACTTCATAGAGCCATTTCTAAATGAATTCATCAAATACAGTGCATAAGGAAATAGCAGATGGATTAACTAAGTAAGCTCTGATAATAATTGTAGTTAAGTGCATAGGATTATGTCATTTATATTAGATTTAGACTGCACGAAATGTCTCTAATTGATGAGGACTGCCAGATTAAGAGCATTATATATATTCAGTGTAAATAAAAAATTGACAGTAAAAGATTATTGGCAAAATAAATTTAAATTAGCAATTACTAAATATCTGCTCCAACCTAGAAAAGGATAAGGTTGTTAGAGATAAGTTTTGACAAGGTTTATGTGATGTGTTTATGTTTATCAAGCATCGTTTATCTTATTTACAAATCAGTTCATACATCAGTAGCTAACAGAAAAGCTTGGTCACACAAAAGTTTATTAGAAACGAGCATGTCCAAGTATTACAGAAATGACTCAGCTTCCATATTTTTCTTTCCTTTCTCCTAAACATTCTTCATTAAAACTCTTTTTATTTCTTCCAGTGAATCTTCCTTAAATTGCAGAATAGTCAATATTTCTTGGGAATAGTATCCGATTAATATTTTTCTGCCTGTTTACTAAATGTGGCTCTGATAAAGTAAATGTAATGTTTCCTCCTTGTTATCTCATCTCCTGTTCCAATCTTTTTTGTCTAAGCCAGATTTTTAGTTGAGCCTATAAAGAACAAAAAAGTACCATATTTTTTGGTACATCAAAATTACCAGCTGCAGCTTTCATTTCCACCTGTCCCAATGTTACTGATAGTCCTCATTTTTGCTCCCATTATTAGAACAAGAGCTCTTGAGTGAAAATACACATTCAAAAGCTAGAAGTTTCTTTACTATTGTATTTCATTTCATTTTATTTTCACACTAACAAGATGAGAAGATAGGTTAGGATCCAGTACAAAACACCAAGTTCAAGAAAATATAAGAGTCTACCTCATTTCTTAGTTCATCTCTGGAAGGCTTTAGTATGTATGCCTGAATAATACTTTTGGGGATCTGTAAGTCAATGCTAGGTTAAGGAGCAGAGATTATCCTGCCAGGATGAAGAAACCACTTTTTTCAGAAGTGTATGCAGCCCTATTATCAGCAGTCAGATTGAAATATCGAATGCTTTCCTGCCAGTTTCTTGTAGAGCTCCACAACCGTAAGCCACCAAAGACTGATGTCAAGACTACATTATTCTGGGAAGCTGTAACTCAATTGAATTTGTATTCCTGAGTGTAATTCATAGAATCATACCCTCCTTCTACAGACAGGGTATCTCCCTCTAGACAAGGTTGCTCAAAGCGACCAGGTTGCTCATTCAATGAACTCTTATAAATGTGGAGGCTACTGCTGCTTATGCTTAAGGTTATAGGCCCATTGGTTCAGGTGAGTCTTAGTGAGTTTCCGTATGTAGTTTCCCATGCAAATGAAATTTTATAGCAAGTATGAAGTCTATTTCCCAGTACAGAAGCATTATTTAGCACATATATTTCATTTGTTATAGGAGTTTTTGTTGAAGTCACATCTAAGATTCCAAAAAAGCCAGGTGCAGTCATAAATATTAAACTTAAATCAAAGAAAGCTGTCCAGAATGAAATGAATTGATGAAAATAATGTCAGGTTGTTTTCCACAGACACAAATTTGATAAAAATTTCTGTATCCAAGTTCACTGATTTTTGCACTTCCTCAAATAAATAAATAAATAAATAAGTAATTGCATCTAGATTAGAAATAACTACAATTCTCATCCTCATTAGTCTAGAATTTAGGAAAACAGTCTGAGTGTCTATTTTGTGTAATTCAGTGTGGGATTTCCAGTTTAATTAGACAATTCATTTGGGCTGAGTTCATATCGTTAAGGAGCCAACTATAATGACTCTTTCCTCAAGAAGAGAAATGAATGTCAGTGCTCTACGAAAGCGCCTCTAGTCTTTGTTATGTAATGAACCACCCAGGATATTCAGTGAAAGAATATCAAGATTAATTAATTTGAATCTGAAATGTAAATATTTAAATTAGGAATTATCTCACTAGTGAAACAGTAAGCTAACTACTGGCTTGGTTTAGAATGAACCATATTCCAGGAGTCTATTTGTCTACAACTATATAAAAAAAAAAAAAAAAAAAATTACATAGAAAAGGAAATTAACCTTTAAATAGCTAAAGATATACATGTTGGAGCCCCTATTAGTGAACCGTCTCAGGTAAGTGCTTAAGCTATCTATATAGCTGGTCAAAAGAAACAAAGCTATGCCCCCAAAGAAAGATAATGAGAGAGATCACAGAATCACAGAACTGTGTGGGTTGGAAGGGACTTCCAGAGATCATTGAGTCCAGCCCCCTGCAAAGCAGGCCCCCTACAGCAGACAGGTAGGCATTTGGGTGAGTCTTGAATATCTCTAGGGACAGAGAATCCACAACCTCTGTGGGCAATCTGTTCCAGTGCTCTGTCACCCGAACTGTGGAGAAGTTCCTTTACATATTGGTACAGAACTTCCTATGCTCCAACTTATGACTGTTTCCCCTTCTCCTGTTCCCACAGACCAGTGAAAAAAGGTTGGTCATGTCTCTTTGATTCCCACACTTAAGGTATTTATAGACATTGACCAGATCCCCTCTGTCTTTTCTCAAGGCTGAACAAAATGAGTTTCTTCAGCATTACTTCTTAGCAAAGATCGAACCATAGAATATCACAGAATCATATCACAGAATGGCCTGGGTTGAAAAGGACCACAATGATCATCTGGTTTCAAGCCCCCTGCAACAGGCAGGGTCACCAACCACTAGCCCAGGCTGCCCAGAGCCACATCCAGCCTGGCCTTGAATGCCTTCAGGGATGGGGCATCCACAACCTCCTTGGGCAACCTGTTCCAGTGCGTCACCACTCTCTGTGTAAAAAACTTCCTCGTAATATCAGACCAAAGCCTCCCCTGTCTCATTTTAAAACTCCTCCCCCTTGTCCTATCACTGTCCACCCATGTAAGCAGTTGTTCCCTCTCCTGTTTATATGCTCCCTTCAAATACTGGAAGGCCACAATGAGGTCTCCCTGAAGTCTTCTCTTCTCTAACCTGAACTAGCCCAGTTCCTTCAACCTTTCTTCAAAGGAGAGGTGCTCCAGCCCTCTGATCATCTTAATGGTCCTCCTCTGGACTCCTTCCAAGAGCTCTGCATCTTTCTTGCACTGGGGGCCCCAGGCCTGGATGCAGTACTCCCGATGGAGCCTCACAAGAGCTGAGTAGAGGGGGACAATCACCTCCCTCCCCCTGCTGGCACTCCTTTTTTGATGCAGCCCAGAACACAGTTGGCCTTCCGGGCTGCAAGCGCATACTGCTGGCTCATGTCCAGCTTCTTGTCCACCAGGACCCCCAAGTCCTTCTCCACATGGCTGCTTTCAAGCAGGTCTTCCCCCATTTTGTATAAATACCTGGGATTGCCCTGACCAAGTGCAGCACCCTGCACTTGGCCTTATTGAACCTCATTAGGTTTTCATGGGCCCACTTCTCCAGCCTGTCCAGGTCCCTCTGGATGGCTTCCCTTTCTTCCAGTGTATCGACTGCACCACTCAGCTTGGTGTCATCTGCAAACTTGCTGAGAGTGCACTCAATGCCATTGTCTGTGTCATTGATGAAGATGTTGAAGAGCATGGGTCCCAAGACCGACCCCTGAGGGACACCATTTGTGACTGGCCTCCATCCTGACATAGAACCATTGATCCCAACCCTTTGGCTGCAACCAGCCAACCAATTCTTAATCTATCAAACAGTCCATCCTTCAAATCCATACCTCTCCAATTTAGAGAGATGGATATTGTGAGGGTCCATGTCAAAGACCTTGCAGAAGTCCAGGTAGACGACTTCTGTTGTCCTTCCCCTGTCGACTGAAGCTATCACTCCATCATAGAGGGCCACCAGATTCGTCAGGCATAATCTGCCCTTGGTGAAGTCATGCTGGCTGTCTCAGATCACCTCTTTGTTTCATATATACCTTAACATAGTTTCTAGGAGGGAGATGCTCTAAAGCCTTTATCATCTTTGTGGTTCTTCGCAAATGATACCCTTATTTTGTTACCTGCCTAATGTGGAGTCACAAAACACATATTCCTATAAGTAAAGTAGGCTCTTGCTTGAGTATAATGGGATGAGTATCAGCAGATGACTTCAAAGTTTTGAAATTTTTTAGCACCAGAGTGGAAGGAACAATGTTAAATTCACCTTCATTGAAGGTGTCTCAAACAAAGCTAGTCACTCTAGGTGTCTTTGTGGTCAGTAGAGAAAAATAGTTTTACACAGAAGAAGTAAAATAAGGTGAATTTCATCCATAGGCTTAGGGGAAAAAAAAGACTCAGGCACTCCAAGGAGATACATTCTATTTTAAAATATATGTTTAAAATACATTCTTTAAAAAACATTTATAAGTGTTCTCTTGCTCTCTTCTTTGACTGCATATGTAACCCAGAGAATTTGTTTGGAGCTTTTAGACTGCTAGAACTGAAAGAGATGAGTCCCATTGACTAACTTGACAAGTCAATATTTACTGCACTGCAATAATTGATAAGAGTCCCTATAGGTCACAGAACTTACTTATTAAATGCTGATTACCACCAAGAACACTATTTCTGGAACAATACCTTACTTGCATCCCTTTATCAATTGCATATCAGTCACTTGTCAGTCTGATTTATCAGACTGACAAAGTCTCAGCAGATCCATGGCTCAAACTCTTCCTTAAGAGCTGAACAAATTTAGTACCTCCCCAGGAAAATCAATAAAACTATTTTGAATGTCTGGCTATTTTGCACTTTAAATGAACACAGTATTCAAGAAAACATCTTGCTCATGAAAGGATAACTAAATCCTCTAGTCCTTCAGTTTACTGTTTTTCAACACTGTGGAGTACTTGGTAGATAAAAGTATAATTTGTGATCCATTCTTTACTGTTGCCTCACTGATTGCAGTGGAGTCAAAAAACTAAATCTGTGTGAAGTGGAAGTAAACTGCTTATTAAATATTAGTTCACCAAGTAGAAATACAGCTTTACAATGATCTCTACATGGATTTCACATATTACTTTACGATACTGTATGTAGCCATTGATCTGACTCTGCAAGGACCTGGGTGAATGACTTTAACATGATACAAGTGGTAGATATGACAAACTGGTGAACTTTCTGAGACGAGTAGATTGTTAGGAACAGCATTTTAAAGAACTCTGCTTAAGAAAGATATCATTTGCTACTTTCTGGAATTAATGATTTCATCACAGATAAGGTAGGATTAATCAGTTCTTATGACTCAGAGAAATATCTAAGAAAATAATGAATATATCATGACCAGTAAGGACATTTTCCAGAACATTCATTGATTAGGTTAAAACAACCTTAAGATGTTTACTGGTCACTGTAAACAACATTATAAGTTTGAGCATGAACTTCTAGTTCTTGTCTTTATGATACTATTTTGATCCCTATCTATAGCTGGCTAATAATAATGCCCTGACTCCTCCTGAAAGAAATGACTTGGTGTATTAAAAGATTTCTTAAAGTAACTGGCAGATTTCAACTGTGCACCTACTAAGTAACTTACTTATTCGATTACTTGATTGCATGTTAAAATAAAAACCTCTCCTGTATAAATTTAGTGGTTAAACTGCAAACTTAATACTTGTAGAGGCACATGACAGAGAAATAATTTTACCTCTAACAGCTTTGAGGGAGTAGTCCTCAGTTCTGCCACCTTCATAATCATAAGCAATTTCTTTCAACATACCAAACCTATTTATAAATAGCTGATTACAGATTTAGGGATGATTTGTCAAAAAGTTTTTTGAAACCAAGACAATAGTTTCTTTGTTATTGACTTTAATGGGAGCAGGAGTGGAATAAGTACTCATTTCATCAGTTTCTTTGGAAAATAAAGGAACATTGGATAATCAGCACTTTGTACCAAAAGGATTACAAGACCCTATATTAACACTACACTTCGGAAAAGCATCTCAGTTGGAGGTTAAATACCTGCAGTAGCAAAGGTGTTGATGTTAACGACATTTAAGTTCTTGTTTAATGCTTTGCTAAATACACATGACAGGTATAAACAGTTAAGGTCAAATTAGGCAGAACTTGTTGGCTGAACAGCTTGGTACTGGAGATGGTTTTCAAAGATGTTACTACACCGTGGAAATCAGGGTTAGAAGCTTCTCCAGACATTGCATGAAAATATCAATCCAATTCACCATATTTTTGTTTGGTTTTATTTGTTAGCTATCATCAGTCCAACAGTACATGCAAATAAGTAGTACTTAAAATCTTATCACTTGATGTTGCTGAAGAGAAAAGAGTGAACAGGAAGGATTAAGAGAGATAGGCAGGGTAGAAAAGCAGAGGTGAAACATGGGAGTGGGTATTCAGTCCTGGCAAATAGTCAAAATCTGGGCACCAAATTGCTAGTTGAGACTGTTGCTTATAGGTATATTCCTTTCACTATTTACCTGCTAATTCCCTGGAAGATATGGTTTGCTATAGTTGTAGATACGGTTTATCTTTATTTATATTACAGAAAGCATCTAGACTTTCTGAAGTCTGATCTGTCATTGTTTTCTCCCTCACATTCATTTTAATCCAGACAAATATTTATTGATCCATGGTGATTCTAAAACTCTCTTTTAAAATAAATTGTTCCTCTTTGTCTACAGTTCATTTTTCCTTTGTACTTTTATCTCTCTCTCCTGTACAGTAAGAAAATCTGAGCTTCTGTTCTCCAGTCCTGATAAAACTTTCATAATGTTTTTATTTTTCCTATCAAATTTCACATTACTCTAGTTTAAGGTGCCATTTTTCATCGTAAGATATTCTATCTTCTCCTTACTCAGTGTTATTAGTCAATCTGAAAAGGAACACATATCAGTCACTTGTAGATCACATCTACATTAATCATTAAATCATGACTCCATTCTTAATTCTTAATATCTGCTTTTAATTGCCTTATTCTCTTTTGTGATTTTCAGTGAACAACATCTTACTGTTTGTTTTGGTTTAGTTTTTAAAAGCTGAATTAATTTGAGTTCTAGCACCTATTTTGTATTTTTTTACTTTTTACATTTTTTTTTTTTTCCAGCTGAATGCCTAGTTATTTAATTTCTTGATTTTCTGTTTATCTCCCATAGTTTTTCTGAAATATTGATTGGACAGTTTGAAGTCCTCTTATAGAGTGTTTCCTCTTATAATTTTAGAAATATCTCAGAACATAATGGTAATTACCGAATTTTGCTATGTTCTAATCCTTTATTATTATGTCACACTGAATTTAATAACTGGCTTTCCAAATAGCACAAAGTCATCTCTCTTGTAACTGAATGCCTTAATTACATACTGTTTAATTTAACATTGTGATTACTCCTTCTGAGTTTTGTTTTTTTTTTTTTTTTTTTTCTAACTAGTTCTTCTGAAATTTCTTTCATTGTAACCAAAGCCAAGTCTAATATATCATTAACTCTTAGGATTTTGAGATGCAATTTATCTGAATTGTAGTAGACATCTGAAGTACCTACTTTACAATGCAATGGATTGTGTTCTGGAAATGGCCATTATTCATCACTGGCTGTCAAGAGAATGTTAAAGTGACTAGTCCAGATGTTGGTTATTTATGTTGTCATTCATCCAAATGAGTCTTCTTACTGCTTATCCCAAATGCAATGAACATGTGACAAGCACTACATGGACAAGAGCAGAATTTGGGATGACTGCCCTTCAAGAAGAAGTTGTGTTTGGGGTGCCCTCAAAGAATTCCTGTATATATCACAACTTCAGTCACTGCACTGTGTGGGCAAAGTCCCACCATGACAAGCCTTGTTTTCTCCTCCCTGTCATGAATGTCCAGACTTATGCAAACAGAAATGTCAGGTAGAAAAGAATTCAAGTGTTGAAAAGAGGTTCTAGGAATGGTCTTCAGCACAAGTGGAGCAGGAGCTCATCACCAGCCTGATTCACATTCAGCTGGTCTGAAAGGACTGAGCACAAGTCATAAGATAAGGTCCAAGTTGCTCACAGTCAGCTGTCCTGAAGACTGATAGCCCATCCATCTGTGGGGACTTGGCCTGGCTTTAGAGAGCTGAAGACATTCTGCAGAAAACCCGTACAGGAGGGGTGCCTCACAGGATGTGGACAAGAGCACTGTCATGCATTTGAGCTGTGTGGAGAAATGTTTTCACAAATCTGTTGATTGTAACTACCTTCCTAGCTGCAGAAAAGAACTGAATAAACTTCTTATTTATTTCATTTTTTAACTTATTTTTTCCTTTATTTTTTTCCCTCTCTGCTTTTACTAAATTTACATTTCCCATGAGTGATTGCTTGATTAGTCCGGGCATCTGAAAGGAGCTCTCCAATGCCCTTCTACTGGTGAATCACATTTATTGTTGAAAAGTTCACCATTTTGTTATCCTTTGTATTTTGCATGTATATCCTCAAATAATAAAATATTATGTAGCACATTCTCTCACAAAGGGCATAAAAAGGAATTCTAATTAGAGCAATAGGCTTTCAAGTGTGATATACTCACAGGCTTTATTCCTGAGAGCGTTACCACATTGAGCATCTTACTGAATATCTACAAGAGCCAAGAAACCCCACACTTAACTGCTTAGAGCAGTAAGTGTTCCAAGATGCTTCTCAGGCAAATGGATTTGAGACTTGTCAGACTGTATACACAATAGAGATTGCTGATCTTTGTAGAAAGTGTTAGCGGGCAGTGTCAGAGAGAATGTTTGATTTATATAATAAATGTGTAATTATTATTTTTGACCAGAGAACTACAGGCCTAATTGTTTATTCTCTCTTTAATAGTCTTTTTTTTCCATCCAAGGGCACTCATTCCTTCCTTTTCCCTTGAGAACAGTTTCAAAGCCCACTCAAACCATTTCCTAGTATTTTAAAATACAAATTAAATTTGATAGAAAAGAGAGCACAATTGTGTTCTTCATTAAACGGAATTTTCAGAGTATCTATGTTGGGATAGGTGATGTTTTAAAGAACTGATGCATAGAATTTCCAAGAATTTCTGTTATCTTGTGAGACAAATTTCTCTTTATGTTATTTTTGTGCATGCCCCAATCCTAGGTATTTATGGACATCTGAATTGCAGAACAACAATGAGCCTGAAATAAGAAGTCATTATCTTGGGTGCAGAACTGTAATTTCAGGAAACTGTACTTCAGTATTAAGGAACATGTTCTTCATGACATTATAAAAATAGAATATATTTTTAGTAGTTCACCATTCTATTGTACACATTTTTTGAATAAATTAATATCCACAATGAAACGGAAAATTTACATAGAATTTGAAATGCAACTATATATTCCATAAACTTTAGTTAAGTGTGTACTTATCAAGTGGTGTGAGAACAGGAAAGCTTAACCATCTGATGTGTTTGGTAGTGAACCATGCAATACATTAAAGAGTTCTCAGGATATTCTGCTATTTTGATTTGATTTGGTAGTAGGCAGAATAATGTGTTTCTAAGATTTTTTTCTGGTCCAATAATGGCTTAAGTTTCTGCTGTGTATGTATCTTTCCCTTCCTCATCCAGTCACTGAGTGCCTCCTTGTACCATTACATTATTTTATTCAATAAACTTAGTTTTAAAGTTGTGGAAAGAATCGCTTCAGAGGAAGAATATTTCCTGAAGAATCATTTCAGTGGGGAAGTCTGTGATCAACCATTCTAGCAGACTTTATAATTTTTTACAGCTGCCTGAAAAGGAGTTGTGGTGAGGTAGGGATTGGCCTCTTCTCCCAGTTAACTAATGATAGGATAAGAGGGAATGGCTGCAAGTTGCACCAGGAGGTTCAGATTGGAGATTAGGAAGAATTTCTTCTTGCAAAGAGTGGTTAAGCATTAGAATAGACGGTCCAGGGAAATGGTGGAGTTGCTTTCCCTGGAGATATTTAATGAGAGAGAAGATGTAGCACATAGGGATGCAGTTTACTGGTCAATATTGGAGGAAGGTGGATGGTTGGACTAGATGATCTTAGAGATTTTTTCCAACCTTAATGATTCTATAATAGATCTCCTTATTCAGCATCTTTTTAGCCAAAGGAGAGGCAGTTAACACAATTAGTGGAGGTGGACACCCATGTAGTTCACCCTAAGAGAGTCTTCTAGCATTCACTTCAGTTGCCCAAGCATAGGTGCCTACAGCATGTGAGCATCCTTAGAGTACCTCTTCGGGTGATTGTTCAGGGATCAACATTTTCATATTTTCATATCAGCCGTGATGATATTCTGAACATGTCATAGTACACTGGATTTGAGCTATTGAGTTTGAACTTCATTAACAAGTCAGCTAAATCACTCTATTATTAACTGGACTAGAATTTACATACCTAACAGTCATGTAGATATACACCGAAAGATATCTAAATTCAGAAGTTTTGATCACAGACATACTTAAGTTAGATGAAATCTACCCATAGGCTTATACTTAATGTGTGATTTATAGGGTGAAGTCGTCCTAAGAAATTCTCCAGTACTATATCACAGTTTTCTGCCTCTTGCTATGCTGAGACAACTGTTTATGAGTCTGTAGCAGAATCAGATGAAAGAAATAGCCTGAATTAAAAATGGCCCTTTGTTTCAGAGAACTGCTTTTAATCTAGATTGTTTCAGTCTTCTAGCTCACTACTGCAGCCAGACAAACTGCTGTATTAGTTCAGCTGAAGAGGTGGTAAATCTCATTGGTGGTACAGGTATTATAAAATAGGGAAGTGAAGGGTGAAGGGTGGAAATCTCTTAAAGTTGTTTTGCAGATGAAGTAAGAAAAACTATTCCATCAGTAATTTAAGGCTTTTTGTAAAATGAAAAAAAAAGTGTTTCCACTTTAGTAAGCATATCCCAGGATACTCAGAAAAATCATTGAAGAGAAAAGTGAGTGCTGATGAAATGCTAACAATAGACTTTGTTCAGATTTCACTTGTGGAAAAGGGTTTTCTAGTACAGTTGAATACTGCAGATCTCATACTGACATGACAATATCATATCAGTATTCAGAGACCTACACATACCCTAAAGCTGTCAGTGATCTCATGGCTCTCATGGTGTGGAAGGAGGAGGAAAGGTAAGGAGTCTTAGGTGAGATTAAAGATGGCTAAGGCATTTTGACAGTCTGAAACTGCTCCTGAAAGAGCAAGATACTTCTTACCTCTTCCTTTCCACTTACTCTGAGGCTCTTTTGAGGCACTGAAATTGGCAACTGATGTTGGTGTTTTTCTCTTTTCATTTTAGTTTTCGTAAGGGAGATTACGTCACATAAGTGGCTGAGAAGCCACTTGAGAAAAGTTTTAGGAAATAAAAGTAAAGATCACAGATAGGACAATGGTAAAATAAGACTTATATTTTTGTGAAAGAGGACTTTTAACACTTTTTACCACACCCACAGCACTTGCACAAGCCAGAATCTGAGAATGTGTAGCCAAGATAAGCAGAAAGATAGAAGTGCATGTGCATAAGCTAAAGTTCTCCGGTCATCACAAGCCAACATATGACTGCTCTGAAAGTAATGCCTCCTATTTTATACTGTTGGCACATGATTTTGGAAGTGGATATCGGTGTTATGGGAGTAGAGGTTGAATTTTCCCACCAGTATCCCATTACATTTTGTTGCTACATGACAGATAGCAGCAGAGAGGCAATGTGACAAAATGGCTTCTGACATGGAAGTGCAAATGAAACAAAGGTGTTGAATTCCTCCACGCAGAAAAAGTGGCACCCACTAGCATTCATTAATGCTTGCTGAACTTTTATTGAGATTGAACAGTGGATGTGAGTACAGTGAGGTGGTGGGAGGTGTGTTTCAGCAGTGGTGATAAAGACAATCCTTCAGCTCTGTTGGTGCAGATTGTGAGGTGCATGACATGCAGACTCTTGTTATTAAAAAATCATAAATAATGGTGGTGGCATATCAAAAAATAATGTTTTGTAACTGAGAATTTGCTCTATCAATTAGTGCTATTGTGCTCCCTGTATTTGTCATAGTTTCTATGGAAATGAAATGAATAGGAAGCATTAATTTCAGAGTGACCTATGTAATTGCTGATGAGGCAGTAATTTTCTGCCTGTTACCCAAGGATGAACATTTGCACTTTTTATATGGTAGTACATGGAATACAGCTGAACTAAAACTGACAAGGTTGTATACTTGTAAAAGAGTAATATATTTTTCCAAGATATATTTTTGTGTAGATGAGTTCACTGAATTGACTCACTGCATAGCTATGAATGATATATAAGCATAGTGTTTGGTCTCTCAGAGCATATGGTTCTGTGACTGCACTTTAGAAGAAGGCTCCATGCCCTATGACTTCTCAAATCTGCATATATTTCTCTCCTGGCCTTCTCTATTCCTCATTGCTCTATCAGTTGTTCTATCTCAAATATTGAAGATCTAGGATGGAAATAAATAAGCCTTTACCTGAGAAGGAATTGTGCCTTCCTCATCTTATTAATCAAATAGTAGGTTGGACAGATAATATCCACTCACAACATTCCTTAATGTGTCTTAACAAGGCAGATTATGGCTACAAAAATGCCAATCTCAGTAAATTCTTCTGGTGAAACTGTAACTGATTTCTGAAACCGTAACATGTATCATATATATGGCCTGAAAGCATATATTTGACATTTTGTTTTTTATTTTGAAATTTCTGTTTAGCAAATGCTCTGGAAGAAAAAAGTAGTTAAAACCAACACTATCTTCCAGTGAATCTTATGGAGGAATAATCCATATACTTGAATCTACATTAATAGCTTTGAGAGCAAAAAATGCCATCAAATTATAAGATATAAAAATGGCTTCTAGACACACAAGATAAAAAATTTACTAAGAGATGAATAAGCTGCGTAACTATTCATTGGAATCCTGCATTCACTGATACAATAAAAAAAGCTTATTTTGCTACATTAATCTTTAGTTAAACTTCAATACTTTTTAGTGAAATAATTTTTACTGAAATGCATAATTTCATTCATTAAAAAAGATAATTTGCTTTTCCAGATTATATTACTGAAAAGGATCAGTTATTGAAGGTCCAGCTCTGCGGACTTAGTTTGGAGCTCAGAGTTCTGAAGAATGACTTGTCTGGAAGCAACAACTTAAGTATGTGTAACAAACTGTCTTTATTGAAGAGAGTTCTCAGTGAGAAAATTAAACTGTAAGGTTCAGTAAATTAAATGTTATAATTATTTTTATTTTTTGCCCGCTTTATTTTAAAAATAAAACAAGTAATTTAATGTTTTATTTAAATCCTCAGTATTCAAAATGAATTATCTACTTTTGATCAAGGCCTATGTTCATTAAGTTAATGGTAAACTTAATGTAGTGAATGTATTAAAAGGCTACTGTAGAAGAAACCTTCATGTTTGACCATTAATTTCTCCATTTTGTTATATATAAAATATATACAGATATAAATAAAATTTAGTACTTACATCATCAGGAGGAATTTGATCTAGTCAGAAAAAAATATGTAGTTATTCTGTGAGAAGGTAATATAGAAATTGCAATCAGGATGATGTAGTTGCATTAAAACAAGGGGCTACAATGAATCTGATTCACTTATTCTAGGAATCTGAACGATAGCAGTGCTGTAGGTGAAACTTAGCCTAACTCCTGTCTTATAGTTTTAATCATGTTAGCTTTAATTAAGATTCTTTCACGTGTGTGTTCAGAGTCTGTTTTGTTATTTTCCTCTGTAATAGTGTTGTAACTATTCCTGTAGGGTGACTGCACAGTGCTGAACAACATATTTAGCAGAAGTTGTCTCCTTCAATCATTGTTGTTGAGATTTTCTACAAGTCTGCTGTGTTTGTGACACTTTCCTGCCTTTGGCAAGCTGTAGTGAATGGCTGAACCATGTGATTTGATTTCACAGGTGACTGTGTAAATACTATATATTGCACCCAATAGGAAGGAAGGCTGCTGCTATGTCAGTAATGCCTGCTGTGATGAGGACCGGGAAAAGCCATATGGGGGTGAAAAGAAACTGCCTTCCTGCCAAGTAACAGGACACAGAAAGCTTGGGAATGTGGACAGGAAACAGTAGAGGGACAGGAAAGAGCAAGCTGTCAGCAATGCTAGAAACTGATAGATACCTCACAGGAGAAAAGGGCTGGCATCAAGAAGCAGAAAGGCATAGAAATGACTCATATACAGAGAATTCCTAGGAAAGCAGTGAGAGTTTCCAAGATTTTATACAAACCCAAAAAACCAGCTGACCCAAAGGCACTGAGAAATCCACACTTATTGAGGGCAACTGCTTTGAAATGATGCAGCTGGAAGATCTTTGTTGATTCCTTACTTAGGATTACTCTGTAGTCTAACTTCACAGCTCTCTTCTTCCTACATGAAGCAACTGCTTAGTACTGCTGTTCTAGTGCGTAAGGCTATTCTAACATAACACTGTGTATCATGATATGTGATATGTTAAGAAGCTACTGAGTCTGAGGATGTACTCACATTATAGAAGATCCATAGTTAGCTTCCCAACTCTGCCCAGTTTGAGATCTTGGCACTCATTCCTGTTCCCAGATTTTTGCTGTGGCTTGCTGAGTAAGCATGGTAACATTTGAATCCTGTATAAAAGGAATCTATACTCAAGAGTCTGAGTAGGAAAGCTGACTTTTGACTAAAGCAACACTCTAAATCAGAAGAATGTGTATAACAAGCTTGTGTTTGGACATGCTGTCATCATTACAATCTTGATTTGCTTTGCTCTTGATCCTTAATTTTTATATTTCCCTGTGTTTCACAAATAGAAATTTTTACTAAGTCTTCTTGTGACTATACTGATTACAGCTGAACTGGGACTGTGTTTCTGTCCCTTTTGATGTTGATATGAATATTTATGAGGAGGCCTCATCTTCTGCTTCATTTTTCTGGCCAGTTATGTTTTACTAGAAGATATTCTACTTTGTAGTGATTTCACTGGCTTTTTTGTTTGTTTGTTTGTTTATATGATTTGTTTTGTTTGTTTGATTGATTTTTGTTTTATCTTTTAATATATATCAAATTAGTCTTGATTTCATTTGCTGATTTACTTAACCTTGGAGACCTATTTTTCAATTTTCACTTGTACAAATTTTCAGCTAGTAATAACATGTCTTACAAGGCTGCTCTATCACATGGTATGAATCTGTTCCATAGAATTTCTTAGCAGTCCTTTTATTATCTTAGAGATATTTTACATCAGTCTATTCAAGTTGAAGTTTTCGTGTATTGGGTAGATTTAACTGAAGTGAGGACCTTTCTCAAACACAAAAGATTACGTTTGGCAATCGTATTTACAGTCAGAATATCTCCTTGGTTCTTTGATATAAAATGATTAATAATTATGTATTAAAAAGCAATCTTTGCTGATATATGCAAATATATTTTTAGTAGCAACAGTAACTTCTATGCATAATAGACAAAATATTATGTCATAGTAATTTTCTCAGCTTTATGGTCCTTTTTAGCATGTATACTACATTTTGAAACTCCTTTTATATTTTCCTATATCAGCATTCTGTATCAGTGTGCAATTGCTCTCTGTCAACTGGCCACTGCCCATCCAGACCTTGAACAGCAGCTGCCCCTCCAACCTCACTTTTATGTCTGAGCATATCATCATGTAGTATGGAAGGGGATACTCTTGGCCACTTTAGGTCAGCTGTCCTGGTTCTGTCCCTCCCAGCTTCTTGTGCACCCAGTCGTCTCAGTGGTGAGCAGCACAAGAAGCTGAAACACCCTTGGATCCGTGCAGCACTGCTCAGTCACAACTAGAAAATTGGCATGCTATCGATGTTGTTTTTTCTTCTAAATTAAAAATGTAGTAATGTATCAGCCACAGTGAAAAAAATTACTTATATCCTGGCTGAAACCAGTATAAAGTCCTCCTATTTTACGTAGGGATTCAGAATAATTTTGGTTGAAAGAGATCTTAAACATAACCTAGTTCCACACTCCCTGCCATGGGCGTGATTCTTGTTGTCTTTTTGCTTAAACTTTTTAATTCCAGAATTTTTCCTGGTTCAGAAAGATCTCTGTCTTCCAAAGTCTGTGTCTGGTTCACTGTTACTTTTTTATCTTCTTTTTTTAGATATTTCTCAGATTCACAGGCAAACCTCTCAGATTTCTTGCTCACAGTGTGGGAAATCTTATGCTCTGATCTTCCAGGAACACAAAAGGAAGAGATGTCATATCTCAACACTGCAGTACAGGCCTACAGGTTGAGGAAAAATGATACATCAGTTGTCTGATGCTTGCTCTCTTTATGAAAGACTTGAAAACTCTGTGCAGATGTGCAAACAGTATTTTAATGCTTCAAAAAGGAAATCAACAGTGACTGTCATCTTGAAAGGAGTGAGGGACAATGCTGTTCATTTTCAAATTGTTTCAGGTTCCTAAGACAGTGTCTGGGTTGACTGAGAGTGCAGCATTATGCTTGCTGTCTACAAGCCTTAGTGTTCAGTAGACATAGCAACTAAAGTGTTTTACTTCCAATGGCTTGTAACCAATTTTTTACTGTTCCCATTTATTGACATGTTTGTAGCATTAATGAAATTCCTACAACAGACTGTAACAAAGGTCTTACACTAAGTGCTAGCACAAACACAAATTCACCTAAGTGATATGGTATAATTTTGTTTGGTTTTCTGCAAGTTAATGTACAAAATAAACAAGAAATAATTACTTCCTGCTTTGATAGAAAATATTTTAATCACAAAAAAATTTGAAATTAGGATGTACATGGCATGCTTTTATTCACTACGTTCTTGCAGTTTGCTCACCTGACAAACTGACCTCTCAGTGGAATGCTGAATACTAACTCATCCCACAGGAACCTCATGAAATGCGGGGTGAATCTCGCTGTATC
Source organism: Chrysolophus pictus (assembly GCA_037305975.1). Lineage (NCBI taxonomy): Eukaryota > Metazoa > Chordata > Aves > Galliformes > Phasianidae > Chrysolophus > Chrysolophus pictus. The sequence continues at coordinate 12,437,664 of CM074578.1, forward strand.
TACAAAGTGTTGGCAGTTCAAAGCAGCATCAGCAAATAGAGATTTTTCTTTCCTATTATTATTTATCAGTTTTCTGTTTTACAGAAATCAGTTTCTGTTACAGCAGCTATTTAAAAGCTAGGCCCATTGAAGAGATTTTTGTCCTTTTGCTTTCATTGATTCTGACAGTTTACCCTTCTTCCATTGTCATTTGAGCAATACAACAAACAGAACATTAAAAACAAAGTAGTAGAGCACTCCAAGAGCTGTCGTATTTTAGATTGTCAAATCTCTTCTGTCAGCTTTTTTCACAGCTGATAAAACCTGAATGTAACACCATATCTTCCCTATTTTGTTCATGATTAAAAATCTTCTTAAGCTTTATGCATAACTGAAACATGTCCTTTTTGGAGACAGCAGACTTGTTTCAGATTATATGTGTTTGAATTTCTTCTCTGTGTTGGATGTTTGGTTCAATGTTTGGGCATCTGCTGCGTATCAAAGAAAAAATTTTCTGTGTCGTAGAATGATGAAAATGTAATATCTGAAATATCTGGGCCTTTCAAACAGAAACAGGGAAGTATTCAGACTGAAGTATTCAGACGGAAAAAGGATATTAGAGAGGCCAATGCTGTTACGGTTCGTTGTGCTGAGAAGGGTGGGAATGTGCTAAAGACTTTTCTTGAGTTCCACTATTAGCTTTCAGCACAGTGTGCTTCCTGAAGTCATGTAGGTGACAGCAGTTTTAACAGCATGACCTGTCTTGTACTGTTATGAATGGAGAATGAGGTGTCAATTCTCTTAGACTGTAAGGGGAGAACAGTCAGGAGAAAGGAGCTGAGGTGAGGCAAATGGGGCAGGGGCCTTTCAGACACAGTGAAGGCATAGCCTTACAGCACTCAAACAAGAAAAGCAGAGTGAGCCTGGTGAGGGCAGCCAGGGTCACTCAAGAGCCCAGATCATCTGTCACATGCATAGTGACATTGTATGCCTGATGTCAAGCCAGGAAGTCGAGGTAATGGGTCAGGGTCTGGTTCAGTTCAGTGAAGTACAGAGCCAGGCATGGAGCAAAGAGCTTGAACTTCAGTGCAGCTCCTGCTGAGGGGAACAGGATCTTACTTGTCAGAACATTTTCACACAGCTCTTTTTACACAGCTCTCATTCAATACAGCACAGCTTCATTACTGTAGCTGACACTGAGCCTGGACAAATGTAGGTGCTCGGATACCTGGAATAGAGAACAGCATTGGCAAAGTTTCTTAATGAACATTCAGGCTAGATCTTTGTTAATTCTTCTTGGTATTCAAACAGTGTTTGAATTTATATGGACAATCTTTATGTTTTTATTTCTGTGATGAGATTCAGGCTGCCTGTTCAGATAGACAAACATCACTTTGTAGGTAGCTAAGCTAAGGCCTCTGCTGATAGTGAGACATGAACTTTCTGAAGCTGATTTAGAAAGCTAACTTGCTGTACAAGAGATGTTGGAGCCAACAATCACCTTTGCAGGAATCTGTGACAGATCTGGCTCTGTTATGAATAACACTGCAAAATTAATGGTGCCATTCACTCAGGAGCCAAAGAATAAAGATCTTTCCTGGAAATAAATATCAAATAAATTTGTTGTCCTTTTCCATGACAGCAGGTGCTGAAGGTGTTACCTACCTTTTCAGACTTAGTTTGGTTGGTGGAGAAGTAGTCAAAGAAGTGCTTAGCTGCAGACTCTCCAGGCAGAGACAATTCCTGAACTTTTTTTTTTCCCTCTAGACTGTGTCAGAACTGTAAGGCCTTATATTTCAACCACCTCCTACTGAATCTGCATCACCTTGCACCAAAACATGCAAGTCATGAATGTGAAGGAGAACCATAAAAAAAGCATGACTCTAGATTACAGCTAAGGGGAACTTTACTGAGAACCTGGATCCTAGCATTGCAGTCACTATTCCCTTGCATTGCAATTGTATTGAACAGTTACTGAACAAAACCAAACAGTTACTGAGCAAAACCAAAAATATGTCAACAAAAGTTGAGGGCTGCCTCAAAATCACAGCAGTCTCCTGCCTCTGGTCCTTATGGACATCAGCAAGTAGAGAAAAAGAGTCTTACTCTGGAGTGAATAAATCTGCAGCTTGACTCCCCTTCTGCTTCTTCCTCTAATTCATAGCCATTCACTTCCCTTTAGCTCAGCATATCAGCATAAGAAGTCCTTAGTTTAAAGTGCTTCTTACCTACTTGCAAGCCTTTATTAGTTCTTGGGAATAAAGAACAAAAAGTATTTGCTTTTTTGAAGGAAAAGGAAAAGCAGCCAAAGGGGAAAGGGAGTCAATGTGCTCAATAAATAACATACTCCAAATCCACTCAGGGTTTTGTTGAATGCTTTCATCATTGTAGTTCTATCTATTGCACATCTTGGTGAAAACAAGATTTGTTACATATACAAGAGTTCCTGTCTATCTAAAATCCCCTTCCCACATCACTCAGCAGTAAAGTCTCCACGGCAAAAGGCCCTTAGAAATTATCCCTTCTATCTTATCTCTAGATAATTTCCCCATGTCTTCATAAGCAATTTGCACCCACATTGCTCAGAGCTGGACTTACATAGGCAGAAATGCTGTGCACACTTAGCACAGTAAGTGTACTGCTGTGGTTACTACTTTGGACAGAGAACTTTAGGTTAAAAAAACAAACAAACAAAAAAACTGCTCTCAGTTCAGTTGAGTGTAATAAAACGAAATTGTGCCAAAATTCTTCAGTGCAATATTTTTATATCCCTTGTTATTAGATTCCCTGGAAAGGAATGACACAGGATTTGTTTGGTGTGCTTGTTACAGTGTAGACTGAGAACATACTTTACTTCTGCTCTTTTCAGTAGTCATTTAGGCAGTGGCGTGTTCTATCTTCAGAACTCTGTTTCATCTGAGAAAAATTAACGTTTCTCTGAATATTCTAAGGATCAGGATACAAAGGAAACCTAGGAATTTAAATAAGTTGGTGGATAGATGTACACTCTTCAGATAAAACCATCTTGGTCCTGGCATGCTAACAGTTCTGTCTCTTATTATCTTGGTTAATGTTCAGTCTTGTGGAGTCACTAAAAAATAGAATTGAATCATAGAATCATAGAATTACAATACAATGGCTTGTATTGGAAGAGACCTTAAAGGTCATCTTGTTCCAATTCCTTCCTCTAGGCAGAGTGGCCAAGCACGAGATCTGATTGCCAGGGCCCCATCTAACCTGATTTTGAACACCTCCAAGGCAGCCTGTTCCAAGGCCTCACCGCTCTCTGAGCAAAGAATTTCTTCCTAACCTCTAACCTAAATTTCCTCTCTTCCAGTTTAAAACCCTTCCCCCTTGTCTTATCACAAGTGTTTTTGTGAGGCAGTCCTGTGCAGTCATTCTTTATTACTATTATTCTTCAGGATTCTTTTTATGATGTACTAAATTCACCTCCCATCTTTGCTAAAGGTTCACAGTATGAAGGTCACACTGTACCCTACATTGTTACTGTTAATAAAATGTAACTAAATGACTTTCTAGTTCTACAAAATCCTCAACTTCAGCAGAGCTAGGCTGTTAAAAAAAGGCTGCAAAACTATTAAGAAAGGACAGCATGAGCAGTTAAGATCTAATTTTGATGCCATATGTTCATGAATTTTCTATGAAAATGTTAACGTTTTAACTAGAACAATGTAAAGTTTTCATGGTTCTTAGAAATGGGAGTATCTCTTAACCAAGGAAAGCATATTGAGTATAATCTGTTGGAAAACCATTTAAAATCCTGATAACTGGTGGAACTTAACTAAACACTACAGTTCTTAGTACAGTTTTTATTTTCATTGGATTCACCTTTTTATTATTTTTTATTAAAAATATAAAATAAGCTAAAAAAATAAGATTGCTCTATAATGACAGGAGATGTTATAATGGCATGTGGTGTGGTAGCAATTGCATTTGCCAGTGCTGAAGTAGTATTACTGATGAAACTTGATTCATGTGCGGGAATAATCAGTAGTTACTGTTATTTTAGTAGGAACACAAAGAAAAAGGGAATATAAGAAGCATTATTCCTAACTTTTGTTTACATTTCTTCGTATTTTGTCTTATAAACCCCTGGAGGCATGTAAGCTGATGAGAAACCGTTGTATGTATTTTGGCCAAGGGTTTGAATTTCCCCTTTTGTCAGTGTTCTCTTGCAAAATGAAGTTTTAAATCTATTATAAGGTTGTTCTTAGGCAGGCACAGCTGTGAGGAGTTTTGAGATAGAAATATGTCAATGAATTTTTGGTGTTTAATTTCCTATTTTGGAAGCGTTATGAAAAGCTAGTGATCACTAAGGTGTAATCACTCTAAAGTGACATTCTAGAGTCATATAATCATAGAATAGCCTAGGTTGAAAAAGACCTTGAAGGTCATCTAGTTTCAACCCCTCTGCTGTGGGTAGTGTCGCCAACCACTAGACCAGGCTGCAGAGCCACAGAGAACACTTTGCCCACTTCTATTCCTCTATACATTTATAGGTAACCTATTTTTATATGTAAAGCGGAGGATTCATTTAAACAAATATGAACAATGAAAACAGTCAAGCAGCAGTTAATCTCCTTCTCAAACAGAAATTTAAAATACCATATGACTATTAAAGTATTCTAGACAATCATCTCAAATACAGACTTCTGTACAGTGGACAATAAAGTTTAGTCGAAATAAATATTGTAAGAGGTGGCACTATACAATTTCAAAGCTTATCTTTTTTAAATGAACAATCAATTCAAAAGAAGTCAATAAATAACTTCATCATGAAGAACAGTTTATATGTATTCCGTGATATACTTGTTCTACAATTTTGTCTCAGAAATGGAAAAAATTCTTGTAGATACTTAGATCCTATAGGAAGTCAGAAAACAGCACATCATATTTCAGGCTCCATAGTTTCACAGGAAGGATGAAGCTTATGAACCTTTAGACATCACAATAAACTGACAGTGAATGTTGGCAGATTGCATTTCACCTCTTCAGCTAAGAGTGTACTCTATGAAACTGGAAATATCCACATACTTTAAATACTAGAACAGTTATAACAATGAAACCACTTCTTCGTTATTAACTAAGAGAGAAACATTTAGTTTATCAATGTGATCTTTGAACTTGTTCTGTTATAGAATCATAGAATCACTCAGGTTGGAAAAGACCTTAAAGATCATCCACTCCAATCACAACCTAACTCTAACAACTTTCCACTAAATCACGTCCCTGTGCACCACATCCAAACAGTTTTTAAGCATACCCAGGGATGGGTGACTCAACCATCTCCGTGGGGAGTTATTCCAGTGCTTAACAACCCTTTCCGTAAATAAGGTTTTCCTTATATCCAGCCCAAACTTATCCTGGTGCAACTTGAGGCCATTTCCCCTCATCCTGTCACCTGTCACCAGCGAAAAAAGACCAGCCCTGCACTCACTGTAAGCACCTTTCAGATATTGGAAGAGAGCAATAAGGTCTCCCCTCAGCCTCCTTTTCCCCAGACTGAACAGCCCCATTTTCTTCAGTCTCTCCTCTCAGGTCATATTCTCCAAGCCCTTCACCAGCCTTGTTGCCCTTCTTTGGACCTGCCCCTGCATCCCAATGTTCCTTCTGTACTGAGGTGCCAAAAACTGTACACAGTACTGGAGGTGAGGCCTCACCAATGCCAAATACAGGGGCACGATGACTTCCCTAATCCTGCTCACCACACCATTCCTGATACAAGCCAGGATGCCATTGGCCTTCTTGGCCACCTGGGCACACTGCTGGCTCATATTCAGCTGACTGTCCATCAGTGCACCAAGGTCCCTTTCCATCAGGCAGCTTTCTAGCCACTCTTCCCCAAGCCTGTAGGTTTGCCTGGGGTTGTTGTGATCAAAATGCAGGACTCGACACTTGGCCCTATTGAAACTCATACAGTTAACCTTGGCCCATCCAGGTTCCTCTGTAGTGCCTTTCTCCCCTCAGGCAGATCAACACTCGCTCCCAGCTTGGTGTCGTCTGCAAACTTACTGAGGGTGCACTCAATCCCCTCATCAAGATCGTTAATAAAGATGTTAAATAAAAGCAGCCCCAGTACCGAGCCCTGGGGGACACTACTAGTGACTGGCAGCCAACTGGATTTAACTCCTTTGACCACAACTCTTTGGGCCTGGCCATCCAGCCAGCGTTTCACCCAGCAAAGCATACACACACCCAAACCATGGGCAGCCAGCTTCTCCACGAGAATGTTATGGGGGACAGTGTCAAAGTCTTTACTGAAGTCAGGTAGACCACATTGACAGCCTTACCTTCATCCACTAATCGGGTGTTTTGTCACAATAAAACACCAACAAGAAGACAGAGTCCCAGATAGAAAGGTGATCTGTTAAGTAGTATCAGCTCATCTGGCTGACTACCTGTCATTTAATTAAGTCAAGGGCCATTAGTTCCTAAAGATAAGGTAGATTCAAAGTACTTTAGAAAAACTGATTAGTGGTTGTGGTCTGCAACAAACAGCAACACCTTACGGTAACTAAGATAAATCTTAAACAGAAACGTTATGATTCAGAAATGTCTCATTTATGCCGTTCTAGATGTGAATGTTATATGACCTACCTAGATAAGTATTGTCATTCTTTCACTTTTTTTTTTTTTTTTTTTTTTTTTTGTCATACAAATTGAGCTTGAGAGCTAGGTACATGTAACTGTGGGCTATATTGAACAGCAAGAAGCAGCCCATATCTCAGTTTAAGCTTTTACCAGGGTAGAAAGGAATAAAATCCTTTTGGCACTTCCATCTTCTCATCTGTAACCATTATGTTTTGATCCTTTCTGTCATTTTAAAGAGTCTGGGATATTGTTCATCATCACAGTTGACAACTTCTTTGTTGCTGAGCGAGCAGCATACAATGCTAAGTGAATGTTTTTAGCTTCTCTTTTTGAATGGACTTCAGAGTTCTGCATTTTTTAAAATTGTAGTCTCTCTGTTAAGCTACTAGATGTGGAGTACCATGGAGCTAGTATTAAGATTTACACGACTCTTCCATCTTTCAAGTATTCAAGACAGAAAATGCTATTAATAGTTATTTTCTATGGCCAGAAGCAGTGGTAATTGAAGATATCTTATGTTACGGCACCTTTGGTATGCTTGAACACATTTCAACTTCCTTTAATTCAGACACGGCAATATTTTGACAAAATGATTCCAGAGATTAATTGTTTCTAGCTATGTGCATATCTTCACTTAAGGGTATAAAATCTGTATTTAGTGGCTTGGACCTTAAGGAAAAAAAGCTTAAGTTATTTGAGGCTTGGTGTAATGATGTGTACAACTGGCTTAAATGCTTTGTGCTTTTGAAATCCTGTCTGCGCAGACTCGAGCAACTCATTTATACCCAGACCATCAAATAAATGTACTTAGCTGTATATCATCATCTGCTTAAATGCTATACAAAATCTATTTTTAAAATTATTTTAACCTATTTTTTTGTCACCTAAATGGGAATGGAAGTATTTTCCCACCTCACAAGAACTGTGTTGGAGAAAACTTAATGTTAGGTTCTTGGTTATATCTGTGGAGGGTGAGCACTTACCAGGAAGTGATAATGGAATGCAAAAGTTGTAACCAAGCAATTGATAGATGTTTTCTGGTCAATGAGAGAACTTCTGTGTTCCTAAGGCAGAAATTGCCAATTCATCTAAGTCTAATAGGCAGTGATCCATTAAAAAAACAAAATCCCTTTGCAACTTGCAAGATCCTGAGGTTTAGAAAGGAGTACTTGAACTAAATATCAGTGGCCTTTCCAGAAAAGCTGAAGTACCTTCATAACATCTTTTACCTCTCCAGCTTGCTCAAATATTGTAAACATACAAATTTCCAAGGCTATCAATCTGCCATCTTTCTGAGCACTAAAATATCATAATAAGTAGCAGGTGTTGCTGAGCAAAGAAATTGCATGGTGAGCTTTGCTAGAGCAGTTAAAACCATGCAAACTTCATTCACAGAAGGTGAAAAGAAATGAAGAAAATAAGCCAGATACCAGAACAAAACCGTAATTATAAAGTGAGATGAGAACACTAAATTCAAGAAGTAATAATACGTTGTAGCTTTAAAGAAAGAGAAAATGAATAGAAATAAATATGTAATCAGCACAGAGCGAAAAAAATGAAATCAGACTGTGCAATTATGATTCTATTGTTTTGTTATTATTATTATTATTTTGTGGTGATGTTAAGTAAAGACTTACACAGAAATAATTAGAAATTCAAGTTCAATGTTTAGAATTTTGGTACATCCTGAAAAATTTATTTTACACCTGGAAATAGTCATTAAAGAACAGAAATGCTTCTCTGAAATGAAACATACTCTCATGAATACTATAATGATTCTACCTTGGAAAGGAACTTTAGAGTAGTTTTTGACACTGATTAATTCAATTCTGCAAGCAATTAATCGGGATATACATTATCTGCTTTTACTCCTACAACAGAGAAAAACATCACAATAAACTACATTTAAAATATGGATGTAATGGCAATGAAACATTTAAACATTCAAGTGGATAATCTTGAGTAATAGGAGCCAAATTTAGTGCAGCCTGTGTGGCATGCGCAAATGTCGAAAGGAAACTTTTATAAGGAAGGCTGCCCAAATGAGAAGCCTTGGACATGTGGAATGCGTGTCACGGAAACAGCTGAAAGAAAAGAATCGATGGTACATTTTGATCTAGCTGTAAACTATTCCTAAGAGAAAGGATGTGGGTAATAAAGATGGGCATGTAGAACTAAACCTTGAGTGCATAAAAAATGTGATAGATTTGTACTGTTGACCCCATAATCAGAGCAAATGGAGAACAGAATGTTGTGAGACATTTAAAATAATTAAAACTAATAGAGCAGTAATAATGAATGATTTCAACTATGCACACACTGACTGATCAAATATCACAGCAAAGCAATAAGTAGTATCCTAATCCTTCAAAACAATTACTTCTTAGAATAATTACTTCCTACCTATAAAAGTTTAGAAATTTTTATCAGCCCCTTCTCTAAAAAAAAGAAAAAACCAACAAAGAAGAAAACAAAATATAATTGATATCACTCTATAAACCTCTGATGCACATTCCTGAAGGATATGTACTTTTTGAGTCTGCTATGTCAAGGAGTTAGAAATGAAAAGACTGAAAGCTATCAAGGTGAACAAAGGCATGGTATGAATTTTTGTTGTGAAGGGTCCTATGAAAGAAAAGAGAAGACTGATGAGAGATGGATGTACAGCAGAAATCTACAGAATTGTGAGTGCTATGGAGAATGTGAAACTGTTCCTATCTCATTCAAAACAAACAGAATAAATAGTTGTTTTGGACAGTATATGGTCAACATGTGGCCTTGACACAGAATATTTTGGATGGTAAAAGGTAAAAAGAAGAGAAAAACATGGGATTATATATTAAAAAGGTGAAATCAGGTTTAGAAAGTGCATCAGCTTTCACATGCTAGAAACTGACTCCCTTTTCATTGGCCCTGTCTATTGGCAACAGGAGACTAGGCTAAAGGGACTTCGTTTTTTTCTCTAAGAATATTCTTATGATCTATGTGTTCCATAGATAATTGATAGTTTCTTGGATGTTCTGAGTCCAACTCAAAGAATTCTTTCCTGATCTGTAAGACTGAAACTTTGTAAGATGTAAATACTTTCACTGCACTGAGTAAAGAGGATTAGAGAGTATTATACCTGTATAATGGTATAATGGTATAATGGCTACTTTGCACCTAAAATGCTGTGTTCAGTTTTGGGCTTCTTACTTCAAGAAAGACACCGAGGTACTCATATGTGTCCAAAGAAAGGTGATGAAACTGGTGAAGGGAACTGGGTTTTTTTACACTAGATAAAAGGAAGGTCAGGGCAGATTTTATCACTCTACACGCTTACTTCAAAGGAGGTTGTAGTGAGGTGGCAGTTGATCTCTTCCCCCAAGCAACAAACAACAGGACAAAAAGGAAATGGCCTCAAGTTGTATTGAGGGTGGGAGGTGGGAATGTGGGTGTTAGGGTTGATATCAGGAAAAGATTCTTCACAGAGTAGGTTGTGAATCAGTGGAACAGGCTGCCCATGGAAACAGTTGAGTCACCATCCTTGGAGATATTTAAAAAACATGTAGATGTGGTGATTAGGGACATATATTAGTGGTAGACTTGACAGTTCCAGGTTAATTGTTGGACTCAATGACCTTAGAGGTCTTTTCCAACCTAAAAGATTCTAATTTACTGTTCTCTGTTCAATGGGTTCTAAGTATTCCAATATAAAAAGTTAAGGCTGCGGAGACAGATTTACCTTGGAAAATGAGTCTTCTTTTTACATTAGAAATGTAATATAAGTGTCAACTATTGCTAGTTGTCTAGCTGAGCTGCTCAGGACACAGAAATAGATGGGACGCCTTCAGACTGAGCCTGCAAAGTTTTAGTTGATTGATGTCCTGTACATAGTAAATTCACTGAATTGCGCATGATTTATTCATGCTTATTTTCCTCAACCAGCATCTTTCTCAGCTTGACCTAGAGGTTAAGACTGAAAACAAGAGAAACTTAAATGAAAGGCAGCTCCCAAGAGTAGATTTGAAGCATAGTTGGAGAGGGTCGATATAGCTAAGAAAGAAATTGAATCGTCCTGGTCACAAATCTGTAGACAAATACTTGTGTGTAAATAGTTTTATTTCATCTTAAAAATTACTCAATTAAAATGTTGACTGATACAAAGTATTTTCTAAACTTCTATAATTCAGACATGACAGAATTGTCTTTAGAAGAAAACAAGAATCATTGCTTCTTCTATTCAGTTGGAAATGTACAAAAAAGAAAAACAGCAAAATATATTGAATAACGATCTGAATTTCTCCCAGTTAAATTTGTTGTAATGCTGTAACTTCACAGAAGAGTATTACTGAAAGGGGTTACTGTGAACACCAGGAAATAACCCCACATTATAGACTCAGCTTATCATCACGGACTTACGTTTGCATGTTAATAGAATTGTACTGTCGTGAATATTTCTCTTAAAAAAAAAAAAAAAAGGAAAAAAAAAAAGACTATCTAGATTATTTTCTCAGGTGATATCCTTTACATATTTAAATTTTTGTAAATACAGTATTCAGATTATATTTTAAAACCTTCTTAGGGTTCAAAACAAATACAACATATCAGAAGAGCACAAATTTTTAGAATTATATATTTTTTTTACAAGAACAAAATTTCTGTTTCATCAGACCCCTGAAAGAGTCTACAATATTACATGGATTTCCATGATTAACACTTCAAAACAAATTTGTTGAACAAACATTGAATCAATAATTCATCAACTTGAGAAAAGGTGATTTTAATCAGAAATTACGGTCTTGCAGAGAAACATAGTAAAGGTTAATGTTAAAAAAGAAAACTAATTACTAATTCATGCTTAACTCTAAATTCTAACTGCTTGTCCAATTAAGATCCATCTGCTTCATAGCCTTTTTTGTACATATCAAACATGATGTTAAAAAACAAAACAAAACAAAACATAAGTTTTCATGCAGAGAGGAGATAACATCCTCATTAATGAGAACTGTGCATCATTCCTATTATTCTAGCTCAAATAAAAAACAGTGATATAATGAGTTATCTGTGCTTGTTGCAAACTGACTTGAAGATTAATCTCTGTTAACTACTTGTTTAATGTTACAGTTAATAATTAGTTACCTTACAGCCTTGAATCATCCATCACTTTACTGGACTGAATAAATTATTTTTTAATTTAAAAGAGTTTATTTATCTTTGCTTAAGGCTGCTTTGGATAAAAGATATCTGAAAGGGTATAAAGAGTGTTGATTTTATGAGAGTTAATAGTGCATTCAAATCACACAATGTTGTTTATAAGTTTCTATGCTACATTCTTTCTAGAATACAAAAGAACTTTTTCTTGCAAATTTCTTCAACACAAATGGTAACCATGTCACTTTACATCATGTTCAGTTATCAACATTTTCATGCACTCTTCAGTGAAAATGGCACTCACATGAAATAGTATAATACAGCATGTAATAAGAATATTTTTTTTGAAATCTGTAAAGATTAAATTCATATTTTGGTTTTGGCTGTGAATTTCCTATATCTTGGCTGTTTTTGAGACTAATGGCAATTTGGAAACAAAACATTTCATACCACTCTAAGTATTACACTTTTCTGCTGGTAGGACCTTGACTGAAGAGAGCCTTATGACTTTGTTTTTTCTGCCGACAGCTATATTGTAGTGCTTTCTGTGCTGCTGATTTGTGAATTATTCTCTGTGGTATATTGTATAACTTGTTTCATGTCAGAATTTTTTTCTCTTAAGAGTCGGAGACAAATGCGTGGGATCAATAGACATTTTTCCCTAGTAAAGTGCCAATAATTATAACCAAAAAAAAAAAAAAAAAAAGGAAAATAATATGGAAAATAATGGAAAATAGATTTTATCTTCACCAAAATCAACAAATTAAAAATTACAGTTCCCTCAGTGATGCTATCTCGATCCCCTGGCACATACACTATATTCTGTTTTGGAGCACATAGTATTAGTTTTAACACTTTAATATATTCTCACAAAACAGACAAGTTAAAATTGCTTGAGGGGGCTATAATTTTAAATATGTTATCTGCTGTGTGCATAACACCACTGTCATAATGTTCCATTAATGTAGTTTTCTTCACTTAACTATGTAAAGAATTGATTATACATCTTCTGGTGTGCTGCATACTGTGCTATAGAATGATTGGTTGAGCATTCAGATAGTGAGAACAGTAGAACTTAGGTGAAATTTTGAAGCTACGACTGTTTTCATCAGCTGGGACATGATTCTGGTATGATTAGCATGGAGGGGATAGAGCACATTAACATCAAGACATTGCAAGGTCTTTACTTGCCTTGCAATAGATTTTCCCTGAAATTGGAATGTTAATTCTTGTCTCTTGGGAAGGAACAGCTGCCTGATCTTGTGCTCCGTTACATGGGTGTAAATCAGAAAGAACTCCCATAAGTCAGTGAAGTTATTCAAGCATGAAAAGCTGTACGATATCCTTAACAAGCCTCAAAGATATTACATAAGGTGACCTTAAATAAGCCTTTAGTGGCATGAAAGAACTGCCTACAATGTACTTCCATGTGGCTTATAAGTAAAGAATAGTAAGGGACCAGCATTATCTTAATTCTGGTCAGATGTACTTTTTGTGAAGTAAGATCTGACAAAGTGTTATTTTTTTAATAAAATTTGGTTTATAAATCAGGCTGCAAAGAGGAACCTGTAAGGTGATACAGAACAAGGAATAATTTTATTAACAAATATTTATTGAACAATTAATTCTTTTGTGTGTGTTTGTGTGCACTCCTTAAGATACACCACCTACTCAATTTTAACACAAAACAACGTCAGCTGAAATAGAATGTGTTACAGGAACTGGTATAAAATGTTGCAGTTTGATCTCCAAGATTTTTCAGTACAAGCTAAATTCAATAAGTAGGAGATGTAAGTCCAAAAAAAGTGCTTAGTTTAGTTTGCTTGTTGCATATTTGGTGAAGCCCTCAATGGCCTGGCCAGGAGTAGTGAGATAGGTTTGTCAACTGTGGGAAATTTGGTTAGCCAGCCAGCTAGTAACTAATAATAATTCATTACTGTTATCTATAAGTTTGGTAAATATTTTGCCCACAAAAATATTCAGGTAAAATGTCCAGTGATATCTAGGGTAGTGTTTCAGTTTATTCATGCTAGAGTCACAATGATTTCTCCACAATGATTATTCTTATAGGTTAACAGCAGCCTATATCTAAACCTATCAGTATATATTAATTGAAAGATTATTTGATTTATAAAAGCAAGAGTTTGTATCAAAAAATACAGGCATGTGATTCCTCCCCCCCCCCCCCCCCCCCCTTGTTTTATGTGTGGTGTGAATTTGATGAGATTGTATTCAAAGCTAAAGACATCCTTGCAAAAAACTAACACTGACAAGATCTACTTGTTTCCAGTTTGGGTGAATCTTTATTGATAATCTGCACTGGTATTCAACTAAAATGTTCTCCAGCTTTAAAAAATGACAGTAAATCACCTCTTTCTCTGAGTATGTGAGAGATGAAGTTTAGTGCACAAGTCATGTAGGTGAGCTGTAGAGCAAAGTCAGCAACAACTGACTGTGTTTCACAACCACTTCAGTGTCTGTGATAGAAGGCTTCACTGCCAGCATAAATTTTGTTTTGCATTTCTTTGTGAACAGTCTGCCTTTCATTAACTCCTATGCACATTTCTGCTTATTGCAGACAGGCTTCATTCATCAGAACTGTTTTCTTTATAGATATGTATTAAAACATGCTTTCTTAACTATCCCAGGGGAAATATGTAGCCCTTTATGCAAAGAAATGATGGCACTCCTCCTGCTATATGCTCTGTCTCTGACTGTGAAAATGGGTAGCCTGGCAAAGCTGAGTAGCACAGCATGATTTTCACAGAAAGTATCTGATTTTCATTAGTCCCATGAGCCTCAGAACCAGTACTGTAAAGCATAATAGATTTTATCTGAGAAAAAAATAATTTATCTTTTAACCTGGGCACAGTTTACATGATGTAACTTGGTACTTCATGTCATTAGCAAGGGTAACAAGGCATAATATGAATAAGATTAGTATATTTCACTTAACTGGAACCTTTGACTAAAATGTGGCTTTTTACATCTGAGATGGACTGAGAGATACAAAATCATTTACCTGCTCAAATAGAGAAATGCAGCTGTTTTAATATTGGACATAAGCTTTTCAATATTGTATTTTTATATGACAATAAGGGTGCAATAGGGTTTATAGACCGGCTTAATTATATGGCTACTGAAAATAATTTTCAAAACTGCCCAGATGTTGGTGCACCTCATTGTAGAGGTGCTTAATTAATGCAAGCACGAGAAACTCTTAGGTGTTTTCAGTGTTTCAGAGAGATGCTTTATTATGTGAAGACTGAACTAGAAACTCTGTAGACCATGATATATATGATGAGTGAAATTATTGGATTATTTTTCTGGATGATATGAAATCCCTTATGGCTTCTTTTATCCTGATAATATTAGAATAGCTAACTGAGGTTGTGGGTTACCAGCAATATCATAGAATCATAGAATGTTTTAGGTTGGAAGGGACCTTTAAGATCATCTAGTTCCAACCCCCTGCTATAGGCAGAGACACCTCCCTCTAGACCAGGTTGCTCACAGCCCCATTCAGCCTGGCCTTGAGCGCTTCCAGGGAGGGGGCATTCACAACAACTTTGCTGGGCAACCTGCTCCAGTGTCTCAACACCCTCACAATAAATAATTTCTTCTTGACATCTAATCTAAATCTACTTTCTTCCAATTTAAAGCCATTTCCCCTTTTTCTGTTGCTACATGCCCTCAAAAAAGTCTCATCCCAGATTTTCTGTAGGTCCTCTTCAGGTACTGGAAGACCACTACAAGGTCCCTCCATAGCCTTCTTCTCTCCAGGCTGAAGAGTACAAACTCTCACAGCCTGTCCTTGTAGGGGAGATGCTTCAGCCCTCTGATAATCTTCATGGCCCTCCTCTTAATCTACTTCAACAACTCCATGTCCTTCTTGTTTTGGGGGCCCCAGAACTGATGCAGTACTCCTGGTGGGGGCTCATGAGAGCAGACTAGAGGGGCAGAATCATCTCCCTTGAGCTGCTGATCACACTTCTCTTTATGCAGCCAAGGATATGGCTAGCCTTCTGGTCTGCAAGAGCAATAATAGAATGATTATAATAAAATCATGACTTCTTGTTGTCTTTCTCTTTATATATGCATGCATATATGTATATATCTCTATTTTTCCTGTATACTGAATAGGAATTAGAGAACTTTTCTTAGATTGTCACTTTTGTTTAAATATTCCTTCCCTCCCCAGTGATTATGAACACACTGCAGCAACTGAACTGATGTGTAATGGTGCAGCAAAGGTGTACAAATATATTTTGAGTGATAAATGATTGCTGAAATGCTATTGTAATAATCCAGGATTGCTGGTACGCTTATTTCAATGCTTTTTTTTTTTATTATTATTTTATTTATTTTTATTTTTTCTTTTTCAATCAGTAATCAGAATTCACTTACTTCACACATGGGGGGAATATATTGCATATTAAAATATACTTGCTTTCATTTCAATTCTCACCTTTCATATTCACAATTGTATAAATTTATAAGCTGGAAAGGAGATTGACTACGTGTTGTATTTGCTGTCCTTGAGCAGTCACTCATGATTTCTGCTAACAAAATCTGCACTGATGTTTACACCAGCAAATTGACTGTGCAGTTTCTCAGTTTCATTACATTAATTGGATGACATTTCATACCTTGCAGTCTAGGGCATTAGAAATCCCAGAACATTTTTTTTTCTTTTTTTGTTTCAAAATGAAATGACCTGATTTTATGTCTGTCTCCCTTTTCTCTTTTTCTTTGCTTCTCCTGATTTTCATTGCTATCTCCTTTCCTCATATTCATTATTATCTTCATTTCCCTGCTTTGTCTATCATCCATCCTTTCACCATGTGTCAAAACCCAAGACACTGATGACTTCAACAATTGCTTATTGTCTATGAAGTTAATTTGTGGGTCTGGCTTGAGATGGATTCCCTACAGTTTATGTGTTTTATCTTTTAAATAGTTATTCATTTAGATGCTCAGTTGTTTGTATTTGACACTAAACTTA
This sequence comes from Chrysolophus pictus, assembly GCA_037305975.1. Classification (NCBI taxonomy): domain Eukaryota; kingdom Metazoa; phylum Chordata; class Aves; order Galliformes; family Phasianidae; genus Chrysolophus; species Chrysolophus pictus. The sequence goes on from CM074578.1 coordinate 12,454,393, forward strand.
TCTAGCAATGCAGGCAGTACTTTTAGAGCTACAGGAGAAACTAAAACTCGAGGAACTCAGCATTGCATTCTAGATATTTTAAATGCATGCCATTTTTTGATAGCAACATATGTTTTTTTTTTCCACTTGCTCATTTCATTAATGATGTAGTTACAATCCTTAAATACTCATTCTTTTGATAGATTTCCTCCCCTACTGACTCAGTTTAGTGGTTTTTACCATTACTACTTCTTCTCTTTTTTCATAATACGAGACAATGCTTTACTTTGTCAGCACAATCAGACAAAAATTTCAGCTTGCCTTTCACTACATACCATATACAATATTTCTCTTCTGTCACTCTCTTGGATCAAAGTAAAAGGTGCAACTTGTCATATCTGTATGTTCTTTATGCAGCTAGTATTATGAATTACATAGATACGTACATATAGATTATGCTTGGAAAAATAATGAAACTCATGTAATTGATCTCCTATACCCAGGCAGAATCAGCAGTTAAACTTCTATCAAATACTTATCTAACATACTTAAAAGGAAAAAGAAAAAAGAAAAAAAAAGAGAATTCCGAGCAATTAACTTTTACAATGAAGATCTTTCTAGCTGCTGCACTGGCAGTCTGTTCCTTGCACAAATACTGTCATTTCTGAAATAGCTGATTTAAATCCCTTTTGTTGCAGTTATGCTCACCAATTTGTGGGTTTCAATGAAGTGAATTATATATTTAGGTGCAGTTAGCATACATGGGTATATGATTAGTTACAAGCTTTTTTTAAAATCCAGATAGAATCACATCACTTGAAACATTAAATGCAGGAAGATTTACAGTATTTTGTTCAGTATATGAATAAAGGAATCAGTGATGGAATTGTTTTCTATTTCGGATTTGCAGTTATCACCGTTCTCTTCTGAAGTTGTCTAACTTTTTCTTGAGAACTGTGACTACTGATTAGTTGTACTTTCCTAGACTGAATAAAATAGTTCCTCTTTATTCATGGCACATATGTATAATTGAGGATGGCTTTCTGGCCAGAGTGTTTATATTTATTTCCTTGATCTTCAGTTCAGTTTCTTAAGCAAGGTGCTCTCTTAGATTTTCTTCCACTAACAATAAGTGACAAACTTCTTCAAAACTCATTTGAAAGTTATTTTTTTCATAAAAATGTGTTACTATTCCAGATGAAGAATCTGCTCAAAAGCTTACTAGGAGTGTAATAGTATATAATGTCCAAAATTGTCTAATATTGTTTTTTACTATCTGAAATGTTGCATGTCTAAAAAGAAAATGTGTTTCAATTTTCATGGCTGCTACAATCCAGGTGTGAATATTTCTTGGCTAGTATTTGTTGAAGTACTAAGGGGAATAGGGAGAATGCTATGGAAACACTGTTATTACCACCAAAGCATGGCATCTTGAAGACACTGCATATGACTACTGCTTTAGAATACCCACTCTGAAAAATGAGAAGCTCAGTAGCACATTGCATATGCCATTGAGAGCCGTCCATTTCTCTTAGTCTGAGCTTTTGCTAAAAATTTAGTTCATAGCGTTACAGAGATGAAAGAGCAAATTTTCCCAGTATTAGTTTTGCCCAGAGGCTAAACAGATCCTATGTGAATTTCAAAATACTTCTCAAGTCTGTGAGTTGGTATTATTTTTAAAATCTTGTTTTTCTTTCTTTTCCATGATCTTTTATATTATAGGCAGAGTTATTAAGTCTATTTATTATTAAGATTGACTGACATTTTCTATTATAACCTCTTGTTTTCAATGGCTTGTAATTTAAACAAAGTATAACATTAAAGAATAAAAATTTACTTGCCAAATGAATGCATCATTTTGATTTCCTGCTTGCTTGCTTCAACCAAATCAATTCATCCATTTCCTAAGAACAAAACATAGAAAAACATCGTTTTCATATATTAAAAAAAAAATACTGAAAACATTTTTCTGAACAGAATCTAACACCTTCATTCTCAGAAGTGGGAATTGAAATTTAGAGAAAGGGTTGGGTTTGTGTTTAAAAAAAAACCCAAAACTTATCACTCATGAGAAAACTAAATGGGATCAAGTCTACAAACCTTGGTAAAAAGTTAGAAAATCTCTTCCTTTTTATGCTCAGTAAAAAAGTGTTAAAAAATTTGTAGCTGAATTTCCTACTCAAATTCATTTATAACAAACCGTCAAGATAGGGTAAATAAAACACTGGAGCAACTCCACCATGAGACGAATGAACACTCAGTTAACATAAATGCCTTTTCTAGCCTTTACTTCAGATATCTAGGCAATAATTAACCTCATATTATGTGGGATATTTAAAAAAATATTGTTTCTGAGAATTACCATTTCTGACTAAAACTCAGACAAAGAGCTAACTTTATATTTCCTTTCTCTTGCTCACCTTCATTCAATAAAAGAGGAATTTCTTAGAGAAAAATGGGGGAAAAATTATGTACCAGACAATTGTGTGAAATTTTCTTGAGAAATGATGTGTGAAAATATCAGTGAAAATCATAAGCTATCCACAGTCTTTTCCTTTTTTGTTCCCACTTTTTCTTCATGGAGTTTTAGATCTCCTACTTCTGTCACTGCTCAGAAAGGAAATCCATTTCTAGGTTCCTGAAAACTGTTTTAATTTGTTCCCCTGGGACTGGTCTGGTGAGAAAGGGAAGGCAGAACAGTGAAATAAAGTTTTGTGGTGAGCCTTGTTAATGTTCTATGAATGTATGTTTACCTAGAACTTAATGGAGAACAATCAAGAACAGGATTTATTGCAGTTTTCTGAAAGTAAGATAAATTAATCCTGAGATGGGAGACCAAACCAGAGGACTACATATAAACTTTTAACATAAACTGCCAGAGTATCAGCTTAAGCATTATTTTATTATTGTCCTATATGATAAATTGTTATCATGTTCCCTTGTACTCATTTTGCCCCAATTAGCAAACACTCTCTGGATAATTCACAAGCAGAAGGAGTTGCCATTAGCTCCAGAACTATCCCAAGGTACAATATGGATGCAAATATCCTGTTTCAGTGACAGAGTTTACCCGTGTGGATTCAAAATGCAGTGTGTAATCTTGCCTGACGACTAGAAAATATTCCTTGGAAAATTTTGTTTTCTCATATATATGTAGCTCTTATATCATATTTACACTATGTTCTCAACTGACGGAAAGGGAGCGGCCTGTAAATACTTAATTCTGAAGTTTTGAATGTGACATAAGATTATAGCTTTCTATAATCTAAGAATATACACACCTGGTGTTTGTGTCAAGCTCTGAGAGCTGAGTAGGAGAGGATGGGATAGCATGCACAGCGTAGTCTGTAAACCACTGCAAAGGGGGACACAGATTTTGCTGTCTCTGTAGAAAATGCTGCATTAAGTGGCAAAGCAACTTGAGTAAATCCTGCCTATCTATCATCACTTGTTCTGTCTGTATTTTTCAATTTAGTGTATACATTCACATCTCTGCAAATAATGTAAATCTTTTCATTGAGCCAATCTGGACCAAAAATAACAGGATTTACTTTAGGGGATAATTTTCCTCCATGTACTTTATTTGTCCTTCAGTTTTGGACTGACGGTGGTCAGCCATGACTTTTGGTTAATGTTTTAAATGTCCCTGTTTGGAGTTAAATGAGGCATTCCTTTGCAGGGTTACTGTGGAGCATCACAGCAGAGATGATTACATCTTAGTGGCCGATATGGTTTTTGATGTCAGTGCCCTTGGAAAACTGAATGTTGAATGTTAGATGGTTCTTAATAGATGTCATTAATAAAAACAGTAATGTAAAGATGAAAAGATTCTCTTTTTCTAAAGAAATAGTGAGTTAAATTAAAATATCAAATCAGAGATAAAAACACTTGAAGATCAATGCAGAATCAATTTTGTAATTAGTAGATGGATTTTATTTCCATTACTATGATCTATTTTCTTCTCTCTTAAAGATTACACTAAGCTGAGATGGAATCCAGAAAAAAACAAGATATAGGCAGGGCATTTACAGGTATTTTGAAAGTTCTACACCTTTGAAAAATGATTCCATGTATAGAGTTGCTCACACCTATTGCACAGCAAATGTAAGACAGTTTACAACTCTTTCATGTGTAAACTACTTCAAATGTATTTTAGAGAAAAAGCACGGACTCAGGTCTTATTATAAACTAACAGAAGGAGAAAGTTTCAGTCGTAAATGCTGAAGTCAAGTGATACTCCTCTGCTACCCAAAGGTATCTAAGAAATGATATGTTAGCTAGTCATGCCAGTGGAATAGCCAGTGTTGTTTTCAAGTGAAGGAAAGCCAAGCAAACACGCTTCCTTAACTTTTAACGTTTCTGAAACACACGTCTGTATCATTTTGTTCTATGCAAGATATTGCTCCAAATTGTTTTGGGACTGAAAATTTTATAAGCAGTGGGAAAGGACTGGTTTGCTCCTAGAAACACACCATCACAACCTGGTGTGAACAGCAGAAGCCTGGAAATTCTTATTTACACAGTTTTATCCATTTAGCCCAGTTTAGTGATTTGTTTTAATACTTGTGTCACAACCTCAGTAAGCACTCTGTGGTGCCTCAACTCATCTATGGAGCCAGGATAGAAGAATGCAAATATAAATGTAATTGCAAATGCAATTCCTGTTTTTTTTTTTTTTGTTTGTTTGTTTGTTTGTTTTTTGGTAAGTACATTATTAAATGAAGCTATTAGACAGTGGCTTAAACATAAGGGGACATGGCCTATAGCTTTTTTCCCAATCAATCATTTTATTTTTAAAAAAGATCTCAGAATGTATTTTTGGGTTAATGAATTTAATCATCAGTTCTAACTTCCCTACGTTGCAAGAAGAATTATAAAATGTTCTACATAGAACAGTATTTTGGAAAAGACATATATAACAATAATTTATGCTGGTACTTAATGCATACATACTGTGGCAGTAAAAAATCCTCTGACACAGTGCTTGGGATGAAACAGCTCAGATGTGTGGCAGTAAGACTACACTGCACTGACATTCAGCACTGACTCAGCTGAAGATAGCAAGATACATTTTGAGTGTAAGCTATGAGTAAAAAGTTGTGTTTATTTTTGTTGCTCTCCTGTTTTATAAATATCTTCCATTTAATGTATATAGCTTTTCCTTCTCCTTTAAGAGTGCTGTTTCACATTTGCTTTCTGCTGAATTTGTGGACATTGCAAGGTTAGCCCAGGACAAGCAACATGCACCTTTAGACGCAGATGGCCAAGAGTGCTGCTTCACACCATGAATGCAGCTGCGTGGGAGGAATAGCATTAACCTGGCTTGCTCACTCCTCTCAGGTAGGTCTCTAGTGGGCAAGAGTCTCTTTTCAAAGATCATACAATAGCATTATTCTGCAAGAAACAATTCTTGCCCCTGCAGTGAATGTGTACATGCTAAGAAATCCAGAGAGACCGTGGCTTTACGTACTTCTGTTAATTATATTAGGGAAATACCTGGTCTGATGTTAATATAGAGGAGATGTAAATTCCCAATGGTCTCAGTCTCAGAGTTCATCTAAGAGAACTCAATACTCCACTGACAGACAAAAGAAAAATGCTCATCAGGCTGCTGGCTTCACTGTTGTCTCTGCATTCTTGCTTTAAAAGGATTGGAGAACTAGAAATGTGATGAGGCCTGCAGATAGATTTTCAGAATGAAACAGAATTCGTTTTTCCTTGCCATATTCTTTCCACTATTGTTTTCAAAAGCTGGTACTATAAATTTTCTCAGTATAAGCTGAGCAACATGTTAATTTTCATATATCCTCTTGATGCACATTTTCTTCAATACTGAATATAAAATTATAAAGTGAAGCTCAGTGTAAAGTATAGTAAAGAAAAAAAAATGTAGATTTTTCTCCTAATGACAGGCAGTTTACTGTTGGTCTCCACTCTGGAGTGTGAAACTTATTTGTCATTATAAATTCCATTAGGAGTAGTATCAAATAATCATAATCAAATCTATTGAAACAGTCATATAGTATTGCTGTGATATCTGACCAGCTTTAGGGCTGAAGAAGGTACTATTCTAAACAGAAGTAACATATAAAAGTATATGAAGGGTATTCAAGGAAAATTAGTGAATCCTAAACACTATGGAACAACTCTATTAGCAACAAATCTGTGTGAAAAATGAAATAAGTCATAAAAATAAAATAATGTATAGCTATTACCCAACTTAGGGCTTTTTCTTTTAAGAGACTGGCTTCTGTGATTTAGATTTAGCTTCACAGAGTCACAGAATGGCTCAGGATGAAGGGATCTTTGAGGACTCGTCTAATCCAGTCCTCTTTTCAAAGCTTGGCCAGCCGGAGCATATTGCTCATGGCTGTGTCCGGTCCAGTATTGAAGATCTCCAAGGATGAAGACTACAACCCTTCGGGCAATCAGTTCCAATGTTTGAACACATTCTCTCTTTTTTTTTTTTTTTTTTTTTTCTTTTTTCTTGTATTTAACACAAATTACTTTATTTCTACATGTGCTAATCGTTTTTTGTCTTTTCATTAGGCACTACTGGAAAGAGCCTGGCTTTGTCTTTTTTTCTCCTCCTAGCCATCTGTACACATGGATATGATCCCCTGTGAACCTTCACAGAATCATAAAATTGTAGATGTTGGAAGAGACCTCAAGAGATCATTGAGTCCAACCCCCTTGCTAAAGCAGATACCCTACAATACAGGTAGTTGTCCAGATGGACACCCTACACAGGTAGGTGTCCAGATGGCTCTTGAATATCTCCATAGAAGGAAACTCCACAACCTCTCTGGACAATTTGTTCCAGGGCTCCATCACCCTTATTGTGAAGAGGTTCTTCTGCATGTTTGTATGGAACTTCCTATGTACAAGTTTTAAGCTATTATTTCTTGTCCTATTGCTTCGCATCACCAAGAAGAGCCTGGACTCATTCATTTGCCTCCGACCTCCCTTTAGATATTTATAAACATTTATCAACTCCCCTCTCATTTTTTTCCCTAGCCTGAGCAGATCTGAATTACTTACCTTTCCACATATGGGAGAAGCTCCAGGCCCTTTGTCATCTTTGTGGCTTTGCTGGACTCCTTCTAGGAGTTCGTCTCTTTTTTGAACTGGGGAGCCCAGAACTGGACATAGTATTCTAAGTGTGCAGAGTAGATGGAAAGTCACCTTCCTTGACCTGCTGGCCATGCTCTTTTCTCTTCACTGGGCTGTCCCATCTTACTCAATCTTTCCTCATGGGAGAGATGACCTAGTCCCTTAATCAATTTTGCAACCCTTCACTGGATTTGTTACAGTAAGTCTATGTATCCCCTGTACTGGAGAACCCAGAACTGGACCCAGCACTCTAGGTGACATTACAAGTGTAGACCTTCCCTGATCTGCTGGCACTCTCATGTAACCCAGGGTGCTGTTGGACTCTTTTTCTTCCAAGTTGCATTTCTGCTTCATGGTCTGCTTCTAGCATTAGCATTTGTCCCAGAATATTGTGTAGCTTTTTGCTAGTCTATGATCATAGAATCATAGAATCATACCCTAAACCAGAACAAATGAAAAAAAATACATGTTAAGGATTATGCAAGAAACTTTACTTGATCGTTTTTTATGATTTCATAAAATAACAGAATAACCTGATTGGAAGGGACCCACAGGGACCACTCAATCCAACCCCCAGCTCCACACAGGACCACCCAAAATCCAAACCCTATGTTTGATAGCAGTGCTTAACACTCTTTGAGCTCCTGCACTTGGAGCCGGGCCCACTGCCCTAGTTTGTTCCATGCAAACTGCCCTCTGATGAAGAGCATGATCCTAATATCCACCCGATCCTCCCCCTGATGCAGATCCATGCTGTAAACTCAGATCTAACCACTGGCCACCACACAGCGGATTTAATGCTGCTGGTGGTGATTGCTTCCCTTTTGTTTGAACTAGTGGTGTTTGTAGAAATTCTGAGAAGAAGCTGAACTGTTCAAGCACAGCAAGGTATGTGCTGGTGATTTACTTCATATTGCTTCTGCTCTTTGGATTTTAAATAAGTAATAATGAACTCCTTCCAATTCCACTGTAAGTTTTAGGCCCAGACTTTACTGTTTTACAGCTTACTGATCATAAATAATATTTTGGGGCAATTATAGGATATAGCTTGCCGCCCATAAAGAATAAGAGGGTAAAATATTCACATTTAATTTTTCATTCCCAGTCTGAATTTAAATTGTAAATAAGGAAAGTTCCTCCTGGTCTGGTTCTTAATGATCATAATAGCTTCTGTAATTCATGTCAGAGTCCTTAAAGGTGGTAATACTGATTAAATTATAAATATCTTCCTAGCATGTTCATTGCCTCTGCTACTTAAATACACTTCTGATTTCACAGAAAGCAATGCTTATGTTTAGCACTCTGTAGCATTGCCGAGGTGTGTTCTATCATTACCTTTCAGTGTTGTACTCATGTGGCATATCCAATCCAGTAATATTAAAATATAAGGATAAAGATTTATTGAAAATCCAAATGAATATGTCAAGGCTCATGTTCTACATTGTATGAAGATTTATTTTTTGTTGCCCATTATTATTTGGTAATATTATAAGGTTTAAGAGCAGTAGAGTAGGAAGGCATTTAAAATCTTCATACTCTTAATGCAAGCATTCCTGGAAAGTGCTGTTCAAATCCAAGACACACAAAGAGACTACATTGTGAATGTATGTGTTGTCCATCTCTTAATTTGCTTCTGTGGAAGCCATGTTATACCCACAATGTATAGAAGTTAGAAACAGGTTAGGCATGCCAGGCATCTTTATGCCTACAGGTTTTGTCACTGTTAGATGTGTCGACTTTGTAGCCTCTAAAGCTTTGTGTGTACCAGGGTTCCTAGCTGTACTGTGTCAACAGTCATTTGCTTTTGATGGCTGCATGTGCAAGCAGGACTTTGATTTGTCTGACGTTTTTTTGTAGTGTCTTCCAATTTTTGTAGTGTCTGTGAGGTCAACCTCTGTTGCTCTGACACTGAACTAGAGGTAGACTTGCTTGCCAGCTCAGTTGTTTGTTTCATGCCTTGCTACATAAAAAGAACAACAGTGAACCACACTTGCTGAATAATACTTTTCTGGTCGTCTTAAATGGGATTTTTTTTTTCCTCTACAGAAATTTGTTTTTTATTTTGTTTGCTGATTTTATTTCTCTATCTATGAGCAAATCAGACTCTGAAGAGCATGTTCTGATCATACAAAATGTACATTTTTTGGTTCATGTTATTTAAATGTTTTCTTCCACCTTTCTGCAACTCAACCTGGTATATGAAAACAGAGAACTGGCTAGAGTTAAATCCTCTTTGTCTTTCTCCACTGTATTCTCAAGGAGCTGTCTTTGTATTTACAAAATTGTAAAAGCCTTCTCATTGAGGCCTGTATGGTCTACACTTCTAAACTTCTCTCAAAATCTGTTGCTCATTTTTATCTTTCAAATGATTTCTCACATAATTCACACTCTTTTACTATTCTTAATGTGAGTTTTCAGATAGATAGCCTCTTCTTTAGAGAAGACATTGAATTGTCCAAATAGCAGTAGATGTTCCTCATCACTCAAGACCCAGAAGGGTCTTCGGAACTGGATGTCACTCACTGGCAAGAGGGTGTATAATAGAAAGGCTATGACTAGAATCAAATGTGCTCCAGAAGTACAGTGAATTACAAGTCATTTTGTGAAATACTTTCTGCTGTATTTACTGAATTTACACAGAAATAGTGTTTTTAAGGCTCAAAATAATTCAGGGCTTTTTGGATCTGCCTTAAAGTCCTTGAATTTCTGTTCAAACCATTAAAGATTCTTTCCTTGGTACCAGAAGAACTTTGAACCAGCCTAAGCATTTGTTGTCTGGTTCAGTCACAGGTGAATGAGAAAGTCCTGAATGAGTTTGGTGGGATTATTTTTTAAGATAGTCATATCAAGAAAACTTCTCCAAAGAAGATTTTTTTTTTTTTTTTTTAACACAAAGACATTTATTTCAGTAATCCTAAATATACTTATTATTTGTCATATATTTCAAGCTTGCTGAGAAGGGAACAAAATTTTCAGTTGAACTAACACTCCTGCCTGTTTTACTAAAACCGATTTCTATTCATTTCTCAATGGCATTTTCTTTAGTTGTCAGTTGGAGGGTCATATTTAGTGTATGTGGAAGTGCACATAGCTGCATGGAATACAACCTTCATATTTCCATAAAACAACTGCACATGTTACAGCTGGATGGACCATGAGATAGAATTTGATCAAAAATTTTATGTAAAAAGGGATACTACAAAAGTTCTACTAAGTTACTAAAGCATTTGAAGGAGCTTTTATAAGGAGGTTGGATGGGGTTTTGATGGATAAGAAGCTAATGACACTTCAGTCTCAGTCTCAGCAGAAATCTATCTTGATCTCATTAACAGCTGAGAGCTAGAGACATGAGAACAGCAATGAAAACAAATGATTTAGAATGCAATGGAAACTATTATTTAGATTCCAGGGCTTCTCCTGTATGCACTGGTCATAGGCAAATCCTGCAATAGGAGAAAAATCTATTAGAATGTAAAGGATGAGTGACTCAATGTAATTCAGTTTAGCCTTTCTTTCTTAAAGACTCTAAAAAAGAGATTTTTGCAGTAAATCTATATCTACAAGGGAGTTTGTATCATAATAAATTATATCAAAATCATGAGAAATTGCAAGAATAAAACCCCAGAAGACAAGACGGTTGACTTTAAAATGTTTTCAATTTTTAAAAGATTTTCATTACTGTCCATCCAGCTCAGTCTCAAAGTGAATACATTTTTAACTTCACTGGTTGACATAGGTGAGATGACTTCTTAATATGCCAGTTACTAAAAATTATTAGCAAAAGAATATAATTTTTTAGATTATCGTATGTGATGCGTGACTACAAAACCTAGCCAGTAAATATGAAAGTGACTACGTGTGTGCTGATTCTTCACATTGTAGTTTAGTATCATTTTATCCTTTAGGACAAAAAATATTACAGAAGAGCATTTCATTTTCTGTGCTCTGTGTGTGTGTGTGTACAATAACATTTTTTGATATTTTTTTCCCTGAGATTGCAGTTTTTCTGATCATTAGGTTTTATTCCATTTAGCAATCCTGAAATAACATTTTATGGGAAAATCAGAAACCAGTATTTGTTAAACATTATTTGAGACACGCAGCTTCAAGGATGACATCTAGTTATCTCATTTTGTCACCAAAAAAAAAAAAAAAAGAAAAGAAATGCTAAAATGATCATCCTAAGTAAAGGAGTTTATGTAAAATTTAAAGATTGAAAGCTGAATTAGACATCAGGATGGATTTTAATATTTTTCATTGTCAATAGTCCTCCTTTTGTGATGCTTTAAAACATCATGTGAATTTTCATCATTGCCTTATAAAAATACGTAGTATAAATAATAGAAACTGTGATTTCTTCTGTTTCTAAAAAGATATTTTTGATTTTCTATAGCACTTATTAAGCTTCTTAGCTGACCTCTTTCTTTTCCATATTTTGTTTTTTTTTTTTTCAAAAAAATACTTCATATTATGCTGTTCTTAAAGCAGTAAGATCACTGATGCTCATCCTGATTAACCCTTTCTTATCTTTCCTTTAATACTTACAAGAAAAAATATGTATTTTATTAGAGTATAATTTCTTGAGTAGGATATTTTTATTCCTGTGTTTTTATTCTGCCTAACAAGTACTCTTATTACACAAAGAAATAGGTGAGAAAAGCATAGATATCTCTACCTAGTACAATTAAAGGAGAATTAGGATTTAGATAAGAAACCTGGAAATTCACTCATTCGAGATGGATGTAAATGGACTGTAAATGACTATGAGGAAGTGATATAGTTAACAGGTCTTTACTTCTTAGCCTATGCAAAGAAGTAGTAGGTGGCTCCCTAGTCATCTGCTGTGACATTTAAAAATAGAACAATTAAACACTAGAAAAGAGAGTATTTGTAATAAAAATAATGACATAAAGTAGCACTAGATAAATAAATGCTAGATAAACAAAGATATGCAAATCCTTACTGAATATCAAAGCTCTTCAGTACCATTACTAGTAGGGCAAATATCCATAAAAGATACATTCTTTACCTGCATGGCTGTAATTTTGTTAATGACTTCAGGTCAATTTTAAAAATGAAATGTATTTTCAGTAATTATCTGGTATTCCAGTTTAATTGAGTTCAAAAAATTTGTTGCAGAGGTGGAAGAGATTGAATGGCACTGACCTCCTATGAGTAAGAATTAGGATCAATACAAGCAGTTGGTTGAGTTGTGACAGAAGTGAGATAGGGGGTTCACTATGACTTTGTTCAAGTTATGAAGCCCAAAGTACCTTTTAGCAAGAACTTGCAAAATCTTTTATTCACTGACCCCAGCAAAATAAAACAATGTTCAAGACAATTATGCATTAATTAATCTCCAGTGGCAAATTACCAAGAATTAGCACTGTGCTATAACTACTGTATCATAAACAACCCTTTTTCTAATGTTGCTGGTTGGTTTGATGTAGATGGCTAGTCAAATCATGCATTTTTGGAGCTATTTCTGCTGTACTGCAGAAACGTTGTTGAGGATAGATATGAACAAGAATCTGAATTTGCAGTATATATTAAGGATTAGCACTCAATTTTACAAGTTTCCCTTACTGTGGGTTTGCAATGATACATATGACTGTGTTGTGGGATATAATTTAAAAGAACATTCTAAAGTACACTGCATATTTTATTTTCACTTACTAAATGAAAATGCTAAGGGTCACCAACCTGCTAGTTTGCCTCTTGCTTCAACACAGTGGAATTTGCAATGCAAATGTGACATGCAATTGTAAAATGGGATTTTTTTCTGTTGACATGGAACATTAAAAAATGTCTATATCATCTTTATGGACATACATTTTTAAATTTAGAATAGATGGATTGTGGAGTATTCATAGATTCACAATCTTCATGGTATTAAAAAAAGGCATCAGATCTTGTTTGATATTGTTAGATACTGACTTTCTATTTCATTTTTTAAAGATATATTCATTCTTAAAATACTTCAGCCATTATATTTTCAAGGAAACTGTTGTATTGCTTTATTTAAAAAAAAAGGTGATCATAATAGAACATCAAAATGATTGTTATTTGAATATAGCTTTTTTTTTTTTTTTTTTTTTTTCACAAGACCTGGCATACTTTTCCATGTTCTTTAGAGTTTGGATTAGATATGCCTTTTTTTGGGAATGGAACAGAACCACCTTACAATGAGAGATACTGATAGAGAACATTCCACAGGGATTTGTTAAATTAAGTTAAAGGCTGAAGTTAAATTGGGGTACCAGTAGTCTATTTCAGTCAACATTTTGGATTCTGACTTATAAGAACAAAATTTGGTGCCTGTTTTCCTGAGCCATGCACTTATAATAACACAGTTATTATAAGTAGTAAAAAACTACTACTTAAACTAGTAGCAGTTTCGCAGACACAACTTACAGTGCATATTGGTAAAATTTCCTGTCCCATTTTTTAAATGATTTTGGAAATTTTCCTGCTCCTGCACATTTATCTGTTAGGCTTCATGTACTAGAAAATTTCACAGCTTTAACCTGAAACATTAACTTCCATGGATTTCAGTATATACTTCTAGCTCTGGATGAAAATTTTGACTAGGTTAGAAAATACTCACAATATGCTGGAAAGAAAAGCTTCACCAAAATAAGAATTAGAATGACTGAAACAAGCAGCTTTTAGATGAGTTTCACAGTAGAACAGTGAAAGATCCTATAAACTTTCAACCTATCTTGAATTATTAACATAATTCCTTACAATTTCTCACGAGCTTAAAATTGTACATCCCATGATGTGGCTGCATGATCAAGGACTAAGTGATCTGGATTCAGGCCATGAATTCAAAGGTGAGGTTAGTGTCCAAAACTTGAAAATTCAGCCCACCCAGCAGTAATAGAAATGTATGTGCTGCATGCTTGTTTATTCTTTTTTTCCTACGTATGCATGTATGAAATTCTCCCTTGTTACTAGTTATTTACCAGTATGAAGTGTTTTTAATTTGTCAAAATAATAAGAAAAATATAAATCAGGAATACTGCAGGTGATAATGAGGGCTTGGGGTGTGGGAACAGTAAAGAAAAGGACAATCAATATTTCATCAGCATATCTCAGGAGGTTTCTAAAGACCCATTTATAAAATATGAGATATTAAGACAGAATAATGTTATATAAAGGCTATAAACATGTATTTACCAATTTCACTAAGAAAAACTATTGCATATATATTCTGCTAGATAGGTATATATTTGAATAATTCATTACACCCTGAGCACACAGAAATACTGGCTACTTTCTCCATTATTTCCTTTGCACTGAGATATAGAAAAGAAACATGAAAAGAATCCCTGGAAACTCAGTAGATTACTTGATATCAATAAGTTGATAGCACTTTGGTGCACATATAAAAGACAGGAGCCAGAGTCAACAGATCTACTCATCTCATGGAGCCTGATTTAAATGCCTTGGTTATTTTTCCCAAAAGAAAGCTGTAATAAGTGGATGCTTCAGTGTGGGATGAAGTTGAAAAGACAGAGTAAGATGGACTCTGGTCAACTGATGTCATCATACCAAATTTATTATATATATAATGCATAGAGAAAGGTGCACATGTGCATTCAGAGTAACCTAAGAATGGTTTCTATGTGTTCAAAAGTGGATGCTACCCGAGCTGTCATCTGTGTGATTGTAGGAAAGTGTGGGTAATGCAGAAAGACATAATTTCATGTTTTCTTACATTTAACTTGTAAACTGTAAATTGCTTTTTCATTAGGGAGATCTGTAGCTACTTAACTGTGGCGTGTTCTGGCTATGCCTTTCAAAACAAAAATTTTGCCAGTATGTTCTCTGCATTTGATGCACAGTCTGGCTTCACCTATACTAATAAAATATTTCAGGCCTCAGTTCTGGGTAAGCCCTTCCAGACTGCTCACTGGGGATTGTATCTGAACCAGACTAGCAAGCAAATCATAGATAGAAATACTTTGGGAGATTTGTTCTTGTCTACAGTTCTAAAAAGTGTAGAGTACAGAGTAGAGTATAATTATATTCCTGTTACTACAAGTGTGTAGTTGCTTAATTTTCTACTGTATATATATATTATGTTTACTTATATATATACTAGAATATATCTGGTATATTCTAATACATATATACACATATATAATATATATATAATATCTAGTATATATGTATATATACTTAAAAGTAAATTTCTGTCACTTATTTTAGGAGTGAAATACAACTGTGTATTAGAAAGTCGAAATTAAGGTTTTGGCTTATAAGCAGCTATGGAATGATGGTTTTATACTCCAGTTATGGACAAGAAAAATGCGGTCAGTAATGTTACTGGAGCTTTTTTAGTGCTTTCATCTTATAGTTAAGGAGTTTTGTAGTCATTGACCACAGTCTGAATGCAGTTGGTGCATTTTTGAATCATCATGGTGTATATAAGACATCCATGTGTGAACAGCTAAAATGAAAGAACCCATAGGATGCTTAAGCTTTGTGGAACAGCAATTGGAGGCCAGATAGGGTATTTCAGACAGCATTAGGTGCCCTTGCTTTGATAGCTGAATCTGAATTGGTCACTCCCAAAATGCAGTTCATATGAACTGTTTTAGATTCCCATTTGAAGATGGGATTAGTTAAATCCCTGGAAACTCCTAATTCCCTCTGTAATTTAAAAGAGAATCTTCCATAATCCTAACATTAGTAGCAGGTGACTTCAAGACATGCAGTACAAGTAGATAAGATAAAACATTTGCCATATACTTAAATATCACAACTTTTGCTGGTATGAAATGAAAGATTGTCTGTAATGATCCTGCTTTCATTCCAGTATATAAGTAATGGAGGTTTGATGTATACAAGAGCTGATGAGAAAGATTGGCTTGAACCCAAACAAAGGTAAGAGTTTGCTTCTGACTTTTTTACAATACAATCAGCTTATGCATTGTTACAAAGATTTCCTCTTTTAGTATCTATGAAAAATCTGGGCTTTTCTCATTGCAATTTATGACAAGACTGATTGGAATAGAGCAGAAGAGTTGGGAGAGAACAAGTGAAACTCAGCCTGAAAGAGGAGTAAGAAAAGGTGCATTTTTAATGTTTATATTTGTTTTACACAACCCAATTTGTTCTAATTGACAATTAATTAAATTATTTTTCCTCAAGCTGTTTTGCCTGTGAAGGTAGCTGGTAAGAAATCTCCCTATGTTTACCTCATCCTCCAAACTTTCTCATCCTCTTTTGTCCTCTTGTCCCTTTGAGGAGGGGTGAATGAGGGGCTAGATGGTGTTTGTCTGTTTGCTGAGGCAAAATACCACAGCTTCAAAATGAGTCGGGATTAACATAGAATATATTATAGCACAAACTTTTATTAATGATCTCTAAGAATACATCCTTAAAAATATAAGAACTGTGTTTCCTAGTATCATGACTAACATTTTAAATATATGTTTTTAATTAAGTTGCCTGTACTGGGATTAAAGCAGAGGACCAGCCATTAAAGTCTTGACTTGCAGTACACAAGCACCATATGTGATATACACAAGCACCATGATCTGTAAGTACTGTGAAGTCATTGGGCACTTAGGAAGGTTTTTCTGTAGATCGTATGTCTTATCTGAGAGTTGCATGCACATATTGTTCATGTTGTATGACACTGAAAAGACACTAGATGCTAATAGTTGGTAAGTTAAAGTTCTCTTTCAATTCTGCTATCTGAACATGCTACATTTCTTCAGACTAATGTACAAAACCTGTGAATATATAAGAATGGAAACATGCATTTAAATGATAGTACTGAATTTTACCCTTCAGATATTCTCAATCTCTTTTTTGTTTGCTTTTTTTTTCCCTTTCTTTCTTTCTTTCTTTCTTTCTTTCTTTCTTTCTTTCTTTCTTTCTTTCTTTCTTTCTTTCTTTCTTTCTTTCTTTCTTTCTTTCTTTCTTTCTTTCTTTCTCTTTCTTTCTTTCTTTCTTTCTCTTTCTTTCTTTCTTTCTTTCTTTCTTTCTTTCTTTCTTTCTTTCTTTCTTTCTTTCTTTCTTTCTTTCTTTCTTTCTTTCTTTCTTTCTTTTTTCTTTTTCTTTCTTTCTCTTTTCCTTCCTTCCTTCCTTCCTTCCTTCCTTCCTTCCTTCCTTCCTTCCTTCCTTCCTTCCTTCCTTCCTTCCTTCCTTCCTTCCTTCCTTCCTTCCTTCCTTCCTTCCTTCCTTCCTTCCTTCCTTCCTTCCTTCCTTCCTTCCTTCCTTCCTTCCTTCCTTCCTTTCTCTTTTGTGTGTGTGTGTGATATTACCCTTTGAAGATATGAGATCTGATGTCTGTTCATTCTTCAGCTTTTTCACCTCTTGATACACATGTGGTTTTCCAGGCTGGGATACATTTTTTGAAAGAACTGTAGAAGTATGGCTACAACTTGGATGAATCTCTACCATTCTACATCCCAGAAAACTTGCTTTCTACATTAATGTACATTCTGGTAAATTCAATCAGCCTTAAGCAGAATACTGTGTACAGAGAGGCCCTTTGTAGTTTAAAGGTTTGAAAAATATGTATAAGTTAAAGCTAATCAGCTTTAATTTAAGCTGTAGATCTTTTCAGCATGATTCATGCCCTCATCATTACCTTACCCCTACAAAATAACTAAAATACTAATGTAATTAAGATCAGTAACTTATAAAATTTATCTTGAGGAAATTTACCACACAAAAAGAATACTTTTCAGTTTTTTAACAGCACCAAACATAACTGTCCTTTATTTTCATAAAAATGGGAATATGTTACTCCACTACATGGTAGAGGAATCTTCTATATGATTAATGTATTTAAATACAATGGTTATGATTACAGAATACCAAACAGGTAAAAATACTTTGCAACTATGTTATGAATAATCTGATTTCAACAGTCACAATTAAAATGCTTAATAGAGTTGCTTCAATGTCAATATCTATTTTCAGACATTTCAAGTCTATGTTACTATCAAGGAATGCAAATTGTACCAGTATTTTCAAAGACATAAAAGGCATGTGGCTGTTTCATATTTTCTGTCCACTTAATAGAGGTGCATTTATGGACCATGACAGTGACTCAAATACCGGCTGCACATTTTCCTACGCTCCTTATGTCAACATATACATGGGGGGTTGGCAGCAAAACAGCTACTTTGGACGGAGGGTGGACTTTGAACTGTTCAGGACCCTAGTAGGAATGGTCCCTTGGTATTCAGTCATGAAGGGTAAGGGGGTCCAGGAAGGCTGGTTGCTCCCCAAGAATGAAGTCTTAAAGTAACAGGAGCAGGCTGTCCTCCTGAGCTGCAAGACAAGCCAACGGGGAAGAAGACCAGTGTGAATAAACACAGAGCTTTTACTGAGGTTACAGGGGAAAAAGAGAGTCTCCCTCCTGTGAAAGAAGGGATGGATAACTTGGGGAGAGTAAAAAGAAGTGCAGGGAGAAAATTAGAAAGGCAAAAGCCCAGCTTGAACTCAACTTGCCCTCTGGGATAAAAGAGAGCAAAAAATCTTTAACAAATATATTAACAGCGAGAGGAGGGCTAAGTAGAATTCCGTCCTTTACTGAATGCAAAGGGGAATGTGACCCTGAGGATAAGGAAAAGGCTGAGGTACTCAATGCCTTCTTTACACCTGTCTTTAAAATTCAGACAAATTATCCTTGGGGTTCTCTACCCCCTGACCTGGAAGTCTGGCACTGGGAGAAGAATGAACTCCCCACAATTCAAGTGGAAACAGTTAGAGACCTACTACTCCACCTGGACTGCCACAAGTCCATGGGGCTGGACGGGATCTACTGGGGGTGCTGTGGGAGGTGATTGCCAAATTACTTTCCATCATCTACCAGCTTTCTTGGTCAACCAGAGAGCTCCCAGAAGACTGGAGACTTGCCAAGGTGACTCCCATCTACAAGAAGGATCATAAAGAGAATCTGGGGAACGACAGACCTCTCTGTCTGACCTCAGTGCCAGGAAAGGTTCTGGAGCAGATCATCTCAAGGGAGATCAAAAGGCACGTGTGGGACAAGGGGGGAATCAGACCTAACCAGCATGGGTTCATGAAAGGCAGAGGTTGTACCACTACACAATGCAGAGCACATGGCAGACAATGAAGTGCTAGGAGAATTAAGGAAGAAATTAATACAGTAGAGTCTAAAAATCAAGTAGGAATTGTTAGATCTTGAAAGTCTCATGATTTTAACAGTCAGTATTAAGGATACTTTTGACATCAGCTTTTAATAAATTTGTATGAGAAACAGCTTGATGTCAACAGTCTAAAATACAGTAGATAACTTTCCTGTCCAGAATTTTATTTTTCTATTACAAGAACTCATAGATAACTTCATACTGCATGTGCCATTAGAACTAAAGTCACAGTTATTCTCATGACAGTTGGCCCTTTTTGGCCTATTCTGACAGAGAAGTAAAAGCAGGAAAACATAAGACATATGTCTACCCTCTGAAGACACACAGTATTTTAGTGAACATTTGATCACCTTTAAATAAGATTACTTCAGTTCTTGAAATAATCTGGCACAGTAACAGGGATTCTTATATGTTTCTTCAATTCAGACTTGCTATCTAGATATCAAAGATATCCCAAGGAATATAGAAATGAGATTATATGAATAGATTAATTTAGAAATTCAAGACTAGATTATTATTTTATTTTATTTACTGTCTCTGATTTCCCATATAGAGAATTAGAAAAATAGACCCATTTCGTTTACAGAAAAATGTAAGGAGGAGAATATTCCTAATTCTGCAGATGCATCTCAAAAAAAAAAAAAAAAAAAAAAAATCCATCTTTGGAAATATATTTGGAATATATTTGCATTGAAGACAAACAATGAAATGGAACTGAATGTATTAATTTCCCTGACCCTGCCATTTGGGGAGAGGATCTCACTCTATTCATCAATTCTTTGTGCTGACTTAACGTTATGAAAGTTTTAAATCATTCAGCCCTGTTGGTCAGTGTGATAGTAGATTACACAGGGAGTACTTCAAAGCTGCAGGAGCATGATCCATTTTAGCTTTCTTTTGAAGAAACATGACAGAGTTATTCCAGCCAGTTCAAAAGGCAGAGAAACAGGGAAATCAAAGTGGTAATAGAAACTACAAACAAAGTGTAATGTCTGCTGGGCTGATTCCTGCTCCTCAGCCCTTCCAAGCACAGAAGTTTGACACTTCTTATCCTCTACATTTAAAGGCCAGTTCTTCCTCCTTCATAGATAAGAGACATAGAAGTCAATAGCATACAAGCATCTGCTCTTTCTTCTTCATTGCAATGCTCCTACCTTTGTCTGCTAATAGATATCATTTACTTTTGTGTTGTCTACCATACTTAAAAAAAAAAAAAATCCCCAAAATTACATATAATTAGCTGAGGCTCTTCTCTGAAACACTTCCTGACCCTTCTGGCTGCTATTCCTTTTTAACTGGGCAGCACTGCTATACGCTAGCTACTGCTAATTGGTCCCTTAGTTGCAGCTAGAGAAATAATTGGTTTGTATTGGCTTCTTTGAGCCATGATAGTGCCTTTATATCTTATCTTATTCACAATACTTCTGAATACTCATCATGCTGAAAAATTCAGAAGATCAGAGCTTTAAAAATTCTAATACATTTGGTATTAAAAATTCATCCTCAGAGTATGTCTTTGGATTTGAGTAAGGTTGCCAGTCTTAAATTGTATATTCTGGGATGAATATAGATGGAGATTGTGAGCAGAATCATTCATGGGAGTTCAGAGATCAAAGGATCTGCTGCTGCCTGACCTAGCAGAATACAGTGAGCTTGTTTCCCCATAGAAATATAAGTACACACTTCACTGAAATCCTGCTAAATGAGGTGACATACATCTTTATAGTGGGCTGTGACTGAACCAAGTGAGTATTAAAGATTATAGTCAAAGCTCTGTGAAAGACACTGATAAATTATATTGCAGACAGCAGACAGGATGTATTGTTTGTGGAAAAAAATAATTGTGGCAATGTGCCCACTTTCCCAGTGCCTGGAGCACAGCCAGACACATTGGTATTATGACATAAATGAGTTTGTAAAGTACATTTAATGGCGTATCAACTTCTTTCATTTACCTGATAGCAGCTTTTTATCATTCTTAAGAGTTCGCAATTTATTCTGTCTGTTTTTCATTTTTCTTTGTAGTGCACAAGCCATCCAAAAATGTTTGACATCAATTTCAATGTTGTTTACATTATTAAACCAGTGAGCATGTGAGATTACTGCACTTTATGGGATCATTTTGATTTGTTGTTTTTTTCAGTTTCTCTTTTCCTCAATGTCCAGAAATAGTGTTCTTTAATTGTTCTATTCATTTTGTTGAAATAGGAATCAACCATGAATCCAAATATATCACCTTTAAGAAAATGAATATTTTTGACCTTCTTCTATGTACTTTTGTTACAATTTGAAAGGTGTGACTTCAAAGATGCTTAATGTACTTTTTTGGCACACTTCCACTAAAAGCATATAAAGATATTTGAAATCAAATATATTTTATCAAAGTGATACTTTGGAACTTAAAACAAATGAATGGTTTTCTGAGTTCTCTCCCTGCTATCTCTAGACACATGTATTAAAGAATCATAGAACTGTTTGAGTTGGAAGAGAACATTAAAGGCTACGTGGTCTGAAATGAACAGGGATGCCCACAAATAGATCAGGTTGCTCAGTGCCCTGTCCAGCCTGAACTTTACTTGTCCCCAAGGAAGGGGCATTCATCATATCTCTGTGCAACCTGTTCCACTGTCTCACCACCCTTATTGCAGAAATCTTCTTCCTTATATCCAGTCTAAATCTTCTCTTTTTGTTTGAAGTCATTTCCCCTTCTTGTCTCAGCAGACTCCGCTAAAGAGTCCGCCTATTTCTTTCATACAGCCCCCTTTTAGATACTAAAAGACTGCTCTTAGGTCTCCTTGGAACCTTCTCTCCTCCAGGCTGAACAGCCCCAGGTCTCTCAGCTTGTTTTCATAGAGGAAGCGTTCCATCCTTTGAATCATTTTTGCAGCCCTCCTCTGTATGCACTCTCTATGCTGAAGCTCAGCTCTCTGCATTGCACCTGAACTACTAAGATCTGCAGTAAGCTATTCTGAATGCAAGTTACTTCTTCTGAATTCAACCTGAATGCTGTAGTCCACAGCTTGCAAGTATTTTAGTTTCAGTGATTTGTTGGGGCATTTACGCGATGGACTTCACATGCATCTTTAAATTCTCTCTATTACAGACTTTCAAAATGTGGAGTAGAAGTGATGGTGGTTGGGTCCGTCCTCAACATAGGCCTGGTCTGGCTGCTCTACTGATGTGCTTTTACAGCCTCTTAAGCTGGGCATGTACATCATTTCTATTCCAAGTAGCACTGTTGTGCCCAGCCCATAGGTAAGGAAGGAGACTATGGCTAATGTCAGCTTTCTTCTCTCATAAATCTACTCTTGCAAGAGATTTTGGATTCAGATATTACTATATTACTTCATTTCTGTTAAATGCTAGTTAGTAACATACATACAAAGGATATTTAAAAAGGTAATTAAACATTTAACACCTTATTTATAATTAGTTTTTAAAAATCTGTAACTGCTATTTTAAAATAGCTTGTAAGAATGGAAAAGAATTCCACATTATTTCTTAACGTCTTAGTAAAGTACAAGCATCCAAATAGTAGGGTAGCTGGATTAGTGAATGGAGAACTTTATAATGAGATTTGTCAGGGGAGCACTTCATGAAACACCATATTTGCTACCAAAGGCTACAACAAACTGTAATGAGATTTAAAGACTTTTCTACCTATTCTTTCACAGCTACAGAAAGATCATGTCCTTGGAGAATTTGATACAGACCCAGGAATGCTACTACCTATTTTATAGTACAAGTATATAAAAAGGAGTATATGCACCTTCCATTAAGATTATGTCCCTTCCTATTTCTGAAATACAATGACTTTAAGATTCACTGGCTTGCTATGTATTAATATCTCTATCTTGGGGATATTGATCTTAAATGTAAAGTGCAACTTCTGCACTATTTGGATCCTAAATTATCAACACGTCAGATTGATCTGCACTTATTATGGAGGTGATTGTGAAGCTTATTTCAATTGATTCATTTTATTCAGTTAAATGACTTGGAAAAGTATAGAAGTTTAGATTTTGTGACCTGAAACTATGAGTACAGAATAGTAAGTCTTCAAGGCTGATTGAGTATATTTTCAAGTGGATTTTAGTTGTTTGTTTTTTATTCATCTGTTGTGCACAACTGCATTCTGTTAAATTACAAAACAATAATTACAAAGACCCTAAAGGAGAAGTTGGAAACATTAGTACAAGAACACTCTTTCAAGATGTCTTTAAATTCAGTCTAGCAGAACAACAGTCAATATGCAAGGCAGCCACTCTAAGCTGAACTGAAAGCAGCAAACTCCCATGCAACAAATTAAATTAACCATTTAACGGATAGTAGTACAAGCCTGAGCAAAGATAAATCCAAATACAAAAAGTATGCAACAGACAGTATCTGTATTATTTCTCTATTATAACTGAAATTAATAAGTCATTTATGTCGGAAGGAACTGCTAGTAGAGAGTGAGGTATTATAAGTGTTGACTCCATGGAACTCAACATGAAGAAAATGAAAGTTTAACAAGCAAGAAACATTCCCAGTGGGTAAATGTTTCATCATTCATGTGCACATCCTTTCATGTTCTTTGAACTGAATTTCAGAAGAGAAATAATCTGTGTGGTAAATTTAAAGCCACCTTCACAATTTAATTCACTATCTTCAGAGCTAAGATATATTTTAAACAGTTTGTCTTTATCCTCCATGAGGGATTCCATGCTTTTTCCTTTGTTTCCAACAGTTCTATGTTCTGGGATGTGTCATTCTGGGAGTACCGGCACACACAGAAGGAAGACAAACATTTTAGGATTGCAGTAAATCATATGCATATGAGGTGATCAAGTTTGGGAGAGCCAAAAGAATTTTGATAAGATTTTCCAAAGTGTAAGTTTAGCTCATATAGATACAATTAGCATTAAAATAATAGATATTTATACTTTTAACATATATAAGCACACACAGTGACGTTCTACTTTTCAGGTTGTGTCTTTACTATTCTCCTTGTGATCATTTTTGGGGTGATAATTAGCTAAATCCTCTAATAGAAGAAATGGAGAACATAATAGTTTATTTATATATATTTATTTTCAGCTTTGGTCTATTTTTTATATTGGTTTTAGCAAGATCTATATGTCTCTGAAAATGATTAGTGAGTACTGTATTTGGCACTGTATTACTTAAACACACTTATTTTTAGAATGCAAACAGCAACTCCAGATCTCTGTAATTCAAAACAGAAGATGATTAATTTAAAATTATATCTACTGAGTACAGTGTATCTCTCAAATCAGCCTTTTCTGTAGGTGGTGTTACAGAGTTTGTGTCATATATTAGAGGATTAACTTGAAACATTCTTTTTCCCTGAGGTGAGTTCAGATCACTAGCTACTGATGATTTCTTTTAACGAAAATGTTCTTCTAAATTTGTTTCCTGAGTGCATTCGCATTTATTGTAGTGCTGGAAAAATGAAAAAGAATTAAAAAAAAAATATTTTCACAAGATGTTTCTCTCTGTCTAATTTTCCAGTCTGAGCCATATCAAACAGGTGGATTTCGTTGAAATTATATTCAGGGACAGAAATCTCAGCAGATTCATTCATATATATGTATTCAAGGATGACTCACTTTTGGCACTCCTCTATCCTGAAAGGTGTTCAAGGAAACTTACCTCATGCTTTCTATCCTTTCAGCAGATTTCTGCCATTGAAAAGGTCTTTCTTCCACCCCATGACAGTTTCTATTTCTTGTCTGGACTTTTGTGTGTAACTGTCAAAAAATATTGGAAGATCCACATATATCTTCTTCACAGTATAACCTTCATCCATGTGTTCACCGGCACAGTCATAGCTTTCAAGCAAGCTAATGAGGCACATTTCCCGGGGCTGTGCTGATACTTTCCTAACAAAATCTGTTTATGAATGCACTCATTCTTTTTTATAGAGTTTGTCATCTTAGCAGTAATGGAAATCAGACTCATTAGTCCCTAATCCTTATGAGAATCCTCTTGAGATCTCAAATTTTAGACAGCAGTTATACTCTGGAATGGTGGTTATTCATGTCTGAGGAAAATTAGGCATTCTTGTTTCTTTTTTCTTTTTTCTTTTTTTTTTTCTTTTTTTTTTTTTTTTCAGGTGCTAAACGACTTCTTGATTATCTTTAAAGGAGTCCTGTACTTTGATACCTCAGTTTTATACCTCAGTTACATCTTCTTTTATATTTTGGTCTATATACTTGGCTGTGCCACAATGTAGAGAATGTCCAGGTGAATTATCCATATTTTAGAGCTACTCCTTTTCCTATCATCAAATATTTTCAACCTAGGCATTAATCTTCAATTTTGGCCATGTCTGTATTTCAGTCTAATTAATATAATAAAAATCGATCTTTGTAAAAGATCAAGCATATAACTCTTCCATGTGCCTTAGCATAGCTTCTAGGAGGTTTGGTTCCATGATCTTCCCTGGCACAGATATGAGGGTGACAGGTTGGTAGTTGCCCTAGATTGTCCTTTCTACATTTCTTAAAAATGGGTGTGATGTTGCTTTTTTTTTCCAGCCTGCAGAGACTTTACCTGACTGCCATGACTAATGGATATTTAGGTTCCTCAGGTTGTCACAAGCTTGACCTTCATTTACAGTGGGAAAGGTAATGCTCTCCCAGTTTCCACATTCCAAACCATCTGCTTTGGGGCCGTGTGTAGAGCAGTTGATAGTGATGACCGAGGCAAAAAGCTGTTGAATACCTCAGCCTTCTTGTCTGTTGTTACCAGCCTGCCTTTATTGCTCAGTCAGGAGGATAAGCCCTTCTGGACTTTCCTTTTCCAGTTGATGTACCTGTACAAGCCTTTCTTACTCTTTTTTGTGCCTCTTGATAAATCCAGTTCCAATTGGGCCTTGGCTTTCCTGATCCCATCCCTACACATCCTAACAACATTCCCACTCTCCTCCCAAGTTACCTATCTCTGCTTCCACTGCCTGTGCATTTTCTTGCTCTCCATTTTGACCAGCAGGTCCTAGTTCAGCCATGCCTGTCTCTTTGCTTTCCTTTCCTGACTTCCTATACCTGGGGATGGAGAGCTGTTGTTCAGCATGAGAAAAATTTATTTTGCATACATTTGTCCAACTAGGTATTCAGTGGTCTCATTTGCCCATATTTCACCTATTAAGGAACTTCCGTGCAACTGAGAATGACTTTTAAGACCTTACCAGCTTTTGCATAGATTACACTCTCTCTCAAATGCAAAATATCATCTTTTCCACTAAAATGCTGCATTAAATGACATTTTCTTAAAATATGCTAAAATAAGTCAATTTCTGCCCAGTAAATTGAACACGGTGCAATATTTTCCACATTGTAAATATTGTCTTGTAACAAAAATAATTACCATTTGAAATGAGGCTACATCAGTTTTGATATTTTCCCAGTAAAATGAGTCCTGCTACTAATGTAATATTAAAAGACAAAAGGTTCACATCTATTTGAACCCAAGAGATTCAGATGAAGTGGATGAATCAGTTCTGCTTTCTGATTATAGTAACACATTCAGGCAGCCTTTTTTAACAGTGATCAGTGATTCACCTCTTTCTTATTTTTTCTGTATGCTAAAAATGCAAATTTTTCTATTTTCCAGTTTTTAGTTTGTGTTTAATTATAAAATGAAAACTGATCAAAGAGGTGAAAAAATACATTATTTTTGTGTATATGTTTTTGGAAATAAATTATTCTGCTCTATGGACTGTTATTCATTTAAAACCTTTTTGGATAGTTGTCAGGTATTTGTGAAATTTTTATATAAACTGGAAGCATGATTAATTCAAATTTGATGGCGATTTGTCCAAAAACTATATTATATTTTCCTCTAGAAAAATTAGAGAATGCAACCTCACAGAAGAGATTGCATTATTTAGAATAGTAACGTGCTAAAAATAGAAGCATGGGAAAATAGCATACACAGTAAAAAATATTATGGAAAGTATTTTATAAATTCTCCAAACTAATCATATGTTGGTTGCTCTGAAAGTAATGCTGAAAGTAATGCTTTCTATTTATTTCCATGGAAAGTACAATAGGTACAAAGAGCACAACAGCACTATTTGTTTGAGCTACTATTCTCCAATATAGTCACCCCAACTAGCTATGCATTTTCACCAGCTATTAACAGGAGCTTGCGTGCTATGCTCATGAAAATCTGCACCAGCAGAGTTGACACACTATCTTGTCACCACTGATTAAATGTACCACTCACCACCACACTGTGCTCACATCCAACGTTTTATCTCTGTAAATATTCAGCAAGTGCTGATGAATGTCAATACATACAATTCTTTCCACATGGAGGAATTAAATGACACACCTTTGCTTCATGTCAGACACCATTTTGTCAGCCCTTCTGTGTCATCTGTTGCAAAGTAACAAGGTGTGGTGGAATACTGGTGGGAAGGTTCAATTTCTACAGTCACAACACCAACATCTTCCTTTGATATTGTGGGCCAACATAATAAAATACTAGGCATTACTTTCAGAGCAGCCCTTGTAACTACAGCAGACAGGATCATAGAAAATGCCTTACCACAGCACAGCTAGCTCACACAGTTAATCCCACTGAAACTGAATCAAAATTTACTAAACTGCAGTTTTCAATACAAGTGTCCAGCAGTATTTCACACATTGCAGCATGTACCCTCTGGTATTGCAAGTTTAAGTACACTGGTGAAGGAGATTCTGTCTGTCATCTTGAGGATGAATGTGGAAGGAATGAGTCAGTAACTTTTGCTTCCAGGTCAGTACTCATTTGTGCTGGAAGAGGTTTTGAGAGCAAGGAGGCTTAGTACATCAGTATTGGATAGACTTTTTTTCTTCTGCCCCCTCACGTGTCACTGTTGGTATGCAGTAATATTATCAAGCTTGTTTCTCCCATGCTTCAAATTATAGTGAAACGTAACATGCCTCTTCATGTTAAAATGCAGCCAAACAGATTCACAAGCTGGCTCTTTGAAATATAGTCTGTTTACCAATCTCAGGTCACTTTCAGGGATGAAGATGATTAAAAAAAATCCTAATGTCATCTTTTTTTTTTTTTTAAACCTTTAAGACATATAGAAGCACTAAGATACTTATTTGGGATGACAATATGTATGATCAAAGAATTTAAATCAGGCATATCATTGTGGAAGAGTTTCAAGGTAAAACATTGTCATGAAAGCACCTCAAAGTGCCTAGGAAATAATGTTTCAGTAGCTGAAGATTTAACAGAAAAATATTGTCATCCACATCCAGACAGTTTGTTTTACTAACTATAGAAGATAAAGGCCCAAATCAGCTGCAACAGAAGGCTTTTGAGTCATAAAAATATATCTTTAGGCAAACATGATTTCAAGTTTTCAGAAGAAGTAAAAGCAGACTGACAAATTTTCTGATAGAAAGGCTATCTAAAAATTTCTGTATGTAAGTAAGTTATGATGCAAAACCCACTTTTCTCTATTTTTTATGGTTTCTTTGATAAAACTAGAATGGTATTCTAGTTGAATTACAAGTACTGAATTATATTGGATGTGCAGGGTGTTGGAATCCAGATCCGTGTTTATAGAAACATACCTGAGGTGATAGTGAGACGATGACTATTACACTACTTTGAAGAAGCCTAAAATGATAAATCAGTTAAAAAGAGTTTTAAGTAAATCTTAGATAAGGGAGTGATTTATAACTCCCTACCTTACGTTGCTGAACAAATTTAAGTATCAAATATGAACTGAATTATGCTCAGAATCACCACTGAACTGAACAAACTGACTGTAAACACCTATCTATTTCAGCTGTTTGGGCAACAGTATCCAAGAGTCCTCCTGACTAAGTCCATGAACACTCCTATACCACAGCTTTCAAATGATAAGATTATAAACAGTGAAGGAAAAGAGACTACATTTTCAGGACTCTTTTATATGTACATTTAAACATTAAGCTACAGCATCTATTTGCTCCTATTCTGGTGTGTCTTGCATTCTTGATTGTTGATGACCAAGATCCCCTTCCTTGAATATTTTATTTCCCCCTACGTTGTGTTCTCCAGAATTGGGAACAACAGGTTGAGACTGAAGAGTCATGAGAATTGCCCACAGCTTATCCCAGTCTCAGGTTTGCTTAGGTTTTGAATTAAATCTCTGGAGCTCTACAGTGTTTACTTCGCTGACAGGAAAAAATTCATAGATGTCTAAAGTATTTTTCAAAAACAATAACAACAACACACAAAAAAAGAGGTGGAAATATACTTGTATGCAGTATAAGGTCTGTCTAGGTTATGTGTACTACAGAATCATTAGTAAATACTATAGATAATATTATAATTTCCATAATCCTCCTAGTTTATTTGTGCTTATGTAGATTTCCTAAATTTAATAAGCCACGTTAAAAACTTGAGAGATTTTGATTGTACAATATCTAAAGATCTCTTTAAAGAGCTCTTTGAAGATCTCTTTAGAACTACCATATAAAGAACCTGAACCTGAAGATGCACAAGTACATGAGACCCAACTAGACCTATCCATGTATTCTGAGGAAACTGGAAGATGAAATTGCCAAGTTGCTATCTATCGTATTTGAAAGATCATGGCAGTCTGGTGAAGTTCCCAGTGACTAGAAAAGGGGAAACATAACCCCATTTTCAATAAGGGAAAAAAGATGATCCAGGGAACAACCGGTCAGCCAGTCTTACCTCTGTGCATGGAAAGATCATGGAGCAGATTCTCCTGAAGGCCCTACTAAGACACATGGAAGATAAAGATGAGGTGATTGGTGTTAACCAGCATGGCTTCACCAAGGGCAAGTCACATCTGACAAACTTGGTTACCTTTTATGATGGTGTTACAGCATCAGTGCATACAGGGAGAGCAACTGTTGTCGCTTACCCAGACTCAAGCAAAGTATTTAACACTGTTCTTCATGACATCCTGGTGACCAAATTAGAGAAAAATGGATTACATGGATGGACCACTCGCTGGATAAGGAATTGACTGGATGGCTGCACTCAGTTGTGGTCAACAGTTCAATGTCCAAGTGGAGACCAGTGACAAGTGGCATTCCTCAGGGATCAGTGCTGGGATAGGTGCAATTTAACATCTTTGTAGGCGACATGGACAGTGGGATCAAGTGCACCTTTAGCAAGTTTGCAGTCAACACTAAGCTAAGTAGTGCAGCTGACGTGCTAGAGGGAAGGGATGCTGTCCAAAGGAACCTGGACAGGCATGAGAGGTGGACCCCTGCCAACCTCATGAAGTTCAACAAGTCCAACTGCAAGGTCTTGCACCTAGATTGGGGCAATCCTGAGCACAAATGCAGGTGGAGTGGAGAAGCAGCCCTGAGAAATATTTAGGGGTGTCAGATGATGAAAGGCTCAACTTGAATTGGTTGCAGCCCAGAAGGCCAGCTATATCCTGAGTTGCATCAAGAGAAATGTGACTAGCAGGTTGAGGGAGGTGATTCTTGATGTACTGATAGACAGTTGACTGAATATGAGCCAGCAGTGTGCCCAGGTGGCCAAGAAGGTCAATGACATCCTGGCTTGTATCAGAAATGCTGTGGTGAGCAGGATTAGGGAAGTCATCCTGCCCCTGTACTCGGCATTGGTGAGGCCTCACCTCGAGTACTGTATACAGTTTTGGGCACCTCAGTACAGGAAAGACATTGAGGTACTGGAGCAGGTCCAAAGAAGGGCAACAAGGCTGGTGAAGGGCTTTTAGAATATGGTCTATGAGGAGAGAAGGAACTGGGGCTGTTCAGTCTGGGGAAAAGGAGGCTGAGGGGAGACCTTATTGCTCTCTTCCAATATCTGAAAGGTCTCCAGAGAGAGAGAGCATCCACCACCTCTCTGGGCATTCTGCTCCAGTGCTTCACTACACTTACTGTAAAAAACCTTTTTCTTATATCCAGCCTAAATCACTCCTCCTCTAGTTTGAAGCAATTTCCAAGTGCATTTTAGTCTTTGGATTATTTTTAATAGTGAGCCTAAGGAGAAGGTTGAGGCAATCCAAATTCAAAGTTCTGGCTAACTTAAGTTTTACTACAAGTTAAATATTTCTCTATAATATGACCTCAGAGGTATTATGGATGCATTTTGGTGCATAAGGCAACATCCTTTTTTCTTCTTCTACAAACAGAAAAAAATATTCAATGCGTTCCCTATAAGGATGGAAGGATCTCTAGGCTAATAGAAAAGCACATGGAAAAAAGGTACAATTAATGAGTTCAAAACTATAATCACGTCAAATAGACAGATAACTATAAGGGTATTTAATTCCTGCCTCTTCCCTGGGACACATCTAATTTAAAAAAAACATCAAGGTTTAGATTTCCTTAACAAACTATAAATCTCTTCTGCCTCTTTTATCAGGTGAAGATTCTACACAGCACTAAAAAGAGCTCTAATGATTGAACTATCATTGCAGAAATCTTGATTCTTTTCAGAATGTTTCCCAAAGTCTTTCCTGGGTAAAAGGGCTTAAGCAGATATAATACCATGTATTATGCCATGATTCAGAATATTTTACTCTAAACTCACTGGCCTAATAATAAAATTTTTAGACTAGAACTTATCAAGACTTATGTAATTAGTTCTGCTAATGCCAAAGTTTTACTAATGACATTGCTGAGAATATAATCTAATCCCATTGGGAATATCTTGAAGTAGTGGCAAGGAAATTATTGGAAGAAAGCTTTTCCAAGTATTTAAGGAAGGTGAATAATGATATAAAATATCTGAATGTGAAATGTCACTGAAGAAAATGTGAAATCAGATATCTAGAATAAAGGAAAGAGGGAACAGTTTTAGGCACCTGAATCACAAGCAGTCAAGCCTATACCTCCATGTTCCTACTTTTAACCTCTTATGTTTCTGTTATTATTTAATTATCAAAAGAAAAAAAGTAAATAACCTAAACACTAGGATGAAGAACTGTGTTTTTCATGTATTTCTTCCTTAGGTTATTGGTTATACATTTTTTGTACAGCTTAATTCAAAGAAGAATTAGATAGTATCTCCACACCACATGTTTACATTATGGCTAAAGGTGTGGGGAGGTAACAGAGACAAGAATGTAGATTGGATTTTTCCAGTACCATGCTACAGCTTTGACCACTGCATTATTTTGTAATAAACAGAAGGAAACTGGTTTTGAAAATGACACTCTGATCTTTAAAGATGAAATATCTTCTATGTAACTTAAACATCTCTTTTTCTCCTTGGATTTGAGATTTACTGGAGATACAATTAGTTATATTAAGTGTTAAGAGAAATTCTACATAAATTAATTTCAGGAGTAGGAAAGCAGTAAGGTGGAAGGCAGACAAAATCAGGATGAGCCAGAAGTGATCTTTTGGTGAGTTTTGATCTTCCCCTTCATATGACCCACAATTCAAACACTGTGCAAAGCAGTTAAAAAAGAAAGGACATGGATGACTCTTGGTTCCTCTCTATGAATTTAATTTGGAAAAAGCTGATGGAGGTGCTTTTAAAAGGGAAGAATTAACTGAAGGAGCAATGGCTTTTGCACGCCTGTGTAGTTTGCAGTGCAGGGTTTGGAAAGCCATAAAAGAAATAGAGCTATTCTAATGGAAAATGATAAAGAAATGAATTTCAGTTAGGCTTGCATTTGAGATAGAGAAAATCCTGGCTACATCCCAGAAATTATGCTAGGGAGATTTCAAGCCAAAAAAAAATGTAAAAGGAAAAGGTAAATTTAAAAAAGATAATGTGTACTCTGACCTCTAGAAAGAACTTGCATTTTACAGAGCAGCTGTTCTCCCATTCATCCCTCTGCATTCACGTTTTCTCCGTATGTTTCTGCCATGTCTATAAAGTAATATATTATTTATATCTTACACTCTATTAAATTCAGGCATTTATTTGTGGAGTACACAATAATTATCATTACTAATGGAGCTACAGCTTTAAGTAAGAATGTTTACTCAGACACATCAAGTATTCACTAAGAAAGCAATTAAAGAGTTTGATGTTCACAGTTAAGTATTAATATTAATGTCTGAGAAACTGCATCCAAATCATATAGAGGTGGTTAGAAACGCCTCTGGAGTGAGACAGCCACAGAAAGCAGTGACATGATTATAGTTGTATGGAAAAATAATGGAAACAGCTACTCTCTAAGCAGCTTCACTAAGGAAGGAGGGATTCTCAGCATGAATGTGACTATAAGTGGCAGCTTTTATGTTTGATTTGCCTGCTATAAAACATTTTATATTTGTAACTGTCTAGAGTCTTTGTACTCAAATGTATTGGTTTGGGTTTTGGTTTTTTTTTTTTTATCACTTGTCTCCAAAGCTCTTTATGGATAGTGCAATTAATGGCGTGAATGGAACACAATTGCATAACAATAATTTGCAGAGCATTATGATCTCAAGACTCAGCTGTAATCTGTTCCTGACACTGATCTACTGCCAGACCTAGGGTGAGACATCTAACTTTTGGTCTCACGAGCTCTAATATTAATGGGAAAGTTCTAACATGTCCCAAAGCACATTTGGAAGGCTAATCAATAACGCTTGTAAAGTTCTCTGAGTGTTATATCAATAAGCTATAAACTTTATTAGCTGAAAATGTGCTCAGACTGATTGGCAAGGTATGAAAACTCCATTTTCTGTGTAGTCTAAAAGTATAAATACTGAACTAAAACACAAAAAGTATAAGAATAAGAACTGATGGTTCTCTGAAAGATGACAAGAAATAGGCTTTGTCACTAAGGCTTTGTGACAGCCCTCCATTTTCACTGCTTCAGGAGATTTGCTTTCAGATTATTGTTTTTTTTTCATTTCTACATGACTCTTTGGGAGTTCGTTGGGCTTGAGAATAGGGCAAAGCCTTTCAGTGAATCTTTTAGAGTTATGACTGCCTTCCTTGAACTGATTTGGCGTTTTGGTATGCAACGTTATTTTATTCCTTTTTTTTACTGTATGTATGTTGTCCTGACTGTGTATGCAAAAGAAGTACAAATGCATTGCTGAGAAATGTACGTAAGTCAGAGGATACTGGGGAATAACATAACAGAGAGAAACATGACATTCCCATAGCAACGATGGCAAAGATCTTTATGCTGATGTTGAGTAGAAAATTACCAGTGATTTAAAGGGCAACAGAAATAAGCTGTATGTGATTCCCAAATAATTTCTTACCTTGCAAAAACAAGTCAATTTAAGGTAAGTGTCAAACTCCACTGGCTGAATAATGTCAATATCGAACCGCAGGAAGAGATTCACTACTTATAAAACTTAGATACAGTATATTGCTCTACAAATTAAAACTCAAAAGTTATGCATATATTTCAAAATAATATTAATAATCTCCTGTCATTTCACAAATGTTTGGTTTTTTCTTTGCTTGTTTTTTTTTTTTTTGTTTTTTAATAAAATGCTTTTTAATAAATGTCTTTCTGTGTAACATCAAGCCTGAGGTTTTCCCTGATTGACTCTCATAAAGATATATTAATATAATTTGACAGTGTTTACTAAAACTCAGTCTTATTTCTCAAGAATGATATTTCACAGTACCCATCTATTAAATTTTACAGCTAGAAAAGTTCTTACTGTTATGAAACCAATATTTTTCTAGGTGTAGAGACAAATTTCTACATGCCAAATGCAAAATAATGTTCATAATATTTCATGAAGTCTTCTGTAAAACTTACCTAGTTTCACCAGTATCTGTATTTCTACTTCTGATTAAAATTGCAGACAGATTAAAAATCAGTAACATTACTGGAGAATCCACAAGTAGCAGAAAAGCCTGCAAAAATACAATTTTAATGCTGCTATCAAAATCTCAGCTGGCTATAATTTTCCAAACCAGTCATTTCATGCAGTGCCTAGTGTTAATTACATCATGTTTTACCACAACAAAAGCAAAAAACACTATTTACAAGTTTGTGTATAAAAATACTGTCTAATAAGCAAAAAAAATTATATCATTTTCAGTTAACAGCAGCCTCCCAAACATTAAAAAAAAAAAAAAGTGGATATAAGTGCTAAAAATTAACAGCCTGTTAAAATCTCAAACTTGACAGTGATGTGCAGTCATTTATTTTCTCAATCCATTGCCAGATACCTGCTATCCATTCAGCTGAGTTTTCTTTAAAAAAAATGAGAATCAAAGTAAAATATTTTGTAAATTAAGTAGTTAAAAATGTATTTTAGAGTGCTTTAGGGAATATAGTTTCAGCATGAAAATAGTAAATTAAAGGGAGATAGTAATGAGCCAAGGTAGTTAAACATCACCTACAAGCCAGTGGTTTATTGACAAAACGTTCAATGTTGGTTTGAAATTATCCCATTTCTGCTGTGAAAGTTGAAAAGACTTCCTTCTCTACAGTTGGTAGTTAATGATACAATAATTCCAAAAACAAACATAAATTGGAAGATGATCTGAAGCTCTCCTTTGATGATGACAGCAATGTGCTCTTGCAACCCAGAAGGCTAACCATATCCTGGGTTGCATCAAGAGAGGTGTGACCAGCAGCTCAAAGGAGGTAAATCTTCTCCTCTATTCTGCTCCCATGAGACCCCGCCTGGAGTACTGCATCCAGTTCTTGGCCACGAAAACGATTAGAGGGCTGGAGCACATACCCTACAAGGGCAGGCTGATAGAGCTGGGGCTCTCCAGTCTGGAGAAGAGAAGGCTACGTGGGGGGCCTTCTAATGCCTGAAGGGGGCCTACAGGAAAGCTGGGGAGAAACTTTTTAGAAGAGCATATAGCAAAAGGAAAAAGGGGAAATGGTTATAAATTGTAAGGAGATAGTTTTAGACTAGAGATTAGGAAGTAATTCTTTGTTGTGAGGGTGGTGAGACACTGGAACAGGTTACCCAGAGGAGTTGTGAATGTCCCCTCCCTGGAATTGTTCAAGGCCAGGCTGGATGGGGCTGTGAGCACCCTGATCTGGCGGGAGGTGTCCCTTCCTATAGCAAAGGGATTTGGTTAGATGATCTTAATGGTCCCTTCCAACATAAACCATCCCATGATTCTATAATTCTATGATGGACTTCTGTATCAGTTCTTTGCTTACAGAGAGTACCAATTCTTTAACAGTGCATAATTCATGCATAATTCATACATAGTAGGTGAACTCTTGTTCCACAGTCATAAAGAATTTTTCATGTGTGTGGAATCTTTATGCAGATACGTTTGAGGTGTTCCTGTGCAACTAACGCACATTCGCTGGCCATGCAGCAAATTTTTTACCCAGCAAAGAACACAGCTGTCAAATTTATGAGCTGACAGCTTCACCAGGATAATACTGTGGGAGACAGAGTCAAAGTCTTTGCTGAAGACTGAGCAGACTACATCAACAGCCTTTCTCTCATTCACCCAGTGGATCACCCATCGAGATGATGTTGCTTAGGCAACACCTGACTTTCATGAAACCATGCTGGCTGGGCCTGATCCCATGGCTGTCCTGCACATGCTGGATGTGGGAAATGGGAACATGATCTCAGCTTCTTGTACAGATCCTCAGATTTTCTAAGTCTTTTCTTTACCCACATCTTACGAAATTTTTGGAATAAAATCAAATTGCATTTTAATTCATTCAATCTCCCACAGCTTTTAGCTCAATTAATTTTTAATAGAAATATCTAAACTTTTACTTTTCTACACACTCCTATCAGAAAGATTCCAATCTTTCAGACTCTCCATCAACCAGGATGATCCAAACTGATTTTTTGCTACCATTTACACACATGTTGTAACAGTGTTGGTATTATCATGTTTATAAGTTTCTGTAAAAATGATTGGACTGAAAACTGATACAGGATATGAATGTTGACTTATGATAACTTTTTGAAATATGAGATTAATTGAAGGAGTAATTTCACTGTACTCTAGTGCCTGGGTTTGCAGTTTTCTTGTGAAGTAGGGAAGAAAAATGTTCCTCCTTTTTCAGTGCAATGTTCTCAATGTCAGTCAAGTGGGTAATTTCACCAGCAGGAGAAATAAAGTATTTTTATGAAACACTGAGACTTCAGCGAAAACT
Source organism: Chrysolophus pictus (assembly GCA_037305975.1). NCBI lineage: Eukaryota > Metazoa > Chordata > Aves > Galliformes > Phasianidae > Chrysolophus > Chrysolophus pictus. The sequence goes on from CM074578.1 coordinate 12,491,638, forward strand.
GTAAGGATGAATTTTCTGTAGTTTGATTACACAGTCCTTATCAGTGGGACATCAGCAAGAAATGCCTAAAACAGTGGATGAAGAAACACTGGAAAGTCTGCAATTAGGAAAGCACTGCATATGTTTTCCTTTTTTTCTGTTTTGGTTAAAACACAGTGTGGTCACATGATCTTTAAGTAAATTTAAAATGCTTTGAAATTGACATATCTGATATTTGAAGGAAAAAAACCATAAATTTAGAGCAAGACTCACCATATTACTTTTATTACATAAGACATTACTTTTATTCTAAAGGCTATGTAATTTGTCACATTACTATTTCTTCTGAATTTATTTTGCAATAAAATACATCCTCAATATAGCTATAAATAAAATTATTAATAATTTGTCAATGTTACAAGAACTATTTTTGGATGAAGAAAGGATTCCTATTAGTGGCATAATTTTTTCCCCAGTCATTGACAGTTCTGTACACCAACCTGTGTTTTCCTGTCTCCTCATTATTTGGGACTTGATGCTTTACTTTGAAAATTAGCAACTATTTATTTTGGAGCTCTACTGCCTTTCTCTGGGTAGCTGGAGAAAAAGAAATCAGTAGACTATGACCTTTTCTTTCTTAAATGGAATAATGTGAAATATGCTGCTTTACTTTTGGTACTGTTTTCACTTAAGTTATACTATTTCATTTACAGCAAAGCAAATACAAATGAAGTATATTATTATTTTCCAATTAACTTTCTGCATATGTTATTGGAAGAATACAGTGTTGTCTTTATACGAAGATGTAATCTTCAGCTTGTATTTTTTCAGCATTAATCACAGAACTTTCTTGCAAATATATAAATTATGTGCAAGAAAAAATGTTTCCTGGGCTGTTCATATTATATCAAGCTCATTTGCTATGATTCCATATCAGAAAGTACAGAACATGCTTGTTTGTTTGTTTGATTGCTTGTTTGTTTATTTCTTTTAAATCTGAATGATGTGCTAATATTTACAGAAAATGTATTTATGTTTTTTTATTTTCAGGAGTAATGATCTTCAAGTTGAAGTTCTGTCTTCACTGAAATCAATTTGCCCTCCGATACAATTGGAACAGAATACCATTGTCATGTCAGACTCAGATCATCATCTGATTTGTCCTGAGACATTAAGGAATAGCCTATCCACTTCATTTTGTTTCTGTCAGATGGATTAGTGAAAGGGTGGGGAGGATGGATTACTCAGATATTTTGTTTCTGGAACTGGAACTCTGGGGACTGGGAAAAGGGAACGGTGGGCTATTTCATTAAAAACATACATTAGTATCATTGTTGAAAGTGTCTCTGGCTGCCACTTTTTCTGCTAAACATTACAAATGTGAATCCAGATATCCCATTTAGATACCTCAGATAGATGGGATGAATTGTACTCTGCGGATTCACCTTCATAATGACTATAAAGGGAGCCAAGTGTGACTGGTAACTATAGTTCAAGTGTCTAAAATTTGATGTCTCTTGCTTTCTTCTTTCTATTTGAAAACATGATGAAACACATGAGTGAACTTGCCCAAAGAACAAAACTCAAAGGAGATAGCTTAAGCAAAAATACAGGTAACAATATGCTCAAGCATGTCTAGTAGGAATGCTGTGTCAGCTGGTGGTCTGTACTGACAAGTCTCAGCTCTGCTAGATCCCAGATGTCATTGCCAAACATAATGCCTGTCAGTCCTTTGACCTGAAAACCTGATTGTCCTAAAGATTCAGGTGTTCCTGGAAAAACCCTGATAATGGTGTGCAAGTAAAATGCATATTACTGGATCAGAGCAGAAGAGATAATAAGGAAGAATTACATACAGAAAATTAAAAATCCTCAAATATGAACTGCAAATTTGGATCAATAACTGAAATGATCTCCCAGTTTCACAAATGATAGCAGATAAGTATCTGGAACCATACAGTCCCCATAATCTTAGTGCTTTTCTGTCTGTAATCAGAATAAGCCCCAGGATGATTGGCTTGGACAAATCTGTGTTGCAGAACTGTCATTACAGCATATTTTTAATTCCCTGAACCTGACTAAATAGTTTCCACAGTTGTCATTGCGCATCATTTGTCACTTCCCTGCTGCCTCAAATCCACCACCCTCAACAAGAGAAAAAAAAAATTGTTTGAAAGCAAAAGCTTTCTGTGTATATTTTAATAACTGAAAACTTTTCAGCTATTTATTTACAGTCCAACTGTTACAATTGCCTTCATTTTGGGCAAAAGTGTAACTGTAAATAATTATACTGTTAAAAAAGCAAATCAGTCTGAAACGTGAATATGAGTATTCAGTGACCAGATACCCTACTTTATGCCTTGGCTTGTACTAAAGACAACTGGAACAACACTTCTGCAAGTTGTATGCTTCAATGCCTCCTTCAGAGATTGTCTTATGTACATATACATAAGTCTTTGGACTTAGACAGTCTACTTTGAAAGCTGCTTCTGTGCAGAAGAAACATTAAGCAAATTTGTTATTCAGAGCTTATGAAATGTATTTTAAGACCAAACAAGGTCTTGTCTGCAAATAGATATTCCATTCTTTTAAACGAATAAGCGCTTCATTTAAGTGGCCACCTTTGTCTTGTTTCAGTTTAGTTTATATTTATTTCAAATGAACTCTGCAATCCATGTAGGACATTATTATCCCACTTATTTGCTCAGTTGATCACAGGTGTCAGGAGTGAAACCTCTCTCATGATAGCTAAATCATAGTTAGGCTCTGGAAAAGGCCACTGTGAAGGATGGGAACATGTTTCCACAGTCATGCATGAAGAAAAGAACTAGCAATCCAGCCTAATTTAAATGAACTTCTAGTTCAGTGACATTCATGAGCAGTATTTCCTATCAAAGATATGTCTGTTATAACACTGCATAACTAAGACTGGATTTCATGGGTGATTTTTATGTAGCTAAAATGCTTGAACCCGGGATGATGCCAATCTTAGCACAACAACACAATCTATGTAAAAACATGTGATACTGTGGAGCATTTACAATACTCAGTCATGAGAGATTCCTTCTGAGATCTGTTTTTATTCTGTAGCAGGATGATCTAGTCAACGATATAGTTTTGAGAATGGTGGCAACACTGCACATTGCTTGCAGCTATTCTCAATCTATTGGTCACTCTCTTTTTGGGGTTTCCAAAACAGAACTCAAGTGATGTTGGGTACCTACCACAGCAGGAAGTAGCAAAGAGCTTCAGAAAACTGGTCTGGGCTTGGAAGGTGTGCAGTGAAACTCTCTGGAAGCAGGAAGAAGTGCTGGCTTGGCACTTCAAGTTGAGAATAGATTTATTTGTCTTGATTGTTACTGAATAAATACATCAGTCCCTTCAGCCCCCTTTGCTTGCTTCCCAGCTCAGGCTGAGAAGAAAGGTCATGCTGAAATTATGTCCTCTGCCTGCTAGATAGTTATTCAAGCATTTCCTCTACTCAGTCTCTTTTGTTTGTGCATCGTACATCATGTAGAAAGACACTCTCAAAGGAGGATTTGACCACTTGCTAGTGCACAATAAGTTTCTCTTCATTAATAATAGATAGCTAGGATTTTATAAGTTACTGAAATACCTGATAAGTCTCTGTTAGCCAGCAGTCATCAAACAGTTAGGCAATAATGAAAGAATCAACTTCCATTGTTCTTTGGAACATCCTTGCTTTTTTCTGTGGTTTACCATTCTTTTATTTCCTAACATTTTATATCTTTTCATGAAAGTATTTTGAATCACTGATTTGATAGCCATCAATATCTCAACAATATTTTTGTGATTATACTTTTCTCATCTTGCATAACTTTACCTTACCTCTCTGTTGCCGTTCAACAACAATTCTCTTTGTAAAAGTGAGTCAATATCACACAACTCTGACTCAAAAAACAATCTTTGGTCACAAACAACTAAAGGCTATGGGTTGCAAACCTGTTTAGAAAGCCTTTCTTAACAGTTTATCAGGTAAATTTTGTAGATGGGATCATGCAGATGACTTTTTGGAAAATATACAGGTATTTGCCAGAATTATAATTTGTGTATAGTTAATTTTGTAGAGAAAGCATCACTGCAAAAAGCACTTGCAACTCTGATGCTTTGAGAATGGTGCTGAACTGGTAGTTGTTTAATAACAGGAAGCATATGTTAAAAAAGAAAGTGAAGAATGTCAATCTGTGAGTGACTATGAACTTCACTGGATGCTTACTGGGTTTCTTTTTAATTTTTTTTAATTTGTTTCAAATGAAATTCAGTTTTATTTCTGCTCTTTTCCACACTCTCCCCAGACTCTCCCCACATTGCTCCCTCAGTTGTTTTTGCATGAAATTAGCTCATATTCTGCTAAATTCTGCTGCAGTCTCCATTTTTAGTTCAGTGATAAGGATTGCCACAGAATTAGCAATTCTTCACCTACTGAGATGGATGAGGATGGAAAGCTAGAGCTTTCCATTCATCTTGCATTGTCTGTTGTCTTTCACAGAGATGATGAGGGGCATACTATTGTGAAACACCTGGTTGTCAGAGCGGTTTAGGTGCTGCATCTTTTTTGCCTTGCACTGGTTGTTAAAAAGATGTGATAATAACAGGACCTGTTCTTTCAATCTCAGCATGAGTATGTGAACAGGCTGCACATGATACAGGTTACAGGCTGATCTAGAAGGCATGGTTGGCTTTTGAAAACTTTTGGTGCAGAATTTGGATCAGCCTATCTCACTGGCATGTGTTGTGAATACGTGGGTCTGGAGTAAATAAAAGTATTTATTTCTGGGCCTGCATTCTAGCTGCTTCCAATCCTATGAGTTATTCCACGTGAAGAACAAAGGTAGGTCTAGAAACTGAAACTGTAACACCAATTGCAGAATAACCAGCTCACCCAAAGTTGTCTAGCATTTTCCAGAAGATAGGAATTGTTATTTTTTTTACTCCCCTTACCACCTTCCCCCATGTGGCTGCTAGATGACTAAAGGATCTCAAACTTCTGGTGTAGTCCTTACAGCGTACATAGGTGGGCAGTATATTCATTACACATATCTTGTGTGAAAGTAGAGAATAAAGAGCTTTACCTGGTTTTCCATAGGTAGTGTGTATAATTTCTATCCTAGATATTCTTCTAAAAATAGAATCTGATTTCAAATTCCCTTTGTTCTCTATCATTCCAATAATAAAACCAGAGGGAACTTGAACAGTTAAAATAATTTCTATATAGCATAAAATTTCTAGCTCTCTGAAGGTAATGTTCTAATAGATTTTGAAGATAATAAATTGGGTCTCTATTTGAAATATTTTTCTTGAATTAATACCTTCTGTGGCATTTGCAAAAATGTTTTGCTTGTTTTTCATTTTAAAATTTTTGAATACCTGACCAAACCTAATCCATTAATTTTAGGACTAGAAAAGACTTTCTCAAAAGAGATTGGAAAGAGTGAGTATAAATATATTTCTGTCACTATATCAGTCTTTATCTTGAAATGACTTAGTTGGAATTATCTGATTTAGTAAGCGTTCATTCCCTCTTCAATCCCTCACCACATTGTAAAGGACTACTGAAAATGAAGATCCATGTTCTTGCTTAAAAGGAGCTGCCTACTTACAGGTTTTTTTTTGTTTGTTTGTTTTTGTTTTTTTTTTAATTTTTAAATTTTTGTATAGGGTCTTTGTACTCCTCAGGATTCTTGACTCTGCTGAGCATTAACTCCAGGAACATACGAAATAAATGAGGAAGATCCAGATAGAAAAATCTGTAATACTTCTATCATAAAGATATTAGGTTGACCACTAGCACATACTTTTTGATTTCCCAAATTGGGGAAAAATCATAATCCATAACTTTCATAATATGTAATAAGTAAGTATACTGTAGAGAATATTACATTTGTGCTCTGGACAACTCTAAGAGTTTGTTACACGTCTTTCGTATCCTATTTTGAGTATGGTCACAACTCCACATTACTTTCCTGCTGTCTTTAAGATTGTGACAGATGTTTCCAAGTGAGGTAGAAGTTACATTTCCCAGTTGAAAAATATTGTTCTTCTGAAAGAGCATTTTTTTCTCAGTTAATGCTGAGAACATCATTGTTTTATCGGTTGCTATTCTTTCAAATGTTCATATTTTTACATAGGCCATTGCATATGTAGTGCAAAGATAAGTCTAGAAACTGAATGAATTTTTCAGTTCCACCAAACTTTAGCCACTGATTGCTATTCCATTTATTTATAACTGTCTGGTAGATTGTTTTATGAAACTTTTAGCACAGGTTTTCATAGTTGCTAAGACAAATACTACTGTCTATTGAAATGGCGAGCAAAAACACATAATAAATTCAAACATATACATTTCTTTATTGCACTTTTTTTAATGAGCTGAGGATCCTTCCCAAATTGTTATTCATGTAAAAAAAACTTTGATGAAGTTCCTTAATGAAATGTATTGCACTTTTAGCAGGTCAGCTAATGCAAAATTAAGAACTAACAAGAGAGTATCACTTTTGAACACTTTTGACAAGTGAGATTTTAGAAAAGGTGAGGTTGTCATCATATACTCATCTATAAATCTTTAACATTTTAGTGATTCTCCCTTCCATTATGAAGAGCAATTCTTAAGACTCCTCCAAAGTCAGTTTTCCCTAAAAAGTCTTGTTTATATTGCACTGCATGATATTCCATGGAGGATGACTGCCAGGAAATATCATGATGTACGTTCCTGATGAGATATGGAGTAGTTATTGACTTATTCATAGGTTTAAAATACACTCTAAGTAAATCCAGATATTGTAACACTTAAAAAGGGCACGTGGCCACTACTGAATCATTTAGATCAGATAAACTACAAGTTTGCACCCCATGTAGCATGTAGGTGTCTTTGAAAGAGTATCATGATTTATTCAATGTACCTAATAGACTTCCCAGAAAATAGCCTTTTCAGCCCAGCAGAGAGCCAGGTCCAGAGGCCCCTCAGAGGACAGTCTCAAGTACTGATTCCCCTTGTTCCTATTTTTGTAATAAAACATGACACTCTGTTCTGCTTATCCAGAAATATTACATCAGTACTTCCTTGTTACCCATGCAGGCAGACCAAATGACACATTTTCACGTTCCTCCTATTTCTTTTTGTCTGATTTTGGGCTTTTCCACTCTAAATAGCTTCACAAATCAGCTGACTTTTTTTCACTACATCATCATGGTATTTGATGATGTTGCAATTATTTTTTTTAGGAGTAACCTGAATTTAACATTCAATTTATTATGTCAAAAAGAAATCACTGTAATGGCCAATAAAATCTCTTTCTGCAATTGCACGATGTTGTTTAACTCTCCTTTTTGCGAAAAGAAAACTCCTGATAAGAGAAACCCTGGAATAATTTTGTTTATCATTGAAATTTTCATTTCAGTGCTACTTTTATAAACAATTTTCCTTTCCAAACTCTTCTATGCTGTATTTATTGTTTATTTCTTACTTTAGTCAATATGAATAATTGAGCCCTTGTCTCATGAATATAATTGCTTGCATAAAGCTATTTTGTCTTCTCTAGTCATGTTTGTCTCATAATAGCCTTTCTGGCTTTCTTTCTTTCTTTCTTTCTTTCTTTCTTTCTTTCTTTCTTTCTTTCTTTCTTTCTTTCTTTCTTTCTTTCTTTCTTTCTTATTTTTTTTTTCCCCAGTAGATCTGTGTATTTTTCCATGACATTTATTATTGTGCAGCTATGCTCTGAATTCTGTCTTTGTAACGCGTTGTGTGAACTGCTGCAGAGGAGTTCAGGATTACTTAAATCCATCCTAACACCCTGACAGCATGAATGTATTTTTGATTGTTCTGGCAGCTCTCTTGAGATTAGTTTTGTTGTAGAAATGGAGTAATTTCCAAAATTAATATTGCTTTCTTTCTCCCACTAGGATGGCTCTTTTGGTCTACAACTCCATAGCTCACTATGAGCTTACAGTTTCCTTTTTTAAGACATATATAGTTCAACAGCTTGGGACAACCAGCTGGCTGGTCAAAGCTTAACAGTCTAATTTCTGAGATTACAAAATTGCAAAGGATCCGGAGACTCAAAATTATCCAGTAAGGCCAAAATCTGTCACTGTATTGTTGTACTCAGTACATTCAATTTCATAGGTGTTGCACTTTCTAGAAAATTACAGAGGCCCTTACTGTTGGTATGAAATCTTTGTGATTCAATGCCAAATAATAAAACAGCTGTCACAATTAAGTGTTAAAAGATGTAGTTCTCACATACTAATTTGATTACTTGCATCAATGTAAAGCATCAATGACATTGTGGGAGTGAGGATGAAAACACACTATCATATTATTTTCATAACTATTTTCACTAACCTTTAATGCTATAATCTCTCTGTATGGACATATCATGAAATAATGCATCAATTAATAGAATATTAATATTCAGGAAGAAATAACACTAACAGAGTACTGGAAATGACTGTGAGGTGCTCAGGGTGCAATACTCAGACTCTCCTTATTGACTGTGAGGGCTGCTAGGGAAAATACTGTTACCAGGTTTAGATTACCAGCACTTCAAAACATCAGTGTTCATTGTGGAATGTGTAGCATGTTGTCTCAATGCATATTTCAAGCAGTTTTGAAAGCATTTAGCCCTTCACCTTGGTTAAGTAGTTATGAAGGGAGTTGATATTCTGAGGTCTTATCAACCCATTTGGTGTCAACTCTTAAATCAGCAGCAGCCCAGGAGCTTTTGTGGCTGGCATATATATGCACCTTCAGGAGGGAAAAATAAGGTCAGGCTTCTTAACAGTGAGTGGGCAAAGAGCAAACAATGTTTATTTGAACGTGTCAGAAAAATCATTTCAGTAGGAAAAAGAACAAACCAGATGCTACACAATTGGAAGAGAGTCATGACCACCAGCTAGCTTTGCAATCAGTTGGAGTGGGAACCCCCGAGTGAGCAGCCGTTTCTGTCTATTACCTGAATGTAAGCACAGCATGTAAGTCATTTGTTTTGTAGTTAGGTTTTTAGACTGGAAAGCCTCTATCCAATAATCCCACTGCAATTTCACTGTTAAATTGTGCAGACTGAATGTCAGTCAGTGAATTGCACGCAAATATTCTTTTTTTACAGGGGTTTCATTTACTTATTTTTAATATTCAGATTCAGATTTGCATGTATTTCCCTGTTAGTTATGAATGCAATCAATTGAATATGGTTTTTATTTTTATTTTGCTGTAATATATTTCTGGCTGTGAAAGATTAATCTGAATGAATCAAAGGTTTCTGCCAATATAAATATACACTTGTTTATGTTTTCAACTTCTGTATGCTTCCCCCCCCCCAAAAAAAAAACCCAAAAACAATAAAAGAACAACAACAACAACAAAACCCACAACAGTCTTCTCTGTTATGTTTTTAAAGCAAACTACTTATTAGTATTTTAATGATTATTAATCAAGTTTAAACTTGGCTGGCATTTTGAAATATGCACAGAATAGACGAACTGTTAGGGACATAGGAAATACAATGCCAATGGCAGTGATGTCTGCCGCATATCAGTAGGATAAGTTTGAAGGAAAATGTACTGAGATTACTGATTAGTTACAGTTGATATATGGTACTTAAATTAATATCTTGACCAAAATCATCCTTCTGGAAGAACAGAAATTACTGCTATAGCAATTACAAAGCAGCTGCATTTCCAATATTACCATTTTACTCCCGCCACCTTTAATATCAAAGAATTCCTAAAAATGAATTAAGTCTTGATCCTTCACCAGCTCTACACAGAAATAGCTTTTGATCTACATGCTCACAGTACAGAATTCACGTGTATGTCAGGGGTTATTCTTTAGGAGTGGGTAAGGGCACGAGAAGCATGCTTCTGCTATGTGACTGGTGGGCACTGACTTTTCATTCCTACATCCTTGGGAGTTTTTACTTCTGAATCTTGAAAAAGAGTGGAGCTGAGAGTTGAAGCCCATTGCAAAGCAATTATCCTTGATGTGCCTGTTTCCTGCAGTTCTTTTCAAGGGAATGACTTTGTATAGAACTATGAATCAGGTACCAATTACCTTGAAACCAGACATTTACATATTTAGATGAATTAAAAATCAACATTTGAGAAAACTGACCTTGCCGCAAATGGCAGTAAAAGCTAAACTGTTTTCAAAGTATTTGAAACGAACTGCAGTTAAGCAAACTGTTGAACTGGTGACCCATCACTGAAATGTCAAGGATCAGCAACTGGGAATAGCCAGATGGAGTTCACTTCTGAAGTGTGTGAAAGGCTGGAAGGATCATATTCTAGTTGATATGTGTGCACAGGGAAGTGTTCCTGCACCTCAGAGGTTTTAGCAGGTTTTTTTTAAACTTTGATAAGCTACTAGAACTTGAGTGCTGACATCTATTACAGCACAATGGTCCTAGCTGTTCTGGCTTTCTTACTGTTCTTTTGCCGTGGGAGCTGACATATCTACAGGAAATATTATACTGCTCATTAGGATGTCTTTTCTCCTTATACTATTTTAATATCTTTATTAAAAACAACGAGATAATCACAAAAAAACAAACCACTACCATAAGAATTAAAAACCTTAAATATTCACAGCACTCCCATTTCAGAATTGTGATATATATTAAAGAGAAAGAATTGAAATTACCTATATTCTCCTCGATGACTCCGTAATTGAAATTGAAATTGAAATTTTATTACTTACAATTAATTTTTGTCTTTTCTTCCTTTCATAATGAATAGACAAGGTTTTAAAAATTGATATAGAATTGTCAAGAATTTATCCAGAGATCCAAAAAGACAAATAGGTGAAACCAGGATTGAGAAAATAAGGATTTAAATAACTAAAAAAGTAATAGTGAGCATATATTTAGACATTAATCAGATCTAAACTTCTATAAAATATTTTCTCCATAGTTCATAGATGAAAATATCAGATGTTTTGATCATGTCATGGTTAAACTTTCATGTACTCTTTTTCACATAGAACTTGAATGGCTTCTGTCAAAATTCATATGCATGCAGTTACAATTTTGAATTCATACAGGTCACAGAATAACCTAGTTTAGTTAAGCCTTACAAATGTTTTCATAGCTACGTGACTACTTAGATGAGCAGTTTGCAGAGAGTGAATTTATTCACTTGCATATTCCAAAAAGTAGCATGCTTGGGAAAAAAGTACAAGAATTTAAAGTATTTTCTAGACTTCTTGCATTTTTTTGCTTTTTCTTTTTGGTTCATTTGTTAGGTTTTTTGTTTGCTTGCTTTTATTTACCATGTATTTGATTTTAAGGACAGCAGACCATATTGCTTAGTGCTTACATTATCATACAAAAATATAATTTGCCTAACCTTGTCTGATGCACAGGTTAAATCAGGGATATATACTCAATGATCACATAATCATAGAATCATTAAGGTTGAAAAGACCAATAAGATCATCTAGTCCAACCATCATCCATGCCTGTGAATACTCTAGACCACTCAGTGCAACATCTATCTTTTCCTTGAAAACCTACAGTGATCACTACCTCCCTGGGCAGCCTGTTACAGTACATTACCACTATTTCTGAGTAGAAATTTTTCCTAATACCAAACCTGAACCTACCCTGGCTCAGCTCAAGCCTACTACCTCCTGTCCTATCGCTAATTACCTGGGAGAAGAGGCCAACATCCACATTATTACAATCTCCTTTCAGGCAGTTGTAGAGAGTGATAAGGTCTCCCCCAGGCCGCTTCTTCTCCATAATTTTTACAGTGATGGGCTGTAAATAAAGGAGAATGTATAGTGTCCCAGTCTAGAAAGGGATTGTTACAGTGTTACATGACAATTCTCTGTATAAGAGTTTTGGTAATTTAAGTGTTGCATCACTGCAACTAATATATTCCAATAACTAAGACTTACCAAAACACTATGATTATATGGGATACGTTGGACCTAGTATTTAAACATGTAACTCAGAAATGTTCCAAACACACACATAAAGGTGATCCATAAAACCTCCTTATAACTTGCCTAGGATTTTTCAAAAGCTTCTTGCAGCTTTCCATGATTGGAAGCATAAATGGGGACATCCTTTTATTGCACATAAGATCATAATAAATCAAACAGATGCTCTGGCACCTGTTTCAGAACAACGCAGGCATAATTAATTCCTCTGGCATCATCTGTGTGCATATGTTTATGTGTGCTTGTGCATGTCTCATTTCATGATCATTAAAAGGGAAACACTTTTGCTGTTAGGTCTTATCAATTATTCTGATGGCTGCATTTTTTTTCTACTATGCCAGTCATGAGCTTTGATTATGACCAGAATCTCATACCACTACCTTACCTACTTTAGCGTCTATGTAAATTGAAGATGTCTTATGAAGAGTCTGCAGAAACTTGGAGAAAAAAGTCTCTCTGTTTAATGCACACAAAGCCAAATGCTGCTGCAGCTATTTTGCACTACTGGAAGTGAGTGAAACTGTACATTCCAGAAGGCTATTTGCATGTCTAGAGTAGGGAAGTATGTGGACTGCTGCGGGAATCTCATAATTTCAAGATTAAAAAAGATTACCAATGAAAAGAGCAATGCTCCAGATAACAAATGTTTTGTAAGAAAATGCATTTCTGTGACAACATACATATAGCATAAAGAACTGATGTAGGAGAGAAATCAGATGGTTCTGTAACAGACCTGTTTTCCATAGCTGGAAAAGCATATCTATTTAAGTAATGGAAAATGAACATGATATTGACATCAGTTGCCTTCAGTGATGAGGGAAATATTTTTTACAAAGATGCAGGAAATGTTTTCTTTGGGAAAAAAAAAAAAAAAAAACAGCAGTATTAAAAACAATCACTTTATTCTTTACAGACTGGTACATAAGTTTAAAAAATAAAAAAATTAGATTTGGTTTCCATGTTTTCTTTACAAAGTATTCTCACGGCTAAAGAGCAAGTGTGTCTGATGTTTTTGACAGCTGAGAGCAGGAGGATAATAATACTTCTGAGATCAGACATAAATAAAAATTTTAAGCAAAAAGCCACATATGCTACTTCACTGCTTTTAGTCAAGTGTCTATGCTAAAAATTCATTTGCACGTGATTCCTGGAACATGCTCCTGTTTCTTTCTACAGTAAGCATTCATTCTTTTGTAACATACTGCGTGCATTTCAATGCTCACAAAGCTTTTAAGAAGATGGGAAGATTCTAGAAATCATTTCTCTTTACTAATTTGAGTATATTCTCACCTCAAGCCACATCTATCTGTATAATTAGAATATTATATACATACATACATTAAGCTGGGGATGAACATTTTATAAGGGCAGGTAGTGACAGGGCAAGGGGAAGTGGGTATAAACTGTAAGAGGGTAGATTTAGAGTAGACATTAGGAAGAAAATCTTTACAGTGAGGGTGGTGAGACACTGCATCGGGCTGCCCAGAGAGGCTGTAAATGCCCCCTCCCTGGAAGTATTCAAGGCCAGGCTGGAAGGGACTGTGAGCAACCTGGTCTAGACAGATGTATCCTTGCCTGTACAGGGGGTTGGAGCTACATGATCTTAATGGTCCCTTCCAACATGAATGTCATTTAATATAGTTATTCATAATATATTTAATATGTAATAAGATGTATAAGCATATTATATTCATACAGAAAAAAAAACCAACAACATTTAAAACAAACAGTAAGTACAGAATGACTTTATTATTGTACCTTGTTCTGGAGATAGTAGAGCTTCATAACAGAAGGAGCCAAAGAGAATGCATTTTGTTGGCTTTGTGTATTTGGGGCACTTTACATTTGGCCAATGTCACATTTTATCTTGTGTAGCCAGTTATGATGAAACATGTACTAGTTAGACCACCCAATGACTTAAGCATTTTGTTTGGTTTAATTTATGCAATTTCTGTGTTCAAGATTCAAGACAACTAATCTTAAAGTCTAATGTCAATCTAAAATATTCTGCTCTGAGCTGCGCAGCCTCACCTTCAGCACTGAGTGCAGGTTTGGGGGCCATAATATAAGAAGAATAAACTATTAGAGAGCATCCAAAGGAGGGATATGAAGATGGTGAAGGTTCTAGAGGGCAAAGACATATGAGAAGTGGGGTCCCTTGGTTTGTTCAACCAAAGGAGGAGTCTGAGGGGAGGCCCCATGGCAGCTGCAGCTCCTCACAGGGAGCGGACAGGCAGCACTGATCTCTGATCTCTGTGACAGCGACAGCGTCCGAGGGAACGGCATGAAGCTACATCAGGGAGGGGTAGCTGTGGGTCAGGGACAGGGTCTGCACCAGAGGGTGGCGGACATAGTGCAGGCTGCCCAGGTCTGAGGGCACAGCCCTGAGTGCCAGAGTTCAGTGTGCTTTGACTAAGGGTTTGGATTTGGGGTGGTCTTTTTTGTGTCCAGGAGTTGTGGGTCCCTTCCAACTCAGGGTATAGTATGAAAATGAAACTGTAAATGTCTTAGTACTTCTGTGTACTGAGGATACAGCCCCTCCACACATGTAATATGCCTTCTGGGTATTAAAACATTAATAATTAATTAGTTAAAAATAATTAAGTAATTTGGCATTTAAAACAATCCTCAGTTGTCACTGACACTTCCAGTGCATGTATATTAAAAAAATAAACAAATTATTAGTGTGTTAGCTGTGTTAATGGAAATGTTTAAAATTTCTTCTGAACATTCTAATTACTTTTGGGAAATTCTCTGTGTAGTTGAATGCAATTTGAATTATTCATGTGGTAAATCCCAAATATTCCAAAAACATTTACCATTCCAACTTATCACAATGTTGACTAAAAATCTACATAATGTTTTCTATTTATTTCCATATAAGATACAGTAGATACAAAGAGCACTATAAGACTGTTTGATAGAACAAGTTCTCAGCTGAAAGATATTTTCAACATAAGCACCACTATCAGCTATGAAATTTTGCCAGCAATGAATAAGAGCCTGCATGCCTTGCTCAGAAGAATCTGCATGGCCTTCTAGAACACAGCTTGTCTTTTACCTCAATATCACCCCTGCTGAAATACACCACCTACTGCCTCACCTACT
This sequence comes from Chrysolophus pictus, assembly GCA_037305975.1. Taxonomy (NCBI): domain Eukaryota; kingdom Metazoa; phylum Chordata; class Aves; order Galliformes; family Phasianidae; genus Chrysolophus; species Chrysolophus pictus. Next base: position 12,506,684 of record CM074578.1, read on the forward strand.
GCCTCATCTACTGCCTCACTGTGCTCACAACTGTTTGGTCGTCATAAACGTTCAACAAGTGTCAACAAATGTCAATGAATGCGATTTTTTTCAGCAAGGAAGAATTAAATTCCACATCCTTGTTTCGTGCAGACTTCCATGTCACATGCAATTCTGTCAGACTGCTCTTTTGTGTCATCTGTCGTATGGCAACAACACGTAACAAAATGTTGGCGAGAAGGTTCAGCCTCTATTGTCACACAACCAACAAACACCTCTGAAGTTGTGGATAAGAATAATAAAGTAGGAGGTGCTACTTTCAGAGCAGCCTTTGTGTGTCGCACTGCAGAATGCAAATAATATACATATATTTTTCAGTTAAAAATATAAGTCTAAATTTATTTATTTAATTATTTTACTTTTGCCCATTGCTATAGATCAATAACAGACAATTTTTAAGGAACTTGGCTGGGTTTTTCTGATTATACACAGAAGTTGGACTTTTATCTCTCTCAGGACTGCTGTTTCATCAAACAGTCACAGTTACATGAACTGTAATGAAATCAGGCATCGGTCTTTTCCCACAGAAGATAAGTTCTAAGGATAAGAGAACAAGATCTTTTAATAGTTTTCAGATTCAGATTTTCAAAAGATCTTGCTTACTATTTAGAAAAAAGTTCATATAAATAGAAGTTTTAGCTTCAATAAACCTAGCCAGATTTTCAAACCTCAAGTATGGCAAAAAACAATGGGTGCTGGGTACTACAGACTTGTCATGTAAATTATGCAAGACTAAGAACGTTGAAAACTCTTTCTAAAGTATGACATGAAAAGCCTATTTTCCAACCAGATAGATTTCACAGTTTCTGTTTCTGGATCAGGGCTGTGGAGTCTCAGTTCATCTAACAAGGAGTCTAATCTGTGTGTGAAATTCTGGCAGTGGGAGAGCAGCTAGTAACTGTAGGAGTGCCCATACCACATGTGTACAAGCTTACTATGTAAAAGTACCATATTGCTGTACATATCTATAAAGACCACTGAAAAGACATGGACCCCTGTGAAGACCTGCAGAGGGAAAGCTTATCTGCAGACTTCTGTGACAGAAATGAAGATGGACAAAATCTACTCCCTGAGATCCTGGTGAGATATTACCTAATTCTATTAATCAATTCTTCTGAAAAAAGTAATGTTGCTCTATATTTAATCTTTCTTTCATGGCACTGTAGAGACAGACACCTAACAGATCTCTGAATTAAGTGTGTATTCAAACACTGCAGGTTTTATCCCTGTTTGTATGTATATTCAGTTACCAGAGCCTGGAAATAATTATTTAGGTCCCATTTCTGTGGACACTGGTATGAAAATTTATGTCTGTTATTATGTATGTCTTTGTATTAATTTTATTAGTCAGGTTACACATTTGCAGTTGTATGTGCCCTGTGTTGAGAAGAGAAGAATAAGAAAAAATGCCATCATGAATTTCTCTTTTCCAGTACATACCAGTCTGCCAGTGATAAGTGACTCTGGAGCCTGGAAATAAACAAACATATGATGAAAAGACACTTAACAAAAAGTGTCTTTTATTTATGGGAACTAAAACTGAATTCAGATTTTTAAGATTCCTTGCTCAGGCATTAAGATGGAAGTAAAACTCTCATCTTTTCCTAACAGCTTGAGTTTCATCTCCTGGTTAAATTAGTGTCAAAGAAGACCAATAAATTTTATGATGCTCTAATTAGCACTCTCTCAAGCTGCTAACATTTTTAGTTGCAGTCAAGTGGCATTCAGAGAAGTGTGAATTTATTCTGCCTTTGAAAATATTAAGGATATGAGTTCTGCTAAAATAGAGAAAGTCCTCCTTAAAAGCTTATATGTCCATCAATAGAAACTGGAACTGATTCTCAGCAAGGCACACCAGATGTCAGATGAATTCAGCAAATAGGATGCCCTAAATCTACAGCTTTCCTGTATGTCTACTGATAAAAACTGCAAGCTTATTTAAATGAATGTTTGCAGTCATTAAGTTTATAATATTAACCAAAACTTCAAACAGAACTTCTTGTGCACAAGTTTCCACAATTGTCCTAACCAGCAGCCAAAGAGGTTTTCTGCAATTAGATTCTTTCCGTTTCTTTTTCTGTATCTGTTACACTTTGCATAAATGAGTTGAATTTAACTGCAACAGAGACTTGAGCTAATCTCTTCTGCTACCCAGCAGATCAGTCTTCCTTCTCCCAGTAAGGATTCTCCTTGCTTTGTTTTTACAGAGAAAATGTGTGTTCTGTTTTAGGCATATAATTCCAGCAGAGTGTAGATCAGATCTATCTTTACATTTCTCTGAACAAATTAGCCAAGGATATCTTTGTAATCAGTGATAAAAACGTGATTGTGTGACAGGGTGAATCATTTTATTCTAAAGCAATTTTTTTTTATGAAGGTCTGGTGAACTATGACATAAAGTGCTTTTCTCTTCCCCTTGACCAGACTGCGTCATCTGCAGCTACCCAAAGCAAGTGAGATATGCCACAGTATCTGGAAATCCTAGGAGGAAGGCAGATTTTCCTTTCAAGCTTACGAGGGCTGAGAATAAATTCTCTAGCTCGTGCTCTCAGCAGTTATCTGAGTCAGAAGGTTTGACTTAAGTAACTTAGAATATCAAAATGGTTCATTCATGAAATCTGTAATTTTTTTTTTTTTAATGAACTCTTAATAAGAGATCACTTTTTGCCCTTTTAGGTACTTGTTTTTGAGAATTTTCTGTTGAAGACTTTAGATTCCATTTTCTCTATATTTTGTTTCTAAGGAAAATGTGTAGCGTTGTAGTCATAATAGTGCTATTGGAACAATTTGTCATGTTGTGTAGCTCTGTAATGTCATTTAGTGGTGACACAGCAATCCAGCTCTTCAAGGTTGATTGAAAGTACACTGACATCAAAAACATCAAAGTGCAGGTTCAGAAAACCAGTCACTCATGAAACTGGCACTGAAACCTCCAGTGGTGAAATAATGAGAGAAAATTCTGCAAAAATCCAGTGGGCTATAAGAAAACTGTGTGAGTTTTTATCAGATTTGGTGTGAAGAGCAGTAAGAGTCAGCTGTTAGCCTGAGTACATTTTTAAGGTATATGTGCTTCTACCTTGCCGTTTTTAATATTTTACACTTTGGGTGTAGTTTTCAGCAGAGAGCTTAAAATATCTTTTTTCCTTGAAGCGTGGTACTTCTGACTAAGATGTAATCGCATTTGCAGATAATAGGGAAAACTAACACAGCTACAACTCCTATAAAACTCAATCTGGACAAAAAAGAATGGATTTAAGTTTTGATTTTTGTTTCCAAAGTCATCCAAAGTCTGGATACTTTGCTATTACTATTTTAGTGCAAATCCCTTTCACTTCTGATGATGCAATATTTTGATATGGTAGGCCTCAAGTATGAAAGAATGCTAATGTGAATTATGTAGGGCTCTAACTAGGATTGTGAATTAAATCAGTCTGACATTTGAGTTTAGCCATCCATACGAGTTTATAGGAAGGGGAGGTTTTTTCACATTTATAAGAAAAAAAGTGAAAGAGAGTGGAAAAGACAAGTCAGTAGAACTTTAAATACAATTTTAATCTGTGAAGTAGTCAGAGATTTTTTAATTAACTGTTCCAGTAGGAATGTAGAATACTGTGACTGCAATTAAATAAAAACAATAGAAGAGCCATGGCACTATGAACAAGGAAAGAAATAACAGAAATGAAAAGATAGCAGGAGAAAAACAAGTTGACACATTTGAGTACTTTCTCCATGTAGACCTGAGACAGGGCAATGAATCAACACAGCATTCATCTTGGTGGCAGAAGATCTTCCAAAATAAGTGATTGAACAGAACTAGTAATGTTGACAGAGGTAACAAAAGTGGAATACATAGATTTTGGTCTGAAAGCAACTTGGCTGACGATTTTCAGAGGCACAAAGGACACATAGGCACTCGGCTTCCACTGTTTGGCCCACAGGAGAACTGACTAAAAATAAACTGTTGCCCCCCTGGGTTATATTGTAAGTATGCTAGTAGAGAAGGAACATACTTTTCTCTTCATGATAGTTTCTATAAAAGATGAGGAATCAGTGCATCCCCTAGTACATATCCCAGGCCCCCTCTTATCAGTGGCGGGAAGGAAAAATCCATTTAATTTGCTTACTTTAATAGCAGCAGCAAAAAGCAGCACTTACTGATACAGAATGAAGACAGGCAAACAGGATTAGTTTTGAGATCTGATATCTTCCAGCTCCCCAGGCTTTGCTTGAATCTAAGAGCCATGACAGGTAATGAGATACCAGAACTTAAAACTGCATTATCCTGATTTATCCGATACTGAGCTCTCAGCACTTTGCTCTTCTTAAGAACCCACAAAGCTTAAGACTTTCATTAGTGCCTTACACTTACTGTACATTGTGGTTCTTTGTAAGCTTGATTTTTTTTTCTTTTTCCCTTTTATTTTTTCTTTCTTTTCTTCTTACCACTGTATTGTAAGCAGAAAACATTCTTTTGAATCCTGCCATAAACAATAAACTTATAGTGTATGGCTATAGCAGGAACCATAAGAAAGGAAGAAGAATCCCAAATTACTCAACTGTTATATAACCTTGCAAGTTTCATTAATGTCTCTACTTATAAGGTATACAAGAGACTCATACAGTCTCTGAATTTCTTGTTGGAGGACCTCAGTTGTCCCAGCTGGTAATGCAAAAATCTGTTCTTGTTGTATGCATCCTCGATACCTGGTTCTAAGTGGTGAAGACACCTGAATAAATCATACTTGAGGCTGGAAAATAACATATCATTTATAAATTCACATTAGTAGTGATGTCATCATGAAATAGCCAAAAGGAGTTTTTAACTGGCTGAGAAATGACAGCTGAATCATAGAAGTACATCAAATAGATAAATACATCAAAATAGTTAGAAACTTGGAGGAAAAGAAAAATACAATTTTACTGTCATCTTCAGTTAGTGCAAGTCTGTCAAGTTAAAAGGAACACTAGCTTTTTGTTATATTAAGTACTTTTTTTTTCCTAACTCTTTAATAACCTTAACGTCATAAAGTCATGAACTCTAGAGAAAAGAAACCAAAAAGTGCTGAAGAAAGGATTAGACAGGTATACCCCTCTAATTCAGAGAGGAATCCTAGTGGACATTTAAGGATGTTGCAAAGTATTGTTGTCCATTGGGGAAAAAAAAAAAAAAAAGTCTGCCAGACTTCCAGAGTTTTCAGGACTCTTTAGAAGAATGAGAAAAATGGAGCAGAAATCCACAGCGTAATGAGTGATCTGGAAAAAACAAAACAAAACAAAACAAAAGTACTAATAAGACTTGTTTTCATTTCACTTTTCAGCGTAGGTGTTAACTTCTATGAAGTCTGATCCCCATTTATATGAATTAGCTTTAGGAATTAAATGAGGCAGCAAATTAACTTCCCTTGGAATTATTAAATATATTACAAATTAAATAAGCAGCTTGGAAAGAAAAGAAATGAAATTACTTGAGTGCCTGGAAAAGGCACACGCCTTACTAGGAAAAGAGCCTAAAAGCAATCTATTATGAAGTTTAACATGTTTATATTGGTATACATCTTCTATTCTAGGTTAGTTTGTCATTATTGAATTACACCTATGTGTGCAATTATATTTCTTCATGCAGCTGGCAGATGGTATGCAAAAAGAAACTCTTCTTGAAATAGCAAAAAGACCAGAAAAAGCCTCATTCTGTACATTGTATATTGCATTTGCCTGCCTTTCATTTCCAATTGGATTAAGACACTTCTTCTATGTATAGGATTAGCACCAATGTTGAAGAATGAATGTTTGGTGTTTGACGGCTTCTTGACCTCATTTATAAAGAACTCTTCTTGGTGAACCTACAGTTTTCCAGGCCAAACTAAAGCTGGCATATATCAAGTAACTTAATTACTGTAAAGCACTTTTACAAACTGAGGTTCCTTTAACTTGCAGGAGAGCAGATACGATCTGAGGACTTTTAATTTTATATCACTTCAGATAAAGAGTGTTTCTGAACAATTTTGCTTCTGATTTCAACAGACAATCACAAGATATAGATAGAGTAGATCAGTGGAGATATTTCCTCCAAAAATACTCCAATTATTCCACCAGAAGTGGTGGTGTATATTAGAAAAAAAATTACTTTATTAATTGTCCGTTACTTCATTAATTGTCCTTTACTAAGAGGAGCAACCATGAAATATCAAGAGATATTTTGTTATTTGTATTCAAATTTTATCATCATGTGATGGTTGTAAATGCCATTTAAGATCATAATGACTGAATGAGAAATATGTGAATTCTTTTCTGACTGGGTTAGATATTATGGAAACAGCAGACACAGATAAGACCTCCATAGCCCTAGTCTTCATTGGTTCATGCCTCTGTGCATGGTCAAGGAGGAGGACAAGGACTGAGCAAGGGTTTGTGTGAGAGGACTTGACCCATTTTAAGTCTACTATCTTTAAAATGCTGTGATGACTGAAGAGAATCCCACTACCTGAAAAAAGTGAACGTTCTAGCCATCTTCACAAAAGGCAGAACAATGCTCCATAAAATTGCAAGCTGGAGCGACTCAGTGCAATCCTTCAGAAAAGTGGAAAAAGTCTTCTTGAAGTCATTTTTTGGGCTTAGGATGGAGATGATGACTAAGAATAGGCAACACAGATTTAACGAAGATAAATTGTGCTTGACCAACAGGATTTTTGTGAACAAGGTGAGAAGAAAATGGATAAAAATAAAACAGGGAAATAAAACATGGGAAAACTGTTCATGGTTTAAAGATGTGGTTGTTTAAATCTTCATTCTCATGGTTTTAGAAGTGTCATTAAATCCCACTGATCTGTGTAGCATTACAACTAAGCTACCATTAAAGCTGCCTAAAAATCTTTCTTCAGCTCCAGCAAAGGAGATTAAGCTCTGTGCTGTACTGTGTTGGTTCTGTGATGGGTATCTTTGCAATATATTTTCCCTTAGCTGTTCTCTATAAACTATAAGAACTACATAAGAACAGTGGAATATAAATGTGACATTTATAAAAAAAAATAAAAATGTGTTTTTAAATCTTCCTAGCTGACATAGATATGTAACTTTTTATCTTGTTACATTGTAAATAATTTAATTTAAATATTATATTATTACCAGGCTCATAGATTATAAGTGGAATTTGTACATAGCCACACTGATATTGGATACAAACATGACTTATTAATATTTTTTCTCCAATTAATGATATATGGAAATAATATGAAATTGTAAAAGCTTCAGACAAGGTCAATCTAATTTCTTAGTGATGTACAAAATATTCACTTCTTATAAAGAGTTCTGGGTTTGAGATCTTAGAAAATGATCAGTTAGATAATTATTACTATTAATTGACATGCAACAGTTCCTCATCAAGGCCAAGCTTATGTAGATTTTCCTACTGATACTTCATTTATTGCATTTAAGCCTTCTGAAGCTCCGTTTAAAATCAATATTATATTTTGGTAAAATTTGAAAGGAAAAAAATATTCATTTTATAGCACTTATTGAACTAAATTCCATTCTGTGACCTCACCTTAAATACTTCATTTTCTTTGTATGAACACTGTTAATACAATAAATAATTTAGTGTCAAGTACTGCTGAAGGTACTCATCTGTGATATTTTTTTGAAAGGCTAACACTAGGATCTGATGAGTTCTTTTATTCCTGTTGTGTTCACAAAAGAGAATTTTGAGATAAAATATTAATAGTATCTTTACTCATTGCTACATATTAAACTGTGAGATTTAGTTTGGGATATCATGTAAAGGCGCTGGTGGAAACTTTCACTGTAACACATACCAGTGCATAATCTTCAAATCTTTCATTAAATATGGTGTTGAGAGTGAAAAGGAAACAGGTGACTTTTTTTGTTGTTGTTGTTTTTGTTGTTGTTTTTACTACATCCTTCATTGACTTTTTTTATTGCAGAAGAACATGCTTCTTTTATCTGGTAATTTTCATTTCATGTTGACCCTCTCTTTATTTGGATGATAACAAAGGTAGTTTGTCTCCCCTCAATATGTTTTAGAGTTTCCCTCTAAAAGACAGTAGGATGATCTTAAATAAGTACATCCACAGCTACATCATGTTGTTCAGAGCCCCTTCCTGTCTGATGTTTTATGTCTCTATGGATGGGGCATGCACTACCTCTCTGGGCAGCAAGTACAGTACTTCACTACCCTTAACTCTCCTCCCTGTCTTTAAACAGTTTACCTTTAAATGTTTTTCTTTACACCTAATGGATATAAATAAAGAAATAGTATATTCTTAATTCTTATAACCAAGAGAGAAGTATGTTATGTTCCGAAAGGCAATTCAGATATTTGGTGAGATAACACATCCTGAAAAAATTTCTTTACTCCACTGTCTGCAGAAGAAACATAGAGCAATGGTATTCCTGACATGGGTGGTTTGATTAAATAAACACCCTTATCTGTAAAAAGAATGGAACTGAGCAAATAGGTACATTTCCTGATATGTTTCAATCATAAGGAGTTGGGTTAGACAAAAGAGGCTGCTCTAAGTATTTATCAGATCTTTTTGACCCAAACATTAATGAATGACTGGGAGATATCTGAAGAGTCAGTAACTAGAGTAGTCAACTCTTCCAATATCTGGAAGATATCTGTATCCTGAATAGGTGTAAGTTTCATTCAGTTTAAAATGCTATAGATGCTCTTTTTTTTTTTTTTTTAAATTTACAATTGAATGTTTTATTTTCTTCTTTTTTTTTTTAACACTGATTACCTGTATTTTTGAAAATGTTTAATGTAAAAATTTTATGTAATTCCCTAGATTTGATGGTTTTGAATAAATAGAGCTTAAACAGAACTGAATCACTGTCTTGATTTTTTCATGAAGTTAAGTTTATGGAGCAATCAGTGGGAAACATTAAAGACATAAACTAGTTCCATGCTCAATCAGACAGAAATCTGCATCTTTTTGGCAGTCTTTTATTTTGCATTGGAGAGGAAGTGAGGCATGAGAAAGAGATGGAATGTGGTTCTTTCTGTATATCAGTAAGAAAGGCCACTCCTTGATCCACAGATAGTTTACCTTTGTCAGAGATATTATAAACTGCAGATTATATTTATAAACCATTTAGATAATAGAATTATAGCATTATCTCTGTCAAAACGCCCACTAGCATATAGCACAGCTTTGCATGGGGTGCTCCAGCAAATTCCCATATAAAAGCTACTTGTATTAAGACACAGGCTTCTCAAACCATAAGAAAACTAGTAGAGGAGAACTGGTCTGCTCAAAATCACTCCTTCCTCAAATGCAATGTCTTCTGCAAGATTCCCAGTACAGCTTCTAACTTCAGAGGTTAGAAGTAAATTCTTCACTCACAGGGTGATGGGGCAAATAGCATAGGTTGCCCAGAGAAGTTGTGGATGCCCCATCCCTGGAGACGTTCAAGGCCAGGCTTGATGGGTTCCTTGGCAATTTGATCTAGTGGGTGGCAGCAATGCCCATGGCAGGAGGGTTGGAACTAGATGATCTTTGGGGTTCCTTCCAACCCATGTGTCATCTCTTTGCATCCCTCCTTTTATGTAATGCAGGACTTGGATTCTTTCCCCATAGAGTTTTCACAATGAACCTGTTAATTTCCTATCCCCCTTTATTGTTGATTTCTTGTCTGCTGTCCTCCTTCCTGTTACGTGATTCTACGTAACAGTTACTACAGTTACTGCTGAAATGTCTCTTACACACACCAATCCCTACCAAAGGAGGGAGTATTGGGCACAATCTGCAGATGGCATAAGAGAGGGTATTCTGCTGGCCAAGTTCAGTTTAGACGGAAAGCTCTGGCCAGTCAGAGGCAGTCACATCAAGCAGGATAGTTTGTCCTCCCATTTATTGTCACCATTTTTGTATTGGCATTTTCAGTCTCTGGCAGTGCCTCTGATCTCCTGTCTTCACCAGCTGCCACATTAACTGCCTGGTTTCTCTCTGCACATTCAGTGATGCTGTCTTAGATCGAATTTAACCAAGAAGCCAAATATGAGGTTACTTATTTCCCCATGAGACTTCCTGATCACCAGCAACTGTTCATGCCATCTCAGTTTTTGGCTGCTGGCCTTCACCAATGAATGCAGAGTTCACCACGTGTTCTTTCCTTCCATGCTGTTCCCTACAGGAATCGGAAGCTTGACATTAAATTGCTTCTTTTTATTGCTAGTCACCTAACCTCAGAAGGCTGTTTAGATGATATAAGACAATGATTTGTCAATCCACACTCTCCCAATACTATTACATTCATACTCAGTTGAGTACTTAAGATATTCAGTAACTGGTTCACGTTATTGCAATTTGTTTCACTTTCAAAATCAAGCGTAAATCATAATTTGTGGAGAATGAATTTACTTGTTGAAGAAATCCGTTTCAACAGAAAGTAACTGATGCTTCCTTAGCACCAAATAACTATTGTTTAAGGAAATGCAGCCATCTATTTATAAGAAAACCAGGTGTGATTCTACTTCTTCAATACTTCAAGCTTACAGTACACTTTATTTTGACTTAACTAAGTAGAAAACATGGAATTTTGTGACCAGCTTGTACTTCTTCTCTAAAGAGAAAATGGTCCCAAACATTTTTCCTAACATTCATCTATTTGCAAATATAATATGTCCATTATGAATCTGCCCTGCAGTTTAATATTCATCTCCAGTTTCATTAGATTGTTGAAGTCATTCAGAATTTTAGACTCGTAAAAGAGATTTATGTATTTGAACAATGAAGAGGGTAATTGCAGACTGAGTTATAGTAACTAAAAACAGCTGTAAAAAAAAAGTCATAAAACTATGGTATGAATTTCTATTTTCTCGCTTATATTATTTAAAAATTGTCAGATTACCAACTACTGAATGGTAACAAAGTAAGAGCATAAAAATGTGAGCAATCAAAACCAACCAACCAACAACAATAAAATACAGAAAAACAACAAACCAACCTGAAAACATTCATTCTGTAAGCAGAATTGAAGTTAATCCATACAAAATAAAATTGTAGGATAAAGACCACTATTGTTAAAATAATTCAAACCAATTTTAACTCTAATTTACTATATATTTTTACTAAATATTTATTTACTATATATTTTTTTGTTGTTCAAATATCCTTTTCCTTAAAGAGCTTCTCCGCTGCAAAAGATATCAAAACAAAACAAAATAGAAAAAAAAAAAAAAAAAAAAAAGAAAGGAGAAAGCAATGAATAAAACCCTGCAACATTTGGAACTAAAGGAACTTCTTCCTTCTGTAGCTGTGAGAAGAAGATTTTATCTACAGTCTTCACTCGATCAGACTGCTGGCAGTAAAATACAACCACAAGGTTGCCTTGGTCTCTAAGTCTCACAAGCATTTGACTTGCTCATGGCCATTCTTCAGAGATAGCTCTTCACACTCTGTTCTTTCCTTGATATAGACAGCAATACCTTCTCCGCAGCAACACCTCCTTCCTTCTTCTTAGCCTGTCCCTTCTCTGAACAGCTTGTGTCCCTTCTGAATAGCATGTAGCCATCAATAGCCACACTCCAGTCATGGGAATCATCCCACCAAGCCTTGTAGCCTTCTTCAAGGATAACTCCTTAATTTCTTTGAAGCATTTTCCTTGAGTTTCCCTGTTGCTTTCTCCTGCTGCCTCAGTGGTCCCTGGCTCATTGTCGTAAGATTTCAAGTGTGCGGCAGTATTGCCAGCACATCATAGCAGGTTGAAGGCCCCCACAACACACTGTCTCTCTAACTTAGCTATGCTATCCCACGCATTATCATGGGCAAGCTCACCTCCTCCCCATTCAAACATAGTTAGAAGCCCTGCCAATTAGCCCTGCTATCTTTTTCCCCAATGATAATCTTTCCCCTTTGACAGAGGTGAAATTCATTTGGTGACTGCAAGTCTGGTTCCACGTAGGCCATTCTGTTATCAAAAAAACCCAAACTTGATGGTCGTATCACCCATGAAGCCATGAAGCTTATAGATCGGGCCCTTCTGTTTCTTTCAGTGTCCTTACAGAGAGCAGAGAAGATATGAGCTGTGCCCTCAGTACCTTTAGGAGGCATTCTAAGGCTCTGAAGTCCTTTTTGATGGCCCTAGAACTGCTTTTTGGGGTTTCATCATCCCCCACATAGAAAAGTAGTAATGGGTAATGATCTGTTGGCTATAGCAGGCTAGGCAGTTTCTTGCTGATGTCATTCACTGGAGGCCCTGGGAGGCATCAGACTTCTTTAAGAAGGGGGTCTGCTCTGAATATTGGATGTTCAGTTCTCTGAAGGGAGTCACTAAAACTAATAGCAGACTACCTTGTGTTTCAACACCTCTCTTCTTCCATATCTGGGAGGGTGTGTGGGGCCAGTGTCTATACAAATTGCATGAAGCAGTGAACTTATTTAGATAGTTCTCACTACAGTACTCCAACTGTAGTGAGAGATTCCAGCTGTCTCCTAGGCAGAACCACTTGAGAGTGGCTTCCTTTATACTTTCTGGAGAAAAAATGTTTACTTTGAGCAAACTATTGATGGCAAAGCCCATCCACTAAACAATGAATAAGTAAATTAAGCAGTGATTGGCCTGCTCTTGTCTGTCTGGTCACCTGGCATGATCTGGACCCTTTGGTATTTTCTGCTGTCTTAAACTCCAGTCTTAATCTCCAGACCATAATTATCATAACTATGTTGTACATTATGAACATTGTCTGGCACATGGTAGATCCTGAATGGTGCCTGGGAAATAGTCCCAGGGGACAAATGCTGAAACCATGCCAAAGACAATTCTGACTCTTTGTATGTGTAGATGATAGCTTTCTGGAGCACTAGAAATTCCCAGGATGGTTTAATTTACATTCAGCCACACTCATTTACCTTCAGTGACTAAATGTCTGGCAGCACTGCATTTTAAAAAATCTAAATTGTCTGTAACTCTTTGATGTTAAGCACTGTCATAGTTAAAATGCCTAGATAGCCACTTATAATGGATAGCATGAGTGCCTAGGAACTATGAACTTCTATGCTGTATTCTGAGCACTCAGCAAATCACTGAATCAGACAGGCTGGACCAAATGCTCATGTACCGGAGAACACGCATGAGAGCAAGAGTTGCCTTGGTAAGCAAAGAGCAGGTAGAGTTGAGCCATATCTACAGATCTCGGCATCTCTTGCATAGCTGTTTTCTCTTACAGTTTCTCAGAGGAATGGTAATTTAATGCTTTCTGAAATTATGAATACAGAAGGAAAGTTTCTGCTGGGACAGCTCAAGGTGCCTCAGATTTTCATGTGAAAACCTATCCAAACTAATAATCCACTATGAAGTGTTGTTAATCCACAGTAAAAAAAAAAAAAAAAAAAAAAAAAAAAAAAAAAAGCAAATTACAAGAACAATAAACCTTTATTCTAAATACTGAAGTCATTGTTTTCACAGAGGGAAGGGAGCTGCAGTCTTGCTTTGCTCTCTTTTTCGGGCCCTAATCTTCCAACTGTTTTAATCCTTCACACTGGGTAGCACAAGATATCCTGTACTCAAACAGTCTTAATGCACTGATTACATGAACGATCATTTAGCAAATAGGCATTATATTCTCCCTGCTCTCCAACAGAAAGAAAAATGAAATACCCAAACACCACCACACTATTTTTTTCCAAAACAAAAAAGGAGAGAAAAACATTCTCAGTAATTTAATTATCTTTTAGGCTGACAGCTTTAGCTGTATTTAAAAATTACCAACAGAGGGCTTTACATTAAGCCTGCCAAAAAAAGGAACAGTAAGAAGCAGATGTGCTTTACTCATCTTGGGCTCATCACCAGTGTGGTGCAGCTGCTGCTTTGACTTTGTCTTTTGTGGCTTACTTTGAAACACTGTCCTTTTTTATCACTACGTACTAGCTTTATTACCTTGTTTTTTGTTTTTCTTTTCTAAAAACTAACTTCTGGCAACACCATGCTGATGAGATGCAAGAAGAATGCTCTGTGGATCTTGGAGTAAGTTAAAATTGTGCTACTGGTGCAGAGAACAGGTTTAGACAATACACATATGACAACAGAATGCAGCAGAGCAATGATAATTTTTAATTAATAAGACATGCTTCTCAGTGAAAAAGTGACAGTTATTTTATAAGCAAGGCAGAAATATCAACTGGAACATACTGACATTGTTCGTATTGCAAAAAAACTTAGAGCACCACATTTGTTGTATTTAAGGTGTGCTAAGAAATATAAGGAAGTGACAACATTAGGATAGTGATTTGGCAAAAAGATTAATGCAAATATTCCTCTGTTTGGTATAATTCATATTTGTATAAAATGGCTTACAAGCATTTTCCCTGTTTATCTTTTGGTACATCTGATAATTACAACAATATAAAATGCAGAAGTGGAGATGGAATAAAATATTAACATTACAATATTTTTTTTTCTTCAGAAATGCAAAGGAGTGTGAGGAAAAATACTGGGGACAACTGCTAAGGTATAAATTAGTGGAGAATTTGGAAATGATTGAATAGTATCTTGTCTTCATTTTCAGGAATATTTCTTTCCTTGAAATTATTTCAGGAATCCATATACTTAACAGCTTCAAACTAAGCTATATATATACATACACACATACATATATATATATATGGAAAGAATAATATTTTATGGATAATAAAAGCAGTAATTACAGTTACCTGAGATGATGATAACCACTGGAGTTTAAATGTTCTTTCACTTTACATCCTTAGAAAAAAATATATTTGATTCTTAGCAAGACAATGTAAGTCTCATGATGAGAACTATGTATGAGATTGAACACTGGCCACAGCTTTGAGTTATAGAGAGGGTTTGAGGAATGAGCAAAGGCAGTCTAAGGGATCTAATGGTGTGGAGGAAGCAGGAAAGGGCTGATAAAAATATCGAAAGCAGTGAATATATTTGTCCTCTTCCATACACACCATCTGATGTTCTCTGTTGTGCAGGAGTAATGCCATGTCTGTTTTTCAGACTGTTTTCCTTCTTCTGGGCTGCAGAGTAAGAGTTGATTCTTTGTAGCTAAGAATGGCAGAGGAAGTGGAGAAAACATGCAGTTAGAAAAATGTGCTTATAGCAGACAATCCATCACCTTATCTCTTCTCTCACCCACATTATATTGGTTTAGATAAATCTCAGCACTATGTGTTTCTACTGTGGTTGCATCCTCCAGCTCAGCCTTATTTACTTTGTTTTCAGATTAGATCACATAGTCTGTCCAAAGAGATTCTCCCTTTATAGTTAACAGTTCTGTCCTCTCTCCAATTCATCTGGCACAATCTAAATCTAAATATCCTACATTTCCATTTCTGTTTCTCCAAGAACGGAGGTATAAACTTGAAAGGAAACATTAAAATAAACATTTAAACAGATTTTAAACACAAAATTTAAATTAAAAATTTTCTACATAAGAAATTTTGAAAGATGAGACCTGCCAGAATGTACTGTTGCAGAAATTGCAAGTGCTGTATGGAGTTCCTATGAATGCCAGAGGTATACCTCATATATAATGAAGGGATCATGCCCTCACAGAAATGATAAAATGTGCTAGATGATAGAATGTGCTCTTCCATGCTGATGTACTTCCACTTCTGGAGTAGGAGTGCATCTACCAGCCTTTAGACAAAAAGCCTCTTATTCTATGCCCTAGTGTGTGAACTTACTGATATGGTTTCATGTTCTGACTGTTTTCTCATAGGTGTTTAACCTAGGACTAGGTGACATCAATTTCAGATAATCTCCTACAGTTTTCTTAAATAATTCCTACTGGCTGCCAATACATAATTCACAGCAGCTGTTGTGAATTCTAGTTTCAGGTGTCTAACTCTCCATTTACTGGAAAATGTAGGCTCTTGGCAGTGGCCAGTTCCAGGGATACAGGAGTGCAGATGAGTATCCAGCATAGCTATTGTCAATGTTAATACACTGACAATCCACTCTAGGTCACTAAGATTTGAATTTCCTTTATACAGCAGTTTAACATTCAAGCCTCTTTCCACTGTGGATATAATGAGTAATGAACATATAGCTCTTTCAATCCTGTAAATCCCAATGTGAGCTACATAATAGCATTGCTTTGGAACTGGGAAATGTTCAAGAACATCTACAGAATGTAGCTATCAATTCCTTTCACATACTAAATTCTGCATCATTAATTAGCCTAAGTCAAAAATGCTGGCTTAATAATTCAGGTGACCTGTTTGGTCACATTTTCCCTCTACCACAGACAGATTTCAATTTCTCCACAAATTATTTATGAATGGAATTGTATATGTAACAAAAGTGCTTTTATTTTTGAAACTTCAGCTAGTGTGATTTTGACTAGACCTTAATATTTCACATAGTGATTAGATGAGGGCATGGCTTACATCGTTATCCTTCAAAAGAGTGCATGAAAATTGTCATAAAAAATAACAACAACAAAAAGTACACCAAACCAAACCAACAAACTGTTTATGAGGAAAATTTAATAAGTTGTTGCCAAATGTAATAAACTTCAAAATCCTCTTCAGAAAATTAAAAATAAAAATAATCAGATTCTCCTTGTACCTCCTTTTAAATACCTGCAACATTATTGTAAAATGCAAATATTTTCACTTAGTGTTCTCAAAGTATTGGTTTTTACTATCTGGAAAGACTTCAGAAAAAATCCATGGCAATTGCATTTTTGCATAGTTGTATGCAGTAGAGTAGCAAAAGAGAATAAGCAATAACTTATTATTGCTTCTGTGTCAGAGCCTTGATCAGGGTGTTTCCATCCAACATATCATTCAGACCCTCCTTCTTTTAAAAATAGCATCTCTTTTGAGCTTATAAAACTATGTCCCAGAAAGCATGTGTGCCTCAAGAATGTGAATAGCAGATAGAAAAGGGAAAGGACTTGAGCCTATCTCATTTAGTTTCTTTAAAATCTATTTACCAGATGTTACAAAAAAAAAAAAAAAAAAAAATCTCAAAAATATGTATAGTTCTGAGCAATGAAATTTTTAAATGCAACGTAAATATGCTGAAGTTTCTAAAATATTTGTTTCATCCAATATTATTGTCTGATTGCACCTTGTGCTCTTTCCTCACATATTTCTTCATATATTTCATACTTTACTTCTCCACCTGAACCTACACTGACTTTTAGGAGTTCTCTATGATCTCTCTCCAGCTATGGTCCCCTTGATGCTAGGAGGAAAACTTGGGATGGGTGTCCAGATTCTGCTGCTTTCACTGCTTACACCTCTGGGCAGAACACCAGAAGCATGGAGAAGACAGACAGCAACTGAGGCCAGTTCTCCCTACCACAGATCTGATCCTGGGCCTCCTCTCATGCCCCTCCTACTGCTGCTGCCGCTGGTTTCTGGTTTTGTTTGTCTTCTCCTATCTGATCCTGAGTCCTCTTTGGGTGTAACATTTTGTCCTCTCTCATTTTCCTGGGGTCTTCACGCCCCTTCCAACTCTTCATTTTCATTGTTATCTTCTCTTACAATCTACATTTTTTCTGAAGCCATACATGAGGAATTCAGTATATAACCTCATGCCAATGTGACCTGAAAAGGAACTAACTCAGTTTCCCTGAGAAATATTTACCGTGTACTAGATATAAATAATCTGAGAGGAAATATTTCAATATGAAAAGTATCTGAACCTGGATGAAGAATGAAAAGAAGAAAAAAGAAAGCAAAAAACAAACCCAACAAACACTTTGTAAACTATGAGGTGTGTTTTTTTGTAATGGACTAATTCAAACTCATTGTAAGTACCACACCTGCAATGTGGTGTATACTATAGATGGATAACATCACAACAGCAGTACACTTTTATAACTGGCAAACAGGTGTCTGGGTTTATTTAACAATCTAGCTAGCATAAACCAGATTTCTATTTACTGTGGGAATAGTTGGTGCGTATGATGTTGCTTCAAGGAGGAAGAGAGGCCAAATCTTTGTGAGGCATTTGTATGTTTGAAGTATTCCTGAAGATATGGTTTCATACTGCAGAACTTTATAAAAGTGCTATTTTCGTATGTTCTCAGTATTCAGCATCCATTTCACTCTATAGTAATATCCTAAGCCTATTATGACTGAGATATGAACAAAACTTACCTCTTTGCATGTGTGAAAGAGAAAACACACACTTTTGTTTTGTAAATGTAATATAGAGCTAATTTTTATTTGAGTATTTTGGGAGACCTCATTGCACTCTACAACTTCCTGAAGGGAGGTTGTGGAGAAGAGGGGTTTGGCCTCTTCTCCCAGGCAACAAACAGGACCCGGGGGAACGGCCACAAGTTGTATCAGAAGAGGTTTAGGTTGGACTTAAGGAAGAACTTCTTCTCTCAGAGAGTGGTCAGGCACTGGAATGGCCTGCCAAGGGAGGTGGTGGAGTCGCCATCTCTGGCAGTGTTCAAGAGGCGTCTGGACGAGGAGCTGCGAGATCTAGTTCAGATAGCAATGGCAGTGTGAAGACGGTTGGACTAGATGATCTTATAGGTCGTTTCCAACCTTGTGATTCTATGATTCTATGATTCTATGAGTACAAACTCTACTAAGTATTCACGCAGATAATCATGCTCTCCAGGTAAATCTTTCATGAGACTGCTGTTAAACATGTAGACAGTTGCCTGTTTTGAAGGATGACTAACTGCCAATGCTTCATGCATACCTTGAATAATGTTATTAGTCTTTTGGTATTACTGGGACTTGAACATGATGGAGATGATAAAGATCAGAATATCCATCACTGATAACGTAAGCTCTTAAGTTATTAAGAGAAGTAAGTCTAATCATATATGCCTAAGTATGGGGAAAATAGACTGATTGCTGCTAACCCCATTCATATGTAAACCTATAAAAAAAGACAGAACATACTGCTAAGGTATGCTTAAAGCATAAACATGTTACTGCTGAAAGCAGAAACATTTCGATAAGACATAAGTTTGTAGCCACTGAAGAACATCATTCAGAAAAATTGAAGATTTTTCATTTCTTAATGTCTCCAGATTAAGACATTTGTGGAAAATCTCTGTGAGTCAAAAACTAAGTATTGGGATGAACAGAAAAATCAACTGTTGAAAATAAAAGATCTGTCATACACAGGAGCTATGACTACAGGTTCAAATAGTGCTATGATTCCAAAGAGTTTTTCTACACAAAAAGAGCTGCAGAGCCTACCAAAATTTTTTATTAAATGCATTTCTATTTATTCCAGTAAAAGAGATTTTTTTTTTCTTTTTTTTTTTTTTTTTCCCCCAAACACTTCCTGGAGATTATGGACTGTGTTTTTCCCTTTTTGCAGTGAAGATGTTCATGAATGATTAATAAAGTTTTAGGTCCAAAATCTCTGAGTAATTGTATATAACAAGTTTTACAGTGTAATCTATTATCAGCAAATGCATCTTCTGGTGTTTAATTCATTGGTTGTACTGTGCTGTGGAACTGGATAATCCTTTTGGTTCCCCCACTTTTAGAAATTACCAGTTAAGCGGGAGTGAGAGCAAAATTTCATGACAAAAAATGGGGATTGTTAAGAAGAATGTTGCCTCTTTGCTTGCTTCTTAGGTGAAGAGTAGGGGGAGAGGATTTAGTTCTCATTTTCTGGCATTTTTCTTCTAGTAGTAAGTATAATTTGCATAGATTATAACTGCAGCTTTTTCAGCTGCTTTATTAATGGTCTTTTAAGGAAGCTAGCAACACTCCTCTAAGTAGCTTTGTTTGGAAACTCTTGTTATGACTGAGTTTCAGAATCCGATTAAAAAAAAAAAAAAAAAAAAGCAATTGATATAAATTCTCTTGAAAAATCCATTAAAAATGTGATACTTGATTGACTAATTTTAAAAATTAATGTTGTGACTATAATACTACTTATATGGTACACTCCATTCTACTGAACTGTACCTCCTCAGTGAGAATTGTTACAATGAATGAATAATCTTACAGAAATGTAGAAATGAAATAATGGTTTTCCTTCCAGTAATGTCTAATGCCTGGAGTATATATTGGGAACTCTCTAAAAGAAAGTCTTTCAGAGGAAACTTCAGACAGCTTGCTGTACAGTTGAATGTGACATGTGGGTAAAGAGAATATGTAAAAGAAGGAGCAAAATATCAATAAACAAACTATAAACTTGTAAATATATCTGACTGAGCCTGGCTTGAATTGCAAGCTCATGCAAAAACAAATAGACTTGACTTCCCACAGGTCCACAAGTGAGTTTTCTTATGTGTTTGTTCTGCCCCACAATGACTGTAATTTTCTGCAGAAGATTTTGTTCTTTAAACTACCAGTCAGAATAAAAGTCTGTACCATCAGCTTATAACTCTTGATATGGACATTTTGTAGCTAACCAAACACTGTATCTTAATTTTCAGCAAGACAGAGTGTTTTTTTCTGTGATTTTTCAGTTTTCTCTGCGATGTTTCAGTGTGTTAGTTGTAGGTTACCACAGCCATTACCCATTTTAAGTAAGAATGTCTGGAATAAGGATATGACAGCAATTCAGAAGGGCTAAGATGACAGTGTCTTCAAAGTAGTTGTTCATTCTTTGATCAGATGAAACAAAATATATTGCATATAGTTTTGAACTATACTGCTCATGGATGAAGACTACATGCTTCTGCTTCTGCTCTTGTGTTCTGCTTTTTACAGACAGAAGATGAGGACAAAAAATAGTTATGATACGAATGACAACACAACAATGTTTGATGTAAGAAAGATTTGAAGAATGTATTCACTGCAAATTAAAATGACAAAATTAGCAAAGTTGAGAGGTCTTTAATGACCAAAGCAGAACAGAAGTTAATTACAATCTTCAACTGAATTTATTTAAGATCTGAGCTAGAGAAATATATTAAATGATATTTGCACATACGACACGTCTGGACAAGAAGAATTCCTCATTCAAGCTTATTACTTCTCAGTGCTCTTCATCTTCTTAGTCCCTTACAATCCAACTGAAAATTATCTGGAATCTTGAGAAAAAAAAATCTGAAAAAAGCCTAACAAACACAAAAACATATAATTAATACAAGATATTGTATTTGTATTTTATACCCAGAAAGTGTTTCTATTTGAAACAGAAAATAGAAAAAGGGCTTAAGTACTAATATGATTCATGTTTTAGATGCAATGGGAAAACAGGGTAGAAGGAAGAGAAAAGAGATGGTAAAATTTTAATTCAAAGTGCTACATGTGCAGTAGTATAAACAGACTAAACGCCACACAAGCTGCTCACTCACTGCACCCACCAGTGGAACAGGGGAGAGAACTGAAAAGTGCAAGAAATTTGTGTGGGCACAGAATGAGATGGGGAATCCTGCTACTGGCTGAATGAAGACCCTGGTGTGGAGAAACTGTGAATGTCCTATCCCTGGAGATGCTCAAGGCTATGTTGGATGGGGCCCTGAGCAACCTGATCTAGGTCCCAATTTAGTAGTTGGCAACCCTGCCTATGGCAGGGGGTTGGAACTAAATGGTCTTTGAGATCCCTTCCAACCCAAACCATCCTATGATTCTATGTACTCATGGGTTTAGATGAGGATAGTTTGAGGATAGTTTAATAATAAAGAAGGAAAGAAAAAAAAACAAACAAACAAGAAATAAAAGATAAAAATAAAGGAAATAAAGGAAAAAAATACAATAACGGTAACAAAAAATAAGTGAAGTATGAGAGGGACAATGCTGTTGCTCACCACCAGCTGACCGATGCCCTATCTGCCCCTGAGTACGTGCAGCCGCCCTGGCCAAAACTCCAGTTCAGCATGATGCCATATGATATAGAATATGCTTCTGGCAAAAAGTGATAACAAATTTTTGACTAATTAAGAATTAAGGAATTTTAGATTTGCAAAAATAAACTACCTTTATGTTTGTTTCGAATTTGGTGTAAACCATGAAAAACATGAGATATTCTTCCTGCTCTACATTTGCAACTTGGACATAACAAAATAAAATCAATCTTCATTCCAGTAAAGGGAAATACTTTTTCTGAAAAGCCACTGAGATGTGTTATAAAAATTCATTTAACAGAGAAGTGGGTTGGATCAAGCCTTTATGGAGCTTAATGAAAAATATGCAACATATTTCATGATGAGATTTGTGAATATCTGCTCCTTATTAAAAAACAAACAAACAATAAAACCTAACACAATGTCTACCAGGAAAAGGTCATTCACTGATAACTGTCAATAGTTATTCTATATAGAATAACATCCTTCAAACTGCATGATTCTTCACTGTACTGCTGTTCAAAAAAGGTCACTTTTATTTTTTCTTGTTCTCTTACTCACTGAGTCTTCTCCAAAAAAACTTTTGGCTAACATCAAGAATGGAAAACACTAATATAGAGATTAAATAAAAAATAACAATAATAATAACAATAATAATAATAATAATAATAATAATGAAAGCAAAAAAAGAAAGAGAAACAAACCATCTCCAAAAATACAGAAACACAAATCAAAACAAGTGATTGTAATGAGAGGATATATTTTGTTTTCATCTTTTTAACTAAACTGTGCTCTAACTGTGGCACATCTCTGTTAAGGAACTATTGAACTGTGCCAGCTTAAACTCTGCCTAAAGTACAAACAAGGTATTCAAGTTCTACTTACTTTCATACAACACTGCACAGTGATCACGTATTTTCCCCATACTGTCTATATATATATATATATATATATAGACAGTATGGGGATATATATATATATATATAGACAGACTATACATATATATATATATATATATATATATAGTATTTTTGCTTTCATGGATGAGCCAAAATCCATCTTGATGCTTAATTACAGATACCAAAGCAAATGCAGAAATGCTCTTCAGTGTTCAGAATTGAGAGCTTGATCACATCTTCAGAACTATACTTTGTTTTATTATTTTGGGAGTGTTGACTTCCTGGAGGAAATGACTTAAATACTTCCACTTTATGATCAGTGGAGAGAATTAATCATGTCTAGGACTTGATTTATTTGGCCTACTTTGTATGTCAGGTTCAGAAAATACTGAATTGTAACTAAAATTAGTTATTTTATTTTCCCATTTCCTTTTATTTTCCCATTGACTATAATGGGATCCACATGCTCATATCTTTAGAAGACATCACCTGCACCGTGTACAGACATGAATATTTGATTAGATGAATCCTTACCATATTATCTTGAAGTTATGGATACTATACTTGGGCAAAAGGTTAACATACTGCATTCCTAAATACTGTACACTCTTCATTCACTTTGCACTAGAATTTTAATGTTTCCATTTATGACTTCTCATTCTTTCACCTCACACAGTGTGAAGGGTATAACTCCATCTTTCTGATGATCTCTTTTATAAAGAGATGTTGTTGTTAGGTGTACCAAGAGCTATCTTTTCTTCAGACTGGTCAAACCCCACTAGTACAGCTCTTCTCATGGAGTGCTTTTCAACCATCCAGTGATCACTGGTCTGTAAACAAAACACAGTGCAGTATATTGTTAATTTTCATCATATTGACACATGTTTACCTTGCAGAAGAGCTGCTCTTCAGCCAGTCCATTACACCCTCCTTATCAGGTGCACAACTTTGCCTTGTCCTTGCCAGATTTCATGAGGCTCATTCCTTCAACCTGCACTGGTTGCTCTTAATGGCAGCTCTGCTCTCAAGCATAATAACCATCTGAACTGCAGACCACAATGTATTTGTATTTACTATGTTATCATAATCTACATTCATTTGTATTAATTAATCTCTCAAAAGAAAGGAAGGAAGTTAGGAATGAAGAAAACAAGGAAGTTGAGAACTCAACATTGCAGAAAAATTATTTTCAGATAGTGGAGATTGGATCCAATTTTTTCTCTTTAGTTATATGACCATAGTCTTTCAAGTGCCTATCAGCATACTGAGTTTGGCCTAAAGACATAGGGTGATGTTTATCCTTCTGTTCCATCATTACTAACTTTTCAACAA
The DNA here is from genome assembly GCA_037305975.1 of Chrysolophus pictus. Taxonomy (NCBI): domain Eukaryota; kingdom Metazoa; phylum Chordata; class Aves; order Galliformes; family Phasianidae; genus Chrysolophus; species Chrysolophus pictus. The sequence continues at coordinate 12,530,675 of CM074578.1, forward strand.
CATTTAATGAAAAGAATCCTGCAAAATTCTAGTGAAGATTTCTAGTAACAATTTTAAGAAAATAAACAAACTAATAAAACAACGAAAACCAAAACATTAAAATAAAAAACACCAAACACAAGAAAAACAATCAAACAAAAAAGTCCACAGTGACTTTGTGGTTTAAAATCTTCAAAATCCAAGTTTCAGTTCCATAGCTGAAGATAGATTGATCCTATAGATTGTAAAAATGGGATTTGAGTATTCGTGACTGCTTAGACAAAGCAATATTAAAGCTTCAGGTGCACAAAGTTTCACATAGTCAGGTACGTAAGGCAGATTTCCATCCTCATGGCAGAAGAATGCTGATGTCAAAGTTTGCTCTGATGTCTGTACTGTGTAGCTGCATTATCAGATGAGCAAACTAAAGATTCAGAAAGATGTCTATTAATCCTGCCATGAAAGCTCTAAGTATTATCTGTTCTGACATCTCTCCTCTTCATTCTTAAATGTTATCCCTTTGAAAAAGAATTTTTCAACATATATAGAACAAAAACACACTTCACATTGCTTTTTCTTTTTCTTTTTTTTTAAATGAAGCATATTTTCTTCCTTGCAGCAAAACCTCCTATAAATATTATTACATAGCTACAAGTAGTTTAGCTCCTCCAGTCCTCCCATTTCTCAGATTGCTTGCCAAAGTGATGTAGTGCATATTATACGGAATCAAAACTAATTGATATAATTTAACCAATGCTATTTTAGTTGATTTTTCAAATCAGTGCAAATTAATTTACTGTGATTATTTCTAGTAAAATGCATGAAATAGATTAATTTATTTTTCTCTAACACCTAATTTCCCTGAAGAGCTGAGCTAGGACTGAGAAAATAATTTAACATACATAAAGAAATGCTCAACATGGCAATATTATTCACTTCTCCAAAGTGCTTATGAACTGTTTCTAAAGTAAACTTAAAACTCTGGAGCCACATTTAAAGGTACATAACCTCAAAACCTTCGGCTTTACTTTGGTTTAAGGTAATGAGGGACTTTTTATTACTTCATCAGATTCTTGGTTCAGATATTTCTAACAGAATGATCTGACTGGTGATGAAAATGCACACAGGTTTTCTGCCAGGAGGCTGAGTAAAGAATTTCTATATGATGATTCTACCACTTGTATGCAGCTGGGCTTGAAACAACAACTGAAGGCAAGTTGCACTGAGAGCTGAAATTCTATATTAATTGCAAGTCTGCTATCTACTGAAAAGAACTCTGCATATATATATATATAGGTAGCAGCACTCACTTTTTATCCAGAAAAAAATGTAGAGTTAATTGAACTGATGAACTCTGGGTTTTGAGATAAGTTTAAATAAATATCCTCAGAAGGTATCTGGACATTAGGACTATTATTTGAATGTACAAAGTGATCAGTAGCTGCAACACTCTATGGGAAAGTAAAATGACCAAAACTAGAGGCTTAACTTTTAAATGACAGAAATTACCTGAATCAACCATAGTCACATTCTTTTCAACCCAGACAAACATCTGCAGAATCAGTGACAGCACATGCTGCAGCTAGCTTCAACATTTGGATTCACTTGCACCTGTACTCATCAGCCACCTAGCTGCTACCAAAGCAAATGCAGAGGCTGAGCTGTGCCAACCTCATAAGGCACAGCATATACATGGTGAAAATCAATGTGACAGGTCAAGGTAGTTTCTGCTTCCTAAGAACAGCTACTCTCAGAAAAGCTGCCTCAAGTTTTCAAAGCAGTGTAGGCAAAACTGAATTTTTTCTACTCAAGTATGAAGAGCTGCTATTGTTAAAAGGAGGGGTCTAAAGAGAGATGAAAAGTTCTGACAGTGCACAGAAAGACATAGGGAAGAAATTTATTATTTTATTTTTATTTTTATTTTATTTTATGGGACCAGAGCATTTCTCCTCTGAGGAAGGACTGAGAGAGCTGGAGCTGTTCAGCCTGGAGATGAGGAGGCATAGGAGGATCCCATCAGTGTCTCCAGTTATCTGAAGAGAGGGTGCAGTGGAAACAGAACCAGGCTCTTTTTAGTGACACCCAGGAGACAATGGACACAAACTGGAACATAGCGGGTTCCCTCTGAACATCACAAAGGACTTTGCTGTGCATGTGACCAAACACTGTTACAAGATGCTCAGGGAGAACAAGTCTCAGAGATATTTAAAAAGCCACAGGGATGTGGTCCCAAGGCAAACTGCTGTGTATATCCCATATTGAGCAGGGGTGAGCCCAGGTCTTTTCCAACCTCAACGATTTTGTGATTCTGTGAAACCTAAATGTTCAGGCTGTTCTGACATGAGGTGCTGACATGCGACATGGCCAAGCTCATTTTTCTCTAGTTATTTGTTTCTTTATTTTATTACTGCTTAGTATCAGGTTTGACTCAGCATGATTGCATTGTTTTGCAGAACCTAAAGCCTTGTTCACTGCAGTTCAGGTTCTTTCTTTCAAGTGTCTGGAGAACAAAAAGAATTAGAGAAATCACTGCATGATTTTTATGGCTTCCCCTTTGCTGCAAAATTTTGCATTCCTTTCTAATTAAAATTAGATAAAATTTTTAGAGGAAATGTTTGCTTAATTACATCTTTCCAAACTCTCCTTGGAATCCCTCCTCTTTTTGAGGTACGTTCAGATGTACAGCACTGTAGTGATGACCCTGACTTTACAACATACACATCATGATATGCTATGTCAAATTGAGTGGTACAACTAATGTGACGTGACCTTATGCTATACTGAATGTCACAGCAGAATTTTGGTTTTTACCCTTCATTCCAAGTATATCTGTCATAAATCATTCTTCCTTGTGTCAACTACTCAAACACTTTTATCCAGAGTGATACGTGTTATAAAACACCTTATCTTCAAACAGTCTGGTGAGTTAACCTCAGGATATTTTTCTCTAACCTTTAGTTACTCACAGTAATTCAAAATAGTGAATTTTGTTTACCTCACTAAGTTACACAGAAAAATGCAATAACAATCTCTCCTGATTATTTAGCCCCTCTGTACCATAAGTAGTTTTCTGTGTTTGATTTCGTGTTTCTGGTCAGTCCAGACCATCTGAGATAACTTTTTTTTTTTTTTGTCAGATAGTGACTTTGGGATGATTTTTCTGCAGTTGAGGTTTATAAATGAGTTGCTTTTTCACTACCCATATGACTGTTCTTGCTTGGTATGGAGTAAATGGTTATTGACAACCCTTTGAGTTTCTGAATGAATAAGTAGAGAAGTGTATGGATACAAAAGCCACATGACAGGATATCCAAGAAAATTTCAAAAGTTCAAAGCTTATTTATTTATTTATTTATTTCTCTCTTTTTTTTTTTTTTTTTTTTTCTTTCTTTTGTACTGTATACAAAAGAAATTACTGTATTAAATGAACTGGACTGCAACACCTGAACATATGTATGCTTTGACTGAAATCAGGCACACATTGCTCACATTAATATTAGCCCTGATGATTACCTCTTTTCTATCCTACAAAGATTTTCTTTTCCTTTAACTGATGATACTTCAAGTACTTGTTACAAATATTTGGCTTTCATCAGTCCACTGAACTAATGACTCCCACTGTAATAATATTCTGTATTTGGGACCTAGTCCAACTGCCATAAAAACTCTTTACTGAATTAGAAAAGAATTGAAGTAATATTCTCATTGTGACCTTTTAGTATGAGTTGTAGTGAACTGATGTTTTTCATCCTTCAATTTGTTTATTGCTGAGATGCTCCTGTTGAATTTGCTTTAGAATTTTAGCATAAGGCAGCTCCCAGCTTGTTCAGGAATTGGTCCCTACAATGAATGAGGATTTTATCTCTTTGTTGCATAGCTGAAATAGTCTAGAAAATATAAGATCATATATTTTTCTTAATTTTGAACTAGAAAAGACAAATCAGGTTTTCCTTAAATGAAATGATTTTAAAAAATCTTTTAAAATGTTCAGATTTGGACAAAGAAAGGTGCGGTGTTTTCATCATACTGCCCAACTTTGGAAACCTCGATGTATTTATTTTAGTTAGGACAAAAGTCCTCTCAGCCTAAACGTACAATCACAGAAGAAAAATGGCCTCTCTCTTGAGCATAATTCCTTGTAAAATATTACCTTCTGTTCTTTGATTCAGCACCAGAGTAAGCTTCTGACTCTTTCTCCCATGACTCTCTGAGAGGTCACAGAGAAAAAAAGAAAAACAAAAAAACAAAGATTAAAACAAACATTGAAGTCAGTCTGATCTCCTACCGTAATACTTTCCAATTCCTAACAGAAATGTTTTAGGCAGCTGTTGAACTAGAGTTTGAATCTGTACCATTGTATTTAATAGACTGTGAATTCGCCATTTGTATTGGTTTTGCTTTCCTTACCATACTTTTTTTTAGTGCTGGTATATTCTTTAAGAAATGTTGTATAAAGAGTTCACGATGCAGCTGCACTGCACGTAGGGGGGAAAAAAAGTTTCCTCTTTTGCTTTCAATTTCTTTACTAATAATTTCTTAACTTTACAATTTTTGTTCAACTTCTGTTAAGCAGGCACTTCCTTAGAAATGTCTACAATGATTCCAAAAATCTGTTCTCTAAGTTATAATAGCTCATTTAGAACTCATCATTTTATTGCAGTTTTTCCTGTGTTTATTACTTAGCATTTATTAACACTGTGTCTCTGATATATTTTATTACCCTTTCACTTCTGTAATGCAATCAGTGTAAGCTTTGACTTTCTGGCATAATTGTTCATCATCGGCAAACTTTGCTACAGCACTATTCATTGCTTTATGTGAATTATTTTTATTGATTCAATGAGTTCTTCTGAATTCCTTTAACCTCCTTCTTTTGAATACTGTTACCTTTTTAGGGTTGAATCTTGTTACTAATCTGTAAGTGAAACTTGTTTCTTACCAGTGATAACACATAAGAGACTTCTGAAAGGAACACTGACAAATTTTGTAAGAGGTTCATGTAAATAACTATGGGTGGATCACCCCATATTCACTTCCTATTTCACCTCTTCACAGAAATCCAATAACTCTGTCAATCAAACTTTTCCTCTATAAGAAAGATGCTTAATTACTGCTGTTGAGCTTTTTAACTTTGTCATATTTCACCAGGTACCTCTTCATACATATTCAAATGTGTATCCCCACATCATCCCCAAACATTTTTCAAAGGTTATTTTCTTATCTTGTTACCAAATCCAGTCACCAGCAAGTAAGAGTTACCTATAATTATTAGTGCCTTACATGTATAAATACAAAGTATTTAATCTTAATTAAATTAATTTTTAACTCCTGAGTGTTTCCATGTTGTCCTAGAAATTTTGATATGTCTCTAATTTATTTTGTTTTTGTACATACTTTTCCTAATTATACCGTTCTTTTAAGGAAAACCAAACACCAATGTAGGATCTGGATTCTGTGCCCTTCACTGGGCTACATAACCATCATCTGTAATATAAACACTCAACATGAGTGAATGGAGTAGATTCAAGCACTTTTATTCATCCCAGCAAAAGGAGCTTTCTATTTGTTCAAGATAATTATGAATAATACCTGATTGACAAAGTTATCAACACTTATTTTTTGATTCAGCTATATGTGCTTCTAATTTAATCAAAGTTCAGTTGTTGTGTATTTTTATACAATAAAAATACATAAAAATAAAGTTGCTGTTGAACTGTAACTCAGCAAATAAAAGCAGGAGACAAACGCCTTGAATACATTGAGTGATACTTTATAAACTGGTCTTGAGGCCTCAGCGAGCACAGCTTTCATCTATGAAATGTAATATTGTTATTTTCAAACTAAACTTTTGATTATGGACTTTGTTTACATCTTTGTTTAATAAGATAAGAAAAAATGGCTTGAAGGAAAATAGCTAAGTGAAACACAGATCTATAGTAAGTGAGTAATCCTAAGTAAAAAATGGAAAGAGCGTGCTTCAACTTTAAAATTAGTGTGTGTGTTAATTGCAAACCTTGAACTTTTATTAACCTCTCAAACAATAATAACTGATTCCTAAAAATGTGCCAAATAATCATACTTTCAGTTCATACAAGATTTTAAAAGTGAAAACATAATGTCAAGTATGGATGGCTGGCAATTCTCTCCAAAGAAGGATGAGGCTGCTTTCATTGTGCTGTAATCAAAATTTCTGACGTTTACTCAGGCAACATAATTGTGATTTATAGCTCTATTATTTCTATCATGTCACCTCTTAAAAATAAAAGTAGACTAAGTGTTTGGTGCCAGAACTAGGCAGCGAATGACCATAAGAGAACTACAATTCTCCTCCAAAACATTATTTTAGGTCTGTTATTGTACATAATATAAACATGGCATCTTTCCAGGTACCTACAACACAGAGACTAAGGAGAGGCAGCTGTTAAACAAACAAGCAGCAAATGTGTGAAGTGTCATTTATCTCTAATAGGAAGGCACTCATGAAGCAATGAATTTAAATTATCAGCAGCCAACTACAGCTGAACCAAAAAATAAATGGGTACAGAGAGAAAGGATGGAGGGAGGGAAGAAAAGAAGAAAAGATAAGAAAGTGAGCATGATTTTTATTTTCTCCAGGGGCAGTATATAACAACATCAAATGATAGACACAGAAACATTGCCTCAATATTTATTTATTTATTCATTCATTCATTCGTTCATGGAAAAAAACAACAAACATAGCTCATTACCACTGTTATTTTCTCCACTTATAGTTGCCCTTTTGGATTTTCTACAAGCTATCTTGCTCCCTTTTGTAATCCTCAATTTCAAGGGCTGTTACAGACTGCTGTGAATTAAAGCTACACAGCATTCAGTTCCTTCTTGGCTGAAATGAGACGAAATTTCTCAGGATGCTTTCTCAGCACAGAAAAGTCTTTCACATTTGTGAACACTAGTGCAATGGGTGCAGTGAATGAAAGAGGAGTAAGAGAGGAAGAAATCATCATTTCTTCAAGACTCTTCTCCACAACTTCATGGTTAAGAAGAATGATAAGAAATACATGATTTAATGCTTGCCTGAGAAGGCTCCTGAGCTAGCTGACAGTAAAGTCCACTGTAAAGATCAAGAACATGGCAGCATAGACCTACAGGATCTACTGGTCCTCAGAGTGGTGTCCATATGAGACATATTCTATTTCTATTCCATGTTTCTCTGTCAAAAATCCATATGATTTCTTTCCTATTCTTGTTCTTTTCTAGCAATGTGCAAAATGTTTTTTAAAAAATAGACTTGTTAGGAAGATTACTGAGGAAAATTCGCCTTTAACAAAAAAAAAAATGCACTTTTTTTCTTTTTTTTTCCCCTTCATGTCCAACAAAAAGTTAAGAAAAACATTTAAAACATATCATACATTTCCTTCTGGTAGATCCCACGGCTCTTAAAAAAACGATCCTTTACTTTGCCATTTTGCTAAGAAAAGATATTGATATTTCAATTACACTCTTATTCATTGGCAGAAGTGAAAATTAAAAACAAGGCCAAAATCATACAGGAAGTAACATTTTATATATGTATAGTTTAATTAAAGTCAGTATACCTACTGGTTGATGTGTTGTAGCATTCTGTCAGAGAAGGCAAAAATACCATCCTAAGAAAGAGGATTGTAATTTGTCATTTGTGGAATATGAATCTTTTGAAACTTCCTGTTTTCTTTCACAGAAATGGGATGCACAGAACCCATTTAGTCTTTGAGGCAGAAAATTACACTACAAAAAAGTAACACGGAGATTCACCCTCCTATATCATTAATGAATTCAGCGTTAGTTTTTTCTGCTTTGTGTTTGCAAGTATCTTTGTGACAACTGAACACTTAGTTGATATAACAGGAACTGAGCCAAGAACCTCAACATATAAGAATACTAAATGCAATATCTTGACCTGAAAAACAAACAAACAAAAACCAACAGCCCTTTGAAGGTGGTAGCTACAGTTCATAGAATCATAGAATGGCTTAGGTTGGAAGGGACCATAAATATCACTTAGTTTCAGTCCTGCTACCAAGGGCAACTTCCCTTTCCTGTCTTGCCCATCCCTTCTATCCTTTGTGAATAACTCATTGATAGTTACAATTGCTCTAACTGTTCAGCTCTGATTTACTTTGCATAATTTCAAACTAAACTTTTTGTTTATGTATTTACAGTCACATCGCTGAGAGTTTAGCTCTTTGTGGAAGGAGGATAAGCTTTTCAGATAAAAGAAGCAAGCACTTAAATGTATTTTTTAATGATTCTCTGCAAGTCTTATTCCAAGGATACAAAGCATCATTTAACTTTAGCTATGTTAAATAGAACATCTAACTGAAAGTAGTCAGTTAAGCTCCCTTTATGGACAAACAAGGTTTCAACTTTTTTTTTTTTTTTTTTTTTTTTGCCTGCTCTAGTGGGATGAATAAGTTCTGGAGGAACCAGTCCCTGCTTTGGGTGATGGCTGCGATATCAAATGCCTAAATATGAGACTTCAACGTTTGAGATGCCATTTCCATTACATTTCCATTACAGATGGCTTACAGCCATCACTCCAAAATAGAGTGGATTTTCTGCAAAGCTCTTGTTATGTCTGCTAGCTAAAGGCAGATGCCTCAGATACTCTACAACATCTGAAAGAGAAATACACAACTATGCTTGGGTACTTGAATTATTCCTATTGCTAGACAATGGAAAGTGGCAAGGAAATTAGATACACTTTAAAGCCCACTTTTACTGAAATCACTAGCAAAATTGATTTAATTTCACTTGTGCAGGTGCAGACCATTACCTTCCATGGGCCTCAGATTAACAAAAAATGCACCTAAGTATACAGCCTAGGTAGATAGCTGAGAGCATTTGCAAATAATTTTCATTTTCTTTGTTGGACAATTGTATATGTTTTAAATAAAAGATAGCTATGTATGATTATTTTTCAGTAGAAGAAACACTCCAAGTAAGTTTACCTGCAGGTCTTGAGCATTTTGTGTGTTAAATAACAACAACAATAACAATAACAACAAACCTCAAAATCACAAGGAAAGAAAAACAACAACAACAACAAAAACAACAAAGCAAATTGTTGACTTGGAATATGAATGAATAGTAAGTTGTGCAATTTTTCAGTTTGAAGATTCACTGCTAGGAATATCTTTATTTGTAATCAAGAGAACAAAAGCACATAGTTTTAAAAAGAAATGTGCATGATTGCATTATACAGTCATACAATCCATGCCCTCGCAGCATTGTTATGGAAAGTTGGTTGCTTTGTCCATTCAGAAACTCTATAATGCCTAATTCAAATGAAATGGAGTCTCCCAAATAGCAGAGGGAATGAAATTTCAGACCTGTTCTCTACTTTTGAAGTTTAAATCACTTTGAGAAAAGACCAGTCTACAGAAAAGATGTTTACAGAAGAGACATAGAACTTTCAAGCATTTAATTTAAACAGGTGAAGTGTGTGTTGCATTGCCTGTCCATGGAAGCTGATGATTTTTGATGATATTTTTCCATTTATATACTTTTAAAATATTAGATATTTATGTTTTATTTCCCACTGATTTTTATTTTATTTTATTTTATTTTTGATTATGTGATCTGTGTAGAAGAGGAATTTTTCTGAATATACATAATAATACTAAATTTTCTTAAATGCTTAGAAGAATAAGAAACAGAACATAAATGAGAAGTTCATCAAGTAGAAAGAGATTTGACAATTAAAAAAAAAAAAAATTGTTAAAAATTTGAAAGTAAAATATCGGTTTCCACTCAGACACTAATATGAATCACTGATCAGATGTATAACTCTTCAATTCTTTAAATCCCTTAAATTGTTTAAATCCTTATTTAATTCACTTAAATCCCACAGACATAAGAAAAAGCACTAAGATGTCAGTACCCACCTGAAGTTTTCACAAACTCTTGGAATATTTAAGTTGAGTTGTGCTTGTTCAATTATTTTCTCATGAGAAGGAGAAACCCTTCTGACAACCAAGATGAAGATTTGTGTGTCTCGGGAGGGTCTGGGGAGCTTTCCATGAGCAGTTTGTAAACCTAGAGCCACTGTGTGTGGTCAGCGTAACCTACTTGTTATGGATCTCATCATTCATGGATCTCATGCTTTGGTCTTCCTTCTCCCAGTAGGTCAAGAGGGATAATGAGGGAAAAAAGTTATGATGTTATAGTGTTTGCTATCTTACTTGTAATAATTGTGTTATAGTCATTGATGTCTTACTGATTCTACGCTGATTTACAGAAGATTAGATTTTCCAGTTCCTCCAGACTCGTGTAACTGACATTTAATATCTTCATAGACTGAATAATGAAAGTCTGCGCCAGATATAGTTTCTGCCTAATTCTTATTTTGTTATTTAGGAGCCACTGAAAACTCTTCTTTTTACAAGAAGTTTAGACTGATAAATACTTCAGCACCAGATCAAAGTTGACACCTTCTTAAAGAAGCAAGAACTGTGTAACTCCTTGTGTGAAGAGTTTAGAGGAAGTCAACATCAAACACTACAGATTTTCATACCCTGGGACACTCTGCAGCTTCAATGAAAAATTCTTCTGCTGGAAGGGAAGCACTCTATCTACACCATATTCAACTAATTGACAGAGGAATGTCCCATTTCATTGGTGCTTAGCAGATGCTGTGGAAAAAAACATGATGTGAAATTCAGTAATTGGGGGAGTAAATAGTATGTGGCTACGTGCTCTAAAGACTTGATGTGATCAGCAGTATCCACAATTAACACAGTAAGTTTCTCAAAAAGCGCTAATGGAAGTACCAATGTCTAGAGAACTGGAAGAGCTTGGCCTACAATATGCAAAAGCCACTTTTCACTTTTAGAGTGAAATCACACAGTGATGTTCCTTCTGAGATATTAATATTTTCATGTCTAACTCTGAATTATCCTCCCTAGGGCACTTTTTAGCAGGCTTTAGGTCCTTGCCAACACCAACAATATTTTGGACCCCTACTGATGAAAGAGTAAAAGAATTGCCTTCTGTCTTACAGAGAATAACTGCTCCTTGTGACTCAAATATTTCCTCAAGAGCTTATTATTTATGACAGCATCTCTCATGCTAAAACATAAAAGTAACTTGTCAGCTTTTGCATATTGTAGGCCAAGCTCTTTCAGTTCTCTAGCCATTAGTACTTCCATTAGCACTTTTTGAGAACCTTACTGTGTAATTGTGGATACTGCTGATCACATCAAGTCTTTAGAATATGTAGCCACATATCTATTTACTCCCCCAATTACTGAATTTCACATCATTCTTCTGCTGTCAATTTGTTCTTTAGAAAACTAGGCTTTTATTTATTTATTTAGCAATTTGTGTGTGCTTAAGACAGCCTGACTCAATTGCCACTCATAGTTTAGGGATAATTACATGTTAGATACTATAAATGGAAACAAAGCATGTATTTCCCTGAGAATACAGAAGAAGAGGAAAAAAATAACAAAGAGCAGGCAGTAGAAACATTTAAACCTCTTGTCTTTCCATACCAGCTGTTCGAACTAGCACTCTTATTGAAATCACTTTTAAAGTGAAATCACACAGTGATGCTGCTTCTGAGATATTAATATTTTCATGTCTAACTCTGAATTATCCTCCCTAGGGCACTTTTTAGCAGGCTTTAGGTCCTTGCCAACACCAACAATATTTTGGACCCCTACTAATGATAGACTAAAAGAATTGCCTTCTGTCTTACAGAGAATAACCGCTCCTTGTGACTCACACCTCCTTACTCCTCTTGAATGCAGCTGTCTTTTTCTTATCACATTCAAGTAAATTTACAAGGATGCTTTAGTAAGAGAAAACTGAAAAGGCTGCTTATTCTCCAAGCTCACTATGTTGGCTTTTTTTCTGAGGAGCACTCATTGTTCACCAATGATATTCCCTGCTGAATTCACAAATTGAATCTGGGGGAGAGAGAGTGAGGATGATTTGAAGGTTAAATTAAATGACACGTTTTGTCAGCGTGGCCCATAAAGATGATAATGTGTTATTTATCTATGAGTTTTGATGTGATCAGGTTTGCACAATGCAGAATGTAATCTCTGGAATATCTGCTAGATTTGTCCTATGCTTCTGAAGCCTAAACAGCCATGGAAAGCTTGTGGCTTTCTATTGGTCAAGTAGCATAACACATAAAAATGGTTTTATAACTCTAATCTGGACATGATGGGTCATAAACACTTCTCACTACCCAGCAACCAGCTGGGTAAACACTTCTCACAACCCAGCTCTTTATTTGGAGTCACATTTCTACCACTGTCTGATAAAGAAAGCTGAATTTATTTACAGCTGTGTGCCCACTGCTTGTGGAAGAATTACTGAAGTTATCCTAAATGGGTGTCTGGAGACATAACCACATGATTTTACAGTGGAGGGACAAAGATGAATAGAAAATGAGAAAGCAGAAACTATGTATTATTGCGAACTATTGTATTTTTGGTAAACTCACACCAGCATCATTGTCCAAGGTTGCCAGTTCTTTGACAGCATCCTGAGTGCCTCATCACAACAGTTATACCATTTGTCACTTAGAGGAGCAGTGAAGTAGCATTTTTACCCCATCATTCTTAGCAAGTCTGCCCAATGATAGCACAAAACATATGCTGTACTTTTCTCACATCCAGTTTGTCTCCTCAGAGCACCAAAATACAGTTCAGTTTGGCTTTTGATAGAAGAAGTAGTAGAAGACAAAACCTTATTGACTTGCATGAACATACTGAAGCCCATCCAAGTTCAAATGAAGCAGTAATTCAAAGTTTTGGGTGGGCTTTAGGGAAGAAGGGAGATGTGGGAGAAAATGAAAGCAGACATTAAAGCAGTGTATATAGTATTATGTAAATGAAAGTCCAAATTTTCAGACCTAGCTAAGTACTACATAAATGACTGTAGAAAATGTTTCAAATTAATGTAGCAATTTTGCTACAGTATTATTTATGAGCTGTAATTATCTTAATTTTTGTGTAACACTGAATTATTGCTGCCATTTTTGGTTAAGACCTAACAGCTTCTTTAACCTTCTAATAATTGAAAACCTGCAGTTCATTTATTGATTTCTTCTGAAAACAGAACTTTTAAAATATTTGAAATTGCTGTAGGAAGAAGAAAAAATCGTTTTCTGGAACTAATTTGAATTTTTTTCTATGTTTCCAAGTTCTTGAATTCAGTGTTTATAGCATGAACTGACAGTTGAACTCTGAGGATAAAGAAACTATTATGACACCCATGTAAGTTATGTCTCTAAGCCACTTCTTCTGTTCTGTTACTATTGGCCTTAACATTAAAGGTCTTCCAATATTCTTTATAACAGGAAAGAAATAAAATTCTTAAGAATTTAAGATCTTCCTAAGAACTTACATAAGAAATCTTAACACAAGCAAGATATTAAGATGTATAGAAAATATCGTATACTCAGGGAACTTTATACAGAAATAATGATGTAAATTGACGTGGAACCTTGGAGATATGTCAGGTATCTAAAAATCAGAAGACTGTTAAACTGTTAAAATTGAAAGATTCAGAAGACACAAAGGAACCTTGGAAAAACTGATAATAAAAAAATGCTACTTTTCCCTTTCTTAGCATAGTGAAAAATATGTAACTATAGAATATTATTGGTAAGAGGATTAGGAACTTCTTGTTGTATCATAGAACAAGAACATATTTTACATGAAAAATAGAAGTAGGATATCAAACCATGGAAAATTCTGAGACAAGTACTTAATTGGAAACAAAGTATGAGTAAGTATTTGTAATTTCTGTAGACTGTTCAAAATTATAATTAATTCTAACAAACATTGTGGAAAGAATATTGTGTCTCTTGTAAAATTAGAGAGAATATGAAGATGAATATCTCTGTATTCTTTTACAGTTTCTGAAAAAATGGTTTAGTGAATTAGAGGAACATCTGGATTGATCCAGTATGACAAAAATCCTTTCAAAATTGAAATGTAAATAACTTAAAATTTGGCTGTCTGAAATTAAATACTTAATTTAAAGACTCAAGAATTCATTGATCTAAGGGGAAGGAAGTCTTGTTGAGAGAATAAATAATAAAAGCCAATAAACTAGGGAACTGTCTATTATTTTGTTGTTAGTGGTGATGCTGATGATTATGATGATTTTTCTTTGTTTACCTTCAGGGAGCAGAGGATGGATTTTATCTCCTTTCTTATTTTATCCTCGTGAGAATTCAATCCACCGATATCTGACCACCACATTCTACCAGTGTTTGAGATGCACCTCATGAGATCTGATGGCAGTCAAAGACTCCTGAGTAGAAAATTTATTCAAAATTCCACTGTTTGGCCACTAGATGACTCTCTGATCTATTTAAATTTAGCTGGAAATGTATGTGGTAGACACTGGGAACACAAAAAATTGATGAACTTATTGTTGAAATTAGTAGTTCTGTATAGAAAGAGAGTCTGGAATCAAGACAAAATTCAAATATTTTAATAACCAAACATCTTATTTTTTTCCCCCTCAAGTCCACCAGAACTTAAGGAGAAATACAAATGCACACACACAAGGACAAAAAAGCAATCTTGACAAATCTAATAGACAAATCTGAAACTCCAGTGTTATCACTACATTTGTAATAGACAACAGTAGGAAATAGTGTCTGATGATCATTCTACTGATCTTCTGTTGGTTCTAAAAGCTTCAGACAGATTTAATTCTTTCTTGCAGAAATTTTGGTCTCTTCCTGGGAAGTAGTATTATTATTTCTTTACTTCTATCACAAATGCTTAAGGAAGTTGCAGTAGCATACAAGTTACTGTTACTCTCATCTCACAGGTGAGCAACGGTAAAGTTACTAAAAAAAGGACTTGAATGCATGTGTGTGAGAAATAGAAGTCAGATCTAATTTGGCCTTCCACAACTAAGCGATATATTGATAAAGGTTATTCTGGACCATGATTTGTAAGTCTGACTACTGACATCTGCAGTATTTTAGTGCTTGGCAAACCTACTAAACTGACCAATTAGATTCCCTGTATAAAGAGAATTACAGGGAATCCCAAGATGCATTCTGCATTGGTGTTTTCTGCTGAACTGAAGAACAGATGGTATGGCTGCCAATTGGCGTTCAGAATCATAAGAATATTAGGAGATTATTCCGTGTTAAAGTGGATAGCAGTAAGCAACTCAACAAACCAAGGTTTGATAGAATTTCTTATCTGTTTATGAAAAATCCAGAAACTAGCACTCCTATTACATACATATATATATATATATAATGCTTACAGTTCTTTCCAAAGTAAATTACTGTCATGTGGTATAAAGAAACCACATACATTAAGATCCAAATTATCAGTGTTTGTTTCTTACATTTAATGGAGAAAATGGAACAATTTTGAAGACTGTGTGAATTCTTGTTTAGCCTTGTTTTTGATACCATGATCAGAATCACTGTTAAATAAAAACTATTTTTTCCCACCTGTAAAGATTATAATATTTTCATAAGACATTATTAAAAATGATTCATTTGGTCACCAGAAGTTTAGTTTGGCATCTGAAAAGAACTTTTTTGTTGTTCTTGTTAAAATGTTCAAAATCTCAAATGAAAGTAGAAAATAAAACTAATTATATCTACTCCTTACAACTAAAAAAGTATTTTTTTTCATCAAAGTGATAAAGATTTTAGAAGCACTTGAATTCTCACGTGCATTTTCAAAATATATTCTAAAATGCACTATTAGTGAATGAATGACTAATTATTTCTGCTTAATAAAACAGATTTTAACCATCATATCCTTTCAAAAGTAGGAAATTTTAATTTCAATATGGGACTATTTAAATGTAAATGTAAATTTTTCTAGCAATGAAAAAAATAGTAAAGTCCAACCCTTAGAATATAGATCTGGTGCCCATTATATTACTGTAAATTGTACTTCAATTTCATTCTCAGCTTTATCTCTGATCTACTTTTTATGCTTCATAAGGAATGAGTCAGGCAGGAGGCAGAGTGGAGCTGGAATGTTGCAGACAGCCAGTTTCATTAGGTATTTTCCAGTCAAGCATGAAATTCATCAATGGAACATTCAAGATTTGTGTATTTCATTTTTAATTCCAGATATTCTTTATTCATTTGTCTTTCTTGATAGCAAATGTTATTATTTGGCGGCATTTGATAGAGTGATTTATGGAGTCTGATTAATCAGTGCCTCTATCAGTTTAGCGCACTTGTAAAAGTAGAGATGAGCAGTGAAATCAGGATATACAAGGCTTCCTGTTTTTGCCTTACATTGTAAAACTTGTTAGCCAGAACCAAAAATTCAACACTCAGAAAGCAAGAGCCTTCAAAAATGTAGCTAGAATTTTTTATTACATAAATTCACCTTAGATACAAGAGAACTGTGTAACATTAGCACTTCAATGTCTTCCTTGTTTTAAGTAGTTTCTTTCATATTCTGTGCCTTGGCAGCTGCAGACAGACTATAGCCATGGACAAATTCAATGTAGAGAGATTCAGAAGCAAGTCTGGCCCTCAATCAAAACACTTTGAAATGGATGAAAGGAGGTCTATTGACTTTGATAGACTTTGGCTTAAGCTCTTCCAGCTTCCACAGGCAGTCTGGGATTCTGATTCTGGCTCCACATGATGTTAATATATTTTATTCAATGGCTGCTTAGGTATATATACTGAATGGAAGTTGGAATAGGTGTAGGAATACAGAGCTTTACCCCAGAGATGTTGTTTAAAAACTGAAGATACATACATATATATGATATATACATATATATAATGCTTCTGAATTTTCTGTGATTTTCCTGCACAGTCACACAAATTTTCATAGAATCGTAGAAAACTCTGAGTTGGAAGAGACCCACAAAGATACACAAGTCCAACTCCTAAATCCACAAAGGACTTAAAAATTACTTGAATTTTTAAATTAAAAAATTTAAATTAAAAAAATTACTACTTAAAAATTAAACTAAATGTCTAAGACTTATATAAGCACTTAATGAATTCTAGTAATTTGGGGTCATGCCGACAGCCCAAGGCAGCCTGTTCCATGCCCACTGCCCTCTGGTGCAGAATCTATCCTTAACCCCTAGCTGACACTGCATCCAAAATGAGGCCTCCCCTCAGCCTCCTCCTTGGGCTGCACAAACCCAGGGACCTCACACAGCATATATATCTTGCCCTCTACACCCTCTACCATAATTGCAGCTCTTCTTTGGACACTGATAATTTTTTATCATTTTTGCATTAGAGGTATCTTCTGTCAATGTGTAACTGGAACCATGAGATGAAATGGAATGCTTATTGGAAAATGAAGAAAGGAATTACCATTCACATGAAAATGACTTTTGTAACCAGATCTGAGCAAAAATTGCATCTACCAAGTTGTAGCAAAAAAAAACCCAAAACAGTTACTATTGCATTTCACCAGATTCCATATCTGCCTGAGAGAGGTTCTGGATGCCCCCTCCCTAGAGGTATTCAAGGCCAGATTGGATGGGGCCCTGGGCAGCCTGGTCTAGTATTAAATGGGGAGGTTGGTGGCCCTGCATGTGATAACGGGGTTGGAGATTCATAATCCTTCCCTGGCCATTCTGTGATTCTGTGATTCTGCCTGACCATGGGAAAAGGCCAGACTGCAAGCATTATAAGGAACTGTCAGCCCAAGAGCAACATAGCTATGAAATAATAGCTTTTCTGCTTTAGAAAAATGATGAAGATAAATGGCTAAGATTTCCTGTGATTTTTGAAAGTACGACTACGTCTTAGAAAGTTTGTGGCCTTTATCTACACTTCTGTAAGTGTAATATGCTGATCTAAGTACATGACAAGGGGGAAAATGGTCTACCACCTGCTGCCTGAATCGAGCACTCACCCACAGGTCACCAGTCTTGTCAAAAAGATTTGCACTGACAGAATATGAAATGGCATTACCATCAAAACATATAAGATTATCTTTCCTTTGAAGAAAAGCAACAGCTACACTAACTTTGAAGTTAGAGGACAGGAAGGCAATTAGTTCGAAAGTACTAGACACAAATGGGGAAATAAACTCAATGTTGCCACTAATAGAAACTGGCAGTTTCAAACCCTGAAAGATGGGCTTCTTAGTGCACTTTTCAGTGCCAAATCCCCAGCTGGAGCGAACTGATTTCTGACCATAAGAATGGAATCACTTAAATAACCATGTCCAATCCTCTATAAATGCAAGCTTTTCTGCTATACATAAACAGATTTCACAGAACATCTCTGTGTCACTATACTCTCATGAGCCATAGACCATGTTCTGATAACCCACATGAATTTGAAGCTTACAATAAAAGACTAAGAGATATATCACAAGAATAAAGCAAAGGAAACTGTGAAAATTAAAAAAAAAATATGTTAATTAAAACTTTGCAGATGATATTAAAAAGTGAACTATGCTATGGAATAGCTAACTTCCTTCTCTGCTTGCAAAAGACTAAACAGGAATCTGCTTAGTGAAAACATCTTTGAACATATGAACAAAATAGGGCAATTAGGCACTTGAGAAAGTACAGTGCTATCAAAGGGATCAAATATGGGCTTTCTGGTTGCCTTAAGCACTTGCATATCTTCAGCAGTCTTCAGCTTATATTAGTTTAATATCAAGGCTTCAGTCTTTAGAATATATTTGACATTACTTAAAGCTAAGTTACAATTTCTTGTATCACTTTCATTTTTTTAAATATTTTTATATTATTTTGAATATCAACTAAGCTGAGCTGTACATCTTAAAATATGTTAACTGAATCTCAAATGGTTACATTCAGCTTTTGCACTTCATTATCCACAAATACACAATCTGCTGTCTTGCTGCAGTACTGGTGTTCATAGTAACACATTCATTGAATGGATTGGGTTGGAAGCAACCTTAACGATTGCGTAGTCCCAATCCCCCTGTTGTGGGCAGGGTTGCCTCTCACTAGATCAAATTGCTCAGGGATCCATCCAGAATAGTCTTGAAGTATCACTTAATACATTTTGAAGACAGCGAGTAATTATTTTCCCCATTGAGAGAGTAACGTGGCATCTATAGAAATACAGAGCACAGTGAGTGTTAAAGCCTTTACTATTATTGTTATGCAGTTGATTTCCTAAAGAATCCAGGCCATCCTTTTAAATGTAATCTATGCAAGCTTCCTTCTGATATGTTGCCTAAAACTAAGGTAAGGCTTACCTTGAGAATTTCCCTGAGAATTTTCAGAAAATACAAAATGTATCTGTTGTTCTTTTTAACAGAATCTGCTATTGCTAGCATAAATCATAACTCTGTGAATATGTGCTGAAACTATATTTTTGTTCAGACAAATTTGAAGATGTTATTAATTTTACTTAAAACCTCAAGTGACATAGACATCAGCTTCACATCAGAACACCTCTCACACTATTTCTCCTCATAAAAGTTAAAATCAGTTGCAGATTTCCTAAAATGAACCATCAGATTTGCATTTTTTAAGGTAACAGTGATATCAGCAGTGGTTCTCACACTGGAAAACTATTCCTCTGGCAGGCCACCAGAATTTAGATTGGCAGGCAGCAAAGTGTAATGTAAGGTTTACTTGCTCAATCAAGCATTCAATTAACTAACTCGTCAGTATGCCGGTCCTTTGTGAGACAAAATAAAATGTGCTAAAGCACATTGAGCCATCTGAATGGATAGTTGCATAATTAATATTTGTTTTTAATTTATTGTAAGTTGTCCAGATGCTCTGGCAATCAGTCCCTTAGATATCCTTCAAATAATTGACCGAGTTCTGTAATCTTACTAGAGGGCAGCAAATTTTTCTCTGTTTGATTAGAATTGACTAAATGATTCAGCAGACATTTTCAAATTCTTTTTTAATTTTTTTTTCCAATTAATGAATTGTTATCAGTTAAGAAATCATTTTCTTCAATTGCCCGTTCACTGATTGATATGGTTTATCAGTTATCTACAAATTATCTAAGGTCATCATTGTTTTGAGACCAAAAACATTCTCCAACTCAGTAAATCAAGCTTTATTAATATGAGGTTTGTCAAAGTAATACTGTTCTTCTTGGGAGAGAAGAAAGCGTATAATTTCAGAACATCTCGTCTTTGTTAGCTATTTCAGCATTAGGTTAATTATATTTGTGTCATCATTCAACAGAGAGAGACTGAGGGCAGTATAGAGATAGGATACGAGGAAATTATCTTAGATTGCATCATGATAGATTTTGTTTGTGTATTAGGAAAAATTATCTACACAAAAAGGGTGGTCAAGCATTGGACCAGTGCCCAGGGAAGCAATAGAGTCCCCATCCCTGAAGGTATTTAAGAGATGTAGCTAGTTGATGGATGTACTTTATGATTGTTGAAAGATCTTTTCCAATCACAATAATTCTGTGACTCTATGACTGTGTTCCACTGAGCCCTCTCCAGCACACTATTCTGTATGTCTGGTAAGTATTAAAACTGGTGCTTTTTTTTTTTTTTACCTCTATTCTCTTACAGATTTGTATCATTCATTTATGCATTCTCTCAATTCATACACTGGATGAAATGTCATTTGCAGAAGAATAATTCCTTTACCTATCAACTCTGGTTTATTTTTATTCTGTCCAAAGTTACACTGATTTCTCTACTGCCTTATTCCTGGCAAACAGTTAATGATCACACTCAGTGTACAGATATAACAGGGATGCTTATATCTTTTTGGTTAGCTGTAATTGTACAGTCATTCTCACAGATGAACACAAATAATAACAGATGCTACAAGCATTAGTGTACATAGAGACATTTATTTGAATGATAATGGAAACCTCAATAAGGGTAGATTGGCTCATAAATCAGATTTACGAAATACTTTTTTGACCTCTGCATCTTGCATTCAAGATATAGGGGGTTCATTTCAAGATAAACTGCTTAGCAGCAACCTTTGTAAATGTAATACTTGTATGTTTAAAAATCCTACTTTATTTAACACTTTACAAAACACAATATTCAATTGTGTTTTATAATATTTTATTTGCAGCTCTGAAAGCTGTTAGAATTAGAATATGTGAATATTTCCCAAGCTCATTTAAGCTGTTTTCAACGTTTGTTTCTTGACTGGGGTGTCCTCAGGGTTTTCATTCCCAGGTGTCAGCTTTTTTACATACTTGTTAATTCAAAAACAAACAAACACAACAGAAAAATCATACACACACAAAACAGTTTGAAAAGTCATCAATGAAGTATTGAGAAGATAAAGCACCAAAATGACTGTGTCTGTAAAACACTAACCATTATGAACAAAACTAATAAAAAACTAAGCATCTCATAATTTTGAGTTATTCAGTCAGAAACAAGTTCTACTAAGATTTGAAATGGGAGTAGAACTTCAGTGCAAATATGTCAATTCTATCAAACTCAAAATCCTACATTTTCTTATTCCTTGGCATTATTTTATTCAGTGAAGCACTCCTGTACAGAAAGGAGGTCTACAGATCTTGCAAACAGAACTGCTCCTTAAATATCAATACACATCTTACTCCTATTTCAAAGAAGTAAGAAATATTTGAACAGTCCATAGCTTAACATAAAAAAACCAACTCTAACATGTTATGTTTCAGCTTTATTTTCATTTACATTATCTTGGACATTATTCTGAAGAAAGTCATTAATCTCATGCATACTCAAAGGTATGCACGATATTAATGATTTTAGGAAAATGAAATTCAGAGAGGTTTTCTGATATCATTCACATTATGCAAACATTAAACATTTCTGCTTCTGCTAGGGTACATTATCAGCACACAGAGAATGCAACTTTGGGTTCCTATGGATTAAAAAAGTAACTAGCATGCTATGAAATGGAAAAGAAAATTATTTAGCATATATATGCCAGCTTTTAGTATGCCAAAATTCAAAGGGTATCATTTCTATAATTGGCGCTCCTACTGTAAGTGAGAATTTTACCTGCATGTTTCTGAGTTAATCTGTATACAAATCGTAAGTATAAAAGAACAGTTCAAGATTTCTGCCTTTTTTTTTTTAATTAGAAGAAGAAGGTTTTTCTTCTGCCCATCTATTTTGTCATATTTCTTCACCTTGAAAGAGAGATAAAGATGTAGGGAACTCTTTTACAGTCCTTAGCTGGAGCTAAAAGGACACAGGAAAATTGACTCCACATATTAACTGATTATTTCTGTAGGAGTCTAGCACTTGACACTCTTTTATATTGACATAATTAAAATAAGTTGATGGATCAATTAATGTGAACTTTTCAATATTAATGACCTTTGATTACACCTAACTGAAGAATCAATGATATAAAGCCAGGACAGACTAGAAATACTGATCCAGAAACATTGTAAAATAGGCAGACATATCACGCAACAAAGTTTGAATGTAAAGATAAAGTAAGGTTGTGTCATATGCAAATAAACAGAGTTCTATCATACAGTTATATGATAAATATTAACAGATACAGCATTCATTCAAGCCATCTCTGTTAAATGAAGTTGTAGCATGAAACACAACCTAAGCTTCTTAAAAGTGACTGGTGTCAATGCTTATTCAGATACTGTAATTACCAGCAATATCAGAGCTATCCATGTTCTGTTATACTAGACCTATTTTCTGCAGCAATGCTTTTATTTACTCATTATTTTCAAAGCATTCACTGTTCTTGACAGATCTCATTTTCATCCTGTATCCATAAAGTAAGATTTCTAAAAGCAGACAGATTAGCCTAGCTGTGGCCCAAATCATTTGGTGAAAGGTCAACAGTGTGTTCAGTGGGGAAGGAGTCAACTCAGTTGTAAGTGTTTTTCAAAGTCTCACCTTTTAGTTTTTCAAATAAAACATATCTGAGAAAAGTCAAGAAAAGCCAGCTACCGCTTTACTTTCAAACAACTATACAACAACAGGTGAGCATGGCTAAACAACAGAACACAGCTTAATTCCGTGGTATGCTTTCAAAACATTACAGCAAATGGAAAAACAACAACAATAACAAACGTTTAAATTAGTAAAAAATAAAAAAATAGTGGCACTATCATTAACATATGCCAAAGAGAGGATGGATAGATACATTACTAGGGCATTTTTTATTTATTTATGAACACACAAGTTAGTAGCAGCATAGTTCATACTAAAAGGATACTTCGTTATTGCAAAGTGTAGTGCTCCTTGATATTTTTCCTGCAGTAAGTAGCAATACATCAAAACCCACATATTTAATTAACTTATCTTGATGTCAGAAGACCATGGCATATCCTAAAGAACAAATATTGAATAGTGTTTATATCCTGCCGGTACAGTCTTGGGTATCCATTTGTTGCACAGTTAATATACATACAGAAATGACTGCCATTTATTACCAGTACTAACAAAACAGTCAAGACTTACTGTGCGTGCATATGCATAATATATACACACACTGTATGCATATGTATACATATTTACAATATTATATATATTAGTTGTATATCAATATGCATATAAATTTCTGTTTAAATATTTACAAACAATTACCACATTTTTCAGACTCAGTCTTTATATTGCTTTCAACTGACTGAAAGGGCACATGGAAACAACGGGAACATATGAAAAGAGATTATCTGCTTTGAGACCACATTGTGATATGTTTACTCACATTGAATAACTTATGAGGAATATTCCTTCTGTGGTGTAAAGTACTCTGCTGTGAAGGAGGGTCATGATGTGGCACTCTGTATTTACTCATGTCATTGGATATAGGTTTTCTTATAGCAATGACAGTGTTACGTTAGAACTAATTCTAGGGCTTGATCATTTCATTCATTGTAAAGCCCACCACAGGATTGTGTTCATGAATTAGGGTTATTCTTTGATTTACATAAACTGGTAACAAGCTCTAACCTCTCCTACATAGGAAGTGGAAAGAAAGATGATTGAAGTCCATCATTTCTAAGTTTAGTTCATGACTTCATGCAACTTTCAAAGTAGATTGCCAATGTCACTCTATATCCAAATAGCTTTTAGGCTTAGAAAAATTATTTGCTACTTAAGGCTGATGACACCACTTATTTTGCTCACTATTTAGCCTAGAGAGTATAACGAATCTCCAAAATGGGAATGGTTTTGTGCATGAGGGATACACAGTTACTCACCCTCATTCACCGTGGAGAAGAAAAAGAAAGAACAGCATTTCAAGTTTAACTATGAACTTCTTTCTTAAAAAATCTGAGGTTTAACTAACTCTCCCACCTTTTTTTGTTGTACTCACATTAGATTCAAATTCTGTCTGACTCCCTACTAAAACAGCAGGGGATTGGCACTTCAGAGACTCAAGCCCATATGCTAATTCCCCATCTTCTGTCAATGTCCAACACTTGTACCCACACAGTCACACAAGTGGAAAAAAAAATGTTTGAAAAGCATTAACCCACTTTACCTAGGAAAATGCCAGAATTGCATAGATAATTACTATATGTACAAGCAAGAATATGCAATTAAGGCTCTTCTGTTAAACACCATGTACATAATTTTTCCATTGAATTCTGTGTGCACTTGATGGTCAGGATGTTGGCTAGACCTACTCCTCAACTTTAACCTCAAGTAAATGCCAGATAAAGGGGACAGACTTTTTACGGTAAAGGACCTGATGTTACAAACACTTGCGGAAGCAAGTGGTTTTATGCATGGATCATCTGCAGAACCAGAAACTCCCAGAATACAGAAACCAGAACCAGAAACTCCTAAAATATATTTTTTTAAAAAAGGAAAAAAAAGAAAAAAAAATGAAGTGTGATCTTATAAAACCATAATCCGTAACAATCTCAATCTATATGGCCTATGCTGATGATTCCTCTGGATATAACCACCTGAGTAGGTTTGTTAACGATGCAAAATATTTAAAATTAAGAAGTGAAAGTGAATATTACTACCTGCTCAAGTATAAATGCTATCAGACAAATTCTAGTTTCTTTCTCAAAAATAAACATGATTCAAATAATGATTACTTTCCAAGGCACGGTGACATTTCAATATATGGAAAAAGAATAATTTCACAAGGGATATGTATTTTATATATAAATTAATATTATATTGCAAAAGAGAGAATACGTAGTGCCACAATTACTTTCTTAAAAAAAAAAAAAAAAAAAACGGCAGGACTAATAGCTTTACTTATATAACTGGGAGTAAATCCACTAGCACTCCAAGTAACAGAAGAATCCTCACTGCCTTTTTCCCAACCTAACATCTTCTTTTCATTTACAATCAGTAAAATATCTGATCCAGTATTAATTTTCTTTACAGTAAAACAGGAAAATAAAAATAAAAAATTGACAGATCAAACTAGCATTCAGAGGATCCATGAATGTAGGGCTGTTTTACTTATCATATTTGAACTCAGAGAGCAGAGAAGTTTCATATTTCATAATAATTAAGTAAATAAATTCCAGATTTGCCATGGAAACACTGACATTCATGAACAAACAGCAGCACATGATCACACTCTAGTCATACATTATTATCCTTTCAAACGTAATTCTGCAGTGAAACTGCTCTCAGCTTAGTAGCCCAATCATACCTCCCTACATATTTCTGGATAATCTTTTTGGACTGAGACCATCATCCTTCTCCTGGGATATAAAGCAGAAAGATACCATTTACAAAATATAAGCATCAACACATACCATTTTTTTTTTTTCCATCACAGCTAAGTAAAATTATGGACAGAACACTTCTACACTACTCTAGTAGAAAACTTTCATAAAAAATAACAGTAAAAGTCACAGTAGATATCACAGTCCCCTATTTCTTCTGTAGTTGAAAAGACAGATTTGGAAACTTTGGGGGAGAGGAGGGGAGGTGAGGTACCTGATCCTACAGGATGTTCCATGTCTTCAGTGAGATCCAGAATTCTCTCAACTTCAGCCAACTTTGTTTGGAGTTACATCTGCTCAACACATCGCATAAAGAGGTCTATAAACTCTGACAGATTTTTGCACATCACTTACCTGAATATGAAAGACACTAAAATTAAATCAGGCAGGATAATTAACATTATGCACACTCTGCACAGACTGAAGGCCATTTCTTGTCACACCCTGAATGCCGTATCTTGTTACAACCAGATTTCAATCTGAAATCAATGTAGCATAATATTGCCCTAAATATATATATATATATATATAAATAAAATGAAGATTTTTCTCTTTTTAAAATTGAAAACAGATATTTTTTAGAGGGGAAGAAGTCCTAAAAAATGAAAACAAAGTAACACGGAAATACAAAGCTGATGGAGATAAAACCCAGTTTGCCACCCATTCCCATACTACTGTACCTACATGCCCAGCCAATAACCAGCAAACAATTCAGTCATGCCGGTAAAACATTTCACAGAGGCTCTCTATGCTTCAAGAGAACATGAAACAATTTTTTAATAAAATGTTAGCCTCAAAGCAATTCAAAAGATTGCATTTGGAAATGACAAGGAATATAGTATCCAAGCAAAACAGTTTCAATAAAGCAGCTCCTCAAATAGCTAACAAAACTTGAAACGTGGCACAAATACAGGATTTTCAAGTAACCTAAACCTGCAGTCACATTACAAGACAGTACTTCAATGGCAATGAATTGCTTAGATATAAATATTTACCCTAGAATGATAGACTGAAGAATGTAAACAGATTCCATGGATATAACATATTTTGTCAATATCTTTACTGATGGAAATGGAAATGTTAACTCAGTCAGGTCACTGATCCTGAAAGATGAGTATAATCAATTACTTTTCTACCTGTCAGTCATACACATAATTGCCTCACTTGCATCTAACTGCTCCCCAGCCTTTCCCTTCTTGTTTCAAGGCACCGAACAACTATTTCTATTCACTTTTCACTCTTTTCCTACTGCTTCTTCACATTAACACTGCTTGTTTGAGAACTAGCCTGTTTTCCTGCCTATTTCCACAATATTGCATGTCTCTGACCTCAGAAAGGTGGCCCTTCTGTTCTCCTCAATGCCATTTTAAACCTCACTTCTCTTCAAGGTCCACAAATATTAACCACCTCCTAATCAACACAGCCTGACCCAAAGCTCACTAAAGTCAGTGAGAACCTTTCTATTAATTTCAGTGGACTACGAATTAGGACCAGATTGCTTCAGAAACTCAGGACTAAAGTCCAGTGAAAGTAAAATGATCCATGTGGATATCTCTGTTGCTAAAAGCAGACTGCTGCTTGAAAACAGTTGCAGCAGTAATCTCAGATCAATACCATTTATGAATATTTCCAATACATTCTTCCAGACCTCATGCAAAGGACAGAGGCCCTAATTTTCTTGTTACCCTTGTCTGTACGAATCTGGAGAAATGCCAAAGAGCTTGAATAAACACACATCTAGCAAGGCCAACTAAGGAAAACTGACATGTTCATGAACCAGGTTAGTTAGTCATTAAAAATAAATAAATCAAAAAACCCCACAACAAACAGTTAAAAAGGCTGTTTAGATAGAGAGATGGAGTATCTGCAAAGCACAGTGAAATGTTTAAAGTCACTATGCTCTAAATTTGCACTGGTGAGGAACTGCAATGCTATTCTTGTAATGATCCTCCATCTAACCCTATCTTATTCATTTGTGAACAATTTGAAGAAAAAACATTTTGGAACTCAAAATTTACATGGCTCTATTCTTTCTGTCTTTGTAGACACCTTGCCAAGTACTCCCTCTCCCATTTCTTCCTACCCCAGCTCTCCAACATATCTTACAAGGAAGAATTAAATTACTTTTGCCCACTCTTCCTTATCCTACTATTTATGTTCCATTTTTTCCTTAAGTGCTTTGGCTGCAACATCAGTATCTTTCTGCAATCTCACAGAGCTCCCCCCAAGTACTACGAGGTACTCAGCAACTGGAACAGCCTGGGAGATGTAATACAATATAAATACACAAATAGAAGATTGTTAATCCTATGGAAAAGAGCTATCATTACCAGACATTATCACCCATCTAATGCTAACATAGTACATATTTAATAAAAGATATGGCAATTCACTAAAAAAAAAAAAAAACCAAAAACATCCCATATTGTACTAACAGTACTTTAAGGTGAGAGGGAAAATAAAAGTATCACTGCCTATTAGTCAGTGTTACTTATTAGGGCATAACTATGCTATGTGTAGTATATCAGTAAACAAAGCCTGTTTGATGACCTTCACTAAAGGAGTGTATTTATTTTTTTTAAACATATTTCTGCTATTACTTATAGTGAACTACACTCCACCCTCACAGCTTCAGGTATGGGAGGCAAACCCTTTGTAGAAATGAAGTTACTGTTGCATCAAGGTTGCTAATTACATTGTTTAATACAAAAAGGAGCCAGGATACAGTACATTGATAGGGGGTGGAGTGTATTGTACATACAGAACAGGGGTGTTACTTCTATTCTGTCATCTGACATTGATATGTGAAGAGGGGACAAAAACAAATGCATTTTCTTTCCAGCACTGAAACATGCAAAGACAAATCACTTATTACAAGTTGTACGCAGCTCAGAGTAATAAAAATAGAATACAGATTTAGAAATACCCCAGTATAATTTTTTAGATTTTATGTATATTTAATATTTTGATCTTTCACTTCAAAACTGTGAGTTAAGCAATGAGTGAATTGGATCTGAAATACAGACAAAGCATTACCCACATCACATTAAAAGATATCTTAAATGCAGCTGTGGATTCTTAAACTCAAGACTGAATGGGACTCTTAGTTGCTTAGAATTTGAAATGCAAAATGAACTTGGCCACATTACATATACTTCAAGTGGAATTGTAAATATTGTAATAAATTGCTGTTTAAAAAGACAACATGCAGAATTCAAACCTATTTGTTTCTTGCAGGATTCTGTTGATTTGTGCATGAAGAGGTAGTGATGCAGTGTTGCAATGAGAGTCACTACAGCGACACAAACCCACAGCCCAAGCATAAGAGTCTAGAGGCTGGATCTCCAAGGACCAACACTGAGTACACTGTTCTCCAAAATACACCTTCAACCAGCAAATTTAGTTTCAAGGAAACAGCTGCTCACCAACTTTTTCACACACACACAAAAAAGAGTGGTGGTGGAAGCTGCTTATAAATTATGATAACATTTAGCAGAGAGCAGCAGACAGAAAGCAAAGACATTACTTTAAAAGTGATCAGCTTCAACCAGAAATGTGAAAGCATTTTCCCCTGCTGATGTCTCACTAAAGTCGGCTGGGACAAAATTTGGGTTGCAGCTATGGGCTGAAGCAACAGTGTTGAGAAACAAAGCAAACAAGCATTTACAACTCCCCCACCTGCAACCCCTTCCAACTAGGGAAAGTATGATGGATGCTTTTGGTTGGCTGCAAGGCAAATGTTAGCTAAGAACTCATTTAGCTAAATCCACATCCATGGCCCCCGATATTTAAAATCTGTCATGGATTAAAGCCATGAAATAAAAATTAAAAAAAATTTCAATTTGAAATTTTATTAGCGTGTTGCTAGAATGGTCAACATCGATCAACAGGAGAGACTTTGTCCACACACTGAGAGAACAGCATTCGTGCACCTCCCCCCTTTTCTTCCTCTCTCTCACGCGCTCTTTCAGCATTAACACTATTGAAAGCCAAACAAAATACTGGCTATGGGTGTAAAGAACGCTGTTTGTTTGGAATGTTGCCATGGATCCTGCTTTCAGTCGCGTCCCATGGAAAGAGGGTGCAGCCGGCTGCCCCTGTGGCAGGCTGGGCTTCCCAGCAGGGCAGAAGAAAGAAAGCCACGTACCCCCGCTGCGCACTATTCTTTCCCATCCACTATAGCCAGGTCTTTGATCACTCTCAGTTTGCCACTGGCATCGATTCTGCGCTTCTCGCGTATTAGATCCTCCAGGCTGTGGAACCTCACCGTGTGCACCTTGTTCTCCGCCAAGTGGATCTTGAGATAGTACTGCTGCTGGGTGCCGGCAGCAGCCTGCAGCTCCCCCCCGGCTTTGAACTCCCGTTTCCCGAAGCGGCACCAGGCGGCGAAGCTCTCGGAGTTAGTCCAGCAGATCTCGTCGCTTTTTAAGCCCAGGTGCCCGCAGGCGTTTTGCACCACCAGCTCAGCCACCAGTGGGCGGAAGCGGTACCAGCTATTCACCACCCGGCCCACGTTGCCCGCGGCTGCCTCGTACAAGCTGTCCTGGCGGATCTGCCCCTGGTGCAGGTGGATGATCTGCCCGCTGCCCACGTACACTGCCCAGTGCGGCGGCGG
Source organism: Chrysolophus pictus (assembly GCA_037305975.1). Lineage (NCBI taxonomy): Eukaryota > Metazoa > Chordata > Aves > Galliformes > Phasianidae > Chrysolophus > Chrysolophus pictus. The sequence continues at coordinate 12,560,884 of CM074578.1, forward strand.
CTGCTCCGACGGCCCCAGGTAGAGTAGCTCCAGCAGGTCCCCCGGCTTGCAGAGGGCAGGCAGCGCTGACACCGAGTAGACGCTCAGGTCCCCAGCCTGGGGGCCGCTGCTGACCTTGGAGAAGATGCATTCCTGGCCGCGGAAAGCGGAGAATTGGGTCTCGTTCAGCACGAGCTGGTGGTGGAGGTGGTGGGTGGGCGTCTCCTGGCCAGGGCTGCCGGAGCCCTTCACGCTGTACTTCTCTGGCTGGCCTCGCTCGTCCAGGTCCTCCTCTTCATCCGAAAAGAAGTAAGCCACCCCGACGCGCAGCTCGTCCTTCTCGATCCCCGAGGGGTCCCCGGTAGGCAGCTCACTGTAATTCAGGTGGGTGATGCGATCCAGTTGATTTCCCATCAATGACAGGGCGAGGCGAGGGCAGGAATCGCCGGATCTGGAGGAAGGGTGGGGTGGGCAGGGACAGAGAAAACGAGAGTGCAAACGGAGGGAAGGAAAGGAAGAGAGAAAGAACAAAAAAAAAAAAATCAAGACACATACAAAAGACTTCAGCGATTCCGCCCCGAGCACCCATTCCTCCCTCGCTCCATCCCTCCCCTCCGTGTGAGGGGGAAACTCCCAGCGCGGACCCTTCCCCCTCGCTCTCGGGGTGCAGGGCAGGGCAGTGCTCCGGGGCTCCCGGCTCCCCGGCCCAGCCCCACGCCGCAGGAGAAGGCGGCTCCTCGCCGCCCGCCGCTTCCGCGCGGGGGACGGAGTTGCTCCGGGAGCCTCCGCTTTCCGATCCTCAAGGGAGAGGGCAGAGGGAGCGCTGGCCCGGAGGGTCCCGAGCCCGCTCGCAGCCGAGCCAAGCCGCTGTACGTGAGAACAAGATGCTGGAAAAGCAGGCGGCCTCGCAACTGCCACCCGTGTCTACCCGCTCGAGCCTCGCATTTCGTCCAAGACCTCGCAAGGAGAGGGAAAAAATTAAAAATAATAATAAAAAAAAGAAGCACCCTTTGTCCCCAGAAGGAGTCCCTCTCACCCCCCTCCGTACCCGTAGTCACCCAGCGGGTCGTCAGAACCCCCCCCAAACTCCTTTAAAGTCGTCCTGTCCCCATGGGCGCCGCAGAGGAGGCGAGCTCCGTCCTCCCCACAGCGCAACCGGCTCCTCCGCCCGCGCCGCCCCGCTCCGCTGTGGGCTGCTCAGCCCCTCCGGCAGAGCCTAAGTACCGGCAGCGCCGCTCCCGAGCCCGCCCCGGCACCGCTCATTGGCCGCGCCGCGCTGCGCTGCGCCCGGTGGCGGCGGCTGTAGTGGGGCTCCGCGGCGTCACTGTCCGGTACGGCCTCGCTGTCCCCCAACGCCCGAGAGTCTGATTTCGGCGCCTCGTGGCTGGCCTCTCGCTGTGGCACGAAGACTGCTCGGTGTGGGCGAGGCAGGGCTATCCGGAGAGACAGGGTTCAAACAGTGCACGCACCACCGGGCGAGCTCTGCAACTGGAAAGAAAGCAGAATAAAAGTGATTTCCATGATAAGAAAAACGCCCTGACTTTAGCTGGAGGGTTGTATCTGTCCGAGTATTTCTTCATCCCTCAAGGAAATGAGCATCCGCTCGTCTAAATTCAGAAACCTCTGTGCGATCTGAGCTCTGGATTTCCCCATGGTCAGATGAAACTGGCCTTTCCCATGGGCTGTTCCGCTCACCTATTGCACATCCCATTTTAGAAAGGGATGAGCTGCTCTAAGGAAGTGCCTGTCTTTTACCATCACCAACACACTGAAATGTTGATGTTAGATGAGGTGACTCCTAGCTGTGGTCGTCTGTCCACATCTGGCTGCAGCAGCAATAGTGGGTTGTCCTAAGAATTGACTGGAAAGTGGGCTAGGGCTTGTCTTACATAAAACATAAGATTGCCTGGTGGTAGCAGTTCATCTTTTCCTAAAATACGTCAAATCTAAAATCTACCATCTGTAGTAGTTAATGCCAGTACATATTTTACATATTATTTTGCACATTATGAAATCAAGGCTCAGGAATAATTAGCTGATGTGAGTTCAGTTTCCCTATAAGACTTTGTTAGCAATGGGATTGTAGCCTTCGTTCTTCAGAGAGATCTCATCACGGGAACTTCTGAGAAGAACTTAAATATTAAGACACTTCATGAAAAAAAACTAATGTAATTATTTGATTCATATGTGAGTCATATTAAAGCACCATTTTTATCTATTCACAGCGGAAATAAATTTGTCGTATAGACATAAATATTTCTATTTTCAGTGCTTGTGGATACTTACCATCTTCACTTCTGACTCCCCAGCTTAGACTTTTTCTACAGTCCAGTCTTTGGGTTTGGTTAAATAAGAAAAATAATGCTGTTGCTTTATTCTCATGATAGAGGCATGCAGCTGTACCTATAGCAACTTCCCATTTTTCATGGTAAAAATTTCATGCCTAGGTTTATATAGGTCAAATACTGGATTTCTTATGTAGACATGTGTTTACTTCAAACGAACCTTTAATTTTCCCATTCAAATATTTATATGCCTATCTTTCTAGGAGAGTATTTTGTTTCTCATTAATTTTTTAACATAGGCAAAGGCATCAGATCATAAATGGAAGGGAGAAAAGAGTTTGTTCAATTGTGTGACATTCTAAGACTGACCAGTTATTTTTCACTGTGGCAATTATACTATTTTGTTGGTTAAGACTTTGCATGTTTCATACATTTGGGGACTACAGTCTCAAGACTCATAGGTGTCTGTGAGCTGCTGGTTTACAGCAGTTCAGGATGCAGCATTCAGGGGTCTGTAGAATTAGAAATTGAATTTGAAGTAAAAATGTGTATCTAAAAATGACTATATCCTAAAATATGTGTTTAAAAGTTTCATAGGAGTAAACATGATGAATGTTACAAACCTCTGAAATTGTTTAGATGCTTTTGTCCTGATTGTCACAAATTATACATTCTTTTATGGCATAACCTTCATCAACTGCAACATTTTAAATTAAGTTATGAATACACCCTAATACATTTATCATTTAGGCTGGAAAAGAGCCTAAGATATTTTGATTTTTTTCTTAACTGTTAATGTGTTCCATTGTTAAAGCTAGTTCAAGCAGAAGGCCATTTTCCATACATACATTCTTCATCAACAGTTTCTGTTTTCTAAACAGTTTATATTTTTCTTGTTTAAAGTCTGCATCATTTTAGGTTGCACTCACAGTTCACACTTCCCACATTTGCCAATCATCAAGGGTATGTGGAGTAATTTTTAGACAGTTCCAAACAAACAATGCATTATTTCATCTTTTCCACAGAAAAATAGTACAGAACAAATTTCTTCAGTGAACTGCATGGTGCAGAAGGAATCAGTCTGGGTTCAAGAAAGACTCTACACTTCTAACTGGATGGAATAGCCCCAGACAAATTTCAACCATTTTCTTTGCATTCCCCATGCTTTTGAAAGTCTGCTCAATGAGTGCATCCCATCTCTTGCTGAAGCGCTTACCCCTGTTCAAGACACCTTCAACACCCATTTCCTACTTACATTTCAGTTCTGGCTGCAGTCTGTCTCATCAGTGTTTTATGCTCTTCCTCTGTCCCTCAAAAAGGACTTTTTTTTTTCTCAGTTTCTCTCCAAGTGTAAGGAATGTGCCATAAAACAAAGCAAAACAAATGCCAGTATAAATGTAATTATATAAAACTGTCAGGACAGGAATTATGTAAACCAACAGCTTGAAGTAGTTTGAAAGCTTCTGTTGGTGTTAGAGAATGTTACAACAGCACAGTGTCCACAGAAGTATATTTTTGTGGCCTATTGTTTGTTCTGACTGAGCTATTCCGATTATACATTTATCATCTCCTTTAGGCATTTTATTTTTTGGGAGCTCATGGAGACATACTTTGCATGGCAGTTAGTGCAGGGTTGGCTTGGCTGCTCTCAGATCATGGCACTGGCAACACAGTGTCATTCTGCTCACGCTTGTGTTCACCAGCTTCAGCCTCATTAACCAGGGTCATAACCTTGTCCTGCACCAGGACATAGGAACTTGCCATTAATCCAGTCTTATTAACTCTAACATATTTTTCCTCAGATTGAGTGTAGGGAAGAAACCTAACAACATCATCATATCTAGCTTTGTCCTGTTATACTATACTCCAAAGCAGTGAACTTACATTTTTTGTTGCTGTTTTTCCTTTTGTGCATTTTTCCACCCTTGGCATTTTGTCAATCTTGCATTTATGTTTAATTTAATTCACTGAAAACTCTTAAAATATGTAAGAAAATAGATGCTCAGTAGCTTTTTTTTTTTTTTTTTTTAATCTTGTTTTTTAAATAATATCATCATCTTGCTGTGAGCTCAGCTTTTAAGCCTTGGGCCCCTGTTGCTAAAAGTGGAGCTGAAACCTCTATTAATTTAAATGAGTGAATGTTTGTGCAGAAAAAAATTGGAAACCCACATTTCAATAAACAACCAGGGATACAAAAATTCATGACAAGTGTTGAAACTTGACTATGTTTTATAAACTTCCTCTATATCATAGAAATCCATCCATCACAATTCTGGCAGCATTGAGTCTCAAACGTCCAGTAGTTTACCTCTCTTTCTATTGTATCCTGGTCTCCCAATGGACACACCTAGACATAATGGGTACCAGGAAGGATCTTCTTTACCCTAAACTCTCTAAAGTGCCCAACTCCAATTGTAATTTGACTACACGTTCACATTCTTTGTCTGTTTTCTATACTTTCTTTTCAATCTCAGTGTACCTTATGGCATCAGAAACAAATGATGCTAGGCCAGTGAGAAACCTGCTATCTTGGCCACAACTGATGTAGATGGTAGAGTTGCTTATTTTGCAAACATCTTCACATGCAAATTGTCCATGTACTAAGGTGTCACGGAGTTAACTCGATCAATCTATGCCCGTGACAGGGGGTAGTAGGCCCCTGCCCCCCAACCCCCCTGGCCCCACAAAATGGGAAAGAAGGAAGGGAGGAAAAAAAAAAACAGCGGCAACAATCTATGGAGGAAAACTTATTTTACTAACTATGATATCGGAATGCAAGATAACACAATATAATTCAATCTAATTGAAATTGAGACTAATAAATCAAATAAGATAGGAGAGAGAGAGTTCCTGAGACCGAATCAAACCTGAAAAGCTTGGAACGGCTAGGAAAGCACCTCCAGCACCCACTGCCAGGCAGTAAGAGACCGCCCCACCCGGAAGGGTCAGATCCCATGACTTCCATAATGTATAGGGATAGGTACCTGGATTTGGAGCATTAACACTTTAATTCCAGTACATGATGTTTTGATGTGGAATACTGAAAACCAAAAGACATAAAACCATGACAGAAGGCACGGCCATAATGTCCAGGTTGGAGTAAAAGTGTGGTATGCTAGCTCTATAACAGCAATGACACTACATAAGTATGTACAGTTTCTACAGTATCTACAGTTTCTACAGTTTCTATAGTTTCTACAGTATCAGTCCATTTTGATCCTTGAGCTTTGGACAGCTTCAATAATTTTTCATCCAATGATGTTGAAATATAAAGAGTGAAAACTCACTAATGTCAATAACTGTGTCCAGAGATTTGCCCTTTGCCTTTTTTCTTCACTTCTGCTGGCTTCTGCTTGCTTTGTGCTTCTTACATTCACGGGGCACTTGAAAAGTAAAATTGGCCAGAGGCTGTTTCTCAGCCCTGAGGGAGATTATAACTATATACCTCAGCTGAACTCTAAGCTCCAAAACTGGGTAGCTGCATCCAAGCTGCCTATTAGGAATTACTCTGAACCCCTTTTAATCCCTACGCTTTATAGAAGAATATTAGCCTGTGCCAAAGCCTTTCAAGAGGCCATGCTACCAATTTAATAGTATAAGAAATACCGTTCCAGTCCATGGCCCTGTGACCTGGTTCTTTATGGCCAACTGTTTACACTTAGCTTCTGAAGGAGAGGTGAGGCATGACCCAGTGTTTTTGTTGTTGTAGTGGTTTTCTTTTTTTGGTCAGATTTTACCAAACTTAATTTCTTCATCCTGCTCAAGTGATACAACCAAAAAGATAGTGTATAAAAGATTTTGAGGAGGGGTTGGAAGAGACAACTGCCCTTTTAAGTGTATTTATCTTCAGAAGACTTTCGCAGATAGGATTCCACACCAGGAATCTGTATCTCTTTCCAGCTGTCAGGAGGCAGGGTGTCAGGAAGGAGCAGGATGTGGGGACCTATGGATCCCCTCACCACCAGCGCAGTCTCTGGGTGAGCTGTTGAACAGCTAATCTGGAGAAACAGAATCATCCAAGGCCTACCCAGAAGTTAGGGCAGCCAGACAAGGCCTTCCCAACACAGGCTAACCAGCCCAGCCTAGGCATGAAGCCCCAGCTGAGCCTCCTCAACATTCTGTCATTAACTTCACTTTTTTCCCAGACGTCTGCTCTGAGGTTATCAGAGCTGATCTTGAATGTGAGCAACAAACTCTGAGAAAGCAGAGGAAGAGCTTGTAGATCATATTCATTCACTGAGTATGAAAAAACTAGCTGAGGGACTAGATTTTCATTTAGATGTCTGTCTCTGCACCGCATGGAAACTGAATGCATAGGTTCTGGGGATAAGGGGTGGGAAAGGCTGCTTTTAAATTAGTTACTCTCTTTAGTGGTACTTTCTTAAGTGTTCCAAAATGCTCGGACATACCACCATTTTCACATAGATACAGAAAAACAAAACAATAACAACAAGAAAACACTCTCAGTTGACACGACAACATTCAAATGGGGAAAACTTTCTTATTCATAGCAGAACATTTAACCTTATCCAGTCTGTTATTTCATTCAGGAATATAGTCTGAAAGTTCATATTATTTACATAAATTTCATTTTACTTTTTATCTCCATTTGGAAATGGAAAAAACATAGCCTAGCCTTGCATGAGCCTAACCAAATGTTGTTAGCCACAGCACCAGTTGGGTTTTTTTTGGTCTTTTGTCTTTGGTGATTATGAATTTGAATGTTTTTGGTAAAGTAACTCTGGTCTTAAATTTGTAAATTCAATTATGCCTTGGTAAAATTAGGTTCATTTTTTCAGGAGAATTTTTATCCTTTTTTTTTCTTTCCCCTGTAAAGATGCAGTTTCCCATTTTATTTAATCATGAATAAGAGGTGCATCAACAGTGAGCTTTAACCCCCCCCAACTGCATACTCCTTCAGTTTCTTTTATGGTTGATCTTGTGATCATGTAGTTACAGTATGAGTTTAAATTTGCAATGCAGCTGAAAGAAATGTTGAATATGTGCCAGGTTAAAAACAGATCTTTAAAAAAGGTGTTGGCACTTTATAGTTGGTGCTCAGAAACTGTTAGGAATATCAGTCCCTTCTGAATATATCCTTTTGACATGGCTTTTATTAGACGTAGTTACATTGTCCCTATGGTAAAATGATCATGATAGTGTCAACCTAGAAGGGAAATTCCTATAGTCTCTTCTAGCTTAAACTATAAGTAAATATAAAGTAAAAATGACTTCATAACTTTATTATAGGAAAAATGTCTCCAGAAACTTCAGAAAATAAGCTGATAGGGGAAGAAGAAAAAAAAAAAAAAAAAAAAAGAGTATTTGTAACCATCTTTTAATACATTCTTATTAAGAGAAAGGACCACTGTCACATGGCAAATCAACTTTTGATGTCTTTCCTCAACTAGCATTTTATAACTGTGCAAAACTTCCCTAATCAGTATTGCAGATTGAAAAACTTTCAGAAATATCTGCCGTAAGGACTAAAGTAGTAATGGTTCTTCACAAAAAAATGACATTTTCAGTGTAGGACTCTTTACTAATGAACTCTGTCCCTAAAAGATCTAATGAGAAATTTATAATAAAGATATATCCATGTACCTACTGGTTACTCAGGTAATTGCTTGGCCCTTTTATTTTTCACATATTCTTTGTGATACTTTATTAAGTCATTGTTCCCTCAATGCATTCTATTATAATTCTTCTCATTTTTAATAACGTAATATTCCGGCTGCCCTGAAGGACTCGTATGAAAATTAAAATGTTTAAATAAAATGGGCACCCAATGTGTCTTTCTATTAGGGTAGTTAATATTTTATAAAATATTTTTATCTGTTAAGCTTTTAATACCTCAACTCCAAAAAATGACTTTTTAAATATTATAAGCAATAACATATACCCCTTGACAGAGTAGCAAAGAAGAAATTCAATCTTTGTTGCAGTTGCTATTCATAAACTATTTGAGCTTAACTCTCATACTTTATGATGTTAGCTGAACCCTTTTGACTGAATTACAGAACTACATTTGGTACAGGAATCATTTCTTGTCATATGTAAATACCTTTTGGAGTTAGCCTCTATTTTCCTTTTTCAGATACAGAGACCAATCCCGGAGACTTCAGCCATTCAAAACTTATATCAATTATACTTCCACACCAGCCTCCTACTGCCTATAGTACAGAGAAGCCTGTCACCAGGGACATGCATACTATTTCCTTTGAAGCCAAGGAGATCGCTGTGTGCATTCAAAGAAAGAAATACAGCTTCAAATGCTTAGAAATGACAAATTTATACAATTAGAATTCATTCTGTTTGCAAAAGTGTATATGTTGTGAATAAAACCATTGAGACTCCACAGTGGTGCTTTTAAAAATAGATTTCTGCTCAACAAAAATGAATTTAAGCAACCCAGGCTTGTAAACCCAGGCTTTATTACTATTCCCAGTAAAAATTTGCAAACATTTTGCCAGCCTCTAAACTTATCCTCAGGTCTGAAATGTGAGTAGTGGCTCTTCATATTCATCATTCTCACAGCTAAAAAGCTGGCTGACCTGATTAGACTTGCAAGTTAAACTTATTATCTTTGTACTTCTTTTTGTGATCCATATGAACTTATTGTTATCAAAAATTTTTAGAGACGTGTGTCACTAAACTTTAACCAATGACTTAATGTATAATGCATAAATGATTGTAGACTACAGCTCATTGTGTTTAGCTATGTTGTTTCTTCAGTAGTAATAGAAGTAACAAGCCATGCAACATCAATATTTATCCCTTTGTTTAGAGGATGCAACAAGACTTGAATATTTGGGGTAGGATGCATAAGGTGTGAAAATATTTTACCTTAACATTTTTATAGTTTGGTATTTTTTATTTTTAGAGAGCAGAAATGAATGCAATTTTGGAAGAGAATAAAATGTACTACAAGAAAAATAACATTGTGATTTGAGACAGGACTCTTTTTGTACCTGTTTGTTTTCTTCTCCTCTGTACTACAAAGTCCCTCTAAGTGTCCCTGGCTATGTCACTGAGGGCCAGGTTGGTGCTTTCAATCATTACTTAAAGAGAAATAAAAGAAAGCTCTCTTCTATTAAAAAAAAAAAAAAAAAACAAAACAAAAAACAAAAACAAAAAAAAAAAACCAAAAAAAACAATGGTCAAACTTTGTAACATATCCTACTGTTATTCATCTTAAATTTGAAAAATCTAGGTTCAGTTCTTTTTGTAGCCACAGGTTTAATTCTGTGTCATCTACTTTAAGTGTATCTACTCATTAGACATGCTAGAGACTATCTGGCTATTCTCCAGTCATCAAGTTGTAACCTTTCTGGTGAGAAAATAATTCAAAGAAGCACGAACAAAGCTTTTAACTAAGTGATTAGAGTACTCACCTTAAGGCAAGGAAACTGGGGTTCCTATTTCTGTTTCAGTAGTTCAAAGACTACTTGAGGTAAAAATGGAAATAGCCTTGAGATGAGAATGTTCCCCATGCAGTAGATGCCTCTTTCTTTCCTATGAAACAGAAAAAAACTCTGGATCCTACTTTCCTGAGAACTGGTTTCTGATTTGACTCCTAGTTACAAAGAGGGTGGTCAAGAGCATTACCATTTGTGGCAGCAGTGTTTTACAACAAGGAGGTTGAGTGCTGTGCCCTGTGGAGGATGGTCAATGCTACAGAGCACAGCTCAAAGCTCCAGGGATTTCCCTAGGATTTATCACAATTACACTTGATTCTGCTGTGTTGCTTAGATTCAGGAAACTTTAGTTACTTTAATGCAACACATATTCGTAGTAAAAGACTTGAACTCAAGGTGCTAAATAATATAGGGAGAATTGTCCCTTGCTAGAAATGAAAAAAATAAAAATCTGTGGCAATGTGAGATGGTAATGTAGGATACAGAAGACAGTAGTGCTGCAATCTCAGGGCAAGTCTGGGGAGATGTTGTAACACCATTAAAATAAAACAGTGATGTTAATACATCTCTGCAGGGAACGTGTAAGTGAAGTTCAACAAACATGGGATAAGGAGATACTATAAGAAATGAATTACTTAACGAGTGTACACATGAGTTGATAGTGATAAGACAAGAGAGAATAGTTTCAAACTAAGACAGGTGAGATTTAGGTTAGATATTAGGAGGAAGCTTTTTACACAAAGGGTGGTGATGCACTTGAACAGGTTGCCCAAGGAGGTTGTGGATGCCCCATCCCTGGAGGCATCCAAGGCCAGGCTGGATGTGGCTCTGGGCAGCCTGGTCTGCTGGTTGGCATCCCTGCACATTGAAGGAGGGTTGAAACTAGATGATCATTGTGGTCCTTTTCAACCCAGGCTATTCTGTGATTCTATGATTCTATGATTCCGTGATTCTATGATTCCGTGATTCTATGATTCTATGATTCCATGATTCTATGACTCTGTGATTCTATGATTCTATGACACATGCTCGTTTCATTTCACTTACAAACTCTTACATTATTTTGAATGTCATTAGATTCAAATGGTCAATAATACAAAATACGGATGAAATGCCGGGTGTGAATTGCCGTGCAGCTCTTGGGTTGTATTTGTCCTGTACAGGAGAACTGCTAATGATAAGAGACCTTTGTAGATTCTGAGTCCCAGGATAAACTTATAGTGATTGTTTTGCTCTGACCAACTTATACGGAGGTTTTCACCTGAGATAGTAATTGTTCTATTCAACCATCTTGACAGCAGCATGTGAACTTGGACTATGACTACAATCTTACATTGTCTGGACACGTGAAATAGTATGTTCCAAAATCAGAGACAGACAATTCCTTGTGTGCTAAAAGCACCTGAAGTGGGCTTTGACAGCCTCTCCCCACTTTCTTCCCCATTCCTTCCCTCCAATAGTATTAGCTTACAGTGCAAATTGTTGAGAACTGCAGAAATAAGTTGATAAAGGGAAAGACTCCACAAAGAACCAACTGTAGTAAATTAAACTGAAAATGGTGCAAGTCACATATGTTCATCACACCCTTAATTGTGCTCATAATTCTTAAATAATAATTTATTTAGCACATTGTTTCCTTTTTAATTTCCTTTTAAATATATCTGTTTTTTACCATTCAGAAATAGCTCATGGGTGATAACTGTTTCCTTTAGTCTATTGATTGGAGAAAATTTTTTTGAAAAGTATCCATGAACTGAAATCACTTCTTGATTTCATCTTAAATGCTTTATTATATGTACTTTTCCTCATGAGCAGAAGCTTGTCAAAAATTCCTCAGCTATGAAAATGTTTTGGGTGCATGTGACTCAAAATCATTTATGAAGTTATCAGTGCAAGAAAAATAATGGGAATTTTCATGGTTCCAAGATACTGTTACTTTAAGTTCATGAGACAAGACAGATGGGAGAGAGAGCACTCAAACAAATTCAAAGGAGGAATATAACACCATCTTTTCTTAGCATAAAATTATTAGAATTAACAATTAGAAAATAATTCACATAATAATACAATATTTGCAATATAAAATAAGTATTGTATTAAGTGCACCGCAAAATACTCTGAATGTATTGTACAGAACAGGCAACTCAATGGTTTACCATTTAGCCAAAGCAAAAAATAAAAAGAAACAGTCATTATCTAATCTTCTCCTTCCTGAACATCTCTGCATGCTGATAGTTCACATATATCATTCCACAATCTCCTGGAAATTTTATTCTAGCACTTAAGTATTCTCATGATATTATTTTTACTTACAATAACATTTTCTAATACTCTGATTCCAATCTCAGTCTTTGTTACATTTTAAATTCATCAGTTCTTTTATTTAATAGGGCACGGATATTTTTTTTTTTTTTTTTTTTGGTACTTGCAGCCTATTATATACCTAAATAAAAAAAATTATATACCTTTTTAAATTATTATTATTTTAATTTTATTTATTTGAGCTAAAGAGTCCTAATTCATTTAGTTTTGAGTTATCTCCAGTTTTCTTTTCTAAAACCCAATTGTTTTTAATATTCTACTGAGCTCTCTTCAAGTTTATATCTTTCACAAACTGCAGTACCTAAAATTGGAAAAGAGAAATCCAGCTGAGACTTTAACAGAGTAGGAGGGAGCAGGAGAACTGTTTACTGTCTCCTTGCCGATTCTATACTTTTCAATGTGGTGTCATATTTAATTAAGGTGTATACCTCTTTCCAAAGGTGTGGCACTGTTGATTCACTTTTATATTGTAACCCAACTACAACTTTTTCAATGAAACAGGTTATTTTATTAATCCCTATTTTTACCCTCGAAATTTTGGAATCTCTGAGAATCTTGTAAATCACTACAACTTGCTTCTTTGCCCTAGTGATTACATCCACCAGTTATTTCCTCCTGAAAATCGCTGTGTCACAAAATCTCTTGTTCACAGAGCAGTTCATCTATATAAACTGAAAGATCCTGAAAACAAGTCGAACTCCGTGGAGAGCATTTGGATAAGACATAAGTAGTAGATGTTTCCTTTACAGAGGAGCAATTTGCTTGCCATAGCTGATGTCCAGTACTTAGAATTCATTGAGTCTTCCCCTAGGTAAAATTCATTTGTGGAAATGGCATGAAAAATAGAGATTTCAACATAATTAGTGTGAAAGCTTTTAAAAAATGGGATATGTAGGGATACCTGGAAGTCAATCTAGTCTATCTGCTGTGTAAAATGAGATTAACATCAGTGTGTTTTTTTCTGACTGTGCCTTGTAAACCTTGAAAGACAGAGATTTCACTACTTCTCAGTATGTTTCAGTTTTAAGTTACTTGCATAATGCGAAAGCTTTTATTATAGTCCTGTTTGAATTTTCAAAGTCTCAACTTGCAGCAACTGCTTCTTGTTGTCTGTTGTTAAGTTGTTACAGAGATAGTACTGAGGTGCTTGAACAGGCTGCCCAGAGAGGCTGTGGATGCTCTGTCCCTGGAGGTGTTCAAAACCAGGTTGGATGGGGCCCTGGGCAACCTGGTCTAGTACCAGATCTGGAGGTTGGTGGCCCTGTCTGTGGCAGGGGGTTTGAAACTGATGTTCCTTGGGTTCCCTTCCAACCCAAGACATTCTATGGTTCTGTGATTCTATGATTCTATGATTCCATGAGTCTACCACTAAAGTGAAGAGTTTAACCCTGTCATCTTTGTAACTGCACTGTTAGAATGTCCCTTAGCCTTCTCTTTGCCAGACTGTATAGATGCAAGCTCCTCCATTTCTTATGGGCCACATGCTTTAAGTCCTAAACATCATTTGCTTTCTGATGGACCCTTTCTATTTTCCTCACACTCATATTGAGCTGTAGAGCACAAAATTGGATGTAGTGCTCCAATTGCAGCCTTGTCAGTGATATGTGGAGTGACTCACAAAGTACTGGACTAATTCCACAGATGTAGCTCAATATGCAATTTATTCTCAAATTCACTTCTGCTCATACTCAGCTTGAAACACCCAAACACTTTAAAGAAGATACTGCTCAGCCATACTTGTGAGGGTATTCCTCCTCACATGCAGAATTTAGCATTTCTTCTTGAACTTCACAAAGCTTCTGTTGGCACAGGATTCAGAATTCTCAAGGTCCCAATACTGAATCTGGATCATCTGGTGTGTTGAACACTTCCTCCACAAGTGTTCTGAAGGAGTGTTCTGTCTCATCATCCAAGAGAAGATACTGAACTACACCAACTCTGCAATCCAACCCTGGGGTACTTCATTCTATACCAGTCTTATGACCTCAAGCAGTTGAATATTTTGTTGAAACCCAGTGGTGGAGCCACTTTTCAGTCCAGTTAAAAAATGACTTATCCCACCACATATCCTCAACCTTCAAATGATAATGTGAAATACACTGCCAAATGCCTCACTGAAGTGAAAGTAACAGGAACTGTTATCCTTTATTTTCACAGTCAGTCATTCCTTCACAGAAGGCAATTATATTAGTCAGATATGATTTACCTTTGTAGATCTGTGCTGAATGTTCCTGATTGCTTTCTTGTCATGTTCGTACTCATAAAAGGATGCCAGCAGGATATACATACTCCATCTTACCAGGGATGGTGCTTACTTTGACCACTTGATAGTTCTTCAAATTGTCCTTCTTACCATTTTAGAATATATGCCTCATCTGTCATCATCATGATTTTTAAAAGTAACAGCTTTACATTTACATCAGCCAACCCTTCTACAGTGCTGGGTATCTCTTCAGGTTCTATATGCTGAATAATCCATGTTTTTCTAAGCAGTACTTGCCTGTTGCTACCTTACCATTTTTCTGTCTAAACCATACAGGTAAGGCTGAGACAAAATGAAAATTTTCCTATTCCTTCATTGCCAGGTTATTCTCATCCATCAACATTCATTTATTCAGTTGCTGAGTTCTTTTTTCTCCACTTTACACCAAAAGAGATGGTTAGGTAATCAAGAACATTGAATGCTGCAGTATTACTTAGTAATTATTATTACTAATGTGTAATGAAATGTGTCATTTCATTACCAACAGTGGTCTCACTGTCCCCTAAAAAATATTTTTCTGTGGGTGAGACTTGTCCAGAAATAAAGAAGGGGGTTAGTATTTCCAACTAAGTGACTATGTTTAGTGGATGCTTTTAATACTTCTCTCTCTGATATTCCTTCTGCCAGTAGGATATTCATTAACCACAAAGGAGATTTTGGCTCCTTACCTAGCCAAGAAAGTTTGTTATCTGTTTATCATCTTGGTCCAACTCCTTTAGACAATACAGTCAGATGATGTGTAGCATCCTCAGTTGGTTTCAGGCCTAGAACATGTATAGTTCTTTGTACCGCACTAAGAACTATATTAGGCCAAATGAGGCTCTAGCAAAGCTTTTTTTTTTTTTTTTTTCTGAGAATGCAAACATAAGTTCTCCCCCCATGCTCCAGTGTTTAGATCTGTTCAAATTTCTTCAAATTTTACAAAGATGCTGGAAAAAACACCCTCATTTCAAACATGAGGTTTGAGCTTCAAAGCATGGTTCAACTTTATAAAATGAGGTTGTGGATATTTTTATGTTAATTTCTTCCTAATTCAATTCCCTAGAATGGTTCAGTTGTTTGATTGATTGTTGCCCACCAAAGAAACAGCCTCAGGCAGGCATCTGTCATAAGAAAAAAAGTCATCCAAAATCATTAATATTTTGCAGAATTATATGCTATGAATATAAGGACTTGAAAAATGAAGCATCAGGGAGCCACACTACTGCATTATGCTACTACATTCCTTCACCAATAAATTATTGGTAATGACTATATATTTGATAAGCTTCTTGAACTACATAGATATCTATTCATAAATGGGTGCACAGATTTGGTTCCAAAGTGCTTTGGATTTCTGTAATCCTTTGTTACAATGCCTAGACACAAAAGATTTGTAATAAAAGTGAAATGGCACTCTGTATTCAGGATGCCCATGCTTTTTTGTTTTGATGTCTCAGCTTTCATTTTGTTTTTGTTGTTTCTTTCATCTTTAATTTTATTGAGAGATTCACATTAGATGCATTATTAATCCCTGTAATGCTACCTTTCCTTTTTCTGCACAGTATGAGAAATTTCTTGCTTCAATAGAAATAATAAAGTGTGAGATTATTTTCGACATTAAATATGTGAATAAACAAATAAACAATGTGATTTTTCTGAGATCTCTATGCATTGTAATTTTCTTCCAAAGTTTTCACTGACGCATTAGGACTGAGAGGAATGAACAATCACCAAAAGCTTTTAAGCAACGATTTTGGTCATGTACTTTATAACCTGAGAATTCTCAGCATGCAGTACATTATAACACATATTGCACTGGAAAATACGCAGAAATGTGAAGTATAGTAACTGGACCTTTGTAGGAGTTTGACATACATTAAATGAAACATAATTCCAACATGTTGATGAACTTCAGAAGAGGCAATTAAATGTCTCACTGATGATGGTTAATGGGACCAATTAGAGATTTGAAATGTGAAGGGTACAGTTATGATGCCTACAACTGAGAGGGACGCAGGAGGAAGGGCAACAACAGATTCTGAATGCTTACTGGAAAAACTACTAGCTTGAGATTTGAAGTTTTTTAGTTGTTGAGTGAAGGGGAAGCTGATTACAAATACTGCTTCACTTTGAATTAAATTGTGCATCATATTTTCTTGGTAATTTTATTTATTCTGTAGACCTTATCTCAGCTGCACTATGCACAACCAAGTCAAAGAAAAAGATTCAGGCTGTAGTAGAGAAATTTCACCTGTAATATTTCTACACAGCTAGTATATGGGAACTCACAGGGCTTTGACAGTGTTGATCATCGTTAGCAAAATTACCTGATGAATGTGAGGCATCCATTCAAACCTGTGAGTGATAGCAATAATCCACCTACAAAGAAAATTAAAACTGAAGGAGTACTTGGGGATCTATCCATCAGACAAGGTGGTGTGTTTCTATGTAAGGTAATGCAGTGCTTTTGCAGCTGAAACATTTTCTTCTATTAAAAATAATGACTAATCTTTCTTGAAATAGTAAATTGTAGTGTTGTTTGTTTGTTTGTTTGGTTGGTTGGTTGGTTGGTTTAAGCAGTGCTGGGACATGAAGTAATTGGAGTAAGTGTTCAATATGTATGTGTACAAATATTTGATTTTTTTTTTTTTCCAGAAGTAGCGCAAAAGTGAATATGTATGTACTAGAGAAGTAATTCTCCCACAGTTTGAACAGAAACTATCTAACTTGTTATGAACTCATTGTATGAAACAGTAGTAAATAAATATAAAATGACTCTGTTTTTCTTTGGAAAGATATAGGTTACATTACAAGACAATCAAGATCAGTGATATGGATTTTGGTGAAGCTACTTCTGACATGAGCCATTTTACCTAAGGTGAAATTATTTTCTGTTAAGGCTTTATTTGTACTTACTCTCATTTTAATTCTCAGTGAACAATACTACACAACCAAAAAACAAATGTAATTGGGTATAATTCATGATTCATGGAACAGCACCTGCTGTTTCACATTTGGGGCTGAAAAGTACTAGGAGGTGTGTTAATATAACGTGAGGCACATCCTGAAATGGAGTTAATGACTGGCTCCATTGTTTTCAATGGGTGTGTGTGCCTTCAGATTCACTTATGTGTATTCAGACTGAAATTCAGCAAAGATTTATCAGAGTTTTAATAAGAAACATAAGCACAAGGCAGCTGGAGCTAATGCTTACTGCTGTTCTTGGTTTTGCTGTTGTGGCTGGTGTTTCACATGCAATAAACAAGCACTATTAGAAATATCCTCTTCTTGAAAATTTTGTAGAATTTAATCCATAAATACTTTTCTAAATACCTCTACTTTACTAATCATAACAGAGTATATGCACTGCAAAAGTCATAAAACAGATGAGGCAGTGAAAATGTTTAGGAAATGTTAGAACTAATAGTGATAATGACTCCAATAGAACAGTTGGAGCACAGCACACAAAGACACAGTAAGAACTTGCAGCAAGCTCCCTGCACTCTGTGCAGAATCAGCGGTAATCCAGGACTGAATAACTGGTATTACAGGCTGTACAGGAGCTGGTATTAGCTTCTGGGATCGGTTTGTGCTAGCAGAGCCAAAAATAACATAAAAGTTCATTTGATGTTTAGAGTACTTCCTCTCTCCCAGCATTCACTCTCTTTTCTGTCTCTTTAAAACAAAAAGCTTCAGCATACTGTATTGTTATCACCTTCTTTTGCCTTTGGCTTCAGTTTGCGAAACAAAGAAGGTTCATTTCTTCTATTTCATTTGCAGGTGCAATACTCAGCAGATCCATGGTGTTACTTCACATCAGAGCCGAGTATGTCACCCAGAGCTGCAGAGCTCTGCTGACTCACCTGGCTGTGAGGTGTGAGGTGCTTTTGCAGAAAGGCGTGCTTAATATGCTGACTGCTTTTGGCAAGCAACCCGGGAACATAAACAAAGTTAAGGTTCTGAGTGTGAGAGAACTGAAGAATAAAGAAAACTTCAAATGGAATAAACACTTTGCTAGGTGCTAGAGAAGAAAATCAAGTTTATGCAGTATGTAATTTTTAATTCATATTGTGTCATTCTGGATGTATATTTTGTATGCATGAGCGTGCATGTTCATGTTCACATGCTAGGAGCCCAGTGAGTTTACTACCAACGCAGGCCACATTTTAGCTTGGAATACCTCCAGAAGAAGAATTTACAAGCTGTAAAGAATTTATTGATAATAGTAACATTAATAAAATTAGCAGCAAGATCTGCTATGTTACATTATTGACAATGACTGAGGAACCTAGATAGAGTAAATCATAAATAAATTAATCACAACAAACTAAATTAAAAACACAGAAAAACTAAAGAAGTGTCTACATTGAATTAAATGTGTCTCTAGCCCAGGCCTGCTACCTTCCAAAATCTTCTTACCAAGTATCTATGTTCACTTTAAACTCGAAGAGGTCTTTGCATCCTGAGAAGTCCTTGTTTCCCCATGTAGAAGTTAATCCTATGTTTGATAACATATAATTAACTAATGACTGACCCAATAAATCCTTCAAGGGTTTATTAGTCCTGGTACTGTCATAGATAACCGACAATCTGACAAATAATGCTTTAGGAATTAGTGCACAACACTGTATTTCTTAGGAAGATAATACTCAGTTTTAGAGATCCCATTTTCCTACCAACTGATGATTCTCTTTTAGCTTAGTAACAGTTCAAATCTGGGATCAAACACTGCATCCTTGCTAATGTATTGAAGTCATTGTGTTATTGTGGGGAGTATTGTAACTTCTCTAAAGTAGTCACTGCCCATGCCTATATATTTATGTATATTGTCTCTTTGGCATTTTTCATCCATATCATATTAAAAAAAATGCTTTGTGGAACTAAGCTTATCAATTACAGTGTTTAATATAATAGTGATTCAAGGAAATTGAGAGATTCTCACAAGGGAGAAAATGTAAATATTCAGAAGAGAACCGACAATAAACAAAAGATCAGTGAAGTTGAGGATTGTGGGGAAATGCAAATGTTAGTAATAATACAAAACAAAGGGAAACAAGAAAGCATGAGCAGACAAGCAAAACCTAACTGCAGGATACTCCATTTTCCAGACCGCAGTGTTAGCATTTTGTATTTTCTTGTCTTTCAATAGTCAGTAAGAAGTGACCATATTTAATGCCAGTTTCTGTTCTAATTGTTTAAAATGTATGAAACTACAACATTTCATTTTTAGTTAATTCTCAAAAAGCAAATCTCAGTATGATATTGTGGCTTAGAAAAGACACCAAATTAAGGTAAAATGAGTATCATTCAAGTTAAAATTTTTAGCATGTACTCATTTGTAAAGAGAAAAAGGGGGAAAATTTTGGTGTTTGAAAGAGAAACAGAATGAACTAGAACAACAACAACAACAAATTACCCAGTTTTATTACAAAACCTTTGTCCCTTTTCACCTTAAAAACATTCATAACACTGAAACTTTCATTGGCTTTGGCTGTGAGTTAGTGTAAGAGCACATTTGTATTTGTGAGATAGGAAAAACTTAGCATCTCAGTCTACCTCATTAAGCTGACAGGCTAGAGCTTGTACTGTGCTCAAAAGGCAAGTGGAATAGCAGTTTTAAACTAAAGGAGTGAAGATTTAGATTAGATGTGAGGGTGAAGTTTTTTTTACTGAGAGTGTGGTGAGATACTGGAACAGGCTGCCCAGAGAGATTGTGGATGTCTAGTCCTTGGAGATGCTTAAGGCCAGGTTGGACGGGGCCCTCAGCAGTCTGATCTAATACTTAATCTAGTGGTTGACAGCCCTGCTTGTGTCTTAGAACTTGCTGATCCTTGAGTTTCCTTTCAACCCAAGCCATTCTGATTCAATGATTCTATGATTCTAACCAGTGCACTGGAGACTATGAAGGCTATAGCTGTCTTGAAAAAGAGGACTGAAAAATATAAGATAAGAGACATGATGTTCAAGACATTCCTCAGTCAGCTTTCTAACTGGTCACTTTATCAGGAAGCAGTGTAGCACGTCATAGAGTAATTTACAGAAATGCCTCAAACATGTTGTGGGAGGCCACAATCCAGCACATTATCCCATGTGTCAACCAGATGTCTGATAAGTAAAAGATAATGGTAGCTCCCTGCTGCACCAGTAACAACATGGCTTGCACAGATTACAGGAGCTAAGTGCGCCCTTCTGATGTTGTGAGGAGGATGATGGAGGCAGGAATAAAGGAAGGATTGTCAAGGATTGTCATCAGATACAATGAGTATACATTCAGCTTATAGCTATGAATAGGTCATTTATCGTTGTTTTTATTTTTGGTAGCTGGACCAAAAATTCAGGCAGAAAAATAGTCCAATGTGAACTTGTCAAGACCTTTTTGCTGTTGATTAACTGTCAGACTCAAAGGGATTCTAAAATGAAAACAACAACAACAAAACTAGTATAAAAAGCATTTTAACAAGATTTTTTTTTCTTAAGGGGCAACACTGGAAAAGGGAAAACATAGCCCCATTTTCAGGAAGGGAAAAAATGATGATCCAGGGAACTACCAGTCAATCTCGTCTCTGTGCCTGGCAAAGTCATGGAGCAGATTCTCCTGAAGGTCCTACAGAGGCATATGGAAAATAAAGATGAGGTGACTGGTGGTAACCAACATGGGTTCCAAGGGCAAGTCATGCTTCACTTGCCTTTTGGTGGCCTTTTATGATGGAGTTACAGCATCAGTAGAGAAAGGAAAAGCAACTGACATCATCTTGTACAAAGCATTTGACACTGTCCCACATGACATTCTGGTGTCCATATTGGAGAAAAATGAATATGATGCACAGGCTACTTGCTGGATAAGGAATTGTCTGGGTAGCACACTCAGAGAGTTGTGGTCAACAGCTCAATGTCCAACTGAGCTCCAAAAGTGGCATTCCTCACAGATCAATGCAGGGACTGGTGTTATTTAACATCTTACTAGGTGACATGGACAGTGGGATGAAGTACACCCTTGGCAAAGTTTGCTGATGACACCAAGCTGAATAGTGCAGTTGACATGCTAAAAGGAAGAGATGCTAGCCAAATGGACCTGCACAGGCTTGAGAGGTGGGTCCATGCCAACCTCATGAAGTTCAACAAGGTCAAGTGCAAGGTCTTACATCTGGACCCAAGCACAGATACAGGTTGAGTGGAGAATGGCTTGACAGCAGCCCTGAGAAGAATTTGGGAGTATCGGTTGATGAGAGGTTCAACATGAGCCAGCAATGTGCAGTTGCAGCCCAGAAGACTAACCATATCTGGAGCTGCATCAAGAGAAATGTGACCAGCAGGTTGAGGGAAGTGATTCTGCTTCTCTGCTCTCATGAGATGTCATCTGGAGTAACATGTCTAGTCCTGGGGCCCCCAATAAAAGAAGGTCATTGAACTATTGGAATCAGTCCAGAGGAGGGCCACAAAGGTGGTCAGAGAGCTGGAGCACCTACCCTACAACGATAGACTGAAAGTTGGGACTCTTCAGCCTGGAAAAGAGACAACTTCAGAGGGAGCTTATAATGGCCTTCTATTACCTGAAGGGAGCCTACAGGAGAGCTGGAGAGGGACTTTTTAGAAGAACATGTTGTGACAAGATGAGGGGAAATGGTTGTAAACTGTAAGAGGGTAGATTTAAAGTAGATATTAGGAAGAAAATCTTTACTGTGAGGGTGGTGAGGAACTTGAACATATTGCCCAGAGGAGTTGTGTATGTCTCCCCCGGAAGCATTCAAGGCGACGATGGATGAGGTTTTGAGCAACCTGGTCTAGAGGGAGGTGTCCCTGCCTATAGCAGGAGGATTGGAACTAGATGATCTTCAAGGTCCTTTCCAATGCACACCATTCTATGATTATGATTCTGTGATTTAATTTTGAAGTTCAAAATTTCTCTGGCGAAATTATTTGCTGTAATTTCTCTAAATACTTATCTTTTTTTCCTAAAGATTACACTTTCTGACAGATTTTGTAAGACTTAAATCATGCATTTGGACTTAAGGAAGATTATGACATACCACTGAAGCCTAGCACACTTACATGGCCTGTAGGCACTCAAAGTAAAAGATATAATATAGAAACTATTACCAAAGTTAATTTGATTCTGGTACATTAAAAAAAAGGCTGTTGTACAGATTTCAAATATTGTTCCACTTCTTGCCCTTTGCAGTGTGTGGCCACTGAACCCTCTCCTACACGGATGCAGAAGAGTGGCTGCTTACTGTTTCACTTCTGCAGTGTCTTGAAGCAGGGAATGGATTTGAGCTTGGCTTTACAAGGACTAAAATTTGTTCCTTGAGGAGATTTATGAAAGTGGTTTATTAATCCTTGCATTTAGTCTGAACAGGCCAACACAACCAGGCTATCCTACGATCAAATTTTTATTTTGTGTTTTTGTGCATGTTTCAAGTGAGGATACATTCCCGTGTCCTGGGCAGATCTGTAACATGTATTAACGCTTATTAGAATTTTGAATAATGTGACTATAATATTATTTTTATAAATAGAAAAAAGTGGGTTTCGATAGATTGGGAGAAAACATATGTAAAATATTTTGCTCATAATAACAGAAGATTTGTAAGATTGTTTTCTTTCCAGCATGTACAACTGTTCCTGTCCCAGAGAAAGTACCAAGTTGTATAACACATGATTTTGTCACAAGTGGCAAGCCCAGGAGGAAAAAATGAATTCTTTTTCTTTTCCATTCTATTCAATATCCTAAAATTCTCCTAGTTCCATTTAGATTAATTTACTTATTGTAAAGTTCTCCCCTTCTCAGTCTTTGATACCTCATGTTAAGCAGAATATATCTGCAAAAGTTGACAGTAGTGGTTAATTAATTCTTGCAGACAGAAGAACGTACATGGCAGTTAAAGATAATTCAGCACTCAAATATGAACAAAAGAAATGTTAATGTCTATCAATAACTCAAGTCAAAGATACGAAAAAGAAAAAACAATTAAATAATGAAGTCATTTTCTAGAAGTTTCTTTTAATAGAGTATAAAATTTGTAACAGCATAGCCAGACAGGGAATGTCAACTTCCCATTTTAAAACTTTCTTTCATAGTTTATACTTTGTTGTGAAAATTCACTGCAACTGGATCCTTGTTCCTGAGAAGCTTAACTGGAAAGAAATATTGCTTATTAATTTTCAGAAAATAAAACAATACAACAACGCACACTGCTGGTCTCAGGGTTTATTTAGTTTTACACAGCCACAGAGGCTTGAATAATATTGAATTTCTGAGATTTGTATGACTGTTGTAGATATAAGGAGAAACCCAGATAGTTTATTTTTCCCATTTTCTTTCAGTGATAATGCATTTATTGATGCATTTTTGGTGGTCATCATTTTCAGTTTTAACAAACATGTAAATCAAACAGGAGAGTTGGACAGCTCAAAGCCAAGTGTAATAGCCATGCTGCTCTGTTGAACACAAGTAGTCATAACTGTGCAATCTCTATCTGAAATAGTGCTAGTTGGCTAAAAACTTCTGTTACACTGTTTTTCCAGAATAAGTCTTAGAGTTCTGAAATATTTTATATTTTACAATGTCATCAAAAAAAATTAAGGAAACATCCCTGAAAAAACACACAAGGACTAGATAACAAAGAAAGTAGACAGCAAGTTCAGATAAGTCCGGTTTGCTGGAGAAGAATCTAATTAGCACTTAATGTTATTTTTTTACAGAAATGTACCTACAGTTCAGTTTGTAGACTTGTCATCATGGTGGAATCTATGGAGAGAAATAGGCACTGAAAAAAAAGTTTCTCAGTTACGCTTCATAAATCCATGGACCTGTTGGAGCATGTCCAGAGGAGGGCCACAAAAATGGTCCAAGGGATGGAACACCTCTCCTATGAGGACAGTCTGAAAGAGCTGGGGGTGTTCAGTCTGGGGAAGACTAAGAGCTCCATGTCCTTCCTGTACTAGGGTACCCAGGCCTGGACACAGTACTCCAGATGGGGCCTCACAAGAGCTAAGTAGAGGGGGACAATCAACTCCCTTTCCCTGCTGGTCACCCCTTTTTTAATGCATTCCAGAACACAGTTGGCCTTCCAGGCTGCAAGTGCACTCTGCTGGCCCATGTTCAGCTTCTCGTCCACCAGGACCCCCAAGTCCTTTTCCGCAGGGCTGCTCTCCAGAAGATCTTCCTCCAGTCTGTATAAAAACCTGGGATTGCCACAATCCAAGTGGTACCCTGCGTTTGGCCTTATTGAACCTCATTAGGTTTTCATGGGCTCACTTCTCCAGCCCGTCTAGGTCCCTGTGGATGGCTTCCCTTCCTTCCAACGTATCGACTGTACCACTCAGCTTGGTGTCATACACAAACTTGCTGGGGTTGCACTCAATGCCATCGTCTATGTCAGTGATGAAGATGTTGAAGAGCATGGGTCCCAAGACCAATCCTTGGGGGACACCAAACTTGTGACTGGCCTGCACCCTGGCACAGAACCATTGATCACAACCCTTTGTCTGTGTCCAGCCAGCCAATTCCTAATCCACTGAACAATCCATCCTTCAAATCCACACCTCTGCAATTTAGAGAGAAGGATGTAGTGAGGGACCATACCAAAGACTCTGCAGAAGTCTGGGTAGATTACATCAATTGCCTTTCCCCCGTCCCCAAAGCCGTCACTTTATCACAAAAGGCCACCAGATTTGTGGTTGCTTAGTCTGAACAAAAAGAGGCTGAGGGGAGACCTTATTTCTCTCTACAGATACCTAAAAAGAGGTTGCACCAAAATGAATGTTGTTTTCTTTTCTCAGGTGACAAATGATGGGACATAAATAAATGGTCTCAAGTTACACTAGACAAGGTTCAGATTGGACTTTAGGAAGAATTTCTTCATGGAGAAGGTGATTCCAAGCATTGGAATGGGCTGCCCAGGGGGTAGTGGAGTGCTTTTCCATGGAGGAATTTGAGATGTAGACTTAACACTAAGGGACATGATTTAGTGATAGGATTTGACATTTGGACTTGATGATTTTGAAAGTCTTTTCCAACCTAAGTAATTCTATGATTTTATGATTCTATACTAAGGTAGATTCCAAGCTTTGTGGAGGCTTACTGAATGTTATAAAAATTAACCCAAATCAGGAACTATGGATAGTCATTGTGTATTTTAAATTAGTTATATTTCTTATCCTTAAATCAGTAGTTTTTGGGGAAGTATAATGAAAAGTGTGCAATTTTGTATTACTTCAGTGAGACATACTCCTCATTTTAAAATTTTCTTAACCCTCCTTTTCACAACCTGGAGAATTTAATCTGCACCACCAATCCAACTCCAGAAGCAGCTCCTTCTCAGCTCTCAGTGTGAAGGACATGAATAGAATGTTCATAGCTCAGCAGTTTCTGACTGCAGTAGGCCTGAGGAGATAGGTAGCAAGGAGACTTAGAGCCTCTTCTAAGCTAATCTATGTAAGCATGCATGGGTTTAGTTCTTCCAGTTTATGATGTTCAAGGTGTCTGCACAATGACTCTTCTTTGAAATTCATGAAGTACTTTTTTGGTCAGTGACTTGGACATGGTGATCTATAGGACTTTTGTGTCTCCTAGTGTAATTTATGCTGCAAAGTGAAGAATTATGTACAAGCTTCCGAGTGTTTTTTCCATGTTATGTTTTTCCTTCCTCTCTATCTCTCACACCCCAAGAAAAGAATCTCTGGGATTTCCTTTGATGAGTCTGAATAATTATTAGCTTTCTAAATTTGATCTTTTACAATGATTAGCAAAGTCTTATTTGCTTACTGGGTTTCCATTTCTTGCTTGGGTGTGCCTTGTGCTCTCATGTTTTCCCAGACAGTCATGCAACATTGCAAAAGCAGATTAGTGATGGACAAGGGCATGGTTACTCTATGTTAAGCAACATCTAACTGTATGTTATTTGTCAAGATTCCTGTTAAGACATGTAGCTCAGCTTTCATTTTGAAAGGATATGAACACATTCGGTAGCAAATGTGAAGGTTACTGTCAATCAAAATTTTAAATGAGAAACTGCATTATTCAAAAACTCACTTCAATCAATACGTTTGATTTTTGTTGTTTTCACTGAAATTGAATGGAGTCCAAATTCTCTACAAAATTTATTTTACTGTATTTCTAGTCATTTTAATTAATGAAATAAAATTACAAATGAAAATTTGCTGTACACCTAAGTGATCTGAGACATTTTTACAGTCTCCAAAATGATTGTCCTCCCAGTTCAGTTAGTTTTAGATCTTATTTTGAGAACAGACTGGGGATTTAGAAAAAAATAAATAAATCTAGGATTTTATCCTGCCAAATGAATTTCAAAGCAAGCTCACTTAAATCAGAGATATCTCCTGAGATTATGGAGAACTGAAGATATATTGAGTATTAGATGAACAATAGCATTAATGAGACAAGTAAGTTACTGGTATAACTACCTTTCTTGTATGAAGACCAAGAAATTGGCATTTAAAGTTTACCTTACTCTGACATCTTAACCAAAGTCTTTAAATCAACTTTTTAATTTTATGACTTTTCATTGGCATTTGTTTTGATAGATTATATTTTAGAAGGAAACCTTCTAAGATTTCTTATGTTCCCCAAAATCTGGAAACTTCTCTTGACTGTTGAAAGATAATGATAGGTCAGAATGATAGGCTGCAGCAATTACAGATGCCTAAGTAACTGTAGGAAATACATTGGTATAGACAAGCTTTCTGCAGTGCAAGCCCCAACAGGATTGTGATTCTGACTCAGAGGAAAGGTAAAACTCATTGCAAAGTCTGGAATAGTGTAGAGACAGTGTATGTTAGCAGGCAAAGAGATGTGAAACCCTGGAAACTCCTTGGTCTGTGGAAGTCCTTGGAAGGACCTGTCAGGTCCCCACAAACTCCTTAGCAGGAGCAACAGGGAAGAGTAAATTATGCTATTGTATCACTTGTAAATATAGTGTCTAAAGTGTAAAATCTGAGTGATAAAGAAGAGCGTGGAGCTGTCAGAGTGAGTCCACAGGAGAGACAAGAAGATGATCATAGAGCTGGAGCACCTGCCCTACAAAGATAGGCTGAGAGAGTTGGGACTCTTCAGCCTGGAAAAGAGAAGGCTCCAGAGGGACCTCATAGCTACCTTCCAGTACCTGAAGGAAGCCTACAGAAAAGTGGGGAGGAACTTTCTTAAAGGGCATGTAGCAACAGAAAAGGGGAAATAGCTTCAAACTGAAAGAGGGTAGATTTAGACTAGATAGACTATATTCCATTCAGAGGGACCTCAACAGACTTGAAAGGTGGGCCCACGTGAACATAATGAGGTTCAACACAGCAAAGTGCAAGATTTTGCACTTGAGCTGGAGGAATCCCAGGCATTTATACAGACTGGATGGAGAGGTCCTTGAGAGCAGCCCTGCAGAGGAGAACCTGGGGGTCCTGATAGATGAAAAACTTAACATGAGCCAGCGGAGTATTCTTGCAGCTCTGAAAAACAAATGGTATCCTGGTCTTCATCAGAACAAGGGTGGCCAGCAGGGACAGGGAGGTGATTGCCCCCCTCTACTCTGCTCTTGTGAGGCCCCATCTGGAGTACTGCGTCCGGATCTGGGGCCCCCAGCACAAGAAAGACAGAAGCTGTTGGAGAGGGTCCAGAGGAGGGCCACAAAGATGATCAAAAGTTTGGAGTACCTCCCCTACGAAGACAGGCTGAGGGAGCTGGGCTTGTTCAGACTGGAGAAAAGAAGGCTTTGGGGTGATCTCATTGCAGCCTTTCAGTATCTAAAGGGAGTCTATAAACAGGAGGGGAGTCAAGTCTTTGAAAGGGTAGATAACAGCAGAACAAGTGGAAATGGTGTTAAGTTGAGGGAGGTAAGATTTAGGTTGGATGTCAGGGGAAGTTCTTTACAGAGAGAGTGGTGAGGTGCTGGAACAGGATGCCCCATCCCTGAAGGTGTTCAAGGCCAGATTGGATGGGGCTGTGAGCAACCTGGTCTAGAGGGAGGTGTGCCTGCCCATAACAGGGGGGTTGGTCATTTCTTTTTATTCATAATTTACATGGAACGATGCACTGTTATTGTCACATTATCATGTCAGCAAAGTCATGTGCTTTAATCAAGACTCAGGCTACAAAGTACCATAGAGAACAAAACAAAGAATCTAATTTCTTCCCGAGATGAGCTACAGACCTTGCAGAAGCTATGTGCCTTTTCATCCATGTGTGTATGTCTTCTATGCCTGCTTACTCAATAATTCACATAGTTCAATAACTTTGACTTAAATCTGAGATGTAATGTTCAGGAATATACTATCTAAGCATAGAGAAAGCAATGTAGTTTAGGAATAATGCATACAGAATGGGCATGATGTGCTTCTTGAGCACATCTGACACTGAAATGCCCCTGCAGTCTGCTCTGTGCATCATGCAAGACCTTTGTGGCACCATCTCTGCTGTCTTCTAAAGCAGACATAATAAGTGTCTAATCCTTTCACTTCAGTGTCTACTGTGAGCTTTCAGCCTGTTCCAGGTTGTGATTTTGTTTAAGCTGCAGAGACAAGAATTTGAGTTACAAATGGTACTATTTAAAATGAATAAATAAAACACATGACATTACACTAGGTTTATAAAGTGATAAGTGGTCAATCCAGGAATTATGACAATGAATGTTGGATTGTGGAATAATAAATCACATTATTTGGTGTCATAAAGAAGCATTTTACAGTGTATAATGTAGATGTTGTTTTTTTAATAGCTTCCACACTTTATATTTTTATATTAAAAAATCTGTATAATTTCTAAAGAGGTAAATAGTTCAGACAAAGCAAAAGCATAGCAAGTGTACACTTTTATACCTCAGAGTGCAAAACTGAAAATGCTTTGGAAATTAGGAGGTCTCAGAAGCCCTTCCATTTGTCCTTGAATTTGGGCAGATAACTCAGTCCCATGACTGTATGGTTAGGCAATTACTCCATCAAATCCAGGTTTCTGTCAGATGAGTTGCATAGCTAAAATGCCAAGACAAGCACAGTTCACACTATCCTCCGGGTCTGTAGCAGTATAGCTAACTCAAACCATTGGAATTCAAATGCAGTGATTCATAGACAAATGAATTTCAAATAGTTATTTAAGAAAACGAAGAAATCTAAATCTATAGCATTGAAATATTTCTGCAGCTATGAAAATGTACCATCATGATACTTTTTTTTTTTTTTTTTTTTTTTTTTGGGTTAGTATAAACACCATTTTAGTTTGACACCCCATGAAAACATTTTATTATGCTTCAAATTAGGACCAGGAAATTACACGCTTAGATGTTCTGAAAAGCCACTGAAAACCTTTGGACTGATAATCTTTTCATCACAAAATATGGACAGTAAGAAGCTGATCTTCTAATTAAATTCTACTATCTAATTCATGATATATCATTAAAAATTTAAAATCCACTCTTTTACCAAGTACTTTTTCTTGTATTAATTATCTAATCACAACAGACTTGACTGATTAATAGTCCTTGTAAAATGTGCTTTCAGCATGTTGGAAAGGTCCATATGGTTAGAAAATTTGCCCTTATTATGGGAATTACTGCAAGAAGGCCTAGTCCCACGAAATATTACCAGGGTGCTTAAAAAAGGGTGTGTAGAGTTTTGGTGGAGGGTGACAAGAAAATCGTGAGGGAACAGAGAAGGGTTTTTCATTCTATTTGCATCTGTAAAATCTCTCAGACTCCATGTACAGTACATAGCACAGAATAAGCATTTTGAATGAATGCTCTGTCAGAATTCTCATTTATAAACTAGATGTGCCAGAAGTTACTATATGTATTTTAATTATCGTAATGATCTGATGGCATGCTCTGCAAAATGTCTACAGGTAAAAATATGTTGTGAGTTTAATTTATTATTTAATCTTAATTCAATTGAATGACTTGACGGCAATATTGATGAATATTGAGAAGTTCTTTGTTAAACTCCAGTTCACGGGAGAACATATTTGGTAATCATTGACAAACAAACAAAAAAATTCAAACAGTTTAATAGTACTAATATTCCTGAGCATGAGGTTTTTATACTCCCTGCTTCCTGCACACACATTCTAATAGTTTTTGAGCATTTGATAAGATGTATTAGCATGTGTCTCCATAGCTACCTAGGCAAAAACGGATGGGTTACATACACATAAAACGTTACATGTATTTCATTCGTATATATAACATATGTAATTTGACAGTGATACATCTGTATCACGTATTAGGATTCATGCAGTTGTGTTTCCATAAATTAGATTTATGTGGCCCAATTATAGCCTGTTTCCTACAAAACAGTGATGGAGCAAAAAGATTTCAAGCAGTATGAAGAATTCAAGCTTCATGATTTTTAAGAAGCAGAATTCAGAACATAAGCCTTTCTCTTTGAACTAGTGCAAAATTTAATCAAGTGATCTTCATGAAGAGTCCCAAAGACGTAGTTAACAGTGAATAAAGCAAAATAGTAAGTATCTGTAAATATCACCTTAGTATTAGACAAATCCTTCTAACTCAAGTATACCATGACAAGTGTATGTATAGTACCCATGAGATTAGTTTGAAAATTATGAAAACAATGACAAAAGCTCATCTTCTCCTCACGCAGGCTAGTAACCCACGCTTTTCCTTTCATCAGCTTACAAGCTTTCATTTGCCAACATGAGAGATAGAAACTTACATTTATGAGTAAAAGTCAATTTGATTCCAGTATCTGTGACTTGATATAAAACACTATTCATTGTGAAAATTCACAGTAAAATCACTGGAGCTGGAAATTGTGTAACAGCACTTACAGATAATGCCAAATTCTGTAGCAGAAGTGAATTATATTAGCAGTGTAACTTTAGTCCTTATTCTCAGAAAGAACTTTCACAGAATCATAGAATCATAGAGGTTGGAAGTAAACTCTGTGGATCATCTAGTCCAACCCCCTGCTAAAACAGGCTTTCTACCATAGGTTGCACAGGAAAGCATCCAGGTGAGTCTTGGATGTCTCCAGAGAAGAATACTCCACAATCTCTCTGGGCAGCCTGTTCCAGTGCTCTGTCACCCTCACAGTAAGGTCTTCGTCATCTTTGTATGGAACTTCATGTGTTCCCATTTGTGCCCATTGCCCCTTGTTTTGTTGCTGGTCTTAAGAGCCCAGCTACATTCATTTGACTCCCACACTTTTTGTATAAACAGCAATAAGATCCCATTTCAGTCTTCTCCAGGCTGAACAGTCTCAGGTCTCTCAGCCTTTCCTCATAAGGGAGATGCTTCAGGCCTCTAATCATCTTTGCGGCCCTCCTGTAGGCTCCTTCTGGAAGATCTCTGTCTTTTCTGAATGGGGGAGCCCAGAACTGGACACAGTATTCCAGAGGGGGCCTCGCCAGGGCAGAGTTGAGTGGGAGGATCCCCTCCCTCAGTCTGCGGGACACACTTTTTAATGCTCCCCAGGTTACTATTGGCCTTGGCTGCAAGTGCACACTGCTAGCTCATGGTAAACTTGCTGTCCAGCAAAAGATCCAGATCCTTACTGCAGAGCTCCCTTCCAGCAGGTTATTGCCTAATCTGTACTAAGTCATGCAGTTATTCCTCACCAGGTGTAGGACTCTACACTTGATTTTATTGAGCCTCATCAGATTCCTCTCCACCCAACTCGCAAGCCTGTTCAGGTCTCACTGAATAGTAACACAGCCTTGTGGGGTGTCAGCCACTCCTCCCAGCGTTATATTACCAATGAACTTACTGAGGATGGACTCTATCCCTTCATTCAGGTCATCGATGAAGAAGATTAACAAGACTGGATGCAATGAAAACCTCTGGGGAACATAATCAGGTACAGGTCTCCAATTAGACTCTGTGCCACTGAGCAGAGTGAGCTCTACCAGTCAGCCAGTTTTCAATCCACGTCAGTCTCCCCTCATCTGTCTCACACTTACTAAGCTTTACTACCAGGATGATGTGGTAGACAGTTGACTGGTTTGTCAAACATGATGACCATATCTACAACCAATAAAGTTCTGCAGCACATCTCTCCTTGTCTACTCCTCTACCACCTGTGTCAGAAAGTTATACTGATGCTTTGCAGGAAACTCTTGGACTGTGTGTTCTTCGTAGTGTTGCTTTTCCAGCAAATATCAAGGTGACTGAAGCCCCCAGTGAGAACCAGTGTCTGTGAGGCTACTTTCCGCTGTCTTTAGAAAGTCTCACCAACTTATTTCTTCTTGTCAGGTGGCCTTTACTAAATACCCACAGCAGTGTCAGCCATATTAATCTGCCCCTTAATTCTCACCCATAAGCTCTGTGCTCATTCATCCCAAAGCAGAACTTGATAGATACATTCCAGTTGTTCTCTCTCATAAAGAACAATGCTAATGCCTCAAATTACTGCTGCGTCTTTTGAGAAAGAACCATCTGCAATAGCATTCCGTGCGAGTCATGCGAGATGTCCCACCATGCCTTCATGGCTGCCATGATATCATGGCCCTGCAACCAAACATAGATCTCCAGATCTTCCTGTTTATTCCACATGTTGTGTGTACTGGTATACGCTTTATTTTCCATCCATCCATAAAACACAAAGAATAGCAATTGGTGCAGTAATCCTCCCATTAAGAGAACATTTAATTGTCATCCTAAATTCTTTTTCAGTTTAAAATTAATTTTCAAATATGTGATTTATTCTTCAAGTGAGAATATCCTGATTTAAGTGCACATTTACCAGAAATATTAGAAAATTTATCCTAATCTATACAGAAGGACACTGAGGAGATTTCTGACCCACTCAGATGAGACATTCTTGATGCTGAAAACAGCTTCAAGGAAAAAAAATCCATGTAGTAGCCCAGAATATCAATTGTTCATCTCATTTATTTCTTCCTATTGGATATATGTGGAGTGGCATCCTAATTGAGTGTTAATGAGGAGTTAATTAAAATTAAATGCTTCAATAACAGTTGGTGATTATTAGCTTTTTTTAGGATGGGACAATTTAAACCTAAAGAAGTACCCTAAAATTTTCAAAACAGGGATAAAACAAACAGAAAGACCATTAGTTCTTCCTTATCTCCTCAAGCCCTGAATTTGCATTCCTTCATATGGTGACATTTTTATTATGATTTTTTAGTGATAGTACTATTAGAAACCTGTCTTTCCTGACTATCCAGAGGTCCAGGTTTTCAGTAAGTCTTTTACATGCATCTTTCACCACCGTGTTTCCTCTCTGCTCTGAAGAAGCCATTTCTAAGAGAGCAAAGATGTTATTAAGTAAGTGACCATGCTCACCCAATTCTCAGCCCGTCTGCTGAGCCTTGCGGCTGGGATATATGGATACATAGGAAGTCTAGCATGTTCCAGGAAATGAAGTTTGAAAATGAACTGGTTTCCCCTAGGTACATGTACTAAGCTACATATTACCCATGGACCACATCTGAGAGATTTTGTATTCCTTCAACCAGAAAAAAATCTAATATGTCAGTACTAACTCTTGTATTTTCAGACATTAGCGAGACTAGCTCTTTTAGTTGATTCTATATTGACTTGATACAAGAAAATGAAACTCTAAACAGAAAGATGTTGAAGAATTATTTTCTTCATGTTCTGGCAAGCATGACAAAAATTAACAGTATATAACTCAAAAGAAGCAGAAATTACAGAATAGGAAAACTTCCACATACAATTTTTTCAAGTGGCTAACATTTCTCTTGTGCAGCTTGCAGATAGATACAAAGTTGATATTTTCACTCTTTGAAGTATTTTATGGATATTACTGTTAGGGAATGGAAGAACATGATCTCTCTTTGACAAGATGAAGAAAAAGTTAGACAGCATTTTTAGTCCCCCAGTTTCCCTCATGATTATGCGGCCTGAACTGTCTGTAAAAAGTCAGAGGTAAGGAAGTGTGTCTTGAGCTTTAACATCTGCATACAGAAGACTGCTCAGAGTTGCTGCTGAATGTGCATCCACATAGTTAAGTGGGAACTTAAAAAAAAAATGAGCCAATTTAAGTCAGTCTAGTTGAAAATTTGACCCTAAAATGCAATAATAATAATAATAATAGTAAGCAAATTTGAATTTTACGCATTTAATATTACCAGGAAGTGATACAATGCTCAAATAATATTTTAAATACTAAAAAGTAATATTAACGTAAGTATGAGTTCGTTTATTTGACTTCGTACCCAGACATGATGAGCATGTGATGCTAAAATGAAGAGAAGATTGGCCAACATAGACTTTTGAAAGATGAGATGCTAAACATGATTAATAAAAGCAACATAATTTAGATAACGTACTTACAATTTTGTGAGATATTCAACCTGGTCTCATACTGTATTCTAACACAAAATTAATGTAGTGCTAAAATGTGGTTGACTAACAACTCCAGTTTGCAGCAGGGATTTGGATGAGATTCTCTCAGGAGCTCTCTCCTAACCTCAGCTATTTGTGATTCTATAATAAAATTAAAAAATTATATTTTATCTGGAGCACGGGAATGAATAGCTGGAGCTGAATGTTGGTTTACTCATTCTGAAGTATAGGAAGCAGGGAGACCAATTCAACTTGATTCACATAAAAGTATATTCTTATTTTACCTGAGCACATTACCTGTACTGGAGTGACATGGTATTCATGTTTAACATGGAAGATACAGTGATCTCATGTTGTTTCCGGTATTCACAGAGGAGTTCAAGATTATTGCTGACTATATATATATATATATATTTGTGTGTGTGAGATAAGTGTTTATCATCTGGATTAGAAGATTCCGAGATTCCTACTAATGTTTGTAAATCTACATGGTAATTACCACTCATTTTGCTAGCTTTAAAGAGTATGCAAGTTACTTAAAAAGATCTCTTTATGAAAAACAAAATATTTGCAGCATTAAATGAAGATGGCATGGCTGTACTGAATCAGGCTTAAAAGGGAAGGGAAAAAGGTATATAGGATAATACTATTAGGTATGTAAGTACCAATACAAGCTGGAGGATGGAAGGATTGAGTACAGCCCTGCTGAAAAAGACCTGGGAGAAATGGTGTATGGAAAGCTGGACATGGGCCAACAATATGGTTTTGCAGCCCAGAAAGATAATTGTATCCTGGTCTGCATCAAAGGAAATGTGGAGATAAGGGCAATGGAGGTGATCCTGCCCCTTTACTTTGCACTGGTGAGGACTCACCTGGAGTGCTATGTCCACATATGAAGTCCTCTATACAAAACAGACATGGACCTGTTGGAGTGCATCCAGATAAGGGTCACAGAAATGATCTAAGGGATGGAACACCTCTCCTATGAGGACAGGCTGAGAGAGCCAGGACTGTTCAGCCTGGAGAAGAGAATGCTGTGGGGTGACCTGAGTGCAGCCTTTCAGTTGAAGGGGAGCTACAGGAAAGAAAGGGACAGACTCTTTAGCAGAGACTTTAGTGATAGAATAAGGGAAATGGTTTCAAACTTAGAGAGTGGAGAGTTAGGTTAGATGGAAGGAAAAAGTCTTTTATGTTGAGGGTGGTGAGGCACTGGAACAGACT
The DNA here is from genome assembly GCA_037305975.1 of Chrysolophus pictus. Lineage (NCBI taxonomy): Eukaryota > Metazoa > Chordata > Aves > Galliformes > Phasianidae > Chrysolophus > Chrysolophus pictus. The sequence goes on from CM074578.1 coordinate 12,596,642, forward strand.
GTCCAGAGGTATGATTGATGCCCAGTCCCTGGAGACTTTCAAGGTGAGGCTGGACCAGGATCTGAGCAACATGATCTAGCTGTGGATGTCCCAGTTCATTGCAGGAGAGCTGGACTAGATGAACTTTAAAGATCCTTTTCAACTCTAAGAATTCTATGATTCTATGATTCTAAGTATTTACAGTTTCTAACAGAGAATTTAAATTCAGATGGCATGGATGAAGTGTCTTGTGTATACAATTTTTTATGTTCTACCTCAAGACTTATTCACCTTAATGATTGTTTATAGACCTTGGAAAAATTACTGTTGCAGAGCATGTAACTTATTAAGAGTTTCATACATACAGAAAGTGTACATTTGCTTATATGGATATGTATATATACTTACATGCAATCTATTTTTACTGATGAATAAATAAAGAATTGGAAATTATTTAGGTCTAATGAATCACCTTACTGAAATGTAAAAGTTGTTTCCGAACTATCTGAGCTGGAGGAATATTGTCCTTATAAAGCTGACTTCATGAATCAGTTTGAGAATGAAATTATTAATGACCTAGGAAAATTTTTGAATTTTTTTACCCAAGCAAAAAATGAACTCAGAGAACACAGCAGATATAAATGAGTGGCTGTTTTAAAGGGGGGGAGGAGGGAGGGAAAGGCTGAGGGGGGGATGAAAAAACAGAAGAAGAAAACCTGGAAAGATGGCACTCAATCATGCCGTTGTCTGAATAAGGCTCAGTGAACATGATCTCAGAGATAACAGCATTAACTATTTTAAATAATGAACAATGTCAGTCTGAGGCCAACAAGCAATCTTGTAAGCAGCCAAAACAACAAACAAAGGATAAGGGTATTTTATGGATAAACTGCTAAAACAATATTCATCTGCTGCCAGGGAAAATGAAGGAAGTCTTGCTGAAAGCCCATTTTATGAGGAAGAGTGATAGAATGTCATGATCATGTGGTGATATGTCCTGGTGGCAAGGACTACAATGGGAAAGAAAGGGCAAGACTTATACTTTCATAAAATAACTTGTAGCTATCCCTGATACACAGTTAAATCAGTATCACAGAGTGACTGACTTCAGAAAAGTTCTTGTTTGAAACCCTGTGTAAGTAAGGGTCTAGTTTTCAATAACTGAAATGTAACACGTCCACTCTGAAGCACTCATCTCATGGCAAGACAGACTTTGGAGAGCCCAGGCAGTGAGTAATATGTGTTTATTATTATCAACAGGATCTTTGAGGTATTAAAAATACAAAATGATTTACAATGAGAATGAAGAACGTCAGTGCTGGGTCATTACTAGTATATACCAATTTCCTGTGTTTTAGAGCAGCCAGATGCTGAGTAAAAAGATAATACAAGCAGAGTGAACACACACCAGTGCTTTCTTGTAATGCTCTCTCACCTTCCAGAATTCTGTACTTCAGCCAATTTTAGAGCACTAAATTCAACATTATGGTCATTGTAATGTAAAATATTCATAAATGCACACAGCACTGATGTGCATACATGCTTCTCTCTCTCTCTCTCCCTTCTTTTCTCTCTTTGTAGTTTGCTCCAAAAATAATGCCTCCTATTTATTGCCAGTGAAACGAGAACAAAGAGCCCAATAACATTGTTTGACAAGGCAAATTCTCAGCTACAAAACTGCTTTTCACCACAGTAACCTCCTTTAGCTATGCATTTTCACCAGTGATGAACAAGAGCCTGCATGCCACACTCATAATAATCCTCATCAGTGAACATGACCAACTGTGGCTGTTGGCACTGCTGAAACATAGCACCCACAGCCTCACTATGCTTACATCCAGTGTTTGATCTCCATAAATATTCAGCAAGCATTGATGAATGCCAGTGGGTGTCATTTTTCCACATGGAGGAATTCAATGACACACCTTTGCTTTTGCTTACACACTTCCATATCAGGCACTATTTTGTCAGATTGCCCCTCTGCGGTCATCTGTCATATGATGGAGTATTGGTAGGAAGGTTCAACCTCTACTTCTACACTGTTAACATCCATCTATGGTGTTGAATAAATAATAATAAAATATAGGAGGCACTACTTTTGGAGCAAAGCTCATACATAGGAACATGAGTATGATATTCAAGTGCAGAGAAACAGTTTTATAAAAGCTTATGTATATTTATATAGTAGATCCACTTACATATTTTTTCGCTTAGCACAAATTTTGTACTGTTTTTAAAAATTCATTAATATTACGTTGTGCCAAATGTATGTCATATAGTGGAATAGCAAGACAATTTACTTCAATTTATCAGTTTGTTCTTGTTTCCTCTCACTCTCCTTTTTGTGTCCATGAAAAAGCTTGGTCTTTATAATGTTATAATGTTCCCAGTTTGCAGTACGTTTTCCACTGATGGTATTTGGCAGCTGGTAAAAGCCCAGTGAGTGAGATGTAAGTATGGCCTTTTAAAATTTACATTCATTTTAAACGTACTGGGGGAAAAATATCAAATTTTATAGTTATTAATCTTATTTCTATGGAGAATAATAATAATAATATCTCCCATTTGCAAATTAGAGGTTTATCTAAAATGAACTTTTTCGTTTATAGAAAATGAATAATCCAGTCATAAAACATCTCTATGCCAAATATTCATAGCTACAAAGGTCAGCCTTGGATATGCATGTGGGTATGTGTGTGGGAGCGCATACAAAAGCAGGGTTTATAAAGCTACAAAACTGTAGAAAGTACAAAAACACTCTCATTACTAATAGCTGTACAATCATAAAGAAGGATTTTCCCTGAAAATCCATTTTTTAGTTTTATAACACCTGAATCAACAATTAACAAAAATATACATTTCACATCTAAGAGAATATAGTCTGATGTATTAAAATCAGAACATTATATGCTTGACTAAATAATATTCAAAATTAACTATATATATGCTTTTTTTCCCTAGTATTTTTTTATTAGTTTGTCACCAGACCATCCACTGACTTCACAGATTAATGGCTGACAATTTAATCTACATAGATAGGCCTTCTACAGGAAGACTTTCCAATGATGCCTATAGAACAATGTGTGGAAAACAAACTTGTTACTGAATGTTTTTCATTTATTACAAAGGGGATTTGTACTAATCCACTCATTGCCTAAAGAATGGCAAAGGAAGGCATCAATGCCAAAGCTGATGCCAAGCTCTCCTAGCATATCTCGAAAAGAATCAAATCCAGGCTCTTAAAGAGCTCCACTTATCCATAATGATTCATTAGCAATGCTTTTCTATTGGGATGGACTTAGTAATACACGTAGCTAAGTGAGGCAAAAATGTAAATGAAAAAACCCTGATAACCTAGATACATAATCTATATAAGGAACCTACGTAGTTTCTGATCTCATTCCTTAATAAAGCCAGCTTTATTAAAGTGGCTTATTCTCTCAAAAAATAATTTCTTTCTTTCATTTCGCCATGATGTCTGTACGTGTTGTGTTTCATTTCGAAACTCCCAGTGCTGAACGTAACTAAGAAGACGAATGGTCTTTAAGAAGGGTAACCCCTTCTATAATAAAGGTAGCCTTTATAAAAAACACACGATAATAAAAAAAAGTATATTTGAAAGGAAATGTATTTGTAGAGATTTTCATGTTTTAAAGAATTCCACTTCATGTTTTGAACCCTTTGTAGAAAAGCTGCAGAGCTCAATAAACAACTGTCTACCCAAACTATCACATGCAAGAACATACTGCTTTTTTTAACTACAGCACAGATTGTGTGGGGGAAAACTCCTACAGATTTGATAAATAAAAGAGAGGTGGAGTGTAATTTCACCTCTGACATTGTTGATACCTGCAGTGACCATCCAAACAGAATTCCACACTATAATTTTTAAATAATTTCAGAGTAAAATCACAGTCACTTCCGTTCATTATGTTCATTTTGTTTTGACTTACAAAAAGGAACCTTGTTTTTCTTAGCTGCAGTTGACTAATGCCTTCTTTCATTAGCATATGAACCACTCAAAGCAGTTGAAATGTCCCAAGGAATTCAAAATACATGTTTACTTTCTCTGATTTGTATTACATAAAATGTGTGTCTGGTATCTACGAAACACAAAAAATCCTTCAGGAATAAGAAAGAGCTCAATTTTAATTATTGATTTTTTTTTTCCCCGTCACTGTGATAAAAATTCTATTCATTTGAAATCAAACATGCACAAAGATACACTGGAGTAGAATTTCCAGAAGAGTATGAACAACTTCAGAGTACATAACATTCCATTTTGCACAGATTAGCGGTGGTGTGGCTTTTTTTTTTTTTTTTTTGAGAAACTTTAGTTTTTCTTCTGTCTTACAGTGCTGGGCCAGCCTTGTACCACTTCTTTAACCATCTCTCTTCTTTTAATCATGTCTCTTCCATCTGATTAATATGGCATACAGTGCACCACTTATATTCCTTATCTGAGTGTATTTAATGCCTGTGAATGAATTTGTTTTAGCGCTGCAGCATGCCAAATGTGAGTTCACAGACATCAATTTTAAATGAGAACTTCCTCAACATTTTCACAGTGTCATAAATAGCGGGTGGAAGGAAGTTTCCCAGAAGATACCCGACAACCAAGAATCATTTTCTACAGTGTAGAGCCAGGAGGTTTAATTCAGAAAGAAACTGTTCTATGGAGCAGTCACTCCCAGGAGCTAAATTTGCAGTTGGAGGATTCCCTTCTGAAGGTTTGTTGTTTCCAACTAGACACCAATGGCAGTAGGCACACTGCATATTTGGAAGGAGGACATAAATGCACCACATCTATAAAAACCTCAGTCTTGTTAAAATTCAGATTATAATTGCTTCTCTCATAGGCTTTAATGCTTTATTTCCATCTTTTCCTGCTGAATATTTTGAATTTCCTTTCCAGCTAATGAAAATTGGCCCATAATTTTTCTCCATCTCATCTTCTGACCAAGGCAGCCAGTTGAGACCTGTCTATAATGGGACACTTGGGTGTTGAATACCTTAACTCCCATCTGCAAGATATAAGAAGCTGGAGTAAAATCAAAACAGAATTACCTGAAAGTCTGACTGAAAGTTGTAAATATCAATTACCCCTTTAAGTATATTGCTCAGCTGTACATTGTAATAATTGCTCCTTATCTATTAGACTCAATTTTAGCTATCAATAAATGTTTGCAATTGGAAATATATTTGCTGTCTCCTGACCAAATTGTGACTTGAATTGTAAAACCTATCCAAGATCTGCACAATAACAAAGATGACCTTTTGCATGGCAGTGCTTAATAACCCTACAGGCACCTTTATTAATTGAGTTGCTTTTGTTAACTTAAAAACTCTTCTGCAGACAAACTTCAGGGAAGAATGATAACTCAGTTCTCAGCTTATCCTGAATGGGATAGCTGGCTGCATAGTGATTCGCTTTCAAGAGAAGAGTTGCAGTCTGCCCCAGCACACATACTTTATGATTATGATCTACTTCTTGGGTTTATGGTTCCATTATTATTATTTTCTATAATTTGGCTTAGAGGCCAAAAATGCCATTCTGAAACATCTCAAATATGCATAAGAACTTAATATTTCCATCTGATTCCCATTATACTCTACAAGAAGTAGCAAATGTATATTTAAGTATATAACTGCACAGGGTTGTTTGATATAGAAAGTATACAAAATGCAATATTTTCATCAGTTTGTTCTCCTTCTATTAAGCATTGAGTAGGGAGACTGGCTCGTCAGTCACAACTTTGAGACAGGTACTCAGGAGTTTGCTGAGACTGTATGCTGGGTCAGGAGTCCGAATTACCTGCACTGAATTATACCAAATATAAGTCTGCTGTTTAGTGTCGTAGATCTTAATATAAATATGCATGCAGTCATGTGACATTTTGCTTTATTTCTTTCATCCTTGAGAATATTTTTATTTGCTGTTGTTTTCAATTGTGTCAACTAACAATATTTTGACATGCATCTGAAATATTTTTCCTTAATTGTTCACTATTCTGAAGCTAGTAGTGTTGTTAAGTGTTGAAAATTCCTGTTTTATTAATGTTCTCTAGAGGTAGTTAATTCCTATGATCCTCCCGCCTAACGGCTCTGGAACAGATATATGATGAATTTCAAACAATGAAAAGGCCAACACCTTAGCTAAGCTGCTGTTCTACCTCATGTTTAAAATTCATGAATTTGATTCGCACATTTGCCAACTTCCTGGTTTAAGATTAGGGTAAAAACAAAGAAGCAAGATTGAAAAGTCCATGGTCATATATTTTAAGGCTCCTAGAAATATATGGATGAAAAATAAAGCATGGAGAAATGTCTTCATCACTGATTTCTGTAATTTTGTAATCCAAATTCTAGATAAAACCAAACCAAAACAAACACTTGATCTCTTTCATTACGAAAATTAGAAGAAGCTGCTTTGGGGTTTTATCCTAATCCATTTTTAAGTGTGCAATATTTAATTACACTTTCTAGTCATATATCATTAACCAAGCAATTAAATGTGTTTGTTTTAGCCAGATGCAAAGGATACATAGTTTGTATACTCAGTTTCTAATGATTGTTTCTGTGTCTTAATAAGTATAACTCCATAATAAATGGCTTAATATAATATGCCAAAATGCCAAACATAGATCTAAAAATTTAAATGAAATTGAATTTCTAGATCACCAAACACAATACTCAATTTCAGTTGTAGATAATTTTACCAGGATTGGACAACTGGGTGTTTTCAGCAGCCTTTTTCTTTTTCTCTCTCTTGCTTGCTTGCTTTCTTCCATTCCAGTTTTTTTTTTTTTTCTTCTTCTTTTTCATTCTTTTTTTTTCCTTCTTCCTTTCTTTTTTCAGTAGGAAGTGAGAGGGATATTTTTTTTTGACTGAGTAGTTTGCTCAGTAGAGCTGCCCATGAAGCACTCAAAGAAATGGCAGTGCTATCTTAATTTGTCTTTTGAGTGCCCAGACTTTTTGATATAGTTACATTATTACATACTCTTTTTTTTCTTTTCTTCTGAGCACTGCTTCATTCATTGCAGAGGAAGGACACACCTTTGGAAATAGATCAGACTTGTGCAGTTACAAAAAGCCCTCCTTGTCACTGGCCTTCCAGAGTCATTTGTACAATGAGTGCAAAAGAAGAATGTTAGATGGGGTGAGATGGTTTTGGGAGGAAGGAAGGAGAATGCTGCAGCATGGAAACATCCTGCTTTGCAGGGTAAATGGTTAAGGCAGTATGCTGTATTAACATAATGGTACTGTTTCTTGTATCCCATTCATTCCTTCACAGCCCAGATACTGCTCATGGATTTGCAATATGCCATGTAGACACACATGATTTTATGATCCTTATTTTCTCACTGCTTGCTTTGAGACTCCAGAGTCTGATTTGCAGAAGTTGTGTTCACTTGCAGCTGCCACTGCTGTCTGTAGGATGCTGCTTTGAACATCTAATATGCTGTATAATTCTTAGCACTCTACAAAATCAGGTTCTGTGTATCTCTGATTGAATGAGAAAATTAGTGGGCACTTTGGTTGTTTGTATCTGTGTGCCTCAGTTCTCAGTCTGTAAAATGGAGATGACAATTTTGTCAGATGATTGTGAAAGTGAAGCCATTAGTTTAAGTAAAACACTCAAATCCTTCACTGATGAGTGCCAGAAGAACAGCCAAAGGAAATGAATAACTCCGTATTCAGAGCAGGTTTAAATAACATGCAGCAAGTAGTGCACTGAACTACTCATTGAGTATAAGCAAGAAAATAGCTATTGAATAGTTACTTGTTACACAGACAGTTCCCAATCTCTTCACTGACAGCAAAAAGAAAAAAATACTCTGTGAACTTGTAATTAGCAAGTGCATCAAAATCAAAATACATAATAAGCATTTCACTGTTTTTGCTTTGACAATCATAATATTGATATTTCCTCACTTCTAGTGAGCTTCACTTTGTGATTTTGTTCTTTCTGTCTGTGTCTTCTGTTAAAAATTTGTGGTACAATAACTGCTATGACTTTTTGGTTGAATTTTATTTCTTTATTAATAGATAGAAAATAGTTTGGAATTACTTATGTAATACCTACTTGTTCTCTGGGCTGCTTTGCTTAACTTTGAAGACTGATGTGAGCAAAATGTAGACCAAGTCTGTGTTTCTCATTCATCAGATCCTATGCCCATTTTTTCCTAATCTGTTCCTCATTTTCATAAATTTTGATAATTCATTTGTGAGATTAATTTCATTTTCTGCAATCTTAATTCTGCTTGTGCAGTCCAGTGTAGGATATTCATCTTTTTCTTGAGAATAGAACAGAATATGAGGAAAAGGACTCCATGGTAATCAATATGGCCATCTTAGTGCATATACCTATTCTATCTAGTGCATACCAATTTCTGTTTTCAGTTTGAAGTTTACATAAGTTTACACTGTTGGTATTAAATTTGGGAATATAATCAACAAATCTCTATAGAAACATTTTGTTGAAATAGTTATAAGTTACTGCCTGCAGAAGTGTTCTTGTTAATATGAAAAGTGAGACCATATACAAGCCTTCTGACAGTGGCATGTAAATATGAATGTGGCACAACCCAGTCAGTAGAAATGGAAGGAATCTACCTGACAAATCACTGAAAATACAGCATTGTTTTTTCCCAAGTTCTTACCCTTATCTTTCATTCTGTCATATGTGGTAGAATAAAATGATACATTTCACATTGGTTAATTCCCAACAGAGAGCTTATCTAAATTCAGCAAGGAATTAAGCAGTGTAAATAAGCATCAAACTTCCCAGAACTAACAACACTTGTTTATGATCTTATGCAGTTTCTTTCCATCCCTGAGTAAATGTGTATGGTATCACGTGTAATTAGTCAGAATTAGATTAATTTTACTGAAATTTAGAAGTCTGTGTATGTGTACATCTCCGTCATCCAACTTTTATTTCCTTTGTAGTCATTGAAAACAGTTTTAGAGTCCTCCAGTGTATCTAGCACATTACTGGATGAGATAAATGGCATGCAGAAATGCCTACTGCTCATTACAAGGAATTTCCTGTTTAACATATATATTGATGACATGAATGACAGAATTGAAAATACCCTCAGTAAATTTGCGGGTGACACCAAGCTGGAAGGAAGTGTTGATCTGTCTGAGTGTAGGAAGGCTCTACAAAGGATCTGGCTGAGATTGCTGGACTGAGACCAATGAGATGAAGTTCAAGACCAAGTGCCAGGTCTTGTGGTTTGGCCACAACAGCCCCAGGCAACTCTGCAGGCTTGCAGTAGAATCTTCCAGATGGAGCATTCTTCCAGATTGTTTGGAAGACTGTTTGGAAGAAATGAACCAGGGTCCATTTGTCAACACTTGGCTGAACATGAACCAGTAGTGTGCCCAGGTGGCCAAGAAGGTCAATGGCATCCTGGCTTGTATCAGAAGTAGTGTTGTCATCAGGAGCAGGGAGGTGATCATCCCTCTGTACTCTGTACTCAGCCCTGGTGAGGCCGCACCTCGAATACTGTGTTCAGTTTTGGGCTCTTCAGTATAAGAAAGACATTGAGACCCTAGAGCGTGTCCAGAGAAGAGCAACAAAGCTGTGAGGAGTCTGGAGCACAGGCCTTATGAGGAGTGGATGAGAGAACTGGGTTTGTTCTGTCTGGAGATGAGGAGGCTCAGGGGAGAACTTACAGCTCTCTACAATTGCCTGGAATGAGGTCATGGCAAGGTGGAGATCAGTCTTCTGCATAACTAGTGATGGGGATAGAGCGACTGTAACTAGCAATATGGCTGGAGGAAATGACCTCAAATTGTGTGAGGAGAGATTCAGTTTGGATGCTAGGAAAAATTTATTCTTTAAATAAGTGATCAGGTGCTGGAACAGGCTGCCCAGAGGTGTGATGGAGTCACATCCCTTGAGGTGTTCAAGAAACATTTAGATGTTGTACTAAGGGACATTGTTTAGAGAGGAAATATTGGTGGTAGGTGGAAGGCGGACAGTTGAATCTCAGAGATCTTCTCTAACCTTGATGACTGTATGATTCTGTGATTCTATGAAATCAGGAAGTCTAGACAACTAATTCAGACTGAAAAAAAAGTGTGTTTTCATAACTGATAATTTTGAATTCATAATTGATCACACCACACAAGTTGGTGTCCTCCACAAACTTCCTGAAACTCAATCCCACTGTTCATGTCAGTGATTAAGATATTAAAGAGCACTGGTCTCAGTACGGGTCCCTGAGGGACACCACTTATCACCAGTCTCCAGGCAGATATTGAGCCGCTAACCACTACTCTCTGGGTATGATCTCAGTACATGCTCCAGTTTCTCTTTCCTTTATTTTTCTGCATGTGATAATCTGAGATTAGCAGTAAACACAACAGGAAAACAAATCTCTGTCTGATATGATTAAGTTTCAGGTATGTGGAGATATATCCAGGGAATGTGTTCAGTGTATGTTGTCTACAAAAATTAAAAAAAAAAAAAAGATCAAAATAAAGAAAATTAGTGTAGTACATGCTTGGATTTGTAATATTTCAGCTATCTGAACATCCTAAATCTCATATGTATTCTATGAATACCGTTAAAGATCCAGACAGTACTGATAGTGGTGTCTCAGATATTTCAGACTGAAATATGTGTACTAAATTTAGTATGGGCAGGTTCTGGTAAAAAAAACCAGTAACTATATATACTTTCTTATGCACTGCAATAAACGCTGACATATAAGATTCACAGGAAAAGATGAAGAAGAAGGTAGAAGATTACATTTAGTGAGACAAAGGCAAATCAGGCAGTCAAAGGCCAAGGCTTTGATGAAAAGGTAATAAGATAGGCAGCCAGAGAGTGGATTTTAAAGGAACGATGATAATAGAGGCAGGAGGGAAATGTGCTCTAATTCGGAGCTCTGCAGCTACAAAGATTAGAATGCAAAGGTGATAACAGTAAGCAGTTTCCATTCAATGCTTTGTATTCTTCTTTTCTAGCCAGGCACTATTACTTATCATCTATTTTCAGTTTCATATGCCTTTGCCTCTCTGTCTGTCAAGCTCTCTCTCCCTCCCTTTTTTTTTTAACCTCTTCAACTTTCATCTTCACTTTTTATTGTATCGTCTTCTCTCTTTCAGATCATTTCCCTCCCTTCATTTCTTGCAAACTGACTCAGTCCTCTGGTGTACATTATGAATATGTCTCTGAGGGCAATTATTTTGAAAATAATATTTTCAAAATTTGAATTTTTTCACCACACAAGTTTTTTTTCCAGAGGAGATTTTTGGCCTATTTTTTCTGTGTCACTGGCTTAGCTCTTAATGCTGGTGATTCTCAATAGAGCTGCCTGAAGTATGAGGAAGACAGTTCCAAACTCTTGCTCGAAACAGGACCAAGATTATAGTTAAGATAAGTTGTTTAGGACCTCGTTATCTTCAAGGATGGATGCCATTCTGGGCAGCCTGATACAGCATCTGATCACCTCGACCTGGGAAGGCTGAGTAAAGACCAAGACCATGAAGACACTGAATGTCCCAATCTCTTCATTTTCCTTTGAATAGAAAGTATAGAACATCTGTTTCTTATACAAGAACGGTTTCACCAAGTGAGGAAAAAAAAGCCAGTTACTTTGTTATTTCATTTGACCTCAGGATCCTAATAATCACATAGGACTAAATATAAGTAATTTCAGAATCTAATGCCAGTTACTGTTCACGTGGACTAGACCACCGCCTTGGAGAACTGGGTTGTAATAGATTGTGAAACTGATCACATTTTCTAAGTTCACGCTGTGATAAATTTCTCAGAAAGTACTTTGCCCTCTGCAAAGATATGACAGCATTTATACTCAATTTGTATGTGAGAAAACTGACACCTATTGAGGTTAGCATAATGACCTGATGATAATTATAAGAGAAGACAAACCATGGGAAAATAAAAAGTTATTCAAGTTTCTATATGTATTGAAATATTGTAGGTTTTCGGAAAGGGGCAATGCTTGATAAGGCAGCTATATTTCTTGTCTACTATTATTTAGACAAGGAAGATAAGTACGGGGCACTATGAATAGTTCGGAAGGGTTTTTTGTTGTTTGTTTTCCTTCCTTTCAGTTTTTCCCACCTCAACCATTTGACTATACATAGGGCTACATTTGTAGGTACTTTTCTGGTCATGGGACCAATACATGTCCTTGTTGAATCAATGATAATAAACTCTCTTAAGATGAAAAGAACCATAGAATCGCTGCATCCAGTCTGGGTTTTCCTTGGTGTCAAGACAGCCTGAAGTGTCTCTGACCTAATTATTTAAGGATGTCCATGAGAAAGTTCAATGTGGCCCAGTTAAAAAAAAAAAAATAATAAAATAAATAAATATAAAAATAAATAAATAAATAAATAAATAAATAAATAAATATTATATATATATATATATTATATTATATTATATATATATAAGAAAGCACACTAACATTTTAACAGTAAACAACTGAGTTACAGTGACGTGGAATTTGCCAGCACAAATGAAATTCTGTAGGACGGTAAAGAATGCAATGGCAAAATCATTCCCATCATTCCCTCTCCAGCAGTGTGACTTTAAATATATAGGAGTGCCTGAATAATGTTTTTAGTAATAAAGAATAATCGTATATGCACTTTCCTACCTAGCAAAACCTACTGAGGTACAAGAACTTCTATCATCTGTAAATACAGGCTAGGCAGATCACATCTGTGTGTTACAATAAGAGCATTTTGTAATACCAGAGATGTACTGAGAAATTGTAAGTGATTTTTTTCTTTTTTAAAGAAATCACTTAGTTCATCCAAAATTATTGATATAAGACTTAGCAGCTGGAATCATATGCCCTATGTTAAAAAGGAGAGCACAATAATCACAATGGTTCTTGAATCACTGATTAAAACTTTTCTCGAAGAAAAGCCCTAAAAATAAGCCATAATATAAAACGATTTCTAAGTTTATTTATTTTAATGGAGTTCTGTCATTTATTTGCAAAAAAATCTGTCCTGAAGAATCCCACTTTAGCAGCTGTAAAGCCCATTATAAATAATAGTTGATAAAATTTAGAAAATAATCTGAGACATCTTCTCCCTTAGAGAATATTGTACTTCTCTGCAACACTGCCAGGTGTGTTCCATAGTAGTTTATAAGTACAGTGTTGAAGCTGATTGGCTAATACAGTGAGCAGTATATATGGATTGCAGCACTGCATTTAGAATCATAGAACAGCTAAGGCAGCAAGATATCTCTGGAGATCATCTGATCTATTCACCTCTCAGAGTATCTAGACTAAATCTAGACTAAATTACACAAAGCCTTGCATAGTCAGCTTTCGGGCGTTCCCAATGATGGACAGTTCATAGCTGTCTGGACAACCTGATGTACTGTTTGCCTATGCCTATGGTGAAAAATAAAATCCAAATATATGAATGAAATTTCTCTTGTTGCAATTTTAATAGATGCCACTTGATCTTTTACCGTTTACTTTCTCCATCTTCTACGTATCTTCACATCTGATAGTTGTCAATAAGATAGTTATTTATAAGATCTCTCTTCTCAAAGCTGAACAAATCTGTATCTTTTATCCTCTCCTTACGTGTTATGTGCTCCAGACCACTGACAGTCTTGGTGGCACTCCCCTGAACCCGATTCTATGTCTTTTTTTTTGATTGCATGCAGATATAACTGATCCGAATATGCAAATCCCATCCCACAGGTGTGAATAGAAGTGCCATCGGTAAGCAGCTGGCATTCTTTGCTTCAAGGCAACACTATTGTCTCAAGTTTATCTTGTTCAGCAAGATGCCCAGGTCAATTTTCTGCAAATCTGAACAGTCTTTCTAGCCCAATGGCCCCCAGCCCCTCCTTTTCCAGGGGTTTATTACATCACCAATCCAGGATTCTGCATTTGCTCTTGCTGAGTTTCATGCGATTATTGACAATCCACTTCTCTGGTGTCTTGAGGTTTCTGAATAGTGATCTTACTCTCCAGTGTATCGATCCCTTTTCCCATCAGTTCTGTGTCTTCTACAGACTGGATCATTACTGAAGTCTTTAAACAGTATTGGTCCTATCTTTGCCCCTAAGGAATCTCACTGGTAGCCAGGTAAGAATGTCTGTTGATTATCACAGCCCTTTCAGCTCTGTGATCAGCCAGGTTTCAAAACACCTCTTAGACCATCTATCCAGTCTAGTTCTCTTCCTTTTGGCTATACGAGTATTATGTTCAAAGGATGTTTTTGGATGTTATAATTGTATCAGAAGCATTGCTAAAGATGAAGTAAGCAATGTCCATTCCACTTTCCTCTCTGATGGAGACGATCACAACATAGAAGGACAAGGTCTCCTTTGGGCCATATATCTTATCTCCTGGTGTGTGAGAAAGAATTATAAGCTTGCACTTATTTATTTATTAATTTATTTTCTTTTTGAGATGTCTGAAATCCTGTGAGGTCTGTTTTTAAAGTATGAAAGTAGGATTGGCTACTACATGCTTTTAGGAGGCAGAAAAGCACGTGCAACTCTCTGAAGACACAAAGGTCACTGAAATAGTAATGGAAGAATCAATTTGCTATTTGGGAATGACCCTGGGGTGAGTTATCCTCTGAAGAACAGCTAAGTTCCATCCCTGGAAAGGCTACCTGATTGACTGGAAAAGAGAGTCTGAGAGTAGACAGACAATTAAATGAATGGGTTTCTGAGAAGAAACCAAGGAAGCATGTTCTCTGACAGTGTAAATGTACTCTGTTTAAATACTGACACCATTATCACTTCACTATATGAGATTTCCTCTGTTGGAATTACTGGCAAAGGAGAGCCTGGGAAAAAACAAGGATTCATGGCTCAGCTCCATGAAGTTTTCCACCTGAAGAATAGAGCATGGATTTTCAGGGATATAATATGTACCTTTGGTCGAAATGGGGTATTGTCAGAATCAAAGTTTCTTTCTCTGCACCTAAACAAGAAGAGTTTCACGTTTCTTTAAGTTATAAAATGGAAAAAACTTGAAATCACTGATCTAGAAGAAGGCAAACTCAAAAGCTTTAAAATTTGATTTAAGAATTATACTGTTTAAATCAAGACACTTTTTTAACAAGGTGATTATTGATTTGATCCAAAATAGTTCTGTAAAAAGTATAAAGACAGACAAGAAGCAGGAAATCTACAGAGTGGAGCAGGTGGAAAATCAAGTGTGAAATTGGCAATTTTTTGAGTTACATGGGATCTAGGGCTTTATTGTTAGATACGGTGTGACTGGAACTGAATTGCTGAGGCTATGCTTTCTAAACAGCTATTTTTCATGTTGGAGTAATAGGATCTTGAGCCCAGATTTAAAGAATGTGAATAATTATGATTTAATTGTAGTGAGCTAGACAAGACATGACCAACAAATATCTTTGACCCATGTAATGAGAACTTTACTACATGTGCAGATAAAATTGAATGTTTCATTGCCTAAGCTGACTAAGGATTTTAATCCTGTCATGTCAGCACAGAGCGAAGGAGATGGGACTACAGAATTTTGCAAGGACAGTTAGTAAGAGAGATTAATTCCTTTTGCTTGAGTTTACTCTGTAATGCTCTGATAATATTAGTCTTAAAAGGAGCAAGACTCATCATACCTGAATGGAAAGCATTGAATTGATAAATGTTGTTAATATATCATTGGAAAATCAGGAAATATCTATAATTTCTGGTAAATTTGTGATACTTGTACTTACAGATTATATTTAACACAGGCACATCTCTGGATAACAAGAGAATATTACTTAAATTACTGGAGAAGAGAAGAAAGTATGAAATCTAAAAGCATCTTTAACTAATTACTCTGTGCAGTGAGAATACATTTTCACAGACTGTGACTTTCATTTCAGAGATATATATACAACCCTAGCTCATTCCTTGTTTTGCTTATAAATACTGAAGCTAATGTATCAAAACAGCTCACACAGCAATTTTATTAATAATATAAACTTACTTAGGTTTAGAATCAAATATGTAATCATAAGAAATAACTGCAAATTTGTATAAACAATTTTCAAATAAAAAATTTAAGACTAGAAGTGTAGAAGAAACTGTATTTTTTGTCACTATATTTTTTCTCTAAACTGTTCTTTTCTTGAATGTGCAAAGTGAATATAGACCTGGGTTGGGAGTGGTAAAATTTCACCTTCTGTACTGCATTTTAGGTAACTGTTTTACAGGACCAAAGATCATCTAACAACTAAGTAATGACACCACAATAACAAAAGAAACTAAGAATGTAGTTGTACAGTTCTTAAGTAGAAGGATCAATATTAGCTTCTGAAAGAATATCATGTCTGTGCGCAGCACCCATCATTCTCTCCCTGTAGTTCACAAGGTTATCAATGAAGCTGTCAATCACAATGGTGCAGTTTATTTGAAGGAGCTGAAGCTGCATCAAAAAACTGTCCACAAATCTGGGAAACTGCTGGGGGAGAAAGCAAAATGACTGTGAGTCTAAACTCTGTCAGAGTAATATTGGAGACTTTCATCCACACTTTGCCAGTCTTCCACTTTTTCCTGGAGAAAGTGTGCTTTGGTCAGACTCTTTATATAAAAATAGGGGTAATAAGTGTTGCTGAAGATGTGAGTTTTGAACAGATTGTGAAGTGTTTCAGTGTTGCAGTGATGGGAAGTATGAGTTTCAAGACAAAGCCTTTGATGGAGTTTTCTCTAAATTATGAAAAGGAAGAGAAATAAAGCAAACAAAACCCACCTGTTTCCTTCTTAAAGCCTCATCCCCCCAGATCAAGTCTCTGTAGACTGAAGGTAACTATGCCCAGGTATAAATTCAGAATTTCCTGTATGTTCTTCTGAACTTTGTTTCATCCTTAGATATGTCAGTGATGAAAAACATGAAAAATTCACTGAAAGAAAAGGAAACGTAAGCTCTATGTAATATACACCACCCTGGTAAGTAATATATAGTTGTATCGCATTTTTTTTTTTGACTGTTTTAAACACCCAGCTTCATTTGTGTGTCTGGTGACTAATAAAGAAGGATTTTTGATTTACCACTATTATACTATTACTGTACTATATACTATTTCCGCTGTTTTATTCCATGTCTATATCTAAAGAACGGATAGGTCCTGGTGAGGACATGGATGTTATTTGAAGATTGGAACTAACTAAACTTTAGACGTTGGTAAACTGTAAAATAAAGGTGTTATAACCATCCTTGAAAAAACTACTTTTCCCTTTTTACTAAGCTGAGGCTATCTTGGTCTTCACAATCTGTAACTCTGTTGATAATATAGGTATGTTATATTTTTATGTCTGTCCTTTTGGCTGTGGAACTTTGTTTTCTGATGGACATCAATGGCTTTTACTTTATAACACAGAAAGAAATCTCAGCAGCATTTGTGGCAACTTAAGCATATAATTTCTGTTAATGTTAATGGGAACTACGTGCCTGATCTACCATATACAGCCATAAAGAGTTGCTTCAGTATATCTTTTTTTCCAGAACTGCATTTGTGATACTGCTTGTCACAGTGAGTTGATATGTAATTTTACTCTTTTTATACAAGCAAGTGCCACTGACATTTTTTTACTTAACTCTTGTCATTATTATAAATAGCTGCATTTATAATTATTACATGAACATACTATTTATACAAGAATTAAAGCCAGTGTTTTCTTGTGAAGGACACAAAAGAAGCAGCACATTTTCACCTAAACAGATGGGATCAAACAGTGTAGATTAAAGTGTATTTTCAGTAATGTCTGTCCTTATTCTACCCTGTGGAACCCACTTGTATCTGTTTTCAGCAACATGAAGTGCAATTTAAGAGAACCTGGAAAGTAAACATGCAGCCTTACTGAAGCCAAATGTCCCTTGCTTAAGGCTATTGGAGATCTATGGATTTTTAGCTTTTCTATACAGAATGCCACTGAATTCTTTGTTTTGAAAGTCAGTAGGGTGTGATTTGTATTTTTTATCCACTTACACAATGCACATTCACTGCAATTTTACTGGTTACTCAGCAATTTAAAGATAGCTTGGGCTATTCCCAACAGATATTCCTTTCTATTTGATGGAGAAATAAAATGATTTTCCAGCCAGAGTTCAGTTTTTAAGAAATGAGGGGCAGTTCAGAATTGACACCACGATATACTGGCAGTATCCTTAAAGACTGAGCACTATCTGACCGTCATATTCTCACCATGAAGAGTACTACTCAAGAAGATAATATTATGTATTATAAGATACTTCCAGAGCTCTTCATTTTTTCTGATTTATTCATCCCTATTAAAAATTCATGACAATACATGCTGAGTGATTACTCCTTCAGAAAGAACTAGCATTGACTTTTCAGATGCAAGCATAGCCTTTATAAGGACAACAAACTGTTTTATATTCAGAAGATATATTAATTTACACATATAGTTTAATCTAATTTGGGTAACTAAGCATTAGTTGTTACAATTTAGACTAATTACATTAGGCTCCTAAATATGGGTGTTGACTCATCTTTGGGAATTCCCTATCTATCTCCACTGACCAAAAGAGATTTTTAGGTGCCCACACTGGATAAAATAAATTCTATGCAGTTAATTTAAGCTCCTAAGGGTCATAGTCATAGTTCAACTCCCTTGTGTCCTAAAACACTGGAGCATAAGGCAACTCAACTGCTGACACCATTTAGACAAATTTGCGTATTCTGGCACGTCTGTGCTGAGTGTTAATGCATTCTGCCTCTCGGGTGGCTTACTAGCCCATGGGCATATTTCTATACTTCTAACATGTTTACTTTTGCACTATCCTGGTTTGTGGTGTAAGTAGACTCAGTTTTATCGATAAAGCTGTATAATTTGACCCTGTCTGGGCAGGAAACTAAGTGTAAATTCACTTCATTTAACCATCAAATACATTTATTTGACTAGTTGGAGACCATTTAAGACTACATTCATTGCGTACATTACAGCTTTTCTTTACTATTTGAATCCAGATGTTTCTTTCAAGGATTTATGTGGATGTGTTCTATACTGATGAAAGCATATTCTTGCCCATATCAGGAGAGAGCTTGTCAGGAGATTAGGGATTTGATTCTTGTATACAGCTTGAAAATAATTTTTGCAGCCAAGCATTTCAAATTGATTTGGCTGTTTCACTATTTCTCTGTTTTTGTATACTACCATTTGTCAGCTATGAAAATAATATTTTTTATTGTTTTTGTTTGTTTATTTGTTTTTGCTACAGTTGTCTTTCCCCTGGACATGTAACTAAATGCAAGCAAACAAACAAAAACAGAAAAGGAGGATCATACTAATGAAAATACAATTATTGTCTTACCTGTCCTCACAGTATCATCCATTCCAACCAGCTGAACCCTCTTTCATTTGTGTTGAAAGAACAGTTTGTCTATGCAGAAATAGTGTAGTAGAAAAGCATATACAGATCCTCCATTTACTTTACAGATCTGGATTAAAAATAAGAAATCAGTGGAATAGGATTGTGAATTTTATTTATTTATTTATGTATTTGGTATTAATTATTTCGTCACTTCCCCATTTTTTTCTTCTACGTAAGGACTTGTGACTACGTCTCTATACAGCCATAGCATGCAAATGTCGTATCTGTTGTAGCTTCTCAATCCTTAAGCCTGTCCCATCTTCGTTGCCCTTCTAGATATTCAGCATCTCTCCCATCTAACCAACACCTGTTTCTCCTCTATTCCCAGTGATGTTCTCTAGCTTCAGGTCCCCCAAAAGACAATTGGCTTCTAACTAATCTCCCATCCTTGAATTCAGCTGTTACTGAGTGTTTGCCTGCTGGCTGGGCTTTTCTGTTATTGTTACAGCAAACCGGAAAAGCAGAAAGCATATAAATAGCAGTAATGGCTCAGCAGAAGAAACGTTTGCCCTTTTCAAAAAAGACACCTCCCTCCTTCATCTTCTCCTCAGTGCAGCTTTGTTTCCTTTCTCTCCTTTACTCAAGAGATGATTACAAGGCATCATTAGCCATATGGGCTACAATAGCATGATCTGCAGATTTTATCCATGGTAGAATTATGGTAATATTTTTATGTGGGCACTAGGACTCAGCTGCTTACACTCCTTATTTAACTGTTACAATAGTCCCTAGTCTGCTATTCACCTCAGCAGACTAACAGTCTCCAAGATGTTTCCCAGAAATAACACAGGCGTTTAGCATAGGCTAAGTACATGGTTTGGATCCAGCCAAATAGAGAGGAGAAAAAGTTTGACAGAATGGATACAAGCAAACCATGCCTCTTGGTTTGGTGAGCAGAGATAATGCCCCAGCATCATTTTCTTTCCTGTTATAAATGTAGCCAAAATTATTCACCTTTCCAGTTCCAGTTCTCTTCTAAAATTAGTTTAGCGATACCTTTGCACTTATGTATGTGATGACCATATGATCTATAGATATGTAACCGTATGGTTCCATTGATGTCAGGAGAGCTTCACTAGTGCTAATAGTTGTGTATTATAGGACTAAACGTACACCTGTTGAATATGCAGTGCTTTCTTGAATCCTGTGTTCATGTGACTATGAAAGAATCTCACACTTCATAAATAAATAAATAGGTTGCCAGAAAAACTTGAAAATATGTCTTCTGAGGTTGTAGCTTTAGAAATTCAAGTTATGAATAAGAGTATAACTTTTCTAATAAGAGCAAAAAGTCTTTTGCAATTGTAATTCTTTTTCATTACTTTTAAACATCTGATAAATTTTTGTACTATCAAAATTTGTTAGACTTATCAAAAATTATCAAATGTATTTTAACTTGCCATTTAAACGTATGTCCAAAGCACTGCTGACTCAACTGGCATATATGTGTGCATGTTCTTCTGCAGTCAAGACTGGATTGTTATCTGTTACAAAACTGCTGCCCAGAACAGTAATTTGAACCACCTGCTCAATTATGTTCACTTTGCAACCATTTGTTCTTCTTAATAATCCCTTGTTACTCACTGTTCTGGTCAACAGTTTTGGAATATGACACTTTATTTGTGCAGTATGTTTGATATTTAATCCATGCCACTTCTGCGCAATTTTTTTGGCTCTAAGAAGATAACTTGACTAATTTCTTTTTCTGTCTAATGACTTTTTTTTTTTTTCTTTCAATGCTAACAATTAGTATTTCCAAGATTAATTTTTTTGTTTTGTTTTGTTTTGTTTATTTGTTTGACTTCTTTTTAGAATAATTTCAGGCTCGGGCAATATGTATGTCTGTACATTGCCAGTGTCTCATTCCCCTCCCTTTCCTCCATGCTCACACAGTTTAACAGATTCTCAGGATGCTGTCTGATGTGAAACAACTAGGTCTTTCCAGCTTGAAGCACAGGTGAGGTCAAAAGATGCTTTCTTCATTCAAGATCCAGTTCCCATCTCTGATGGCCACATATTCTGTTATTGTAGTCCCCCAGTATGATACCAGCAGATCTTGTGCCTTCGCTAGCATCAAAGTCATGCATCAAACATCCCCACTTGACAAATGACAGAAACAATTCTGATGGATTGCAAGTAGTATCTAGTACTTGGTAAAGTGATTTTTGTTTGGACTTCATGTGATATAAAAATCCATAAGCATTGTCTGAAGAGTTTTCAGAGGAGATTCTGTTCAGAGGAGTGGTTCTGTTAATTCTGTTCTTTGACTACCTGATTGCTTTCTGTTTCCACATTTGGTTGCTCAACTATATGTTGCAAGAATGTGGAGGATTTTGTTTTTATTATTATTATTTTTTTGAGGCTGTATCTGTTTCCTTACTGTAGAGGTCCAGTTGTATGAAACAGGATAATTGTCAGTGTCAGGCATCTTAAAACCAGATATATTTCAATGCCAATGTTCACTGGAAAGGAGAAGATAGTTATCTGCTCCCACTGTAATAGCTACAAAATATTTAAATCCAGGCATCATGTTCTTGCTGGCATTCATAGTTCACCTGTAATGGTTTATGAATGTGAAGAATAACTGAATGCTAGTCTTCACATAGAAAACATGCTTTGGGTATTACATGATACAGAAATCCTATGAACCTCTTTTGGATGAGATCTCTAGTTGTCTTTATAATTTGGCTGATATAGGCTCTGTTTATATAAACAAGAAGTCAGCTGTAAGTGGAATGCACACACTACATATGTAGCTCTGTAAATGTAAGTAATACCTTCTGTTTATTTCCATTGAAACTATAACAAAGAACACTATAACACTACTTGGTAGAGCAAATTCTCATTGTTTTTCAACATAGTCACCACTGCTAGCTATGTATTTTCACCAGTCATGAACAAGAGGAAGCACAGGGGAGACTTATTGCTCTCTATAACTACCTGAAAGGAGGTTGTAGTGAGCTGGGGTAGGCCTCTTCTCTTATATAACTAGTGATAAGACTAGAGGGAAGGGCCTCAAGTTGCTCCAGGGGAGATTAAGGCTGAACTTTAGAAAATACTACATTCCCGGAAGAATGATCAGATGCTGGAATAGGCTGTATAGGGAAGTGGTGGGGTCACCAACCCTGGACATGTTCAAGGATTGTTTAGACATTGTTCTGAGGTACATGGTTTAGTGAGAGCTGTTGGAGATAGGAGGACAGTTGGGTAAGATGATCTTATAGGTCTTTTCCAAGCTTGGTGATTCTATGACTCTAAGATCCTGCATACCACTCATAAAAATCTGTACAAGTGAAAGTGCCCCACTACTTTTTCAATTACTGAGACATACCACCCTCTCTCTCATTGTGATCACATCCACTGTTTTGTCTCCATAAACTTTCAGCAAGTGTCAGTGAATGTCTATAGGTGCCATTTTTACCACATGGAGGAATTTATTGACATACCTTGGCTTCATCTCCCTTCCATGTCAAGAAACCATTTTGTCAGACTACCCCCCCCCCATCCCCCCCCTTATTGCTATCTGCTGTATCACAGCAAAATGTAATGGAATATTGATGGAAAGATTCAGTCTCTACTGTCATACCAGTAACATCTGCATCTGGCATCTTGGTCAAGATAATAAAATAGGAGGCATTACTTTCAGAACAGCTGTCCTTTATTTGCCTGCTTAAGCCACTCACTGGCTGGTAGTAATCTTGGTTTATGATAATGATTAATGTGATGACCAAAAGGAAGGATATTATCTTTATGTGAATGAGTCCATCAAAATTGGCAACTGATTCTATGAGGAATGCAACTATATCACTCAGCTCTGGTCCACAGATGTATAAAAATAAGAAGATTTTTATCTTATAGTACCCAAGCCTGAATTCCAAGTTGAGGAGAGATTTTTTGGTGTGTGGAAGTGAACAAGACCAGTGAAAAAGTAAGATTTTGAGGGTAAAGTCTTGAGGAACATTATGTGTGTCAGCATCACTGGTTATCCATGAACTCTTATCCACAGTTACTCTTCAAAAGAGAG
Organism: Chrysolophus pictus; assembly: GCA_037305975.1. NCBI lineage: Eukaryota > Metazoa > Chordata > Aves > Galliformes > Phasianidae > Chrysolophus > Chrysolophus pictus. Next base: position 12,620,030 of record CM074578.1, read on the forward strand.
TAAAGATTAGAAGTGGGGAAATGTGAGCCAGTCCACAGCATTTACTTCAGGGGAAAGTGTCATATGGAATATCCTGAAAGAAACGAAGAAAATCTATTGGAAATACTGTGCACATTTCATTCATGTTATAATATGAAATTCATGCAGTAATATAACATTTATACAGTAATATATTGGGTAAAAATTCAGGGGCATAAAGAAAAACTCTTATGGCAATGGATACACTAACAATATCTAGAATAGTTCTCGAATATACAATGCAGATCACTGTTATTTAATTTGACCACTTACTAACATGAACAGTATTTCTTTCTAAGTAGTTTTACTGAAATCAGTGGGATTTTTCTTAATGTAAGATGCTGCTGGCATAAGGTTGGTTCATGATCTGAAACTGATACACAGAAAACTTGAATTTACAGTAATATGAAAATCCTTTGTTTGATGAGATGAAACTGAACAAGAGTATGTAATTGCTGAGCGGTATATTATTGAAATTCCATAGTGATTTTTCTGATGTTTCTGTTTTCTCTGTTTTTCATTCAATTATGAATTTGTTCTTCATTTCTGGATAGAGTAATTGATTTTAATTTTGTGTTAATATAAACAAATTCCTTTTGAGTCTATGCTACTCAACACAGTTGCAAAATAATCAATATTAACAAACACAGAGAAATAGACAAATCCCAGTCTAATTAAAAAAAAAAAAAAAAGCTTCAGTTAACCATCTGGTATAAGGATATTTAAAGCGTGGCTTAAACAATAACACAACTAAAGCTCACAGCCTAGGCACAGCAAGGGTCCAGTCATATTCGTTAACATGCTCCTCGTATTTTGGATAGAGTTTTGAAGTAAGAATTTTAATTTTGATTTTTTTTTTTTTTTTTGGTGCTTTAATGGATTTGAGTACAATTCCTTTAACACAGTTATTTCTCCATTCTTTATGTAGGTAAGAACTTCCTTCATTTTTTTCCCCCCTCTCTGTTTTGGTAAAGAAAGAGTGCAGTGAAGTGATTTGACATGAAAATTATTCAGTTTGCATTGTTTCAATTTAATCTTCCTTATGGTAGAAGAATATGAGTAATACAATCTGATAATGCAAGAGTAGTAACACCGTATAATAGTCATACTGTTTATCAAATTAATCAGTAGAAATATATGTGATGAACAGAATTGTATAATTTACTTATAAGTTTTCTGTAAAACAATAGATAAATTCCAATAAGCCTACTGATTAGTAGGCTTTTTCAGCAAAGGTCCAAATGATAACACATTTGAGATAAATCAGAATTTCATGTTTACATAATATTATCTTTCTGGTTTTCCTTTGAAATTACAACACTTTCTCAGATACTTTGTTCTCACAGTTTCGCCATGTAACTGCTAAATAAAATTTTTTTACTCCTACCAAAATTTAAATTTAAATTCCCAAAGACTTGAAAAAGGTTGAGATTTTACTCTTTGAAGTTTGAAGATTAATTTAATATTCACAGAACTAATTTATTTAGATTTTTTATTAAAGTGCAAGAAAAGATTGAAATCCAAGATAACATTTTCTAGTTTTCTACATCAGCTATGTATATGTATACATTTTTTCCACTGTGTTAGAAAACTTGTTAAAACAGTTTTACATAAACTTGCCCTCCAAATCAAAGTAGTTTTCCACTTCTGACGAGAAATGAATCAATGTGGCTAAATAAACAGACAAAAGCAGAAGACAATGATTAGCAGCCTTTTAAGAACAAATGTAAGCACAGTACCTTCTACCACAAGTAGGATATATTAAGAAAGGGCTTTCTCATTAATTTTAAAAGGTTGGTGTTTTCAAGATAGCATGTTACAGTTATGTTAAAAGTTAACTGTGTTTGGATAATGTTTTTTCACTGGACATACACAGATACCTGCTTGCCGCCCCTGCTCCTTCCAGTTATCCACATGCTTGTATACACAGAAATAGCATGAAGGATATCAGTTCCTAATGCACAAACCAATTATAAATGACATGGGCAGGGAAAAAAATTGTTTAAATTGTTTAAATGATTTTTTGTCCTATGAGTCACATGGTAATAAGGACCATTCTAAGGATAGCTAGTGAAATAAAATAACATTGCTATGAGGCACTGTATGAATATAAATTATTTCCATTTAAGTAGAATCATAGTTCTTTGTCCCCCTCTCTATAAATATAAATTGTACCAGATCCAATGTTAAGTAACTGACAGATGCTTATATAGGAAAAAGTATTGAATATTTGCATGCATTTGAGGCATATGTATGACAAATAGAGAACCTCAGGTACCTAGCAGGTGGTATATCTCACATTTCTAGCCTAGACATCTCCAAGGACAGCTCCTCAGATGCTGATTAACACAGATCAGAGGATAGCTAAGTTATTATCTAAACTGAGTGTAGAGAATTGACTCCTGGAGCTGTTTCAATCTACCATGATGTCAATAATCTTCTACGTTCCCTCTCTGCAAAGAACAGAAAGACAACATACATGATTATTTCGACAGGAATTTAATATTTTAGATGTGTACAATTCAACAAGTCTCAACTCATTCATTCTATTTGCCTCAGTAGGTTTTTCAAAATATCCTGAGTTTATATATGTATATGATGGTCTAGTGATGGAGGTTGGTGGCCCTGCACAAGGCAGGGGGTTTGGAGCTTCATGATCCTTGAGGTCCCTTCCAATCCTGGCCATTCTCTGATTCTGTGATTTTGTGATTCTATAATGTGTCTGATAGGGAGAAATTTGAGCATCATCACAACTATTTTCAAAGCAATACTGCCTTAGTTCTCCATAGCAATCCAGAAACTGTGATTACATTAAGCACCTAATAATGCATCTTTTCAACATGCATTCATTTCCCTTATGCAATATACTTAATTTCCCTGGAATATTGCAGTCTTTAAACAAGTCTAATGCTACAAATAGATCCCTTGGACAATTAAGGATAAGTATGCTTTCTTGAGTAGTTCTGGAATTCACATTTTCTACTCTGCTATGCAGAGCTTAAGGAAATGGCAACAGCCACAGTGCAAAATGGGTCAGATTCAGCCTGGTTGCAACACTGTTGACATCACTGCCATTATTTTTTTGTTACAAAGGAATATTGCTGTTCAGGCAGGGATAGCTTGGAAAGAGTCTGCAACAATGTGGGTGGTAATATTATCCATAAATAATTAATGATAATTGTGCAACAGTCTAGTCCACTTAGGAAAGTTTCGTAGAAACACAGATTTGCTTTTATATTATCCCGGGCACCTCAGCTCAGTAACATTTGTGCCTAAGAGAAGAATTTAAGCAATCAATATCTGTCTGTCTCATCACAGAATGGTTTCAGAGCATCTCCTTTGAAATGGAAAGAAGTAGACCCAGGGAAATATATCCGAACCATCTTTGAATAGTTACTTCTGGCACCTAGCACAGCTGGAAATAACATATGTTTTCCAGACAGCAATAAAAAGCTAAGTTTGAATGAAATAGCTTTGCTCTTTGTAGCAGAGAAACAGATTTTTCAGGCTAAGGAGAGCTCCATGCTGCCAAGTCCAGACTGCTTCCAGTAGCTGACATGGAACCTTTGAAGCAAGCTCTATTCTCATAGGTAAGGAGTGGTAAACCAAACAAGGCTGCTTTGCTGGATCACTTGATTACAAGGGGGATTTCTGCTAGAGCTGAAGGACAGAAGCCCAAGGACCGAATCCAGTGACATATTTGCTAACTAAAAACATGGATCAGAAGTATTTCCTTCTGTTGCCTTCAGTCACAAGTGCTCTGATCTACTGGGGAAACATAAAACCCTTTGGCTGTGTCACCATAACAGCTTAACTTGTTCTCTCAGACTGCAGAATGTGACTCATATTTCTCTGTGTCCATACATAAAAGTCTCCTCAGGCCTGTGTCTGGTGCTTGATATGAAGTCTTCAGGGAAAACTGGGGGAGTATTCACATTAGACTTCTGGCATTCCACCTAACACGGAGTTTATCATAGAGACCAGTCCAAAACAGAAAAATTTCTCAATTTGGCTTTGTTTACATGAAAGGCTGTCACATAGTCAATACCTTTTTTTTTTTTTTTTTCTTCATCTTAAAGACAGCAAGTCAAACTGCTTGAAAATAACCTCATCACATACTCTTTTTTTTTTTTTTTTTTCTGGTTCCAGAAACAACCCAGTAGTGAATGAAAGCAGCATTTCACCCCATTAGAATCAAAATTTTTTTAATAATCTCACATGGAAAGTTTTAATGGTTAGTTACTTTAAAATACTTTATATACACTTTTGAGTTTGATCTCTTCTCTGTCCTAAAGGTAATCAGGAAGAGCTGACAGTGATCTAACACAGAGTTAAAAAGAGGACAAGTGAATTGTTAACAGTGCAATACCCTTTCCTATCTGCTGAGTATCCTAAAAGGTATAAGATTGTGTGATGCTTGAAGAAGAACCCTATCAGGTGCTTAATGTGAAATGTCACTCCTTAAAGACGTAGGTAGGGCAATCAGCACCTGTCACTCCTTGAAACTCTGAAGCTACTAAAAAAGAAACTACTAAACCTATATATCTCTTGTAAAAGGGTTAGGCTTTAGCTTTAAAAACATCTGAAAGAACTGGGACCATCTGACAATTCATAATTACCTCATAATTATAAAATATTATATTATATTTCATAATTAGTTCATGATTATTTCCCCCAGTGGCTTTCTTGCTAAAATTGAGGAGAGAGAGAAAAAAAAAAGAGAAAAGAAAGGAAATTTCTGTTTCTTCTAGGAATAATAATAATAATAATAATAATAATAATAATAATAATAATAATAATAAAAACAAGCAACCATATACAAAATTATATAAACTTTATAAAGCCATTAATGAGAAGTGGTAATGATATATATACAGATTTACCAAAGTACCAAAAAATTTCCCTGAGAAGACTGTGTGTGCTAGAAGGTTTCTAAAAGGTTTCAAAGCTTGTCTCTGAGATATAACTTTTGACATGTACTACCTGAAAATATAAAACAGAGCTTCTTTGTACAAGACTAGGATGTCTAGATGTCCTGCCTTTGCACTAAGAATCATATTGGTGACCCTGCCCACAGGAGGGGAGTTGAAACTAGATAATCTTTGAAGTCCTTCTCAACCCAGGGCATTATATGATTCTATGATTCAGTGAAAAGATCTGCCTACTGTTGCTTGGCTAACTTTATTCTCCCTTTTGTGTTGCCAGGGCTGTTGGACAAAATCACTGGCCTTCACTTAAGGCTTCTAAATCATATGAAGTCTTATGCAAAAGATTTCAAGAGCAAGACTTTTTTACTCCCCTCGCTCCCCCAAATTCAAATTTTGTTTGACTGAAACTGACTGAGAACTTTCACTGAATTAATTCTATTGTCAGATCTTCTGACATGACAGGAAATAAAATAATGCAGCACAGATAAGAATAATCTTTCTTTCCAGGACCAAAATATGTGCTATAGCAATTTCTAAGTGAAACATCTTCACAATTCAGTGTTCCTCAATTCACTTGAATTTCGTTTGCAGATTTCAAATCCCTAAACAAAATCTCAGAATGTATCCTTATAGCTTAAATAATATTTTTATTCAGTTTTAAACACTGTATTTTCTATTCATTGATTTTCAAAGAGGTGCCATTGTTTGGCCATTCCATTAACTTTTCATCATTTCCTCAGCTACCTTCAACAAACTAAACTACTTCTTTAACTTGCTACAATTCACCCACCTCCTTCTAGCCATTACTACAGAAAGCTGAGTCAGCACCCAGCTCTACTTGTCTGCTAATGTGATCTCATTTGTTTTGTCATGTGCTCCCCTTTGTCTACTACTATCTGTGAGTTTTGTTGTTTTGTTTGAAATAAGGTAGAGGCTAGCCATTAGCTTACATTTTAAGAGACTTCAGCTGATGAGGAATGAACATAGTGAAGTAGAGGTTTCTGAAGCTGCAAAGTGGAATTTACATATTATGGGGTATAGCCTGAGGGCACATTGGGGCATTTTGGGGTGCAAAGCCTTCTAGGATGCTTTCAACAGACAATACAAGGTAGGCAGTGCTAATTGGCAGGGGCTAACTTGTACCGGTAAATCTGCTTGTACTTAAGTATTCTGAAAAACTGCATGAAGCCTGTCATAGAACCTGTGTCCAGGAGTTGGTTTATGTACTAAAATAAATAGACACGTGTCCACATGATTCTTACTTCTGTTACGTGAAGATCAGTGGATCAAAAGATATTTAACATGTGTCAGGACTAAAAGTACAACCTTTTTTTTTTAATAAGTTCTTTTTTTTTTCCCTTTTCCTATCCTTTTTCTTCTGAAAAAACATTACTTACTCAGCTGCCTGCCTCTGGCCTGCCACTACTACCATATGTCCTGGAGAAGTTTCTCTCAATTTACACAAACAGAAAAAAGCAGTCAGATTTCATGTTAGAGGGAGATGAATATAAAGAAATTCATTTGTTTTCTACAAAATTCAATTTAAAAATTCATGTTTCTTTTTTTTGTGTGTGTGTTTCAAGATATCTCATTTGTTGTATGGACCTACAATGCTAAATGTCATCTCCCTGCTGTATAAACCTGACTCAGTATCACGCTTTATATCAGCTGAACTGCTTTGGTCAAAACAGTTGAAACAGTTGCTCATGTTTCCTGGCCTCCTCTATAGTTTCCACCATTTTATTTTTATCTCTGGCATGTAATTACAGGATTGATTAAAGGATCTCTCTACAGAGGTTTCAACAAATCATCTAAAAAAAAAAAAAAGATTTTAAAGACTTTAATGTGACTCTATGCTGTCATATCAAATGTACAAAAGATAGGTCTTAACAATTGTTCCATGGTCTTTTAATATAAATTTTTACTTTATTTATGCACTTATACATTTAAACTAATCTTACTAAGGGTTTTTTTTGTTGTTGCTGCTTATGTTATGTGCTTATATGGAAATGATTTTACTCAGACTTAAACTTTCATTAGCTGAGCAGGATTCTAGTTTTCTTCTTGCTATTTGTCATTAATAAGTTCAGAAGAGACCAATGAATGGAATGATTGCTCGGCTGATTGTTGCACTGCATCTCAAGTACACTGAAATGTGAATAATTTAAACTGTGCTGGCTTGTCAGTATAGGATTTGTATGTGGTGTGAGGAGGTTTCAGATAAATCACAAAGCAGAGAAAAAGCAAAACAAAAAATCTCCCATAAAAGTGGATCAAGGGAGAAGAGAAAAGTAGGGTGCTATTGTACATACAATGTGAAGAGAGAGGGGAGGATAAATTCCATCCTTGTCAAGGGACAGTTTGGATACTTAGTAACTGTAAAACAAATTGCATCAGACTGAGGCATTGTTCAGATCTTCCGGAGGAAATGGTTTTCTGAATTTGGTGGGAGTGAAAACATTTTCAGATATGTCTTCCAATAGCTTATCACTTTCTTTTCTTTTGAAATCATTACTTTATATAGTAACAGTTTAATGGAAGATGGTAACAGAAAAGAACTTCATATTGGGAAAATAAAAAATACAAGGTTAAAAGTCACTAATCTGTCAGTTGTTGTGATTAAAGACTGGGAAGAAAAAGGGTTTTGTTTTTTGCTCATTTCTAACCCTCTCCTTTTTAAAAACGTTGTTAAATCTCCTCACAGAATAATCAAGTGGAGCAATAGTATCTCTATGTAAGTGGTTTTTATTATTATTTGGTATTGATACTTTGGAGAACCCACAGAACCAAACAGTAGTCCTCTACTTCCTGCAATAGACATTTGTTCCTAAATGAAGACATATTAACTGAAACCAATGATCATGTTTTACTACCAGTGATTGGCCAGGTCTCCCAGAATCATTCCAAGGGTTTCTCTAGGTACTGTAGGTAGAGTAGTAGAAAACAATAATAGAAAAGCCTATATTCATTTGCACAATGAGCCTTTTGATTGTTACATGTTACCTACTTCATAGAAATATAGAATCATAGAATGGCTTGGGTTGGAAGGGATCTCAAGGATCGTCAAACTCCAACCCCCCTGCCATAGGCAGGGCCACCAACTTCCACATTTAATACTAGACCAGGCTGCCCAGGTGCTCATCCAACCTGGCCTTGAACACCTCCAGGGATGGGGCATCCACAGTATCTCTGGACAGCCTGTTCCAGCACCTCACCACTCTCTCTGTAAAGAACTTAATTACTTACACATGCATTCTTTTATTTCTCCTTTCTGTTGTGTCAAAGGCTGATATATACTTTGTGCCTAAAAATAGAGACAGTAACCCTGTTTTTCCCAAGTTTTATCACAAGGTCTGAGTTATTTCCAGTTTTCTTTATCTCACTGCCACTAGTTTGCCTTCATCAAGGGCCAAACCAGATTTGTAGTTTTGGCTAAGAACTGACCACAATGTCTTGACAGCAATAAAATTCAATGGGATGCAATGTCAAGTCCCTTTAGTAATCACTAATGATTAAATGCTGTTTTCCACCAGTGGAAGATACACTGCTATGCCACCACACAGTTGATAAAAAATTGTCTGCGGATAAAAAAGAATAACCATTTCTTCATGTCCAATATTAAGTACTTTATTGCTTACTTGCAATAAAAATACATTATTTAAATATGCATTTGTGGTGAGGATGTTTTCGTACTTTAAAAAGTCCTAGGGTTTTGAATAAACTGGAAAAGACAACAGAGCAGAGGAACAAAAGCAATTCACATTTTCTGATGCAATATCACAACATAATGGCCCCAATAGCCTCTACTGAAAGAATAAAAGAAATATGACTTGAAATAATAATTATTCGAGAATCTTCTCAAAGAAAAATTTCCTTTTAACATCTGATATCACACCAGGTACTTTTGTGAAAGGTCATTTCTGCCTGCCTGAAACTCATAATATATGTATATGTTTAAGGAGAGTGTCTGGTCAAAGCCCTTTTCCAGTACAACAAAGGTTTAATAAAAAAATGAAGGATGTTTTGGAAACCAAGCTGGATCAGGAAAGTCATGGAATTTCAGAATGTTCATTGAAGCACGGTTGTCTGAGTGAGGATCATGGTTCAGGATGATAAAAGTAAACATGGAAGAACCATAAGAAAAATACTGAGACATAGATCTGAGAAAGCAAAAATTGAGATAATGACAAGAAATAAACTTCCACGTCACACTGATTGATGAGCTGTCAAATTACAGACTTCACTTCCAAGAAGACCAACCTGAACTTTTGAGGGGTAGGGGTGGACCTGAACTGGGAGAATGTAGAAACTGCATACCCAAGGAGGTTTATACATGTGAAATGGGAGCTGCGGGAACAAAAAAGACTACGTAGAAGATGGTATGAAAAAGCCAGTCATATCTGAAAAGAAGATGGTCCTTACAATTGACTGGGCAAGCCCTCCACCTGATCACAACAATCCATTCTATCTCAACAGTCTATCCTATCTTCTGGGATCCAGCCATGACTGGGCTGGGTCCCAGCAGTAATCTTGAGTGTTTGGAGGAGGCAGCCAGACCTAACTTACCTCATACAATATCAGATCTCAGTATTTTTAGACACTACCTAAAATTTTCTCTAAAAATCAAACTACTAGCATATGAAGAATACACTTTATTTTTTCAGAAAAAAATGAACTCTTAATATTTATTCATAGCTATGTTTGTAGTACGAAACCAAACAGTGACAGAGTTTTTTCCAGTTCTGAGTCCAGCTGGCAGAGTTTGAGTGCATCCATATGACAGTAATATTTTAGCCTATATCCAGCATGTTTCTGCTAGCTTCTGAAAAATGCCTGGAAACTTTTAGGAACCAGCTGGCCTAGGCCAAAAATATAAAGATTTTTTTTCTGAGAATTTACCATTAGAGGCATTTAATTTTCATTGTACAAATCTGTTTATGATCAGACATTGTTGAATGTACTGTTAAAGATGTAACCCTGAGATTCAGCATATGGACCTGTGCATAAGACCAATGTTTTGTCTCCTGTGGAGATAGAGAATCTGACTTGATTCAGGCTGTAACAGCAGCTGCTAAAAGTGGATCAGAGGATATATGCTACTTGCCACTTATATCAAACCTATGTTGAGTTGTATCAGTTAGAAATAAAAGGAAGCTCATTAAAATTTTGAAGTTGTATTGTAATAATGGGGCAAGTCCTATTTTTAAGTCAGATATCTATAGAACTCAGTACTGATGAAATAGCCTGGAATGAAGTAAGATAGACTTTTTTGGAATTATTTTACTCTTCAAATGCAAAACTTTACAGAATCACAGAATCGTAGGGGTTGGAAGGGACCTCCAGAGATCATCGAGTCCAACCCCCTGCCAAAGCAGGTTCCCTACACCAGGTCGCACAAGTAGGTGTCCAGGAGGTCTCCAGAGAAGGAGACTCCACAACCTCCCTGGGCAGCCTGTTCCAGTGCTCCGTCACCCTCACCGTAAAGAAGTTCTTGCGCACATTTGTGCAGAACTTCCTATGCTGCAGTTCCTGGCCGTTTCCCCTTGTCCTGTCTCCACACACTGCTGAAAACAGTCTGGCCTCGCCACTCTGCCCCCCACACCTTAGCTATTTATAGACCTGGATCAGGTCCCCTCTCAGTCTTCTTTTCTCAAAGCTAAACAGACCCAGTTCACTTAGCTTTTCTTCATAGTGGCGATGCTCCAGGCCCTTCACCCAACAAGGTTGTGGATGCCCCCTACCTGCAAGTGTTTGAGGCCAAGCTGGATGTGGCTTTGAGCAACCTGATCAAGAGGGTGGTGTCTCTGCTTATAGCAGGGGATTGAAACTAGATGATTTTAAAGGTCCCTTCCAACACAAACCATTCTATGATTCTATGATTCAATTTCAAGAAATATAATGAATTGTAAATGAAGACAGAATAGGCAAATTAATATATGTGTATCTACATATTTACATTGAAGTAAAACTACAAGAGGCAGATGGATTCCGTCAAGATTATGATAGGGGGAATCCAAGATGTTTACCCAGTTGCTTATTTCTGCTTTAATGAGACAAAATGTTTAAACCCATCTGTTATGTATGCAAAGCTTTATCTTGTCATGGTACTCCAAGAAACATAAAGTAGGCAGTACATACAAATGAATATGTTATAATATTTTACTTACTTTTTAAAGTTTATGTCTCATAGTTAGGATTTTAAAGTGTTAAAGTGTTAAAATGCAGTGGAACAAACTAACAAACTTTCTGATTAAATCATGATGATTAGTATGCCTGTTATATAAACAGGAAAAATAAATAGGTTAAAAATATTGTATATTCTTGACAGCTTGCTTACTTACTAGGCTTACAATATTCTTCTTTGTTGTAGTACAGCTTTACCTTGGTGTTGTATTCACATTTTTTTTCAGCCTTAGACCTTCCTTGCGAGCATGCCTTGGCAATATTATTTATATGGGATAACTTTTCTCACAGCACATGAGATATTGAATGTTGCTGAATGTGAATACAAAAGATTTTTTTTGTCCTTAGATTCAAGGTTTAGCTACACGGTTTAGTTACATAATCAGACTGCATCTGAGTTTAACAATCTCTTAATGGTCTGGTTCTTTTTTTCATTTCATATGCTATTAAAATCTTGCCACATTTATCATTGCGAAGTATGTGCATTACATTAGCATAAAGTAAAGAAAGGAAAGAAATTTAATTTCTACTTTTTATGCCCAAGTAAGTTGAACTGTCAAACACACTGGAGAATGGGATACCAGAAAATGCATATGGTTTAACTAAGATTGAAAAATGATCATTAATTTTTGTGTTGATCTTTTCTGCATTGTTTCAAAAGTTTGGTGAATTCTTTTGACAAAGTCTTTCATTTAATACATATGCTCAAGCACTGAGTCTTTCTGTTGATCTCTTTAAGGTTTGTTTTTCAGTATAGTTAATATGGATTCAGTATAGTTAATATGGATTACTGTTTTGGGTTCAGTGGTTCCAGCTGATTTCACCACAGCGAGATTAGGAAGTAATTGTACCACTAGAGTACTAGATGTTCCCAACTGGTCTTCTGAAAAAGGCTAGCATGCTATGCGCGTTCATCAGAAGATATTTGACACTTAGAGTGTTTTTTCCTCTTAGGCTCTTTACTCCTTTACTTCTAAATTGTGTACAGACTCATTTCTGTTCAATGAAGCTGACCAAAATGGAAGAGAAGAGGAGGAAAAAATAAGACTATCATCTCTGGAATTGCTTAGTTTGGAAATAGAAGAGTGGATATTTTACACTAGGAATAAGATAAAGCTAGCATTTTCAATTTTTTCTTCACTCATTGTACCAATAATGATGATTCCAGGGGATGCATGTAGCCTTCAGATATATGCTACTTGTCTCAATTTTTTATCATAGAATCAAACAGTGGTTGAAGGGGAACTGTCAACCTGAAAGATCAACTAGTTCTAGCTCCTCTGCCATGCGAAGAATTACCTTTCACTAGACCAAGTTACTCAAAGCTCAATCCAATCTGAGCTTGTGCAGTTCCAGGAACAGTTTATCAAAAAGTTCTTTGGATAACCTGTTCCAGGGTCTCAGCACTCTGAGAGTAAATAATTCTTCCAAAAAGCAATGCAAGGCAAGAGAAAGGAAAGGCAAGGAGAGGAAAGGAGAGGACAGGAAAAAGGAACAACAGAAAAAAGATGCAAAAGGTTTAACAAAAAAAAAAAGAAAAAAAGGAAAAAAAAGAAAGCAAGACTCATGTTCACGGTATTTAGCCTTTCTATCACTCTATTTGATATCTGAGTTGCTATTGATTATGGATTTATCAATGCAGCTATGGTTTACAATGTTAGGAAATAGTATATGTATTTGAATCTACAGGAATTAACTTGACAATTTATACTATTATTTCTTAAAAAAAAAAAAAATATCAAAAAATCAAAAAAAACCAATAACTTTTCCCTGTAGCTTAAACTATGATTTCTTCCTTTTCTGAACTTTTTGACTCCAGCAAATTTAAAATCACTGTATACTTGAAATCCGTTTTAAGACTAAGAAGGTGTGGAGGCAGGAGAAAAAAAAGTGCCAGTTTTCATCCTATCTTGAAATCCATTTGGGATGTCAGTAGCAGTATAGTATCAACAAAGGTATAGTGGAAATTGTGGGCTTTCTAACAACAGTACTCAGGACTTATTAGTGAACTGAAGCAAACATCTGTGATTCTAGAAATAGATGAGTAAGCTTACTTTAAGCTTACTTATGGTACATAAGTTTTTTTTCCCCCATCAGCTTGCTGTGTTTTGCTTATTTGTCCTTCCTAAAATATCTCTTCTAAGATATCTTGTTAACCATGATGCAATTAATATTTTAAAATATGTATTTTTAATAAATATTCAAAGGTTAAGATAATTCTTTTGTACTTCGCCTTACGGAAAATCGTTTTTTTCTGTTACTAATATGGTAATTTAACAATTAACATTCAACTTTCAAAATGCTCATTTTTTTGACATGTGAGACCATAGTTTAGAGGCAATAGAAAATTTTCAGTTGTAACTAAACCATACCCATTACTTCGAAGTTTTGTTTAATTTCAATCAAATTAATAGCTCTTAAACATTTTGCTGTGCCAAAGACAATGCAAGTTTCTTGTCACAGAGCTGAGAACAGCCTCTGTAAATCACTTTTAGGAGAATGTATAAAACTATCAATCTCAGGAGACACAATAATGGATTCTGAAGGCTTATCATTTAAAAGTATATGAGTGACTCAAAACATAAACTGCATAAAATGCAAAAAATGATTATCTCTTTCTTTTGGATGCCCACAGAAATAACCCAAATGCTTTTGTTTACTTTCACCTGAGCTGTGAGAAGTTTGAAATCTGAGGATTTCTCATCTGATATTAATGGATTGTTTTTATTACTTTGACTTTCTTTAAAAAAAAAAAATCACTAACATATTAAAAAAAAAAAAAAAGTATCCTTTATCTTTACATTTCTTATTGAGGTTGTAGAAGTAGAAATAATCAACAAAAGGAAACTTAGAAACTGTCAAGGATTAAAAAAAAAGAAAAATGAATATCAGGGAGACAAAGTGTTCATGCTTATCTATGGCCTATGTAATCACAGTGCCAAAGGAATGGGTGTAAAATAACAAAAAGCCTGTTTGTGTGTTTAAGGCCAATAATATGTGAAGGTGCTTTCCTGAACCAGGAATTTTACCCTTTTTTCACTGGCCATAGAAGGAACCTTTATTATAACAGCATAAGGTAAAAACTTTCATAGTGGATTAAGAGTACATTGTTCTCGAAACAAATCAAGAATAATTCATTCTCCAAACAAATGCTCATTTAGAGTCAACTGGTAGAATTAAAGGAGTGGAATAAAATATAAAAAAAAACAACTAAACAACTTGTTGCACTGGTCTTTATCTTCATGCAATCTAATACCTCCCAGTCACGTGTCTGTGTAAGAACCACATGCCATGTTTACCTTGGTCAAACTGGCTGAACAACATTTCGTGATTAATAATCATTTTCTAAGATGTGATTCAAAGTGAACATGCAACCACACTCCAATTTTATAGTATTAAATTAACAGCAATTTGAAAACTACATTTCTATTTACATTTGTATCCACTTCAATTTGTAATAAATAGTAACAGTAAAAAAAAAAATGTAATTCCAATCTTGTGCAGAAATATTTGAGATCAGTATTATTTATTCCATGCTGACAGCAGAGAGAACACCAACATTTTTATTCTCCAGTTGTAAAAAATGTTACAGATAACCTCTATTAATTTAACATAAAAATATTTTAGGATCTTGGAATTTCAAAATGCAGTATAAAAACTTGTTTATCTTTGATTCATAAAAAGTATGACAAGTAATAATTTGATATTATCAAGAGATATTCATATGGAACTGTATGGAGTTGAAAGAAACTCTTAAATGTGACTGAGGTCATCTCTGTGCTCTGACATATCTGTGCTAAGAAAATGCCTTTTAAGTAGCTTCTTGTTGAAAGATTCCACATCTTTTCTAGTCCATCCTTTCTAGTTCTTCCAGTTTTTTGTATGATTTTTTTTCCTTATAACATATCCACTCTTTATTTTCTTGCTGCAAAATGAATTGCTTCAATCCCTACTTCCAGGATATGTGGAAAACAATCATTACAATCTTACTTTATGAATAGGAGAAAGAGTTTAATACATACCTTTATTGACTCATAAATCTCACTTTAATTCTTTAACATTATAGCTAAGTTCACCTATAAAACATTTTATGTTGAGGTGACCCTGACCCCTTACTGTTTCCTCAGTCAGTAATTCACATAAATATTAGCTGTTTAGGCAGAAAAATTAGCAAGTAAGTATCTTGTTTAAAATAAAGGAAAGAAAATATATTTCAACATTATAAATAATTTGGTCATATAACTCATTGAAATGATTATAAAATCATAAACTCATGACAGTTGGAAAAAACTTCTAAAATCATCTAGTCCAATGAGCGTCCAACATTTTGGCCACATTGTCTTGGACCTCATAAAATATATGTTATAGCTAAAGTAATCAAACTTATTTTTAACATATATATTTTGTAAAACATAAAAAAAATGAGCAATAAAACATAAAACTAGTGGGATGTTTGACCTTGTTTCTGGGAAACTTATGCATCAGTCTGTTTTTATGGAACTGGCAGTTCTTAGTGAGTTCTCAAGGTACTCAAGATTTTTGATGAAATTTTACTCTTCCTGTATTTCATTCATCCTCGAAAACAATTGTTCACAAATGTGCATACTGCCAAAAAGTGATAATAAGGCATGATTGTGAAGCAAGAGATATTTCTCTCTGGAAAGACAGGCCTTGAAAAGTCTGGTAAAGAGATGCAATCAAATTTTTGAATTAATGTCTGATGTGAACTCTATTCCATGAGAAAATTCACAGGCCATATTTTTACGTTGACTGAAATTGGAGTTTCAAATATACAAAAATAATGATGAATTTTTAGCAGTCTTTAAACCTATTCTCAAATTCCTTTATCAAAACAGAAAGCAAAGCCGCTGTTCACATTTTTTTTTTTGTGTATTTTTTGCTGTTTGCAGGACTGTATTTTCTGGTGCATCAAAATGCACACAACTATTTGGTATCATTTGAGTTAGCACTGCGTGGTACTCTTCCCTTGTCCTGATTTCCGAACAGACAGAGCCAATCACACAATGCTGCTTGGTTGTTGCTGAGGATAAGTATGCATGCTGGGCCAGCCTGCTCTGCTGGGCAGAGCTGCTGCCATGATGGCAGAGTGCAGGCACAGTAGAGTTGTGCCAGACCACATGCAGACAGTGGGTCAAAGGTTGGATGCCCTTGATCTAGTCCAACCAGACCTAATTATGTAAGTAGTGAGAGTGTAACTGAGTTTTAAAAAGAGTTTAAGCCAATTGATAGTGCTAAAGTTCTCAAGGTTCAATCTAATAAGAGGATGAAATGGCATTCTCTACATAAACTGCTGTTTTAAGAAACTGGGAGAGAACACTGTTAATGCACCAACCTGTATTTGCCCTTCTCTCTGGATACTAGCAAGTGTCAGAAACATTGTCGGGACTATATTAATTTGTCTAATCATGGATATGTGTTATCGTCTCTTCGTATACACTCTTCTCTATAAAGAATAGGAAATTTGTACTGTACTACACAATTCTTCTTCCCAAAAGCTTTTTGTTCTATATACAGAATAAAAATATCTATTATGATATTTGTTTGATTTATGAGATTGATTCATTCTTAAAAAGTATGCATATATTTACATTTATGTGCAGAAACATATACCTAAATATTAATAATTAAAATATTTGTCAAAGAAATCAGATTTGTTATAGTTGTTACAAAATATTTTGGGTTGCAAAAATGAATAATACTATCTATCCCAAATTGTCTATTGACACCATGATCAGTGATTATATTTTGATTTTGATTTTGATTATATTTTGATTTTCTATTTTCTATGTATATATTTCTATTTTTTATTTTCTACATTTTACTTTGAAAAAAATAGCAATTTTATTCAGTCTTCATTTTAAATATCTGATGAAAAGAATAATACAAAATGGTTGTTAAGTTTTGTAGGTTTAAATTGCATATGCCTTTTTTAATGTGTGTGAATACTTTGAGTTAAAAATAAACATATATGTAGATCTTCCAGTTCTTTTTCTGGAAAACATGGGATATTGTTTTGTGCACTAAATCCAAGTCTGGCATTTTTTGTCTTGATATACAGTTTTAAATATAAAGATGCTCTCATAATAAATAAATAAATAAATCAGGAGAAAGCTAATGTAACAGTTTGACCCAAAGGCAATTTAGTGAGAACTTTGGAAATATGTACCAGCTATAAATTATTTCAAAGGCAATTTATAAAAGTGACAAGGGAATATACACATGTATATTCTCCAGCTGTTAGACTTTGCTGAAAGACAAGATCTTGCCTTATATTCCTTAATGCAGAACTCTGAAATAAAATATTCTATAAATAGTTTTTATACCTCCATTAATGCCATATTTTAATGTAGTTACAGGAAAATATGGTTTGTGCATTTCTGAAAGCTAAGAAGTTCGAATTTTTCAAATGAAGAAAAAAAAAAAAACAACTGATGCATTTTGTTGGTTTCTTTGTTTTCCTGCGTTTCCCATGTAGTCCCAGGTATGTCTCTTTTCCATAAATCTTGAATCTGTTTTCATTTTTATTCATATAACATATTAGAATGTGGATTTTCATGGCTTATTTTTTTCCCCTAATCACGATTTTTCAAAGCTTGTTCAGAGTCCTGGGCTCTAGCATACAGTAACTGACTGTATGTTATTTAAATAAGAGAACACCTCGATTGTCTCAGCGTATGCATCCCTATCTATTTTAAACTGTCAAAAAAATGGTATTGACTTTTAGCTCATCGTGAACCAAAGCAATTGTAAAAGCCTCTACAGACCTATGTTGACTCTGTAATTGAAAGTAACTGAAATTATTTACATATCCTGGAAGAGAAAGCAGAAAGTGCAAGCTAAATACCAACCTTAAATAATAATAATAATAAATCTCAATTTATATCTCTCAAAAGTAGATCTTCCTCATTCACAGCCCTTAAAATGGTACTCTGAGATGTGTCTCATCAGTACCCATAGACTTATGGATGTTTTTGTTATGAACCTGATCTTTACTTACAGCAGCAGGAATGTTGTTTTCTCACTCGTCACCTTCCAATCCATAGGCTGGAAAAGAAGTTGCCTGTGAAGACTGAGGCAAAAAAAAAGTTGGGTACCTCAGCCTTCCTCCTGTCTGTTGTCATCAGCCTGCCTCTGTTGCTCACTGAGGGGGTTAAGCCTTCTTAGACTTCCCTTTTCTAGTTAATGTGCAGGTTAAAGTCTTTTTTGTTTTTCTTTGCATCCCTCATCAATTCCAGTTCCAGTTGGGCCTTGGCCTTCCTGGCTCTGCCCTTGCACAGCCTAACAGCATCCTTATACCCCTCCCAGGGCACCTGTCTGTGTTTCTATTGCCTGTGCATTTTCGTCTTGCTCTCCAGTTTGGCATGGCTGTTTCTTGCCTCCTAGGAATGGATAGCTCTTGTGCCCTGAGCAAAGTTTCCTTGAAGATCTGCCAGCTTTGCTCAGCTCCTTTGTTCATGAGGACAATTTTCCAGAAGGTTTTGGCGATTAACTCCCACCAGAGATGGAATTCAGCTTTCTTAAAATTTAGCATTGTGATTTTATTATTTGTCTGTCACATATTCTTCAGGAGTGTAAGCTCCACCATTGCATGGTCATTACAGGCTAGACAGCCTCCAATCCTGATGTCACTGGTGTTATGTGCAACAGGTCCAGCACTGCACCCTCCTGGTGCGGTTGTCTATTTTCTGGCTCAAGAAACTACTTCTATGTGTGCTTAATGTATTCTCAGCTTTATTACTGAGGCAGAATAACTGGTTAGATCTACCTATTTTTATATAATTAAAAACAGCCTCTGTTTTTGGAGAGAAAGTAGGAAAGAATGTCATCTCTGAGATGTAACCTTGGCCAAACCAACTCCTTTAAATGCCGGTGGACTGTAGCTGCCTCTATAGCAGAAGCAAATCACGAGAAGATTTTGCTTATGAACCTTTCATGCTGATAACATCCTTGTTTTTAGGAACTTGTCTGAAAACTTACCTTTTAACTACAGGTCTCTAAAAATAATTGATGCCTACAGAAGAAATTGAATCTATGGTTCTTGATTACTTATCGAGTGGTTCTTGGTACACAGAATGATCTTGTGTGAAAAAGTCACATGAGAAAGCAGCTTT
This sequence comes from Chrysolophus pictus, assembly GCA_037305975.1. Taxonomy (NCBI): domain Eukaryota; kingdom Metazoa; phylum Chordata; class Aves; order Galliformes; family Phasianidae; genus Chrysolophus; species Chrysolophus pictus. Next base: position 12,639,291 of record CM074578.1, read on the forward strand.
GTCTAATTTTGGTGCAGATTTTACAATATGCGGAGATAAACTTAGCACTGTCCTGATTTCTGAACAAAACTATGAGCAAATATATTAAGTGCTGCTAGGAGTGCAGATACTAACAAAATAAGAAATATTTAATCCTGCCCACAGCAGGGGTTTGGAATTGATGAAACTTTAAGGTCCCTTCCAACTCAAGCTATTCTATGATTCTGTATTTCTATGGGAAGAAAAAAAAAAAAAAAAAAAAAGCCCACATAGTTTTATAGGTATTACAGAAGCAAGATCTTTTGTGACAAGAATGTTGTCACATTGTATATGGTATATTTTTTTATCTACATGAAAGACAAACTTGAAAGAAACTAGCAGTCTGTACCAAAAATATAGTGTATATATAACTAGATATGGCTGTATAAGGAAAGCAACACTGAATACAGAAGATTTTGGGCAAGTTTAAGAGAAATGAAGAGCCTCAAGCTATCAACTGTCACAGAAAAGAAAGAAGGAAAAAATAAAATAAAAGAGAAAAAAATACTTTTATCAGATAAAACATTTAAAATGGTTTAAATTCCCCAAATCAGATAGTGTTGCTAGGAGAGTTACATTACCCAATTTTATGCAAGAGAAGCATTAAAAAAAAAAAAAAAAAAAAAAAAAAAAAAATTGGGGATGAGGATGATGAAGAGAGATATAGTAGTAGTAGTAGTAATAACTATAATTTCCTGCCTTGAAGACTGGAAAAAAAGGAGTGAGTGAATATAGATTTGGATTAACTTGTAAATGATAGAACAAAGGATTTATGCTGTACAGGCTCCTGTGAATTTTCTGTGTATTTTTGTTTGCTTTTTCTTGAATCACTAGAAATAAGCATACAAAAAAGTTAGACAACAGAGATAAGATATGGATGCCTATCAGTAGAAAAAACAAAACCGTAATTTCGATCTACATTTGTTAATTTTTTTGTCTCTATCAGTAAGTAAGAATAGTCTATAAAACAGATGAAGGAATAAATTTTAGCCAATGACCATTTTACGTTTGAAGATGACCTGTCCTCCTTTCCTGTAAAGTAAAGAGTAGGTCCATTGTAAGATTGATTTGAAAAAGTCAGCATGGTTAGAAGACTGGATGTTTCAAGGATTATCCTTTTCCTGACCTAGCCTTAAAGGAGACAAATTATTTGAGTACAAAAGCTGTCAGAATTTTTTCAGATAATGTATACTATAGGAGATTGTTAGCCCAAATTCATAAGGCATTTTGAAGTAAATATTAGTTGCTTTAGCTGATGCAGTCGTTACAGTACTTTAATTGAATTGTGTATACACTTCCATTATGCTAGGCTTTCAAAAGGCCTGAGTCCCATGAGGAGAGGTATAAAGAAAGAAATAGATAAATTCAGAACAGACAATATCACAATGAAGGCAGAAAGGTAAACCCACTAAGAATGTGCAAGAGATGAAGAATGAATGAAAATAGGAGAGAGAGTTAGTTAAATAACTGGAATAAGGCTGTGAATCATATATAGTATAGCACAGAAAAGAATAGAAAAAGAAATCCCTATAGACAATCAAGTCAGAAGTAAAAGTATGTGGTAACAGATAAAGGAAGCAAATAAGCATTAGGAAAATTAGTTTCATATGACTCAAAGCATTGTTGACATTAAGCTATTTAAAACAATGAATAATGGATTTGAAAATATATTTAAATGAATTATCAGGACTGATGGAAACATCCATCCATTTAATTCTGTGATTAAACAAAGATGGTCAAAACGCATAATAATAGAGGGTACCAATACTCAGTAAACGACATTAATCCTTAAATTGAATCATCGATTCACTATGGTTGGAAAAGACCTCCAAGATCATCCAGACTTTCCACCTATAGCCAATATTTCCCCACTAAATGATTTCCCTTAGTCTAACATCTAAATACTTCTTGAACACTTCAAGGGCTGGTGACTTCACCACATCCCTGGGCATTCCAGCACCAGACCACTCATTTGGAGAATAAGGTTTTCCTAACATGCAACCTGAATTTCTTCTGGTGCAACTTGAAGATATTCCATCTAGTTATGCAGGAGAAGAGATCAATCCCCACCTCACAACAACCTAATTTCAGGTAGCTGTAGAGAGCTATAATGTCTCCCCCGAGCCTCCTTTTCTCTGTACTAAACAATCCCAGTTCTCTCAGACACACACCATAAGATTTGTGCTTCAGACCCCTCACCAGCTTCATTCCCATTCTCTGGACACACTCCATTGGCTTTCTTGGCCACCTGGACACACTACTGGCTCATGCTCAGCCAAGTATCTACCAACACACCCACATCATTTTCTTCCATGCAATCTTCCAGCCACTCTGCCCCAAGCATGTAGAATTTCTGGGGTTGCTGTGGCCAAAGTGCGGGACCCAGCACTTGATCTTGTTGAACTTCATCCCATTGGCCTCAGTTCAGTGATCCAGACTGTCCAGATCCCTCTGTGGGGCCTTCCTTACCCCAAGGCAGATCAACAAGTCCTGCAAACTTGATGTCATTGGCAAGGGTGCGCTCAAACCCGTCATCCAGATCAACAAAAATATTGAACAGGACATTCCCCTGTACCTACCACTGCAAAGCAACACTTGTGACCAATCACTAGCTGAATTTAACTCCAAACCACAGCTTTTTGTGCTCAGCCATCTGCCCAGTCCTTTATCCTACAAAGGGTGTGCCTGTCCAAGTAATGGACTGTCAGCTTCTCCAGAATACTGTGAGAGACAGTGTCAAGGGCTTTGCTGAAGTCTAGATAGACTACATCAACAGTCTTTCCCTCATCCACAAAAAAATGGTCACTCAATCACAGAAGAAGATCAGGTTGATCAAGCAGGACCTGCTGTTCGTGAAATTATGCTGGCTAGGTTAATCCTCTGGTCATCCCACATACATCTTGTAATCTCACTCAAGATGATCTTCTCTATAACGTTCTCCAGCACCAAGGTCAGGCTGATGGGCCTGTAGTTCTCCTGATACATCTTACAACCTTTCTTGTAGATGGGAGTCACATTGACATGCCTACAATTCTCTGAGACCTCACTAGCTCACCAAGAACACTGACAGATGATGAAAAGTGGCTTAGCAATTACCTCCACCAACTTCCTCAGCACAGGAGGATCCCATCCAGCCCCCTGCACTTATAGTAGTCCAGGTGGAATACTAGGTCTCCAACTGTTTCGTCTCGAGCTTTATTCTGTTTCCCATACCAGACTTCCAGGCTGAGTGTGGAATACTCCAAGTATAATTGGTCTGACATTTTTAGAACAGATGTAAAGAAGGCATCGAGAACCTCAGCCTTCTTCTTATCCTCAGTGATCACGTGCCCTCCACATGTAGTAAAGGATGGAAATTCTCCTTAGCCTTTGCATGGGAACTGTTAAGTCATGACTTGATCTGGTAATTGAGCACCTGGTGAAGGCGTATGTCTGGCCAAGGAACAGTGCTCCACCCGTGACCAGAAAGGGTGGTCCCAGAATGGAGTCATCCTGGGCTCATGTAAGGGCCAGCCTCTGAAGGGAGAGCTTCTTTTGGACCTAAGCTTCTTCCTGTGAAGCAGTACTATAGAGCCAGAGAGCCCCCTTCACCAGTTTGATGAGTTCCATCCTCTTTTCTGTATATGGCTATTGGCCTAACTGTGAATACTAACACCAAGAACTTGTCAGAAGCAATTTTGCTTCTTCATTAGCAGAATAGCCTTTCTCTTACTGAAAAGGTTTGTGTTCTCTTTTAGTCTTGTAGCAAGTTGAGTTCAAGTTGGGCTTCTGCCTTTCTAATCTTCTCTCTGCATATCCTAACAACTTCTTTGTACTCTCCCTAAGAAGTAAGACAATAAACAGAAAAACATCAGTAAGTTAGTGACATTTTCTATTAACTTTTATGATTAAAATAATTGTATTACCTTCTGTTTATGAACTGTGGAAAAATAGATGCTTTGTTCAGAGTAAGTCTTTTGTTTCACTTCACATTTTTAGTAGAGTACTCAAAAAGCTGGCTGATATTCTTGCAGTACCTCTCAATTACTTTTCAATTATCATGGGAATCTGGAGAGCTCCCAGCTGATTGGAAGCTGACAAACGTCCTCTCCACTGTAAGCCATTCTATGATTTTTTCAAGAGAAGCAAGAAAGAAGACCCTGGAGTGATTACAGACCTGTCAGTCTTACTTCAGTGCTTTGAAAAATGATGGAGAAGATGATTCTGGAGTTACTAAGAAATACCTGAAAGAAAATACAGTCACTGGTCACAGCCCACACAAATTCATGAGGGGAAAGTCCTGTTTAATATATTCCTTTTATGACAAAATTACCCACCTATCTGACCAAGGGGAGCAAGTTGATGGAATCTTTTTGAATTTCAGCAAAGCTTTCAGTGTTGTTCCTGACAGAACCCTTCTGTCCAGGTCTGGCTCAAAAAGCTTACAGCATAAGGTGAGGCTGATAACTAGTCACTAGTGGAGTTACTTGTGACTGTAATTTATGGACATTACACTTTAATATTTTCATCAATTACTAGGTTACAGGACTTGAAAGTATAAGCAAGTTTGCAAATGACACCAAATTGGAAGAACCTGTTAAATTTCTTAGGGGTAGAGGTTAGTGCTTGCTTCTGCACCTGGGTTAGGGCAACCCTAAATAGATGTACAGATTGAGGGATGAGAGGCTGAAGAGTAGCTATACAGAGTAGAATTTAAGGATTCTGATTGAGGTCAAGTTCAATCTGAGTGAGCGGTGTGCCCTAGGAGCCCAAAGGGTAAATTGTACTCTCAAGTGCATCAGTTCAACACTGTCAGCCAAGTGAGGGAAGGAATTGTCCTGCTTTGTAGTGATGCAGTGTAGGGTTAACTGTCTTTCTTGTCAGTATTTTTTACTTTTTTTTTTTTTTTTTTTTTTAATTTTCAAATTGGCATGTAACTATTTTAGAAACTCAAATATCTTGAATAATTTCGAAAATGGAAAACAAGTATGTAAATATATAGGTTACATTGCAAGTGTTTTCTGTGTCTTTCAGGGTCAAGAACAGCCAACTTCAAGAAGAGCACAAGACTAAATTCAGATGAATCTTCTGTATAAAAAGTACAGGGTGGATATCAGGAATAATGATTAAATACATTTGTAATTTTGTAGCTCTGTTAAATCAGAGAACTGACTGTTCAGGAAGAGCAAAAAATGATAACAGACATTTTTGTTTATCAGGAAAGAATTTTCAATGTGTTGCTCCAACAAAAAGTTACTATCTTTCTTCAGTGTATTTAACTGAGAGTCTTAGTAGGATATAACTAGTTGCTGTTCCTGCACTTTAACTATTTTCAGTCTCTTCAGAGGATTTTACATAGAAAGAGATATTTTTTTTAACTTAAGCAAACAAGCAAAACAACAGAGATTGAAGTCTGTGACTCTGAAGAGTGTTTAATACAATTTTATATATTATGACACAGTTTTAAGGAAAGCTGTAAAGGCTGCTTAAAAATACTTTATAGGTAAAATGTGCAAGTTACAGGGGTTCCTATAGCTTCACTTACTATACTGTCTCTTCTACCATCAACACAGACTATTAATTCTCTGAGCAATTTAAATTGAGCACAAGGTTTACTACATATGGAAGTTACAAAAAAAACCAAACAAACAAACTGGAAATTGAAGACACTGTACGGGAATATTTAGGTTAGATTTTAGGAAACAACTTTGAAGAGTAAGGCTTTGAGCATTTCATTTTGCACCATAATATCTTTGGGGATTAAAACAGTGACTTGAATTAAAAATTAAGATGCAGACCTTCAGGCAAACAAAGGAAGTAGTTAATATGTGAAATTCACTTCCATCAAAGGTATTTTTAAAGTGCTCTGTGTGAGAGAATATCAGAGAAAGGATTATGATGGGAAATCCTTTTCTTTTTCTGTAGGGGTCTATGCTAAATGACCTCAAAGGCTTTAAACTGACTTTCATCTAATATTTTAGGAGTCTCAAAAAACAAGTGTTCTGGAGTGTAAGCAGGTCAGTTACTCATGCTATGTTATATATTATATGTATGACAAGATGCTGAAGCTGCCTCTTTCTAGATGCTTCACAGTTCAAGGAATCTTTCTTTCAAAACTTCACTGTAATTAATGAAGACCAAAAATAAAGCCACTGACATATCAAATTCCATGATGTTGAAAAACTACTTGTCTATAAATCTTGTGAGGCAGACCACTTCCCTGCAAGTATTTTCATGCTCTTAGGTGTTTTCACACCTTTAATGGCCATTATAGAATAGTAAAACACCACAAAGTAACAGTTTCAAGATAAAAATGAAAATATACACTGCTTCAATGAAAGATTTTCTATGTGACAGATATTTCATTTGAAGGATTTGCCTATTTGCATTATAAACTGTTTCCAGTGTTGTAATTTCAGAGTACAGCCTATAATTTTATTGAAATAACTCCAGTTCTAAGATTTATTGTAGGAAAATAGTTTGAGTAACAGCAGAACTAAAGCAAGACTCGGTTTTCAATTCACACTAAACACTGACCATTCTAGTGATTTAGTGCAAGTTCCCAGTGGCATAAAATGTATTAGTAGTTTCTAATATAATGCAGAGATGAGCTATAAAAATTATTTTTTCTGGGTGTTATCACTGCTGAAGATTTAAGTGTTTCATAGGAAGATTGGAAAAATGTAGAACAGAAATGTACTGTGGATTATTAAATACTGACCATTTCTAGCAGAGGAAGATCTTAAGCAATGCAGGATTTGAGCGTAAGGCAGTACTTGGTAGAAGTGTCCCTGCCTTCTTCTTACGTTTAGTTCCAGGCATTCATTTTGATCACTGGCTGAGGAAAAAATTTGTGCTAGATGCAGTAAGTATGGCTACTCTCACAAGTGAAAAACTTTTGTCAGTAAAAGCTTTTACTTTGTTGTTTGCATATGCATGCTGGTAATTATCTGGTTGTCTTTATGTATAATTCTGTTCCAGCCATTACATTGTACCATGGTGTCTGACAGCACTTTTGTTCAAAAGTAGGAAGCTGATTTTGTAAGATATGCACAAACACTATCTGAAGAATGACCCATTTGTCAGAACAAGTTGTTGAAAAGCACTGAATTTTTCCTTCTATGAAAATAAAAAAATTCTATGTGTTCAACACTTATTTTCATTTGTAAACAGGTCTGATGTATTCTCAGACAGGTTCTGCAATGTATTTTCTCTGTGTCCATGACTATCTTAAAATCAGTGTTGCATATATTTTTTCTTTGTATTCTTTTCAGGACAATATCTTGCCTTTCTGAAAAGATTAGCATCAGGAAATCTAGTCAGATCAGATAAAATGAGGCATGAGTTTACTGAAAATTACAGAAGAAAAAATAGAAAGAAACAATGATGGAAAAATAATAATCTGACAACAATTCATGAATTGATTCTACATAATTATTCCACATTGTAAATAATGGTATAAGAAAGATAACTGCTTCATCAGATTTCTGCTTCAGAAATTATTTGGCTGTCAACTGATGAGTATTATCCATTAGAAATACATATAATTTCATTGACCTTCATACACTTATATCTCCATTAATGATTTCCTCAGGGCTTTGCCAGTGTGCATACTTTGCTTCTGTATTTGAAATTAATAGAAGAAATGATTATCTTTTGGTATTATTTCTGAATTTTTAGAAATTTTAATGTACTTTTTCATTCAAACTCCCAGAGATTAAAGTCTGTTTCAAAGCAGACCTTTGTTCTGCTGAATTTTCCTCAAAACTGCATAACCATCCTCTGAATTATTTCAACTCATATAGCTGAAATTTGAAAACAGATTTCTGTAAGTAGTTTCTTAGCTGCAAACTAAAACTCGTATTAGTATTACAGTGGAAAAGCTCTCAGAGTAATCAGTATTTCTACTATTCTTACATTGAGCACTACCACATGCTGTGAGCAAGTCAGTTTTCTGTGCACCTTTGCATTCTCTTCTTAACGTTTATAATGTACGTATAATTATACCTTTATGTCGTAAATATATGTATTTAAATGACCACTTTAACTGTCTATATTGACAAAAGCTTTTTCACAGAGAACAGTTTATTCAACCTGAAAAGAAATTAGAATATGTTTAATAGGTTATAATGTTATATATTTAAATATAACGCACCCATATAAAGTTCTAATACTTAAATTACAATGAATAACCAAATAATAGGCTGGGAAAAGAGCTATAGTCTATCACCTGGTCTATCTTTGAGCCTAAGCAGGATATTCTATATAAATTTCATTCTTAACAGACATTTGATTAGACTTTTTCATTAAGATGCACATTTTCTGAGGTTCCCATAATCTCCTGACAATCTACCATTCTTATCAGTAAAACTGTTTCCCCTCACATATGAATTATTCTTCCTTATAATAGTTTAAATCCATTCCCTTTTATCCTGTCAAGACCATAATGTTCTTTGAAATACTTCTAGAAGACTTATCTTTTTTTTCATCTCTATTACTTTGTGTGGCTTTTGTATCAAACCAATATTATTCTAAGCTGTCCATCTTCCTCATTGTTTATGTTCTTCAGGCCTCTGATCTCTGTGGTTTCTCTCTTCTGGAGTCTATTCTATTAATCACAAGTCAACTGACACAAATAGAAGTTAATGCAAAACTGAATATTGGAATACAATCACCTTCCTAATTCTGCTCTTATGGACTGATATGGAATTTCTGTTACAGAACAGTATGCAATTTAAGCCTGTGAACTGGAATTCCTTTTATGAATGGAGTAACCTCATACCACAGTTTATATGTGTATATCTTACTTATTATGAGGAAACGCATAGAAAAATAAAGTCACAAGTGAAAACACATATAATTTTAAATGAAATTATTTTAGAGAAAAGTAGGATCCTGTCCCAGTCCTACTGTGAATATTCTCACCAAGTTACATTATAATCAAATCTTTGCATTGTGTTCTTAATACTTAGGTAAAAATACTTAGGAACTCAGACTGATTGTCTCTGCAGTTGTGATTATTTGTGGACCACAGAGGCAGTAAAATGCTGTACTGAGATCAGTTTATGTGCAAGCAGTAATTGAGCTGAAGTTCAGCACAACAAAAGACAGATAACAACAGGAAAGTGAATCGCAGAAATGTAGGGGTTAGAAGGAACCTCTGAAGATCACCTAGTCTAACCCCCTACTAAAGCAGGTTCCCTACAGCAAGTCACATAGGAGAGTGTCCAAATAGGTTTTGAATATCTCTAGAGACGGGGACTTCACAACCTCTCTGGGCAGCCTGTTTCATTGTGGTCATGTTCAAAGTGAAGAAAATCTTCCTCATGTTTGTATGGAACTTCCTATGTTCCAGTTAATTCCCATTGCTTCTTGTTCTGTTACTAGACATTTACAAGAAGAGCATGGCCTCATCCACTTGGCTCTTGACCTCTAGATATTTATAAGCTTTTATAAGATTCCCTCTCATTCTCCTCCAGGCAGAGCAGTCTCAGATCTCTCAGTGTTTCCTCACAACAGAGATGTTCCAGGACACTAATCTTCTTTGTATTCCTCTGCTGGTTCTCTCTAGAAGAATTCTGTACTTTTTGAGCCCAGAATTGAACATAGTATTCCAGATGTGGCCTCACCAGGTCAGAGGAGAGGGAGAGGATCACCTACCCTCAATCTGCTGGCCACACTATTTTAATGTATCCCAGGATACCATCAGTATTCTTGGCCGCACAGGTGGCATGTGGTCAACCTGTCGTCCACCAAGTCACCTAGGTCCTTCTCTGCAGAGCTCCTTTCCAGCTGCACAGCCCCTAACCTGTACAGATGCATGTGGTTATCTCTCCCCAGGTTCAGGACTCTGCACTTGTCCTTGTTGAACCTCATCAGATATCCTCTGCCCAACACTTAAGCCTGTACAGGTCTTGCTGGATGTGAGCTCAGTCTCCTCTCCTCTTCTCTCCATATTTTATACATAAAAAGACTTCTTTATCAGCAGTGGACAGTACAAAGCAACTATGGGGGTCAATTAAATTATTTAATACCATTAAATTAGGGAAACTTGAACTGACAACTCTTTCTCATCACAGACAAAAATCACATTAATCACAGCCTATGCTGGCATTAGAATACATACCTAGAGATTTTTATCTGAAATTAATCTTGTTTTAAAATTTGGTGAAATCAAATGAAGTATGGCTTCAACCAATCCACAGCATGCTCTAGTGGCAAGATAGATCACAGTTTTATAAAGAATTTTGACTCGTTGTATCTTGCATGAAGGGAAAAATTTACCAAAATATCATATATACTTGTCATGGCACTTTTAATGGCATTCGTGGATTTGAAGTACCTAAAAAATTAGATATTTTTTAGATAAGTCCATACTTGAACTTCAGTAAATCAAAAAGCAGTTATTTGTGTACTAGCATGCTCTTTGTAGATCTCACAGTGACAGCATGACTGGAAATGTGTCATCTTTGCTGCTTTGAAGTTTTAATGTCATCTTCTTTCATTTATGTCATAAAATATAAATGCTATTGAATGCTAAACCTCTTTGTGATAGCTCATTTTAAAAAGTATTTTGCAACTAGACAACTGTTTATGAATATTTTTGACAAATGCATTTACATTTTATTTTGCGATATGATTAACAAAGATAATTATACTAAATAGACTTAAAAATTATGTCTTTAGGAGAAGAAAAGAAAAAGGATTAAATATGGTCTCAAAGGAAAAGTAATTCAAAATCTACAGTTGGACTTAATTGCTTTACTCCTTTGGAAAAGGAATGGATGAGAATTTTGACATTTTTTTGTACTACACTTGGAAAGAATTTAACAATCAGACCTTTTAGGGAGTTTCTGATTTCAGTTTGTGAGAAGGATTCTGGAAAAAGAAACTTGAATTAAGCAAAAGAGAAAAATCTACAAAGTATATGGAAAGAAAACAGGAAAACACTATATTACAAACTTTTCAATATATATATTTCATAATACTTACACCATTTTTTTAAATTTTTTTTTTCTCAGAATGAAATGATAATTAACACTGAAGACTGATTGCCATTTGTAAATCTGATGTAAAACCTCTAGATCATAGAAAGCAAGTTAAGAGTGGTAATAGTACTAAAGCATATAAATTTGATGTAAGGAAAACAAGTTCAATTTGTGCCTGGCAATTTTATTAGGGTAAGTTTTACCTTTGGCTGCAAACATATTTATCAGTTATCGATTTTTATTAGTAAATATTACTTTGTTTATTCTTTAGGGGAAAGAAGAAGGGTTGCTTTAATATTAAATGTTTTTCAATTATTTTAATCTGTAAAATCAATCATAAGTTTACCCACTCTTAAATGAATCTCTGTATTTCTTAACTAGTGACTTCAATAACTTGTATAGTTTTAGTTCATTTTCTTCCAAAGAATTAGTTCTATTCTATGAAGGGCCTCTCTCTAAGAATCTCCAAACTATATAATTTGTTTTACTTGGCACGAAAAAAACAAACAAAAGCATTAATGGAAAAGTCAGAAATTTAGTATTAAAATATAATACAATTTATCTCAGTTTGTGTTAGTATTCATCAACTCCAAGGCACAAACTCTAAAGACAAAACGATGACTTCTTGAAGATAACATAAGAAAGCTCATTATATTTAACTAGCAATTTCCAATATATTTTTTGACATCCACACTTCCTTTTGCCACACAATAACTTCCCTCAAGTAGGAAGAAAGAAAATAAATGGCTGATGGTATCAAAGGCATAGGTAGGTTTTTGCAGCATCAGTGAGTGCTACAGCTACATCTATATTTCCTTAAAAAACAACTAATCACGATGAGCTGTCAACTCTCAGGCTAATAGACTCATAGAGCCATCTAGGTTGAAAAAGACTTTCAATATCAAGTCCAAGAGACTTGGCTGTAGAGAGCAATAAGTCCTCCCTTCCGCCTTCCCTTCTCTAGACAAAACAACCCCTGCTCCCTCAATCCCTTCTCATAAGCATTGTTTTCTAGTCCCTTCACCAAGAGCCCAAAACTGAACACAATACTCAAGAAGCAGTCTCAACAGCATCACATTAAAGAAGAAAATCATTTTCCTAGTCCTGCTGGCCGCATCATTTCCAGTTCAGGCCAGGATGGCTTTACTTTCTTGGACACTTGGGCGCACTGTTGGCCAGATTCAGCTGACTGCAAACCAGATACCCTGATCCTTTTCTATCTGGAAATTATTTATGTTTGTATTTGTCTCTGTTAATTTCTTCTTTAAAACTCCAAGAAGATATTTTCTAGATATCTCTGATGTTATGGACAGTATATGTCCCTCTTCCTAATCTTGCTGTTTTCTGTTGTATGATTTTACAGGTCGTTATGATATCTCCAATGACCCCTGCATACACATAATCTATTTTCTATTTCATTTCAAAGTTTATTTGCTGGTCTCCATCTCTACCACAGTTCTACTCAGCCATAGAACCACAGACTCATTTAGGCTGGAAAAGAGCACTAAGTTCATATGTCATTGACTGTTAGTCCTACTATTAGGCCAACTGTCGACCTATCACCACTGTGCCTACTAAACCATGTCCCCTCAGTGCCACATCTACCCTTTTCTTGAACACCTCCAGAGATAGTGACTCAATCACTTCTCTGGGCAGCCTTTTCCATGTGGCCCATCTGGTCAAAATGGCTGACATTCTGCTTGAACACATTGTTATCCTCAGGGTGGTGCTGAAGCCCAAGTCTGGGGCTGCCCCCAGAAGCATCTGGCTTATACTGTTCCTAACAGCTTGGCAGAACAGGCTACCAGGCCCTTTTCTGACACCCCTGGAGAGCCCTCACCAATCCTTGCTCTAGGGAGCTGCTGCCTGTTCCATAATCTAACAAAATTTACTCTTTTTCTTAAAATAAAAAACAGCCAAATTCTTTTCTTGACCAAACATCTGTTTCTGATACCAAAGATTAAAGATACCTTGAAGACACTCAGAGACGAGTGGACAGCATACTGAAGTTGGCCTGCAGATATGCATATGGATAAAGGGTCCATCCAAAATGTAGATGTAGACATGGGTATCAGTGAGAATGACACAGGCTGCTCTGACTGCAATTACACTCCCCAAATACAGAGTCCTGTTTTGTTTTGTTTTGTTTTGTTTTTGAGTGAATCTGTAATTCAAATACTTACTCCATTATCTACACAATAACAATGAAATAAAATAAAATAAATGTTAAGCTCCAAACTTATATTTGTCCTGAAGACATAATTAATTAAGGAGAGGTATTGTGATGCTTAAAGTACCAATCTTCTCTTTTATATGTTTAAAAAAAGGATAATTGCTAAGTTCTCCATCTTCCCTTCCCTTCCCTTCCCTTCCCTTCCCTTCCCTTCCCTTCCCTTCCCTTCCCTTCCCTTCCCTTCCCTTCCCTTCCCTTCCCTTCCCTTCCCTTCCCTTCCCTTCCCTTCCCTTCCCTTCCCTTCCCTTCCCTTCCCTTCCCTTCCCTTCCCTTCCCTCCCCTCCCCTCCCCTCCCCTCCCCTCCCCTCCCCTCCCCTCCCCTCCCCTCCCCTCCCCTCCCCTCCCCTCCCCTCCCCTCCCCTCCCCTCCTTCACAGGTGTTTCAGGAGACATAAAATGTAATTATACATATATCTGTTTTTCTGATTGTTTGTTTTGTTTTCTAAATAGCTTTTCTTTCTACACTGGTAACAAGAGGCAAAATCATGAAGATACATTCATATGTATTACCCACTTTAAGATACATTGATCTCATTTTTTTTCTAATTATTTTGAAGTGGATCACTCCAAATTAAAGCAGAAAGGAAATTATGTTTCTCTCATCTCAAGAAGGCATTGGACTCTGATTTTTATTGAAAAGAAAAAGAGACAGCACTGGTTTAAATCTGAACTTTAACAGGGATGAATTTCCTTGACCATTTTAGTAAAGTTCATTACAATGTGACCGTCCATTACATCATTTCACATCAAATTTATTCCCTCTGCCAGGCATCAAAGTCAGCTGATTCTGATAGATGCAGTCTGGCGTTTTTAGTTTACCTAAACTGAATACCTTATTTTCCCACACTTATTATAGATATATTCTTACTGTACTTTTTCTAAGAATGTTCTACATTTTCCCATGTGCAGAAAAAAAGAGCTTATGACTAATCTGACTGTGGTGAAGAGACTGACCTGGCAAATCTCATTTGAGCAAACATCTAGCTGAATAAAATCTTACCTTTTAATAATTTGGATGCGCTTTTTTCTGGTGGTACATACTCCAAAGTTTTGATCAAGCAGTAATTCAAATATAGAAACTTGATATCTGACTACTGTACACTTCCTTTAGATATTTCAGTTTCTTCCATTCTTCCATCCATCTTCTGTGATCCAGTCATCTAGATTACAGCCTATATGTGTTCATGGTTGATGCAAAAGATCCCATCTGAAATCTCTTACAAGCAGCAGGGGGAAAAAAATAAATAAGAAAAAGAATTCCAATCTTCAATTTATAGTTTAGCTAATCAGAGTGATCTTAAAGCTCTTTGGCTGAACTAGACAAAATACTACTGCTACTTCCAACATCTCTGATTATTTTAGTGTTGAAATTATCACTTCAGTTTCTACTTTTCATCTGATCCCCAAGGAAAAAAAAAAGATCCTCTGACACCTTGAGCACTAGTTTTTTTACTTATTGTATGTAACAGCACTATTGTCACTGCTGAATGCACAATGTGTTCAGATACTAAAGTCCCGACTGCATCTACAGCAAACAATCCTTGACTTATATTTCTAAAGCTGTTTTTCAAGGCATAGGAAAGAAAAACTTCTTATGCAGTTTTGGGCAATCAGCATTTCTTTGAAGTTTCTGCTGTAGTGTGTGCCATTGCAAAGATTTTTTTTCTGCAAGATTAACAATAAATTTAACCAGAGATTAGACAGCTCCTTTCTTTGAAGTTTGTATGAGTCAGTGATTTATTTGTGAATGTCTAACAGGTAAGAAACTGATAGGTCAATTTTTGTCTTATGTTGCCTGCACAACTTCTGAAGTGACCAACTATTTATTGAATAAAGGCTTGTCAGAACATACCAAGCTGAAATTAATCACAAAAATCTGCTTACAGAATAACTATATATATACCGCTATCACTTTCCCACAAACTTGCTTGAAGTCCAAGGATGTAGTGGTGTATTCATGCAAAAGATACATCACACAGTCCACACACATAGTTGTATCATTCTCCTATACCCTTGTGTACTGTTAGTATTCAATTCGAAATCATGACTATACAGTAAGTAAAACATACAGCTACAAAAACAAGTAATACGAGACAGAGATAGATTTTCTTTGCAGAGGATATCTGACTGCTGTGAAGCACATCAGGTCTAGGAAGAATTTTGGATCTGGTTATGGAGGAGCTTCATGCTTGCAAAGGAGGTGTGAACTTAATTTGGTTCAACAAACCTTGAATTGCTTGGTAATAGATTTAGTGCAAGGTATAAAAATACAATTGTCTTTTTGTAAATTTGCCTTCATGTCAGCAATATAGTTATAGTACTTCTGAATTTTAAAATAATACATTTAACTGTCTTTATTCTATTGCTTTTGGCCTGGTCTATGCTTTGGTCTCCAGGGTTGAGTTACAAAGAACTTTTGAATTTTAAATACAAGACATACACTGTGTCAATTAATTTGACAAAAAAGAACTACCGGCAGCTATATGCCATCTTTATTCTCAGAGGATTCTAGAGCAGATATGAACTCTAACAGCTACTTAATCAACTTAGAAAGAAACTATGAAGGCCAACTGCATTCTGCTCTGAAGCTGAGAAGCTTTTCAGAAGTAGATAAAATGTTAATTAAACACCTGCTAGATTCAAAAAAGGTCTGCAAAGGGAAGTGGGAGGTTGTCAGATTGCAGACCTGTGTAATTGTTCAGATGTAAACAAAAAATAAATAAATATACTTAGAGATGATGTTAGTGGATCTGAAGATTCACAGATAAAAACTATTTTACATGTGAATCTAATAGCTTCAAACTCATTGGATCATTATGGTTATATATCACTTTTTTCTTCACAAAAATCTCCTTTCTAGAAATGCTTGAGAAGTTAGACACAATTGATTGGAAGATACAACGTCTCCAGCCATTACTTCAACCTGAGTGATGGGTCTGGGCTAATTCAAATACAGATATGCTGCTTATGATTTATCACTGCTCTACTGTAAATTCTAATATTTAGAGGCAATTCAAGTATAGATCAGCATGGACTGAGATATCTCACTGGATCATAACAAATGCTAGAGAAACTTAGTGCATTCACCTACTGCTTGATTTCCTTTGAAGTCTTCTACTCATTAGTGTGCCACTAATACTCATAAAAAATAATGAGCTGATTAATGATCTTTGGAAATTCTAGAGGATATGCACTGTAGTTGTGAAAGAGTTTTTAAAAACTAGGAGGACAATTATGTGAGAGTTCAAAAGGATCTTATATTTATACAATCCTTCTTCTGTGCTGGAAGAGACAAATTCTTATTCCATGCCAGGTGTCAGATTCTTAACTGATATAATTAGTGTAGGTCATCCCATCGTTATTATTTCTTTACTGCTGCAAGTAGCTGTGTGCTTGATCATTAAAAATAATGCTACAATCTGTATTTTGATGTGTTAACAGTATTCTTTCAGGGATATCAATGTATTCTTTAAAGTGCTGTCTTGAGAAGAACACTTTTCTTCATCTTCATGCTTTACCTTGTATCCTTCTTGAATTACCTTGTATCCAAGAAAAAAAATAATGCTAGATTTTGTGGGGAAAAAAAACCCAGGCTTTCAACAGCATATTTTTCTCTCTTAGGGCCAATCAACTGAAGACAAGAAAACACAGTAACAAAACATGGAACATTCTTACTGAAGTATACCCCCTATACATGCACTTACATAAGACATGTAAATTAAACATCTCAATCAGCACGAAAAGTCATGAATAATTATCTGATATTTAAAGGTCATTTAAAGATAGCAGACAGTCATTTCACATGATTTCTGATGAGATTTGGAGGTGGTGAACCACCTTGAGAACTGGAAAAATATTTCAAAATCACAAGTAGGCATGTTATCTTCAGAAGAGGCCTTGATTAGTATTTAATAACAAAATATGAAGCCATATGAATTACAATGAAAAGAAATACAATAATGAACTCCTATTCACATCACATCTAAACACATCATCAATATGCAATGAATGAATCAAGGGTCTTGAGGAAAAAAAAAAGCATTTTGATTAGATCATTGAAAATCAAGTTCAGGTAAGGGAAACTGAATAATTATATATATATATATTTTCTTCTTTGACCTTTCGCTATATTACTGTAAGGTTTGGGATACATGGCTGTGATTTAGATTTCTACTTTCAGTAGAGTACCTTGTATTGTGGCTAGCATACAGAACTACCTACAACATTTCACTTCAACAAAGCATTATGGGACCATCAATGTTCACTTTCTTAGTGCACGCTGAATTGATGAACACTAAGTTTGAAGAATATGTTTTCGATCATTACAAGATTTTTAACATTAATTTGCTCTTGCTTTTGCTTATTTACCAACACTTTCCATTTGCTTTCTTCCCTCAGTCATTTGAATGTGCATCAGTACAACATTAATCCAAAGAATTCCATTTCAATAGTTCATTGATTGAAAAAAAAAAAAAAAAACAACAAAAAAAAAACCTGAACACCTAAATGAACGGATAGCAGGAACAACAAAAAACTACCAACCAACCAACCAACAAGAACAAAATGTACCCAGGTGCGCAGTCAGGATTTCAATCCTCAGATAAAATATTATGTTCACTTTATCATGGATCTAAAAAGAAACATGAATGAAGACAACCACAATAAGGATATTTGAATTAGTAAGCCACTGAATCAATATATTTGTAAAGACAGCAGAATGAGTGAATAAAAACATATATATGAGAGTTTCAGATTTTACAGATATGTAAGAACATAAGAAAAAATTAATTTCCCTACAGGAAACTGCATATAAAAGTTTATAGTAGACATAGCATTTATACTGGAAAAAAAAGAAAGACTAATTTTTATGTCTCAAATGCTTTATTTTTATTATGTTACTTTGTCTGCATTTGATCTGCAAATCTTTTTGTTGTTGTTGTTGTTGTTGTTTTTTTTGTATATATTTTTAATAACATTTTAATATTAGGATTATGGCAAAGTTAACTTCTGCCAGAAACATATTTCAAAGTTCTGAAAGTCTTTCTATAAATTATCTGTTTCAATTTCACTGTACATGGTATTTTCACTGGCTTGGAAACAACATGCAAACCGTAAACAATATTCTAATATTGTATATGGAGTTAAAATCTGTATTGTTGTGTTCAAGTTGTGTATTACAGGAATCATTTGACTGAATGAAAAAAAAAAAAAAAACAAACTTGAAATTACAGTTTTGTGCTTTTTTTTTTTTTTTTTTCTTAACATAATCTTTTTTTACATATTTATTTATTCATTGTCTGTGCCAATGCGCATATATTATCAGCCACAGGAATGACTTCTATAACACATATTCATACATGTTTCCAAATTTGTCATTCTCATAAGAAAGTCAATAGCAACAGAGGAATTAGCTAATAATTAACAATGTTTTGAAAATCTGTCCTTTGTTTACATGTTTTCTGAAAATCTGTGTCTGTTTACAGTCAGGCTAACATATTTAGAAAATCTGCATGTCTAGAGTTACATAACAAGCAAACTTACAGCTCCTATTCCTCAGGCTACAGATGTCCCTCTGAAGTTTAAGGCCATATGTTGACAATAATTCATTGTGTATTAATGCTAAACCTTCCTCCTGTCATTCAAAGCTTTGTCTCTCCACAGAGATTTAAAGAATATTGTCTTATTTGTTGCTGAAATGTGGATTAATTAACTGTAAACCTTTCCGGACAGTTTGAAATGAAAAACCAAAAGAGCACTGCCCACTTCTTTAATAGTAGGGTAAGATAATAGCACAAATAAAATTCCAAGGATTTTTTCTTGTATTTTTTCTTTTTTGCATTACAATTTGTCTAATCATTCCTCATCTAATAAAATATTTGATAATTACTGAATATGAGAAAAAAAAGAAAAGGCTTCTACTACTTAGAATTACTAAGAATTACTGATTCTTTCTTTAATATGTAACTCTACCTAGATAGTCTCATTTCTTCTACACTGATACATTCTTAAAATTTCAGTGTCTTTTTCTGCCTTTGCCTTTGACAACATAGCTCCTCCAAAATTGCACACCTCCTGCAGGTGAAGCAATGTATCTGGAGCTCTAAAAGAAAACTGTGTAAGTGTATATATATATATACATACATATATATATATATGTATATATACATACATACATCACATCACATTACATTACATTATATATATAATGTAAATATATATTATTTAAATGTTAGAAAATGTTTCATCTTGCATTTTTATATGTATAAGATATATAAATTATATTAAAGCCTTATTTTGAACAACATATATATCCACTGCAATTATTTAGATATAAAACTGAAGAAAACCCTTTTAAACCTGTCCTATGTGTCTTGTTTTCCTTCTTGTGCATACGCAGAGAGAAAAATAATATATTTTCTTATTAACTCAATACAGTTTTTCAGGGATTATCTGTAGTTTTATAGTCTCACAAATAGGTGGCACTAATGAATTCTGCATTTGCAGTAACACAGTAATATCTCTCTTCCCAACTAAGAAAAAATCTTAAAACCTGATAAGACAGCAGAGAGTAGAATATGTTGCCCAGTCTGTTGCACTCTACATACTTGGAAACTTTCAAGACCCTACCAGACTAAACCTTAAGCAACCTGGTCTGATTTATAGTTGGCCCTCATTTTCACCAGAGGTTGAGCCAGAGGTTACCTGAAGTCACTTCCAACATGAAGTATCTTATGATCCTCACATTGCACACCACAGCATTAACAAGAATAGCTAGATGCAAAAGTAACATGGATGAAGTTCCACTGATAAAGAATTGGTTTACTAACAGTGCAACCTTTATAGAAATAACTATGCCTGAATTGATTATCATTTATAAATGCATTCATACACACATTGGGGCAATTATATAGTCTTTCCAGAACAGTTAATTTCTAACACAGTTCTTATGTAAAAGAGCAGTATACTCACAGAATCACTGAATCACAGAATGGCCAGGGTTGGAAGGGACTTCAAAGATCATGAATCTCCAACCCCCCTGCCACATGCAGGGCCACCAACCTCCACATTTAATACTAGACCAGACTGCCCAGGGCCTTGAACACCTCCAGGGGCAGGGTATCCACAAGCTCTCTGGGCAGCCTGTTCCAGCACTTCACCAGTCTCTCTGTATACTACCAAGGAACAACAACAAAGCCAACAGCACAGTATTGTAAAGAAAAAAATTTACTAAAATGCCATCATCAACCGTCAGCTACTAGTCTCTAAATAGCAATAATTTCTGAATGTTCTTGTTCCAATGAACTAGACATAGATGGGATATAAACGTATTAGATCACTGAAACCACATCTTACAACATATGTCGTATAATGAACACATATTGACTTGAGTCCACAGTAAGAACTTAAGCTGGCGGGAATTGCCTTAGTTTTTAGAATCAATTTCTTTTGGCTTATTTTGTTTTGTTCTTTGGTTTGTTTTCTTCGCAAACTCCTAAACTGTGAATTCTTTACCGAATCACTATTTCACAATAATTGAACCACCATGTTGCAACTAAAGTAATGCTATACAAATGGGACCCAAACTGTCCTTGATCTAAAAGAACAAGTAAAAGGAATAGCTGTCTACTAGCAGAAGAACTTCAGACATATAATACATACCTGTATGAGTCAGACATAGTCAGATTTACTGGCAATGTTCTCCAAAGTAGGAATTAATTCAGCCATGGCTTTGTATTTAGTATTTCTGCAGATTGTGACTGGCTGTTCCTAAGTGTAATAATATTTAGGTTTTTAATGCAAGCCACTTATTGTTTCCAGACAGTTTTATGTATTCCTGTCATTAACATAGATCTCTTGCAACCAACTACTGGCAAGGTGTGTTTAGAGGTTAACTGCTTAAAGGTATATGATAGCAACTGCATTCATAACTGAGCTCCTTTGACCTTCAGGTAGTTGGGATGTAAGCTAGCTCAAGTTCAGGAGACCCATATCAGGTTGACTATTATCAGCTCAGACTAGCATAGTCTTTAAAAAACAGAATATATGAACAAGAAATCAGTAAGTCTTGAGTTTAAGCTGGTTTGTGGTTGATTAGCCCAGGGTACAGTATGTATGCTATTATCTGCCTGTTTTAGAGCGTATAAGCAGCATAAAAATTGGTGTGTGCATAAAAAAGAGATTTATCCAGCCCATGATAGAAAATTACCAAGTGAATTGTAGTCCTGGACACAAGAACCATCCCAATTTAAGGCATTTATAAGCTCTGTTTTGACTTGTGGTTTGCTAGATTCATTATATTTTGGACTTGGCAGCCACATTCATTTCCATTCATGGCAGGCTCTTGTCTTATCCAGACATAATTTCTGTCTTATTCCCTGTATCAGTTCTAGAAATCATGATGTGCTTTTTTTTTTTTTAACTTTTTTTTTAACTTTTTTTCTTTTTTTTTTTTTTTTTTTCTTTCTTTTTTTTTTTTTTTTGTGGAAGGGGAGGAAGCAGGGAGATGTTCAGTGAGATCAACAAGCTAGAATACCTTGATAGTTACAACAAGCACAAAAAAAGTGTAATAATATCTATTGACTGGTAAGTGTTAGACAGAAACAAGACAATTGTGAAATTCCTTGCTAGACTCCCTAGGGAGCATTGATCTTCCAGTTTTCCTGAAAACATTAAGATTGATAAAGGAAAGGTATGGCCATCAAAAATCACAGCCACCTTATTCTGGAACAGCATAGAACAGTCAGTTTTCTGGCAGGGAACACTCCCTGCCCTCTTTTATTTACACTTATAGCTGTGAATTCAATGAGCTCATAATGAGTAATGGTGCAATTTTGTGCTGGGAAGAGAAACAAAATGAAATATTTGGTAACAAATAAGAGAAAACTCTAAATTGAAAGCCATGTGAAAGAGTTGCAAATGAAGCTTGTAAAATTATTTCTCTATTTAGACTAGAAAGCTTCTGAAGCATGACCTAAGAAATAAATAACAATAATGAATGTTTTAATGGAATATCATTTAAAAAAAAAAAAATGAAAACAAGCAAACATATTTTAAAGAGAGAGAATTTCCATGTAAATAGAGTTTTGGAGCACTGGAGCAGCAGAAGCAGAAGTAGTATAAGGTCACTTACAAAAGTGAGAAATTAAACAGGACTTACGGGATCTTCTGCCCAGTTTCAAGATAAAAATGGTGTTTCAGAGGTTGGAATATACTCTGTAGTGTATTTCTACATTGAGAGTATTTTGTATCTCATGAACTCGGAATTTCTTCTTCTCTAAGGTGAGTTCTATAGGAAGTTTCTTCTGCCTTATGTCAAGAAAGCTCACAGTTCCAAACAGGTGAAAATTTATTATTCTTTCAGGTATTAAATAAGAAAATAAACAAAACAGTAAATAATGGTAAATCAAAGCCTTAGGAGGGATGAACAAAGCTGATTATTACCTGGCATATTACCTCTGTTTCACATATAAATAAATAATATTTTACCACCATTCAGCCACGTTCTAAAAAAAAAAAAAAAAAAAAAAAGAGTCTGTGGTCATCATCCTTTCTATAAAATAAATGTTGTTGATCAGCAGCAGTCTTTTTTGAAACTGGCAGAAGGGTATAAACCTGTTAAAGATCTTTTATGGTGAATATGGGAAGGAAAATTAGTACCTCCTAAATTTAAATCCATTGTTTTTTTTATTGTAGTTCTCTACTTATAACAGTTCATCACACACCTTCAGAATCAATTTCTATTCCTTTTTATTTAATTCCGTAGTTTTCACTTCTGCTATCCTTAAAGAGTGGTCATTATTTTTCGTATTTTGTTATTGCGAAATAAATATTGCAGATATGAACTGTGAACAAATCAAAACTTGAAATTTATATTTTCTGCAGGAGCCTGAGTCAGCCATGTCCAGACTGTTTTGTTAATGATATTTAAAATTACTGCAGAAGACAGAATGTGAATCGTATTTCTTTGAATAAGGTCTATCCTTAAAAGATAAAAATAAAATAAAATAAAGTTTTGAATAAATATTTCTAAGCAAGTGACACCATTGAAGGTAAGTAAATAAATAAGGACTTCTGACTGCCCACTGCTCTCAATTAGTAGTCATATAAGAGCCCGAGCAATATGGTTCAGTGCTGGAGAAAAACGGAAATTCTGAATATGCAGTTGGTTATTCAAAGGGCTCTGATCTGATCAGTGACATGCTTACCAATGTCAGCTAAAATAATGGCATATACCTTGAGAATTTTATTTTTAAAATGAAATTTCAAAAATGTCTATTTCAAAAGAGTTGATTGTGAATTTTCTATGGTCTTTAATGAGGATAAAATGAGGACTAGTTATTTCAAACCAGTCAGATTGTTAGCTATATATAATAACTGTGTTTATTTGGATATTTCTCTAATTTATCAACAGATGTTACTAATGTTGCCTGTATTTCTTGCATCATCTTCAGTTCCATTTGAACCCCAAGGACCAAACATTGTGTCTGAGTATTTTACAACAACTGTTTCCTAAAATAAATGTATCTTTGGGTTCCCTAAAGTCATTACTGAATTACAAGAAGGAAAAATGTTTTGGAAACATCAAAAACAAAACAAAACAAAACAAATAAAACAAACAAACAAACAAACAAACAAACAAAAAACCTACTCAGGTTAGATTCATGAACAGATGAGACATTAAAACCTGATTTGTAAAAGGTAAGATAAGTGTTGCTTGCATCTGAACATTTTTAAGGTAATTCTTAACCTATGGTCTAAAGGTTATGGTTGCAGCAAGAAATCATGATAGAAATTATGAGTATCCAAATTTGAAAGTGGTTATCCGTATCTAGAACTTTCCTGTTTTCTCTGTTTTGAAAATTAAAAAAAATAAAATTTCTAAAATAAAAGCTGACAGTGACCCATAGCCTTTTACTTTACTTCTTAGTACACCTATAAAAGCCAACAGATAAACAAACAAACAAAACCGAGCTATACTGTTGTATGTCTTTAAATAGAATGAAATTTAAGTGTTTCTCTGAACATGATTTCCTGAACATATAACTTGAATTACGCATGCACTCCTGGAGTCTTTTTGAAGTGCTTTTGATTTAAACAAATGTTCTGCAAACAATTTTTTTTTTTTTTTTTTTTTCTGGAAAATGAGATACTTAATCATTTCTTTTTCTTTCTTGCTTGCTTGCTTTCTCTTAAAACATACAATGATTATGACTCCAGGTCTAAAAACCAATTTATTAAAAAGAGGCTTGTTACATCACACACAATGAAGTAGAGATCCTGTCCAATGTTGCTTTTTAAAAAAAAAAAAAAATCTGAATCTCCTAATTCTCTTCAAAGCACTTTTCTGCTTCTTTGCTGTTTATTTTCCATCAGAATACAATCAGTTTCTCAGTTCTCTATTCCTAATTTCATCAGAATGTTGATGAACTGAGTCTGTTCAATTTTAAAGAAAACTGAGCTACTACTTGAGGAATAACATAAGAGGATAGCCATATATTTCTCATGATTTTGAAACTCAATATAATTTCTCTAAAAATATGTTACTGTGAGAAATATAGGATCTATTTTGATATTTTAAAAATGTAATGAATAAAGCAAAATAAAATAAAAACAATGTTATAAGAACAATGCAATGGCATTTAATTTGTTTGAAGGCTATGATTAAATGTGAGTGTCAACCTTGAGAAGGTTCACAGAGAGATGCCAGGAAAGCAAGTTTGTTTTCTCTTTCAGTTTTATATTTCTATGGAGATTTTAATTAATATCCTCTGTCATGAGTCACATAGCTTCTATGACATTGAAAAGGAATGGGAGGAGAAATACCATAAGAAAATGGTGCAAAAAATTTATACACAATCAGAGAATCAGTATAGATGGAAGAGGTTGCTTTTAGTCCATTATTTTTAGCAACAATATCAAGTTATTGCTTACTTAACTCTGAGGTTGTAAAGGCAATTATTTTGTTCAGTGATGTAAATACTAGTCCTATGCTTCTACTGTGATTTTCTGGGCAAGTACAAAAAGTTAAGAACATAAGAAAAAAAAATTGTTGTGGACACTGATTACAGCTGGTCAGTGAGAACATAGGCTGACAGAGTAGTATCTCTAAAAACTGTAAAAACTGGTTTGATTTTCTCATGATCTTCATACAAAATAAAGACGTTGTAATTGCACTAAAATAATGTTAGACATTGCAGCCTTCTCAGACAAAGACATGATGGAATGAGGATGCATGTTGAAGATACCTCAAAAAATATACATTAAACAGATTAGAAAAAGAAAGGATAGGTTCACCCAATCTCACTGTAGATAGCTGCATAACAGATGTCTTTTCTGTGTCTCTAAAGTAGCAGTAGCTAAGTTCTGTATGAATGATGCAGATTAATAGGGACTTTTAGAGTTTAATCTGATCTGCTTAAGATGCTTAATTTGCACTGACATAAAGCATGTCTTAGAATATGCATTTCTGGGTTAGTAATGTGTCACTTGGACACATGATAATCTCTGAAGTCTTTCAGACATAAATATTTGCCTTTTTATCAGTGGAAATGCTTACTAATAATGTCTGAAGAAAAAAGTAAAATACTTATTGGCAGAGAAGACAGTGAATTAGGCATGAACGGTATTGGTAAAAGTTTTAGAACTGTTTTTTTTTTTTGTTTTGTTTGTTTGTTTGTTTTGTTTTCCTCTAATTGAGATGTTCCATTTGCATAAACAGCATATGCTTATGTGCATACGCAAAAGCTACCAAGCTCCCAATCTTTTTCTGCGCATGGAATATCAATTTTAGCAAGATTGTATAATCCACAGTGGGGAAGAAAAAACAAACAAACAAACAAACGAAGTCTGAACCAGAACAAGTGTTCTAACTTCATTGGAAAAAAAAAATTCAAGTCTGTGAAATACCCACTAGTTGGAAAGTTTAACAGCCTACAGTTCTCTGACAAAGTGGGTTCTGCAAGTAATCATAATTGATCCCTCCACCCACTCCTCAACAACTTCCTGGCTTGCCAGGGGATACATACCAGCATTAGTTCTCAGGAAGGAACTTAACATCCTCAACTGTCTTCCTCTGAGAAAAGGTCTTCAGGAGTTGATAGCTTGTATGAGCATTACTACTACTAACAATAATTGTTATTATATTTATTATTTAGGTCTTATTTCAAATACTCTCAATCTGCAAGTTTCTTCAAGTTCCTTTTCACAAATAATTCAGTTTTCTTCCAGTCTGGACTCATTGAAGATATACTTGGAAGATCTTCTGTTATTGTGTTAAGATAGACAGATAGGTTGATTGAATGAATAACAGCTTCAACAGAAAATGCAAAAACCTGATTAAATGAATAAATCTTTCAAAATAACCAGTCCATGTAGATTATTTTTTTAAAATATTTGTCAGCTAATGATAAATCTCTATATAAAAATATGAAGATTTAGTCCCATTCTAAACAAGATCTTTATTTTCTATCCAATATAACAGTGGGTGCTTCCATTATCAATGTAAATGTTTAGTTGTTTTAAAGCTTACTAAGTCTTTGAAATTAGTAACATATTATGGCAAAGAGTTCTATCAGTTTAATAGATTTCCATCATGAAAAACAGATGATTTGCGTTCAGTTCTAAATCTTTTCCCATCAATTCACCTTAATTTCAATTTTAGAAGGGTAAACTGAAGACTTTGAGTTTGCTGTTTCAGATATTCCTTTGACTTAACGTACCTCTCTACTGCAATTCATTAGTTACTATCTTTTTAATACTTCTTTTTTATCATAAAATATAAATCTTTTTTCCTTTACATCTGGAATCACTTTTAACAAAAGTGATCGCATAATCAGGTTAGTCACACGTACAATCTGTGGCGAAACCAGAAAGAAATAGAATTACAGTGGTTTCATGGATCAGTCAAGAGTTATCAAGTACAAGCCCTCAGGCAGAGATGAAATGCTTGAATTCATAACTTCTTTAGCCAGGGGTCAGTCAAGCCAGAAGAAGAAGAAAAATAGTGACTTTCAACAACTCTTGTGACCTGCATACTTGATGGTGTGGTTCACTTTGTTCCACTACATGAGAAAGGCAAGAGTTGCTTCATTTTCCAGTGAGACCTGACTGTGTATATGAGACATGAAAATGCCCAAGTTGAAAAACTTTTACGAGCAGATGAGTCTCCATACTTACAATGCTATATCAAAGTTGTTGAAATGAATTTACTTATACCTGTGAGAACTGAGCTGTGACTTCCTGATCTCTTTTGATTTCACGTCTGATGTTAAGCCCTGAAATTACTGCTGTTGGAAATGTTATTTTCTTGATATTCCTCAATAATATAAGTTTCTTCAAAGCACTTAAAAAATGACACTTTCCATAACACGTTGGAGAAGAATTTGCAACTACAGTCATATGTATGATTGCTGATGTTCAATCCAAACTCTTCTTTTTTTCTCAGAAGACAACTGAAAGAGAACAGCCACAGAGGAAAACAAGATCAGTCTGGTTTTACAGTGAAGGAAGTACTCCAAGAGGAAGAAGATGAGGGACTCCATTGTTGATTTATTCTCATGGTTTCTCAATATATTATTAAATTGTGGGGGAAGATGTAACTGTGAACAGATAACCAAAGAGCTTGATAGACCTTATCAGTGTGATGTCTGAAATGTAAGACAAAGAGCAAACGGCATCTAAGAGTAAACAGGAGGTCCTTTTGTATGCATTGTTAATCTTATCATGCTTGAGAAATCTTTCATCCTTTATCGCTGTTGTTTGGGAGAAGCTAGGGCCAATTAACTGATTAGAGGAAAAGGAACTTCTTGCTTGTTAGTGGATGGTATGTAAGATGTATGTTGAACACAATAAAGTATAACAATTCTGATGCATACAAGAAACTGAGAGAGCTCACTAACTCAGCTGAGTGCTGACATAAAATAAATAATCTTTTTCAAATATGCCTGTACTAGTGAAGCAGCACCAAAGCCCATTTACTGTCCCTGAAGCTGTTTAAGTCTAGCTTGGTCCCTATGGATTGTATTGGAGATCATAAAAACACAGAATTGTTCAGGTTGGAAAAGACCTTAAAGATCATTGAGTCCAACCACAGCCTAACCATACTACCCTAACAAACAGCCCTCTGCTTAATCTTGTCCCTGAGCACCAGATCCAAATGGTTTTTAAACACATCCAGGGGTGATGACTCAACCTTCTCTCTGGGGAACCTATTCCAGTGCTTAACAACCCTTTCTGTAAAGATATCCAACCTAAACTTACCCTTTTGCAACTTCAGGCCATTTCCCCTCATCCTGTCACCTGTCATCAGTGAGAAGAGACCAACCTCACTCTCGCTGTAAGCACCTTTCAGATATTGGAAGAGAGCATTAAGGTCTCCCCTCAGCTTTCTTTTCTCCAGACTAGACAACCCTAGTTCCTTCATTCTCTCCTCATAGGACATATTCTCCAAGCCCTTCACAAGCCTTGCTGCCCTTTTTTGGACAAGCACCTCAGTGTCATTTCTGTACTGAGGTAACAACCGAACACAGTACTCGAGGTGAGGTCTCACCAATGCCAAATACAGGGGCAGGATGACTTCCCAAGCCCTGCTCACCACATCATTCCTGATACAAGCCAGGATGCCATTGGCCTTCTTGGCCAACTGGGCACACTGCTGGCTCATATTCAGCCGACTGTCCAACAGTACACCAAGGTCCCTTTCCATCAGGCAGCTTTCCAGCCACTCATCCCAAAGCCCTGTGGGGTTGCCTGGGGTTGGAGATTTGACCTGGGGCAGAAACCAATGAGGACTGTTATGAGACTATCCCTTGCACTGCTTAATTTGCTAGTACCGAAAAGCAGCACAAGGAGGACAGTGCAATTTACCAATGTTTTTGTGAATTTCCCTCAAAATTTATTTATCTGTGTAGACATCATGCTAATAGAGCAGGAATGTTATTCTTAGTATAGGCAATCTAAAGATTTTTTTGGAGAAAGACGGATTTGATGGATGAACCATTCACTGGAAAAGGAGTTGGCCACATGGTCGCATTCAGAGTGCTGTGGTTAATGGCTCAGTGTCGAAGTCCAAGTGGAGACTGGTGATGAGTGGTGTTCCTCAGGGATCAGTCCTGGGACTCGAGTTATTTAACATCTTTGTAGGTGACATGACAGTGGAATCAAGGGCACACTCAGCAAGTTTGCAGATGACACTGAGCTGAGTGATGCAGTTGACATGCTAGAAGGAAGTGATGCTATCCAAATGGACCTGGATAGGTTTGAGAGGTGGCCCATGCCAACCTCATGAAGTTCAATTAAACCAAATGCAACATCTAAATGTAATTGAAGGAAAAGTCTAAATTTCATTTATTCATATTGGAAGATAATTATATAAAGCAAACAAAAATATTCTGCAACTTAGTGAAATGTTTTAATACTTTAGTTCTTTATTATCACAATTATTTAATTCTTCCTCTAATGGCAATATTTTTTAAATAGATACAAGTATTTACATTTCTCTGAACATTGTGTTCAGTATGTTTATCCTTTAAGAATGATCCAATTCTATTTTTTTCTTTTGTTCCACAAAGCGGCAAAATCTACTGCTGTGTTCTAAAATTCAAAATGACTGAATGATCATAGACAATGAGCATCTCAAATGTATCATGCATAACTATTAGATTCTTTCTCCACTTGGCCTTTTGCTTCCTGCAGTCTCAGTTGACCACCAATGAATCACACATTTAAAAAAAGGAAATAAATCTATGGACTACAGAATTGAATTCAGTTAATACAGTTCATGCAAGTAGGACAATACTTGTAACACAGCAGGTTGAATTTGTTCTCTGTTGCTAACTATGAATATTAGCTCCAAATATCAGCAAAGTGATTTTCATTACATGAAATTTTCTGCTGTGGGATTCTTTGCAAACTTAATGACCAAAATGTACAATGACCAAAAAATGTACTCTTTTACAATGGTGTTCTGCTTGGGCACCACACACAAAAGTACTTTTAAAAAGTAGGTCTACTGAAAAATGTGAAAATGCAGCCTGTCTTGATATCTGAAACTGAGTGTAGCCAATGAAGAAACCTTCAGATTTCCTATTTCAGAGCAGGAGTGGAACAGCTTGATAGTTTCATATATAAATATATATATTTCCTGAGAATGAGCTCTTCTAATTGATTGCGAAGTCTGTGAGAACACTACTTCACACATTACATTATGCTATGGATGTAAAAAGCATTACTGTGGCTTTGAAAGGTGAATTCTGCTGAATATGCAAGGTTAGTGTGGTGTTTAAGGGTAAAAGGGAAATTCAGCAGGGAAACTTTTTCTTCAAATAGTTGTAATCAGAACCCTGTTTTATGGCTGGATTATCAAAGGTTCTGCACACATAAAAAAGCCTCTCACTTGTATTCAATAGCTTGATCTCATTATGCTTGTTGCTAGTAGCACTAATCATTCTGATATTTTACACTGAGCAATGACATTGTGAATTCACCACTGAAAGCAGAGGGAGGAAAGAGAAATCTAGCATTTTATCAGCTGTAAAAATTTTTGGGGATCTGTCATTACTACTGAATGATTTCAATACATTCATACTCATCTGTAATTGTCCTAAATCTCCATTATTTTCTTTAAGTTAAAATTATTTCCTTTGATTTTTCTGAGTTTGTTTGCTGATTTAAAGAAAGGCAGGCAGAGGAGGTTGTGTAATTTATATGTAGTTTATAATGTACAATCATGTAGCTTTCTTTTGGCAGCTAAGTAGCAAAGCTACTAAAAGAGTAATTTAGGCATATGTTGTTATACGACATTATCTGATGTTACAGGACAACTCAGCCTTCTTTAAAACACATGGGTAAGAAAGAGCAGAAAGTAGATAACTATTTCCAGAAGATGACTGATGGAGTAGATTCACCTTAAAGCTTATCATTATGTGCTATACTGATTATCTTAATAAACTGGAAGTAAATCAATAGTCAATTTCATTAAAAACAAATAAACAAACAAAAAAAAAAACCAAGAAAAAAACAACCAATCAAGAAACCCTCACATACTCAACAATTTAAAGAGTGTTCTGATTTAAATGCAGATAATCCTGCAAATTCAATTCCTCCAGAAACAGAACCGAAGATATCAAAAGAAAATCTCTAAGGGATTTTAAGAAATTCTGAGGATTTATTATTATGCACAAATGGAAACCTCTAATACTTTCTACATTCAGTCATCCAAATGAAAAACAATGCATGTAACCACAGTAAGGAAAGCATCTGCTGACCAGAATAAATGAGGATGATGAAAATAATCATATAAGAAAATTTAATTTTGTAGAAAGCTTAAAATACCAACAGTAGCAAGAAATTAAATCCAATCTATTAAAAACAAACAAGCAAACAAACAAACAAACAAACAAAACTTACAACACCAAGATCTGACTGACTTCTTGTTTGTGGGATTTTGTTTACTACACATATGGATGGCATGGCATATAAGAAATGTAAGGTTTAAAAAAGCATCTAAGGATGTTGCCCCTACCTGATTATCTGGTTTCAAGTACCAGCAGTGGGAATGATATCTTTAAAAACTGTTTACTGTCTGTGACTGTAGGTTCTATAGTTAAGCTGGCTGCAAGAAGCCTGAGGTCAAATTTGAACTGAGACTTCAGAGACAAACATGCTAAGCTAAAACATGAATTCTAACTGTCTTGGAATCATTCAAGGATGACAAATGGAGAAACACCTTTTGTTTTGAAATTATTACAGAAAAAGTAAATACTTAGGAAGGAAAACAAAGAAAGAGGGAAGAACTGGTTGCAGATTCGGAATGGTTTAACACTTTTACCTTGAATACTGACGACACACTCATACAACAATTAAACCCTAAGCAAGATTATTACCAGCTAAATTTTTGAACTCTAGTGGCTGAATTACATTATATATGATTATTAACTAGCAAACTGTTAACATTCGGTATTAAATAACACATTTTTCTGGCTTTGTTTGCTTGTGGTAGGATTGGAAAAATGCTGTTTTCTGATTTTGCAGTTCAGACAGCATCACCAAAAAAAAAAAAAAAAAAAAAAAAAGAAATGGAAATAGAAGGGGGAAAAAAAAAAAAGGCAAATTAGTAATCTAGGCATGCTTATTTTAGCACTTAAAAGAAATAACAATTTAAATTAACCCAAAGTTTACCAATGTACAGATAGATATTTTTACATATCAAACTTGCTATCATGCAGGAGGAAAAAACATCTGATCATAGATTTTCCATTAAAGTGGGAATATCTTTGCTACATAAATTGAGAAGAATGCCCCTCGCTGCAAGAAAGACATTAAGGCCCTGGAGTGGGTTCAAAGAAGGGTGACGAAGCTAGTAGGGAGTCTGGAGCACTGGCCTTATGAGGAGTGGCTGAAGGAGCTGGGATTGTTCAGTCTGGAGATGAGGAGGCTCAGGGGAGACCTTATTGCTCTCTATAACTACCTGAAGGGAGGTTGTAGTGAGCTGGGGGTCGGCCTCTTCTCTCGTGTAACTGGTGATAGAACTAGAGGGAATGGATTCAAGCTGTGCTAGGGGAGATTTAAGCTGGACATTAGGAAATACTACTTTTTGGAAAGAGTGGTCAGGCACTGGAATGGGCTGCCCAGGGAGGTAGTGGAGTCACTGACCCTGGAGATGTTCAAGGAATGTTTGGATTTTGTGTTGAGGGACATGGTTTAGTGAGTACTGTTGGTGACAGGTGGATGGTTGGACTGGATGATCTTGAAGGTCTTTTCCAACCTTGGTGATTCTGTGAAGGTATTATATGCATTATATAGGTTTACAGAGATAAAGTCAGACATACAGTGAAACACTGAATGCATTATGTCATTGGATAAAGTTGTACTAATGACTAATATGCAATTTTATGGTCAACTTTTTTTCTCTTACATGAAGGCTTTTATAAAATTAGATCTTTTTTCTCCCTTTACTGAGGGTGTAAAAATGAATATTTAAAGAGGTGTTTCCAACTATCATTTTGTGGCCTTATGGAACTGCACATTTCTAATTAGGTTTGTATAGTCCTTAGCCAAATTATTATAGAAAGTCTTTTCAAGCTTTTCTATGCAAATATCTAGGCCAGTCAGACTTCTTTCAACACAAATGCACTCTTCTAAAAGCAGTGCATGTGTCACATTACCTGGGTTTCTGGTTGTTCAAGCAGCTCTGTATTTAGTTGGAGTATTATTATATCTGAAGTGAAGATATTAATTCAAGAAAAACGCTTTAAAAAAATTACAAAAATAACATAAAATATAGCTGCTTATAGGAGCCTAACAACCTAATGAACTACTTCTGACTATTCAGAACAGTCTGGATAAGGCAGTTACTTCATATTACATACTGCACTAAAGTTTAGATAATTTTAACATTTTCTTCGAATTAAATGAAAAGTAAAAGATGGCTTGCAATCAGCATGAATTGGAATAATTAGTCACAACTTCATTTGCTATTAGTGGCCAAACTCTCCTTCCAGATATAGTAAAAAATAAATGGGAGAAGGAATTGTCACTGGTGCACATCCCCAGTTGTACAGACCCATTTAAATAATGAAAGGCTGTATCAGGCCTTAAGAGAAGGCTCCAGGAAAACCTTCTAGATGTCTAAAGGGGGTTTATAAGTAAAAAGGACGCAGACTCTTTATCAGGGATACAACAAGGGAAATAGTTTCAAAGTATATATATATATATATATATATATATATATATATATATTATGATAGTAGAAGTTTTTACTGTAAGGATGGTGAGGCACAGGAACAGGTTGCCCAGAGAGCTGATGGATGATCCATCTCTGGAAGCATTCAAGGTCAGGCTGGACAGGGCTCTGAGAACCTGATCTAGCTGTAGGTGTTCCTGTTCATTGCAGAGGAGTTAGACTAGATAAACTTTAAAGGTCCCTTCCAATTCAGATAATTCTACAATTCTATGGTCCTATGATCCCTAGGACAGCTCCCCAGATCCTCCACTAAACATAGGTGAATGTTGCTTTTGCTGCCTGTACAGTCACAGGAATACAAAAATGGTGCATGGAAGTCAGATCTTGGCAGTGGGTTTCATTTTTCTGTTTCTCATTTTATTGATTTTTCCATAGTTATGCCTAGTTTCCGTGCTTTTTGAAATTGGCCATGAGGTCGATTCAATGTTTTCTCCATATATGAAAACTCTCCCGAGGTTCAGCTTCTAGGTCCTTCTGTATTAACCACTCTCACAGTGCTCATTCTCACTCTCACAGATAACTTCCTAATCTTCATTCACAGTATCCCCTATTAACACTCACTGCACTGATCCTCAGCCCCATGCACTAACGCTTTTCCTCTTCTACTACTGACAGACTTGGTGCTTACTGCCAGGGTAGCTGTATGTTCCCTAGCACAGGTTTGCTAGCATTTGGGAGCCCCAAGCCTCTTATCTGAAAGGATTTATTAGAATATCTCTGGATGCTTATTAATGGTATCCTGGGGTACATTAAAAAGACTGTGGCCAGCAGGTCAAGGGAGGTGATCCTCCTCTCCTTTGCCCTGGTGAGTCCACATCTGGAATACTGTCTACAGTTCTGGCTCCTCAGTTCAAAAAAGACAGGTATCATCTAGAGAGAGCCCAGCAAAGGGCCACAAAAAATGACAAGGGTGCTTGGATCATCTCTGTTATGAGGAAAGGCTGAAAGGTTTGGGACTGTTCAGCCTGGAGGAGACTGAGGGGGGAACTTATCAATACTTATAAATATCTAGTGGTTGGGAGTCAAGAGGATGGGGTCAGGCTCTTTTCAGCAGTGTCCGGAGGCAGAACATGGCATAATGGACACAATACTGGAACATAGAATGTTCCATACGAACATGAAAAAATCTTTACTGTGAGGGTGACAGAGCAGTGGAACAGGCTGTCCAGAGAGGTAGTGGAATCTCCCTCTCTGGAGATATTCAAAACTCACCTGGGCACTTTTCTGAGCAACGTGCTGTAGGCAACCTGTTTTAGCAGGGAATTGCTCTAAGTCGTCTCCCTTTCAACCTCTACAATACTGTGATTAACATATCATCCTCCTAGGTTGTCAAATTTTGAAGCTAAGAAAACCTATCTAATTAAGGAATGGTCTGCCACTGTGACGTGCCAACAAAGTCTTCAAATGGGGAGAATTTGTACTAGAATAACAGCTTTCGAAGAAGCAGTCTATATTGCTCTTCTAAATGAAAGTTTCTATATTAAAAAAAAAAAAAAAGATTTTTTTTTTTTTTGTTTACTTGTATCGTTTTTGAGGATTTCTCTCATTGCGTACTCTCCTTTGCTATTATTGCTATTGTTTGAAAGGAATACATACTGGGCTGGCTATACTAGATAGGTAATTACTAATAGGTAATTCCAGCAGCAGCATATTAATGCTACAGAGGTATTTAAATACATGCTAGTCTAAAACTTCTAGCTTACTAATTGATAGCAAGAAGACTGACAGTGATCTCTAAGAAAATCAAATCTCAGACTATGGGAGGCTATAAAAATCATCATTAACATTCTGAATCATACCTGAAAGCACATCCAAAACCAGTAAAGAAATTTAGTAGAGGTGTCAGCAGGATAGGAAGAGATTTTTTTTCTGCATCCAATTAGAGGGGAAAAAAAAAACAAATATAAAGATTTTAACTTATTCAAGAATATTGGAAAATAGATATTTTTTAAATTTAAAACTGCATCTAATTGTGAGGACCATGGCAAGTGAAACCATTCTTCATGAAATACTCTTGCAATATTTTAACTACAGCCCCTTGCAATGTTTCAATCTCTATCATTTTTGGACCTGTAGATCTGTTCCTGATTCTTCTCAGAGGCCACATTCAACTCTAAAAGAAAGACAGTATTGCATTAGACGTTAGTGTTTAGTAGGTAGTGATTATTATCAGGAAAAGCTTATCTCATATTACATCAACATTTTAAAACCCAGGATCCTACTATTTAAATATAATACCTAAAAATATCTGTAGACCAGAAGATTATGTTTTCATATTCTCTGTTGTCAGTATTCTACTCCATTTATGATGACCCTAGTCTGCCAGTGAAATGACAACAGGTAGAAGCCAACAATAACATTCTATGTATCCAAAGGTAATGCCTCCTATTTATTTGCATGGAAACTACAACAGATTAAAAGAGCACAATAATACTATTTGATAGAGCTGACTCAGCTACAAAACACGACTTTTGACATAGTCATCACTATTAGCTATGCATTTTTGCCAGTGGTGAACAAGAGCCTGCATGCTACACTTGTAAAAATTTGCACCAGTGGAGGTAATCCACTGTCTCACAGTGGCTATGACAGCACTGATGCTAGGAAAACAGCAGTCTATATTTCATCAGCCTGAATAAATAGAAGTCAGAAAGCACTAAACTCAAACTATGTGGTGGGTCTGGTGGGGCAGCCCAGGCAAGATTGGCAATGTACTCCTTGGTCTTCAAACCAGTGTGGGGTCTGGCATTATCATACTGCAAGAGAAAGACTGTCTTCTCCTCTGGCCTTACTGTCTCTCCAGGACTCTGTCCTGTAGTTCGAGCCCTCAGCTTAGTGAATGTCATGATCTAGCAGTCAGTAGATGTTTTGTCCAGTTTTGAGGAAATCTAGAAGGATTACAGCTTTCCTATCCTAAAAGGCAGTGCACATGACTGGGGGTTGCATCTTGAACTTTTTTTTTTGATGGGCAATTTACAAGTTGCCACTCCATAAAATACTGTTTTAATTCCAGGTTATAGTAGTGACACTAAGTCTCAACACCAATAATGTTATGCAGTTGAACTTCATGCCAATATCCCATTAAATATTTTTGCCATGTGGTGGTGTATTTCAACAGTGGCAGTGTCATGAAAGATAAACCACATTCCAGACAGTCATGAAAACCTGCTAAATTTTGAAAATAATTTCCATAGAATCCTATTTCCATAGAATACTCCTTAAGATTTCTGTTTAGTTCCAAAAGAGATTTTTCAGATTTTAGCACAGAAATTGCCTTACCCTGTGAGCAAATAACTGTGAAATCTGTTAAGTGTGTATCTCATCCATATAGCATACAGAATTTTGCAAAGAATGACAACTTAGTGGTACCAGCAGTTATTCTTTTATTGCTTGATATGACCCAGAGAGTGAACCTAAGTTTTCCACCTTTGAAGATCTGCATAAAAAGAAAGGAGGTCTTTCTAGTTACAGCTTTCTAGTTACAGCTATTAACTTTCTGGTTAATTGTTGACCTAGACAGTAGATTGCTTTTGTGGAATTATAGTTCTCTGATTGTAGTAAGTCACTTAAATTTAGTTTTTCAGAGGAGACTACGAGCTACATGTTTCTCATTTTCTAGGTGTCTAACTTGAGACTGTAGACTCTGATTTATAGAAGTGCAAATGCAGTCAATGGAGACTGTGCTTTGAATGTATAAAATGCAATATAAACTCTCTGCAAAATCAGATTCTACATTTCTTATTCTGGACTCTTAGGATTTGTAGATAATCTTAAATGTAATCTATAAAGGAAAGAAGCCTTACTTTTTTAGAATGGGAACGATACACTGTTCACCTCATGAGTTTTTACGGAAATAAATTCACAATTCTATGTCAAACAGATAAATATGAGTCTGGTGATAAATAAGGGTATTGATCTACATACACAACATATGATATGCCAGAAGAGGTTGCTAGAAAATAGTTTCTATTAGTTTGAGTAAAAATTGTTCAGTAATATAAAATAAATACAATCATATAATTAATAACAATACGATTTTTCCATTTAAAACATGAAGAGATTACTCTGATCTTTAAAGTGGTTGTACTTCTTTTATACAAGTTTTTTTTAAATATGTGTTGTTGTTTTAAATTCTCCAGGTTATATTTTTGAAGTGTTTTTGAAGTTTTGAAGTGTTAACACAATGATTTTCTATGGGATTGACATTAAAAAACAAATTTACAATACCTACTTCAGAGACCTAACTCAATTTTTGCAAGGCATACATTTTAACTTCTATACAATGTGAATAAAGTTGTTCTGTGAGGAAGGAATGGAATTCTACACAGTGGTTGAGGAAGTGCTATTCTTAGAATGAAAATGATAGAAATTTTTGTTGTGGTTACTTCTCATACATCACATCACAAACCAGAAAGAAGAAGATTCCATTTACTTTAACCTGGATGGTCCTCAATTAAAGAATCTTCTATCACACTGTGTTTCCTGATTTATTTATTTATAATAGTTTCTGGTAAAATATAGTTTTGAGATTATCTTTGATATATAAGTAGCAGAAAATAAGAAATTAAAGTCTAATAGAACTCCTGCACAGTATTCTATACGGTACTTTACAATGTAGTCATTCATCCTCTGAATTAAGGTTTATTTACTATCATCATTAAAAAGGCTAACAAACTTGTATGTATTATGTATATGTATGTATGTATTATGTGTATGTATAGTGTGTATATATTATATGCCTGATTTGTTGTGTTTTTTCCTTTTTTCCTTCATTTAAAATAATTCCACTTATAAATATAAATTATGTGAATATGTATATAAAGCAAATTTCCTCCTAAAAATAATTGTATGATATATGATATAATTAATATAGACTTTAAGAAAGCTGATGATAAAAGTCTAATCCTCCACAATGTTTACAAAATTATCTTTAATATGACAATATTGAATATCAGCTTGACTCTTGTGAAAGCTTCATTATGAAAACTACAATCCATAGTATAAACATAGTCAGTGTAACCCTGAGGGCCTAATCCAACTCTGTTGAAGACAGTTCCTGTCTTTTGATGGCCTACAGTGTATAGCTGAAATGGACCTGAAGGGTAAGACTGTCTAAAAAATGAGTTATATCAAATTCCAAAAGGAAAAGGTCATCTCAACCACAGTCCAAATCATGTCAACTTTAACAGGAATTGAATCTGCCCTGAGTACTTGGCCATTCTGTGAACCTTGACAGCAAAATGGTGCTCAGTCCAATGTGGCAATAGGGAATATGCAAAGAAGACAAAAATCACAATAAAATTTAATGAAGAAGATTGACAGATCATTTACATGTAACTTTCTCTAACCAAAGGGAAGAAATCCATAAGATTTTCAATCCTTTGTTCATGCTCCTGGAAACATTACAAAGCATAATAAAAAGTCAGATGTAAAATTGGAGTAATCAATGTGCACATTTTGGATTATGCGGACAAATAGATTTTCCAATTTAATGTGACTTTTAATAGAAAACATTTAATATAGCTGCTAAAGTAAAAGGATATCTGCATGGGGTACTGTAGACTGAATTC
The DNA here is from genome assembly GCA_037305975.1 of Chrysolophus pictus. Classification (NCBI taxonomy): domain Eukaryota; kingdom Metazoa; phylum Chordata; class Aves; order Galliformes; family Phasianidae; genus Chrysolophus; species Chrysolophus pictus. The sequence goes on from CM074578.1 coordinate 12,678,818, forward strand.
ATTAGTTCAATTAAAGCAACTAGCTCTGCACAGCTCCTCTCAAAGATCTGGAAGTAGACAGCTCTCCTTGAACGTTTCATTTTAATTGTGATAATATTGCCATTCTTCTCTGAAAGGGAGAGTGCAAAATGCTAAAAGATATTCTTGTTTTAAGCAGATTTGAAGAAAAGAGAAGAACAGTCTTAAATATAAGAGAAGAAAATAACAATCAAATTTAATGAATGCATTATTAAGCTGATTAGGATATCATGAATGTAGCTCAGAGTTGGAATTTATCAAAAATTTAGACTGCCCTTTTTTCTTTTTAGAAGTGTCTGTAGAATTAGGTAAATTCAGGCTACAGATTACAAAAAGTATTATTACTATTTTAATTTATGGAGTGCTGAACAGTTAATGTATTTCTTTTACTCATCAGTGGGAAAAAATGTTCTTTTTTTCCCTAAAATAACTTCTGCTAGTAGTAGTTGAATTAAACAATAATAATTCATGGAATAATACCATTTGGTTAAGATTTACAGATGTTTTATCTCAGGAAAGTAATGCAAACCAGATCGGTGGATCTGACTCATGACTTCTATGAAATTTTGAGCAAATGAAACCAAGAATTTAGCTGTAGTCGAAGACATAGTCCTGTTATAGTACTTCAGCTTTTACCTTTTATTGAACATTCATAAAATATTTTTGAAATTTCGGATGAATTTTAGAAAATTGCTTTTCTGCTGCAAGCAGGAGGAACATCTGCTGTTCCACAACCCATTCCCCTGAGATCAAAGTATGGTCTCTGCAAGGAAAGATTTGCCTTTTCATGCAGAATTTTTCTAGAATTAATCCCTTGGGCTCTTATTCTGAGCATTTGCTATCATCTAAGCTACAGTTCTTTTTACTGGTTCAGATTAAGTAAATACAATTCTAAAACGATCTAAAAAGCAGCTTTAGCCATAGTAATAAATGAATTCCCTCAGGGAAAAGACAGTGGCCTAATAAAAGATGCTGAACAATGTGTCTGACAGTGCTCTTTCTGTGTGCTGGAAGACAGTAATGCTCTGAAGACTGAAATTTGGACTTATGCAAGTTGGTGTTCCACTTAAAGGCCTTTAAATTGCCAACAATTTTACAATGGTAATTTCCTCCCCAAAAGGCACATTTCAGCATGGATACTATGGACATCAGCTAATGTTGGAAGAGGCTCCCTCCAGTCTCACAGATGTCAGCAAGCTCTCCCCGGATCACAGTAGCTTCAGGGATAAACACCAGAGACTTCAGCTTGTTCTGCTATATTGAATTGTCCTGCCAACTTCAGATATGAGCAAGTTATAGAGATTATAATGTCTGAAATGAAAGTATTGGAGAACATGCTAGAAAGTGAGACAAACATTTTCTGTCATAAGTAAGATTCAGATAAGTAGGACAATACTGAGCAGTTTTACTGGTAAATTCTGTTGGAATTGCTCTCAGCACAAATGGAAGCAAGTCTGTGTATTACTAAAAGCACACATCAAAGAGGTTGTCTTCCTGTCTAGTGAGCAAGACCATGACAAAATCCTGTTTTTCTTAAAGTAGACAGACATTTTGGACCATACCATCCTCTGCTGGGAACTCTGGCTGCAAATCAGGAAGAACTTACATAATACCCAAGTTTGAGGGACATCTTGCTGACAACCTTAGGCCTATTGCTATGCCTGAAGAGAAATAAATGCTTCTATTCAAAGAAGTAAAATCTTTTACCCAAACATACCCAAAATCTTAGTATATAAAAACAGTGCAACGGTATTTAGAGAATCTGACTCAGCTGATGACTTGACACTTGCCTTTTAAGTTCACTTGAAATAGTCTGTGTTGAGCCCTTTCAAAGAGCAGTAAGTTGCAATAATTCTTTTTTTTTTTTTTTTATCCTCTGAGATTTCTTAGTCTTGCCAGTGAACCTGGAAAAGAAAACAGCTCAGAAAGTAGTCTGTGTTTACTCACCAGCCTCAGAAATATATGGCTGGTTAGTACAATCACAGAATCACAGAATGGTCAGGGCTGGAAGGGACCTCAAGGATCATGAATCTCCAACCCCCCTGCCACAGGCAGGGCCACCAACCTCCTCATTTAATGCTAGACTGCCCAGGGCCCCATCCAATATGGCCTTGAACACTCCCAGGGATGGGACATCCACAACCTCTCTGGGCAGCCTCTACAAGTGTGATGTTGTCTGGCAGGTGGCAGGATATGATGTGAATAGGATATGAATCAACGCTTCATGGCCTACTGCATTATTGTAAGGCTCTCTTATAATAACTTCTCTTATAATAACTTCAAAAAAACATTATGTCACATACACAAGGTTCATTGATTTCTGGCTTCCCACATTTCTACAAGTGTATTTTTCTTGGTTTGTTGCAAAAGTTCATGACTTAGCAGATAACGTGAGTTTGTAACAGCAATGATTTGCTTACCTGCATAGTGACCTACTAATACCTAACTTCACAGTAGTGCAGTTGGAAATGCAGTACACAGCAATACATGGCAATATGATAATATACTTTGGATGGGTGGTGCTAGCAGGAGCGGTAAATACCCTTGTGCTGCACATCTTTTCTCCTTTTCCTCCAGCAAGTCTGCAGCTGCAGACTTAGTAGGTGCTTTACGTTAAAGTAAAGAAATTTTAACAAAACAAATATGTTATTTGGAGTTATCCTCTTCTGCTTTTCATTAATATTGCAGTTTTAAAAATATACTTTAAATAATGTAAAATAAAATAAATATAAAATTTGAAAATTAATCCTAATACCAATCCCAACAATCAGTTTATCATTTTCATTACTCATTTTCTACCCAGTACATAAAAGAAGTAAAAGACCAGTTAAGAATCTGATGGATATTATCTTTATTCGGCATTATTGTCTTATCTCTATGTATAGTATAGACTTTAGAAAGAGCAACAGAGAAAGTAAAGAAAAAAAAAAAAGAGAGAGAAATAATTCTAATAAGGAAAAAAGACAAAGGATCCATTTTCCTGTGAGCTGGAATATGCATTATTTTTCAAATCTAAATCATTATAAGAAATAAAATTCCATATAAAGTAAAAACTGTGTTTGAAAGCATGATTAGGTTAAAACAGCAAACATTGACTGGACTGGAAAATAATATGTTCTGATTTAACTTTCATACTAACACTTGTTAAATTACTGGCATTTCTAGATGGTAAAAAATTTATGCAAATGAAAATTTTAATATGCACATATTTCTATAGCTGAAATGATGGCAGTAATAATGTCAGTACATTTTTAAAACACGCTTGGAGTATTATTAGACTACAAAACAGTTGAGGTTATTTTCTTATCTTTTTTCTTTTTCTTTCTCCTTTTTTTTTTTTTTTTTTTTTGAGTGTTAGTCTTCATAAATTATATGGCCAAAAGTGACATACTGCAGTCACAAAAACTCCAAAATGCACAGTGGAAATCTGTCCCTTGACAGAAATTCTTTTCTGCTCTACACTACTATTACTATACTTCAGTCAGTGGAGGAAAGCACATTTGAACTGGACAGAGACATTACCCTTGTGGAGTACTGCACTGCAGAGAGTTATTTTGAATACTCACATACCTTAGTTTTTTTGTGAATTTATAATGGCAAATATTTCCAAATAAGGATGAAGTAGGAGTTTGTGCAGAACTCTCTCTGAATACATGAATCTGAATGCTTAGCCTATGCTAAGCACACTGCTAAAATGAGGTCTGATTTGTCATTTGTGCTTTTGTTAGCCAAAATGATCATAAACCTTCTGTTTCAATAAGAAAGATTACAAGCTATATAAGAAAGGTTCGGGAGAAAGCACTTAGAGAAAATTGCTTATTGAAATCCTCACAGCTGGTAGCAGCCTAGAATGGGATCATTTGGTCAGTGAGGGTGCAAAGGGGTAAGGCTGAAAATAAGGGGGGAAGAAATAGAAGATATAATAGGCTTGAGAAAGACTGCAATTCAATTTAGTCATTAAGAGTTAATAGCAGCACTTACTCTTACTTTTCTCTTATTAGACAACTCCAAAAAAAGCAGCTAATAAAATATAACTCTTAATTCAATATGGACTTAGACATTAATTAGGAACTTGGTAACTAGACAACATTAAACTATGCAGTATATAGAGTAAAAGAGTACTTTATCTACAAACGCACCAGAAAGAGAGAATCTTGCCTAACAATTTCAAATGTCCCTGGTAAATACACAAATGCATGTAGTCTATTAAATAAGAAGGGCAGATCACAACTTTGGTTGACTTGCTTTGCCTTTGGACAAGATTTCCGATGGCTATTGCTTAGAGTAGTGCATTAGTTTTTTCATAAATGAATCTGAGCCACAAAGTATCAAGAAGATTCTATTCTGATTAATTTCATACATACCACTGTGATGTTTGGTGTATTCACTGGGAGTGATACCTTTATGCAATATCTCACAGACAGTTTTTACCATCTGCTTAGTAGTACCATAGTTCATTCACATATCAATTTGTGTTTCTTCAGTGCTTCTTTTCACCCTTGCTACATCTTCCAAATTTTCACAAACAGATATCTAAGTCCTAAAAGTAGCATTTTTAGTCCAGAGAGATTTATCTTGTTCTCTGCAATGTGCTGGAAGCACACAGCATGACCAGGAGGATTTCTGTCAGAATTGTATATATCATTCCTCCAGATCCTTAAGCAAGACCTGATTTGTAAAGTATGACTGTTGCATTGCCTTTCCTTGCAGCATTCTGGATGTTTTTTTTTTCTTTCCTGTTTCCCCCTCCCCCCCCCACTCATCTGTGTTTTGTCTCATCTCTTTGAGTGATTGAGAGGCCTGTATAAATGCTGCAGGCTGATTCACCTGCAGCTGTGAAATTCCCTATATTGGCATTTATTACACTGCACTGTAAAAGACTGTAAAATAGGATTTAGACTGAATTTATATAGAAGCGAGTATTATTCCTGCAGTTCTAATCAAGCCTTGCTTGAGCGCTTTCTAAATACGTTATTGTGTGTGCAGATGTTCCAGGAGTAGTATGCCTCTTGAAAAGGAGAAAACAGAAATGATTCTGCTGAAGTAATTAAGTTAGCAGAAAGGTGATTAGTTATAACAATGCACTTGAAATTGTGCAAACCACTTTTGTGAGCCTCCTATAGGACTAGAAAGGTATTTTGGACTTTACAACTGTGTATTTCTCCAGCTGTACTGCAAAAACAGATTAACTGTACGAAAGGTCATATTTTAAAATCAAATTGTTCCCTGAAGTACTCTGTCTTGTTCTTATCATTGTTTAAAGGAAATTACAACAATTACTTAGCTGGGGAACAAATATTAAAAGAAATATTTATATTTCCTTTAATAATTTATAGACAGTATCGTCTGCTTGGTATCTCTTCCCCTTCACCACCTCAAATCAGTAGCACCATTATGGATTCTGTCAATCAGGTGTCTGGAAATGTTGTTACTGTTCTACATTATCTCTGATTGGACTTTGCAGTAAAGCTTGTCAGAAATCATAGTTTATTAATTAAACAATACAACCGCAGTCTTTTCCGGAACAGAATAGACAAAGTAATGATGTTCTAAATAAAAATAATTTTAAAAAAGGAGTTGTTTTTAGTTGGTAGCAGTTGACAATTGCCAATTACCAATTGACAGCATTGTTCTTTTAAGTGAAACGTGGAATCATTACGTATACTGATCAGTCATTATTCTGGCAAACAGTTCTGATACTGATGATACATAATGCATGCGCCTAAGTAATAGTCATAAAGAGCAGAATTTTCATGTTTAGAGCTTTATTCAAAGATTTAATTTCTTCATTATACCTAGAAGAAAATACGCCTACCAGTCTCAAAAAATAGGACTCGGCTAAGCTTTAGAACCCACGAGAGAATATATATGTGCCACGCTGAGGACATATATCATTACACCATTTAAAGATAGTTAATATAAAATATATATGAATAATGTTTTTCAAGCACTTTATTTAAAAACCATTATCAGTCTTGCAAGTATTATTCTTAAGTCATAAATCAGGTGTACAGATTTTTTTTTCCCTGAAAAACCATTAATTTGAGAATCTGAGACTAAAGGAGAATAGCAACTAATAAAATGGAAAATGTAATAATCGTTTGGACTTCAAACCTATCCTTTGGCCTGAAAAGATGTTCTAGTTATTAAGTGAAATTTAAAAAGCAGTATTATAGTACACAAATATATGGCAATGATTTAGTAACTTATGGAAATCAAAACAAATGCAACAAAACAACAACAACAAAAAAGTAGTCAAAATGAAAAAAGAACTAAGAAATGCTCTAATACTTTCTTGTGAAATACACAAGACTTTCTTGCGAAATACACAACACTTCTAAATGACTGTGTCCTGCAAATTGTAACAGTTGTAACAATCAGAACTTACTTTTTCAGAAAACTCTTAATGCGATTTTTCAAATGTTGGCATATAAGAATGGGTTGGAAAGAAATCAGCTGCCCTGACAGTGACTTCAACACAAGAAACTAATTAAAATAGAATTTATATTATGTACCTCAAAACGATCTCTACTGTAAACATCAAGTGAATCAGTTAATACTATTGCAGAGCCTGGAGGCACAGGAAATCAGAGTTCATTATGAATGGGACAATGGAATACAAGGAATGTGAGGGACAGACTCATCCTTGAAAAGACTTACATCAAAATAGAAAAGTCACAGTGTGGGAAAATTATCACAGAGGAAAATCTGAAGCACAGAGAAATCAAATCCTTTTTTCACAGGCACCTAGGAAGCCCTTGGACACTACATACGCCACATTTACTTGTATCATTTATATATATGTGTATAATATTAATTCAAGGTAGTATGATTTAATTCTTAATACATTCCAATGTGAAAGTACTTTTAATAATATTACCAGGAAATTTTTATCATGCAATTGATGATGAAATTACCTCAAGAATATATACTTTAAATCACCAATATCACAACTTTATAAAGTGTCATATTTTACTCCAGTAAAAGCTGGAACTACTTATGCATTGTTTTAGATACTTCAGAGTGTAAATAGTAACAGTAAATATAACTGCTCAAAATCATGTGGTTCACAAAATTTAAAAAAAGGATTTTAAATGTCTGTTATTTTAGGAAGAGTTCGTTGGATGTACTAAGAGATCGATACAGTTTCTTAATCAAAAGAAAATATAACATTAAATAAAATTAAATTAATGGCCAGGGCTTAAGCAAACAAAAAAATAAAAAATCATAGTATTTTATGAACAGTAAAGAAGGATACAAGTCTAGAAACATACATAAATTCAGAGTTAATGACTGCATTATGTTGATACAGGATGATAAGTATGCAAAGAAAGAAATCTGTGGTTACTGAAGCTAATGACAGTAAGAATTATTGTAGTTATTTACTAATTTGAAAATTAAAAAATAATTATTTCAGTCCTTTTAGTCAGTGGAGATAGATTGTATAAAATAAAGTAGGTACGCCAGAAATGTTCAAGTTTTTTTGTTTGTTTGTTTGTTTGTTGTACTTAAAAAGTACCAGGATGATTGATTACATCACCAAAGTATGAATGAAGTGTTCTCCAACCCACTCTGGTGGAATTGCAGACAGTATTAGTAAATGAGCTAAAAAAAAACAAAACTGTGGAGTTTTCTGGCCTAATAGTACTCATTATTATTAAATTCTGAAACACTGGAAAAAATCCGAAATGTCAGAAAACTCTTAATATTCAAAGAAGTTTCAATGGTCTGAGCTTCATTTACTGTGGATTTAAATTGTTTGGGAGAAACAGTAGAGTATTTGTCCAAAGCAATCTGATGAGTTTTTAATATACATCTTCGTATTAGGACATGGAAGACATCTGAAAGAGCTCTGCTAACACTTCACAGATAAAGAGTCCCTATTTGTGATAACCAGTGCAGAATAATTTTGGCCAGCCTTTACAAGTCTTGAATGCCTGTGTTAGTTAGGATGCATTAGAAAATTCTCTAGGAAATCACTTTAAATCCTCCCGAGCTCAAAATCTCAGAAAATCTGGTTCTAAAAGAATTTCAGATGGTTGGTTTTATTTTAATGCAAGTTAAATTTAATGCATAAAATTTAAGATAAGGTAAAAACAGTGATTCATCTTAGTTATTTTAATAGGACTAATATTAGCACCCTGGGCTGTACTGACTTGCATTCCAGTTTGCAGGCTTTATTTGCATTTATTGATCTTTTTTTTTCCATAATATTTCCTATAGAAACTGAATCATTTTAAAGCCATTAATACATAGGTCTTACATTAGGTTTTATCTACCAAACTACCAATTTTTAAAGTTACTAATACTGTCTCTATGAAAGTTTCCCTTTTTGTCATGTTAGCCCAAATCATTTCCCATTTTTTGCTAGTCACAGAGTGCCTTCTGCCTAAAACTGTAGTACTCTTGAAATAGCAGTACTCATTCTTCTTAAAACAGGGAACAGTCTGTCTTTATACTCTCTAATAAAATGAGCTTCTGCTGATATGTTTTCCACTCATGACCTCAGCTAAGATGCAACCAAGTCATAGATTAATGAGCCATGAATTCCATCAGAGGGATAGTTTAGCACAGATTCTCTCCAGGCCTTGCCCATCTGCAGGCAGATTCTCTGTATGCTGCAACAGTATAATATCTTTTGTCAAACTCAAGCAATCTGCTTTTCCACCTGTGGTCTCTCTGTATCTTTCTGTTCATTAGCCTTGGGGAATAACTGATCACTCTTTAAGTGTATGCCTTGCATAAGAACAATAGATCTTTGGATGCTTTCTATACTTGAGTTCAGCTGGAAATTTAAACCTTGTAAGTCTACAGTTAGCTCATCCATGGATTATCCGCAACTTCCATCTGGCCTGCTTTCACACAGTAACTTCCTCTAGTAAAAACTAAAGAACATTTGATATATATACATGTGTGTATGCCTCTATAGGCTGTGTTGATTAACCGACAATTTAAGAGTATGATCTCTATCTTTCAAAGTTTGTCTGTTTTAAAAAATAAGCATATCCTAGCTGTTGTTGCTCTCTTGCCTGACCCACCTGTGTCCTTATTAAAAGATACAGGGACCATCACTCTTTTCTGCTCAGTATCTTCCACATTAGCATGCAATTATTCTCCCTTCTTAATGAGTTATCACCCTTCAAGTTGTTTTACATTCTTCTCTATCAATTTCTGTTGCCATCTTACAGAATCACAGAATCATGATTGTTGGAAAGTATATCTCTGGAAACCATCTAGACCAACCTCCTGCTAAAGCAAGTTCCCTACGATAGGTTAGGCTGCACAGGTAAGCAATCAGGAAGGTTTTGAAATTTTCCATAGAAGCAGAATCCTCAATCTCTCTGATCTGCCTGTTCCAGTGCTCTGTGAAGTTAAGCGGTCCTCATGTTTGCATGGAACTTCCTATGCTGTGGCTCTTGCCTATTGCCCCTTGTTCTGCCACTGGATACCATTACAAAGAGCCTAGCCCTATTCACCTGACTCCAATGCTTTAGACATTATAAACAATTATGCCACCTCTCTCCTCTCCTCTCCTCTCCTCTCCTCTCCTCTCCTCTCCTCTCCTCTCCTCTCCTCTCCTCTCCTCTCCTCTCCTCTCCTCTCCTCTCCTCTCCTCTCCTCTCCTCTCCTCTCCTCTCCTCTCCTCTCCTCTCCTCTCCTCTCCTCTCCTCTCCTCTCCTCTCCTCCATAGCCCTCGAGGATCTAATTATATTGTTGAATACGATTTTTTTTCTTTAACTGGAAAAATTGTAAAAGGGTAACTTAAGGATCTGCTACCACTGTGCTATTCTATGTTATATCTTTTCTCATTTCCCTCAGGCTGACAGTACCCTGTAGCGGTAGGAGAGCACAGCAAAGGCTTCCACTCACTCTGCTCCCCCTTCTGGTGAGATGAGGGAGATAATAGGGAAGAAAAAAAAAAAAAAAAAAAGTGAGAAAGAGAGAGAGAGAAAGAGAGAAAGAAAGAAAGGAAGGAAGGAAGGAAGGAAGGAAGGAACGAAGGAACAAAGAAATGAAGGAACGAAGGAAATATGTACTACATTAAAATATCACACTTATAGCAGAAAACATAAAAAAAGCCTGCCTATTTTGTTCTTGTCTTAAAAAAAAAAAAAAAGAAAAAAAAAAGAATTTCATGAATTCACTGTTTTTTTTTTTATTATTATTTGTTTATTCACATATATATTCCTCAACAGTTTAAACTCCAATTTTCTTCTAAGAACTCTCCTAAAGGATCAGCTGACCCTTATCTAGTCTGTTGGAGGATAATGGACATTCAAGTTAAGGGAGAAGAAAAGCAGAAGGTTTACTGGAAACTTACTACATTGTAGTATTGCTTATAGTTGTGCAAAATCTTTTTAGATTTGTGAATAGCAACAGATAAGGTCTCATTTTCCATCTGCAAAACACAGATTTTGCATGTGTAAATGTCAGTACAAATTCATACATAAAGCTAGTAATGTGGCAGAAAGTTACTAACTACAGCAGAGCAAATAAAAGGGCAAATAAAATTTATTGGTGGCATAATATACCTGGGAGCAGAACTGGATCTAGTAAATCAATATATTTCATTCTTCAATCTTCCTTTTTTCCTTTGTGACGTTGTCACAAAGCAATAGTAAATTATTAACTCCTACTGATTCATAAAAGCACATCTCATTTTTGGGGGGAATCCTAGGTTGTAGTAGTTAAACTGAGATATGTTATTTGTATGGTTTAATTTTACAGCAACTCAATGTGAGGTATGTCTAATCAACTTAGCATGTTAGCAAAGAAAGTTCTTACTAAATATTTTCAGTTTATTTTGATAACTATTTACACACACACACACACACAAAGAAAAAAAAAGAAAAAAAAAAAGGGGAGGAACTTCAAAGGCTGGTTCAGTGGGAAGACAGTTTTACTGTTTTAAGCCAATTTCAGTTTAGTGACACTGCCTCCTACTGTCAGTTTTGTCTTGAGACATCTTAAAACAGACTGCTGTGATAATTGAAGGTAATCTGCCTGGGCTGGATAAAAACAGCACTAACAGACTGATGCCAACTTAAAGTCAAAAATCAATGTGACTTTATGGCAACTAATGACGCTGCCTTTTCTAGAAGAAATTTGGTCAAGGGAAACTACTATTAAGATCAAAGTAATTATTTCCAAATTTTCAGAAAGAAAACAAGAAGAATGTATTACTTTGTTTTAATTAACACATACTCATAAAGACTTAAACACAAAATCTACATAATCACTGAGTACGTGATAAATTAGCAGTACCTATAGCTCTCAGATAACTCCAATTTTCAAATACCAACTAACTTCCTTCAAAAAAAAAAAGAAAAAAAGAAAAAGAAATCTGATTACTGTTGAGCATATTTGGATACTCCTGTGGGACAACCCTTCATTCTATTTTAAAAAGAATAGACAATGATAAGATTGTCAGCACCATGTGCCATGGGCTAATAAAGATGCTGGATGGATTTGTGTTTTGTTCTGGAAAAGATTTTTTATCGATAGCTTATTTAATACAGTATTTAGTATATAGTGACTCCCAGGGGCCACCCAGAAAAATAAATGTCTTTTGTTTGAGAACTTGATTCAAAGTTTTTCCCTAGAAGGTATCTATATCTAGGTTTGGAGAAGATGTTTGCAATTTATCTGAAATAAGTGAATCCTATCACCTGGGGGATTGCAATTGGAAAAATGCAAGAAACCATTCAATAATTTCAAATTCTCTAGGATGGTAAGCAATATTTAATTTGCTTTTTGTCTGATGAATCAATATAGTGCTGCCGGCACTCTTGGTCATATCAAAGGTCATTGATTGCACTGATTCAGCAAAGTAAGAAATAAAATCAAAACCTAAATAAATGAAAATAATAACACATAAAAGAATAAAGAAATGGCTAAAGTGAGAAGTAAAGGCAAACTTGAAGAGATGCACAACCATATATCCACTATCATGTCAAATGTGGAAATTCAAGTGTCCCATTTGTACATGCCAATATCAATGTAAATAAAATGTCCTTAACTGTCTCTCATTTTTCTTCTGCCATCCATAAATCTACCAAGTGTCAGTAACCACCTACTTAGATTATATTCCTCCTAAATCTGCTGAGCTAATTCTTTCACCTAAAGTCTGCAAAGGAGTAACTAATTGTGCCTATTGCTTTCATGGTCCTTGCCATGTTTGAAACATTAAACAAATGTTAATTAATTAGAAAATATACAGAACCGTGAATCTGCAAATCAGCCATCTGAGCTGTGTTAATTTTTTTGTTAATTAAAGTTTCATAGTTAAAAATTTATCACAAAACAATCAAATGAATTCTTCATTCATTCTGAAGAATGGAAAATGTCATCACAAATAAGCAGAAAATTGATTCAAACTACTGTAAAGTTAAATGAAATAATTTAATCTAAAAATGTTTCAAGTTTCCTACCCTATCTGGTCATCTGTTTTTCTAGCTGTTATTTCTGTTTCATGTTCCCTCATGATATGTTAATGCAAGCTATAAATGTTGCACAACTGTTGTATTTACCTCTTTTTAAGTGAAGAAATATTAGTTCCTCATCCATAAAATGTCTCTGAGATATAGTGAAACTAAGAATGCAAAATACCTCACTAAACTTTAAAGGATTTACTCTTCCAAGAAAAGATTTCCCTGTGATTTAAAAAAAATAAATCAGTATCTGCTCAGAAATACTTCCACTGTATGCCTCAAACATAGTTATGCTTCATGTCCAGTTGTTCTCACTGATGAGAATTTCTATCTTTTACCTTTCTTCTGGGACTGAAGGCTTCCTTTTCCATTGTTGCAGACAGTCTAGATTTTTGAGCTGAATGAAGAGTGTACAATGCAAGAAGAATAAATAATCCTATTAACTACGAAACATTCTCAGAATAAGCAAGATTTTTGGTGGAGACTTCTGGCAACTGATGAAGACTGTTGAGAGATATATTCTGCAAAAGTCAATGTTAAGAAACTTTCCAGAATAGCTCATGTTTCTTCTCCCACCTTCCGGTATTTATTTTGGTCTATAGGTATCAGAAGAACGTTTCTATTGATCCAGGCATACTTTTCTTTTTCTTTTATGAGATGTTAAGAATTTAGAACTTTCCCTTTGACCTTTAAATCATACTCCTGATATTTTCTAGTCTTTTTGTTTTCAGCTTTATTTGTTTGTTTGCTTGTGTTTTGTTTGTTTATTTTAAAACACCTGTAATTTTAAACTAGTTTAAGTGAGGTGTAGGAAAACTATTCTTTCAGGCAACATGTTCATGTTCAGACTTTCACAAAACAGGCTATTCCTTCTAGTCAGAAGGAATTTTCCAAGACAGGGAGTGGATATCTACTTGCCAAGCTCTGTTGTGAAAGAGAACTGAAATAGCTTTTGCTACAGGACTGCATTTCTGCACAGAATAAAGCAAAAGACCCCCAAGCTACGTATGGTACAGGAGCAGCTAAGATTCTTATCAAGTCATCTAGGATTAAGTTTTCCCACTTTATACTTTTCTTTGGAGGCATTGCTTCCAACTTTGTAATCAATAACATAACTCTGTACTGCAAGGGAATGTATGAGTTTTATTTTAAGCTAGAGGGCTTAAAGTGGACTGACGGGCACTAAATCTGTTTCTTGTACATATACAGCAAATAAATAAACTACCTGTGCAAAAAACCTATTTTGCAGTATTGCAAACAAGGATAGATTGGAAGACTTTAGATGCACATGTTTGAAAGCTGCAGTGAATGGAGCAAGAGATGCTATGAAGTGCCAAGTGGAAGGGATGTTTTCAGCAGAAATGTGTGAAGCAGAAAGCTGTTTGGGAATGCTCACAGCCAGAGAACTAATTCTCAATAGAGCAATCCATCTAAAAACAATTATGATGTTTAACATATTATATATTTAACATTAATGAAATATAGCATGTAAAAGTGATTAATAGACTGTCAAGAGAGCCATGTTACAAGTCTGTATCAAAACTGGAAGAGTCATTCCTGAGCGATATCAGCATGCCTTCATTGAGTTGAATTTCACAGGTTCATGAGTGCTCAGTAGCGACATACCCATTGTCAAGCACTTCTTCCATTACCTTACTACTTCTCAGTTCTTGTGTGTCACCATTCACAGCTTTTATTTCCAAGATATGTAAAATCCCCTCTGTGGTATGGAATGAATGCTACTTGTACTTTTTTTTCTCTTATTCTGTTAATTCCCAAGAAGTAGGTACAGTAATAGAAAAGGCAAATTGCTTTTCTCTACTACGTACACAATCTCATTCACTTTAGTACATGTACTTTCATCAGTTATTCTATTTCAAATAAATAATAGCTGTAGTCCTATTAAAATGCTGCTTCATCTAAGGTTGTGACAGGTAACGCTTGTTATTACTAACTCTAAGTTCTTCCTCAGAACTGTCAGATGCCTTCATCCCCCACTCAGTGCAACAGGATTGGCACACTGTCATGGTTTTATGATTTTTGGTTATTGGTATTCCACATCATAACATCATGTAGTGCACTGGGATTTAAAGAGTTAATGCTCCAGTTCTGGGCATCTGTCCAGAAGAGAAGAACTACATACCCCAGAAAAGTTTGTGTTCAGAGGGGGAATAAAAACTTTTGTAGATCACCTGACCTTCCCTTTATCTGCTCTCCTTCCTGCTGCTTGTCCTGACCGCACACATCGCATCAGCATTAGTGTAAGGCCTTCAGCTTTCAGATACTCTCATTATATTTTATTTATTAGCTTCAATTGTAATTATATTGCATTTATAGTGTGTTATCTTGCATTCCGATACCATATTTAGTAAATTAGTTTGTTTCTCCCCAGATCATTGCCACTGCTTTTAATTACTCGGGGTCCCTGTTTCTCTTTTCCAGAGGCACTGATCTGCAGATCCTTCTGCCCTGCTAGTCACAAAACTGGGCCGAACCAGCCCATAAACCAATGACACAAAAAATGCATCTCCTAAAAAGACTTGCATTGAATCTTGCAAAAAAAGACAACAACCAAGTCCATGAAATTTTAGCAGTATATCAGTGCCAAATTACTTGACGATTTTGTGCAAAGCCTTATTCAACATAGTAGTTGAACCTGAAGGACTAAACACTGATCTTCACAGGAGCTTTCTGGATTTCCTAGCTTTCAATTATATCCATGATGCAGAGAAATAGAAGCTCAGGGCCAGCCCTTCATAAGATGTGTCACAATGGCATGGATATTTTTGAAGATGGCCTGGTGTCATGGTTTTGTTTTTTTGATTTTCAATATTCCACATCAAAACATCATGTACTGGAATTAAGGTGTTAATGCTCTCATTTCTACGCACCTATCCCTATACATTACGGAAGTCATGGGATCTGACCCTTCCGGGTAGGGCGGTCTCTTACTGCCTGGCAGTGGGTGCTGGAGGGTGCTTTCCTAGCCATTCCAAGCTTTTTCAGGTTTGACTCGGTCTCAGGAACTCTCTCTCATATCTTATTTGATTTATTAGTCTCAATTTCAATTAGATTGTATTATATTGTATTATTTTGCATTCTGATATCATAGTTAGTAAAATAAGTTTACCTCCATAGATTGTTGCTGCTGTTCTTTTTTTCTTTTCCCCCTTCCTCCCTCTGTGGGACCAGGCGGGGGGTGGGGAGGGCAGGGGCCTACTGCCCCCTGTCACGGGCATAAACTGACCTAGTTAATTCCGTGACACCTGGAATAATTTTTTCATCGCCTGAGTAATAAGAAGAGAAAATAAAATTGCATGTGAAGTGTGTTTTTACTGTTTTATTTTCATTCATTCACCCACTCCACTTCCTCTCAAGGACTCTGTTAAAGACTCAAAACAAAAAGTACATTTGGAAAACAAATGAATGTGCAGCAAGTCAACTTCTCCTCAGAATAAGCTTTTCCTTAACTTCACCAGTTCAGAGAAATCTTAAACCAATTTTATAAGAATAAAACCTCGCCACTCAAACATGCATTTTTAGCTGTATTCACAATATTGCTTTGTCAAAAAGATTTCTGCAACTTGTTAACAGGATCTGCTATATGTGTACTAGTTCTACCCCATACTACAACAGCTGACCAGCACTCCGTATTTGGTGCCTTTGGGAAGACATCATATTTGCATAGTTAGTGATCTTCGGTAAAGAACATGTGCTCTACTGAGCTCTGTACTTAAGGTCTGAGAAGTCAATGAGAAGCTGTAACACCAATATCTGCCATATAACCAACTCCCTGCATGCAAGTAATTGTGCTGGAATGCACTGAGATGGTCAGCACTGAGCTTAGATGCATGTCATGAAAGAGATAAAATCCTAACCTGTCAGAAAAAGACATATTTTTGTTTGGTACACAAAATCACAGGCAACACAGACTGAACAGATAAGATCTGCACAGTGTACTCTGAGAATTCATCTGGTATTTGTCTGATGCTTTATAGATGTGGAGATTCCAGCATCAGAAAAAAAATGTAAGATTTACTCATAATCTATATTTATTTTTCAATTTCTATGATATTAAGAAATTTTATTATGGTATTTTTTGTTGTGCACTTAATGAAATTCGGAGAAGACATTGCAATCTCTACTTCACACTGCAGAGCTTCTTCTTTGTCATCCATTTGCCTTCTGTGACATGAAGATGTGCAGAGTAGAACATCTGAGTCACTGCAGTTCACAGAGGAATCAGCAATTTACTCTTAGACAGGAAAGCTGAACACAGGCAGGTACAACTATGAGGATTGCTCCAAAAATAATGCCTCATATTTTTTTATGTTGGCCTGCAATATTATGCTTAAAAAACAGAGAAAGCATTTTATTTCTATCAATTTTACTTTCTTTTAAATAGTGATGCTTTACAGAAATGAAAAACTCTTCATAAATCATTAAAAAGCTGCCATTATTAGGAACACTGTGGGAATGGAAATTATTCACTTCAATTCATTTCTAATAAATCAGTATTATAAAAGATATTACCATGGTTGACACTAATTAATATTTACTTTTACCATCTTCCCAAAAAATCAACATAATGAACAACTGAATACTATAATTTACTTTTTCCTATATTGTACTTCCCTTAACTATAAGATGAATAGTATAAAATTGTGGTGATGAGACACACACTCTAAAATTAGAGTAAATTAAATTTAAATTATCCTTAAAATCTTGAAAGCTTTTTAAATAAACAAGCAAATTGCAAAGGGTCTGCACTCATTTAAATAATTTTATAAAAAAATAAGTCTTCTCAATGATTGCTTTATATTATGGTTTTGGGTGATAACTTTCAATAATTTTCACAAGGAAAATTCTGTTATTAACAGCTGAAGATACTTATAGAAATTTTCAGAGAAGGTTAAAAAAAGTAGGAGAAAACAAAGTGAAACTGATATATCAAGACAACCAACAGAAAGAGAGAAAAGAAATTAATACTTGTCATCTAAACTAAGTTGATCCACATTTTTTATAAAGCCTGTTCCTTAATCACAAAAGTGACAAAGAGTTTTTAAGAATCTGTGTTTGCTCCAGTATAGAACAGAAAAAAACAAATGACTTAGATAAACTGTGTGCATGAAGAAAGGCATTTCCTGGAAAAAAACAATTGACTTAGAATCATAGAATCATAGAATCATAGAATCACAAGGTTGGAAACGACCTATAAGATCATCTAGTCCAACCGTCTTCACACTACCACTGCTACCACAAGCACTAAACCATATCTCGCACTCCTTGTCCAGACGTCTCTTGAACACTGCCAGAGATGGCGACTCCATCACCTCCCTTGGCAGGCCATTCCAGTGCCTGACCACTCTCTGAGAGAAAAAGTTCTTCCTTAAGTCCAACCTAAACCTTTTCTGATACAACTTGTGGCCATTCCCCCGGGTCCTGTTCGTTGCCTGGGAGAAGAGGCCAAACCCCTCTTCTCCACAACCTCCCTTCAGGAAGTTGTAGAGTGCAATGAGGTCTCCCCTGAGCCTCCTCTTCTCCAGACTAAACAATCCCAGCTCCCTCAGCCGCTCCTCATAGGACTTGCGCTCCAGACCCCTCACCAGTTTTGTTGCCCTTCTCTGGATACGCTCCAGGGCCTCAATGTCTTTTTTGTAGTGAGGGGCCCAAAACTGAACACAGTACTCGAGGTGAGGCCTCACCAATGCTGAGTACAGGGGGATGATTACCTCCCTGCTCCTGCTGGCCACACCATTTCTAATGCAGGCCAGGATGCCGTTGGCCCTCTTAGCCACCTGGGCACACTGTCGGCTCATGTTCAACCGAGCATCAACCAACACCCCCAGGTCCCTTTTCTCTTCACAATCATCCAGCCACTCATCCCCAAGCCTATAGTGGTGCATGGGGTTGTTGTGGCCAAAGTGCAGGACCCGGCACTTGGCCTTGCTGAAACTCATCCCGTTCACCTCAGCCCAGCAATCCAGCTTATCTAAGTCCCTCTGAAGGGCCTCTCTACCCTCAGGCAGATCCACACCACCTCCCAGCTTGGTGTCATCTGCAAACTTACTGAGGGTACACTCAATCCCCTCGTCTAGGTCATCAATAAAGATATTAAACAAGATAGGCCCCAGTAGATAACTGTTAGATAGTTAGATAACTATGTGCATGAGGAAAAGCATTTCCTGACCAATGCCAAGAATCGGGCATTCTAGAATCGTAAAATCATCATAGAACCACATTATCGTTTGAGTTGGAAGGGGCCATGAAAGGTCTTCTAGTCCAACTCTACTGCAAAGAACAGAACACCTACAGCTAGATCAGGTTGTTCAGAACCCCATCCAGCTTGATTTAGAATGTCTCTGATGACAGGGCAACTGCCTCATCTCTGGACAATCTGAACCTGTGCTTTTCTACCCATACAGTAAAAAACTTTTTCCTTATATCTAGACTAAATCTCTTCTCTTAGTTTAAAACCATTTCTGTTGCCATATCACAACAGACTCTGCTAAAGAGTCTGTCCCCTTCTTTCTTATAATTCCCCTTTTGATACTTAAAGGTTGTTTCCAGATCTCCCTGGAGCTATCTGTTTTCCAGGTCTAACAGCCCTATTGCTCTCAGCCTATCATCATAGAAGAGGTGTTTCATCTCTTGGATCATTTTGGTGGCCCTCCTCTGGATGTTCTCCAACAGGTCTATGTTTACTGAGGACTCCTCATCTGGTTGCAGTACACCAGGTGAGATCTCACCAGCGCAGAGTACAGAGGTAGGATCACCTCTCTCGCCCTGCTGGCCATGCTTCTTTTCATGTAGCCCAGGATGTGGTTGGCTTTCTGGGTTGCGAGGGCTTCTTGCTGGCTCATGAGCAGCTTGCCATCCACTAGTACCTCCAAATCCTTTTCATTAGTGCTCTCCTTTCATCTCCCAGCTTGTACTCATAGTGGAGGTTGCCACGATTCAAGTGCAAGAACACGCACTTGGGTTTGTTGAACCTCATGAGGTACCCCTGGGCCTGCTATTCAGGCCTGTCTAGGTCTCTCTGGATGACATCCCATCCCTCGGTCTGTTGACAGCACCACACAGCTTAGTGTCATCAACTAACTTGCTGAGGGTGCACTCAATCCCATTGTTGATGTCACCGATGATGATATTAAAGAGTGTCAATCCAAGTATCCAAGTATTGACCCCTGTGGGACACCAGGTCAAGAACAGGAAGAGGATTAATGTATCTTTGCAGTTCATGGAACTTTCATGTCTGAAGAGTCTCAACTAACCACTGCAGCATCTTTCATTAGTCATTGACTTCCCCTCCCTGCATCCCTGAGAAAAGTTGAGGAAGATCTCGTTTTCTATATATATGAAAGCCTCAGAAGTTTTATAGTTAATTAATATTTCTATTCTTCCTGCTTGCTGTCTAAAATTCACCTTTCACAGTAAAACTAACTGCACTAGTGACAGAATGAGTCTATTACGAACATTTAACTTTAGCCCAATTATTTCCTGCATATAAGGATGTGATTTCATAAGAACAAGATAGTGTAAGAGTATACATTGAAAACCCTTATCATATACCATGTATCAAGATTAATTATTTCACTTAGCCTAAAGCACATCAGGTTAGTATTTGCTATCATTTAATTATCTTTAGTTATCTTTTAATTATTCTGTTTCCCCACTACTGATAATATTTGTTGCTACTCTCCTGAACTTTTTTCCTTTACAAAGAGCACACACTGCTTTTAAACTCAGTGCAGTTTGTGCCAAAGTTTTGTAAATGCCACCTACATTAAAAATCTCTCTCTATATATATATTTAAAATCATAGATGCCATCATGGTAGAATACCATCAGCACAGTATCCAATTGGAGTAAACAGAGCATTTAATTATTTTATAAGAACTGCTATAATCTGAAATGCTTCTCTGATAATTACTTTTCCTTTCACATATTTTTTCATGCATTAAGCATGATGTCAGTATATGAAACAGTGAGGACTGACCTTTCACAATTCTAGTCATTCCCTCTCTGCTTGATATGAGATATTACGATCCCTTCTATACCTTCTATAAGAGGAACCCACAAACATGCTGGGAGGATGGAGGATATTTTGCCTCAGCTCAGTTTCATTTTTATTAAAAAAAAAAAAAAAAAAAAACATTGAAAATTAACAAAACTCAAAGTCTGATTTGATAGGAAATCATATGAGATGGTTTCTTGGGCAGTATGTGTAAAATTTTATCAATCTCTGCTACATAAGGTGCATAAATTAGAAGAGATAAGGGAAAGCTGGACTATAGTACCAATTTTTTAACTCTGGTGATTATTCTGTGTGAGCTATGCTAAAAACCAATTGCAAGGGAACACAGTGTCATACTTCACTGAACAATCTGTTAAAAGTCGACTGTGTAGTGTGTTAAATCTAAAATGCTAGAATTTAGCAAAAATGTTTTTCTTCGCATAATAAAGGGAATAAAATACAATAAATAACTGAACAGTAATAACAATATAACAAAAAACTAGCACCTCTCCCAGTAACTCTATATGAAGTTCAGCTAGAGCTTGGAGCTTTGTTGAAGATTTAAATGCACAAAGTGTATTTGCCTAATAAATGATAACTATCAGCACTGTGACAAATATCAACAATAATCTCATAACTAGCCCCCACTTCAATTACCAATTGCTTGTATCAAATCTGAAGACAGCTAAGGAGACCTGAAGCTGAAGGGACTCAAGAAGTTATGAGAGATAGGCTGCTACAGCTTTGTTTGCCCAGATGTATGCCATTCACATGCTTGGATAGCACATCAAATCAAGCACATCAAATGAGAGATGTGCTCATTTATCTAGGGTTCCTAGATATTAGATACTTTGCTGAGAAGTACTAGCACCAGCAAAGTAGCCACATAAATTCCCTTTTGGCTGCTCCGATGCCAGTCACATACATAAAACAACAACCACCTCATTGAATATTCACAGAGTTTGTAAAACAGACAACAGATTTCCTTTATTTCTTGATTTAGAAAAGTAATTTGAACTCAAATTTTCTGACCATAAAGTGCATGTAATGATCAAGGATATCTTACCACGAAGGCCTTCTTCTGCTTTCCAGTTAAAGCAATACCATCTTGTTCAAAAGATTTAAATGTTCCTTTGTCTATAGGCAGTCTCATTTCTTTCTCTCTCTCTCTCTCACTACCTTTGAGCACTTAATGACTTGTTCATCACTAAGAATCTTCAGAAGAGCAGCTCCTGTTCCAAGAGCCCTGAATCTGTTGAACATTTTTTTTCCCCACTCCCTGCAGAGACGGTCTAGGGAGACTAACTTTGGCCTTAGAGCCATATGTCCTATGTAGCCACCTCACAGTATGATGCGTGACATATTGGAGTCTGCATGTTGAACTGATTCTACACTTCTTCCAAAGAATTATTTCTAATTCTTTTTCTGCATAGACTATGCAGAGAAATAATCTCACTTAATTTTTCTATTAAAAGGAGGAAGATGCTGCTAAAGGGAGCACTGGACAGTATTAAGTAAAAAAATAATTCTACTTATTCTAGACATTGATTTGGGTAGCACTTGACATCAAAATATGAGGAAAATATTGTAATTCAGAATGTTTTCACTTGTCTGTCTAATAATAATTGCATGTGAAATTCTGTGCTGCAGTAGCACTGCTTTTTGTCAATTAGTGTAAGATGAAAATGCTTGTTGAATCCAATTCAGCACGGATCTATGCTAATTTCATGGTATGTTTTCAGATTATATCCTTCAATTTGACAGATTCTGTGAAATGTTATAAGGCAACATCTGATTTACTTAGTTAGAGATGCTGCCTAATGAGAAAAATAATCAGCCCTGGTATCCTTTGCTTTTAAATATAAGTTCCCATTAGAGGCATTTCTGCAAATCCTTAATGCTCTTCAGTCTGCTAAGTGGAGGTTTTCTTACTGAAAAAACTTTTCAAATTCACATGTCATAATTTAATTGAAAAAGAGTAGCTTTCCCCAGTGCACGTATTTCCCTCTCTACATTTTGTTAATGGCTTTTTCTTGTGCTGTTCAAATTTAAGCAAAGTTTTTCTCTCCTGATAGCAATTATTTGCATTTAGTTTATGCCACAGTAGAAGTACAATCAATCCACAACCTGTGATGATACAGCCATTGCCATGACAATATATTATCACACTTGCTTTGTAGAATGAGAAGTCAAGTTCTGTTGTAAGCCAGAATATTTTTCAATAATATTTAGCACCTGTAACTTCTACAGAAATGTACTGATATTAAATAACCAATCATTATAGTAGTCATGATTGATAGAGTGGTATTATCTACATTATTTTACAGAGGTCTTCCAGTATTCCCAGCCAGTCATCTGGAGAACCGATTTAAAAGCTATAGACTCCTACCTCCAAAATTTATGCTAAAGATATTCTTTTCCTCATTTCACTGTTTCCAATATATTTATAATAGTAAATGTTGCAAACCGGTTACTAGATTTGTCTAAAGTTTCAAGGACAAGTTGCTGTGCTATCTTTTTAAACAAAGGGAAAACTAGAAAACTGCTTGAGTGAAGTCTTCATGGAAACTAATTGAATTAAAATTCCATTATACCATATATGTATACTTAATATGTATTCATATGTATACTTAATATGTATACAAATATGTATATATCACAATACTTAACTACAAAAAAATATATATGTATTTAAAAAAAAATCAGTGACAGTATAGGAACTGAAAAAGACAAAGCTTGAGATGCTTACGTCTCTCAGAGCAACATTAGATTGAGACAGTTGAACATAACTGCTGTTATATGAGGAGAAATTATAAAAACATTCCAGCATTTATCAAGGTGCTTCACAAAGTCCATCTTTAATTAATTAATTTATGAGGTCTTATTAAGGCTTTAATTAATAAGGTCCTAAAGATGATTACAATTAATTTTTCTTTCTCTATAGCAGTAAACTTTTTAGGATGGATTATTTGGAGAAGTTGCACTATTACAAGAAGTGTTACATAGTAAAAAATGCCTCATTCATGGTTCCTTAATGGAATTCAAAACATCTGCAAGAAATAATTTTTTTATTTAACTGGCATTCCTTATAAACTTCTGAAAATAATCTCAAGTGTTCTTCAGAAAGCTCTGTAGTAGTTCACGAATTTCATTACCATTGCTTCATAAAATGTCAAAAGGAGCAAATGCACCAACCCTATCATAATGGAGATGATTTACATAGTATTATTGATGACAAGTTCCTGTGACAAAATTGAATCATTTATCTTTGTTTAAACCAGATGCACACGCAGAGATGTAAGAACTACGCTGCTTTTCTATGTATGCTCTTGTAAACTGAATCATTACCTTGCTTGTTAAAAATGGTTTTCAGAAAACAATATTGTGTAAAAGGACTACATTAACAGAACAATTAAAAAATGAGTCAGAGGCTTTAAAATGGCTTGAATTGCCTTATAATTCAATATAATGCAGATTAATGAAAGATATAAATCCTAATCCAAGCAACCCAAGCATTTAATGCACTCTGAACAATTCTTTATTTCTTCTCTTCCTCTATTCTCTCCCTTTTTAAAAATTTGCTTTATTATTATTATTATTATTATCATTATTATTTTTAATCTATGAAGATCCTAACACACCAGATTTTTCTTCTAGAGCCCATCCAACCTCTGGACTGGTAAGCCCCATTTACAGGGACTTCGGTATGAGAATTTTCAGCTGCTCGTTCTGCAGGAGGTTTTCTCTTCCCTTCAATTTACAAATCAAGCAAAGAAGAGACTGACATAAGACTTGGCTAGCCATGAACACCATAGAAACTCTTAATTTCTAGAAAGATGATTATCTAGATGTCCAGGGGAAGAGTTATCCTGCTGTAATTTAATCACTTACTTGAGGTGCCAAATTTAAGAACCTTATCATTAGAAGGTATCCTGTCATCACCAAAGCCTTCTTCATGACTTGTCTACATGCAGTTTAAGAAAGATTCATCCTGTTAAAAGGACTGTCTTCTTCAACAGCAAGCTGTTGAGATGCTTGGAGGACTTAAGTCCATTGAGTTGAATTCTGGATCTGACCTGGCAAATATTTGTAGTTCATGTATATGTTAAAAATTGTCATTTAAAAAAATAGCTATGGATGTGCAACTCAATGAGTATTTATAAGAAACAACCAGATATGTACAAGCGCTGCAGTCTGGAAGAGGGCCTAACATTGAAAAATATCTTAAGATGTGAAAGTCCTTCTCCAAGTTTTCTGTGTTATCACAGGTAATATTGATATTGCTACATGTAAAATCTGTTTATGACTTTATCTTATTTAGTTTTTTGTCAGAATGAAACAATTTCATTTACTTGCATAAACAATAAGATGTTATCAAGATCTGACAAAACCAGTAATAGAAAAAAAGGGTCAAGATGTGTTTTTAATTGAATTAGAATACAGGACAGAAAAAAATAAAAGATACGCAAGATAAGTTTGCTTCTATGTTCATTTCTTCAGTTTTATTTGGGTGTTTTTGTTTAATGTAACAATCTAGCACATAGTCCAATGAAAACTACTTATGTCAGATATCAACTTTCACTTTTACTCTTAATTAAAAAAACAAAGTTTTCAATATATATATACATTTTTTTTGAGGGGGGGGGGGGGGAAAGGAGGGGGGAGGGGGGAGGAGGGGTAATGATTCCCAGATTTGAGCTCCAGTATTTCATACATAAATAAATCTATCAAGTAACAATTGCTTTCTTGGAGCTAATAGAGGTGGAGCCATTCATTTGTTTTACTATCCTTTTCCTATGATTATGCTTAGTTGTTTCAGGAAGAAATGAATGGTTCCCCCAAGGCAGAGACAGCTTGTGAATTTAGCTTTGCATTCCACCCCAGATCCAATTATTATAAGAAGTCTGCTACTAGTGTAATAGGTAAATACCCATCAATGTTTCTATTATAACACTTTCAGTGGGCTATTATAACACAAATAAATAAATAAATAAATAAATAAATAAATAAAAATTCTCCAAGGTAAATCTTACCATATATGATTTTAAGCCCAGAATACATAAAAGAACAAATCAAAATAATAAACCTGTGAAGACACTTCACCTCCTCCTACTTTATAAATAATTTCATTGTCGATTTTTAAATTATTAAGAGGAAAAGAGAATCAAAATCAAAATGTGAAAATGAACACGTAAAGCCTTATTCATTTTCATTAAATTGGCAATAAAAGTTGAGAAACAACTGGACTGAGAATGTAGGAGAAATCTGTCTAATGCTTTACTGTCTCTGTTCAGCTAATATATATTTGTTGTTACCATATCTATGTAATTATAAAAATATAATTATAAATAATTACAAATATAAAGAGTGAAAAGACAACAAAAATGAATCAAAAGCCTTATTGAGACTTTAGAAAGTCTTAAATGAAGCTATGCACAGTAGACCTGTAAGCAGAATTGCAGTGTGAACGTTACCAGTGACACATCCAGCAAGAACCCTGAGTCCCTGATGCCTTTTTTAAAAACAATTGCACAATAACAAATCAAACTATGACTTTGCTTATGAATCATAAATTAAAGTCCATGCATTTTACTTTCCTGTATTGCTGTAAACTGCAAAATACAGCACTCATCAAGCAATTCAGCTGTGTAGTTCTGGACATGGAGAAGTCAATAGCTAAGAAAGGGATAGGAACAGTCACAGATTTGGTTTCAAAATATAGCCGAGAGCAACCTATTCTAAAATATATCACTTACTGAAACAGTACACTGGGGAACATTGGAATGAAATATGTTACCTTAGGATACTGGAAAAATGGTTTTCAGACAGCTTTGATTTTCAGATTTTTTTTTTTTTTTTTTTGTGGTTAGTTGATTTTTGTTTCTTTTCAAAGCATTATTAGTCCTTTGTTTTGTTGACTCTTTCAAAATTACTTCAGGAAATTATCAGAAAGCTTACACGTGCAAAGGATTACTAGGTTTGCATTAATAGCTCAATAGTGTCTGTATAATTTGCCTTACTTTTAAGTTATTTCCTCTGCTGTTGCTCTGTGGTTTTAGAATTTTTCATTATCTTTTACAGTACAGACTATACTCAAATAATTAAATATATAATCAACAGACTTTAACTCCAGAATGACCTTTTATGGGTCCTTAATTAGAGAACTAATAGCTGCTAACCTAAGTACAATACCTGCACTCCCCCACTTAACCTTTTCAAGTCTTAAAATAGATCATTTAAGCTTGTCTTTGCTGTCGTTGTTTTCTTATTTTTTGCTTGATTTCTAATTCTGAATTTTGTACATTCCTTTCTGAGGTTCATTACCTTCTTGAGAGCATTTGTCACATCCTACATGGGGAATGAAATTTGCAAATCCCCCCAGATTAAAGTGAAATGACACTCAAGGTCATTCCTCCTTTTCAAGAAGAAAACATCATCTTTAATAGGATATTTCTTCCAAACTGTTATCCTATATGCTTTGGTCACCTCACAATTATATCTACCTAAGCTGTGCAGGTTTATAAGGTATTCAGGTAAGCTTTTCTTAAGAGAAAAAGAGAGTGAGAGAGAGAGAGAGAGAGCTCACCAGTGCTGGAGCCAGCATTAGGAATATTTCTTATAGTTACACACACACACACACAAAGAAAAATGGAGAGGAGAGGAGAGGAGAGGAGAGGAGAGGAGAGGAGAGGAGAGGAGAGGAGAGGAGAGGAGAGGAGAGGAGAGGAGAGGAGAGGAGAGGAGAGGAGAGGAGAGGAGAGGAGAGGAGAGGAGAGGAGAGGAAAAGAAAGAAAAAAGAAAAGAAAAGAAAAGAAAAGAAAAGAAAAGAAAAGAAAAGAAAAGAAAAGAAAAGAAAAGAAAAGAAAAGAAAAGAAAAGAAAAGAAAAGAAAAGAAAAGAAAAGAAAAGAAAAGAAAAAAAGAAAAGAAAAGAAAAGAAGAAAAGAGAAAAAGAAAAGAAAAGAAAAGAAAAGAAAAGAAAAGAAAAGAAAAGAAAAGAAAAGAAAAGAAAAGAAAAGAAAAGAAAAGAAAAGAAAAGAAAAGAAAAGAAAAGAAAAAAAGAAAAGAAAAGAAAAGAAAAGAAAAGAAAAAAAGAAAAGAAAAGAAAAGAAAAGAAAAGAAAAGAAAGAAAAGAAAAGAAAAGAAAAGAAAAGAAGAAAAGAAAAGAAAAGAAAAGAAAAGAAAAGAAAAGAAAAGAAAAGAAAAGAAAAGAAAAGAAAAGAAAAGAAAAGAAAAGAAAAGAAAAGAAAAGAAAAGAAAAGAAAAGAAAAGAAAAGGAAAGATTGTCTTCAGGGAGATAACATGGCATATACAGGATAGCTGGGGGATCAGGGCTAACCAGTATGGGATCATGAAGGGCAGGTCCTGCTTGATCAATGTGATCTCCCCCTGTGATTGAGTAATGCACCTGATGGATAAGAGAAAGGCTGTTGATGTGGTCTAACTAGACTTCAGCAAAGCTTTCAACAATGCCTCCCACAGTATTCTCCTGCAGAAGCTGGCAGCCTGTGGCTTGGACAGGCATACTCTTTACTGGATAAAGAACTGGCTGGAGGGCCAGGACCAGACAGTGGTGATGAATTAAGTTAAATCCAGCTGGCAATCAATCGTGAGTGGTGTTCTCCAGGGGTCGGTGCTGGGGTCTGTCCTCTTCAATATCTTTATTGATGACCTGGATGAGGGTGTTGAGTGCACCCTCAGTAAGTTTGCAGACAACACCAAGTTAGCAGGGAGTGTTGATCTGCCTGGGACTAGCAAGGCAGTACAGAGGGATCTAGACAGGCTGAATCAATGGGCTGAAGCCAATGGGATGAGGTTCAACAGGACCAAATGATGGGTCCTGAATGTTGGTCACAGCAACCCCAGGCAATACTACTGGCTTGGGGCAAAGTGCCTGGAAGACTGTGTAGAGGAAACAGAACTGAAGGTTCTGGTCTATGCTTGGCTGAACATGAGTCAGAAACATGCCCAGGTGGCCAAGAATGCCAATGGCATCCTGGTTTGTATCAGAAATAGTGTT
Organism: Chrysolophus pictus; assembly: GCA_037305975.1. Taxonomy (NCBI): domain Eukaryota; kingdom Metazoa; phylum Chordata; class Aves; order Galliformes; family Phasianidae; genus Chrysolophus; species Chrysolophus pictus. The sequence continues at coordinate 12,707,301 of CM074578.1, forward strand.
GTCAGCAAGAGCAGGGAAGTAATTGTCCCTCTGTATCAACACTGGTGAAGCTGCACTTTGAGTACTGCGTACAGTTTTGGGCTTATCACAGCAAGAAAGACATCAAGGCCCTAGAGAGTGTCCAGAGAAGGGCAACTAATCTGGTGAGGAATCTGGAAACAGGTCTTATGTGGAGCAGCTTAGGGAGGTGGGATTGTTCAGTCTAGAGAAGAGGAGACTCAGGGGAGACCTTATTGTTCTCCTCCTTGCGCTCCATCACTAGGGGAGGTGGGGGGAGGGTTTAATATTGAAACCTCCTGAAGGAAGGTTGTAGTGAGCTGAGGTTTGGCCTCTTCTCTTGTGTAACTAGTGATTAGACTAGAGGGAATGGCCTCACATTGCTCCAGGGGAGATTCAGACTGGATGTCAGAAGATGCTACTTTTCCAAAAGAGTGGTCAGGCCCTGGAATGGGTTGCCCAGGGTGTGGTGGGTTCACCAACCCTGGAGGTGTTCAAGGAACATTTAGATGTTGTGTTGAGGGACGTGGTTTAGTGAGAGCTATTGGTGATATGGTTGGACTGGGTGACCTTGTAGATCTTTTCCAACCTTGGTGATTCTATGATTCCATGGTTAATTGAATCAAGTTGGCACAGATACTTTCGATTGTAGGAGTCATACTGATTAATAATAAATGGGGATTTGACTATTTGTGTTCTACACACCATACACTTCACAATTTGTTTCTTTAAGATAATCTATTTATCCTACTCAATTTTTTCCTGAGTCTGCTATAAGACATATAGAATAACCTTGCTGTGAGATGTATGTATATTAACAAGCAATACTTCATTGGTTTAATTTACAATGATAATTTCTTATTGTATGTGAATCCAATCTAAATGGCATGAGAAGTTAGTAGAAATGTGTGAAAACACAGTTCTTTCCTTACAGTTTTTTGATAAGAAGACGTACAACAGAGGCTAAATACATTTGTAACGTGCGTTGTTCTTATTTTTTTGAACTTATTTTTACAAGTAATTCCTGCAAACAATAGGAGATCCCTGATAGTACATTGACTCAACTTGTCAATGATGTAGAAGATTTATAATTCTATGCAGACATTCTAAAAAGTATCTTGCAGTGATCCACCTCTTTAAACATTTAAAACAATGCATGAATTTTTAGGATTGCCTTCCATGTAGATAGAGTTTGGCTAAAATGGACACACTAATGAAGTATGGAGTACTGTTTGACACTTCACCACACTGAGGGCCACTTTTGTGCACTGTTTATACAGGTATAGCCTTCTCTCTGTGTGGCCAAATATGTACGAACAAAATTTCTAACAAAAAGTTCTATGAGGCTACCAATAGGAAATGCAATACAAAAAATAATGTTTTAAATCTTGTTTCTGATATTAAAATGTCTCACCATTTCTCTGCTTAGCACTCAGAGGCCCAAACCTTCCCTAAGAAAAAAAAAAAATTACATTCCTTCTTTTGAAACAATTGGAGCCACTGTAATGGAACTATTGCATTATCCTATGATAGAAGTGATTGAGACTTTCATACACCTGACAATAAAAAGATCTCAGCAGTATTCCACATCTTGGGAAACTTTATATCCATAGAAAACTGAATTTATGCATTTTCATTTCACAAGGATATTCTTTTCTATACTTTTCCAGAAAAGTGTTATAACTGTAATGGTTTTGCCCTATTGCTCTCCTGGTGGAAATGTTTCGTTTGCATTTAAAAATGAGAAATTTTGTAGTGCAGAAAGTTCAGGCTTTTTGGTCTCTCAGTACAATACCTAGTGTACTATGCAGAAAATCTGCATTCCAGTAACCATTAACTTGAAATGTACAGTTTTATGTTGCTAATATAAGTATTATGGTCTGATGACCCAGAGATCTCATTTTAGTATTCTCATGAACAGAACACTGTAGAAGAATGTGAGCATTGTTCAATTGCAATTGACAGTTTACGGATAAAATGTGTGAAATTTCTTGCACTGTCAAGTTTAAATTTTTAAAAGAGACCTCCTAAAAAACAAGTTCAAACTGCAATCTTAAGAAGAGAATAGGTTTTGTGAACTCTGTCATTACTTCATTTCGCCTGCATGCATAGAAAATTTTATCTTACAATCCAAGTCACAGTACATTTATTCTTAGATAGTTTTACATTGCAGTTAGTACCAAATATTTTCTGTTGGAATGTTTGTGCCAGCCATGGAACTGTTACAGAAACTACCTACACTTGTATGGCTTGGAAGGAGAAGATTTTGTCTGGGCTTGGCACATCTTTTGTCTCACAGTATAACTAAAATGTATTTCTAAGGTTTTAAATACAGTGTGGTGATCAATAAAGCAAAAATACAGATATTTCTGTAATGCTTAATAAAGGTTATAAACCTTCCACCATTCATGATATTCACTGTCTCCTAATAATACTGAAATCTAAACAGGTTCTTTTGAGCATTATAAAACTGAAACTCTTGACACATGCTAAAGAAGATATCTTCAGTTCATCGTAACAAACTGGATAAAAAGCATTGCTTCCAATTACAAACAAGGACCTAAGGAAGATGATAAACAAAATATAGCATCCACTAGAAAGACTCATTTTAGTATGTAAACATTATTAAGATAAAAATACAAAATTTTTAAGAGAAAATTTCTGTACATTAATTCTAGAGCATTGCAGAGGAAAAAGCCCATGTGTTCATGCTCTGCCACTGTGGGCTTACTGACTGTATCTTTATATTACTAACTTTGTCCAGAGATGGTAGGCAAGATCACTGGTAGAATGGCTTTACAGTGAACAACATTAAGGTCAAAACTCTGTGACCTAAAGGCCATATTAGTGAATCTCAGCTATGCTAATTTGGTTTATTTTTGCAGAAAAAAAAAAAAATGAAATTCTGTTGGGCAGTAAAGGAATATATAACCTGAAGCCTTACAAGATAAGAAAAGTTGCAACAGAGAAAAGCTGTTGAGATAGTAAGAATGACTTAATAATTCATGAAGAAGTAAAGATAATACTGATCTTCATAAAAAGTTAGATACCCCTTTAATCCCTCACACACAAAAGATGTCAGTGCAACTGAATTTCAGCCATTTGAAGCAATGGAGGCTGATGGTGAGCATGTGAACAGATAAGCCTGTAGCATGCTAAACCTGCTATTTGTCATGTATTAGCTAATGAAAACCTAGTGTGTACTGTTCAGTTATACATATCCTGGTAACAAAATAACTTTTCACAAAGTAATAATAAAATATCAAAGCAAATATTTTTATGATGGAGGTTTATGCTGTGTTCCTATATAAGACAAAAGTAAATTCAATAAAACAGTTGAACATACCCCTCTTATCAGTAATGTGAAACAAACCAGGGTAACGGCCCGTAGCTTTTTTCCTGTCTCCTTCTTTAACAGGTCATATAGACATAGTATAGATTGTAGCCCAGAGTATGAAAGCTTATGAGAGAGCTAGATGTAACCTGAGGTCCTTCCATTTCTTTGTGGTATTGTAGTAACCTAGTGATCTTCCACCTTGGGAAGTCTTTGTGATTTTTGATTTGACCATGAACATTTTCATACAACGAAAATTGAAAACTATGCCTTTGTATCTTATCATTTATATCTTCACAGAGGAGAAATTTTATCAGTTGACAATGTTCTTCTTATAAGCTATTCCCCTGGAGATTGATCTAAATCTTCATGAAGCTTGAAGAATCACTTGTATGTTTTTTGCTTTTCACCTCAGAAGGTGATTTATTAAAAATATGCTTGTGATTGCCTAGATTTTTGCCTGTCCTGGTTTAAGTAAGGAATGATGAACAACTACTGTCCTGATAAACATGAATAAGGGTAATTTTTGAACAACTTTTTATCTCCTGTTAAACATTTCTAAAGGTAACTTAGGCTATATTAAGATATACTTATGTGATATAAAAAAAAAAGAAAAAAAGAAAAAAAGAATTGAACATTTTTGTTATTTATCATCTAGGCATTTTTATTTATAGATGAACAACTACTGTCCTGATAAACATGAATAAGGGTAATTTTTGAACAACTTTTTATCTCCTGTTAAACATTTCTAAAGGTAACTTAGGCTATATTAAGATATACTTATGTGATATAAAAAAAAAAGAAAAAAAGAAAAAAAGAATTGAACATTTTTGTTATTTATCATCTAGGCATTTTTATTTATATCCTCAAAAAACTCCATCAGCATAAAGCTCACTAAGTTTTAGAATGCAAATAGATGCAAATGCTGTTATGGAAATGATCTAATTCAGATTTGACAGCCTCAGAACTGTGAAGTAAGAATGCCTTTAAAACCTAAACCCCAAAACACTGACAGGCAAGATTGATGTGGGACAAGGTAAATCTATACTCACCTCAATCAGTTTTCAATGTATAAATGAATGTTATTAATGTTGATCCATCACAGGCCACTTCCTGCCATTAATGTTGTGTATTCCATCATAAGGTTTTAAAGATGCTTTTCTCCTTGTTTCTTTCTCCATCCAATATGTGCATATGTTATTACTAAACTTTTGATTCAATTTTTGTTATTGTTGAAGGGATACACAGAGGTAAAAACATCAGGAATAATGTTCCAAACATCTTTTTTATTTAGGAAAGCCAATCTGATAGGTGATCTGGTGTAATATTTGAATTTACAATACTACAATAAGTAGAACCATTTACTTTGCAAAATCACCAGCTCTGTAGTGTGAGCACGTCTCCGGAATAGAATAACACCTGTTCAAGTTTCAGCATTGCTCATAAGTAACATGTATCCTAAAACAGTGTATTCTATTAATAGGACACATACAGTCAGATCCTGAGGATAAAAAGCATTTATCCAGTCCTTAGACATGTGCAAAGCTCATCTAACAGTTTTGCATTTAGTTTAAAGCAATCATCTAAGCTTAGAGACTTAATCATAGGGGAAAAAAGGCACTGGAAGGGAATTGCACTCAATGTTCCCATTTAGAAGGAATCCTTAGACTCAGGAAATACAATAGTAAAAAAATAGCAACCTTATGGATAGCAGTGCAAATTTTAACACAGAAAGAATACTCAGTAAAGTAATTTATGTCTTAATAAATAACATTACACAATCTTACATGTAGAAAAATCAAAGTAGTGGAACGCTGATATTGCATATTAAGAATATAAACAAATCTTAAAAAAATAACTCTGCTTTCACATACTAAAAGAAATCACGGGGGTTGAAATTGTGAACTTCAATACACAAGGCATAATACATTAGTAACTGTACAAAGAAAATAACAATAGTGACTGTAATGTGATAAGAGACCACAAAAACTGCAAGGGAATAAAATCTGTTAATAGTGATAACTTTATAAATCTCACCTAGATTGAGAAAACTTCTCCAGCACGACATGCTATTTTTTCAGACAACATAAATTAGTGCTTTGTGAAGCTTCTAGTTAGGAAATCCTTAAAGGAGAGAAGACTCTTATTCTAAAGGAGGAAGTGACACCTGATTCAAATGTTTGAATACATTACTCATGTACCAAAACACAACAATATACCAAAGACTTAACTTCTTTATTGACCTTTAAGGATCTAATTAGGTACAGCAAAAAGGATAAAATTGTTGTGTGTGTGGAGATTGCTTAGAGAAATGAAGAGCAACTGTGAAAATACTTTAAAAATATAGTGAAGTGGAAGAACACAAAAATCTGTTTGAAGTGGGAAAATATCCTTCAGAAAACGAAAGTAATGCTCATACAAAAAATAGAAAAGAAAAATTAAAATGGGAAATAAAATATAGAAGGATCAAAATCATGAGTCAAAAAGAAGAAAGCAAAAAAAAAAAAAAAAAAAGAAAAAAAGAAAAAAAAAAGAGATCCTGCTAGGGGAAAAACATCCATCAAAAAATCCACTGATGTAAGATGCCTGACTAGGATTCTGAGTGTCAGTAGACCAGTTAACAGTTAACAGTGAAACAGTTAAATAAGTGCGTAAAAATTTAGGCATAGAAGGAAAAGTATTCTTTCACATTCATGTCTACAGCAGGAGATCTTAGTCCTACACTAGTGTTTCTTCACATTAGGCCCATCAGAGAATGTGTCTGAAATTGCAGTGTGCATGTTTTAGCATAACTCAACAAAACGAGCAGTAACAAATTGATAGAGCCAGTTGTTTCTCCCTCAAGAGTTGTAAAGAAACTTGAGTATGAAATAGCTACGCCATCACAGTTAAGTGTACTGATAACTTATTATTTATGACTGCCTTAGCACCATAGGATGAAATGTAACATACTAGTTTATTCTTGTTTCTTTGAATATGAGGAGGAACTTGATTTTTTATTTTCATTTTTAAGACATTTTATGGATGACCTGTAAAATGCTAACCAGGAAAACAAATCAACATAACCCAAAATGAAATGTTTCAGTGTGGCTCTTATAAGTTCTGAATAAAATCCATTTACACAAGAGTCAAAAAGTCATGTGGATGAGAGAGTCTGTGTCAAAAAGTGTAACTGGATTACTAAAGGGTACTTCACAATATTCTTCACTCAAAGGTTTAAGAGAAACAAAAGCATAAATGAAGAAAAGCAGTTATCTTGTAAGTTAATAATGGTCTATAAGATTTCAAATCAAGAATAGAAATAATTAGGCGGCTTTCACAATGTAGGGAGATCACCACTGGAGATCTACAGGGACTAGTTCTAATGTTTGTGCCTTTGAAAATATTAATAAAGTCATAAAAAGTGGAAGACAATGAAAAAAAAGTTGATGGAATAAATATCTAGTTCACATTTGTAAAAATAAAAACAAATACAATGAGCTACAGAAGAACCACATACAATTATTACAGGGCCATAATGCAAAATGGTAAATAAAATTCAGTGTCAAAAATGTCATGTTCATGAACAAAGCAAACAAAATAACAGGCAAACAAACTATCTTTAATTAGAAAGAAAATGTGTGCAACAGTTACAAGAAAAAGACCTCTGAGGCATGGGCAGTTCCATTGCAATGTTTGGAAGTAGTCCAGAAGCAGAACTGATTATTAGCAATTACTAGAAACTATGTAGAGAACAAACATATACACAAAAATTTGCCATGGTATAAATCCATTGTGCTTACTCCAATACACTGCATAGAAATCTAGTTTCCTATTTCAGTAAATTCAAATTAATAAAAGAAAGAGAATATGAAGAAGTGCAATGGGAATAATCAGAACTAGGAAGAGCAAAGATAAAAAAATTCAGATTTCAAAATATTATAAGGGTCCATATTAAAAGAGAATTATAGATGCAGACCTAAGCAAAACCTAGATCAGAGGAAAATAAAGTACTGTTGGACTGGATGGAAAATTTTCTATGAGAATCTTTTAAAATAGAAGAAGTCTATGACTTAAGTCAAGAAGTCTAGTCAAGAAGTCAAGTCTAAGACTTAAGTTAAGAAGAAGTAATGACTTAAAGAAGTCATTGAAAAATTAAGAGGGATATTACATTTAAATACTATTAATTCAAAGGTTGGTGGTGGAACTGGATTTCTCAGTTCTTGTCCTTTTATATCATATCAACATTAAATTTTAATAAATCATCATATTAAATGCTTGTGTATATATATATATTTTAATGAAATTATCATTAAATTGAGCTGCTTGTTGGTAGTCAGTGATAGGACAAAACCTAAGCACTAAACAATTTTGTCAAGAGTTTATAACAGTTTTATCACTAACCCAAGTTAGAAAATTTTGCAGATTTCTGAGTCCACTGAAGTTATAGGAAGGAATACTCTAAATGCCAGTTGACTTTTTGTAAGAGACTTCATGTCTCTTAAAGACTCTACACTTCATGATAATGACACACAAAAAATAATACGGTAAGAAAATGACTAGAGAAAATATAAGCAAGAAAAAATATCTTCACAGAACAATGGAACTATATGTAGGGGTTAGAAGGGACCTCTGGATATCATCTAGTTCAACTCCCAGCTAAAGTAGATTTCCTAAAGCAGGTGGCACAAGAAGGTGTCTAAGTGAGTCTTGATTATCACCAGAAAAGGAGATACCACTACCTTTCAGGACAGCCTGTTCCAGAGGTCTGTCACCCTCACCATAAATTTTTTTTGGAACTTCTTGTGTTGCAGTTTTTGCCCTTATCCCTTTTTCTGTTGCTGCACACCACTGAAAAGAGCTTGGCTCCATTCATTTAACTCCAGATTTTATAAACAGTGATGAGGTCCCCTCTCAGCCTCCTCTTCTCCAAGCTGAAGAGTCCCAGGTCCTTTAGCCTTTTCTCATATTGGGACAAGCTCCAGATCCCTCTTAACATAATAAGAAATTTTAATGTAATAAATATCAAATGAACCATAGTGTTAGGGCTACTGGGGTTAGAAACTGAAACGACTCTGGGTGAATTGAATAAATGGTACTAAAAATAAAAAACAATACAAATACAATTGTGCACATTTTGATTGCAGCTGAGATGTGGCATTGTAAACAGTGAATTTTAGAATAGAATCATAGAATGGCCTGAGTTGAAAAGGGCCATAACAATCATTGAGTTTCAACCTCCCTGCTATGTTGCCAGCCAGTAGACCAGGCTGCCCAGGGCCACATCCAGCCTGGCCTTGAATGCCTCCAGGGATGGGGCATCCACAACTTCTTTGGGCAACCAGTGCGTCACCACCCTCTGTGTGAAGAATATCTAGCCTAAACCTCCCCTGTCTTAGTTTAAAACCAACTCCCCTTGTCCTATCACTATCCACCCTCGTAAACAGCTTGTGACCAGTCTCCACCCTGACACAGAACCATTGATCATAACCCTTTGGCTGCGTCCAAACAGACAATTTCCAATCCATCGAACAGTCCATCCTTCAAATCCGTACTTCTCCAATTTAGAGAGAAGGATGTAGTGAGGGACCATGTCAAAGGCCTTGCAGAAGTCCAGGTAGATGACATCCACCACTCTTCCCCTATCCACCGAAGCCGTCACTTCATCATAGAAGGCCACCAGATTGGTCAGGCACGATCTGCCCTTGGTGAGGCCATGCTGGCTGTCTTGGATCACCTCTTTATCTCATATGTGCCTTAACATAGCTTCTAGAAGGATCTGCTTCATGATCTTCCCAGGCACAGAGGTGAGGCTCACCGGCCTGTAGTTCCCTGGGTCTTCCTTTCTCCCTTTCATAAAAATGGGAGTAACATTTCCCTTTTTCCAGTCACTGGGGACTTCACCAGACAGCCATGTTTTTCAAATACAACGGAGAGCGGCTCGGCAACCACATCAACCATCTCTTTCAAAGCTCTAGGATGGATGTCATCCGGACCCATGGACTAGAATTTTCTTCAAGAATTTATTTAATTGATATATTTTTCTGATGAATCTTTCTCTATTCCACTTAAAATGAAATAAATGATTTAACTGTGATTTTAAAAAGGCTTCTAAAAAACAGAGGTAATAGATGAGCTATACACTGTCAGAAAATTTATGTTTTCTAAAGTGCTCATAAAGACTTTCCAAGTTCCCGTGGAACATTCATCTTTAAAGCAGCTATTATAAAAATGAATAAATAAATACTAGCATTAAATAGAGGGAGGATGGCATAGGCATATTTGCAGTAAAAAAATTTGTTGAGCCAAGGGGCAATGTGGGTCAAACCAAAACCATCAGCCCTAAAATAAAAGAATGTTTATATATTCTCCTAAACAATATTAATGTCTTGCAACAGTGATGATCTTTGTGACCTCAGCAATGTCTGCAATTTCTCATGAGGATTCTACGTTGACTTATAACCTTCCTGATACACACAGGATCATGTAAATGACACAGATGTGCTAGAAGTTAAAAATGCAAGCTTCCTTTTGGATCTTTTCAAATCCTATAGTTCATTGCTAAGTAATATAAATAATTTTATTTATTCATTTATTTATTTTTAACCACACAAGTATGTCTCAGTCATGAAGATAGTGATATACATATTTACATAAATTGTGAATGACAGGTGTGCAGGAGGCCCTTATTTACAGAGTTAATAGACAAGCACTGGAAGAAAAAATCTCTCAAGGGGGTGACTGACTGAAAGCTTAAGTTACAAAAACTGGCTGATAAAGAAATCATTTATGCTCCCTTCTCTTTGGTATAATATATAAAATGTCTTGCATTAAGCAGTGATATAGCAAATAAATATGGGTTACAATATTCTAGCCAGATATAATGATGTAAGCTAGCAAAAAGGAACAAGAGTCAAGATGGTGTAAGTGACATGCCGTTTTTTTCTGATGGTTTACCAGCCAACTTTCTCCTTATCTTAAGACTTAATAAATAGGGGACCTTTTTTTTTTTTTTGTTTCCTCCAATTAATTATATGTAAATACAATCCAAATTATGTAGCTGCAATATATACATTTTCAAAGGCCCTAAAAGACTTAACTATAAATGTTTATTGCATATGAAAGCAGTAAAAGTAAGCATAAACAGCAAGCATTTTAATGTGTAAAGTCTATTCATTACAGAGTGACAATAACGTCATTCAGGATTCTGAACTTCTTGTGACTTACTTCTTCTGTGCATCAGTTTCACTTCATGCATGGCTACACACCCTACATTCTTATATATATATATAATAGTATATATATACTAGTGTGCCTGTGGAAATAGCAAACCTCAGTGTGAGAAAAGGGGCAACTTAAGATAGGAACTGCAGTTCCTACAGTGTGGGGTGGCACCAAATCAAATCAAACCATATCAAGCCAAAAAAACGGAGATGAAAATATGAAAAATTTTGAATTTAAGATCAAACTTCACTTTCCTCCCCTCTAATGCACCCGGTGTATAGGCACGAGAATTCTTAACTTTCTTGGAGTAGATCCCTAGAAAGTATGGGTTTGTACAAAATGACTAACTAAGGTGAAACAACATTATTCAGAATTACAATTCCAGCAAGAATCAGCAGACTTAAGCAAAAAGGGGAATAGCAATTTTCTAACCATTAACCAAAAGAGGAAAAAAAAAACAACAGATTTTTAAAGTGGGGAATGATTAATTGCTACTCTGCTCAACTTGGATTCAGATGCAGTGTTCCACATTCATTATTTATTTCCCAATACTGAACTGAGATTAATAACTAGGACATATGCTTCACCAAGGGTATGTAATAAATTCCTAGAGCCTGAATGTTCATGTCACAGGAAGATAACTTAGAAGACAGAAATTTACATTTTGAAAGCTGTTTTACTAGATATAAATATTTACTAGATATGTTTTTGATATAAAAACAATGTGTTTGCTATTTTATATACTAAAAGACAAAACTTTATACTTCCTAGCTTCAGAGGTTTGAACCCAAGATGGGCCATTGCCATTTTATACTCAGAATTTTCTGTCATGTTAATGTGTGATACATTGTTTGAAAGGTAAGAAACTGAAGCACGTAGAGTTTTAAGCTGAAATTTTGCTGATCTTACTATTTATATCATTAGTTCCTTTTGACCTAAGTAAAACATAAGCAAATCAAAGAATGATCGTGTTGTATCTTTTGATCAAGGCTTGTATACAGAGTTTATATAAATGCAAATACCTTTAAATAATTAGGAAACCTAACTACATAGAGATTATATGACACCATATAATATAGCTTTTGTGAATATTCAGACTCCAGAAAACATAACCAATGCATTGTGATATGATGATCATGGCAGGTGTGTAGTACATAATTTCTATGAAGACTTTTTATGCAAAATAAGTAAAAGAAAATACAATAATATGGTTTACATGATAAAACACAAATGCACATAAAAACCAAATGAAAAGCAATAGAACTTAAATTTAGAGGAACTAGAAGTAACTGCATAGTGAAAGACCAAAACACTCAAAATAGCTTTTTCAAAAAATTTTGATGAGTATTTATGAATAAACAATTCATTTTTTAACATGTATAGTGTTTTCATGGATTTTTCGTGCAGCTTGAATAAGAAGCATCCTCCTTAAGGAATGACTTTACCTTCTAGGATATGTTTTGTGTTTTTTTTTCTTTCTCCCAATTCATAGAATCATAGAATCATAGAACCACTGAATCATAGAATGGCTAGGGTTGGAAAGTATGTTAAAGACCACCCAATTTCAACCATGTACTGTGGGCAGTGTTGGCATCCACTAGATCAGGCTGCAAAGGGCCCCATCCAGCCTGATCTTGAATAATTCCAGGTATGGGGCACTCACAGCTTCTCCGGGCAGCCTGTACCAGTGCCACACCACTGTCTGAGAAAAGATTTTTCACCTAACACCTAACTTGAATTTCCCTTCTTTTCATTTAAAACCAATCTGCCTTGTCTCATCACTATCAGACCATGTAAAATGTCAGTCTCCCTCCTGTTTATAACCTCCCCTTAAGTCTTCATGGAAGGTTGCAATGAAGTCTCTGCAGAGCCTTCTCTTCTGCGGCCTGAGCCATCTCCCCTAGCCGATTTTTGTAGAAGGATGCTACAGTCCTCTGATAATCTTTATGGCCTACTTCTGGACCCATTCCAACAGCTGTACATATTTCTTGTGCTGGGAGCTGGGGCCTAGGCACAGTTCTCCAGATGGGGCCTCACAAGGGCAGAGTAGAGAGGAACAATCACCTCCCTCACCCTGCTGGCTACCCCTCTTTTGATAAAGTCTAGGATACAGTTGGACATCTTGCAGGGCTGTTTTCAATGAATACTTCTCCCAGTCTGTACATGCACCTGAGTCTGGACCACTCCAAATTCAACACTTTGTATTTGGCTCTGTTGAGTCTCAGGTTCACATTGGCCAACTTATCAAGCTTGCCCATGCTCTTTTAGACAGCACCCATTCCTTCTTTTTTATCAACTACACCACTCAAACCAGTATCATCAGCAAACTTGTTGAGGATGCATTTGATTCCACTGTTCAAGTCTCTGATAAAGATGTTGCAGAGCATCAGTACCACGATAGACACCCAAGGCAAACCAGTCCTGACTGGCCTACACTTGAACATAAAGTCATTGACCACAACTATCTGATTGTGATCATCGAACTGGTTCCTCAACTATCAAATATCCTAGTCTTAAAATATATATTCCACCAATTCAGTGTTAAGTATGTGGTACAGGACCATGTCAAAGGCCTTGCACCAGTCCAGGTAGATGATATCAGTTGCCCTTCCTTTGTTTACTGATGTTGTCATTAGCACAGTAGCAGGCCCCAGACTGGTGAGGTGCAATCTGCCTTTGGTGAAGATGTACTGGCTGTCATGGATCACATCCTTGCATGTGCCTTAACATAGCTTCCATAAAGGTCTTCTCCATGATTTTCCCATGCATAGATGTAATGCTCGGTGGCCTGTTGTTCACCTGATCTTCCTTTCACCTTTTCTTAAAAAATTAGGATAGTGTTTCCCTTTTTCTGGTCACAAGGAACTTCACCTGACTGTCATTAATTTTTGAATATGTTAGAGACTGTCTTAACAACCACAGTTTCTTAGCAGGAGCTTTGAGTCGTGGTGTGCTTAGAAAGTTTTTGTATGGGTTCCCAAGACAGAGAAAATTCAAGTTCAAACTTGTATCTTTATTGTGGGTAAACACAGAAAAATGACAAAAGTACCAATATTTTAATGAAGAACACATATTCATGACTAACAAATATTTTTAAATAATTATTTGACAAAAACCTTTTTTTGTACTTGTTTTCAAAGTAAAAAGGAAAGGAAATTATGGATATATTTGCAGAAACAAATTCAAGTTAAACAGTCAATAGAGCGTGCGTAATGGAAATTTCCTGTGGTCCCTCTGAGATACAAGATCACAGGCTAAAAATGGAGAGAAGTGCTCATTGAAAAAACCTAGAGCAATAAAAAGCAAGCAAACAAACAAAAATGTTGTGCAGGACTATGTCAATTCTTACACAGAGAAAATAGTTTCTGCTTCTTTCCTCTCAAAACACCACACAAGCAAAATGAATGTTTAATGTCTTTAATTATAAAAAATCCATATAGAACATAATGGTTAAAAGTAGAGAAATATAAACATTTACAACAGTTCCTCCACCGATAAGCATTATAATATGTGATGTTTATGCCCTCTTTAAGCCAGAGCATTCATGACTTATTCAGAATGCTGAAACAGTGGGATCAAGGGAAAGATGTAAGGATGCATCTTAAATGATGTTAATGAAAGGAAGAATATGTTATTTTCTCTAGATATTGAGGGTTACATGGAAAATAAAACAACTGTAAAAGCAAAAATTTAAACTTAGTTTAATTGAATTCTACTGTAAATACATAAACATATTAGTGCCAAAGCTAAAATTTTTTGCAATATTCTTATGCAGTTATATGACAAGCCCTCTATAACAATTTTTGAGAACTATCTAATTCTTATTTAAAATGCTGTAATGATGCCCAAATCTTAATTTGAATTGTGAAAAGCACATGTTTACAAATGATTTAAATGGAAAAGTGAGTATGTTTAACTGCAAAGGTAACAGTCCATATTATCAAATGGCTGGGGCTCTGATCAACAAGATCTAGCTGTAGATGTACTTGTTCACTGCAGGGGAGCTGGACTACATTACCTTTAAATGTCCCTCCCAAGTAAAAAAAAAATCTATCATTCTATGACAGCAGGTCTAAGAAACACTGCCATTCAGAACTGCAGAAGGAATTTTGTAGAATCATGGAATCACCAAGGTTGGAAATGACCTCTAAGATCATCCAGTCCAACTGTCAATTTCTGGTTCAGGTTTGTTCTTACTTGTGAGATACTATCCCACAACAAAGAAGGCAGCCGTCCTGTGACTACCATAGATAGGAATTTAAACAAACAAACAGACTTTTTTTTTTTTTTAAATACTCTTTTGCTCTTGTTCACTTTTTAAAATTTTTCAGTGAGTATAATGGGCTCACTTCAAAAAGATGTAGGAAATGAACGTATTAGTCTCACTCCCGGATTTCCTACTTGTTACACTGAAGTTCTTATGGGTCCTGAAGGGCTAAGGAAAAGACAGGCTACCATAAAACATTTTCAAAATCACTGTGTAATGTTGCGTAGGTAACTTAAATTCAACAATCCTCTCATTAAAGTGCCTAACTTACTTTCTTAAGACATTTCTTTTTAAGAATCTTGTTGCCATAATCATCTATCTTGTTAAGCTGGTTCCATGCCAGGGTGGCTGAACTTCTGTCAATAAAGCAAAAGCAAAGTAAAACTGGTGCAGTGAGGTGAAGAATCTGGAAGAACATGAATAAAACCTTCAAGCTGAATTTTCACCTTGTCTGACTTCATTCTCTTGTTAATATTTATATAACTATGCTTAGCATGATAAACAAATGGGAATTAAGATTTGAAAGGAATGGTCTGAAACTGCTATTTTTTTTTCTTTTTTCTTTTTTCTTTTTTCTTTTTTCTTTTTTCTTTTTTCTTTTTTCTTTTTTCTTTTTTCTTTTTTCTTTTCTTTTTTCTTTTTTCTTTTTATTTAAAACAGCCTTACAATTCTTTAGGCTTATTACACTCATTTAGTGCATCTAAACCACTTCTTAGTTTCTTCAACATCCAGAAATAACCAGTTTCCCAGAGAGGGATGCTTGTTTCTGTATATGAAACATATTACAATGTTGATATGTATGAATTGTCTGATATAATCTACATAAATAACAAAAGGTTATCATGTTTTATGTATTTTACTTTTGAACTGTGCTATGTTCATAGGGCTGTCAGCTACTTTGTCATAAAAAACAAACACAATTTTTTCCATCCAAATAACAGCATTTATGAGAACTGAAGGTTCCATCTTATTCACTCAGAACTGATCTTTCATAAAAATTACCCTATCCATTATTCTCAAGCACAGCCCAACTTTTATTTTGTTTAAGAGTACATGATTCTTCATTTTCTTGTAGGAATGCACACGAAGGCAGATCTTTGGCTGCCACTTCAAGCTGTACCATCCATATCCAAAATGAATCCTGAGATTTGTAATGTTAGAATCCTAAAAAAAATTATAATTACTTTTATGATGTAAGGAAAAGTGAGAGGTAAGGGGGTCAAAGCAAAGTGACATAGAGAAGTAATATTGAAGCTATAAAACAGATGAAAGGTTAATCAAAGCTGTTTAAATCCTGAATATCATCCTTTTAATTTGTTGTTGTCTTCAGTCTTTGCACTGCATTTGTGCAGCATTTGTCTAGCATTTGTGTTCATTGATATATATTATAAAAGCTGATAGATTTTAATTTTTAGGCTTTTAAACAATTAAACTAATTATTTTTTATTGTTTTGTTTTGTGGTATATATTTCTGTATTAAACTTTGTACTGTTAGTGTATCCTTTTAGAATTGTAGCAATTTCATGCTGTCGCAGTATTATAGATTCAAGCTTAAGAATTTAACGTCACTGCAAGTCATCTGCTCCTCATTCTAGATGATGATATTTCATCTCATTCAAATGCAAATTTAAGTCCTGTTCATATGAGATACCACACAATAATTATGTTTACAAAATCCAGACAGTAGTGCTTCTGTTGAAATCTTTTGGATCAAAAGAAAAGTTCTTCTTTAACAGTAATATATTTGCAACATGATCCTTAAAATTAACACATTAAATAATATAGCATTTTAGAGAAGTCAATGAAACTAATTTGTGCTTTTCTGAGATTGCACTTCAAAATCCATATGAAGCATTACTTTTAAATGAGCATGGCCTAAGATCGTGGAAGAAAATGAGTATCTCAATTTTCACTTTAATAGCCTTCAGTCTGCATGGATATAAAGAAATGGCTTAGTAAGCAAAACAAACAATGAGACAAACTGAAAAACAAAACTAGAAAATCAGTAAAATCAGGCAAGTCATAGCAGGAATGTTACCTGAGATGTTGATTTCAATCTTGGAAAATGTTTCACAGAATCAACAGGCTCGTGAGTATACTTTTCCCTAAACTTTCCCTAAAATTTTAACTTCCATTATGTTGTTAATATTAACTTTTATTGAAATAGATGCTGATAATGCTGCATACCACAGAACTATGGCTGTTCTCTGTCAAGATGCATCTGAATCATATGGTTTTCTTGGGAAAGGCAGACTCCTTCAATTTCTTTTTGTTCTAATAAGTGTGACAGGAGAAATAGTTGCATTCTCTCATTTTCTGTTTTAGACATATTTTAAAGAAAGAGAACGGTATGAATAGTAAGGAAATTAAAGATGGATTAGGAATACTGAAGGGATGCAGAAGATAGTCATACATAAAGAAAGAAAAGATATTGTACGTAGAGAAAATTAAGGAAAAGCAAATATTAACTTGTGGGTATAGTAGAAAACATGAAAAGCACAAAAGTTTGTATATAAATTAGGAACAGGAAAGGTCATTTGAGACAGCACTTATCCAGTGTCCTGTCTGAATAGCTAGGAAACATTTCTGTATTTATAGAAACACAGACTTGGAGAAAAACCTGAAATTATTAAAAATACTAATAATAACAATAAAAGGTTCTTGTTGCATAAAGGGTCCTAAGTTAAAAGGCTCATTTTAATTCTATGTTTAAAACCATTTTATTTATTTATTTGTTTTGAAGGGAAGAAGTATGGGAGAACTATCACAAGTTCAGCAGTAGCACCCTTTACAGGGATGAATTATACACGAACCGAACCTGACGTGATCGGCAATAAATTATGCTTGCTTTTTATGATGTACATACATATTGTAGAATGCAGTAAGGGAAATTCTGCTGTAAACCATGCAGAAAGCACATTTGTGTGAAAGAAAGAGAAAGGCTGAAAATTAGGAATAGGGGGAAAGCAAACAAATAAACAAAACTATCCAACATCTAAACACTTTAAAATAAAATAAAAAGTGAATAATTCTAATATTTTTAAGAAAGACTGAAGATAGGGAATTCTATGCTAAGTGACTACACAGTCACTTATAACAATATAGTTTTTTGGTCCGTAATGGCTGGCTTATTTTATTTTACTTTATTTTATTTTATGTTTTATATTATCTAATATTGAAAATCAGCTTGTAATTTGTTCTGAATTCAGGAGCATTTATTTCACAGAATCATAGAACTGTAGGGGCTGCAAGGCACCTCCAGAGATCATCAAGTCCAGCCCCCCTCTGCAAAGCAGGCCCCTACAGCAGGCTACAGAGCCTGGGGCTGTGCTGCTAAGAGCCACCATTATGGAGGGGCAGCAGAGCTGGGCAGAGCTAGGAAAGATGGACTGAATTGGGCAAGGGGTTATTCCACATAATGTCACACCATGAGGAAGGTTATAAAGCTGTGGAGAATTAGACGGAGCCTGGCTGCTACTCAGGAATTGACTGAATGGTGAGATGTTACATTCCTAGCAACATGTCAGTCAGAAAGCAGTTGTATTTTAACTTGGTGTCAGGTGCAAATAATTGCATCGTGAAGATGTGTGTATGTAATGCATTTACATATATTGCTAATATTTACAAACAGATGTATATTGTGTCCCTGCTCAAGGACATAATTTAGCAAACGGTTTTTAGTATGGTTAGGTTGTGGTTGGACTCGATGATCTTTAAGGTCTTTTCCAACCTGAGAAATTCTATGATTCCATGATTCTATAATAACAGTGCATAGGATTTACAGGTGATTTGGTGGTTTGTGAGGTGAAAATGGGCTAATTGCAGTCCAGTATATGTTATAACAGGAGCAAATTGTTCTATATTCCATTTTGACATTATCCTATATAAAATACATGATTATTTATTTTCATTTATTTGCAAAGACCTTCATATGAACTAATATAAAAAGCATGACTAGAATCATGAGTCAGAAAACAGTATAATTTACATGTTAGGGCCATGAGTATTTCTCAGCTTCCAGAAGTTCAGCTTGCTGAATCCAGGCTAAATGCAATTCAGCTCCTTGACTGTGAACAGATAGAGATGAAAACTGTACTTCATTTCTTCATGAGCTGCTTTTAATTAACCTGACAGCTATAGTAAAATAGGCAACAGTAAGGAGTTATGACATAGGCTTAGATAGTTGGGATAAAGATCCAGTGTATCAGCAGTGATCACAATCAGCCTCAGGGCAGTACAGTCTATCATGATGAGACAGGTCCAAGATCAAGGTAACCAATTTGTCGGGGTCAAAATCAAGGAGGTATGATCAGGTATGGACATAGCTGCAGTACAGGGTGGAAAACAGGAGAAAAACCTACCACAAAATTAGCTTTAACTAGTCAGCTTCTAGCTGTATTCATAACAATTTTTGCAATTGACTCAGCCAACTGAATTAACTTGAGCCAGGTAAAGTAAAGGAAAAAGGATTAGGAACCTCATGATAGGCAGCAATGTAGAGATAGATAAAGGTCAGGGGAGAACAAGTGAGAGTACCCAGAAACTTCTCCAAAACCTAAAATAAGGAAGCTAGAAGATGCCATCAGTATACTCCATATGTAGGTTTTTTTCAAAGTTAATCAAGACTGTTCTCTTATAATATCTAGCTGTTCTGCTAGATATTATAGGTTACTGCTACATCAACAGTAGTTAGTACCACTGCTTACATAAACATCAATTTAAATAATAAGTTTCATGATTTCAGATAAACATTGCATCTTTCTTTACCAGTCAATTACTAATACATAGGTAGAAGTGAGGTCAGAGAGATCAGACAGGATCAAACTGAGTTTTAAAATTATTCTATTTAATCACTTAATTCAGCAGTATTGGCAATGAGATAGCAAAAATAGAAAGATGAGTGGCTGCACTAAGAAAAGAAAAATCATCCTTGTACATTAAAAAACCAGCCATTTAAGACTATGAAGTTTAAAGCATTTTCACTCATTTATCACTTCTCGATTTCTCAGTTATGATTTCTGTGTTCTAACTTAATGCAATAGGTTAGTACTTGGTAATCATGCACTAATGCTAGAAAACTCTTCCTTTCATCACTGATCTTTTCAACACTAAGTGTTGCTCCAGCTTATGCTTGTCCACCTTGGTGTGATTGCTTTTACTGCATAGATTCTTTAAAATCTCAGTTTGATTAAGGGTGGAAGATTGATAGACAAACATCAGACTCGTGAGATTGGAAAGATTTATGATCTCAAATAAACAATAGAAATTTGGTCATTTAAGCAGCAGTTTCTCCCCCAGGTAAAGTTTAGAGACTTTCAATTGGTGGTTTGTATTCTTGTTTTTCTGTTGTTTGCTTTTTCTTTTCTAGGTTTTTTGTTGTTGTTGTTGTTGTTTTTGTTTTTGTTTTTAATGAGTGTGCATAATATGAAATATAGATCTATTGCTGATATTTTGGTGTTATATTCCTCCTACTTAATCCTTTCTATTGTATTAAACATAAACAATATGTTAGCGTTAGTATTTGTCAGTTTGACTCCTCCAATATTAAAGCCAATGCATTTATGTTAGGCTTATAATAAGCATAGGTCACTTCATGTGTAAAGGAAAGAGGTGGATGATTCAGCTGTCTTCTCATTAAGATTAGAATTCTGATTGAGGTAGTAAATTCCAGTGGCTCATTAACTTAGCTCTTTCAGCTCAAGTCCTAATGTTAAACTGGATAATGTCAAATTCAAATCCCTATCCTTAAAAAAGTAACCTTAATCATTTGGGATCCTTTATGATAAACTGGGATAACTTGAAATTATTAAAGTACCAATGAATGTTCATAACTGGACAGACAATAAGAACTGAGTAGCAAACATCAAATCTTCTTGCAAGAAAGGCTTACCTGAAGTTTTACCCCAGTAAAAATAAAATGAACTCAATGCATCTGAATAATAATGCCATATTATAGCAATATATAATTATTATATGTCTTTATAGCAATCCCTATGAGGAGTCTAAGCATAAGTTCTTTTGTAGAAAGTAATTTGATCAAGATTATTTATTTAGTTAGTTGTTTTTAATACAGATAATTACTTTGCTAATATTTTCATGTAGAACAAAAAGTTGAGTCCAGCATTATTGCAAGGACTTGAACTACAATCATTCTTTTACTTAGAATTTCTCAATACAGTTCAGTAACAATTTTTTCCTATCATTTTTTCTTTTTTCTTTTTCTTTTTTTCAAGTGAAAGAAGCAATTGTCATAGTAATTTCTGTTGAAAATAGTATTATATTTATGCAATTAACTTGTTTTAGATACTCAACCAACATGCTGATCAATACCTACCTTTCCACTTTATCCCCTTGCAATTCTGGAGTGCAAAAGCACTTTTAGTTGGTTAAATAATTTATAATATCCAATAGATTGTGTTAAAAGTATGACAAAATCCATCTGAGGTGCCTAAGACAAGTAATGTAAACAGTTTAGATTGAGTGCCTATCTAGCAAGATGTGATATAAAAGACCCTAAAACTCATCTAAAGTTTATATGAGTGGACTTAGGAAAAACTCAGATCATAATCATATGATTTTAATTTAACACTCCAATAAAAATAAGCATTCAAATAGCATTTTCTTTTCAAATTTCTTCAATAATGGACCCAGAATCATGTCTATTGGTTCCTCAGTTAAACACTGTACTGTACTGAAAAGACAATGAAACTCTCCACAAACAAATTCAGTCTTCTTTGCTTTGATCATCAACCAAAGAAATGTAGAATCAAATTTCAGACCAAGTAAATATCAAAATGGCAGAAAAATTCTCTTTGGGATCAGCTTGAAATTTACAAGTCTTCCTGAAGAGAAATGCCACAATTTTCAAATCAACAGAAACTGACATATTTGTTATTAAAATCAAATTGCTATTTAATTCCAGAAAACTATTACCAATTTAGTCTTTGAGAAGATATTTTGTCTATATTCGTTCTGTCTCGCAGAATGAAGCTTATTTCTTGAATGAGCAAACACATTTTGTTCTCTATTTTCTGTTGATTTCAGAGTAACATAACTACAAATGGGAGGAAATATGGTTTCTTTCATGTCACTTTCATCTTTCTAACTAATGAAGCGAAAGCATTCAATAAGTTTATTACTGTTCTCACATCTGTCAGCATTTCAGATTAAGATGTACAATTTTCCTTCAATAAATAACATAAACTACCTAAATCTGTCATTCTGGTCATCTGCTTGTTTGATTAATATGACCACACCAAACAATTTCATGGCTAAATCTGCTGTACAAAATAATATACAGCCTATTCTTTACAAATGTGGTAAGGAAAATCCACTTTCCCAAATTTCACACGCTTAAACATTTAAAGGTTTAATAAAATGATTCCAGCTATGTTGACTTTTTTTTTTTTTTTTTTTTTTGACAGATAACATAAGTAGATGAAGCAGAAATCTAGTTGCATTACAGAAATAGGCTTTCCAATACCAAGTTTATTTTCATGGCCCACGTATGAGCTAAAACTTAAAAAAAAAACTAAGGAACTGGATAAATTGTTTATGTTATAAATACTGACTGGATTTTTTTTAACTCCTTGAATATTTTGTTCAGTGTCTCATACACCTTATACACCTACGTCTTATAGTTTGATATTTATTTCTGTTCTTTCCATGGAGAGCCTTGAAAATAACAAATAATAAATTAGAATAATCCAGAAGTAAATACAATATCAAAAACTAATATCTTTTTATAAGAGCCAATGTTGATATTATAAATATATTTTTTAACCACTGCTGATGCTGAACTGACAGAAATCTGTCACAAGCCCTAAATTTTGGCAGTCAATGCAACAGATTTCTCTACTATTCTCTGATTAGAATTTTTGATCATTTTGTCAATGTGTATGTGAGATAAAAGATGAAGAACACAACAGTTCAAAGAAAACTCTCCCACCTGCTGACAAAAAAATCTAAAGACTGACAGACTGATCTGTAATAGCTACACAGGTTTGAAATCTTCAGTTTTCTCCTTTGCAAAGTGCATCCCTTCCCACCTGCATTCTGCTATTGAAAAAAAATTAAAAATAAATAAATAAATAAATAAAAATAGCTGTCTCCACAACTGTGATGTTCTGGTCTCATTTACCATTAAAAGGAAAATATAGCTCCCCTGTGCACACAGCAATTTTGGGAAGTGCTACCGATAATGACTTGATATTATTCTTTCGGTACCACTCTTTCTACTAACTGATCTTTGAGATCAGGAGGGTACCTCGACATTGTGAACACTCTCTATTTCAGAATAAGCACATTGAAGTTCAGAAGAAACATACTAAAATCAGAAATTAGATTTTACCAGCAATTAAATCATTATTGGAATTTAGATCTCATTGAGTCAGTGAAGAAAAAGTGGGAAAAAAGAAGAAAATGTTTTCATTTAGTTGTTCCCTTACATGTAATATTCTCATATTTTCTCTTTTTTGTGTGTGTGTGTGTGTTCATGTGTGTGTATGTGTACTTTGAAAGATATTTCCTTTCAGAATCTGCTATTATATTGGGTGTAAACAGGTAGTGGAAGTTTGGTTGCAGGGTGGCCTGTGATAAGAGACCAGGGATTGCCCCATGCTAGACATGATTCCAGCTCACTTCGTGGCAGACCTAGAGTAGGGCACAGTTGAGCCCATGCATAAGAGTCTGCACTGTCTTTGTGAAAACATATTTAAGAAAGAATTGAGAAAAAATAAAAGATGAGGTGGAGCTAACATGGATAAATTAAGTAATGAAGGACAATCTCAAGTCCCTGGGCTACTCATCACTTTCCTGGAGGGGCTGAGCAAGAGTGATATAGCTCCCACCAATCTACTGTATCTGTCCAATCTTGAGCAGAGCTTTGAAATCTAGTCTTTGCTATCTCAAATAAATGTTTATTTGGGCATGAAAAGAATCTGCTTCTCAGTATACTTTCTGGAAAAGTTCAAGCAATTTTAATCAAAATAGATTCATTGCTATTCACGCATCCACATGTATCCTAGCAGTTTAAAAGTAACAGTCTTTGAGTCGGAAACATACTCTTCCCTGCAAAGTCCTTGTTGGCTAGGGGGCAGTGTACTCCCCTTGCTTATGTATGTGAATATTATTATCAGTACTCAATGCTTGCTCTCCAAGTATTGTAAACATGTAGCTGGTTTCTATGGGTAGTTTAGCATGAAAAACAAAATTCATAATGTCAAAGTCTTATGGATTCAGTGTTTTAATTTAGATGACAGAAGAAACACATCCTTTTGCTATGTTCTTAGCTATTCCCACACCTCTGGTCTTTCAGTACCTCAATTTTAGCCTAAACACTCTAATGAGAGAATCAGGCTTTTGTAATAATATTCATGATGAGACTGCAGCTCAAAGACCCATCTTTAAAATGTTATCTTCATGTTTCATTCACCCCTGAAAGATAGTATTTGACAACCTTTTCCCATTTACTTGTACCAACAGGTGGCACTTAGGAAGAAGAGCAATTGGTTATTTTCAATATTTGTTCAGCAGTTAGCAAAGTGTAATACATTGAAATAATGTGAGAGATCATTTATTTGTGAAGGCTGCTTTTTATGGAACCTTCTATTTTCCTCAAGGCCTAATTAAAAGTTATGTTTTTCTTTCTTAATATATAAAAATCTATTAGCTTCTGCAGACACCTGGTAGACACATATCAGGATTACAAATTTTGAAAGATTTTGAGTTGCATGACCAGACCTTTACTAAAAGAGGCTATATAGCAGCACAATGTGCTTCCATCCTTCTCAACAAAACTTCACACTGGTTGGAACCTGAGGATAGTGTCTCAGTCTATGTGCTCATAGAACTTATGCACTAGCAGGGTATTCCTCGTAGGAAGATAATTGTCTGAGGGCCACCTACTGATTTCCTTTTTTCAGCTTGGAGGTTCAAGGTCTGTAAAATTGACTGAAGATCCTTCCTCTTGATATTTGAAACTATTTTTTGTTGTTACATCTGGAAGACAAATACATTAAAGGATTGCCAGCTGTGCATATTCAGAATTCATGAGGTAGATCCCAATTAAGCACAGCAGACTTGTTAACAATCATCTCAGTTAAGTACAAGTAAAGTTAATGTTTACACTGTTATTTTCTCCAGCGCAACAGATAGAAAGTTTTACTTCAGCTGACACATTAAACTTGTCGCCTATTTCAGGGCAGGGATGTATATAAGACAAAAACTTACCGTGGATTCTGAAATGGTGTCAGTCATCACTGAAAGGTAAATACAACTTCTCTAGAAAATATGAAAAGTTATTCTTTTCTCAGTTGTATCAAAATGGATTTGTAATTTCAATCCCAGCAAATCTTACTTTCTGAAAACCACTTCATAATAGTTTGTCCCTGGCTTAGCCAATATTCTCACTGATCCATAGTAGGATTCACAATTTGAAAAGCAATGAAGAATATGGTGTGCTCTAATTGCCTCTTGACTGCTGGTAGGTTATTGAATAGGTAAAATCAATTTTACTATACAGTGAGCAGGCATGGAATTAAGGCAGACTTATTGAAGAGCTGGTCAAAAGTCATTTCCAATTGAAGAATTTTCCATCAGAAAATGCTAATTTGCCCACTGCACATTTACTGCCATCCAGAACTGCCCAGTTTCCTGATAACATACCCCAAAACAAAAATTAGAGCTGCAAAGCAAAGTGAACTGGCACTCTATGTAGAGGGCTACAGAGTAGTTAAACTTTTATTACTTCAGTGTACTCACTAATTACCATTTTGTGGATAAAAATTGGGGAGAAGGAGTTATTGTGTTCACTCGGATTTTTTGACAATAGTACTTCCCTCCATACTATATTTCTATTGCAAAAAGCATATCATACAGCAGTATTAATGTACACCTTCAAAATGTCAGTTCTGGAAAATTTGTTGTTACTTTTAGAATATATATGAATTATATGTGTATAATATATGAATACATACGTAATATATATGAATTCTAAGAATTAGAGACTTTTTTTTTTTTTTGCAAGGGTTTACTTTATTTTATTTTATTTTACTTTTTCTATTCAGTTCATAGTGAATCAAAGACTCATTTGAAAAGTCTAAGAGATGCTCTAAATACAAGGTGAAGTAGTTTCATATAGTAAATGCTGTTGCTGCACAGTGCAGGAACAAAAATCATGCTCTTCTTCCTTTCACACAATATCGTCAAAATTCAAAATTTAAAACATAAAAAAGAGAAAAACACTCATTCAAAATTTTGTGATGAGAATTTTTTTTTTTTTCAATGAAGAAGTTGACTTGGTATTATAGATACAATCACTACAAAGAAAACACCAACATATATCAATGAATTCTACTGATATAAAGTGTGAGTTATATTAAGATAATTCAAGAGCTTATCAAGAGTAAAATTTGCTAATGGTGCTTCCTGTGAATCAAGAAACAACAAAGACAATAGGCAGCAACAAAAACTACTATTCTGAAACAAACCTTTAAAAACTATTCTCAAGAATGATATTTTCAGGGCTATTTGTCAAGCCATTAAACTATTGTAGAATAAAATACATTAAGGTCTGTGATGAGTTCTAAAGATTTTCTTCCTCTTTCATATTTACAGACATAGTAGATCATAATGATGTGTTCCAGAACACATATGTTGCAATGAAACAACAAATAACCTACCAAAGTCCCCAAGCAATAATTCATATGATGGACTACCATTGTAATGCTAATTAATTATTTGTGGATAGGGCAGGAGAGAGTCAGACCTTCAATAGTTCTACATGAATCATTACTCTCTGCTGTAAATAAATGAATTTTAAGAAAGTCCTTAATGTGTCTGTCTGAGGACAGACTATTCCAAGTCATCCCCATTTTCTGACATCCACGCTTTAAATTATTATTACTTTTATTATTTCATTTTTTCCAGTGGGGGTACTACCAGAAAAAAAGAAAAAAAAAAGAAAAAAAAAAAAGAAAAAAGACAAAAAAAGTTATAATTAGGACTAAACCAGAAAGATATAGCTGTAAATTATTCAAATGTGTAATTGTGTTTTTTGTTTTCTACATGAGCTTTAAGCAAAACATAATTTTAAGTGCATCAGTGTCAGCACTGTTTCAAACATCATTTCCTACTAACTTCTTGCTGTGAAGAGATAATAAAACATGAGTCTAAGTAAGCATTCAGTGTGATGAAGTGACACATTCTAGTGAAATACGCTATTGGTTGTTCTTCATAGGAATTATGGATGTACAGAAAAATAAGCAATGACATTTCTATCAAGTTTGGTTTATTCATCTTCACTATCCAGAGCAGCCTAAGCCAATCTGCTGAATTTTTAGGTAAACAATTGCGTCCATATTATTGTCATTTATTTGACCCCAAGCTTTGCAACACCTACTGTTTCAACTGCTCCTATACCAACAGATTTTGTCATTGCTTTCACTAGACACCAAAGAATATAAATTTATTTTTTTAAAAAGTTCTTTATTACACTTGAAATTCTTTAGTGCTTTCCAGTGTTTCACTACTGAAATCCATTCAGTGATATTGGAAGTGATAAAGCAAATCAATCCAAATGTCCTCAATAAATTTTTACTTCAAGCTATCCAAATGCTATCCAAATCATGTTAGATTATGATTTTTTAGGTTTTATTTATTTATTTATTTATTTATTTATTTATTTATTTATTTATTGCGAAGATCAATGATTTCTACTGTTCAAGGGAAGAAAATAATATGAAAAACCTAACAGACATATCACTAGTGCCAACTAGCATTAGAATTACCAGCTTTCATGTTGATATTTTGCATTTTCTTAATCCAGTTCTCTCATCTTCACATTTCTCTTTGTGTGAAGAAATAGATTTTTCAAATGTAAGACATGACTATGGGCAGAAAACAATGTCAGCTCGTCACAGAATTAGTGATTAGTGAAATAAATTCCTGTATAGAAATCTTATCAGGTGATCAAACACACTACAGCCTTAGTAAGTATGTGATGTCTTTGATTCTCTTTTCCTGGAACACTTCCAGATGCATGACAGCAAACATAATGGCAACCAATCAATTCAAACACTGAACAATTACTTAATGACGAGAAAACAAGCCTTTGACTAAATTATCTCCTAAATGAAATTTCGGTGGAGAATGGATTAATAAGGAGCCATATGCTAATAGTTGAAAGTCAGTAGCAAGCCATTTCCTAACCAGCCTTTCAGCTGTAAGTAATCCTGTGATTATGCTCAGTATATTCCAGTGAAAATAGAATACATACCTCACTACATCAGCTCTATTCTGTGTACAGAAGTATATCTGGAATACTCAGATAAGTGCCATAAAGACACACATGAAAATTCAAGGAGTAATCTGATGAGCTGTAGCAAGATGAAATTACTAGAAAAATTTCCTGTCTTCATGATCACAGTGTTCAAAACCTTTATTCCATTGCAGGCTGTACTTCTTCCGTTGCAATAATATAATAATGGGCTGAAATGAGGCTATTCCACGGGATGTGTGGCATCTGCATAGTATACAGCAGGTATTATCAGACTAATCAGAGCAGATCAACAGGTTTTCAAGACTAAGACACTGAATACAGACTTAGACCACATATGTCTAGCATGAGCATATACTGATAAACTACGCTTTCCAGCTGGGAAAAACCAGAACGTAGTTCTTCATAAAGAAAGTTTAGTCAGAATAAAAAAACATGACAAGACAGAGACAGTGGTATCATGGACAATGGAAATACTTAGTATCTGAGAAAGAAAATTAGTGTTACCAACCTGGATCAACCAAGAGTTTAATGGTCACCAGATAAGTTCAAACTGACAGAGCTGACCTCAAGCCATGAAATCAGCTCTGGTGGTCAGAGTCATGATCCAGCTTTATCGGGTCTGTGGCCAGGCACAAGCATAGATTTATTGTTGCTGCAGTAGAATTCAAACAATGGTAAACAGTCAGAGGCTCAGATTAAAAGCAGCAACCAAGCAAAAGAGGGAATCCTTGTAGAGGATCTTTAACAGAACTATTAGGGGAAATGCTCTGCTGAGCCTTCTTCCAGCTTTTTCTCAAAGGAGTTCTAAGGCTGTCAAGACTTCTTTTACATCTCTGTCAGAAAGTTGAACTTATCTGAAGAACTATAATTCTAGAGGTGAGTCCACTGAACTAAAACAAATTCCATCCCCTGAAAGCTTTCAGTTGGCAGAAACAATATATTGTACTATATTTCTGACTTATGGTAGTCCTAGAAGCAGAACTTAAAGTAGTGGGATAAACAAGATAAACCAGGTTGTTTTCAAAGATTAACTAACAGCTTGGATCATTTCTGAAATTTTGTTGCTGGTTCAACACCAAGTAGTTCGAGAGTATGCTCTATTCTGGAGTAAAGTAAAGGAAACATAGTGCACCGTAAACCCTTACCACTTGTTTATTACTCATCCCTAGGCAGAGCTCAATACATTCTGGATGTTCTCTCACGTAGAGAACAACTCCACCACCTCACACTGCTGATCTATATTTCCTTAAAAGTACATTGTCATCCCTGACAGCATTCCAGCCACTTGAGATGTCCCGCCCTGTCTCCATGATCACAGTGAAATCATGGCCCTGTGACTGCACACAGATCTCTTTCTCTTTGTTCCCCATGCTGCATGTATTGGTATACAGGCATTTCAGAGAAGAAAAGAAACAGGATTTGAGCGTCCCTAGAAAGATGCAAGAACCCCCATAGCTATATGTCCTTGAGGTGGTTGGCCTTCTGTTCTTCACTTGTGCAGTGGAAGCAATAAAGTAAAGAGAAACCAAATAGATACTCATCTGCGATATTTTCTCTTTTATAAGTAGCAGAAAAGAATTTCAAACGAACACATCTTACTATAGAGCTTTGAACAGTGCAGAAGGGTGAGATTTGGTGTTTCCATACACATATAATTAAGACCTGATGTCTTTTCTTCATTCTGTAGACTTTCTTGATCCTCAGCTGCATTATCTCGTGGTCATATATTCCCAACCAGTCCTTCCTGGTTTGTAAGAACCAAGTCCAGCAGCACACCTCTGCTTGTTGGCTACTCTATCACTTGTTTCAGAAAGTTACCTTCTACATGAATGCAGGAACCTCCAGGATTCTGTGTACCTGGCAGTACTGTTTTTCCAACATGAGAACTAATGGCTAAAATGCAGCATTCTCAGTAATGGGCTCAAAAAACACTGTCATTTATTCTCCAAAATTTTGCTACTCTTAGACATCAGATCAGACCCTTAGTCTCTATTCTCATGCTAGGCACCTAAGAAAAATAGTAGGTTACTCATGAACATTTTGATTAGTTTATTTCCCACAGCTACCGTTGTCTAAATAATCCTGAGATTATTAAACATATTATGTCATATTATAGTCAAAAGACACAGGTGTTCTTTTCTATTAAGAATGCAGTGAAAATTTATAAATCACAAAAATCAAATTTTTTGTAAAGCAGTGTGTAAACTGGACATCTTTTCATTCTTTAAGTTCTTTAAGAACTTTAAGCCAACACTATGAGAGTGGTGAGGTGCTGGAACAGGCTGCCCAGAGAAGTTGTGGATGCCCCATCCCTAGAGGTGTTCAAGGCCAGATTGGATGGGGCCCTGGGCAACCTGGTCTAGAATTAAATGGGGAGGTTAATGGCTCTGTTTGTGGAAGGGGAGTTGGAGCTTCATGATCCTTGAGGTCCCTTCCAATCCTGTCCATTCTGTGATTCTGTGGAGATCTATCTGTTCTTGAACAGTTGCAGTTTGTCATTTTGTATATTACTCTAACTCACCATCTTTTTCATTTTGTATTAATATATTGAACTCAGACATTTGACACACAGTCCTTGTGAGAATTAACTTTAGCAGCTGAGGAGATAGCTATTTGCCCATCTGGAAATGGTAACATACTCTGACATCATGCTGCAAGCTGACAGAAGTCATATGTCACTGTTCCCACATGTTGGCTGTTTTTGTTATATTGTTCTGAAATGACATGGAGTCAGTCTCAAAATACAATCTAACAAAGACAACATAAATAAAATTTAGTAATTGACTGCCTGTCCAGTTTTCTGTTAAGGTAAAATCAAACTCCTGACTTGTATCACTAATGAGTGTGAGCTTTACTGTACAACATTCAGTGACTCCCAAGTATAACAGGAGAGGCAAGGAGTGAAAAAAATGACTGTGTAATGCTTAGTTACCTCTGCTTAGTACACTACCCTCCTTATGCAATCAAAAATCACTGGCTGAGATAAATTAAATTTCAAAAACTAATTTGGCCAGGGTGCAAGTCACTCAGTGAGATTTTTTGTCTTTGTTCAATACATTTCAGACTGAATCAGTAAATATGTTCCTGTGAGCATGAAGACTTTGATGAAATATGTAAATATGGAATATAAAAATCCAATGATTTTACTTTTAACTGTACATTTTTCTATTTCTCCTTCTCTCCCTGTTTGTGAAGAAGGAAAGAATTTAACAATGCAAAAACAAAAATGAAAGCAGAAACAAACAAACAAACAAACAAACAAAGCAAAAACAAACCAAATCAAAAACAAAGCAAAAGTGTTTGGGTTACTCTTCTAAAAAAGCTAGGTTTTGTCCCTTGACTGGTAACATGTAATTTTATCTGCTAGAATAAAACCTCATTTTAATACTTTAATAGTAGTGTCTCAAACAGTGAAGAGGAAAAATAAGAAGGAAGATATCCAAGAATCAGGATATGATCATTGACACTTCATCCTGAAAGATAATGAGAACTTTTTTTCATGTTCAAAAACCTTTTCAGTTCCATCACTCTGCTGAGACCTTTCACAAGGTCCTTCAGAATCACACTGGATTAAATTTTTGATGTTCTTTTTAAGACCTTCTCAAGTTGTTAAGAAATGATCAAATTTCACAAAGGTAGTTTATGTTATCATAAGGAAATAAATAACACAAAATATTGGATGAAACAAGAGGGGCAGACTGAATAGTAAGTGAAAAAACACAGGTATTTTATTTTTTCATTAATAATGCTTGAATGGATAGAATAACTTCTGTATCATCAAGAACAAATGATGAATCATATCAAAGAGATGTTAATCGAGCACAGAAAATTTACTGAATACACGAAATCAGTATTTTGAAAGAGTTCGGTAAAGCACATTTTATGTCTTATATTTATACTTTGTTAAATGAAAGGTCTTATTACATTTAGGTATTTGCTTTTGATTTATTGCAAAATTATCCCAATTTGTATTATTTTCTGTTGTTTTAAGACAAGAAACATAGTTTAAACATGAGAAAGAAGAATACAATATACACTTGAAAGTCATTTATAAATACTTTATATTCTGCTAATACAATACCCTGAAACATTTGAGAAAGTTTTAATGTTGGATGAGGAGCAGACTGAGCATCTGAGTGTGGAAAAAATTATTAAACTGTCTTTGATTCTCAAATTTTCTTGCTTTTACCCTTTCAGTTTTCTCCCATGCAGAGTAAGTGAAGAGTGGGTGGCTTAGCTATCATGTCAACCTGCTGTTTAACTATAAGAAATTGCTTACTTAAGAATGTTGAAAAATAATAATTCATCCCTTGTCTTTTGCATAGAAGTTCCACGGAATGGCTTAGGTTGGAAGGGATCCAAATGCCCTGCTGTGGGTATGTTTGTCACCTACTAGATCAGGCTGCCCAGGGACCTATTCAATTTGGTCATGAATACCTCCAGGGATGGGGTATCCACAATTTCCCTATGCAACATGTTCCAGTGCCTCATCACTCTCTGAATAAAGAATTTCTTCCCAGCATCTAATGTAAAGCACCCCCTCCTTTAGTTTAAAGTTATTCCCCCTTGTCCTGTGAATAACTGCCTGTGTAAAATGTCAGTCTCCTTCCTGTTTATAAGTTTCTCTGAAGTAAATGAAGGCCATGGTGAGTTCTCACCAAAGCCTTCTCTATTGCAAGCTACGCAAGCCCAGCTTCCCTAACCTTTCCTCACAGGTGCAGTGCTCCAACCCTCTGTTATCATTTTGTCCCTCCTCTGGACCCACTTCAGCAGCTCCATGTATTTCTTGCGTCACAGGCCTCAGATCTGGACACAGTACTCCACATAGGGCTCACAAGCGGAGTGTAGAGGGGAAGAATAATCTTCCTCACCCTGCTGGCAACATGTTTTTTGATGTAGCCTCTGACACTGTTGAATTTCCAAGCAGCAAGCACACATAGTTGGCTCATGTCAAGCTTTTCATCCACTAGAACACCAGGGTCCTTCTCAGCAGGGTTGAGGATGCCCCATCCCTGGAGGCATTCAAGGCTGGATGTGGCAATGGGCAGCCTGGTCTAGAGGTTGGTGACCCTGCACACAGCAGGGGGGCTGAAACTAGATGATCATTGTGGTCCTTTTCAACCCATGATGACGATGATGATCTCCTAGTCTGTATACACATCTGGAATTGATCCGACTCGATTGAAAAACCTTGCACTTTGCTTTGTTTAACTTCATTAGACAAGGTTAATGGCATGAGTTTCAATAGGGCCAGGTGTCAGATCCTGCATTTTGGTCACAACAACCCCAGGCAACCCTACAGACTTGGGGAGGTGTCGCTGGAAAGCTGCCTGATGGAAAGAGACCTTGGTGTTCTGATGGACACTCGGCTGAACGTGAGCCAGCAGTGTGCCCTGGTGACCAAGAAGGCCAATGGCATCCTGACTTGTATCAGGAATGGTGTGGTGAGCAGGACTAGGGAAGTCATCCTGCCCCTGTACTCGGCATTGGTGAGACCTCACCTCCAGTACTGTGTTCAGTTTTAGGCACGTCAGTTCAGAAAGGACAATGAGGTGCCGGAGCAGGTCCAGAGAAGGGCAACGAGGCTAGTGAAGGGCTTGGAAAATCAGCCCTCTGAGGAGAGGCTGAGGGAGCTGGGGCTGTTTAGTCTGGGGAAGAGGAGGCCGACTCTTCCAGTACCTGAAAGGTGCTTACAGTGAGAGCGGGGTAGGTCTCTTCTCACTGGTGACAGGTGACAAGACGAGGGGAAATGGCCTCAAGTTGTGCCAAGGTAAGTTTAGGTTGGACGTTAGGAAACACTTCTTTACAGAAAGAGTGGTTAAACATTGGAATAGGCTCCCCAGGGAGGTGGTTGAGTCACCATCCCTGGATGTGTTTAAGAGCCGTTTGGATGTGATGCTCGGAGATATGATTTAGCAGAGTTGTTAGAATTGGGGTACTATGGTTAGGCTGCAGTTGGACTTGATGATCCTTGAGGTCCCTTCCAGCCTGAGTAATTCTATGATTCTATGATTCTATGATTCTATGACACCGGCTTATTTTTCAAGCTTGCCCAAATCACTTTGCACGGCATCCCTTCCTTCTGTTGTATCTATCTACAGCTTGGCGTTCTCTGCAAACTTGCTGAGAGTGTGTTTGATTCTATCATTATGTCATTGATTATGATGTTAAGGAGTATCAGTTCTTGGACAGACTCCTGGAGACACCACTTTTCACCAGCCTCCACCTGAACATTGATCACAACCCTCTGGCTGCAACCTTCTAGCCAATTCCTTATCCTCCCTTCAAATCCTTATCTCTCCAATTCAGAGATAAGAATGGGGTGTGTGACCATGCCAAAGGCCTTGCAGAAGTCCGGGTACCCAACAACAGTTCCTTCTCCTTTGCCCACTGATATAGACAGTTCTTCATAGAAGGTAGCCATGTTAGTCAGACAGGATCTGCCCTTGGTAACATTGTGCTGGCTGTCTCTGATTAACTCCTATCTTGTATGTGCCTTAACATATCTTCCAGGAAGATCTGTTCCATGATATTCCCAGGTACAGAGGTGAGGGTCATCAGCCCATAGTTCCCTGGTTCTTCCTTTCTCAGGTTCTTAAAATTGGGAATGATGTCTCTCTTTTTTTAGTCAATGGAGTGTTTGCCTGACAGCCATGACTTTTCAAATGTGGTGGAGAGTGGTTTGAATATGGAGTGGCTTGATACAATGTAGAGTGGCTTATCCTAACTTTATCCTGCAGTTTCTGATATATTTTTCTTTCTTTCCTTTTTTTTTTTTTATATTTTGATACTATAAATAGTGAAATTATTTACATAAAAACGGTTAATATTAATCTAGTACTACAAGCAGCGCTATTTTCATGGCAGCACCATTAACAAAATTTTCCTTTATTTTTCTATGTAATATTTGTTTAATCACAGATGTACAAATAAACAAATATATCTGTCACCAAACAATCTTCAGAATCTGTCAAAATTATTTTTGGATAATTATGTTTCTACTTACTATTTCTTTCATTTCTTCCGTCTGTGTCATCAGACTTCTACATCACTGGAATCTATTATGGGTCTGTCACCAGTTCACTTTGGAACAAATCCTGATAGCTTAGACTTGATCTGTCTTTTTCTTAATATTTCTGGTTTTCTCATAATTTTTGTTCATTGAAATTTTGCTATCACTATACCATTCCTCTAATTTTGACACTTTCTGCAGTCTCCAATACTTTATTCTTTTATCTTTGTATATCTCTGTTGAAATGGAATGCAATTACTAATTTCCTCATGTAGCATTGTGTTATATGGCTTATTCATATTACTCTTTCTAAGTCCAAAATAATAGACTTTTTTTAAACAAGGTGGGTATGTTTTGGGTCATCACTATGTCACAAAAGTGTTTCAAACTGCTATCTTAAATCTTATCAAAATCAGCAAACATGCATAACTTTTTCTAAATTACTTAATTAGCAGAGATATCATGAGAGGAATTTTATATACAGTTGAGAGAGCATATCAGGCTTAGGCACTTACAGACTACTTTCCTTGTAAATTATACTTTAGATCACCAGTGTGTGAAATATCATTTCACACTTGATTAGCTACTTTGGGGAAAAGAACATTAAGATTCACATCTCCTTCCCAACCTTCATCTTCCTAGTCTCATCCTACATGTTACTATAAGTTTACTACGTATTACTGCAATATTGCTCCATAGGTATAATAAAAGACCTCAGTTCCTTATTTATCTGTCTGTCTATCTCATCTGTCATGTTGTCTTTTTCTTTGAGAACTAGGTTGCTAACAATCTACTTCCTTGCTCCTTTAATGCTGTAATATTTATTTGTTTGTTTGTTTGTTCATTTGTTTGTCTGTTTTGGAACATTGGTTATAAAATCAGCTTAGTACGAAGCAGAAATGTGAGTGGCTGCCAGGTTAAGTTATGCACTGATGTGAAGAACTTCTTGTGAGGGAAGGTTTCAGAAAGAGACATCCGTAACTTAATCATAAGATGAAGTACTTCAAGGAAAATAAGTCTTTTGTGAGAGAAAATCTAATGACGATTATACCTTTCTCTGATGTGTGGAAATGCTACTCCCTTGTGTAAAATGAATTAACCCAACAAGACTTCACATTGACAACAAAGCTCTACAGTAGCAGTGTATTCATCAAAACAGTACTGATCTAGATAAGAAATGAATAATATTACACTGTTAAAACGATGTTTGTTACTGCTTTGAGTTAACTCAAGCAGGCAACCATAGCCCCAAAACACCTACTTTCTGCCCCTCCCAGTGGGATAGTAGAGAGAAATGGAATGGTAGAAGAAAGAAAACATGGATTTTCTTGTAAAGGTTACTCAGCTAAAACATCTCTATGTTGCCAGCATGGTCTTTGTCACAAATTCAAAGCATAGAACCATAAAAGCTGCTATGAAGAAATTTGGTTCAATCCAAACCAAAACCAATATAATCATAGTGTATCATTAGCCATAAGTGTAATGACGAGCCGTTTAACCTCATATGTATTACGTAGTGCAGCTAACTGTGAAATGTCTGAAATGGTGTACAATTCAGCATTATTAGAAGAGAGGAAATTTGAACTTAAGGGTATAACAAAAGCTAATTAAGAAGTATATCCCTCTTGTTAGTAGTGAGAAATGAAGAGATGGATTCCATTCCATTCCAAAGAGACAGGACATTCTAGAGATCTGGATTCAGAAGTCTACTTAAACTAGATTATGCCTATGGGAAATATAAGAATTCTAAACTGTCACAAAGGACACAGAATGGAAAATGTCTCATTTGTTATTCAGTCTATTGTATCTTGACATTATAAACCACTCGTGTTCTTTGCAATCTGAAATCACCTTCCCAGAAGAAATATGCCAAATTATCATATAATGAAATATTGATCCAAAAAAACATTTGATGAGGTCTGACTATGTATAACATCTATTAACAAAGAAAGTAAAGTTTAGTGAAACTATGTGAAAAATACAGAATGATGTCAAATGTGGTTTTCCTTTTCTGATAAGAGTACAACAGTAATATTTAGAAATTCACAATATGTTCAAATTTTATAAAGGTTATATAATTACTTTTTTTCATAAAGACAGAAGAATTCATAATATTAAAGATGATATATTATTGAAGATTATTAATTTAAGAAACATTTTTATATATTTGTAAAATTATATATTTTTCTGATAAGAATACTATATTCAATAAAAATTAGACATATGATTATGACAGAATACAGACAATCAAATTATAATATTTATATATATATATATATATACATATATTATTTTACTAACATCTAGGAAGGGTTTACTACAGCCAGAAAAGTCCAGGATCCTTAATGAAAGTAAATAAAATCAGCTGAAATTCTATTGCATAATGTAAGTACTATATCTAAAATAAGAAACAGAATTTATATGACAAACTAAAAAATAGTTCATTACTTTCCCTGTCATACAATAGTCAATATAGAATGGATCAATAAATGAGATAAAATACATCATTAAAGCTGAAATCTAACTGAGATTTAAGAATTTTAAAAGATATTATACTTGCAAAATTTTCTTCAAACTAGTGCAAGATTTTCTTTACAGTATTTACCAGGAAAAAAAAAAAAAAAAAAAAAAAAAAACTGGCCCTCAGTACTCTGTTTTTTCTCTTAAA
The DNA here is from genome assembly GCA_037305975.1 of Chrysolophus pictus. NCBI lineage: Eukaryota > Metazoa > Chordata > Aves > Galliformes > Phasianidae > Chrysolophus > Chrysolophus pictus. Next base: position 12,745,061 of record CM074578.1, read on the forward strand.
AGCTACTCGTAAGTAAGCATTTGACCAAGTAGTCACAAAATGTCAGAATAAGAGTCACAGAATGTTAGAGGTTAGAAGGAACCTTTGGAGGGCATCTGTTCCAACTCCCAGCTCAAACAATTACACCTAGAGACAATTACCCAGGACTATGTCCATGTTTTTGTTAGCTTTTAAAGATTTCCAAGCACTGGGGGATATTCAAAAACACTTTTTGCCTACCTGTTCAAATTCTCAGCCTCCTACACACTAAAGAAGTGTTTTGTAACATTCTGATGGAACTTCCTGAAGATAATATCTCCTTTCTTTTTGCACCCTCCCTTCAGGTTTTTATATATATCAATAAGATCCTCACAAGCCTTCTTTCTTTAGGCCAAAGAAACTCAACTTTTTCAGTCTTTCCTCCCAGGAGAGTTATTCAGTCCCATAATCGTAACTGTGGCACTTCATTGGTCTCTATTTAGTAACTCCATGTCTTTCTTTGTACTGAGCAGCTCAGTAGTGGCCCAGTATATCTATTTGTTTTTGGCCATAAGCCAAAAACAGTAGTGCACTTCTACTCACTGGTATGATGAGGTAATTGAGACAGAACACAGTCATTTATCTTAACAAAGAAAATATATTAGGAAAGAATACCTTTTCTTTCATAGTGAAAGCTCAGACGCAAATCTAGGACCAGATATTTTTTCTTTTATTATTACTGTACACTTCTATCACACTGAAGAATGCTAGGCCTAATGACATAATTTGAGACTTTATGCCATAATTGTTCTTTCTTGTATCAGAAACTGTCTCATAACATGTCACCTTAAATACAAAAAACTATTCAAAAATCTGTTTGAGCTGGCTTTTAGTTCTCAGAACCATAAACTGTGGCATATGCATCAGTATGTATTGTGTTTCTAACCTTTTACTCTAAGAATGAAATTCATTGTCAGGACAAAATTTTAAATTCTCTTGAAGGATTTTAAGTGCAAAATTTACAAAAGGTTTCCTTCAATCTCTACTTTCATACTTATTTATTTTTAGGAAATGAACATAAAATTATTTTCTGAGCCTCAGCAGGAACTTATTTTTTTTTTTCTTGTTCTAAATATGTATAGGACAATTGAAAGTAGCTTATTATATCTTTAATAAAGAACATTGTATCTTACCACTGTAAGCTCAAATAAATACAGTGCTGCAAGGATAACATCATCTCTGACCTTTATGTTTCATATCATTTGTATTAAACTTAGATGACTCAGTAGCTCTTCATTCAGAATTTGAAAATCATCTTATAAAATGAACAGCTGCAACTTTGTTTCAGTGTAAAAATGATGGTTAACGTTACCATAGATAACAAGTGTCAATCTGTCAATCTGCCACCTCATCTCCTTAGAAAATATTTAAATTGAGAATACATTAATAAACAATATTTTGAACTATTTGTTTATATGATTTTATTCTATGTATAAGTGAAACCCTCGACAACATTTATCTAATATGCATTATTTAACTCTTATGTTAAGTGTTGAGAAAATTAAAACTTTCTCTGTTTGACATGGAATCAATTCTTAACAGTTTTGGTAGAGTCACAATAATTTCTGCTAATCCTTACTACTGATTAAATCAGTTATCAAGGCAAAATCAGGAGTGGGATTCATTTCTACTTAGCATAATAGAGAACAAGATTCCATATAAATGATTTCATGAAGTCAATGTGCATACACATTAGGGAAATGTCACTCAGAGAAGAAACTGTAGCTGAAGAAACAAGGTTGACTTCCAAAAGTTCAGGCTTTCTCCTTTATATTTTCCTTGTAATGTGAAAATTCTAGAAAACCAAAGGACAGATAATTGTAAGATTAATCATTTTAAATTTCAGAAAAGCTCCAGTTCACATTGAAATACTTGTATGCCAAAACCTTACTGTGTGAAATTTGGGTACAGGTCCAAGAACAGCTGTTGCTAAAAAGGAAATCATTATATGGCTCACTATGAGAACATCTCATGAAAATAGAAATGTTAGTGTGTGTGATGCTCTTCATGGTTAGTTCTTCACCTAAAAATGTCATTATAAAAATTACACATTTTTTCTTCAAATTGTAAAATGAATGCTCTACAAACTGTCTGTAGTGCTAGCACTACAGAAGTATGAAAATGTGACAGAAAGGAACTGTTCATCTCCAGGGCTGCAGATGGACCACGAAGAATGCTAAATGTGTTTTGTTTTATTCTTTAAGATTTATATTTTGGTGTAGGCCAGATACTCCATTTCCACAAAAAAAAATTATTTCAACTTTGAACTTGCTAAAATGAAATAATAAAATGAAGATTTTACAGGCACGCAGGACAACAAATTTAAAAACCCATGTTTTCAAAGCTCCTAATTTTAATTCTTTAATGTGTGTTTTGTCATTTATGTATCTAATCAGTGTGATGCAGATATCATATCAAACAAGAAATGGTCCTAGTGTGCCAATTCCATAAGCAGGTTGTGTTTTTCATAATATAATGAAAGGTGATGTCCCCTTTTTGAAGCTACTATTGATAATGATTTCATAATTTGTATCTGCTGTCACTGAGCTGTAAGTAGCAAGGTGGAGGAAGCTGATCTCAGGGACCATTAGCTAGCTGGCTGTACAGTGAGATAGCAGCCACTGAGAAAAGTAGATCTTTTGGCTATTTATCTAAGGATATGAAAAGTGATTGTATCGTTTTGTATCTACTTGTGCTTCCCATATAGATAAATCTTGAAGTTCATCTTGTATGTCATGTTCAGTTTCTGAATGATTTTATTATATGGTTTTTTTATAAAGCTTGATAAGAAAAAGAATGATAAATCTACAACTTCTTTCTATTGGCCACATTTGAGATATATAAAGATTATTTTTGTTCTATTTTTCTTAAATTGAGGTTTGAACATTTACTGGTAATCATATTTTAAGGCCAGAAAGAGTGAGAAGGGAATTTAATAAGCAATGTAGAGATTATACTGAATGGGGACTGGGCATGGGCAGACAAGCATACTGATCAACAAATCATTCACACACAACAACCCCTGTCTTATCATCTTTTCCAATGCATGCTTCTCCCCAGACCACCTACTTCACTCACTTTAGTTCCAACCCTAAGACATGTGCAATTCCAAAATTTTCTTCTGTTGCATAGGGACTCTCCCATACCCCTGTGCAGCATACAATCTAAATCCAAAAGGTGGCCTACTGTTGACTCACCTTGATGAGTTTCATGCATAGACAGTGGTGGTGATAACTCATCACAGATTTGGGGAGAGCTGGACAGAGTATCCCTTTCTCTGAGTCCAGATTTGGACCTCCTCCTGCCTTTGTCCACCTTTACTCTGGACTGGTGGAGATAGATCTCTGTATTTTCGTGTGTTGGAAATGAAGAATAGCTTGTGCACAGAACTTCTTTGTATTTTCTTCACCACAACCTAAAATAAATGTTTGCCAAGTTACAGTCTCCATTTATTCTGTGTTCAGACTCAGTCTGTATATTGTGCAGCAACAATAAAATTAGATGAATTGATGAAATTTTGTGACGTATTTATCCTTCCTTTTCAAATAAAGTGCAAAAGTACAAATAAATTCTTGTGACATACTCCATGCTTTATCATTATGGAAATTCCTTTCCCTCCTTTACAGTACCATAGCTCTAAGGAAGATTTTGCTTTGACTTCTGTGAACTTCTGTTGAACTTTTAATCTATTGGAACTTTCATCTGGAAAGTACTTCTAATTCATGCCAGTACTATCAATAATGTTATGTCCAAATCAATCTGGGATGCTGCTTCATCATGTAAGTGCAACTGTTACTAAATGCTAAAGTAAGAAATCAATAATTTGATGATATTTTAAAGAATAACAATTAGGGCTCAGTTTCTTCTCACAGCTGAAATTTTTAAGTAGCTCAAAGTTATATTCCTGCCAGTGTTGTGAAATCAATTTGCTGTCATCCATGAAATCACATGCAGCTCAATGGCTCTTCAGGGTGTGTAAAGGGAAGAGAAACACTTTTTTTTCTAGAAGGCAGGAAATCTGGATAGTATCGTTTAATTTACGCACAAAGTAAAATTATATGCTATCTATTCAATGGGGGGAAAAAGCAATAGTGCTGGAAAAATATGGAGACATGAACTAAACTTACCTGAAATTGATATAATTTAAGTGTTCTATGAGTATCATCATTGCAGAGATAAAGCAGTCTAGGCAATAAAATTGCATAGCCCATACAATTCATATTTAACGTGGCAGAATAACACAGTTATTTCTATAGAGAGTAAAATTATAAATGTATGAGAGACTCTCATCATATCAAAGAATATTTTAGACTTTAATATTGAGAATATAGTGTTTGCTTGGAAAAAAAAAAAATATATATATATATATATAATAAACAGATATGCTTTTATTTTGCTACTCCAGAGAGCTTTGCCTTTGCTTAATATAAGCAAATTTGATTTTTTTTTTTTTTTGTTAGTTTCAGAAAAATTTGCTTTGTTCAATGTGTAGGAGTAAAGAGGAACTAGTGAGATTTTTTTTTGGTCCCCCTTGGAAACTGTTAGAGAACTTCTGATACTGAACAATTAAAAAGATTTAAAAGTCAAGAAGAGTTTATAAGAGATTTTTATCAACATATTACAACTTTTAATGCTTTTATTAAATTATTTTTTAACTCATTGTGCCTCTACTCATGTATAGAAAAATATAAAATTACCTAATTATATCTTAAATGCTGGTTTATTTGTTACACAAGATGCACTCCACTGAACTTTATGAGTAACTAAAACAGATGATATGTACAAGAATTGATTTGAGGAATACATGTTTGAAACTTTACGCAGCTATGTTGTTGGTTTTTTGGGTTTTTTTACTTGTTTAGCTTAAAAACAGTAAAAATGCTTCATTCTACAGCTAATTTTTATTTTCTGCTTCAGTCAGCTTTCAATTTCCAATTATGATTTTCGCATCACAGTTCAAATTTATATCTAGTAATGTTAATCAGAAATTATAAACTAAAATCTGTATAATCTTACTGTATTTTCATGACCAGTGTTTTAGAGATGTATTTGTGAGCAGAAAGTTAAAAAATACAGTCTACAAGGATCTATTCACAGTACATTTGATGTTCTACTGAAGCTTATGAAAGTCCTGATCTTTTAAAATATGCCAAAGTGACAATTTTCACAGAATCACAGATCACAGAATCACAGAATCACTATGGTTGGAAAAGACCTATAAGATCATCCAGTCCAACCATCCACCTATCACCCATGGTTCTCGCTAAACTATATCCCTCAACACAAAATCCAAACGTTCCTTGAATGTTCCTTGTTTGTACTAGCTAACATTTTTCCAAACCAGAAAAGTACACTTTATTCTTTTCTGTTATTATTTACCATCACATTACTATCACATTAGTCAAATGTACAGGAAATTGCCTTCACTGCATTTAGAACAGACATTAGAGTTATTTTTAAAAATGTATGACATTGAAACTGAATGATGACTGAGTCTAAACACAGATTCAGAATCAGAGAACCCACAGTCATGGTGGAGAGGAAGCAATCCAGAGAAGAAAGTGCTTCAGAAAGGGGTAGAGGAAATAAAGCATAAAAATTACTGTGGTGGCAGGCAGATGGGGAAGCAGGACACTGAAGATGAATTTTGAATTAAGAAGAGTGAAGTTCATGACAGAAAACTGAAACAAAAGAGCATGAATGAGGCTGTTTTGTTGACAGTGTGTTTATGTTGTTGTTTTATCTTATGTTTGCTAACATAAGATTCTTTTAATGTTTAAACATTAGAAAGTCTAACAATAAAAGGTGGACTGTGAGATTTTTTAAAACTATGCTCCATTTATAATGTTTTAATTTCTTACTTCATGACAACAGGGAAAAAATAAGCTTCTCCAGATATGCCTTTTTTTTCTTTTTTTCTTCTTTTTCCCCCAGAACAACTTGGGACTTCCATTGTGTATTTTGAAAAATTCATTTAGATAATGCGTGTTAATCTGTTCTTGTGTCAAATAAACTAAGCTAAATTAAACTATGCTAAAATAAGGAAAATTCAAAATCTTGTAGTGCATTCATTGCAGGATATTAAAAAATAGATCTTTCTGAAACATAAATGGGAAATTTGCTGAGACTGTCTTTTTCACTGATTATCCAAAGCAAAGCATAATAAATAATTGCTTCAATTACTTCCTTGTATCATATATATTTTGTTTTACAAAGCATTCCTGTAGTTGCTTTTATGAATATAGCAAGTGCTGTAAAAATTTAAAAAAATTCAGTGTTTTTGGCATTGTAAGGGTTTTCCAATACATTCAAAGTTATTTTTAGATTATTTAAAGAAGAATATGAAATATTAGTTTACTAAGATGAATAAAAATGTTAGGAACACATAAGATTTCCTTTTTTCTTTAAGGCATCCTAAGACTTCTTTATACACTGGCAACCTTCCTACTAATCTACTAGTCTTCTATCTTAAATTCTCTCCATGCAAGATCATCTTAGACTGACATATGGGTTCAGATAGGAAATGTAAGTAAGTGATTACAAGTTACTTTAGTTTGTAGTAACTCATATCCAACAGCATTTGATACTAATGTTTCTCTAAAAATTAATGTTTTGAGAAACATTGTGGATTCAGTATGTTCTAGATCATGTTTTTATTACAGTCTGAGGCAGCAGCCTGCCACCTACTAAATGAGTAACACAAATTCCTGCACCAGTTGCATTTCTGCTTCCATCACAGTTCTGACCCATAGACCTAAGTGGTCTCTTTAACTGCTGCTTGAAAGAATGAGTTGTATCCTATTGACACTAATTTGCTAAATAAACTGCTCAGATGTAGTTCAAACACCTGATTAGTAGTTCTTCTGAACAGCTATTTTACTTACAAAAAACTAATATATGTGGGAGATAGAGCACTATGCTGCTGTTACAAGGAGAGAGGATATTTTTCTCACTTTTGTGACATTGCAAAGAAATTTTTTTATCCACAAACAGGTTTTTAAATTTATTTTTATTTTTATTTACTGCTTTTTGTTTTTAGCAATGTTACATTGTCATTCATACTTAAGGAATATTAAGATGTTCATAAAAGTTGTCATGATTTCAGTGTTGGGGTTTATATTGTATCAGTGGCAAATAATATCCTAAATTTTCCTGGAGATTTATGGCTTCTCTCTTTTTATTTCTTTTTTTTTTTTTTTTTAGAAAGACAGATTCTTTCAACAAAGTAGAACTGTTTTATCTTGAACCAGCCTCTTGAATTTCCTTGCTTGACCCATGGGAAGTAAAATATTACAGTTCAAAGGAACATAAAACTTCTATATTTTCTTACTAGTCTCTGGCACGTCTTTACTCCTCTCATGCTTCATAATAGCTAGGATATTCTGGCAATCAAGAATTTAGTCTCAAGATACTGATTTTCTCTCTATATATCTCTTTTTCCTTAATCCAGAATATGACTTACACTTCAGAGGATTTTTCTAATATTTTGAAGAAGCAGTTATTTCTACACTTAGGAAAATGAAAAAGGGTAAACGTACAGAAAAAAGTGAGGTAATATTTATATCTGCAAAAGCATTTCTTACTCTAGTGCTGTGAGAAAAGTAGCTGATATTCCTTTGCCACTAGCTGATATATTCAGCAGAATAGCCATAATTTCATGTTTACTTATCAGATATGAAGCAAGGTAAGAGTACAGTAGCTTAGCATTTTTGGCAAAGTAAAATAGAATAAGGAGAGAGAAAGAGAGCACAGTCTGATATAACAAAGAGCAAGAGAGGTCCAAGGAAGCTGGATGGACTACAGAAATACTGTGAGGTAGGCAGATACGTGAAGAATCCTGAAGTTTTAAGAAATTAATAGTAGGAACTAGAATAGAAGAGACTTGGGTTTTGCTAGGACATGAAGACGATACTTAGAAGCCAAGTGTAAGCCACAGAAAGGTGGGGAAAAAAAAGTGAGGAAGCTTTAGCCTAGTAAGGACTATCAATGGACAAGTGAGGAGAAAGACATCAGTTGAAAAAGGATAACAAGATAGAGAAGAAGTCTACAATATGGAAATAATAGTTATACACATTCTGGCAACTGCTTCTCCCAGGAGCCAATGGAACTCCATTTAAAAAAAAAAAAAAAAAAAAGCTTGAAAAGTTTATCATTGACATTTCACCCTTTGGAGAAAATGAAGATATGCATAATAAGGCATTGCAAATATTATTATTTCTGAAACCAGGGAATATAACCAAGATTCAAAGCCGTAATGCTAAAGACAATCTTCTGGACTGAATTTCCCATGGTGGTACAACATTATGAAACTTGCTTCCAAAAATAATGAAATGACAGGCAATAGGTGAGTTCTTGATGAAGTGTCCTTCTAACTGCCATGGAAAGAATTACAGACAAAAGACTGTTTGGTAACAGGCAAGTCTTCATTCTCTCTTTCAAACAATCTCAACTACTGAAATTACCTCATTTTCTTAGCAGATGAAATTTTCTATCATACGTGTTCATGGCCTTGCTAGATTCTCCATGGATCTTTAAGAACAGGCAAATCCTTTCATTACACTGTGGCTGCAGAGAACTTTTCACCACAGAACTTGTTTAGATCTAGTTAGAAAGAGAGGCTCTGTGCAGATGGTGGCTCAGTAAGTGTGCTCATTCTGTAAAGCACTGAAATCCAATTTGTTCCACCTAGCCAAATATAATTATGAGGTGTTATTGTGTTTTGTTTTCCTTCCTGACTCTCCTCTCTTAGTATTGCTTACAAGGAGTAGAGTCAGAAAAAGCATCAACATCAGGGAAGCTAGAATAATTCTTTTCTGATAATAAGATTGTGCTGGTACTCCTTGCTGTGATCTTTCATTATTATTTTTGAGAACATTCTTGAAGTCACAAAGTCATAATACCCAGAATGAAAGCATAGCATGAATAGCTTTGACTTGCACATCAAACACAATTCTGCAAATTAATGTATCACAATGTTCTGAAGATTAAAAATAAGATTGTAAAATCTTTTCATGAACTATTTCCTGTTCTGGGCTCTGAAATCGATAGCGCAGATTCAAACCAGAGTCTTGTCAGCTTAAACTACAGTTTTATTATATAAAATGATGCCAAGTTTTAAAAAAAGTCACTAAGTTAATTTTCTCAATATTATTTTTGTGCTGATTCCTGAAATTGTCAAAGGTATTTTCAGAACTTATAAAGAGAGATTTCTTTAGAGGCCTGCAAGATTTCTGTCTTCTATACTTCTTTTCCAGAATCAGTGTAACTCTAATCAAATAATAGGTAACTAATATGTTGGAGTAGAAAGTATAGATGCAACAAGGTAATTGACAGAGAAGTTATTAATAGTTTTCTCTGAGATAAAAATAATAATAATAATAATAATAATTTAAAAAATATATAATTTTAAAAGTAAAGAGTTTCTCCCAAAACTGTTAGGATGTGATTTTTCCCTTTTAAAATTATCTGGAACTTGTTGATTCTCTGCTTGCTTCTCTTGTTTTATTTCTCTTCATATACAGCTAGCTACACAACTGCTGAGAAGAATTATACACAGCTAGGGTGCTAATGGCTCATTTACAAACAGTTCTATGAAGCTTGAGACATTTTTTTCAGAGTTTGAATTTAGCCAATGTGTACCACCACTGTTCATGTGTTGAGCATTATACTTATTATACTCATTATATATTAGACCTGATATACTTGATGTACTATAGCTTTGCTTCCTCTGCGGTCACCTATAATCTTACAACTCATTAACTAATATACTTCAGGTATAAAAACAACAAACAAACAACAAACAAATGAAGAAAAAAACAGTAATTATTTTTCAATACTTTGTTTTCAGATTTCAATACTACAAACATGGAGCATGAAAATTAGAAGCCCTAGGGGAAAAGAAAGTTTAAAATACAATATTAGCAAGACAGTTATGAGGAAGCTTGTTCTGGTTTTTGAATTTCTCTGTTCTTTTTTTTTTTAGGTATTATTTATTTGTTTCTTTTCTTCTCAGTAGTAGCATATGAGAAAGAATTAATTTGAAATAAGAAAAAAAAAAGATTCTCCTTCTTACAAAGCAAGATGCAGAAAAATGCATAGATGAAGCTATATAAAGTCCAATGGTGACATTAATTAAAATTAAGACATTAAACTACATTGTTGAATATTCTGAACTAAGAAGTAACTGATATAACGAATGAAAAGATATGAAAAATATTGAAATTAAGCAGCTGAAAAGTGAATAGAAGTGCATAGAAGTGCTACTACAATTCCCAGAAGCTGCCTGAACAAAGCTGAACAAAGACATATTAATTTTAAGCTGTATAATATACATCTGTGTAAAGTTACCAGCTTACCATGACAGTCACAGATTCAGAGTTTAATTTGGATAAATAGATTGGACTGGGAAAGCTGTTTACAGCTGGAAGGTAGATCTGCTCTCAGTTGAGATAAATTGTTCCACCAAATAACTTATATTGGCAGGCTTATGAGGAAAGAATATGTGCTTGCAAGCTAAGGGTACAAGTGAGAATGGATTTTATTTATTGAGATATTTTCATATCTGGTGGCAAAGCCATAAGTTCTAAAGGCTCATTCTGCTGCCAGCAGCAACTTAGATTATAGTACATTTGAGTTGCCTAGGCTGCAGTATATTTTTTTTAAATGTATGAATAATAGAAAATATCATGTTTCTTTTAAGCTCTTGAACAGGGATATAAAAGACTGTGGTTTTGCTCACCCAATAATTTTCCAGCCAAATTAAAGTTGTATCATTTCTGCTAATGTATTTGTTTCTGTTCTCTTTCTCTCTAAACTTATCTATAAAAGCCAAATTTATCTACCACGCTTATCAATTAGAGAATCATAACAAAAATATTTGCTGACTAGATTTATGGAAGAATAAAAATGTACAAGAAGTTCAATATTATCATTAACACATTATAATACAATTATATGTTTTTGCAAGAATGTTGACTAACTATGGGAAGTAATTATTTTTATATTTTTATCAGTATGTTAAAATAAATGAAAAAAAATAATAATAATTAAAAAAAAAAAACACCTGAAAAATCAGAGTTCTGGCATAATGATATTTACCACTGGTTGTAAGAAGAAATTATTATCCTTTATGTGAACCAGCATGTAAGGAACTAACATACATCAGAGGCTGTTTCCAAAATCAGACTCCAAGAGCTGTAGCTAGATAAAGTTTATAGGATACATGGTTTAGAAGACACAGCCTAGTATTCTTTTTTTTTTTTTTTTCCTTTGCTATTTACAGTGTGTCAGTTTGTTGTCGTTTAACCCAGCAGGTGGCTCAGTACCACGCAGTTGTTTGCTCACTCTCCACACTTCCCAGTGGGATGGGAGTAACAATCAAATTAAACAAACTAGAACTCGTGGGTTGAGATAAAACTATTTACTAAGATAGAGAAAAGGAAAATAGTTATGATTATATACATATATGTATATGACAAGTGATGCGCAATTAATTGCTCACCAGCTAGCCTTGACCAGCAGAAGAGAGCAAGATGAACTTCCTCTCCCTACAAAACTCCTTCTTCACAATGCCATATGGTATGGAATATCCTTTTGGTCAGTTTAAGTCAGCTGTCTTAACCTAATTCTGTTCTTTTCCAGCTTCTTGGGGGGTTGGAGATTCATGATCCTGGATGAGGTCCCTTCCAACCCTAGCAATTCTGTGATTCTGTGATTCTGTGATTCTTGAGCCCTTTGCTACAAATGGTCTTGGTTCTATACTATACTGCTTAGCAGTAGCCATAAAACATCGGTGTGTTATCAGTGTTGCTTTTCTCTTAGAAATAAAAGACAGCTTCATACCAGAAACACTGAAGAACACAATTCCAACACATCTGAAACTGACACTGTATTCCTGATATCTTTTAACTCAGGAGCAATAACATACAATCCCAGTCAAGCTTCAATCTTTTGGTAGTGGATGGGTCCATCTTCTCCAGATCTCCCTTTCTATCCAGGAATGGAAATGAAATCCAGGAATCCAGGCCCATCATCTCACTACCTGTTAATCAATCTGCTAATTTTTTTGTTAACAGAGAAACTGTGACAATAATATTATATCTTTTTGCTCTAAAAATGAATATACTTTCAGGCTTGTGGCCAGAATCATTTCAATATAGGAATTTTTCTTTCTCTTCATCCATTTCAAAATATCTCAAACTGCATAACCCCACATGATCTGCAAATGAAGTCATTAGCTATGAAAAAGAACGTTTTAATGGAACCTAATTATTTAGAAAACTTGTTGAATTTCTGCCCCTTTTAGTCCATGAAAATATTTCCTTTAAAAAAAACAACAACATTTTGATGATATTATGGGCCACAATAACCTCATGATATCCTTTTCAAGAGGATTAAATATCCATTGGAAATTCTAGGTACAATGAATAGGTCTGTAGGCATATGTTGACTCTTTTCTTCAGTGGTGAAAATATAAGTTGTTTAGAGTTTTCCTTAGACTAAGGCCTGAACAATTTCCATTATATTGCTGTCCTCTTACATTTAATGCTGTTAAAGTGTGCTCTTGACTTTCTGATCTTTTAAAGCTTATCATAATGAATTAGTTTTATTCAGTAGAAGAAATCTTCTGATGTATCTTTAAAACATAATAGAAGCATTTTTTCAACATCATCAATTAAGATAAAGGAAAAAAAGTCACAACCACTTCAGTCTCCTAATTCCATCCACAGATCAAAGGTCAACACATGGAAGTGCTTGTCATTAGAACTTTAGAGTGCAAAGCATTTGTTCCTGATATTGCCACAAAAGAAAGAAAGAGCTTGTTTAAATTAGGCAACAGTATCCAACTGCAGAAACTCCCAGTACAACAAATCATTTTCCTCTCATCCCTCATTCCTGTGCAAATATCATATTGTATTCTGTCTGCAGCCTATATTTTAATTTAAAAAAAGAAAGAGAAAGGAAAGAAAAAAAAAAATTGAATAAAGTTCAGTAACAGCCATCTAATTTTTTCAAATAGAAAGAACAATGTTATTGTTTGCTTTGAAAATACATAATGTCTAATATACAATAAGGGATTTAAAAGATCTGAATATTGTGCAACTTATGAAGGTTGCTCCAAAAGTAATGTCTCTTATTTTAATATTTTTGCCCAGGTTATCAGAAGCGGATGTTGGTGGTATGACAGTAGAATTTGAGCCTTCCTGACAATATTCTGTTACATTTTGCTGCAGTGTGATGGATGGCAGCAGAGGGGCAGTCTGTCAAAATGCTGTCTGACATGGAAGTGTGTATGAACTAAAGGTGTGGAATTGTATTCCTCCTTGTGGAAGAAAATGGCAGCCACTGATGTTCATCAATATTTGCTGAATATTTATGGCGACCAACTGGTGGATGTGAGCACAGTGAGGCAGTGGGTGGTGACTTTCAGCAGTGCAACAGCAAATTGAAAAACAAGCTATGTTCTGGACTGCTGGTGCAGATTTTTGAGACCAACTTACATATTTGGGTTTAATTCCATTAATTATACTTGCATTTGAAGTGGCTGAAATAGCAGACCAATATACGGATTTTTTTATAATAAACAGACAACTATTTAATATTAACATAACCAAGATGCTGTGAAACTGGCTCTACACTGAGTAAGCATCTGTGTTTGATTGTGATTTGTCATAATAAGCTACCAGGTGTTTCAGTAAATGCTAAGTACATATTTTTCCAACATACTGCCAGTTTTCCTTGGCAAAACAGATGACTTAACACAAAATAAAGTAGAGTTGTAGAATCATTTCAATATTCATAATTTACCATTAGAATCATAACGATGACCAAACTTACCATGACCAAACATAAAAAATAAAAAATAAAAATAAATTAAAAAGAAACAGTAGAGACAATAAGTATAGGAAGGCCAAATTCAGTCTTAATAAACTCACATAACCTACCCATATTATTTCTATGCTTTTTTCCCTTCTTGAAAAATAATGTCTTCTCAGCATATTGAGAACACTGCACTTCTTATACTGAATTTCTCAACTTGTTTTTATAAACCAGTATTTCATCGGTCATACTCAAAAGTTATGTTTTCTGTCCTTTTATGGTTTTCATACACACTCAGACAGAAGCAGTTATAAATTTAAAAGCCTTTAATGAAATTATAACTTTTATATTTTTCCGTCAAGCAGATTTCTGTTTCTCCTGGGACACTTCTGCTAATATCTGCTCTGCAGAAACTTCTGCCATTTACACTAGATCTAGTCTATATTGTGATAGCTGGTTTCTGGAAACTGGGGAAGAAGGATCTTCTGTGTGCATGTGCTGTTTTGTTGATTTATTTATTTTTAATAATATCTTCCAACAATTACAGAAAGCAAGAATTAAAATTAATAAAACTCAATTAATAACACATAGGAAGTATAAGCTACTCACTAAGAGGAAACAAAAAGAGCAGACTCATTAGTCTATTCTGTTTGTGAACCTTAGCACTGTCTTAAAGAAATGATAGAATCATAGAGTTACTCAGGTTGGAAGGGACCTCAAGGATCATCAAGTCCAACTGCAGCCTAACCATAGTACCCTACCTCTAACAACCCTCTGCTAAATCATATCTCCGAGCATCACATCCAAACAGCTCTTAAACACATCCAGGGATGGTGACTCAACCACCTCCCTGGGGAGCCTATTCCAATGTTTTTATGGGTCCTTTCTGCAAAGAAGTGTTTCCTAACGTCCAACCTAAACTTACCTTGGCACAACTTGAGGCCATTTCCCCTCGTCTTGTCACCTGTCACCAGTGAGAAGAGACCTACCCCGCTCTCACTGTAAGCACCTTTCAGGTACTGGAAGAGAGTAATCTCTTCCATCTCGGCCGCCTCTTCCCCAGACTAAACAGCTCCAGCTCCCTCAGCCTCTCCTCATAGGGCTGATTTTCCAAGCCCTTCACTAGCCTCGTTGCCCTTCTTTGGACCTGCTCCAGCACCTCATTGTCCTTTCTGAACTGAAATGCCTAAAACTGAACACAGTACTGGAGGTGAGGTCTCACCAGTGCCGAGTACAGGGGCAGGATGACTTCCCTAGTCCTACTCACCACACCATTCCTGATACAAGCCAGGATGCCATTGGCCTTCTTGGCACACTGCTGGCTGACGTTCAGCCGACTGTCCATCAGAGCACCAAGGTCCCTTTTCATCAGGCAGCTTTCCAGCCACACCTCTCCAAGCCTGTAGGGTTGCCTGGGGTTGTTGTGACCAAAATGCAGGATCCGACACCTGGCCCTATTGAAACTCATGCCGTTAACCTTGGCCCATCGATCCAGTCTGTCCAGGTCCTTCTGCAGTGCCCTTCTCCCCTCTGGCAGATCAACACTCCCTCCCAGCTTGGTGTCGTCTGCAAACTTACTGAGGGTGCGCTCAATCCCTTCATCAAGATCATCAATGAAGATGTTAAACAGAAGTGGCCCCAGTACTGAGTCTTGGGGGACACCGCTTGTGACTGGCCGCCAACTAGATTCAACTCCATTGACCACGACTCTTTGGGCTGGCCATCCAGCCAGTGCTTCACCCAGCGGAGCGTACACCCATCCAGACCATGGGCAGCCAGCTTCTTCACAAGAATGTTATGGGAGACAGTGTCAAAGGCCTTACTGAAGTCCAATTAGACCACATCGACATCCTGACCTTCATCCACTTGTCATAGAATGAAATCAGGTTTGTCAGACAGGATCTATCATTCGTAAAACCATGCTGACTGGGCCTGATCCCCTGGTTGACCTTTAATTGGCCCATGATGGTTCCTGAGATTATTCGTTCCATAACCTTCCCGGGCACCGAGGTGAGACTGATAGGCCTGTAGCTACCAGGATCATCTTTCCGGCCCTTTTTGAAGATGGACGTCACATTTGCTAGTTTCCAATCCACCGGGACACCCCCGGTTAGCCAGGACTGCCGAAAAATGATGGGCAGTGGCTTGGCAATCACATTCGCCAACTCCCTCAGCACTCTAGGGTGCAATCCATCTGGTCCCATGGACTTGTAAGCATCCAGCTTTCGCAGCAGGTCCAAAACTATCTCGTCATGGATCATGAAGGGCTTCTGTTCCCCATCCCTATCTACCAGCACAGGGGGCTGTGTTCCCAGGGAATAACAAGTCTTACTATTAAAGACTGAGGCAAAGAAGGCATTAAGTACCTCAGCCTTATCCCTATCCTTGGTGACCAGGTTGCCCTCAGCATCCAACAAGGGATGGAATCTTGTGGATGAACAGCCTCTGAAAGTACAGGTTATCCCAATGACTTAACTGGACAATTATACTCAGAATTTTTAGAGTATGAAAGAAGTCAAGAAAAAATTATAGGTCTGGAGGATCTGCAAATAGAATCTAGCCTAGATTTTTACTGGCCTAAGCTTTGTACTTAGACTCTGTACTTCAGAGCAGGAACTGATGAAGGCACAACCCTTCAAAGAGCCACATAGTTAACCTGAGATGTGATCTTCCCCAAGGAAGAAATGCATCTGCTTTTGTAAACTATCTAACCAGCTCAAGAAGACAGGTGGAGTCAGTCATCCAAACCAACTGGATGTGATAGCAGCTGTGAAAGGAAATAGTAGTGAAAGCCTAGAGTAGTGCAGAAATGAGCTGTACATTAGAGTTCCAGCATTTGTAGGAATGGTACTGTAGATAATGCCTTTCTGCATTCAAGTTCTTAAGTTTTATAAAAACTGAAAATAAATCATATTATGAAGTGGATCTGACAGTTTTCTATTAAACCAATGCATATAATTAACTGTCCTTTATAAAGCTGATGAAGTGTTTACCCAGTAGAGTTTAAAAGAAAAAGTCAATTATATTTGAATTGCATATTTTGAAATGCTTACGCTATTGCTAAGGTTTTTTTTTAAAAAAATGCATTTTAAGTCACAAATTTAGCACAACAAAGCTTAATTCCTGTGCCTACTGTTCTTTGAGCTCTATTAAACTAGGACTAGCCTCCCATGGGATATGATAGTGTTATAAACATATAACTCTTTTGTGGCCTATAGTGATTTTACATTTTTTACCTATGCTTTACACTTCTCTAATCTCATTAGCCAATAATGCACGCACATGCACAGATTAATGTCTGAATCTAAAGCTCTACACACTGCTGTTATGTACACAAAAAGAGGGGTCTCAGTGTAGGCTGCTATTAATCATTTGTTCTTAACTGTTATGGTTAGGAAAATTACCTATATACATATATATATGTTTAGGTATTCATTTCTCTTTTTTGGTGCTTAGGCATTACAATGCAAAGAAAAAACAAAGCTGCATTAAATTAAAATGAAAGCTTTCTTGCCTATTTTTCAAAGTAAAATTTGATTTTTAAGAAAACAGTATATGTTGTTTATTGAAGAAAAAAAAGAGAAGGATTTATTTATAATTGTTTATAGACTTAGTATCCCAGTCCTACAAGTATTAATTTTGCTTAAATCTTGCAAAGCAGATTACAGAACTGAAAACTTAGTGTGTGACTCAAGGAGATCCTTCAATTTCTCTCTGCCTGCTTTTGTAGCTCACAATGTTTCTTTTGTTACTACTGAAGAAGCTTTACATGACTTTTCCATGTAAGAGGGTCAGAGAGGGAAAAGGCTAATAATTCACATTCTGTATTCACAGTAAAGGTTGCAACATTTATCACATAATAAATGGACTTCCCAGGAACAAACCACTTGTCATAAACAATCTACATGCTGAAAGACAGAAAAACACATTTAAGTTTTATGAATCTTCCTTGTACACTATACAAGTATAGATTTAATATAAATCATTACTATCCCTTTTGAAAATTCCTTGTGTGTATGTGCAATTGGCTTTGCACAGCTCAGGTCAATTGTGTCACACAGCAAGTTTTGGTCAGCTGAATTCTTTTTAGTTCACAGATAAAGTGGATTTGATCAAAGGCATAATACTAAATTAGAAAGTAGAAAAAAGAGAAAAAAACCTTCTATTAAATGTCTCTTCTATTATGTTGTGGGTTGACCACAGCAGACATCTAAGCACCCACAAAGCTGCTTGCTCATTCCCCCCAGTGGGATGGTGGAATGGTGAAAAGAATCAGAAGGGCAAAAGTAAGAAAACTCATGGATCAAGATGAACACAGTTTTATAGATAAAGTAAAGCTGCACTTGTAAACAGAGCAAAATTAAGTTACTTATTTCCACTGAAAAGGAGATATTTATCCAGGAAAATGGGACACATTCTCACATAACAACTACTCGGGAAGACAAATGCCATAGCTATGAATGCCCCTCCACTTTCTCCAAGCTTAATCTCAGCTAAAGCCAGTACAAACTTCAACTCTTATTCCATACTATTTACATCTTCTTAGTTCTCACATTGAGACATCCTCATTAAACATTTTTTCCCCTTCCCCTCCTTTGATTTATACACAGATATATTTCCCTTAGTCCATGGCCTGAAGTAATACAAAACAAGTTGATGCCATATTACATTTCTTCACATCTGTAGCACAAAAATTTCTATTGCAGAGATACATTGAAGGCATCTTTGATCAACCTTGCTGTTGCTCGAAGATGTTATGTAGTTTTGCGACTGCAGCTTTCAGAATTCAGCTTCTGCTTCCTTAGAGACAGTACTTTAACTATGAGTACTTTGAGATATGTCTTCTGTGAACTGACATATATTTTGCTACTGTCACCTGATGTACATGGGAATCTTTGGTGGAAGAGAACTGAATGCTTAGAAATGAGCATGACACTGACAGGCTGAAAAGACACATGAAAATGCACTGAACTGATGTATTTAAAAACTGACACACTGACACTGCACTGTCTATATCTTCATCAGTGACACCAAAAGTGGGATCAAGTGCACACTCAGCAAGTGTATGGATAACATCAAGCTTTGTGGTGTGGTCAACACACCTGTGGAATGGAATGCCATTTAGAGAGCTCTAGACAGTCTTGAAAAGTGGGACCAGAAGAACCTCATGAAGTCCAAAAAAATCCAAGTGCAACGTCTTGCATCTGAGTCAAAGCAAACTCTTCCAATACAAGCCGGGGAATGAAAGGAAATGGCCACAAATTACACCAGAGGAGATTTAGATTAGACATAAGGAAAAACTTTTTCTCTCAGAGAGTGGTCAGGCACTGGAATAGCCTGCCTAGGGAGATGGTGGAATCACCATCCCCAGCAGTGTTCAGGAGGTGTCTGGATGAGGTGCTATGACATATGGTTTAGTAGCTTAGTGGTAGTAATGGTGATGAGAGGACGGTTGGACTAGTTGATCCTGTAGGTCCTTTCCAACCTTGTGATTCTATGATTCTATGAAGGACAGCACAGCCCTGCTGAAAAGGACCTTCCTTGGTGTACTGGGTGTACTGGTGAATTGAAAGCTGGACAAGAACCAGCAATGTGCCCTCATAGCAAGGAAAGCCAACTGTGCCTTGGGCTGCATAAAAAGTAGCATGGTCAGCAGGTTGCAAAAGGTGATCCTTCTCCTTTGTGCTGCTAGACTTCACTTGCATGCAGTACTGCATTCAGATGTAGAGTCCTCAGAACAGGAGAGACAGGGATCTGTTGGAGAACATCCAGAAGAGGGCCACAAAAATGATTCAAGGGATGGAACACCTCTCCTGTTGGGATAGGTTGAGAGAGATGGGGCTGTTAGTCTGGAGAAGTGAAGGAGACTCAGTTGTGGTTTTTCAGTATCTAAAGAGGACTATAAGAAAGAAGGAGACAGACTCTTTATTAGCATATCTTATGATAGGGAAAGGTGAAATGGTTTCATACTAGAAGAGGGGAGATTTACATTGGATGTAAGAAAAAAGGGCAGTGAGGCACTGGAACATGTTGCCAAGAGAGGTGGTGGGTGCCCCATTCCTGAAGGTATTCAATGTCAGGCTGAATTGGGCTCTGAGCAACCTGATATATCTGTAGATGTCTCTGTTCTTTGCAGGGGAGAGGAAACAGATGATCTTTGATGGTCTATTCCTACTCAAATGTGGAAGGAAGGGATACCATTCAGAGGGACCTCAACAGACTTGAAAGATGGGCCCGGGTGAACCTAATGAGGTTCAACAGAGCAAAGTGCAAGGTTTTGCACTTGAACGGAGGAATCCCAGGCATCTATACAGACTGGAAGAAGCGGTCCTTGAGAGCAGCCTTGTGGAGAAGGACCTGGAGGTCCTGATAGATGAAAAACTTAACATGAGCCAGCACTGTGCTCTTGCAGCTTGGAAAGTAAATGGTATCCTGGGCTCCATCAGAAGAAGGGTGGCCAGCAGGGACAGGGAGGTGATTGTCCCCCTCTACACTGCTCTTGTGAGGCCCCATCTGGAGTACTGTGTCTAGGTCTGGAGCCCCCAGTACAAGAAAGACAGAGGAGAGCCACAAAGATGATCAGAGGGCCGGAGCACCTCCCCTACGAAGACAGGCTGAGGGAGCTGGGCTTGTTCAGCCTGGAGAAAAGAAGGCTGTGGGGTGACCTCATTTCAGCATTTCAATACCTAAAGGGAGCCTATAAACATGAGGAGAATCAACTCTTTGAAAGGGTAGATAACAGCAGGACAAGGGGAAATGGTTTTGAGGGAGGAAAGATTTAGGTTGGATGTCAGGGGGAAATTCTTTACAGAGTGGTTCTTCACAGTGGTGAGGTGCTGGAACAGGCTGCCCAGAGAGGTTGTTGATGCCCCATCCCTAGACTTGTTCAAGGCCAGATTGGATGGGACTCTGGGCAAACTGGTGTAGTATTAAATGGGGAGGTTAATGGCCCTGCCTGTGGAAGGGGGGTTGGATATTCATGATCCTTGATGTCCCTTCCAGCCCAGGCCATTCTGTGATTCTGTGAAGTGATTCTATAACTGTGTGAATTAGTCATTTATTTCATTTAATATTTCATACTGAAGCACGGTTGCCTCATATACCGAATGATATCTAGGAGGATCTGCTCCATGATATTGCTAGACACAGAGGACTTACCTGTAGTTCACTGGATCTTTCTTCCTGTTTTAAAATCTGAGGCTTATTTTTCCCTTTTTCTAGTCAGTGAGAACCTCATTGAACTGCCAGAACTTTTCAAATGTGATAGATAGTGGCTGTGCAACTTCATCTACCAGTTACCTCAGGACTCATGGATGCATCAGATTCGGCGTTGAGCCCCTTGCTATAAGAAAGATACTGACTTTCTGGAATGTTCAGAGACGAGCAATGAGGTTGGTGGAGGGACTAGAAAATGAGATATGGAAGGAGTGACTGAGGAAGTGGGATTGTTTAATCTGAAGAAAAGGATGTTGAAAGAAGGTCTCATTGTTCTCTAAAATTACCTGGAAGGAAGATTTAATGAGATGGGTGTCAGTCTCTTTTCTCAGGTGACGTGAGAGAACACAGGAAAACAGTCTCAAGTTACACCAGGGTTATTTTCAGTTGGATATTAGGAAGAATTTTGTCATGGAAAATGTGTTTAGATATTGGACTGAGATGCCCAGGGAAGTAGTGGAGTCACCATCCCTGGAGGAATTTAAGAGGTGTGTGAAGTGCTTAGTGGCAGATTTGGTAGTTATGTGGATAGCTGTACTAGATAGACTTAAGAGTCTTTTCCAATTCTATGATTCTGTTATGTAACTGTTACGGTGAAGTTTCTGGCATCCTAGTGGGAAGAAACGGATAGTGGATATTTCTCTACTGAGAGCTGATAGTCCTACCAGGCATGAAAATATGTTTCCATGAAATGCCTTAAGTGAACAAGACTCAGTCCCACAACTCCTGTTCTCAATTCAAATCTAAATGCAACCATGTTGTGTGTGACACAGTTGTTTCCTGTACGTCAAAAGGAATTCTGGAAATTATTCATCTTTACAGAGTATGTCCTTTGAAAATATACATGCATAAAAGTGACAACAGTAATGCTGACCCCACAGGAAAGAATGTGTCATCTATTCGTCTGTTTCAGGTGAAACAACAGTAACTCAAATCAGTTTGATGACAATTTGATGACATCTCTTCCTTACTGTAAAATCAAAATATAATATGTCCTACAAGGCACCATAACCTCAATTCCTATTCAACAATTTTTATTTCCTATAGAGAGTTTGTACTGTTTTCTCTATACGAAAATGAAGTAAGAGCTGTGATAATAAAACATTTATTTTTAAAAATGTTAAGCAAAATATACCCACATCGCCTTGGGAGCTGTATCTCCAACTAGCTGAAGCAGAAAAGTCACATTTGAATATATTGCCTGGCTGTTAAGAATGTGAGTAGATCTACATTCACTTGCAGCTGGATAATTGATTGTTCTGCTGTATTAAGAGGGGAGACGTGAACCTTCTTTCTATAGCTAATCTCAAGCTTAACATCAGGCTAGCTTAAAGCTAATTTCAAAAAACAAAAATTGCTTTTGATTAGATAAATCCTATGGTGCTTCAAAGAACACATGGTTTCCAAGGTAGCATAATTAGCTTCCTTATCTATCACCAGTACGTGAACCCGTCAGATAAATCTAAATCAAATCTGACCTATGATTGGGCATATTTAGGACTCAGCAGTGTTTATATAATAAAACAAGATCTGGAGCAATGTTAGCATTGGATTAACAAAAATGAGATGGAAAAATAGTAGGATGGATCAAAAGATTGTGAATATAGGAAATATTAGGGAAAAAAAAAACTTTTTTAAAGTGGGAAACTGCCAGCTGTGTATGACAGAGGGGAAGAGAGATATAGATGTACTAAATTAAAACTGTATTTATATGTTCTATCACATTCAAGTGTTGCCAAGAGAGATGTTAGTGGTGTTTACAGAATCACAGAAACACCAAGGTTTGAAAAGACCTACAAGATCATCCAGTCCAACCATCCACTAGTCACCAACAGTACTCACTAAACCATGTCCCTCAACACAAAATCCAAACG
Source organism: Chrysolophus pictus (assembly GCA_037305975.1). NCBI lineage: Eukaryota > Metazoa > Chordata > Aves > Galliformes > Phasianidae > Chrysolophus > Chrysolophus pictus. The sequence continues at coordinate 12,767,986 of CM074578.1, forward strand.
TTCCTTGAACACCTCCAGTGTCAGTGACTCCACCACCTCTCTGGGCAGCCCATTCCAGTGCCTGACCACTCTTTCCAATAAACAGCATTTCCTAATTTCCAGCCTAAATCTCCCCTAGTGCAGCTTGAAGCCATTCCCTCTAGTCCTATTGCCAGTTACACGAGAGAAGAGGCCAACCCTCAGCTCACTACAACCTCCCTTCAGGTAGTTATGGAGAGCAATAAGGTCTCCCCTGAGCCTCCTCATCTCCAGACTGAACAATCCCAGCTCCTTCAGCTACTCCTCATAAGGCCTGTGCTCCAGACCCCTCACCAGTTCACAAGACTCTGTGAACGATTACAGAATTCAATATTCAGAAAAAGTACAATTTACCATCATGAACCAGGGTAATGCACATGAAAAATTGTTTCTTTCTTTCTTTTTTTTTTTTTTTTTGTGTCAATTTACTGGAACCTAGAACAAAATGGTAATGAGCTTGTTTTCTATAAATACATCACAAGGGTAAAACACTAAAGAAAGAGAAAACCTTTCTAAGAAAACAAACTATGCTTGTAGATTCAGGAGCACATCTGAAATGCTTGTATATCAACACAAGCAGTTGCTTCTAGTTGGGAAAGTCTAGAAGCTTTGATCTTTCCTGAGTGGGTATTAGTAAAACTTGGTAAGACTGAATCTCATGACTTGAGTATCAGGAGGAGTACATCAAAAAACTGTGTCTTAGTATGTTATTTATCCATGACATCACCCACTTGGTGGATGAAGGGAAGGCAGCAGATATAACCTCACTGGATTTTAGTAAAGCCTGCCTGTCATGGCATCCTTCTGGATGAATTATCCATCTGTAACAATGGTTCATGCTTTGCTGGGTGACAAATTGACTCAACAGTAGAGCCAAAGAGTAGTAGAGTTTGGGACTATATCTTGCTGGTGCCCACCCACTAGTGGTATTCCCCAAGGTTCAATTTTAATGTCAGTCCTTTGGAGAACATAGAATCAAAGGCCAGGGCTTAGAAGGGATCTCTGGAAATCATTTAGTCTGACTTCCCTTGCTAAAGAAATTATCTATTAGCAGGTGGGTCTTGAGTATCTCCAGAAAAGGAGACTCGACAGACACTCTGGGCAGTCTCTTTCCCCCTCACAGTAAAGAAGCTTCCAGGATCAATAAAAGTATGTTGCAGAATGTCTAAGATTACAGTTCAAACCGCTGTTAAGAACTGCAACTTTAACCCTGTCTTCAGCTCAGTAATTCTCTTTCCAGCAACTGCACTGGGAAGCTTCTCTTCTGACAGTGCTCCAAAGGAACATCCTCAGGGCTTCAAGTCGATGTAAATCTTCAAAATCCTTTCTGATCGAGCACTGCATTTCAGTGTAAGCACTAATGTCACACCTGTGCATGCTGCTGTGCACAAATGCTAGCTTTGCCCAGAAAGACACACAGCTGAGTTAGATGATCTGCACTTCAGCTATCAAAACTCCATGTCTCTGCAGGGATTTCTAGCACACGTAGACACTTTGGTTCTGGTTCCAGGGCTACTGAATCTGTTTCTATAAGATATGCATGTTTCTTCAAACTTGTCAATGTTTTTATCAGTGATCTATATGCAAGAGTGGAATGCATTCTCAGCAAATATGCTGGTGATACTATATTGGAAGGTGCTATTGGGTGTCTGGAGGGGTGAGAGTCCTTGCAGATCTAGAAAGATTGAAGCATTAGTCAGTCATTAGTGCCATGAGGATCAACAAAGGCAAATGCTGGGTTCTGCATGAAGAATGGAACTGTCAAACTCAGGTACAGTCTGGAAGACAAGTTACTGGAAAGCTAGTCTACACAAAGGAATCTGGGAGAGCTGGTTGATGGAAGGCACAGTAGCAGTCAGCAGTATGCTCTGACAGCCAAACGGGCAAATCACATTTTGGGGTACATCAAACACAGCATAGCCAGCTGGTCATAAGAGGTGATTCTCCAGCTATATCTAATGTTGTGCTCTCATCTTGAATATTGTGTAAGTTCTAGTAGTCACAATATAAAAAGATTGTTATGATATTTGAAAGCATCCAGAGGAAGGCAATGAAACTCGAAGGCATGGTCTATCAGAGGAGGTTGAGGACACACGAGTCATTTAGTATGAAGAAGGGAAGGCTAAGACTTTACTCCACAGTTCTCTACAAATTCCAATCTCTTCTTCCAGGAAACATGGTATCGTGTGCAGGAGTAGCAGAGCTTCACCAGGGACATTCACTGAGAAAAAATTCTTTACGTTCTTTACACTGAGGGTGGTCTAACACTAGAGCAGCTTTCCTACAGAGGTTTTTGATGCCCCACGCCTATCTGTTTTCAAGAGGCATTTAAATAATGCTCTCAGTAACATGCATCAACTTTGGATTAGCCCAGAGTTAGTCAATTGGTTGTACAATATGATATTTGTAGATCCTTTTGAACAGAAATATTCCATTACATTACATTCATCTTATGTGTGTTCTAGCAAAAACTGAAAGAGTTCAAGGTTTCCCATTATCTTAATTGTCTGGAACTTCTAAATTTCACATATAAATCTGTGGTAATAGATAGCATAACATAAACATGCAAAATAACTTATCAATAAAAAATTTAACTTTGCTGGAATTTGGTGAGATAATTACCAGCTTTCATTAAGCAGTCAAAGATGTCAAACTAACAAACATTGTTCAGAAATTGTTCAGAATGGTTGTCCTCCTGTATTTCCTATCAGGAAAATACAAGAAGAAAATTAAGATTGCAAATGTTTAAGTTGAGAGAAAAGCCCCATGTTTTAGTGAAGAATTCACTTAGAGAAGTGTGTGAGATCAAAACACCTTGCAGTCTTTCCAGCTGGCACTGAAGGTGTCAAGCAAGGTAATTTTGATGGAAAATATGGTTCTTGGGACACAGCTATTTTTGTTTATGTAGGCAGCACGTTTTTGTTCTGTCTCTAGCAGAAAGTAACAGACATGTTAGTACTATTCTCTAGAATATGTGTAAAACAAAATTAACCCCCTTCCTTCCTGCTCAAAGTTCTCTTTGTAAAGGAAAGTAGAAGTGCAACAATGACTACTTCTTCCCAGATTAATGATAAAATGGCTTGATTTGATCGGTAAGCTATTTTGATTGTGAAACACAGCAATAGTAAAGAAATTCTGCTAGGAGAAAAAAGAAACAACAAGGTTTGCCCTGATCAAAAGGCTAGTAGCAGTTGGTATTCACAGCAATACAACATGGTTGCTGATCAAGAGCAGTTTACCTGGGCATAAAAGTTTTTATTGGATCTGCCATGGGAAAGACTACCTTTTCTTGGTGAACCTCTTCCTGATCTCTAGCAGTTTTGTTAGAATTGATACTTGATGATGATATCACAGAGCAAATAGATGTATCTAAACAATGAGTCAAAGGAAATAGTCTTTCTCTGGTCCACTTTTACTTTGTTAATACAGGTTCTGCTATATTTAGCAGCAAGAGGGGACAAGAAAGGATCTGAAGAGAGACTGAACAATGACCAATCATAAGAAAGTAGAAACAATGCATCCCCATGGTACTAAAATTTGTCCTTTACTAACCAAGTGACTGGAAGTGCTAAGCTTACGGTCTTTAATAGACTTAAAGAGGATATTTTATTTCCTTGAAGTCTTGCTCTTGGCTTACAGAAAAACTACAATGGAAAATAGCAAAATGGCAGCCTCCTTAAGCCTCTCTTTCTATTTTTCTCACAGACATTTCTTGAACACTTTTATAATATATTCTTTTCAATAAAATATTTGTCATAGAAAAGAAAACATTCATTATTAATGACTAATTCATTCAATATTTAATATATGTCCATTCTTCTGATTTTTAAAAATAAAATATTAATTAAAAGTCAACATTTTGGAACTATATCTCATTTAATTACTAAACTTAAAACTAAACAGTATAGGTAAAGAATACATTTCAGTAAGGCTCAAGGCCAGTGTCAGCATAAATGAAAATGGAAGTAGAGTATTACATTTTGGTTTCAGCACCAGATGTAGTCTAGGTGACATGTTTAAATTCATACAGAAATTACTAATACATTCTAATAACAGAATAGAAACTGCAGATTATAAATGTGCATATGTCTTAACGGAAAGTGTCTTTGACATAACAAGACATTTAATATTATTTCTATTTCCTCTTCTACTCATTCATCATCTTATTCAATGAAAAAAGAGGCATGAATGTTATAAAAAAGAACAACAGGGTAATTAACTTGAGGCTCCTTGGAAAGATTAAGAATCCTTGGAAAAAAGTGTTCCGGATATGTTCATTTAAACATACAAATTTTTATTATTTTTAGTATGTTGTTTCAGTAGACATTTATATTTTTTTAAACAATGACGAGTTACACATATTCATAGCACGTTTTATTATGATAATTATGTTGATTCACTGATACAGAAGAGCCTGTCAGCTGAGTCTTGTCTTCATTTTTAGTAGGAAAATCAAACACAAAATGAGATATAAAAAGTACTGATGATTACATTTAGCTTAAAAATATGAATGCTTGTTATCTTAAGAAAATACACAATTTCTTAAATTTCATCTGCTCTGTAAATACTTGCATAGTTGTTGTAAGTTTTATTTGCTTATAATGAAAATCTTGTTTTAAAATGCTGTGAAATGCTGGAACATATGGGTAAATAAATAAATAAAAGCATACATAAATAATTAAACCCTAAATTCTAGCATCACAACCAATAAAGAGTCATCCCTGCTTTATCTTTCCCTCCTTGTGCTTTTTCCTACTTTCTTCTGATTGGATTCTAGATGTCTTTAGACGACCAATAGAAGAATTGGATGCTTTGTTATTCTGCACACATTTATAAATAGTGGGATGTTTAGGCACTACTCTTGGAGGTTTTCCTGTGACCTATATGGAAAAAGGGGGAAGGGTGTCACAGAGCTGTCTTTGACTGAGAGAAACTGGTTTATACAGAACTCATAACAGGATTTTCTCAAGAATAATTACCTGCATTGAAGCTGGGATCCTGTTTTGAGTCAACCACAGTATACTCATTTTTCTTCAGTTTGTAGAGAGCCTATGAGCTTAGATTTTGTTGTCTAAATTCATTACCTCACTACTGATCTCCATTGAAGAAAATAGAACAAAACCAAACAAATAAATAAGCAAAATAAAAGAGACAAGTATAACCTCACTAGCCAAAAAAGTTTTTTTCTAAGTAAGAACTGTGAAGTCAAATCTAGCCCTGTTTTAATTGGATACTGTTGTCTGCTAAAGTCAAGTCAGGAATGAAAAGTGATTTTTTTTTTTCAAATCCAAGTAAGGAATTATAGAATTACCTTTTCATAGGTCCCGACACACATGCTGTCTGAACTGCAGAAGAGTTTTTCTAAAGAATCTTATTTCTCTCTTCCCTTTCTCATTGTTCCTTGTGTTGTTGGAAATTATATTTTCACAGATTCACAGAATATGGTACCTTTTTGAAAGCCATGTTTTCAAAACCATTAACCTTATGGACTGCTGTCTGGAAGTATCACATTTCAAGACTAAACAAGACAAAGGGGGATTTAGCTGAACAGATTGATAACACAGATTTCTGTTCATCAGGTCTGTGCTCTGGAATTAGGAAAGTCCTCGAAGAATGTTTTGAGAGTCATATTCGTAAATGCTGGATATTGAGATTCTGCAACAAGATGTTATTACATGACATATTTCAAGTGCAGTTCCTCAGGAGAAATTCAGTAGTGTTCACTCTCTTTCAGCATTTAAATCTCATCAAAGAAGGTGAGGCTTAATGTTTTACATGATACTGTAACTGGAAAAAAAGAAAAACAAACAAACAAAAGAAGCCACTTTGGCTGTAAAGAACTTCAGATGTTTCTGCAACCAATGGATGAAACTATTTCCACATCAGGGTTCCTTGACCTCATCTTCCAGCCTTCACTTTAGAGGATTCCAGACATTCGTAGAAGTAAATACAACAAAAATTTCAGAACAATAACAAAATGTCAGGGAGGAATTGATTTCTGGCAAAGGCTGACTGGTCAACAGAGACAGATTTCTTTAGTCTCCAGATACAACAAAATGAAGGAACTTAAGCAAAATTCAACTTGTTGATGTAGAAGTAGGATAGACTGGGAAAAATGTTCTTCCCCTTAAATGCTAGAGTTGTCTCTATAATTCAACTGGATTTGCAGCAAGTCTGAAGTGTATCCTGATTCCCCAGTGAACACAACTTAAATGAGATAAGGGCACTGTAATGCTTAATAACTTCATCCAAATTCCCTTTGTGCTCCTACAGAGGAAATTCTGAAAGAAAAATAGCTATAATTGAAAGCAAGAATAACAGAGAAATTCATAATCTCATAAACACACTACATGAAAAGCTCTGTCTAGACAAATGAATGAGGGTTCTGTGAATGTTGTGGTTATTTTAAATTAAAAAAAAAAAAAAGAGCCAATTAGTCACCCTGTGTCACACATCTTGGCTGATCTCTTGGTCTTAGACAAATGCCACAAGTTGTTTTGTTTAGACTTTTCCATACAAATTAGAGGAATTTAAATTATAGAAACTGTTCCTATAGTATCTGGCCTCAAAATCGGGTAGAGAATGTAGAAAGCTTTAAATGTATGTACATCCATAGTACTTGCAAATCTCTGGAAGAAGTGATAATTAAAATATAATTTGCAGCATTCACACATAGGTAGAAAAAATGTCTCTCAAGATATGTATGCAAAAATGCAGATTCGTTATTAGAAGCTTCAGCAATCAGTGTGTATTTTTGCAATAAATTCATTCATTTTTGAGACAGGATGGTTCTCTTAGATCATCTGGCCTGATATTTTGCCTGCTGCAGGCTGCATAATTTTCCATCTTTTGACAAGGTTTGCAGTCTGATTTGCCACGAACCACATATAAAGAAGTAATGTATTTGATTTCTAGTTAGAGCGTGGTCAGCTTCACTATGCACCTACAGGTGATTGTTCAACAATTTTTTGTGCAGTTTGGAAGCCTATGAGTACTTGTACTTTCTCTCTGTGAAGAAGTTGACTCACTATAATCAAGTCACATTCCAATCTCATTTCCAACAAGCTAAACAGACTGCTTTGAGTTTTTCTGCAGCATTTCCTACAAACTTTGTATTCATCCATGGTTTTTTATTTATTCCTTACAATATTTCCATTATTTTACTGTCTTTTCACAAAAGTAGCAAGAGGAACACAGAAATGTTTCACGAGTCAAATAGCACATCTAAAAAAAAAAAAAAAAAAAATTGTGTGTACTGCTCTACTGTTTCGACAATGAAAAATCAAACTAATTCTACCCTTTCTCACTGCTCTTATATTCTATTGTATATATTTTATTATTGCCCTGCTTTGCAAGTTAGTTTCTCATTTTATAAATATAATCTACATTGCTTGTTCACAGATGTAGGATTCAGAATTTGATTAATAAATTATCTTTGTTTGAACTGGCTCATATCCCCAAGATTCATGCATCCTGGCCATTTATTATTCCTTTCTTCTGCATGTTTTACTAGCACTGATTTTATGTTTTCTTCTGGTTCACTGATTAAACACTGAACAGTGGTGGGAGCTACCACGCCTATGAGACATCACTAGGTATTCACATTAGAATACACATTTCAAGTAGCATCAGCTTCCTGAGATCTGTAACCCAGTATATAATCCATTTAATATTTACATTACTGATTTCAAATACTGCTAATCTTTATGCCAAATAATAAACAGTACTTTGTCACAAAACACTTTACAAGAATGTTTCATGGGTGCATTTATCACAGTCAAACACATTAAGAATTTGAATAAACATATAACAAGCCCTATTTTCTGTAGAAAGATGTGAATTGACAGTAGCTACAATTTCATCCCGTATTTTTTATTAATTAAATTTCCTATCACTTTTTCCTTCTTTTGATGGCTACTCAACCAGATCAGGTGACCTTGAATTGCCTGCTTGTCTTGCTAAATTCTTTTAACAGTGAGAAACTTTTTTTTTTTTCAAGGCCTGGATTTATGTTATGTTCATGTCATACTTTTCTTTTTTGAGACACATCTGAATTTTAATATATATTAACTTTTCACTTTCTTTTTTTAGAATTGTAATATATTGTTTCTTTCAGATATTGTTTAATTACTTAGTAGTTTAGAATCTGTCCTCCTTTTATTTACCATAATTGCACTGTGCTTGTGGTTACTGATTGCTGGTCAACAAATAATCTAATTTTTTTTTTTTTTTCAGTACAAGATATTAAACAAACTTAACTTGATCACTAGTTACAGTACTATGTGTGTGCATGAGAACTTACCAACAATACATGCTTTAGAGATATCAGTACCTGAGCAGGAACTCTAAGGTATATATCTCAAGTCAAAATCCCTAGTAACAACTTCATTCTTCTGTCTAGACATTGAAGAAAAATTCCTAAAGATTATCCCTTTCTCTAAGATGAGACAGGCTTGTAAGAAACTCACTCTTTTTCAAAAGATTTTGTTTACATATGGATTCATATATATTTTTCCACCCAAAACGATACAATTCCACAGTATATTTGCATTTAACATGATAGAAAACTCTGGTGTGAAGTATTTACAAATATTTTAATTGTAAATTCTAACTATGGCCAGTATTTTCAAAGCTCTTTGCAATGCTGAGAGTTCTATTCTAGCTTTTATTTATTTTATTCCATTCTAGCTTTTACTCAGAATTATGTATTTTATCTTTAGTACTTAAATATTAATGCTACATCCACATGAATTTTTAAAGTCCTTCTGCTGTGAATGGGAAGTGAATTGCTTCCAAGTAGACCATGTGGATTTTCTTCTCTTTCAGTTCCTTTGTAAGGTCCCTGCTGCCTTCTCTGATCTTCAGTTCTGCTTGACTGTAGGACAATTATAATTGATCGAACACTTACCTGATACGTTTGAAGGTATGATTCAAACTTCACAATGGAGTTGTTCATGACCTGAAGAGACTTAAAGGAAGTGAGATAATTGTTTGGTCTAAGAGCATCTGTACTGAGTAGGGAGGTGCTGTTCAAGTCAGGACCAAAAAATAAAATTTAGCCCTCCTGAAATATTACTTTATTACTGGGAAGCTGATGTTTTAAACAGTTGCCATCATGCACTTTTACTTTAGTTACAAATCTCAGGGATTTACATAGCAGACAATCAGACATAAAATAAGTTATTTAAACATTCACAAATCGTAATTAATCCTACAGGCCAGAACATCTCTCAAATAAATTGAGATTGGAAACCAATAGGCTTGCTATTCTGTATTAGTTAAATACAGCATAATTTGTACAAACTTCTCCTTAGTGAATGTTTAGAAATAATATTTGAACTTCTTGGGCTTTTTCTTACATAGTAAAAATGACTCAAAAGCTGAAAAAAAAAAAAAATCATAGTATCTCATAAGGATGAAATTTTCCTTCTCTTCCTTAAAAATTTCAAATACACCTATATCTTTAAACCCGTCCACTTCCCTTTACCTTCAGAAAAACAAAAATACTAATATTCCCAATAATCAAGAAAGCACAACAAAGATTTCTCTAGTGTTGTTACCTTTGCATGCTGCAGACATCACATGAGCTATTTTAAACCATCCATGTAAGAAAACAGAAACTCCTTCTGTTCCAGCTCCCAGAACTAATGAACTCATTTGGTTTCCATTGTGCAATTCTCACAGAAACTGATATTTGCATGTATAGTTTTGATAAAAAGATAAAAGAAAAAATCCGGCTTTGATGAAGCAGTATTAGCTATTGATTTAGTGGAATCAGCTTTTAGACTGATCCCTACCTAATGATCTATCTGCACAGTAAAGGAGGCAAGTTAAGAGTTGTAGCTTGATCCTGTGGCTAACTGATTTAGTCCATTTCATGCTCACAGCCTGAGCATGTTTCTTCACTATACCAGGTTTGATATGTCCAAAATGCCTATTGGGAACAATTCCTTACCAGTTCTGTCCCCAGAACTACATGAAGTCTCTGTCTGGGAAAGTGTTGGCAATGGTTAAAACAAAAGGCATGTTAATCATTCCGCCATATAAACAGTTTTGAGCCAATGCTCAAGCAGTGTCCATCTACTTGCCTTCACTGGCAGGCAAGTCAAATTTAAGCTTGACTCTTGAGTTAAAATAAAATATTATGCTATATCAAAGGTTATATTTTTTTGTGAGCTTTAAAATGAATAAAGAAACTTTATGGATTATTGAAAATGATCCTGAGTTTTATAGATAGTTTTGACTAAGAATGAATCTAACAGAGCAGACTGATTTAAACTAACTGAGTTATAATATAGATAATGTAGGATCTATATGCAATCTAGTTGTCTTTATTAACAGTACAAAGAACTGGGAGTATGTCCAGTGATTATTTTCTGGCTCATTTTAGGCATCTATATTAGGATGAGATTAATTTTAGTGTCTGTTTTTTTTGGGGGGGGGGGTTATTTTTTTGTTTTGTTTTGTTTTGTTTTTTTCCCATTGATTGTAAAAGTAACTTGAAAAAGCAGTCTAAAATGTAGATATTCATAGTTGGTCAGATTGCTTAAACTCAAAGAGCACTGATTTTATACATTTTTCTCTTATCTGCATTACACCTTGGGATAAAGTACACTATAGATTATCAAAAATGTTAGTATTCACATATGCCACATCAGATTTTTACTGATGTGTAAAGAACAAAATGTCCACTCAATTAAGAATCATAGTTTAAAAAAAATGATTAAATATAATCTTTTGAGAAAGAAATAGTATCCCAGGGAACTACCTCAAGGAAATCTTGGAGACTCCTTCATTTCTTGTCTTCACAAAGTGCATTATTAAAGGAAAATATTTTTAATGCTTTCACATCAACGAGTCTTATCGTGAGTGAAAAATAAGTTTCAAAAGGAACAACACCTAAGCCAATTTTCCAGAATAACTTCACATTTTAGGACACCAGGTTACTAATCATAGTTTACTAAATGGAAGCGCACTGAATATTTTATTCTTTAGAAATATTTACAAACAAGGTGTTTTGAGATCTTCCACATTGCATGAGCAGCTGTCAGAGAAAATGAAGGTTCATACCCTGCAGTGTGGTTGAAACTAGATGATCTTTGAGGTTCTTTTCAACCCAGGCCATTCTGTGATTCTATGATCTCTTGTTCAGTAAGAAATTAATGCATTCTTCAAGTGTGAATCCAATAGAATGGTCACAATGGGAGATAAATTTGGTTTTCTCTGCAGCACACTGGTTTTATTTTTTTTACCTCTGACTTCTAAAATCAGAACAAAAAGAAAGAGTGTTTCTCAGACATCTTAATAGTTGTCTAAAAATTTAATGGAATATATTCTAGTGGATATTGCAGAAATAAAGATTGTTGAGAAAGATCCTAAGAGTATCCTAAGATCCTGAGAGAGTAGACATTAAAGGTCAATATAAGGACTGTGTTCAGTACATAAGAAATGACATTAAAATAAAAACTAAGCAAACAAAAAACAGTGATGAGCTATTAGGCAATGGGCTAAAGTTGTATTCATAAAAACAAAAATGAAGAAAATTATGTGAGAGTTGTGCACAAAGGGGAAAGATAAGATTACTATGGCTATTGAATTAATATGTCTTGAACAGTGGGGTTAGGTGTCAGTTGCGCTCCTCCAACCTGAGTGATTCACTGTTCCTCTGTTTCTGTCTTTTCCTTTTCTTTAAAAGGGTCAAACAATGATTAAGATTTTAAAAAGTGTTTTAATAACTAGTGTGTAGTCATTAATCATATTTAATAACTGTATAGTTATTAAAATATATTTAAACTAAGGGTGATTTTTTAACATGAGCTCTTTTTACTTACTCAGATATCTGTTTCTTAATTAAATATTGATAAAAATGCAGGTTGCATACCTGATTGCTGATAGCAGTTCTTATGTACCCCTGGCATACTGTAAAATTAAAAGAAAGTTCCTCCTGACAGAATATCTTCTGTTTCATCCTGCAAGATAAAAAAGGGGCTGTTGATAATCACTGTCACTGCAGGTCATTGCCTACAAAGATCGAACAAGTCTTTTGACATGAACTCTTTGAACAGTGCTAAGCATTTTTGCAGCACCATATTTTTGAAACCATCATGGACAGCACAGAATCAATATGTTATTTCTGGTTTGTATCTACTTAACATTTCAAAGGAAGATTTTATTTTAAAGTATACGTCCATCATATTGCCCTGTGTAACCTCATATTCAATGGAGAAAATGCAAAGTTAACAAATGTATTTTGGCAGTGCTGTAGGCATATGACTCAAGTATATTAAATTACTTGAGGGTAATTTGAGAACTTAGGATATTGTAATACAGAGCATAAACATGATTAGTTTAACCTAGAAGACCTCTTTAATAATACACACTAAGTGCTTCTCCCACTTCTATAACTGCATGGCATGTTTGAGACATTTGCTGATGTCATAACACTTTCTTGATCTTCTATACTAAATATTAAACTTTTTTTTTCTAATCCTACAAAATAAAACATATCCGAAAGATACTTGTGTTCTGATTATGCTACCATGTATCTGTTGAAGATCATGAGTAAGTCTGCACATTGAGACCTGACTAAATAAGTACTCAGATTATTTCAGATACTTTGAGATTCATCCTACAGAAGTATGCTTCTTTGAAGCATCTTATCAAGCAATCATCCTGTAACTATTATACAAATGGAATTTAAGAAACCTTTCTCTTTTAAATCAATATAAAAATATACTGTTCAAGAAGCTTGAAACTTAGTGACATTTGCTATGACTTCTAATATTTTGTGAATTGCAGCAGGATTATTAATTGAATATTCTAACACTAAAAGAGATACCAAGATAAGAGAGCATAAAGAATTTGCTGGAGTATAAGAAAAAAACAGTTCTTCTGTTTCAAGAGCTCAAAATTTTAGTAGAAGTAAACTTTTTGCTCCTTGAAATGACTTTAGTGGAGTATACTACTGTCATAGATTTCCAGCTAAGAATTAACCACCATAGAAATGTATTTTCAATTACGTCTGAGTTCAGTCTATTGCATTTTAACAAGTTCATCCCACAGCTGTGAAAATTCCTCTGTTCCAAATGTGACCATCAAAAGAGCTTCCACTTGAGTCTGACCTCACCTCAGGTTTGTAATGCTATGTTGCTTTGTGACCTCTAACCAATTACTTATTCACCATACAGTTCACCCTTCAAACCTCTATCTCTCGAGCTTACAGATAAGAATGTGGTGTGGGACCATGTCAGAGGCCTTCAGTTCTAAAGTCTTTTGAAGTTATATTCATTTACATAAAAGGAATGCTAAAGAGTGTGAAAATCTAAGAGCAGATAGTGATGCAGGTAGTGGGTATATTTTCACATATAATTTAACATAACCTTTGACCTGTGTCTTATTTAACCCTTGTTCAAAATAATTTATGAGTGTTAAATTTCCTAGGGAGTCCATCTTTCACTAAGGAAACTAATAATGTATTCCCACATTTCATTTCTGGATGAGTTACCAGTGAACAAGAGGACCTTCCCTGTTATTCCTTAGTAATTTCAATTCTTTAAAAATTTTTAATGTTCAACTGTACAATTATGCAATAATGTGTAATAATTTATAAAGACAAAATTACAGACCTATTCCTTTCTATTCTTGATTGTCTCCCATCATGGAAGCTGGAATCTGATTTTGATGAATTATTGATATACCTTCCTAATTTGGAAATTTTTATAATACAAAAAGAACCCTTATAAAAACTTACAATCTTATAACATAAATATATCTGTATAATACTTTTAATGGTATTAACATTCTGGTAATAATACATCTTTATAAAACTGATTATTTTTTAGTATAATTCATGATGGAAACAAAATAAAACAATAAATGGACTAATATTTCAAGGGCTGTTTTCACATTAAAATATATCCTACTTTCTTTAAAATAAAACAACCCTTGAATACATTCTGTCTAGTAAAGTATGTATGGAGGAATGCTATGCTTTAAAAACAACAAAGCAAAACAATAAAACAATCAGATTAAAATCTACAATCATTTTTAAATCTACAATTTATTTTAGATTATAAGAAGTAATAAAAATCAATTTTAATGTTTTAACATAGATACCGGTGTTATAATGGAGAATGAAGGAAAACTGTTGATTTTCTTAATGAGATGAATATGCTAAATCATAAAGCTGAAGCAAGTTAGTGAAGTCAGACAATGGTGGTGAATTGGCTCACTTGGAATAAAAAGCATACAAGTCCTCAAGGATGGTAGAACAATTTAATGTTGTATAGGATTAGCTTTCTAAGAGCACTCTATAGAGGTCCTGAGGGTCTCATAGCTCACTTATTTCAAATTTTTAATGCCCTCATTTAAATTTCCTCAGACTTAATAATAGGCCCTAAAGTCAGAATTTGCTATTTAGGGAAATTATAAATAAAGCAATTATCAGCTTAGTACTACTCTCGAAGACAATGATCATGCATACAGTCATCCTGCTAGATCCACTAGGAATTACTGAGAAGTTTTCATGCATTATTATTCTGTGTGGACAAATGCATTTATATTTGAGAAAACTGTCTAAATTACTATCCTCTTCAGGTTAGGTACTACAACAAGACATCTATTACAGATTGAATCAGACTCCTCTCCAGGCACCTTCAGGCATAATTATAGGAACAGTATCCATTCTAATAGAAACACATCTAACTTAAAAATATATAGTGTAATCTGTACTCTATTTTGAAAATTCCTACTGGTTAATATCTGGCTTTCCCTAAAACTTATCAGAAGTATTATGTGCCCATTTTAAATTGATGTAAACCTCAACTGAGGCTATGAGACAATGGAGAAAGATTGAAATATTTTACTTGTTAGCGGCCTAGTGTAAGACCTCATGAGGTCAAATACTTTAAGCAAGATAAAATGGGTGGTTTTGGCGTCATCTTTATTTTAAGTGATAAAGCTTGAGCAAAAATGTCATATTCCAAAGGTCTTCTAACAAGCATAAAAGATATATATATATTTTTATATATATTATTTATATATATTAAGATGTTGTACATAACATTGTTAGATTACAAAATGGCAATATTCAGATAAATACATAGTCAAGTGCTTTAAACATATTAAATACTTTACCAGTGAAAAAAGTAGCATCCATATCTATGAATATTTTCTAGAAAATCCCTCAAGAATTGATTCATGTAATATTCATGTGAGGTTTATCCATACTTGCATGAGATATTAATATACCCTAAACATTTATTGTGGGAAACCATGGAAGCCAGAGTAATTATCCACATATCCATTGCCTGCTAGTCAGCATCAAAGTAAAACTCAAATATAAGGAATGTTTTCAAACATCTTAAACAGAGCTATCATTTGAGTTGTGATCACATCTCTAAGTGAAAAATTTGTGGGAGTGAAATATCTGCATGGAAGCCCAGGGTTCATTTCTACAGTATTCTGTCATCTGATCCAAGGATGAAACTGGTTTATGTCAAGCTTCTTCTAGAAGGGATAGGGAACAGAGAATTTGAGGTGAAGAGGCAAAGGGATGTGGAGGAACAAGATATGGACCTTGCACTTTCATACAAATCTAATTGTTATAATTGCATAAGCAGTTCACCTGATATTAGGTAATACACTTGATTGTGCAATTAGAGGACTTCTAGAAATATTTACAATGATTTTATATCCAGAAATGATTTGCCAGAAAGTTGTAATCCATCAATTTCACAGCGTAGCATAATTTTCGTAGTCTTTGTCATAAAGACTGCAATCTCCACAACTTGGTACCTCCTTCCTCACACTTTCTTGATTGCTTGTAGAGCATGGTATTTTCAGGTTGCTTAGTTTAGGAAACTAGATGTACTCATTATTCATCTCACTGAACTTAGGAATTTATTATCACACATAATCACAGAATTGCAGAGGTTGGAAGGGACTTCCAGAGACCATGGGGTTCAATCCCCCTGCAAAGCAGGCTCCTTACATCAGGCTGCATAGAGTAACTCTTAATCTCCACCTTCTGTTCCTAATGGCCATTTTTTTTCTCATATAAGTCACACCGTAATTGTCAGCTCTGTCTAAGATCTGTCAGTCCCCTTACAATATTTCATGTGCTGCCTGATATTGTATGTAATGTCTACAGGTAAGCAATGAAATTCATTTCAGTTTTCTATTTTATGGCAATCTGAAATGCTCTTAAATCTATACAGACTTTGCTCACTGGATCTCTGTGGACTCTAATCTAATCTGGCTTAGATACTTAGCTCACTTTAAAAATAATTACATGCAGGAGAAATGTTTGAGTCATCTCCAAATTGAAGTTCAGCCTTAATTTTTAAATGACTAACTATGAACTTTATGTTGAAATCACTGCCCTCTGCAAGTCTTCTTAACTCTTCAGTAACTCCCAAAACTTTACAATATTAAAAAGTTGTTTCTTAGATGTTGTATTGTTGCAGATATTGTGTACTTTTACATTTATCTGCACATAATTTTATTCAAACACCTTTCTGAAATTAATATAAAGGAAGATCATGCAATGTAATAATGCTTTTTGATGCTACAAGATAATATACAAAAACTAAGAGTCAACGGTTCTACAATTATTAAGGAGAGAATAAATTCTTAAGTTTAAAGCTGAACTTCAAAAGATTCAGAACTAGTCAAAATTTAAATCAATATTTTCAAACCTTAGAGATTTTTGCACAAATTCTATTATATTTTTGACTACTTCAAAACAGAATTTCCAAACCTACCTATGAAATTTTGATGAGAATAGAAATGTAACTGAGAAAATAGACTAAAATAGAGAAAGTGAAAGCTGAACTGAATTATGTTTTTTTCTATCATAAGAACAAATTCAGTCATAAATATACTGCATACTTATTATAAAAGATTAGACATTCAAGAACTGGAATAGAAGCCAAAGCCAACCCAGGAAAGTACCTAAATTGAAACAGTAGAAGATCGGAAGGAGTTATTTTCAGTAATAGACAAATGTGAAAAAGTGTGATAGAGACTAAACTATGGTTTGGTAATTGATACTGTATGTGTGAACTAGAAATCACCAATTCGTGGAGATCTGAGACTGTTAATGGCATTGGTACATGCCAGTGTTACAAATAGGAACCAATAGACTGTCAAGAAAGTAGAGAAGTTCATTTTGTGACTATGCATCTCAGATGTTTTGTATCTTGCATTGCATTGTATTGTATTCATTTGCCCTATGAATACAATATTTGGTGTGACAGACCATTTTCAGTCTCCTTTGGTGGATCTAGTTTTCAGTTCTACCACCAACTCCTCAAAAATGAAAGTTCTATCTCAAAGTGGAATTGAGTCACAACTGCTCTGCAGCTCAGTAGTGACAATAAGGTATATTTATCTTCTACCTTGTACAATGTCAGTGGCAGTAGCCACATCTACTAATAGCATGGCTCATATCTCAGCACTATGCCTGAACTTGTCTTTTCAGAGCCAGAGGCTCACATGCAGAATAACTTCAGTAGCCCAAACTGCCTGGCTTGTTATATTAAAAAATAATAACAGTAAAAATAAAACTGAACCATCCCTTTTACTCTAATAACTGTTTTACAGAATAATGGTGGCTCGTGGCACATGGGGAAATTGTCAACAGAATGAGAACTAAACACTAAGAAAAGTGGTATACTCAGATAAGAAAATGGAAAATTACCAATATAATAAAAAATGTTACATTCAAGAAGATGTATTCATAAGGTTACAACCCTCAGTTCTCACTGTTTTCCTGATAATACTTTCAAGGATTGAAAAATTATTAGGAAAATTAAAATTTCCTGTCCCTCACTAACATTTTTTTTCAGTAATGATGTATGTATCGTCATTGTGGGCTTAGCTCACGTGAACCTCTCAGCTGTGTTGACAATGTGTTAACAGCACACATATCTACATATCTACAGACACCCTACCAGGCGTGGTTCAGCAACTAGTAGGGATGTTACTCCAATAGGACATTCTCATCTCTATGGATACCTACCACCAGTTCCAGATGGCCTAGAAAATACATAGTGCCCTAGTCCATATCTCCTTCCTAGAATATGACAAAGGGATCTGTATGCTCATGTGCAATGCCAGACAAGATTAATGAATTCAATGTGCCATGGATGCTTGGCAGAGTACTTATATTTTTATTACCATGCCTCATAAAGTCCAAAAAGGCAACGTCATCCATCATCAGAACATCTTTATTTACCACCTAAGGAGATGCCAGATGGCTAGGGAATACGTTTTTCATAAAGTAATGGACTTAAATCACTCTTGATTACTTGGAGTCTAATTCTTATTTGGTATTTGGAAATGCAAAGGGAAAACATAGAAAAAAGAATGAGATCAGAAGTCCAAGAGAAGCCACAGTTACTACCTGTGCCAGGTTAAGCTAGTTCACTAATTTGTGGGAACCATAATTGTAAAATCATCAAGACAGTTCTGGTGGAATATTTCCTGTAAATTTTTGGCAGCTGCTTGCCTGCTTCTGAGAATTTCATGCATAGGACTCATGAAAAAGTATTCTTATCACTATTTCTGTTCTCCCTTTCGTTCTTCCTCCTGAAAGCATTGAAATCTCACTGTTCAGCTTCTGGCAGCCCCTGGCCTGAAGCTTCTGCTTGTAGATGGGAATCCATTTTCAACAGTATTTTAAGTCCAAGCTCTACTGCTTTTGTGATGTAAAAACTCCATTTGGCATTTCTGGAGTTTGTTTTTCCAGCCCTAGTTCTTGTGTTATTGATACTACCTTATTTTGAAGGTCCCAAAAATCTGATTATACTTGTGCAATGAGAAATGAATCATAAAGGGCTCTATTAAAAACAAAATGTACAAATACAAAACATACAAATTCATTCAGAATCATTTATGATTCTTAATATGGGTGTGGAGAGATGCTGGTTTGCTGCCAGTTACTGCTGTAGATTTGGTAGTAGCAGGTGCTCTAGTGATGTATGCAGCTTCGTTTTTTTTAATTTATTCATTAATTTTGGTTGTTTTTTTATTTTGTTTGCTTGTTTGTTTGTTTGGGTTTTTTTTTTTTTTTTTTTTTTTTTGCTATTTGATTTGTTTTCAAATCCAATAACTTTTTTAATGTAAAAAGCATGAGTAGAAATGAGAATCATAGAATCATAAAGTTGGAAAGGAGTTGGTGAGATCGTCTAGTCCAACCATTCATATATCCCCAATATTGCCCACTAAACCTTGTCCCTAAGTACTATATCTACTGCTTCCTTGAACAAACATTTCCTTGGACAACCTGTTCCAGTACCTAAACACTTGTTTGGAAAGGAAATGTTTCCTAATATCCAATCTGAATTTCCCCTGGCACAATTTGAGGTTATTACCTCTTGTTCTATCACCAGAGATACGTCTGAGAGAAGGAGCTGATATCAACCTTGCCACAATCTACTGTACAAGAATACTTGAGGTGCGGCCTCAGCAGAGCTGAATACAGCGGGTTGATCACCTCTCTGCTTCTGCTGGCTACACTATTTCTGATGTGAGCCAGGATGCCACACTGGCCTTCTTGGCCACCTGAGCACACTGCTGGCCATCAGGAACAGAATGAAGCTCCTTCACTACACTTCATAGATAGGAAATTTTCTTAAACTGTTCCTCATCTGACAACTGGAAACTGAAATAAATAACTTTTCTGAAGTTTGATTTATTGGTTACTGTTGGCATAAAAGTTTTTAATGCTTGTTCATTTGATACTTGATTTTCATGAGAATTTGAGAAGACTTTGATTTGTATTTCACTGGCTACTTATTTATCTAAAGACTGAAAAATACATGTGGATGTTATAATTGTCTATTTGAATGCTAGTAATGTATCTAAAGTTAGGACATTGCAGTCTTTTCATATTCTGCTCAGAACACATCATATTTAATAGCCTTAGGCACAATAGCTTAGATTGTCTTAAATGCCTGTTTGACTGTCAATTATCAGTCTCCCTTCTTTCTTGTGATTTAAATTGGACTTTTTTTAATCACTGCTTAATACTGTCAATGAGATCTTTCCCTGAGTTTAGAGGCTTCATTACAAAGAAAAAAAAAATTGAAGTGCAGACTGTAATTATTTAAATGCTTTGTTATTCTTGATTTATAGCATCAAAGCAAACATATTCTCATATGTAAAATGAAGCATGGTTATATTTGTAGGATTGATTCTAACTGATTCTAAGAAACTACAACTATAAACTATTAGAGTTGTTGTTATCTATGTTCTCTTTTTCTGTCACTCTTTCCCATATTACCATTAATTATCTATGGTAAATTTCTGTATTTTATGTAAGGATAGTAGATCCCTCTCTTTTCTTTCCAGTGGAAAAGCAAGCTTTGAAGAACCTGTGAATTTTATACTATTCTACTTTGTGAATATTCTGATTTGATTGAAGGCGCACTGAATGTACATTTTGCAAATCAGTGTTGTCCCTAGTGCGTAAACAAGTAATTCAGATTTCCTAAAACAAATTTTATTTGAAAAGTGGTATTACATCCTATTTTTGTGTCTGTTATGCAATCATAACATATATTCTGGCAATGTTTGCCAGAATAAAAATTATTTTCTTAGATAAATACAAGTTTTAACTTTTTTTTTTTTTTTTTTTTTTTTTTTTCAGGTAGATGACAGATATCCTGTGCTGTCTGCTGAATACAACTAGACAAAAATATAACTGAATACCTTTTATGTGTTCCATCTTGTATTTTGCTTCAGAAGAACTACCAAATATCCAAATCTTCAAATTTAATGCACTCTTATATCACGCTAACTTTAGAAAATAGCAGTTATTTTATTCATGCCATGAACAGGATGAGAATTTCTGTGTAAAAATTAGGGACTGCACCATAAAAATATCTGGTGGTCAAGGTCTATTACAGGCCACCTGATCCAGGGAAGTTTATTGATGAAGCTTTCCTGCTTCAACTATAAGAAGCATTGTGCTCATATACTCTCGTTTTAATGGGGGACTTCATCTACTCTGACGTCTTCTGGGAAAACAATATGGTGATCTGTAAGCAATGCAACTTTTTACGTGAGGAGACAGTGATGGCCCAAGGAGAAATGATTTCAAACTACTTAGAAGTTAGAAGGAAATTCTTTATTTTATGGCTTATTAACTGGTGATAAGACACAGAAAGAAATTTTCCAGAGCAGCTGTCATTGTCTCATTCCTTGAAACATTCATGACCAGATTAAATGATGGAGTCTTAGACAGCCTAGTCCAAAGGTTAGTAAACCTGCTCTTCATAGGGAAGTTGGAACTAGATAAATTTTAAGATCCCTTCCAACTCAAGCCATTCTAAGATTCATCATTTTGACAGTCCACAGTGACAAGTAATTTAATCTGGGTTCATTTTCCCCATATTTCTATTTGTAGAATCATCTATGGTTCTTTATGGGTTTTTTTTTTTTTTTTTTTTTTTTTTTTATTTCACATAGGGAATAATATTAAAAGGTATGCTTTTTTATATCTAAAGTCTATATCTTATTTTAATTGTACTATATCTTGTTCCAAATGAAGCGATACTTTCACCATTAAGTATATAAAAATTTTGCTTTTAATTTCGGTGAAAGCAGTATGAACTCCTGCACTAATTAAAGATGGTTAGTTATTGCTTAATTGTGGTATGATGCTCTTTCCTGATAAAGGCAAACACAAAATTACTGAGCTTAAAGAATGAATTTCAATAACACCATTAAAATGAAAAGATTTCCATGATTTGCTTCTGATTTTTTTAAACTATAATTTATATGCAGAGTCACAGATTGTGAGCACAATCCATCAATAAATTAATATTGCAGTTGTTCAGCTGTTAAATTATGATCCATTTTGGATGTTTTAAAAGCTTCTGGGATTCTTTATATATAGTTTCCTCAAGTGTTTATTTTTTAATTTGTAACATGTACTAAATAAATGAGTTATAGTAATGAATTTCTGCTTTGTGATTATTAGTTTTTTAGATTTAAATATTTTATCTTGTGGGATACGGAGAAATAAATATCACTTACACACAAAGCAGACAATTATACTCATTCAGTTCTTTGGGTTTCAGGTTATTCAATCCAAGTGCAATCCGAGTGGCTAGCTAATTATGCAACACAGCAATCAGAAGCTGTAGATAAATTATTAGTGCATAGACCACATGACCATGCAGGGCAAGAAGAGTGCTGCACTATAAAGGATAAACTGTTTTGAAGTTACACTGTTTACAGTGATGGATCACAACCTTAGCAATGCTGAAGTTTTTCTGTAAGGAACAGATTCAGTAAACTTTGACACTCTTAACCCTAATTACTACTATTTCCTGTATCAGTTTCACAAAACGTGGGCTTTTTTTTCAAATATGTATAGCACATTTATGTGTACTGCAGTTCAAAGAGCTCCAGCCATCTCACTTCCTCTCTCCCCACCCAGGAAACTGTCAAATTCATTTCTCTCTGAGAATGTGTTCCCCAATTATGGTCATGTCAGAGATCAAACAACAATTTTTGGCCTTTCTTTTTATGTCTGTATGGGATTTACATGACGAGATTTTGATAGTGGGGAGGGCACTACAAAGGTGACCTTTTTGAGCAAAGCACAGCAGCTGCTCTGTGTCAGATCAGAGCCAGCTCCAGCTGCTCCATAAGGTACCTGCCAGTGGCAGAGCTAACCACAAAGGTTGCTGTCTGTATCTCTGGAAGAGATTTAAGAAAGAGTAAGAATTGCTATTTGGAGTCAATGGAAATGACCCATGCTGCAGAAGTTCTTGAAGACCTGCAGTTTGAAGGCAGCCCATGGTATTTTGAAACACTTCATTGCCTTGTATTTTATATATGTATATATATATATATATAATATATTAAACTAAGTACTTCTTTGGACTGTGTACCTCTTAAATCTATACTATAGCTGAAATATCCAGTAAATGCAGTACCTGTTGAAATACCTTCTGGGAATACTATTGTTGTGATAATAAAATTACAAAAATTCTGGCAGAATGGATGTGAGATGTCTCTGTGATTTACGCGTGAAATATTGTCTAAATATGTGACCTGGAAGAAAATTAAAAGGCCCCGGAAGTTACTGAGATCTCATTTTCGCTTCTTTAGAAGTGCTACTTTGCATGTTCTCAGCATAACTTGGGGGAAAAATTATAGAATATTAACATGGAGAGCCAGAGAATTATACCTCAAGAGCAGTACATGGAGCTTTATCAAGGTGGGAAACATTCTGAAAGTGAGCAGGGTTTGAGTTCTGCCATAGTTAATTTTACTCTTTATAAAAGCTATTCCCAATGAGAATTCAATTACTGTCTTGATACTTTAATCAGGTACCTTTGAATTTCTAAAACGACAGGAACCTGAGGGAAGGCTAATATACCTGAAATTACTATTTCTTCTTCTACATTCCCCATAATAAAATTAAATTGTTAATACAACTTCTCAGACATTGTTTATTATGAAGTTTTTTTCAAAGTAATGAATTAAATGTTGATAGTAATGTGCCTGTAGGCAAACAGAGCTCCTATTATGCTACAATAGTACATATGCAGACATACAATTGCAACTTGATTATATATTGAGACTATGAATGGAGAGGACACTGAGGTTATTCTCTACTCATTTTATACCATTCCACAAGCTCTTAAAATTTCCACCTGAATACAAAAAAGCATGAAAGGCAGGAAAAGCAACAATAGATGAAGAGATTATGCACAGACATATCTTGCTGATCTAACTACTAGATTTAGCTACCCAAAAGCCTTTGGTGCTGTTGTGTTTTGTTGATACGTATAAAAGGTGCAGTCACTGAAAAAAAAATCAACAGTATTCACATGTTGCTCACAAAGTACCATGACATCTTTATAAATTATATAAAGAATATTAGCTCTTCTTATTCTTCATTTGCCTTTAAATGGCTTCCATGGGGATTTCCACCATAATATTTATGTTAGGTGAGGCTCACCATATAATGACTTTGTCACTACATCACTCACTGAACAGACTCCCTTGTCCTTTCCTTAGCCTTCCTCTTACCACCTATACATAGAAGTTCTTATTACCCTTGCATTCCTTGCAAGGCATCTCCCTACTTCTTTCTTGTGTATATTACATTTTTGCATCTGCACTCAGACACAAGGTAGCATTCTTTCTTTGTGGCCTGCCAGTCTATCCATTTTGGAGACTCACATGCATTAAAAATGCACTGTTTTTATTTTCACCTCTGAAAAGGTCATTCTTGAAGATCAGCCAGATCTGTTAGACTTTTTTTGTCTCCCAGGGCAGTCTTTCATGGGAAACTGCCATGAATGATCTCTGAACTAGAAATTCTTCTTTTATGTAGTTTCTCTTTCACTATTTACTTCGTTCATTTCTGCAGTATTTAAAATGCCATGATATCATAGTTGTTGAGGCTGAGGTAGAAATCCGAAACCTAAACATCTATTTAAGTGGAAGAAAAACAAACAAACAAAAGAACAACAAAACAAACACACAAATATTTGGTCCTTGTAATGACAAGACACTTGAGTTACAAGCCTCTCTAATTTTAGCAAAAATTGTTATTTAACTGACTGGAAACAGAGCACTCTCCTCTTCACACTTCCCTTTTCCAAGGGAAAAAAAAGTCTTTGCAATTAAATTATTTTTCAGGCAAAATATCAAAATGATGAAAATCATTACTGGCTTTACCTGTACTAAGTGAGAAGCCCTCTTTTCTACACACAAAAATAGCTTACAGAATTTGTATTGAAACTTCCACAGCCTACACTGAATCTTAAACCACTCCCAGCAATTGTTTAAAATGAAAATGTTGATTAGACAAAAAATAATGCCAATAACTGTACAACAGTTAAACTGTATAGGTAAATGGAATTTTGGTGCCAGATAGTGATCCCTGTACAGAAATATTCTCTTTTATGAATAAAATAAGTCTGTTATTATTAGTGCTGCTTGGGTTTTATGATAAATCGTTGCACATATTTTTTAATTGAAATTTCTTCTTTCTGTGCAATAACAATTACAAAAATTCCTATATTGCAACAAATGAAAAAATGAAAATAACTCAGATATGAAAAAAACTCAGATATTTTATCTTTTTTCACCTGAATAGTAATGAAATTTCAGAAATATTTGCTTACTCCATATCAGCATTATGAAAATGATTATTTTTCACAGAATCATGGAACGGCCCAGGTTGGAAGGGACCTCAAGGATCATGAAGCTTCAACATCCCCCCCACAGGCAGGTCTGTCAGCCTCCGCATTTAATACTTATACCAGGCTACCCATGGCCCCATCCACCCTGACCTAGTAAAATCTTTTTATCATAGTAAAAGTAAATATTTCTATATTTGTTTTTCACTTTGTGACAGATTTGTATGTCTCCTACTTGACTGCGTAGTACATCATTAATTTTTTTTAAAGTCTAATCATGATAAATAATCTCCCTCGTAAAAGAATATCTTCAGTATGTTTTGTTTTGATCTTGCAGATCTTCATATGATTGAAATACAAATGCATAGACGCATGTAGACTTTTTGGACGTGGCTTTTTAAAACACATTTGCTTTTCTTCATTAGCAGGTTTACCGTGCTCTGACACTTAAGGACTGTTTTCAACAGTGATAAAAAGAGAAATAAACATTCAATTGAATTATGAATGTCAGGCTATAAAAGAATGCTTTGCTGGTCTATAACATCACTGAAAGTTATATTTGTTCTCATTCAATATATTTCCTGAAATTATGACATGCCTTACCCTTTTATTCTTTGCTCCTCATCAGTATTAGTTATTAATTACCAGATAACTTCCAAATTGCAATATGTTCATATAGTCCCCTTAGAGTGCTAGTTGTTCACAACTTTTTCTCTGATAGCAATAAAAGGGTCTCATGAAACTGACCACTACACTGTGTAGTTACTATAGATGAACAAACAAATTTTTGTAAGGATATAATGGACAGATAAGGTAGCAAATAAAAAAAAAATCTACACTACACACAAGAAAGCAAAACAAAAATACACTTCTACATAATTCATGTAATGTCTGTGTATATTTGAGATGAAAGCCTGTTAGTAGAGTTTATTTAGATTCAGAGAAAGAAAGTATTTTTATTATTATATTAAAAGGAATATTTTTGAAAAAGTAGATAAAACACACTTCCATACAATAAATACGTGCAGTCTAAAACTGTGTCAGTTAAGTTTATTACTGAATGTATACACATAAGGCAATGTGTAGATTTGTGTTCTTCTTATGTCATTAAGAGCAAGTGAATCTTTTAAGAAACAAATTGCTTTCATAAGAACCTGAGTTTACACACTGCCAGCACTCAGTAAAAGGTTGTCACAGAACCCCACTGTGGAGTAGAAATATTATCATTCATAGCCTGAATTCCTCAAGTCCAGTTAGAACTAGCAGATTCTGGAATTACCACTTATATCCAGTGCACACAGAGTTTTTTTCCCTTTTCCCTGTATATTCTTTTGGTATAGTACTAAATGTATAATATAGGACGGTTGCTCTGTAAGTAGCTGCCTATTTTATTGCACTGACCTACAAAGTCAGAGGCAGATGTTGGTGGCATGGCAGTAGTGGCTGAATATTCCCACCAATATTCAGATACATGTTGTTGTGAGACAAATGGCAGCAGAGGGGCAGTCTGACAAAATGGCACCTGATATGAAAGTGCACATAAAACAAAAGTGTGAATTCCTCCATGCAGAAACAAACAAACAAACAAACAAACAAACAAACAAAAACAAAAAACAAAAAATGACATTCATCAATGTTTGCTGAAAGTTTATGGAGACCAAACAGAGGATGTGAGCACCATCAAAGACGTAACTGTGGGTCATTTCTGCTTGTGTGCATTTTTACATGCATGGCATGCAGGCTCTTGTTCATGGCTGGTGAAAATGCATAGCTCATGGTGGTGACTATATTGAAAAGTAGCTGAGAACTTGCTCTATTAAGTAAGTAGTGTTATTCTGCTCGTTGTATCTATGGTAGTTTCCATGAGAATAAATAGGAGGAATTACTTTTGGAGTGATCTTTTCAGTAAGTATTTTTGACAAAAATATTGTATATGCATTTTTTATTCTTTTCCAAAGTAGTAACATCATAAGATAATAATACTTCAAGATGCATTTTATTTAATAAGATATACTCTTAAATGTATTAGGAAGCTGACATATACAATTTTGGGTTCTCAAAACTTCCATTGCATTGAGTTTGTTCAAAAAGCAGGCAAAAAAAAAAATATATATTTTTTTCATATATGCATTCTGCTATAGCAAATTCAAACTTCAAACTAGAATTCATTTCAGACTCAGGATTTTACCAATGCTTTTTTGTTCTATTCTCAAAGAACATCTGCACTACATCCATCTACTTTCCTCTTTATGTAATCTGTGATGCTGTATTTTTACTTTGATAAAAGGATGCCTCAGATTTCTATGCAAGACCTATATGTAAAGCTTAAAATTGTCTCATCGTGCAATATTTCAAAGCAGCACTATGGCTTTTTTGTCTTAATTCCAGTATATTACATCCAAAATGAGACTTTTGATAATAGGTCTAAAATTATTTTGCTCTTTAATAGTAGTCAACAGTGCCCACTGAGTAGCATACTAATACGTAATTACTAACATGAAAATGCAAATTAAGAAGTGTATTAATCATTCTAGACATGGCTCCTGGCAGGAAGATATTAATACTATTAGAGTAATATTAATGAAATCTTTTCTGAAAATATTTTCCTAGTACTGTCTAGTTTGCCATTTCAGGTCTCCTTAGCACTGATGTGACACAGTGATCCTGTATCTAACATGCATATGCAGGCTGTTCTTCCTGCAGTCAGTTCTGGTAATGACTTCTCACCACAACAGAAACAAAATATATGCAAGAAATACAGTCTTCTTAAATCTGACTAAGTATCTCCTCATATCTATGTAGAAATTTTTTTTTCCTACATACAGAAATCCAAGTAAATTTTTTATGGCTTACGCGATACTTATGAAATATGAATGTCCATCTATTATGATCTGCCTTAATTAAGTTTGTATTAGCTTTTTTTTTTAAATTTTATATCATGTACATGATTATCATTTTCTGCAAAAAAATATGTTTAGACATTAATTCTTATTTGGTCAGATTAAACCAAAACAAATTAAAACTTGTCCTGCTCATAAGTGATGTCTTGAATCAGCCTTTGGGATACTTTTGTTCAACCTTTTGCTGTTTTCTAGAGAACATAACAATTAGCTACTGTTAAAATAACTATTTTCTATCTGACACGCACCATGTATATCACAACTGCGTAGAGAAAATGAGAGTGATATATAGGTCAGAGAAGAAACAGAGAAGCATAAAGTGAAGAAGAGTGAGCTCCATTTCAACATCTACTGCCATTTTCTGTCCTTCATATGCAGAAGCAGACAAGTAGCAGTTTCCAGTTTGATAACTGTACTAGAAACTTTGTATATCATAATTCAGTTATTAATTAATTTCCTAACTAATCCAGATATTCTTTCAAAGTTTTGTTTCTCTTTGTTTTCTGTTATTTATTTCTGTATTCTAGTTCATCTGGATTATCTCATTTATTGAAAACTGTTACATATTATAGATTTCTAGACTGCAAATAGCTATTTAAGGGTAGGTTTTATCTTTTTAACATTGTATAACAGCTAATACAAAGAATAAATTGTGCCTTGGAAGGAATCATAGAAAGACCTTCACAAGAGGCAAGATTTTTCTCTCCTTGCTCAACTGCCCATATCCTTATCCTGGGACATAAGAAACTAAGGAGTACTTTAAAAAATAATAATAATAATAAAAATTATTACTTATTTATTTTTGCCATTTCATTCCAACTTTATAGCTATACTTAGTTATTAAGTACATGCAGATTGTGTAATTTTTATTTATTTATTTATTTTTAATAATAGGGCGGTCAGGATATTGGCACTCAAGACTGATTTTTTCTCCTTTCTCAACTAGATTTCTTTGATTATGCATTCGCTATCTGAATTGTCTAACATTAGCCATTTGTTTCCATACTTTGTTAGTGACATGTGAGCATAATAGTGTTAATCAAACAGTAATGATGCAGCCTTGTATGTAAATCTCATTAATCACAATGTCAAGCTGGATAACCATTGGGTCAGATGATAACTTCTGACCTGTAGTTATCTTTATCTCCGGATACATGATTATCACATAAATATTAATAGTTAGGCAGTTGCATCATAATGGAATGCATGAAAAATTCACCAATGTATAACATTTTAAATAAACATCAGAAAAATTGGAATGTATATTCTCATAAAATTTAAGTATAAGAAGCCAATATACATATTTCTTCTTTTCAATAAAGTGAAAAAAAATGTTAAAAATTATTCAGAAATATGTATATATTTTTTCTCCCCAGAGATATTAATTGTGTATTTGAGTCCAGGGTAGGAAATATAGAGAATATTTTTCCCCTATTGAGTTTTGGCTGCTCAAGATTCAACCTCTTCAACCATGGATACATTATTTATTTACATATTCAAAATAATCACCATTTAACGATTTCATGACATTTGATGAAAGCATTTTCTCAGATACAATGGGTTACTTTCTCTTTTAGTTTATCACTACATATGTTCCCCTTGGAGAATATATTTAATTGAAGTGTTGGAGTGGCATACCCCCTAAGGCAGAGTCAATGAAATCAATTTCTGAGGTCAATCTAGTGAACAAAAAGCAGCTAAATGGAGCAGATGTCTGATAATCACGATCTGAGTCCTGCTCTTCAGCTTTTCTCAGAAGGAGCGCAAGGGAGCAGTTTGTAACATTCTGCTTCTAGAAGCAAGATGGTTGTAACTACCTTCAGAGGAATTTACCAGCAACAAATTAAAATGTTTTCCTATAGTCTTCACTTAAGTTGTTAATATAATTATTCCTTGAAAGTCTCTAAATTTGTCTTTGTATTATGTATTATTATTCCCAGGAGTGTCATAAAGCAACTGTGTACATATTAGAATAAATATAAACAAAAAATAACATCCATAAATGAAAAAGAGAAGGGTTTTGAACTGAACTTACTCATGAACTTTTTTTTATTTTAATATTCGTGATACATCTACTTTCATGAAAAATATGAATTTAAAAATCCCTTATCTTAGAAAGCACATTAAGAGGATCATATATAATAATTCACTGACAAATGCATGCTACAACAAATTCATTTTTCTAAATCAGATTTTCCATGACATATGGAAAGTAAATTTCAAGCCGTTCTTCTTGTCACTGAAAGATTTATTTCACAATAAAGGAATATGTGGCTAAATATTTTTAACATACAAAAGAAATACTTTGTTTAAACTTGATTATGATGCATAAGAGTTATTCTTTTAGGTAGCCTTTTGGCTAAATAATCAAACTTTTAACTTTCTTGCTGCATAATTAGTATAACTATTCTATGTACCATATACGCAGGCAATAAAATTCAATCACTACAGATTCTACTTTAAATAGACAAAATACATATGAATGAACTGTCTGCCAACAATTATCCAGGAGTTGGGTGATCTGAGAATTAATATAGAAAAGCCAAAATTTTCTTCTACATAAATTCTCAACTTACAAGACTTATAAAACTTATAATTTATGAAAATTATTCATGGTTTATACTTCCTGTCTCTTTCTGTTTCCTGATGAAAGGTGGAAAGCATCAATACTCCATTTAAGTGCGAAGGCTGCTCAGAAAATAATGCTTTCTATTTTAATGTATTTGTCCACAATGTCAGATTTGAATGCTGGTGGTATGGCTGTAGAGATTGAACCTTCACACTCATATTCTGATATATTTTCTTGCTTTGTGGCAGATGGCAGCAGAGGGGGTTTCCTTCACTCCGAATTGGAAAGATATGGATTTGATGGGTAGACTGTTTGATGGACAAAGAACTGGCTGCAGGACCAAGTCCAGAGAGTTGTAGTCAATGGCTCTACGTCTGGATGGAGATCGGTGAGGATTGGTGTCCCCAGAGTGTCAGTGCTGGGCCAATTAATCTTTAATATCTTAATCAGTGACATCAACAGTGGAGTTGAGGGCAAGCTCAGCAAATTTGCTGATGACACCAAGCTGTGGGGTGCAGTCGACACACCAGAGGGATGGAATGCCATCCAGAGGGACCTAGACAGGCTTGAGCAATGGGCCCAGGTGAACCTTATAAGGTTCAACAAATCCAAGTGCAAGGTCTTGCACCTGGGTTGAGGTAATCCACATTACCAATACAAAAATGGAGGAAGAAAGGATTGAGAGCAGCCCTGCTGAAAGGACTAGGGATGCTGGTGGATGTGTAGCGGGACATGAGCCAGCACTGTGCCCTCACAGCTGAGAAGGACAACCATATCCTGGGCTGCAACAACAGAAGCATGGCCAGCAGGTTGAGAGAGGCGATCCTGCTCCTCTACTCTATGCTGGTGAAGCCTCACATGGAGTACTGTATCCAAATGTGGAGTCACCAGTACAGGAGGGACATGGACTGGTTAGAGTCTGTCCAGAGGAGAGCCACAAAAATGATCCAAGAGATGGAACACCTCTCCTATGAGGACAGGCTGAGAGAGCTGGGATAGCTCAGCCTGGTGAAGAGAAAGCTGGTAGGTGATCTGATAGTAGCCTTCTAGTATCTGAAGGGGAACCATTGGAATGAAGGGGACAGACTCTTTCGCAGGGTCTGTGGTGACAGAACAAGGGGAAATGGCTTCAAGCTCAGTGAGGGTAGATTTAGGTTAGATATATGGAAAAAATCTTTTACAGTGGGGGTGGTGAGGCACTGGAACAAGTTGCCCAGTGGATGCCCCATCCCTGGAGACTTTCAAGGTGAGGCTGGATCAGGCCATGAGCAGCCTGATCTAGCTGTGCATACTCCTGTTCATTGCAGGGCTATTTGACTCGGTGGTTCTCAGTAGTCTCTTCTAGCTGTAAGGATTCTATGATTCTATGATTGTATGATTGATAACATAACAATACTTCTAAAGAAAACAAAAAGTATAGAAAATAGAATCACCTGAAAGAGATAAAAATAAATATAAATAT
This sequence comes from Chrysolophus pictus, assembly GCA_037305975.1. NCBI lineage: Eukaryota > Metazoa > Chordata > Aves > Galliformes > Phasianidae > Chrysolophus > Chrysolophus pictus. The sequence continues at coordinate 12,800,107 of CM074578.1, forward strand.
AAATAAAATACGCTGGTACAAAACTAAAACAAAAATGAAATTTCTTCCCTCCTACTACCAAGATCAGAGACTATGCAATTTTCCCAGGTCAAATTTCATGTCCCATTCAGTTTTCTTGAAAAACGATCAAACTTGTCTTCTCCATCAACAGAAAATATACAACTATTCATATGATTTTCTTATTTATAATTTTAAAGAATGCAGAGGTGCACATTACATTCACAGTCCAAAATGTAGTCTTTACTATAAGGCTTTGCAAACAGTGAAATCACAGTGATTCTGCTGTCTACTAGAGCAGCTTAATGAGAGCCTATAAAGTTGATCTCTTTGGCTGCATGACTTACAACAGGTATAGAATTTTAAGGCATGAAACAAGAATGCAAAAGTCAGTCAGGGACACTCAAAGTTTATGATTATGCTAGTAAAATAAAAAGTACTAGCACAGTGGCCTGAGCACTTGTTATCTATGTTCAAAATTGTTAGTGTGGTCAGCATTTCCCAAAATTCTTACACAAAATTTGGTACTTAGTCCCGTCCAGGGTCAGTCAGAACAGTGTGATCAAATGCATTGTTGCATATACCAAGACTGGGTAATAGTATTGACATAGCCAGACAGGATCAGATAGCAAAAACATAGCATCATGAATCTTCCAACTGCAAGTTTGAAGTAGTGCACCAAGAACTTTCCTGAAAATCTTATCTGCTATAAAGAACGCCTTTTTGCTCTAAGATATATCACATGTTTCTTTAGGCCAGTCACACATTTATCCTTTTATATGTGACTCCACTCTTTTTTTTTTTTTTTTTGTTTAAAAAGAAAAAAGGAAAAAAAAAAGGAAAAAAAAAGTTATATTTATAACAATTTTGATAAGCATAGCGGATTTCTGATACAGTCACACAGATGCTGCTCTGTGCCATTTGGATAGCGGAGCGAGCCCTAAAACTTGTAAGATAATGGAAATATTCTCTGTGCAAATTTCTGAGATTTCTAAATTTAGGAAAGGACGCATCATAACAATCAGTTTTTCCTTTGGAACACATGTTTTGATGTGGAAAACAGTATCTAGTTTTAAAGCAGTACTGAAAACATTGTATTTTGCCAAATTAGGTATTTAGATACATTTGTAGCATAACTGCTAACCTGCTTTAAGGTCACAGCAGATTTCTAGGATTTTTTGCATGGTACGTGATTATATCTTATAAGTAGTTGCAGTCAGTCTGAGCTGAGAATCTGTACAAATAGCTTTTGCTTTTACATCTCTTCTGAGCATTTTAAAGATTGCACAAGGAAGTATCCTAGCCATTTTAATTAGCTTCCATTTTTACTGCAGTAACAGAATAAGTAAGAATATAGAGAATCAGAATGCAGTCAAGATGTGACACACTTCACTCATGGAATACTCTTGTTTTATGTAAAAACAAACCAGAATCTTTCCTGAGCCAGTTCCAATGAAGCCATCAGATTCTGGCACAATATTTTGAGTAACAAAGATGAAAAGACAGCTTCCGAATTTTGGACATAATTTTTCATGTACTTGATCTCCACAAGAAGCAGCAGAGAACAAAGTTCATAGCAGGCAAATTAATTAATTAACTTTATTTATTTTTTTATTTGGAAGAAGATTGCTGACATCTGACCTTTCAGACCAGACAGGAAAATACACTCAACACTTCTATTTTACTGTGTCACAGTATTTGTAAAAAAAAAAAAAAAAAAGTGTGTTTTAATCTGAACTTTGAAACTATTATAGCACTCTCTGAATTTTCCAGTTGATAGTATACAGTACATGGAACTGATTACTGCATGAGTATCACATACTAAATTGAGGAAGTTGAAATGGAGTAGTGGAGGGCAGAATTTGCCTGCACTAAATAAAAAAGCTCTTGGACAGTATAAAAATAATCTGACTCTGTCCTCTTTCACTTCTGGTCAAACTTTGTTCTTAAAATTTCTTTTAGAAAGCCCAATGGACTTAGTCTAGTCCATATGATTGAGGGATATGCTGATTAGGATTTGAAGGTGATCACTACTGTGCTGTTGTAAGGAAGAAATATTAGATTTTGACCCCATGGGATATTTAACTTAAAGGATTTTTTTTTTTCTTTTTTTTTTTTTTCTTTTTTTTTTTCCTGCAAGACTCAGGGGACATATGAAACACTGCCGTGAGAAGCTGATGTGCAAGTATGAAAGTCACAGCCTTCCATAATGTTCAAAAACATGATTCTCTTTTATAACACAATAAATCTTTTTCTTTCGTTCTCTCTCTCTTTATTCCTTTCTTAAAGGACTATGAATGTTTTGCAGCCTATATTTGACCTCCAATTCAAGCAGCAAGCATTCAATGGGAAACACTGAGAAAACATTTTAAATGAGAGTTTCATGAGCTTAAAACAACCCTGTGTAAGGCAGCTGTCTTTTATGTATGCCATTTCTTGTTAGGTCTTTACACACTAAGTCTTTTGTATATAGTATCATTTTTCTGTTTGGAAAAAAAAAAGAAAGAAAGAAAGAAAGAAAGAAAGAAAGAAAGAAAGAAAGAAAGAAAGAAAGAAAGAAAGAAAGAAAGAAAGAAAGAAAGAAAGAAAGAAAGAAAGAAAGAAAGAAAGAAAGAAAGAAAGAAAGAAAGAAAGAAAGAAAGAAAGAAAGGAAGAAAGAAAGGAAGAAAGAAAGAAAGAAAGGAAGAAAGAAAGGAAGAAAGAAAGAAAGAAAGAAAGAAAGAAAACTCGGGGAAAAAAAAAAAAAAGAGAGAGAGAAGAAAAAGTACGGATATTGAATATTGGGTAGTTTCTGGGGAAGATGATCAATTGGTGAGATAATGTCCTCCAAACAATATCAATTGGAGGAGCTTAAAAGAGAGAGAAATTCTCACAACCCATGCACAGCCATCAGCTCCTCCAAAAGTCCCATCTCATTCACTCATTCATTATATACCCTTTTAACTTTCCACTTAGTCCCTTTCCCTCCAGGACTCCAACTGTGGCCCTCATATTGCCAGATCTTGATAAATCCATCACCAGTCTCCTATTGCCTACTACAGTCTGCTAAAGCAATCATCTGAAACAAATTCCCAGTCCTGTTTCTCAGAGTATATGTATACATATACTGCACTTTCCAGAGGTTTTTGTAGAGTTCTGAAAAATGAGGACATTTCCAGCAAAAGCTTGACACAAGTTAGCCCTCTTCGTGAGTCATACATGTGCAACACAGCTGACATATAAATTTGTCTGTCCTTCCAACCTAGAAACGTTTGACTTCAAAGTTTATATCTTCAGAAATACAGAAAAGACAAAAATAAGCCACAATATTTGATTATTTTGTGCTAGAGGTAAGAGTAGGATGGTATCTCTAGTCATCCACAGCAACATGGATGAACTGGAAACTGGGAGGACCTAAGCATTCACTAGTGCTTCATGTTCAATCTGTTATAGTTTGAATAGAAGGAAGCAGTATTTAATACAGGATGTAACCCTTGCTCTCAGTGCTACCCTTAATATATTACTTTGGGTGAATAAGTAAAGAACTTACCCATCATTACATTCTGTGATGGTGCCACCCATAGTCCCACACTTTCTTGCTATGTCTAACACAGGAAATCACCTGAGTAGACTTGATTCTTTGCTCCTATTTATTTTTTTATTTGAAATCTCTTTTAAGTAAATTTAAAATTGCAAGAGGTTTTTTATCACCTGATAGCCCTCTATTCTGCTACTTAATCTGAGATTAATTAATAAATTATGCCTTTGTTATAAATTGAAAAAGAATCATAAAATAACTTAAAAAATATTTAATAAGTCTTTGGTGCTAAACTTATGTTCTCTGAAGCTAATATTTTTCTTGTACATAGAGGAAAAACAATTTCTAGACAAAGACCAGATAGTTCAAACTTGAACAACAGCCAGGAATAATAATAGAATCATATAGGAGAGCAAACTATAGACCATAGAGATGTAATTACTGTAGGTAACATATGTTCAAATCATATGAAATATGAAATACTTATGAAATATGCATTTCAATGAAACACATTGAAATATCTTTTTTTTTTTTTTACATTATCGTAGTTTCTAAATATGTATATAAAAAAAGGAAAAGAAACATATTTTTTCCTCATCTGTATCATATGACTGGAATCTAACATTAAAATTATTGGAGAGAATCATCTGAATGCCGAATTTTAAAACTGTCACTTCACAGAAATATTCATGGTTTATTCCTAAGATTAAAACAACTGCATAAAAAAGAGAACAGTACCTTATTTATGCTTACAGTTATCTATGTTTACAGTCTGATATAACATCTATTTATATTTTGTCATACTAATTCAGTGTACAAGATCAAGTAGGAAAAGTTAAAAGAATTCATACTAAGAATATAAGGGACAGTACAAACTAGTTTTACAGTAATGAGAATAGGATAGAATGATCTGGAAAAATAACATTTAGAAAAAAAAAATCAGATAACGGTAAGAATGGAGAAGATTAAGAAGTAGAAGTTGCTTATTTATATTACTGCTTTTTTTTTTTCTTTCTTTCTTTCTTTTTTTTTCCCAGATAAACTAAATATAGTTAGCTACAGCTGAGATCTCACATATTTGGGATACATGTTGAAGGATATCTCCAAAGAACGATAAGCAGTGGACCTTGTGATAATATTATGATAATATTATGATTATATGTGCTTTATGCTGAGCTAGAGAATGAATTTAATCTTGACAGCTGCTCTATGATAACTGCCAATTTGTCTGGTCTTGCTTTGCACTTATTACAAGGTTATCGATCTTTTTTTGTATAGGGGTTAAAGCATGCTGTAGCTCTTACACTGCATGCTTTTATGGTCACAAATTTGTTTCAGCTAGACCTTTCTTAATCCCATAATTCAACCTCCAACATGAAAGCAGAAGACATTTAGATTTCAGCTTCAATCAAATTAATATAGGAATACCAGAAAAGCCTACTTCAGACAAAAACATGACAACCTCCATGATATTTAAAATAAATGTGATCTAAATTACAGCTTTTAGACTACAGTGATAGTGAAGGGAGAATCTAGCCCTCAAAACTAACTTCCTATCATAAATTAAATTTACTTCTGGGACATGACTTACAAGTTAAAACCCAGCCAATGGATGCCATTTCTGTATTATTTGCCACTACTCAAGTTATAATCTTTGTCTACATTTTCCCCTGAGCAGTTTATCTGACAACTGCATTTATGCTCCTCAGTAGTCTTCCATACCCTATTTCCCTTCCACAGCTCTCACTTGAATGAATCCATAATTACAATAGCTGCTCCAAAAGTACTGCCTCCTATTTTTAACATGTTGGCTTACAACGTCAGAAGAGGATGATGGTGGTATGGCACAAAATTTTGAATCTTCCCACAACATTCTGTTAAATGTTGCTGCCATATGACAGATGGCAACAAAGAAGAAGCCTGATAGTTCAGTGTCTGAAGTGGAAGTGTGTATGAAGCAGAGGTAAGTGTGACATTTAATTTCTCCACACAAAAAAATAATACTCATGACATTCATCGAGGGCTTGCTGAATGTGTATAGAGACAAAACAGTTATGTGAAGACAGTGAGGAACTGGGTGGTGAGTTTGAACAGTGACAACAATTTGAAAAACAAGTTCTGGATTGCTGGTACAGAAATTTACATGCAAGGAATGAAGGCTCTTGTTCATGACTCATAAAAATGCACAGCTAATGATAGTGACTGTGTTGAAAAGAAGTGTTTTGTAGCTGAGAATTTGCAAGCAAATAGTGTTATTGTGCTTTTTGTATCTGGTGTATTTTCCATGGAAATAAATAGGAGTCAATACCTTCAGAGTGACTAACATATATCTTGGTCCTTGAGGCATTGCCATCTTCTGAGAAATTGTTATCTTTCTTTACTTGCCTCGCTTTTATTTTACCTGGAACAAATTTTATCATTGATATCCAATGATTTTTTCCCTGGTCAGTGATGAGGTCTGCCTTGTTGCTGACCTTCAAGGCAGCAAAACTCAATTTGGTCTGCAGTGCTGCATTGAATATAGTTATCTGGCTCAGGTTTCCCCTTGTCTCCAGAGGGTGCTTTGACAGACCATTATTATTTAGTCTCCTTTTAATCTTCCACTATAATATTACTTTCTCATATTTTTAATCTTTTTTCAGAGTTCCTTTCTATTTGCCTTTAAGTTATGAACACTCTAAAATTAAACAATCATCTAGAGAATGTCCAAAAGCTAACTGACCTGAAATTCTTGATACAGTTCTCTGCATATCCAAAGACAATTGACTAGATAGCTGTATTATAATATGTTCTTATACCTTTGTATATTTCCTTTGGGGTTGTATTACCCATGTGATTAATGTAAAGTATGTTAAGCTAAAAATCTCAATATTTGCTTTCTATATTTTAAGTTTCAACACAACCTCTTTGTTTATTTCAGTACTATTGCAATAACGTTTTCATACAAAATAACAAGCAGGACTACAGATCTGCAAAATGTAAAATGACAATAGTTCTTAGATATTTACGGGGAAAGTAACAAGCATCATATAATTTCAGTACGTACAAAACACATACATACTTGAGCAATTCTCACTATTACTGACAAGTTCTGGGATTTAATACTAGTTGTTAAATGCTTGTGAAAATGAAAATTAGATCATACTAAGCTACTGTCTACTTTGTCTAGCTATTTAAACTGTTGGTGTACATAACTTAAAGCTAATATGATCATTTTGAAGTTCTGGAAAAAGCCCACTTGAGGAAAAACAGGTCACCTGAGGCTATGGTTTGATTCATGTGCAGCATGATGAAAGGTAATTTAAAAAATAAAAATAACAGTTTATACAGACACTTCAGTGCTCTAAAAAACAGATATTGATTCTTCCTTTTTAATCTTTACAGTCAACAATCAACATAGTAATGTTATTTATTGTTACATAATTCAAATCTCCTCAGAACTGAATCAATAATGATGGGCTATAAACAAGGAAAATAAGACTATCTCCTGGCTGTTATATACATCTGTAACAAATAGATTGCTTTCAAGAGACTGTTGATATTTTACAAGCAAGCAATCCAGAAAGTACAGCAATATGGTAAACAAATCCTGTTTTCTGTGAAGATCTGAGTGGCTTCCCAGAAAATAATTGATAATGCTACGTTACAAAGAAAATCCTGCTCCGGTCAATATCATTTAGTACATTACTAGAGGAAAGAAAAAAATAATAATTTGGAATCAAAGACAGTGTCTCTTTGCTTTTCCCATCAGGAAAATATTTAGCAATCAAATATTGTCTACACTACTAGATCAGATAGCAAAGCAAAGTAAAAAGAACAAACAAGAGAAGTGACATTCAATGAGAAGCAAGTTCCCTGTTTCTTTGCTTCTAGAACTTCTATTTGATACTCAGGCAGCTCAAATGACATTCAGTTATTCACCTCCCATATGTCTGTAATTTAATTGTAATCAAAACTGTCAGGGAGGTATTCTAAATCACAGAGGTTTGTCAGTGTTTGCTGGCACACGCATGGAAATTTTCTGTGTTAATCTTTTCTCTGACTTCAAATTTATATTAATGGTCATGATTCCTTAGGCTGCCTTCCTAAGAAGTGCTGGAGACCATGATTGAAAGAGAAATAAACTATATATTGCCTCCAGCAGTGAGCAGCTGGTGTTTTAACTGTCTGAATACAAACCTAAGAAGTACAATTCTGCCTTTACATGACAAGGGCTTTTATGGCTCAGACACTAACAGCACCAAGCTTGTCCAAGTCAACCATAAGACATGAAGACATTACTGTAAGGTATTAGAAAAAAGTTGTCAGTAAGTGAGAAAGTGAAAAAAAGTTACAGAGATTCAAAAAGCCTCGTTGAAATGAATATATTCTCAAGCAAAGAAATACAACAATAGAATGTCATACATCTCAATTTTCAATATGTTTGAGTTACATTTTTCAAAACTTGTGTGTTAAAACAAAAGAATAAGCCCTTGATTTATGCCTTAATTATTATAAGACCTTATAAGACTTCTTATAAGACTTCTAATGTTAATTTAAAATATATATATTCATTCATCACTGCCTTTTTTTGTTACTGGTATCTCTTGAGAGATATTTTTCTCAAAACAGCAGGCAAAATTATAGTAGATTATGTCATAGAATAATAGATTCACCAAGGTTGGAAAAGACCTCAAGATCATCCAGTCCAACTGTTCACCTACCACCAATACTTCCCCACTAAACCACATCCCTCAGTACAACAACTAAATGTTCCTTGAATATCTCCAGAGACCCTTTGCTCTTAAGTTATAAAGGGTTTTAAAATTTTGCAATGCCTTTTTAGTTACAAAATAAAACAACTAAGAGAAAAATATTTAGAAGACTGAGGTTTATACTATCTCAAGATTAAGTTCAGTTGCCTTGGAAAACTTACTTTTACTACTTTGTATTCTTGTTCTGTTTTTGTTTGTTTGTTTGTTTTCTCAAAGAAAGGAGTTCCATCGCTTTTGTCTTTTAATGGCACATGAATTGTACTTTCTCACTGAAATTTTGGTCCAAATTTTGTCTTTTAAATTAGTTGAGATTTCTACTTTTAGAAATACATACCTTTTCTTCACTAAAATATCATATACGGAAGAGCAGCCTATAAAACTATTTGTGATAAATTCATAAAATGAATTAACATAGCATGTTTGTACGTATGTTTGTATATACGGATAGACTGGATAGATGGGCCAAGGTAAACCATATGAGTTTCAGTAGGTCCATGTGTTGGGTCATGCATTTTGGACACAACAACCTGAGGCTACCTTACAGGCTTGGGGAGGAGTGACTGGAAAGCTGAGGGAAAGGGATCTTGGTGTACTGATGGACAGTTGGCTGAATATAAGCCAACAGTGTGCCCAGGTGGCCAGGAGGGCCAATGGCATCCTGGCTTGCATCAGGAATGATGTGGTGAGCAGGACTAGGGTAGTAATCCTGCCCTTATACTCAGCACTGGTAAGGCTTCACCTTGAGTACTGTGTTCAGTTTTGGGCATCTCAATACAGAAAGAACACTGAGGTGCTAGAGGAGGTCCAAAGAAGGGCAGCAAGGCTTGTGGGCTTGGAGTATATGTCCTACGAGGAGCAACTGAAGGAATTGGGGCTATTTAGTCTGGGAAGAGGAGGCTGAGGGGAGACCTTATTGCTCTCTTCTAATACCTGAAAGGTATTCAGAAATAGTAGTTTGAACTTATTTACTGGTCAAGACATTTATGATATATGAAATGTCTATTATATATTTTCAATTAAAATATCTAACCTTTTGTTCATGGTAAAGAATCCAAACTAACAAAGCAAAAACATGTATTGTAATGCAATAGAACTCTTACCTTCACACACCCTCTCCCCACCCCACTAATCCAGCAAATATAATTTTGCAACTGTTGATAGACTGTAGATTTTTATTTCACTTGATTGTCTCTGAATTTTATGACTTGTTTCGTGCTAAATTAATTTTATTTTGTTTTAGCTGCTATTATTACCTAAATTTATTTTAATTAAACAAGGAAAAATTTCTCAAGCAAACCATGATGTCTAAATCTTAAAACAAACACACCCTACACAATGGGGGGAAAAACAATTAGCATCATCTGTTTCTAGATTTTTAGTTAAACCTAGAGAAGATTTCAGCATGCTGACAACTGTTATAAACCTTAATTTAATTACTTGCTTGAGTGATCCTTCTCCAGGCCAATTCAGGGGCGACACACTTTGTAATGTTTTGTGTAGGGAAACTCAGTTGCATGCTGTGCTCTGGATAGTGCTTATGGGAGCATTGCCTGCCTTGGTGTTCCACGCACTTCCATTGATGCATACCAGTGGTTTTGTCATGCAAGAAACATCAGGCAGGGAAATTATCAAACATTTATGCCTATGAATGTGTATGCAATTTGCACATTTCCTAAACTCAGACTGAATTCAAGCAACCTACCAAAACAAAACAGAAGCTAGAGTGTGGTCCTTTGAAGTACGGTAGATATCCATGTTTTCCCAGGAAGAGAGGCTAAAGTACATTATCAAGATGTGAGGATGCAGTTCAAACAGATCTATCTGAACTATATACATTTCTATTAGTGGAATCTGGAAGCTTGTGACTTCTGGAAAGAGGAAGATTATTTAACCACTTGTAGGAGTCACTGACAAGGTGTAGGACCATGGTTACTAGGAAAGATGAACAAACTCTGACAAGATTTATAGCTCAGCTGGATTAGATTTGTGGGTTGGAAACAGTGCCACCAGGAGGATGTAATAAGTAGTAATGATCAGTCCTTCAGCCTCACTTCTTTAGCCACCTGAGGTACTCATCTGCCAAGTTGTCTTGCTAACTTTACCTGGCAGAGGCCTAGATGCTGTAGAGAAACCGCCGTGAGTCATCCAGCCTGCCAACTATTACCCCTTGGTTTCATTCATATGGACACAACCAGTACTGCCCAGGGACACCCCCAGTGTACCAGGGTTCTGGGGACCAAGAAGAAGGGCCTAGAATGAAACCCATATATTCACTGAGCTTACCAGTGAAATTAAAGGAATATAGTAGGGGCAGAAGCAACCTACATGTAATTGTGAGTTGGGTGGCTGACGTTGCAGGCAGTGTGTATATTTTTATAACCTCAAACCCTTCTTTGAGAACCAGTGATTGCTTGGAATAGACAGGATAACGTTGACAAAAAAGGGACTGCAATATCTCCAAGTTTAACTTAAATACACTGAAGGGTGAGAGAAAAGTCCAAAGTGGAGGAATAGAGGCAAGGAAGACAACGTGGCAAAGTGTGGGATATTCCCACACTTCCTCTGAGGAAACATGACTGAGGCCCAGGCCAAATGCCTGTACATGAAAGATAACATAATAGGAAGCAAACAGTAAAAATAAGAAAACCGCATGAAGCTGTAAACATATAGACTCATTAGGGCCACAGAAAAATAGTGGGGTATCTTGCACAGCTGGACTGTGGCAAAATGAAAGGGTGCAAACTCTTTAGAAAGTAAACCATTCACAGTGTAAGGAGGCTACATCACTGGTATATGTTAGACACCTCACCCAAAATTGCTAGACTGTGGAGAGAAAAATCCCATACAAACAGCTGAACTTGAATAAAAAATCATGAGTTTTGATCTCTTTCGATACCGAACTTCTGGAAAGTTGGTACATGGTTTGCAGTTTCAATATCGCTGCAACATTCCAAGCCTTTCTTATTGATTCAAGCTGACCAAATAACACAGTGCTCTAAATATCATCTGTAATAATTCTAAACTACATATTTTACCTCTATTGCACTATCTCCTACTGACACATAAAATGTCATGATTGACACTTTCACAGTTGTTTCTCTAACTAGGGTATCTAATCATCCCTGACAATAGAAGGATTTGTAAATGGCACTGAACTTTGTCACATTCTTACAGCTGACAGTGCAGCAGTGATGATTCACACAAGTGTTAAATTCTCTTGTCTGACCTCCAAATACAGCGTAGAGGAAGAATAAAAGAAACTGAAAGCTGGCATTTTCCACACAGAAAACTCTTAATCAAAGTTGTTGGATGTATTTATGTTCACGAGAGATAGGTCCACCAGTAGGTTTTAATTAAAATATCTTACATCACCAATTTTCTCTACTTCTGCTTCATTCTACCTGAATAGGATTTTAGGTCTACAATCTTTTCTGTGTCTAGTATACAACTAATGAGCTTCAAAAACTGCAACATTTACCACATTTAGCAATGGACAGAATTGATTTATGTCAAGACTGTTTGTAAAATATAAGCCTCTTAATGTGAAAGTGATATGTATCACTTCAAAAGGCTGCTTATCTTCTTATTTTTTTAGTTTTTAAAGCTTCAAAAAAGTAGCAAACAAACAAACAAAAGAACAACAGAAAAAGTATTGTTGGCATGTACCCAAAAAGCAACCAGTGACTATCAATCAATCATCTTACCTCAAAAATAGTCAGCAGCCCAGGAGCCCCTTGGACTGTGCGTGCCTGGGGGTGTTGTTTTCCAGCAAATGACAGTGTGAATGAAGTCCCCCATGAAAACCAGTGCCTGTGATTGTGAGGCTGCTTTCTATTGTTTGTAGAAGGTCCCTCATCAACCTCAACTTCTTCCTCCTTATCAGGCAGCCTGTAGTAAATACATACAGTGGTGTCACCCATATTGGCCTGCCCCTTAATTCTGATCCATACGCTCTCCACTCATTCATCATTCATCCCTAGGTGGAGCTCAATATGTGTCTGTTATTTTCCCGTATAAAGAACAACTCAGCAACCTCACAATGCTGGGGGGTCTTCCCCAAAAAGTACATAGCCATCCCTGACAGCATTCCAGTCATGGGAACTGTCCCACTATGTCTCCATGATCACAATGAGATCCTGGCCCTGTGACCAAACACAGATCTCTACTTCTTCCTATCTATTCCACATGTGAAATGCATTGGTATAGAGGCATTTCAAGAAAAGAAAAGGAAAGAGGATTAAAGTGTCCTGATAGGGATGCAAGAGGAACCCCCATAACTACATAGACCGTTGAGCTGGCTGGTCTTCTGGCTCATGGCATGGGAGGCAGCTATAGAACATTTATCACTGCTCTTCACTTGTGCAGTGGAGACAATAAATTATTTATGAGATAATCAAGTAGATTTATCTTAAAAGAAATCCAGGAACTCTCATGATATTTCTGAGACATTGCTTCCTTTTTTCTTTTTTTCCTCTTTTTTTTCTGCTCTTTGTTGTTTAAAATTTATTTAAGGACTTCAGTATGAGCTTAAGAGCCTCATTTCAAGTATATCCTTTTGAAAGTCCTGTTTTTCTTTCACCAGAAGGTTTTCAGCCATCAGAATGATGGAAACTCGTCAAGTAGAAAGAGTGAAACCACTCTGACATTTTCTCCTTTATAAGTAGTAGAAAAGAAATTCAAAGGAACACATCTCATTACAGAGCTTTCAAGAGTGCGTAAGTGTGTATGTATATAATAAAAATAATATTCAGTCTTACTTCAATATATAATCTACATTTCTAATTTACATGCTGTTAAAGATTTTCTGTCATTGATAAAAAATCTTCAAATAACCAAACAAAACAACAACAGTAACAACAAAAACAAATGAAAAACTCCTTTATTTTATAGCAAATAGGAATTATTCTTTCATTAGTCTGTCATATGTTCCATAAAACTTAGATATGTGGGAGCAGGGAATAAGATGTAAACTGAAGGATTCCCCAGAAAGATACGTTGAGCAGTGTTGTCTTTAAAAGTGCTAGAAAATAGAGAATGCAAATAAAATACAACAATATTTAACCGGATTCAAATCTATTAGACAACAGCACATAATTTAATGCAGAAAATAAATATAACTTTCTTAATTAGTTGTTTTTGGTTTGTTTTGTTTTCCCCTAAGTGATTTACTTATTTCAAATGGTATTCAATTCCCTTCACCATGCAAGAACCCTTTAAGTGATTATGTTTTTCTCCCTGCTGGTTCTTCGTATCCCCTTTTTTAAGCAGAGTATTATGTCTAACAAGTCATGAGAACTACGGGAAAAGAAAGAAGTAACAAATATAACACTCAACCATAAAGAGGGACTGTGCAGTCTTGAAAAAAAATCAGCTGTTTAATCTTTGATGAGATTGAATATGAAGCTTAGATTAATGATGGAAAAGCTCAGAAGCTTCTCACACCTTCCCACCTCCTGTACTACTTTTTTTTATGTGGCAATGATTTATCATTTATATTTTGTCACTACCAAATTACGTTCTGATTTTTTGGGGAACACTTCAGGTGTTTTTTTTTGTTGTTGTTGTTGTTTTTGTTTTTGTTTGTTTGTTATTTGTCTGTTTTGCTGGGGGAGGAAGTGTTGCAACTGCATTTCAGGATGTTAGACTGATGTGAGAATCACACATATGTATCAGCCTAACATCAACAATATTTTTAAAGGTTATCCTCTTCTACTCCAAAAAATTTCTTAAAATTCCTTACCATTCCTTATAATGCACTTAATTCAAATACAAATACTCTTAGCAATTTGGAGTAGAAATTAATATATTTTAGTGAGCGCTTATTTTCTGACTGCAGAAATAAAGGTACTTTTATTACTATTATCTCTACCTCTTTGGTTGTAGATAGCTTTAATCTCCATCATGTTACATAGATAAATCATGGAAGTATTTTATTGCCATGGCTTCATTCTACAAATGGGACATGTGGGAACCATCTTTCAGGCAGAAAGTTATGAAGCCTAGGAGTTTTTCAGGTACTGTGATCTCAAGGACAGGACAGACTGTTGAACAAGGATTCTATACACAAATTTTGTTTAATCAATTTAACAATTGTCTGTTGGCAGCCATTATCAAGTCTTTTAAACTTACCATGCTTCCATTTCTGTTTAAGAATGGACATAATCATAATCATTAAAATGTGAACTCATGCAATTTGCTGATATAAAGAATTGAAAGCACAATTATATTCATTAATAATAAAAATCAGTAATAAAAGATATAAGTTGTTAACAGTTTGTGCCTTAGGTGAAATTATTTAGATGATTTCATAACAACACCACAAGAAACAAAACCAACCATATATTTACAATTGACACTATTAATGTTTTCCAGGAGCTGTTCTCAAGAAGCTATTGACTTTTGTTCTTAAAGTAAGGCATATACTTTAATTCTTATCTTTTCTGGATTTTTATGATCCATTATTTCACATCTCAAGGTAATTTCCTACAAAAAGTTTAAAAAAAAAAAAACAACACAAAATATAGTGTTCTGTGAGTCTATGAATCGGCATATGAATTCAATTTGGGGTATTTTCCTAGATAAAACAAATTAACAACTAAAGCAGAAACCTTTTCAAGCAGGTTAAACTACTAATTTTCAAACAGAATTTGCACAGATTCTTAGAGAAATTTCTTATTAATGCATTCTGTGTGGATTAGCCATGACAGGTCTTTCATATCTAATTGAAGCCATTAGGATCAGTACATTTAGCAGGAGTTTCAAAGATTTTTGCTAATGTGACTTGTCAAACGTAGGTCTTGACATTAAGCAAAGAAATTAACCAGGTAAGCTTTGGTGAGAAAGAAGGCATTTTGTGAGAGCAGAGATATTTTTTATGACTGTTAGCAACTGATATCTCTCCATTAATTTTCGGTGAAATTCTATTAAGCTCAATAGTATTTGTTTATTCTTAAAGTGTCATCAATTACTTATTGTGAGAATACCTGAATTTGCAGTTCTGATAACATATTCTTTAGCTTATGTTCTCTCTCTCTCACACACACACTTTCTTTCTTTTTTTTTTTTTTTTAATTTAACAATGAAAAATAAACTTGGACTTTGTTTATATGCAAAAAGATGTGGCAATACCTGAAATAATTTTAAATCTAATTTTAACTTTTTAACGGATAAGTTTAAAAGTCTTGACAGATATTTTAGAGCATGACACTTGGTAACTCAATCTTGATAGAAATTCTGCTTTATGGGTCAGTGATATAATTCAGACCCTACAGCACTTAATCAGTTGCCACAGGATCTCTAGGCAAGTTGTACTTTTGTAAATTTGTTCCCTACCAGCTCTTTCCTTTTAATTCAAACTGATGAATCAAACAAATCTGTCTGTTTCTCAAGTGACATTGTTTTTTTCTATTTCTTTGTTTTTTCTCTGAGTGACAACCTTGGCTACAATCCTGAAACATTCTCATACAGAAACAGTCAGTAATTAGGCATACCATGTATGTACCTGAATAGCAATTATAATCAGCCTTCAGCAGTAAAGGCTAACTGGATAATGCCAAAGAATTTTAAGCTTTTTCAATCAAAGCTTTTGCTAATCTTACCACATAATGCTTCTGAGGAATCAGTCATTTATCTGAAGATAGCATTGAATAACATAACAAAATAATGAGACACATTAATCTTTTATTTAGGTCCTGGATTAGTACATTAGGAGAAACATCTTTGATTAGGCAGCAGTTCCCTAGACATAGTTGATGACACAGGGCTTTGGGCAACTTATGGGAAAATATCATGCAGTGAATGGAGATAATGGAAGAACAGTTTATGCTTTTCTGTGCCCTGAGAAACTATACAGGCAAAAGAAGAGTTAAAAATACCAAACTAGAATTTTCTACATGTAACATAGCTGCATTTGTGTTAGGAGATTTTAGGTTTTGCCCTCTAGGGAATAGAGTGTGAATTCTATCTTTGAGCCTCGGTTGAATCAATATGGAATATAGGTTTACTCATAGCCACTGTTCCCCAAATATTGTTTCTGTCAATTGCAAAGGTCAAGAGACTTTCAACACTTTCCTTTACCCTTCATTCATCCCTTAGTATGCACCACAGTTCCTTACTACACAGTTCCTTAAAGTTGACAAATTTGTCTCTGGTCACTTAGCATCTTCCTGAGAATACCGCAGAAGAAGAAAGCTTCCTCCGTATTTATTCCATATACTTACTACAGAGAAGGGGAGGGAACCTGTGGAAGCTTTAGTTAATCCCACTTGAAAAAATAACACCAGTTTCCAGCTTGAAAACATTATCTGTATACACCTGTGTGATTATTTACATAATTTCCTCACACCAATTTTTTTTCCAAACTGTCAAATATTACTCCTTAATATTTCCTTAGCCCACACAACAGCTCATTTCCAATAAAGTTTTGCCATCTCTTTATGTACTTATCTTGTCACCACACTGCAAACATAGCCAAGTAACAATCCTATATAATTGTTTCTAGGCATGACTAAAGACAGCCAAAAAGACTCTACTCCTCTACTACTACTTAGGGGCAGAGGGAGGAACTGTTCTTCTGGCATGTCATCTGAAACTGGAAGGCAACAAGAAACTTCTCCCTTTGTCTTTGCAGACTATTTTTCTGACTTTGTTTTCTCTAATTTAATCTCTTTGATTTTATTTTTATACCTTACTAGCTAAGGGGAAAAAAAAAAAAAAAAAAAAAAAAAAAGCAACATGAGAAGTAGAACCAAATATCACAGTCTCAGTTTCAGCATTTAATAATAGTCCTTTTCAGAACAACACAAGTTATCACTTTAGAACCACACATTCTGTAAATTAGTAATGATATCTCTCGATGACACAACAACAGAAGTACACACTACTGAACATTACACGCCTATTATACTGTGTGTAACACATAAACAAGAAAAAACATACCCCATCACGTCTCATAGGTAAAAAAAATTGTTGACAGAAAAATGCCCACTTTTATTTCTTCCTTCCTGCCAAAGTTAGATTGTTCCCCACAGCATAATTTTCAAGTGATTTGCCCAGTCTCATTTTAAATTATTCTAACAATGGGGTTTCCACTACTTCCCTTAGGAAGTGTAACCATAGATGACAATTTGACATTCACATTACACTCAAGTCCCTAGATGACACAGTTCAGTGTAATGTGACATAAGATTTATTGTGATGGACTCTAACATTTGACAGGCTCCAATACAGTGTAATGTGCTGTGAATGGGTGATTTAAAAGGAATGTTTAAAAACTACTATAGCTATAAAGTAAAAATGGTTGAAAATATTTGGAAAACATAACAAAAATATTAAAATGAAATAGAGTATAATCAAATACAATAAAATAAAATAAATTTTGAACACTGAAAATCTCTCAAAAACATTAATTCTGAATACAGTACTTTATCATGTATAGATATTTGCAAATTGTTCTACTAAAATCCAAATTTGATTTGCCAAGCTCCAGCCAGGGTTAACAGAAGAGCCAAATGTCAAAGCCTAAAAGCTTGAATATTAAAAGACTAAGAGTTGCATTGTGAAACATGTCTAATTTTGGGGAAATGACAATAAGAACCTAGCAACATTTTCAGAAGATGTTGTCTCTCTCTCCAATTTATGAGACGGAGAGTAGGGTCTTTGATATATGTATATCTGATGTAAGATTAAGAAACAACGGTTCAAATGTTGGTCCATCCAATTTATTATAAATCTTAATCAGGGAGATGGGGAAGGGGAGGATCACAACTATTAGGAATTAGGGTAATGGGGAAGGGAAAGTGAGTAAGAAAGATAGGAAAGAAGCAAGAATTGCATAAAGCGGGGATAGTCACCACCAGAATCCAGCAGCGGTCCGTTGCACACCGTTCTGATGGTCTGAGGCAAAAGTGGGGGAAGAGTAGCAGCAGTGTGTCTAGCCTTAGGCAGCAAGCAGGTACAAGCGATAGGATAAGTTCAGGTGGAAGCGACAGGTCTCAGATAGTAAGGCCCAGGAGAGTCCGTCAGCATACAGGCATCACGTCGTAAGGAATCTGATGTCAGAAACCTGTCCTTGTGGTTGTTGGTCCCTTTTTTTATTCTTCTTCTTCTGCCAACATGGCATTCCTGGGCACTTGGGTAAGAGTCACATGCACTACCCTCTGAGATAGCTATCTCCTTCGAGATAAGACCACACAAATGGCTTTCCAGCCATTAAGCTGTGGCTTATCTCTCTCTCCTTTGTTGCCCCTGGCCTACAAATCTTCAGACAAAAGATTTTGCCAGGACTTGCATAGACTTGCCCATCTGTGTCCTCAGCAAGCTGTGAGACAATGGTACAAAAGAATAATCTCTTACAGATGTCTACAGGTCTATCTGTATATTCAGGTACTGACTGACTTTAAAAATCTGGTTCTTAGATTTTATTGACTGGTTCTTAGTTCTTAGATTTTATTGTACAGATTTTAACTGCAAGTTCTACATATCTTTGTGTCAGCAGAGAGAAGACAGTGCAGGAATGGGGGAAGAAAAGTCACTCATCTACTTACTGCTGGTAGGACATTTGGCTGTTTGGTAGTTTTAGATGTGATCATATAAAAAAAAAAAGCAATACAAACAAACAATAAATAGGCAAGCAAGAGGAACTGAGCAGTCAGAAAATCAATAGAGAGAAAACAGCAATGTTGTTGGCACAACTCTATGTCTAGCTAGAATGAACTAGCATTGAGAAAGTCAACTTGATAGCTGACGGCATATGGGGGCTAATTTATGAAGAAGACACTGGTGTATGCTCAAGCATATGACTAATAGATACACCTTCGAAGTTGTGTATGACATTTTTTTTTTTTATAAGAGAGTTGATATCATAAGACATAAGAAAGTCTTTGTAGACACCTAATCTATTTCATCAAACGCATGCTTTCCTCTCTAGCATCCTTTGCAATATTTTCTGTCTTGTACCTTGTTAGCCAGTCCTCTGCTGTGTATGAGATTTTTGCACTGATTACTCAAGAAGTCTTTGGTTTCTAAGAACATAATTAGGCTCTATCTCATCTTATGGTCTGTGAATTTCTTCTTCCACTTGAGCAACTGATCCACACGGAAGACATATAAAATGAAACACAGAACATCCTTTACAGGTCACAGCAGCTGTTTAGTATGGCACAGGTCCCAGTGTTCAGTCAATTATCAGTATATGTTTTCTTACAAAAACCTATTGCAGCTGGACTCTCCCTTTGTTGTCAGTAAGATGAAAGGCCTTTCTGATCTTAGGCTGTCCTGTTAGATTACTGCAGTGGAGGAACATTAGATCCATTGGCCAACAGCACAAAAAAGAAAGAGGCAGCAGAACATCGTGGCACGTTTTTCATGGCACCCAGTCTGGGAGATGAGGAACTCATTTAAAATAAAGCCACATGGATGTCATTCATTTTTTCCACAAGAAAAAGGACTGTCCAAATCTGAATCAATATGCCCATGGAAAACTTCATTTCTCACTCGGTTTCTGCAAGTCTTGTTTATAAATTCCAGGGGAAACTGAAATTTTGTATTGTTCTTCATATGACTTTATTTTATTTTATTTTATTTTATTTTGAGTTATAAATGCACAAAATTTTCACACTGAGGAATGTCCTAAAAGACTTACTTTTTGTTGAATATAAAATGTATGAAGTTTACAAGGAATCTGAAACTCGGAAAATATTTGCATTTACTTATTCTTTTTCCTTTATATATACATTTTAAAATGTGCATAAGTCTCATTGTAAAATCTGTTTCATTGAATTATTGATTTGATTTTCATTGAAATACTGATATTGAATTGGCTGATTTTCAAACCAAATACTAAACATTAAGACGGTAAGATTATAAATCTAAGGAGTGTTAGAAAAAAATACATGCAACACATTTATCAAAATCCAGAAGGCTTCAAAATGTCTTTCAATACAAAGTGTATTATTTTTGCTCAGTTTTTCCCAGTATTGAAAATATCCGTTAAATTCTCAGAGAGTCAGATAAGTTATTTTCTGACAATCATTTCCAAAAGCTATTTCAAAATAAGGCATATTTCAATAAATATAATTATTATCTATCGTATTTATGACAATGTTGAAATCATACTTGAGTACAAAGATAAGAAGGAATATGATTAGAAAAATAATACAAGCTAAAGAATTATCTCATTTGAAGTTCTTATAGTGGTAAATCAAAAATAGTTTTAGAAATAGACAATTAGAGCAGATATCACATTATCTCATAATTTTTTCAATTTTTTTTTTCAAATCTTATGAATTATATTTAAATACATTTAAAACATAAAGTAGCCATTTATAGAAATTAAGGGCTCTGGGATCCAATTTCTGATGCCTTTTCGCTGGAGAAAAAGAGATTTCAACATTACTATTTATAGTAGAAGAAAAGTTAAAACACAGTGCTTAGATATCCACTCTTATTTTTCCCACGAAAAAAAGTTAGTTGGTCATGTACTGCATATTCATTAATTGCAACTTAATAGGAATTGATGTAGGAATAAAAATAGAATTCAGCCAGTCCTGGGAAGATGTGTTTCTCCCTCTTTAACAAGAAATTAAGATAAAAATAAATAACAAATGTAATTTGAGCAACACAAAAACCCTTTTGCTATCTGTATAATTCACTTTTTTTGTTTCAGGAGAAAAAAGTAAAATGAAATAAAGGAAGGAGAAAAAAAGATAGAGATGACAAACAGAAGCTTTCCAAATATGTTTCTTCATCATGAGTAAAACAGGTCATGCAGCCTAGATTGCTAGAAGCTGGGATGTACATTAGGAAAAATAGAATTTGATACCCTTTCCCCCATACAGACCTGGCCTTTGGTCAGACACAGCTTGGTCTTTTTATGTTCCTATATAGTCCATAACTTGCTCCCAAAGTTGGGATATTTGTCATTAATTTTTGTCTGCTAATGCTCTCCCTGTCTTCAAAGCAGTATATTTTGTGTTTTTGTATGGTTTACTCAAGATATTTCAATGAATTTCT
Source organism: Chrysolophus pictus (assembly GCA_037305975.1). NCBI lineage: Eukaryota > Metazoa > Chordata > Aves > Galliformes > Phasianidae > Chrysolophus > Chrysolophus pictus. Next base: position 12,821,386 of record CM074578.1, read on the forward strand.
GAACTGCTAATCTAAGTTGTGTTCAATTTCTAGAAATGAAAGTTTTTATCTTCAGTGATGAAAAATACCTTGCAAAACCGGTTTTTAAGATTTATTCTCAAAACATTTAATTATGTAGGAAAACTTCCTACATTGCAATTTAAAAAAAATAAAATAAAAATCAGTAACACTTCTCTTTCATCATTACTTCTACTGCTTGTAATTAAAACAATGTAAAGCCACATCCTAAAACAAAATTCTCTAATTCTTTCAACATATTACAGTGTTTTGGTACTATCTTTCTTTTCTGGACCTCAATCCATAAACCAAAGAAGTTCAGAGTAAAATTTATGAAAAATGGAAATCTGATTATAAAACTAAATATTTCAACACTTAAACTCATTCATACACATATAGAAAATTTTGTTTAGGCTTTTTTTGAAAGATGAGCATACAGGTAACATCTAGAGTACTGGATGGTCAAAGGAAATAATGAAATCTCATTTTTGGTTTACAAGTTACTTCTCCAATAACACATAATCCAGAATTCTAACCTTCTTTGAAGTTATTAATACTCCAAGAATGTAAAACTGCAGTAATGTGTTAAATGTGCTTCTCTTGTTAAAGGTTAAATGAAAATTACGTTAGTAAATATCTTATTTCAAGACTGTCCAAAAAACCACATCTAAGTAAGGTTCAAACTGTAGCACTAAACTGTAGCACTTACCTGTTCTGCATTGTCTGTTACAACTTGTCAACGGTTTACGGGCTGGTTCAGCCCAGTTCCGTGGAGGGGCAGAGGGATTTTGCAAAATCCGTGCCTCCGGAAAAAAGGGAACAGGGGACCCCAACATAATTAAAAACAGCAGCAACAATCTGAGGAGAAACAAACTAATTTACTAAATATAGTATCGGAATGCAAGATAACACACCATAATACAATATAATTAGAATTGAAGCTAATAGATCAAATATAATGAGAGAGAGAATGTCCAAAAGGTGGATAGACCTCACCAAAACACTGAGGTGAGATGCGCAGTCCAGTTGAGCAGCAGGGAGACAGGAGGAGAGCCGACGAAGAAGAAGCGGACGAAGAAGAGCGCATCAGGTGACCTTACCAGGAGTTATATCTCCTCTGTGTGACCGCAAAGTCCCCTGGGGAAAGTAGTTCTTCTTCTCTTCCGGGCAGGTACCCAGAACTTGAGCATTAACAGTTAAACTCCCAGTGCCCTACATGATGTTATGATGTGGAATACCGAAAACCAAAAATCACAAAACCATGACACAACTTTTCAAGGATTTCTCATCTTGAATCCAGGAATTTTCCACCTCTCCTCCAAAAGTCAGTGCTTGCAGAATCTACTTAAGGTATTGTCTGAATTCTAGTTCTGTATTTTCTGGGCCAGAATATTGCCTGCAATACTGCCTGGACTCACTCTACTACAGATGTAAAGTGATTGGCATGACGACACAGACTTTCTATGAAGTAAACTTTGATGATGGGTCATACAGTGACAACGTTTACCCAGAAAGCATTATTATAATAATATTGCATAGATGGTTTATAAAAGTACACTGGTTGCACAGGTGAGAGTGCAAGACCTGCATTAAAGGTGAACATTTGTAAATTATATGTGAAGTAAAAAAATGCTCATAAAGTCCATTTTCAAATTTGGCTAAGGGTAGGAAAATATTATATGAATAGATCATAGATTTTTGGGTATCCATTCTGCCTTATGGTCAGTTTTCATCTTTATTCTACTGCTTAGTGCTGGAAAGGTTACTGATTATTGGCATAAGGACGAACAAGGCATCCTGATGTTTTCTTTAAATTAGATTCTCTTTCTCAATACTACTTACTTACCAACTTGAAAGGGAATAGAATATTATATTTCAGTTTTTTATTTCTCCCACACTCCCCTTTTTGTAAATAAAAATTATTGCATACAGATTTATTGCCTTCACCAACCATATTTCTGATTATTCATTACTTGTTTAGAACTTTCTTTTTTACCTGAATATTTATGTGTGTACAGATTCATTGCCTGGATCTTGCCTAAGGCATTGCATCTCAGTACCTGAGTCCTAGTTTCACTGCAGTAAGTATTCTCTTTGCAGAACATAGCATACATTCATTCAATCAGAATAGTCCATTCAGCTAAATGTTCAAAAATCCAGAGAATATTCCTTCACTTTCACTCATTTTCTTTCCACTGTCTACGAGTCGTTTTGTTGTCTTTTTTTTTCACACTTGATTTCACTTTGTTTTTGCTTCTCAGCAATAACTTGATCAAACCATCTACAAGTTCATCAGAATATATCTTATTAATTTTTAAAATATATTTTCTTCTCTTCTTCAATTTTACTTAGAATGAAGATCTACTGAGTCCCTGAGCATTACCAACTTCTTTTCAAGTCACAATGTAACGGTTTTCAGTGTTACCAGCTCTCTGCTTTAAATGCTTCAGACTGTGCAGTCAACTTCATGGCCATTTCATCTATGGCAAATTTCACTAATTTTAGCAAATAATTCTTAACTTTGCCTAATGCTCAGAAACAATTAATTAGCTTATGAGTCCACTCCAGATAGCAGGAGAAGATTGTAACATAATCTAAGCAGGTCAGTTTACAGATAAATTCTTCTTCAGTGACTGCCTATGTGATTCAAACACTGTTAGAAAAAAGTATCCAGAAATGCTCCAGCACATAATGTAAAAGGCAAAGCAGCAAAAAAAGAAGTACTTTCTGAAAAGGGCCTCATGCAAGCTGGCAGTTAGTCCAGATGTTGTCTCTCTTCTTCCCAGGAGTTTCATCCAAGGTCCTACATGAATAAAATGCTACACTTGCTGATATGCAGTTATTAGAAGAAATTGTGATTCAAATGTAAACCTACCTGAGTCTTTCTGTAACCATAAGCAAAATAAGGTTGGAAAGCAAAGGAAAAACTGTATTAGACAAAATAAAAAGCAGTTTGCACCCATAAAGAGAGGAGGACATGCCATGAAGTGAAAAAAAAATCACATGGTCGTCCATATGTCCATATCTCTTACTCTGAATATAAGAGATTCATTCAGCCTCTGGACACTTGTCATATTTTTGTCTAATCACTGGCCCAATCACAAATTCTATCAAAACTGACATCATCTGAATTGCAAAACAAAAACTTTTTAATAGAAGTGAGATCTATCAGAAAACCTTCCTTGTCTAGTATTGTTGAATTCAGTAATGTTTTAGGGTTGAATTTGTATTCACCATTTAGTGACTAATTAAAATACGTCTAATATTTTCCCTAAGATGTCATGGAGAAGATGTTTAAACACCTTTGTGGACATTTCTCCAACATGTCATTGCTATTCTTCGGCAGAGATTTTTTTTTTATAAGTATGAACTATGTGAAATACAAAGTCTTTAATTGCCTCTGCCTAGACACCTGTTATTATTATTCTGTTAGAATTAAAACCTATGAGGAATATTTGACAAAACTTGAAAATACGCTGTAGGAAATAAACCAAACAAACTAATAATAGATTACATCAGGAAAGAGAATTATGCTCATAGGAAATGAGTCATAAAGTTAAAGATTTGAGACTTGATGCCAATACTTTGAAAATCTATTGTGCTCTTAAGTACGTGAAAAAGTAGTCTGTCAGTAAGCATTTTGTTTCAGCAAAAGGCAGAAGGGAGTCGTAAACCTCGCAAACTGCTGCTGAAAGAGAAAGCAGTTTGTAATGTCAAGCAGATAACTGATCATAAACACCCGTTAAAATTTATACTCTAGACTGTATCCCTGATAGAAGATTAGCTAATACAAAACAATATTTTCATTTTTATACATTACTTTTATATTAAGGAACTCTGCATTTGATATGAACTTTGCAGTGGAGTTTCTAAATGCGTTTGAACAGAGCATTCAAAATGCTCTTCCTGTGGACTGAAGAAATAAGGTAGATATGAAATATTTAAACTTATGATTACATTGAAAATCTTACAAAAAGCAGAATTAAACTCCTTGCTTTCTTGCATTAGCATCATAGAATGGTTTGTGCTAGAAGAGACGTTAAAGACCATCTAGTTTCAACCCCTCTGCAATGAGATCACTAAACCAAGACCTTCAAAGACCCATCTAAACTACCCTTGAACACTTCCAGGCCATCTACAGCTCTCCAGGCAATCTTTTTAATTTTCTCACCACCCTCACAATGAATAGCTCATTACTAATATCTAATCTAAATTTATGCTTTTTTTACAGAATCACAGAATCACAGAATTGCCAGGGTTGGAAGGGACCTCAAGGATCATGAATCTCCAACCCCCCTGCCACATGCAGGGCCACCAATCATCCCACCTAATGCTAGACCAGGCTGCCCAGGGCCCCATCCAATCTGGCCTTGAACACCTCCAGGGATGGGGCATCCACAACCTCTCGAGGTGTTCTTTTTGTTTAAAACCATTATCCCTTATTCTGTTGCTGCACTCTGTAATGAAGAGTTCCTCTCCATCTTTCCTGTAGGCCAATTTTAGATATTCCAATCTTGCTATGAGGTCTGCCTGGGGCCTTTTCCCCTCTAAGCTGAATAACCACAACCCTTTCAGCTTGTTTCTGTAGATGAGGTGTTCCAACCCCATGATTATCTAGTGATTTTCCTCTGGATTTCATAAACAAGTTTACGTTTTTCTTAGGCTGACATCTCCAGAACACAGTACTCTGGCTTGTTTCAAAGATGTATGCAACAAGAAATCAACTGCAATGTATTATCCAGACAAGAAAACAACCAATTAGATGAAATGTGGTGACCAATTTATTATTATAAGTGTGGCGTTTGTGCTAAGCTTTCTTCTCTGTATGTACTCATAATACTGATATTTTTATAAAGCATCTTGTCTAGTTTGTGTACCATGTCAGATTATTTTAATGGACAGTTCTAATTGCTGATTTGTTACAGCTAGAGTATACATATTCTGTTTTATTTGTAATGCTGGAAACAATTACAGTATGCATAATATTCAGGGTAGGCCTTTTTTTCTTAGCTAAACAACATCTTCTTTGAATGTCTTACTAAAAATAAACCCTTAAGCCTGGCTGAGATACTATGTTAATTACTTTTAGTATAAGAAGATCTTATTTATTTTGTCTTTTTTTGTTGCTGATACTTTCACTTCCAAATTCTCCTTCCCTGGTGATGAGATCTGGCTGGCATGACTTTAGCTAAAAATTTGAATTAAGTGTATTATTATTAAATAATCAGTCAAGAAAGAGAATGAGTCAGTTCCTCAGGACAAGTTATTCCACTTGTTTAAGCATCTGCCTCTTAGGATTGAGTCTCTCTTTGTTCACAGAGAAAATATAACCAGCCATTGTAAGTTAAATTTTTAGATGACTCTGGAAAGTGCAGATGAATCAATTCTCAATTTTACAATTAATAGGCTGCAAAATGACTTGTTATATGAAAACACATCACAATATATGGTAATATAAATAATGACAAAAATAATTTGGAATAGAATTACAGAATGCGGGATTTAATCTCCTGGAGTTACTTAGAAATTTATTTGGCTTAGATTTTGCTCAAAGAAATGAGCTATAACAAATCCACTTTACATTGTGAATATTTTAAGCGTCACTGTTGATGTCTTAATCCTTGATTGCGCACAAGATTTGTGGTGCTGCCAAGTAAACCCAAATTATCTGATTTTAGAAACTGCAGAAAAAATATTTCTTGACCTTTATATTTGTCATACTTAGGGGACCACTGTTTCATAGCCAATGCTCCTTTTTGGCAAAGAGAGGATTTTGTATACAAGGCCAAGCTCAGTCTTTCTAATACCACTTTATGGTGCTCTGTTATGGACAGGATAGACTTTTGCCTTTGTGTGTGTAAGCAGAATAATACTCCATCAAACTGCAAGAAAACAAAACTCTTTCCTATTTCATTGCATCAATAGATGCCTATCAAATTTTTGAGTCAGGAATTTTTTGATCTGTAGTTTTCTTCTCTAATTTCACTAGGCTTATAACAATCTCATATGTAACATAGCATACATCTATAGATATATATTTATAGTATCGTGTCATCAATGATCAATGTTAACAGAAAATCCACATGAATAGATTAGAGATTTTTTTTTTCAAACCTCTTTGAGATTCAGTACAACTTCTTTCTAATTAGATGTGTTCTGTAAATGTGCATATAAATTTTGGGAATGGCTTGAACATGTCCAATATCTTTGTTTTAATTAGGAAAGAAAAAAAAAAAAAAAAAAAGATGCTTTAAATAGCAAAAGTTTCATGTTAAATTCAATTTAATGGTAAAATGAAATCAGCATGAGACAACCGGATCTTTCTTAGTGAAAAGCAAATGAAACGTTATGCACTGTGAAAATGCAACAGAGTAACAAAGGATTTCAAAAAACTCTCCAGGACACCAGAAGAAAACACAATTTTGAAAATGAATTAAATTATGTTGCTTTTATTTTCTTTTTCTAATTTCTCTAAAGGAAAAATACATTTTGCAGCTGAAATAGCAATCTTGAGAAATGTATGTTACATTGAAAGATGTAGAATTTCTTCAAAATAATTATATATATGTATTTCTTTCATAAATAAGCACAGAGGGGCTGTGATGGACCAAAATCACAGCTGTGACTGCAACTCAGTTCTTCAGTATTACAAATTAGATACTTGGCAAATTCAAAACTTACATTCAATTAAGACAAAATTAATTTGTAAGCCTTGTGTGATTACGGGGAAACTGAAACTCAGTTCTTGGTTTTGGAAACAAAATATACTGCTTTAATCTGCTCTGCTGGGATAGGAACACAGCTGCAAGGTGAGGGAGCAGATGGAAGAAGGGATTGTGGCTGTGACTAGCAGAGGTTCTTCTGTTCTGGAAGCAAAGTCTTGACTTCACCTGAACATCTGCGTTTAGTCTGAACAACTTTAGTTGTGGGTCAGTTCAGTACTGATACTAAGTTTCCCCTGCCATTAAAAAATGATCAGCTTTGAGTAGTCATTGTAATACAAAGAAAATATTCACAAAAGAAATTTTTCTACCATATAAATTTTTGAAGGATTTTTATTTTACAGTTATGACAGCCTGCTAGAAAGTTCCATTCTCCCATTCTTTTCTAGTTCACATCACAATATAGGGAACAAACTAATTAATGAAAACAGTTATTACAGAGAATTGATGGAGACAGATAAGTTACAGTATGACTATATAGACAGATGTGTCAGGTATGGCCAGTTACCATTCTCTGATGCTTGTGAGCACTGGAATTAGGTTTAAAAATGTATCATTACAAGGAATAGCAAAATGAAAATGTTTTCCTGCTTGTCCACGTGTGCATGAATGTCTGTTTACATATATTCCTTATATGTGTTACTTACATGAGTGAGGTATATATTTGTTTGCAGAAATGTATGTTTACACTACATATATATAGCATGTATATAGAAAATATGTAGATTTTATGTGTAGGTACATATAGAATCATGGAATCACCAGGTTTGGAAAAAACCTCTAAGATCATCCAGTTCAACTGCCCACCTATAACCAATATTTGCCACTAAACCAGGTCCCTCAGCATGACTTCTAAATATATATATATACAGATTAAACATAGTAAGTGTATAAAATATGCAGGTTTTATTTTCTCATACAAAACCATAAGTATTAGTTTAGTCCAGAACATGCTGAGATCATTGTCTTTTGCTCAGCCCATAATTAATTTTATAAGTAAACCTCATAAACCACAGCAAATCAGACACTTGATGTGTTTTATTTGAAAGTGGTATAAGCAGTGAGTACAGACTATAAGATGCTTTTATTTTACAACAGATGCCTAAGGGGCTTATTAGCATTGGTGACAGGGCTAGATCATCTTAGATATATTTTCCAACTTTAATGATTCTGTGATTCTATGATTTTAATACCTCTATCCTGAACAATATAAAGATTAGCTATTTTAAGCTACAAAAGAGAAGAAATTTACAAGTAAATGGAATTTAAGTTATTTTGTTTCAAAATGAATTATGTTGACTGATTTCAATGATCTAGGTGTATGCTGTTATTGATCTGAAATCTGCATCTAGTGATATGTTGTGTTGAACATTAGAAAGAGGAAATAACTTAATGAGGACACTCACTGATCCCTAAATCACATTGGTTTGGATAGATCGAAAACAATGCATAAGGAAAGGAATGACATCTACTGTCTACTCTTCTGTTACAGTCTTTTTCCTAGAAAGAATCCATTATGTTTGGAGAGAATGTTTTATCTGATAAAATGTTAGGAATGACCTCAACCACCAGCTGCAGGCTGTTAGCTGCAGGGACAAAAGGGAGGCCCTCCAGAGGTTAAAGAATGAAGTTAATTAGGGGAAAATACTGCAATTAGATAAGGAAAAGGTTGTGACCAGTTTTCATAAAAATGACATAGAAAGCAAAGCAAAGAGATTTTCAAAGATAAGCAATTGCTTGCCCAGGATGTGTAAAGATTATAAAATAAACTAAAAAAAGATGAGGAATAAAACTCCAACACAAGTGAGGCTAAATAAGGAAAAGCAGGTCTGAAAGACAGTTTTCTGAACTCTTCTTTTTCTTTCTTGGCTCAAAGCTCGGTTTGTGAGTCCTTTATGGTGATATGACTCTAACTGACAACTGCAAATTATCTATGGGGGTGAGTGGTGGGTGTCACCATGCCATAGTACTTCTGCTCATGAAAATGAACAGAAGCAGGACAAGCAGACTTTTTTGGGGGTGCGGTTTGAAGGAGCTGACCACTGAAAAAGGCAATAATGCTTGTGCATGGCAATGAAGACACCACTCCATGCTGGTTTATCTGTTGAGTCAGGTGTGTCACGCTAACAGAGAGAAGAAAAAATCTGAGAAGTGGGGGATAAAAGGCCCCCACTAAACTAAGGACTTTGGAGAAGAACTCCTTCTCAAAAAAAGTAACCTTTGACTGAGGAATTCCCTAAGAGAAAAAAACCTCTTAGGAAAGAACTGGGGCCTGCTGGCTGCCTGGTTTTCTCCTCTATTTTCTGCCCCGTCACAGGCATAGATCCCTGTCATGGGCATAGATTGATCTAGTTAACTCTGTGACAGATTTTGGTGGAGAATGCGGGCATAGCTGCTTTTTAGCGTTTAGAACTAATCTTTCTCTCTGCTCTTAGAGATCTTCGTTAGGGAGCATTATCAGTAGTTCAGGTTTTTGTGCTGGAAAACTTGACCTTGAAAGAGTAGGCATACTGCCAGTATTCTGGGATATTTGTAAACTTTGAACACTGCTTAGTCTGGGTAGTGCCTTTTTTTTTTTTTTTCTTCCCCCCCCCCTCTTGTTAGCTTCATTAATGCCTTTTTAGCAGATACCAGCAATGAACCACTCTTTACTGTGGGCGCTGTGTAAGGGATTAAAAGCTAGGTGTTACTCGTGACCTACTGGACAATCATCAATGTCATAATTACTTGTGGAATGTGGTATGATATGAATTTTGACATTTGCATCCCAGATGGAATGGCTAATTTTACAAACGACTACATCCCAAATGGAATAACTAATTTTACAAACAACATGATGTTCAGACCAGTTTCCAGGCTTACCTCTTGGTTTATCAGACGTCTTTCGAATACTGAGTTAATGCTCGTGTTTGTGGGCATAGTCTTGTTCATGTTATCAGTTTCCCTGAATGTATTCCAATACAGGCGTGGTAAGTGGAAGGAGTCTCCTCCAAAACCGGAGAATGCTGACTGGCAGGGAATATGGAGAGGTTTAGGAAAAGTCTTAGAAGCATGGGGACCCGTAATGTCATGGGATTTCACTCTTGAGCACCTGTGGGATCCCGAGAAACTTAGCCAGTATTTGAGTCAGGGATGGTGCGGCTTAGGTAAATCTAAGGAGGTACAACTTATTTGGGGTTTGGCTTGTGCTTACCGCACCCTATATAATACTAATCTGGAGAGAGAGAGTTTCCAAGCTGAGGTTCAAGCCAAAGGGGAGAATCTCCAAGTCAAATCTGATCAATTACAGGAGACACCAGTAACAATATCAGTTGCTCCTGTGGAGGGCAAGAAATGGAAACAAGTGTCCTCGCGTCTAGAACGGAAAAAAGAAGAAGAGGAGGAGGAGGTGGAGGAAGATCCAGGTGAGGGGCCCTCCTCAGAACCACCATCATCGGGGCAATACAGCGGAAGAAGTCTTCACAAAAGGAGAGCGAATAATCCAAATTCTTCTGCGTGCTGGTTTTGCTATTAAGCAAAATAAAGTGAAAGGATCTGCTCAGGAGATTCAGTTCCTAGGTATAAAGTGGCAAGATGGCTGTCGACAGATGTGATCAACAAACTCACTGTGATGTCTCTACCCACTAGTAAGAAAGAGACACAATCTTTTTTCGGTGTAGTGGGCTTTTGGAGAATGCATGTTCCAAACTATAGCTTCATTATAAGCCCCCTTTATCATGTGACGCAAATGAAGAATGAGTTTACATGGGGCCCTGAGCAGCAGCAGGCTTTTGAACAGATTAAACAGGAAATAGCCCGTGCCGTGGCCTTAGGACCAGTATGGACAGGACAGGGTGTAAAGAACATCCTCTACACTGCTGCTGGAGAGAAAGGTCCCACTTGGAGTTTTATGGCAAAGAGCCTCAGGAGAGACCCGAGGCCGACCCCTGGGATTCTGGAGTTGGGCCTACAGGGGGTCGGAAGAGGGCTACACTCCAACTGAAAAGGAGATCTTAGCCGCATATGAGGGGATTCGGGCTGCTTCTGAAGTAGTAGGCACTGAAACACAGCTCCTTCTGACACCTCGACTGCCAGTACTGAACTGGTTGTTTAAAGGAAAGGTTCCCCCCACCCATCATGCTACTGATGCCACTTGGAGTAAGTGGGTTGCGTTGATTGCGCAACAAGCAGGGATGGGGAATCTCAGCCATCCAGGAATCCTAGAGGTCATCATGGACTGGCCTGAAGGTAAAAAGTTTGGAACATCACCAGCAGAAGAAGTATCATGAGCTAAAGAGGCCCCACCATACAATGAACTACCAGAAAATGAAAAAATATATGCCCTGTTCACTGATGGATTGTGTCATATTGTGGGAAGGCATCGCAGATGGAAATCTGCTGTGTGGAGCCCCACACAACAAGTTGCAGAGGCCACTGAAGGGAAAGGAGAATCAAGTCAATTTGCAGAGGTAAAGGCTGTCCAACTGGCCTTAGATGTTGCTGAACGGGAGAGGTGGCCAATGCTTTATCTTTACACTGACTCATGGATGGTGGCAAATGCTCTATGGGGGTGGTTACAGCAGTGGGAGCACAATAACTGGCAAAGAAGGGATAAACCTATTTGGGCTGCTGAACTGTGGAAAGATATTGCTGCCCAAATAAAGAATATGATTGTGAAGGTACGCCATGTAGATGCTCATGTGCCCAAGAGTCGGGCTACTGAAGAACAGCAAAATAACCATCACCATCGTGATAACCATCAGGTAGATAGAGCTGCCAAAATTGAGGTGGCTCAAATAGACCTGGACTGACAGAACAAGGGTGAACAAATGGGCTAGAGACCAAGGGGTGGACTTAACTATGGATGCTACTGCACAGGTTACTCATGACTGTGAAATATGTGCCATAATCAAACAAGCCAAGAGGATGAAACCACTCTGGGAGGAAGGGCGATGGCAAAAGTATAAATATGGGGAGGCATGGCAGGTTGATTATATCACCTTGCCACGATCTCGCAGTGGTAAGTGTTATGTGCTGACCATGGTGGAGGCAACTACTGGGTGGCCTGAAACATATGCAGTACCCCATGCTACCGCCCAAAACACCATATTAGGTCTTGAGAAACAAGTCCTGTGGCAACGTGACACCCCAGAAAGAATTGAGTCAGATAATGGGACTCATTTCAAAAATTCTCTTGTAAATACTTGGGCCAAAGATCATGGCATTGAGTGGATTTACCATATTCCCTACCATGCACCAGCCTCTGGTAAAATTGAACGATACAGTGGGTTGTTAAAAACTATGCTGCCCTGTCACGGGCATAGATTGATATAGTTAACTCCGTGACACCAATACAGCCAATGGACTGGTGCATCACACTTGAGAGGAGAGGCTGAGAGACTTGGGAATTTCCAGTCTGCAGAAGAGGAGTCTCAAGGGAATACTGAGAAATATAGAACCACAAAGATGATGAGAGGCCTGGAGAATTTCTCTGATGAGGAAAGGCTGAGAGAGCTGTGGTTGTTCAGCCTGGAGAAAAGAAGGCTGAGTGGGATCTTATCATTCCTTTTAAATATTTAAAGGATGGGAGTGAAGTGAACGAGTAAAGGCTCTTTACTGATGTGTAGCGAAAGAACAATGGGCAATGAGCACAGACAGGAACGTTGTACTAGATGATCTCCAGAGGTGCATTCGAACCCCTATGATTCTTTAATTCTGAGACATCAGTGCCTACAAATACCTGAAGGGAGGATGCAATGACAGTGAAACCAGACTCTTTCCACTGGTGCTATAAGACAGAAGACAATGAGCACAAACTGGAACACAGGAGGTTACTTGAACACCTGGAAGCACAGTTGTGACATTGATGGAGTCTGGGTTCTAATAGAATATTGACTGCATTCAGTTGTATGTTTTTCAAGCATACTAAAACGTAAATATTAATGTCATGAATGATGTATAGCAATGCTGGTAAGATATGGTTGCATAATCTCTTCTATTGTGAAGATCTTTTTCGTATTAACTTTAAGGAATATTTAAGTCTAAAATTTAGCAGTTTTCCAGGCTCTAATTTTCCATACATAATCTCAGTTTTTAAGGAACCCTAAATTTATTATGCAGTTACTTAATTTTATGTTTTTAATAAATGTAATATCTATTTTTAATAAGCTTATAGAAAAACATAAAAACTTAAAAAAAAAAAAAGGAAAATTTTTGCAACTGACAAAAAATACCTAGATCCATAAAAAATTGAATTCTTTTTCTCATAATACTATAAGATTTAACAATACTTTTGCCTTAAAGGTGAAAGCTTAACATTTAAAGGTGGTCTACAAACCAGAAGGTATAGAATTCAGGGAGATATTTTTGCTCATGATTCTTCACAGTTTCTTAGATATGAATATACTTACTCAATTTTTGCTGTGTTTTACAGAAAGCTTCATTTAGTTAACTGAAAAAGATATCTCATAAGAGGCAGCAGGTACCAATATAGATAAAAAACATGGTAATAAAACATGAACTAAAATCATAATACATTATGACTTCAGTTTCTGGCAATAAAAATTATGAACTTTTCCTCTGATGCATCTTGAAAAATAGAAGGAGCAGTAGTGCCCACTCTTGCTAGTTTATATAAAAGTATAGTGGTCCATTGTGTTGTCTGTTTGATGGGCTTTGGTAGAATTTTCCAAGCACGGGGTTTTAGTGCAAGTTTGAGGAATACCATAGATTCATTGTTGGGTTCAACTTATATCTCCCCTCTTCACCCCTGCCATCCACTCATGGCTACACATGTCCTACGTAAATTTGTGCATTAAGGCTTGCAGGAAACTGCGGTCCATGTTGATATGTGATAATCACAACATAGGAAGAGTGCTGAAAAACTATTTCTACGCAACTGTAGAAACAACAGTGGAGAAGAACCAGCTGTTTTACCTATCTCTTTACAGAAACTATTTGAAAATCCAAGAAATATAAATATTACAATCAATGAAACCATATATACAGGATATTTAAATCATTCTCTGGAGCTGCATAGAAAGGACATACTGAATCCCAGAGTAGAGTTAAAAATGCTTTAAAATTATCCAGGTGCATTCCCCCACGATATACAAGCAATTCCTTTGCAATTCTGAAAATGCAATGTTCCCCAAAGTATTCTAAATGTTGATTGTTCATAATTTTTCTATGGAAGAAATCTTACATTTATCTTTCTTCTAGCCAATACCCCAGCATCTACAGAAGCCCTTAATGGGAGAATAGCTGAAGTTTTGAAGCCATGAAGTGACAGGTTTTATAGACGGAAAAAAAAATGTGCAAAGGAAGACATCTTCTTTGTACTGGAAGGCACTCAATTAGGCATAGGTTTAAGTTATTTCAGCAGTAAAATAAATCACAGCATTTCTATGATGTGTTGTTCCTCCCCTTGTATTCTGGTGATGGGACTGTGGGAGGTTGGACGTAGCAAGGAAGAGAGCAGAGAAAACACATTATTCCCCCAACAGAGATATGCTGTTATCCCCCAGCATCATTTGCCTATAGGTAGGGGTGGAATCCTTAGAATTTGTAAGCAAAGCATGTCCTCTTGTGCGATGGTATCACTGAGTGCAAGACCTATAAACATGATTACTGGAAACACAAGATTTATACTTGTATATTTTGCAGTGAGTTAAAAGACATTTCCCTATCTGTATTTAAAATACTAATATCTTACATATAACATCATTGCTGTAAATATGTGAATAGATAGACTACTGTGGAGCCTTTTTCATGAACTACATTTCAAATTTGCACAGAGCAAATAGAGTTTGCAGAATTTTTATTAATGAACAGGTCCTAAACTCCCTCTCCAGTGCCTACAAAGGGATTGCATTTGCTAATACCATATTCTGCAAACTGAAATCAAATTCAGAAGTTCAATTTAAAATTTGGCAACCCTTCAAGAACATTAAAAAGAAATTAAATTGATTTTAGGAGAGACAAGCTGTTATATTTTAACTTTTTATATAAAGGAAAAAAAAAAAAAAAAAAAAAACCTTTGCTGTTTGCAATCTGTCTTGTAGCACAAGACTAAGATCATTCTGTGGTAGCCAGGAAACTGAACTTACTTATGTTAATTAAAATATGCACCAAAAAAATACATTATAAAGGGATCTTAGAACTGCCATACAACAACCATCCTATGATTCGTTGGTTGGTTCCTTTCAGTTTATTAAGGATACATTTTTACGATCAGTAGAACTGCCTCAAAATCCTTCTCTTACTTTTGAAACAGCTGGTACATCATCAGCTACACCCTCTAGTACCCAAAAGAGGGTAATGACATCCAAACTGCTTGTTGGCTCATGGTTGTCCGCAAATGAGGAGTGGAGATTGGCAGCCAGAATGGCAGCTGGTCAAGCACATCAGCTCTGCACAGAACAATTTTACAGGACTGAGACAACATACTTTTGTCTAAGCTCTGTTTAGTTACAAGTACAGATAGTTTGTCCTTGGCAAACTAGAGGGACATGATTAATATGAAACATTAATATAAAATAATGCTTTAAAGCATTAATCAGTATTCTCAATTTTCATGGGAAACCTGCTGATCTTAAAAGAAGATGAGTCATTCTATTAAGAATTTATAAGGGAACAATCCTGCAGGATTTCTGCTGATATCCAAAATATTCATAAGAAGGTCTCAGAACAGGTAAAAGCAGTTGCTGATGAGTCTTCCCTTGGGCTGATGTATACTACAGTTAAGAAAATTTATTTTAATGAACTATATGAAGATTTGCTTAATACTGCAAAGTAAAGAGTGATCCCAATGTGTGAAATGTACATTTTAGAATAAGCAAAAATAAAAATAATTGTGTGATGGAGGAAAGATGCTGATCTATGCAGTTTCAACAGTAAATTATATATATATATATTTAGCAAGGTTACATATCTGAACACTTAAAAGTTCAGGCTTCTATTTACTCAGAAATAAGCTTTAGAGTAAATGCAACCATTATTCAAATCTAGATGTGCGTAAATCAGGTAACTGTTTAGCTGAGTGTTATTATACTAGATACAGTGTTATGTATTATTATGTATGGCAGTCCTAAGGAGAAGAGAAAGTAGCTTAGGCATTAATGAAAACAGATACAGGAAATGTAGATGGAACTACAATATATACGAAGTGAATACTCATCATCATAATTATCTAACATATATCCCTAACCAAAATCAATCATTCTGTCTTAAGCATGATGCACTTGTAGTTCAATTTGGATTTGCATCACTCTAAATCAGATTAGACTTATTTAAAAAAGAGTTCTGGAATAAATATTTTGAAGAGCTCCTTTATTTATTGACTGTTCTCTAGAGTTATTGAATAATTGTAGTGTAAACAAAAGCATTTCAGTATGACAGGTGGATAATTTTAGTTGTCCTGTAAGCATCAGAGCACCCTGTTACACTGCTTCACTGGTTTGAAGTAATTTGTCTAAATATACAGAGGAAAAGTATTTCAGTGTACATTACACCATTTTTTGTTGTTGTTCTTTTTTATCTCCTATTCACTTTGAAAGGGGCTTGGCATATTGCTCCTAACTGCATCTTCTAAAATGTTTCAGTGAATGCAGTCTTGTGACAATAAGTCTTTATTTCCAGGAAAACTTAACCAAGAGTCTTTCCAGAATGTTTTACCATGAAGTATATCAGCTTTTTTCATGGAGCACCGTGTACATGAAATTTTGCCTGAAATAGAAATAAGATAAAATCCTAATCTATAAGTACAATAATATCCCCTCAATACCCTAAAATGCAGTTCTAGTCATAGCATTTCTTCAGTGTTTGTGATGTCATCCTCAAAATTCTGCAAGATTTTGTGCATTCTCATCTCCCACTTTAATCTTTGTTGTATTAAAACATAAATTAATATAACTGTATAAATCTCTGCTTAAGTTCCCAAAGAACTCTGATTCAAATCCTGGCACTGATCGAAGCCTTTGTGTGCTGACATGTGAGGTAGTATTAATAGACCTCTTTGACCCTCTCAGAGTCCTATGAAAGACGTGAAAATGTGGAAAGCCAAAACAATGCATTTGGGATCTTTCTTCTCCTCACAAAACCTGTATATAAAAATATTCAAGATATCTTTCTTCGTGTTTTTTTTATGCCCTCTAATATTTTAGAACAAAATAAATGTTAATGACTTAATAAACACTTTATCCACATCTGCAGTTTCACAGATGTGCCCTCCACGTCTCTTCCTTCTACTTAAAAATATTCAAGGTATAATGGGAGAACTTGACAAGCAAAGCAAATGATTCAAGCACTGCATATAAATTGAATTTGTATCACTGTACTGTACAAATGAAATAGTATAACACATGGAAGAAAAGCTTTAACATTCTCACTGTTATTATTCTCTCAAAATGTATTTTTAGTCTGGTGATTTTCTATTGTTTTAACAACGTATTGGTATTCTTAAGACAATCTGGCAATTAAGGTAAAAAATTAGCTTTGTTCTAGCCAAATTAATTTCAAAAGGTTTAGCACTTCAGATCTGTTCATTCCTTTTCCATTTTTCTCTCATTATATATAGCTTAAAGTATCTGGAGAATGCAAGTGCCCTCCTTTTGCACTGTCATTATTGTCCTTTCCCTAAAATGCATTTACCTTTCATCTGTTTATTTACTTCCTCAGAAAATACAGTACTTCAAGATTTTTCCTAAAATACAGGGAAAAACAGTTGGTCAAAATCAGCCCTCCTTCAATGAAAATAATTTTTTCTCTGTTTTGACCCCTTCACAGTTTTGAACACAATCATTTTCTGGAATTCAGTATCTCAATTCAGGATCTTAACTGCCTTAACTGTAGGAAAGCCTATTACTTGATATTTAAGTACTGATTGCCTACTTTTTTGTCCAACAAGAATTTTACCCTATTAACACAGTACATAATCCTAAATTTTTCACAACATATGTAAGAAGCTGTCTTAGTTTCAGCTGGGATGGTAGTGTTTTCTTCAGAGTATGCAGTAGGATGCTATTCTTTGGTTCTATGATGAAAACAATGTTGGTAACTCATCAGTGTTTATAGTTGCTACTAAGCAGTGCTGTACAAAGTCAAGGCCATTGGCAGTGAAGAATCCAAGTTGCTGGGAGGGAACATAATTACAACCGCTGTTTTAAACAGCAGTTTATCCTTTAAAAAAGGATACTCCATATGATATGACATCAAGTGAAAGGAGTTTTGAAGGGACTGGGCATTCACCTCATTGTATTCTGGGCATTGTTCATTGGATGGTGAGCAATTGCTTGTGCTTCACTTGTTTAATACAGTTATATATATATAGTCATAACAATTTTCCTTTACCTTATAAATACTTTTATCTTAACTGAAGAGTTCTACCTTGTTTCTTTATTATTATTATTATTATTATTATTATTTTCTTCCCCATCCCACTGGGAAGGCAGGGCAGTGAACAAACAACAGTGTGGTGCAGAGCCACTTGCCATGTTAAACCACAACATAAGCATGCATGAATTATCTTACAGCAAAACAAATTAGGACCAATTGAGCATGTACCTAAAAAGCAACCTGTGACTACAAGTCAGTCATCTTACCCCGCAAACATTGAGCAGTTCAAGAGCCCCCTGAACTCATCTACATGGCAGTGGGCTGCACTGCGGTATCTCCCCTTGAACAGGAGGAAAGTTACTGAAAATTACCTCTGTGCAAAGGTCCCTTACATCCTGATAAGAAGATGTCTTGCTGATTCCAATCCTTGGTAAGTGACTAATAGGTAGGTTTAGGCTTTGTTAGCTTCACTAATACCACATCTTAAGCTGCTCATAAGCTTTGTTATCTTCACTAATATTATATCCTTGACTGTGAATATGTAATCCTGTAGGCATAAACAGTTGACCAATTCTGGGACTAGGAGTGGATCCAGCTGCACCTAGGCTCCTCACCTTTGTAATTCAAGGAGTTTAGAAAGAAAGGCAGTCCACTCTGAACCATATGACTCAATGGGAGAGCCTTCTGTAGATGTTTACCTACCCTCTATGTAATAAATAAGCATACCCATCTATCTCCTATCTTGTTAATATTAAATCACTGCATTATAACTATACTATGTCAGTAATTCTATTACCTCTTTCCTTTTTTTGAGAGAAGTGTACACTGTAGTTATTTCTACCTGCATTAGTGGATAGGCAGATAGTTCTGAAATTTGAACTCTACACCTCCAGAAAAATAATGCCATCATCAAAGTTTTAAGAAGATAAATACAAAGTAACAAGTGCATCTAAAACTATTTAAAAAGAATCCCTCCAACCAAAAGCAGTTATTTAAAAGAAAACAAACAAACAAACAAAAACAAACAACAACAACAACAACAAAAACCCACAACTATTTGAAAATTTAGAAGTCTTGAAAATAAGGTCTGCTTCCTGAACATTCATGATCAATCTTTTTTCATATATTTTTTTCTCTGTCCTTACAGTTTAATGCTGCCATATTGAATTTTTTGCCTCTAAAGAAATAATCAAAGACAATAACAGCACAAAACATCAGAGGAAACTTTAGTGTTTCTATAAAGTAGTAAAAGTAAAGAATCCTGTATGAGGTAACCCTTTGTGAAGAACTGATAACAATCCTCTGCAACAGACTGAGTTGATGCTCATGAAAATAGTTTTCAGCTGAGATATATAAAGGAATAACAGATCCAGAAGTATATAATTAAATATATTCTAAAATGCTGGACAATGAATGAAGCAAAGAAGAGCATTAGGACAATTAAGTATAATAATTTGTTACAATTGCTGAATGCATCACCTCTATGGCACAAAGCATCTGAAACTCTACTAAGAAACATTGTCTAAATCTGGTGGGTGAACAAGCCAAACTTTGTGGGCTTTGTTGTGCCCTTGCCCTCTTCCAAACACTGATCCTTCAGTGTTAAAGGAAGATTAAAATTTCAAAGGATATCTGACTTTACCATACTTGGCATAAAAATTATACAGAAATCTATTTTTCCTCACATTCCTCTCAGCCAACACATAGAACAAAACTCGCAGCTTCCATTAACATGGGAAATGCAGATTTATACCTTCAACATTAGTATGCAAGAGGTAGGAGGACTTTACATAGACAAAAGGTAGGAGCAGAAATGTGGGTTGTTTTAATGGGTTATTTGCTATTCCCAGAACAAAGGATTTATGCTCCTAAAACTCTATTGCCTCTAAAGGAAATAGCAGCTGACAGCACCTAAGAATTCTTCCAATGAGTGTGAAAAACATTTAATTCCTCTATAAATAATAGTGCATAAATGTTCCTGTAATAGGTGTCTGTAATATAAATGGTACAATAATAACGCTTCATTTTAGTCTTGTTATTGCTTTTATGATTTTTTTGCCCTAAATCAGCCTCCAGGAATCTGTAACACAGAAAAAGAAATATTATTTGTTCTTGACTTCTATGTAGTTTCAGTTATAGTTAGAGGAAGTAAAAGAGACATACTTCTTATTTGTATTTTAATGTTTATATCTGTTCTCATTTCTCTTTTACTATGTCTCTGTAAAATTGTAAATGGTAACTATGAAGGAGAATATGATAATTCAAAATAAAAATGAATAATAAATAACGTTAGATAGAAAAAGATTTAAGAAAACTTATGCAGAACAAAAGCACATTATTTTGTAAAACAGTCAGCGTTTCAAGAGAAAATTGGAATTTTTTTTTTTTTAACTTTGCATGGAAGTGAAACAACCAAGAAGATTTTTAAGCTAATATATTCCATAATTATGTACCTTAAAGATCTATTTCCGAAATCAATCTCATGTGAAAATAAATAATGTACATAACTTTTGGATGTCAATCTATGAAATTTCAGTAAGACTTACGAATTCTTACTATTAAGAAATTCAATTAAAAATTATAGGTGTGTGCAAAGTTTTCTTTCCAAATAAGTCATCATGATGAACAGAAACTGGTGAATTCATTCATTAAATAATAATAATAATAATAATAATAATAGAATTCTTAAGAGGGCACTGCATATATTCACAAAATAAGTATTGAAGTTAATGTACACAATGATAGTGTATCTCAGTCTTCCCCTTGACTATGCTAATACAGTTTTGACTTGCAATTTCATTGCTCTCTTTTGGAAAATATATAGTTCTGTATTGTGAAGTGACTGAGACAGGCATTTTTGAGAATGAAGAACTGATGCTCTCACCATAACTTACAAAGGTAATAGCGTGCTGTTTCAGAACTTGTAAGCTTTACTTTTTTTTTCAGCATAAAATGAAGTTGTTTGAAAATACCAAGATTTCTTTCATCTTGCTCTCACTGCTTAGCTTGAAACATTAGCTTAATGATTTAGACTGTGTTTCTAAACTGTTTTTGTGGTTTGAGATTCTCCATCCAGCTGTGATGACACTAATTACGGTAACACTCAAAACTTTACAAGCAGAAATAGCAACATTCTAGTTGACATGAAACAGAGAAATATCCTTCTTCCAAGTAAGAAGTCGGTAACTCAGAACTGGTTTTCTTATACTTTTTCTCTGATGGAACTTGAACAAATCCTGAATGTTATATGTCCCCCCCTTGATACATATATATATATATTCGCTATATGCTTACAGATTAATTCAAAACCCCCGTGGTCACTTAAGGGAAGAAACTTACAAAGCTTATCTTGAATCCATCCTAAACCTCCTCCATAATTCTTTTTATATGATGGAGAGGAGTCCAATTTAGAGTAATTTTCTTTCTGACTAACTTTTAGATAGCTAAAATGTTTGATGGTTCATTAAACACAGCTGTTAATGGAGAAAGACAGGTGTCTTCACAGGTTTACACAATACATCATAAGAAAGCTGTAGAAAATGTGTGTGCTTGATGGCTATCAATTGAGTGAGTCAGTTGTTCCAGCACACAAAAAGCCTGTGCGAATTTTTCTCTGTCTGCCAATTGCAGAGGCAGCTAAGACAGCCAGCGTATTCTGGCTGCCCAATATGTAAGACCACCTCAAATTAGCTGTTTTTGAGCCCATCTGTAACTTTTTTCTTAGATATTAAAAGCTTGTTAAATTTTAGGATGTTCATTAAGTATCTGGACCATCATGTTAATAAGTAGCAAGTGATAATAAAAGTTAAAAAAAATAAAATAGGAAGGTAAGCATGTAAACAGACAAGCTGATCACTTCAGAATAATTTAACTATTTCACAGATGGATTTTATACTTAAGCAAACTATAGAAGTATGATCAAGTACACTTTAAAATAGGGGACAACACGAGTAGCCCACTTACAGCAAATAGGAAATCATCAAGAACTTGTTTGATATTTACGTTTATCAATGATGATAAATGAATTTGATATTAACATTGCACATGCTGAATAGAAGTTAATAGAAGTTGAACAGTTCTGAATCATAAATATCTTGGAGACTTGTGGAAACACAAAGGCTGGAAGAGACACTGCCATCTAGTGATGTGATAAAAATGTAACCACATCAGTTATCAAAAATCTTGATGCAGTTATAGTAGAGATAAACATAATTCTCAAAGAAAAGCTAATCTCAACAGATCTTTAAACTAAGAGTCTAGTTTTTTGATTCTGTGATCAATTGACAGTTTATTATGTTCTATGGGAGTATATTGTGCATGTGAAAGGGTTACCTAGAATTCACCTGAGAGGGGAAATTATTTAAGATCAAAATTAACAGAGAAAAGTAAGGAAACTTAGAACAAAAGAAATACATTGCAACAGAATACTGTTTTTCAGGTATTATTCTACACATAATAGACAAAGAGGAGCAAAAATAAAACACAAGGATTGAGGGAATAAATATTGATAGTGCAGCAGCAATTGACTTGACATCGTAATCTCTTGTCAAGCTGCACAGTGTCTCTTGCTCTTGCACTGACATACAGCAGCTCCAAATGTCATCCTAATTATACTGGCAGAGCAAAGTGTCCTTAGGGAAATATGAAGTGGAAACAAACAAACACAGTTTTCCCTTGTCGTGGGAATAGCACTTACTCTTCCATTTTAGTGTTGAGGAATATCATACTCTATTTGAATCTAAAACATCAGATATCACTTGGGCTGCATTTGCCTTTATTGTACAATATAGATACTTACATCAGTGATGATGGTGTTTCTCTGCAAAAAGCTTTACTATTTTTGTCAAATCTACTTTCTAAGCAGAATAAATGCCCTATTAAGGACCAGATGATTTTCTAAAAACAAAAGTACATTTCATTATATCTCTTACATTTATTTTTCTCTTATTCATTTCCACTAAATATAGAGAAATCTGTTGTTGTGAGAACAGTATTTTAACACATTTTTCATCACAGAATGCTCGTGATATATGATCAACCTCTTTAGAAAGATGAAGGAATAGAGGCAGAGAAAAATACCAATTTGACAGAAAACACAGCCATTGTTGCTCTTACGGACAGGAGACATCTCAACCCAATTCATTTTTGAAAGGGGATAGTCATAAACAGATATAATTTCCTTGGAGGGGTTTGAAAGGACACATTCCTAGACATGAGAAGGCTATAAAACCAAGCTACATTTCACTGTTAGTGAAAAGATAATGTAATAGTCAGATAAACAGAAATACAGTAGTAGTGATGATAATAATAGTATTTGTAGCAACAGCTGTAGCAACAGGAGTAGTAGAGCTAGTAGTAGTAGCTGTAGTATTTGTGATATTTGTGACTTCAGATGTCTCCTGCAGCGGCTCCTAGACTGGAAAGTGTTACAGAGCTACAGCACAGTCAATGGAGCAGAAATATGTTGAACAAAACAGCAGTATGTGGTGGTGAGAAGCATGCAAAACAGACTGACATTTCCTTTCTCAAATTCTTGAAGACTGAGTTTCCACACCTGGAACTCACAGATATTCAGTAGTCAGAAATTTTATCTTAATACTACGGAGGCATTTATTTTTGGTTGTGGGGGAAATTGCCCACAGTGAATTCCTCTCATCTCCATAGCATGTAGCATGCCACATTTTTATATAGTATTTTACACCTCTTTCTTCGTAAAGCTTTCAAAAGAACTAGATAACATCAAAAGGATGGTTATTCCCAGAAGTAAAACAAGATGGCTTCCTTTAAATAAAACAAACAAACAAACAAAAAACTAACTCCATATGTCAGAATGATTTCCTTAGTGGAAAAAGTTGAGAATAAGTGACAGGCTTGGGCAGTAATCAGGGGGTGCACTCTGCCTTTCTTTTCTAACAAAAGTTGCACAGAATGGCTTGGATCAATAATTTTTTTCCCTGTATATTTTCAGTGATGGTAAATTCATGTGGGTGCAGTAACTCCACCTGGGCTTCTTGAATTTATTGTGTTGGTGGGCTCTATTTCTCCATTATGAGTAACACCCTTATGCTGCTTTGAGGGCTTTTCAGAAGAGGGGCAATATGCAAAGAATTTTTATTTTGCTTTGACTTCTCTGGCATAAACTCAAACAAAAGTTTGTTTACAAGTTCTGCTCTTTTCCTCTACTACCATGTTACTGTAGACACAGTAACATGAACTAGGAGACATGATAAAGGATTAAAGGAGAAACATACTACTAATTAGATACATAGCTTGCATTCTGAAAAATGTAAGCCAAATTAGAAAGTAAGAAAGATTAGATGTGCAGACACTGGTAACTAAGTTTAAGACGTTATTGTTACTTATACACCAGTTAAAAAAGTTATCAACCAACAATCTAAAATCTGGTACAATATAATTTATGAAGAACAGCATTGAAAGTAGCAAATTATCTCTCGTTCACTGCCTGTTTACAGCCTCCTCAGGAAGTAGAAGTAGTGCAGTGTGAAACACTCTTCAACTGAAAATGAAATGTGAGATTCTGTAAAATATAGATAGATCATCTCTTGTCACTCTAAACAGTGGTATGTAACCAGCCCTCATTACTGCTCTTTTCTCCCACTAGAACGTAATTATATTTAAAATTAAGCAGTCTTTAACATGGAAATGAAAAAACTAACAGTTTTACTGGGGAGTACACCTCCGCTCAACTTCTCTGGGTCAAGATCCTGAGAGAGAGAAAGGCATTTGTCTCAATGAGCATAATGTTTCTTATGGCCTTATTGTGTCTTTAGTGCCTCAATGAAAAGTAGTTTTTATAGAATATACATATTTATTATTAACAAAAAGATTCCCCTCTGGGAATAATGATTTAAAATAATGATTCAATTTATGTCAGAGAAAGATTTAAATTTAACATAATAATCATTTATTTTACAGTTGATCTTTAACACATTGTTGAAATGAATGGTTTTGGTTGCCTTAAAAACAAAACAAAACAAAACGAAAGTTGTCCAAGCTCTTAATCTTTCTACTAGAATTCAGTCACATCCTTCCTTTGTCCCATTGACTATAACTGGGACAAAGAAAGGATGTGATTAAATTTTATATTCACACTGTAACTTCATGTTTTCCATTCTTGCATCTGCTATACCACTAAAAACACTTTAAAGAATATAAAAAATAATATCCCTGCAAGGGATTATAGCAGGAAATGCTATAGTTGATTGAAAATACTTCCTGTCATGTAACAAAGGTAGTCTTTTATCCTTCTTTCCTGTCAGATAACTGAGAAAAAAATAAAAAAGGAGTGGTCTTTTTCTGCATGTATGTATGTTACAGTTAACATCTTTACCAGCCGGGAGTCTGAAGTTATCAAACTGACATTAGTCAAAAAAAAAAAAAATTCCACTGGTTACTGAGTCCTTTAAGTATTTCTCTATTGAGTAGATGTATTGAAATAAACCAGTTTACTTTCTGATTCAGCAGAGCTCAATAAGAACTGAGGTAAATCCCATGTAAACAAACTGAACAAGATTTATCCTTATATATGAAACCCTGAATACACGGCCCTGAGATTCTCCTGTATTTTTTGTTAATTGTGATCTGATCACATTCCTTTCAATGTGACCCCCTACAACCACATCTAACTTGAACACAGCATGAAAAAAAAACAAAACAAAGCAACAAAACCCTCTAAAATTATTATTATTTTTTAGAGAACCTGTAAGTTGCTAAATTTGTGATGCTTAAGATTCTGCAGAACTGAAGGGATTGGAAGGGACCTCTAGAGATCATTAAGTTCAAACCCCTGCTAAAGCAGGTTCCCTACAGTAGGTTATATAGGAAGGTGATTAGGGGAATCTTGAATATCTTCAGAGAAAGTGACTCCAGAGCCTCTACGGGCAGCCTGTTCCAGTGCACTGCAAGTGTATTATGATTATTTCAGCAATTACTTACTAGTTTTCATATGTTCTTCATGAATAGAAAACATATAAAAAACATTTTTCCAAGGTTGACTGTTGTCGTAGACATTTACGAGGAGGCGGACTGGGACGCGATAGGACCTCCCCTGCTCTGTGATAAGAGACGTGATGCACGCTTGGGGACGTAGACACACTAGACGCGAGTAAACGCATGTGGACATAGGAACGTAGATAAGCATGTAAAGTATATAGGTCGCTGTTTCGCTTGCAATAAGCGTCATTTTGCCTAACATCACATTGGTGTGCACGTGGTGAGATGGTTGGGTCACAGTGGGGACGGCGCGAACCCTGGCCAGGCCATAGGAACATGAGGAACAAGGGGTTTCCTATGCAGAAACAAGTGGTGCCCTGTATGAGGAACGTTCCTATGTTACCCGGCTCAAAAATAGTTTTGACGCAGTAAACCTGAGGGGACGGCAGGGCGTCTCTTAGACGACAGAAGACCGTGGGGACGACGGTGTGGCTCATCTTTACAGTGCGGAAACCCAAGGGGATGGCGGGGCGCTGATCATGGAATCTGTTATTAAGGTACTTTTACAACTTTGCAAAGAATATTGTGGCAAGCACCCTCCTTCTAGGAAGGAAATAGCCACCGTTCTTTCCTGCCTGGAGCGAGAGGGGGACATAGGCTCCCTCTATGATGTTCTCAACCATCAGAGATGGGATTCTCTCACCACGGTGCTCGTGCACCATGTGATGAGCGCTTAAAAGGGCACTGAGCTTAAGACTTGGGGCTTACTTTTGGGTGTTCTCAGGGTGGCCAGGGAGGAGAAGAACGCTACTGGCGTGGCACGTTTACTGCTTGGGATGGGGACCGACACGGGTGAGGACTTGAGCAGGTTTCAATGGCCTCCTAATCGAGAGGATACGGGGGGGGGAGAGCAATCGGAGGGGACTGGAGAGGGTGGTGTCATTGGCAGCTGCACAAAGGAGATATGAGCACAGCTGATCGTACCTTCCACACCCCCATCTGCCGAGCTGGATGGACAGCAAGAGGGCGGTCAATCGGCGCTGCCTGCACCCACTGGATTCGAAAAACAGCGGGAAGACAGGTCATCGTCAGCCCCTTTTTCCCATTCCAGCACTCAACAGGAGACTCCACCTCCGTATCCGGTTGCATCACCTCGGCAACCATTGTATCCTTTGTTGCGAGATATGCCCACTGCTCCGGAGGGAGGTAAGGGTGGATGTAGCCTGGTTACGAATTGGTCAAAGATTAGAGAAGAGATAGAGGACAAAGGCTTGCCGGTGGAGATGTACCCAGTGGTAGTGGGAGATGAAGGCCCTATAATGGGTGCCACTCGATTCAAAAGGAGTCACATGCCTTATAGAGGTGGTGGAAAAGAAAGGGCTGAGGTCGCCACTGACCTTGAATGCCCTGGAGGCCTTGACAGGGCCTGGCCCTTTATTTCCCCATGATATCGTGAATCTTATGCACATGGTGCTTAAACCAGTGCAGTACACACTCTGGAAAGAGGAGTGGATGTCGGAATGTAGGAAGGTGGCAGTGATAGCTGAGGAGGAGGCGACACACCCTGCGCACGGCACAGACGTGCAGAGACTCATGGGCACAGCTGGGGGAATGGCCAGCCCCCATGCGCAGGTAGCCAGGTTACGGCCCGGAGAGCTGATGGCGTCTACAGATGCGATGCTTGACGCGTTCAAAAGGCTTGGCCATAGTGCTGAGCCCCTTACCCCTTGGACAGATATCATTCAGAGTCCAGTTGAATCTTTCCAAGAATTTGCCGACAGGCTGATACGGGCGGTAGAGGGATCGGACTTACCTAGAGCAGTTCACAACCCCGTCATTATGGATTGTCTAAGACAAAAATCCCATGACGATATTAAGAACCTGCTGCGCTCAGCTCCTGGGAAGGCCACTACACCGGGAGAGATCATTAAGTATGTGCTAGATAAACAAAAGGCGACCCCCGTGACGGCGGAGGGACTCGCTGCTGTGATCCAGGAAGGCATAGTAAGCGCCCTCCCCAACGTAGCGAAAGCAATAGTGCCTACAGCACTGCAAGCCAAGGGACCCTGTTTTGGTTGCGGCCAATATGGCCACATCAAAGCCCAGTATAGGGCCGGAGGGGCAGGTGTGACAAGCAAGGCAATGGCCGAGAGTTTTTTGTCAATTGTGCAAGAGTGGCCACACTGCACACCAGTGCAATTCCATACTCGTAGATAATATCACTATGGATACTGGTAATTATTCAAATCTCTGTATTTGTAACTTTACTAATATTGTAGAGTGTAATTTTAATTATACAGCTCCAGTTACATCACTTCAGTTATTGCAGTCTAATTACACACTGATTCAGGACTTATTACCAACTCCTATTGGAATCGATCTTGATTTAGTGAGGAAACTTCTGCGACATGTCGATCTGTATCAATTGCTACAATGCATTCGGAACAATGGACAGAAAACCTTGATCACTGTTCACCATGATACGAAAGAGAAACGTTGTGTCCTAGAAAGGATAAAGAAGGACGGAGAACATCATTGGTGGGAAGTGCTTCTTGGATGGTCGCCTATAGTGAGAGGAATGTTTTAATGCCATTCTGCACCCAGTCGTGATTATATTAGCTCTAACAGTAGTTTGTTTAGTGCTTGTAGTCGTATTATATGTGAAAATTTGGCACATGCAACGCTGCTTGCGACACATGATAGCGCAAACTTTTGACCAACTAATGGAGTATCTTAAGCTACGTGAGAGATTGTAAGGAACACAACACATAATCGTTTGTATAACCTACGCTATGCTGAGATGGTCGGGTCACAGCGGGGACGGCGCGAACCCTGGCCAGGCCATAGGAACATGAGGAACAAGGGGTTTCCTATACAGAAACAGTTGACTTACAGAGAAATTGGTGTTGATTTAGTTTGAAACCTTGGACTGGAGAAAAAGAAAATGTTAAAAAAAGTTTTCTTGGCAACTGTATTTTGTTTCTGCTTGCACTATGTGTGTATCCGCCAGAAAATGGAGTCAGTTAGAACAGCATGAGAAGGGGAATAACAGACTAAAACAGAGACACTGCTGCAGTTGAAAGGCAACAGTTAAACTATCTTGAAAGATGAATTTTGGATAGGAAAATGTAGTGATGACAAAACATTGGGTATATGAAATATGAAACCATGCCATTATTTCTCTCCAGGGTCTCATTCAAAGCAAGAGAGTAGTGTTAAATTTCTTTCTAAAACATTGCAAGAGTCTCTTCCAAGGGATTATGTAGCATTTGTTCTTTTTCTTTTTGGTTGTAAACTGAACACTGAGGTATTGTAGCTCCTTAGAATATCCTCCTTTTGGAGTGAAGATACTGATGCCTTTGTCGTCTTTGTAATTTGAGATCAGAGTACTTGGCTGAAAGAAGATTTTTGTACCTGATTGGAGCACATCCTCCAAGAGCTCACCAGCGCCAAAACTAATTCAGGTAGGAAAAAAAAAAAAAAAAAAAAAAAAAAAAAAAAAAAAAAAAAAAAAAACAGCTTATCCTCTGCTTCCATTTAGATGCTGTCCACCACAGGGACACAAGCTTCGTCCAGCCCCTTCTAAAACAAACAATGATGCAGTTTTGAGAGATTGCATGAAATTCCTTTCCCTTTCCTGTATGACTTCCTGAATATGGTTATATTTCCATGGCATTGAATCCTCTCAGGCACAGAGTAGATCTGAACGTGAATAATTTTATTGTGATTACGGTGTCTAGCTTTAAAAAGATAGAAAAGTATTTTTGTTGGTTGTAACTTGCTGTTTATTGTTTGAAAATGACTATGGGTAGGGAAGAGAATGAGGGTCCTGATTTGTTAAGAGCAGGCTAGCTGTAGTGCTGCTTAGCCTGGCAAAGGCTGAAGCTCTGCCTATACTCTGAAAATTTGCAATTAAAAATGCAAGTCACACAGAGACTTTGGTGACAACTGAATGAGTATTTTATCACAGTTTTGGACATAAGTTTTTGAATTTCACTTTTATTTTTAAGAACCTTGTGGCCTCATAAACTTTTTAAGACCTTTATATCCATAATAAGTGACTAATAACTAGGACTAATGAATTTAAATTGAGAATAAGAAATGTCTTTTGCATAATATATTTCAAATAAATATTCTATTCTCCCAACCTGCAAATAGTTCTCAAGCACTGACAATAAGTATTCTGCTGAAAACCATAATTGCTTCATATTTTTTTAGATATCCACTTGTACTTCTTCAGAAACAAAATGTTAACTATTAGCAATGTCATAGAAACAAAACTCTACAAAGCAAAACAAAACCCAAAATATCCATGAAATCGGTAAAGGGAACAAAGGGGTAATTCAGAGACAAGTGGAAGATGAGAGTGATATAAAGATAAAAAGAGAAAAACGTTTTTTTTTAAATAAAATCTGTGTCAGTTCTCCTACCTGCTACCAGGATTCCTTATTCCTATGTATATTTGTATTTTAAAAGTTTCTAAGAAGGTCTATTATGTTGCAGACTAAAGTGCTCTAAAAAGGTTTTACAAATTTCTTTTAATCATGTGAACATAAGAAATTATGCAGTTATTTCCCTACGCTGATTTTGGATAGTCTTAAAAATAACTTATGAAAATATAGTCTTTAATCCATCCCAAACTTAAAATAGCTATTTACTTAAGTAGTTACATAAATCTTAACTTAAAATAATTATTTTCTGATGTAAAGTTTATTGTATATATAGATATAAATCTAGTCTATAAAGCTAGAATTTTATCTCAGCCATTGTTTTCAATATGATAAAATCACTGTTCAGGAAAAAGTTATGCATTTTCTGTTTATGCTTTTTATTTAACCATTATCAAAATGGGGAGGTCATAACTTCTTATTACATCTATTTCTCTCCTCTGCTCTTGGCTGTACAGATTCTCTTTGCTAGTGTAGCAGACCAACAGAAAACACTTTATGCCTGAAATTGCCTCAAACACTTGCAAGATAAGATCATTGTCATGACACCAGGCTAAAGGCTGGAGACATAGATTACAGAGGGAGCCCTGAGGAGATGAGGAGGCCTTGCACTGTCCAAAACTCCCTTGTTTATTGAAGAAGTTTTGATTACAAACTTGTTTGTCGTGAACTTGTTGATTAATCTTGCAGGCATTAAAGGATGCCCAAGAGAAACTCTGCAGAGCTTTGAGGCTTTGATACTTTAGAACTTCTAGATGAGTGCTCTCATAGACAGAAGATTGCACCCATGGGCTGGAACAGTGCTGGAACCTGAACCAATGATCTACTGTTTTGTCCATCTCTTTTTATTCTCCTTCCCAGCTCCACTTCTCTCTCTCTTTTTTTTTTCTTTTTCTTTTTCCCTTGTTAAGTAATTCAAGGCTTATTTCAATTTTTAAGTCATTAACAATAGTTTAACTGTACAGCTTAGATAGATATAATTGTAAGAGTACTAATACTTTCAAGATAAATGCAGTAGAGATTCTCATTAGAATTGATGATTTTGTTTAGAGTGTTATTTCTCCTTAAACTAACTAAGGGGATTTGCCTTCCCACCCTTCATGGGTCAGCTAGATTGTCAGCAATGTGACAGCTAGATGGCTCAAGTGAGGTAGTTTCACTTAATAGACAGTAAAAGGTAAGCCACAAAAAAATATGATCAGTTTCCTTTCAGTTAAAAATGAAGTAGTCCTCAGTAAAAGAGAGTTGCTAGAACTTCAGAACAAAGGTATTGAAAGGAGGTGACTTGACAAAACAGTAAGATGTTATCTTGAATCAGCTGCTCCAAGTTGCAGTTCCCTTAGGATAGCAGCTGTGACAATGAGCATATCAAGGCTTGTATTATTTCACCTAACTTTAGGAGCTAAATGAGTTACCTAAATTAGATCAAAGGCATGGGAACATGAAGGAGTCACTGTGTTTTAAGTCCTGACTCTCTCTTTGACTTCTATGTCTAACATCAAGATGCAGAAACGTGTTTCTTCCTGTGCAAGAATCACAACCTCAGACATTTTTTCTCCTACCACAATCTGTATGAAAACTTGAAAGGTGTTGATCATTCTGTCAGTGCCCTGAAAGAGATCTTTTTTTGAAAAATATTACCATCAATGCAGATGCCAGAATTTGAGTTTCTTCTGCTCAGTTTGGGGATATTGGCACAATCAGCGGCCAGCAAATCCTTCCAGCTAGACTGTAGAGAGATTTAATTCCATCCAACTGCTCTTCTACATTACATCGTATAAAGGATGGATAGCCTTTCTGGGTTGGTTTAAAGAACAGCATCTATCTGGTTATATTTTCTCTTTGTTGATAACCTTTACTCTGAAGATTTTGAGGAATTGACAAAAATATTTCTTGAGAGTAGCACTGAGGCAGGGTAAAACTCGCTGCCTGAAATACATGTAGAAAGTCAGAGTGACATTATTCCAATAAATGAATTATTATCTGTCTTTTGATTGTTAACAGTAAGAAGCTCTACTGTTGAGCCTAGGCAGGGTTTGAAGGGAGAGTTAAATATGCGTTGTTAAGCCAAATGAGAACTAAAATAACTCAGAAGCTTTTAGGGTTTCAAGCCCTTCAAGCTGCTGTATTTTTGGTGTCTTGTTCTAAAAGCCCAATATATATTCACACACCTGAGTAGACTTTAACAACGCACGAATATTAGTGAAGATTGTCACTCTTCACATTCATAAGCACTTATCAGACTAGGACTTAAATCCAGTATGATAAGGGTCAGATTTTTTTCTGACCCTGTCAAAGGCAATTTAAAATCAGTGAAGATGTTAAACATTTTTATTTCCTGAGGTATCCAAAACTGTGTCTATCATCCAGAATGCCTTTAACCTTGAAGACTTACAAGTTAGACCCTGAACTCTTGATGGCCTAATTAGCAAGCTGTTCAAATACCTAAAGAGACCCCTAGGTCAATAGGTTAAAATAACAATACCTGTATTTCATCCTCTTTGCGTAAACTTTAAGAAAACTTTGGTTTATCAGCTCTATTTATGTTATCAGTTAGTTACAGTTCCTGGCATTGTAATACAAAATGTTACCCAAATGGTTTGAAAATTTTATTCAGCAATATTAAAGAACTGTCAATTATTTAATTAGATGAAGTGTCAGAAAATATAATAAGTTTTCTTATTGTTGTACTCCACAGCAGTGGGAGAGCAGATTTAAGAAAAAGAAAAGCTACTGTGAAACAGCAACTGTGAGAGAGGAGTGAGAATACAGTTTGACCTTTGAATACATATCTGAGACCAAAAAAATAATAATTTGTTGTTTGAAAATCTTGGAATGAAGAAACACAATGTGTCTACATTGTTGCAGTTTTAGTGATTACTTACTAAAAATAAAAGAAATCTGGGAGCAATTTGTATCAGCAGCTCCTCACACCCGCTCTATTACCCTCCCTCTTCTTTGAAAGAAGAGATGTAAGTGGGTATGACTTCAAGGTGAAATTAACAAAATCCTTAAACTTCTTAAGTCAAAACCATCCCTATAATAATACCAATTAAGACATGGCTCTGTTTATGGAGTTTCTTGATCACACAAATGTTTAATACTTACTAATGCTTTTCAGATAAATAGTATCTACGTTTTTTTATGAGATTCATAGAAATAATCTCCCTCCCAGCATTCACTACTAATTCTGTATTTTAAATGCTCACTCATTCTGCATAGCAATAATTTAAAATATATAGTTTAGAAATAGGATATCCATCTCTGTACGCTTTCTCCACAGATTAAGCACACAAGTAAACAATTCACAAATAGTGAATAGTGGTAGTGTAGTTTTAAGTATAACATTCAATTCCAGCATGTTTTGCAGTGAAAAATTCCTGGATATTGTTTGGAGCAAATTATGCGCAGCTTCTGCCCCATCCCTGGAGGTGTTCAAGGCCAGATTGGATGGGGCCCTGGGCAGCCTGGTCTAGCATTAGGTGGGATGGTTGGTGGCCCTGCATGTGGCAGGGGGATTGGAAATTCATGATCCTTGATGTCCCTTCCAACCCTGGCAATTCTGTGATTCTGTGATTCATGTGATTCAGTTTGTGTGATGCATATACTCACAGTCTTTATAATTCATGTAAAACACGATCTGTCATTAATCTTACATCAGAAGATAAGAAGTGTACGTGTGAGAAATATGCGATGAGTATGAGGCCTTAGAAGGAAATTGTAATAGATGTGATAATATGCATACAAAACCATTTGCAAGGCAAAACTCCAAAAGATACAGCAGTGATAAAATAGTAAGATTAAACAGATAAGTGGCATTAGTATAGAGGCATTAATGAAGTTCTTTTCCATAAGATCATGACAGTAGCATATTATTATCACCTGAAGTATCAAATAAAAACTCTGAGTAGGAAAGGAATTTGATAGTATCATTTAGTGGCAAAATGGACACAGCATTAAAAATAATCATCTGCAGTACTATTGTGTTAATTAGATAATTAGCAGATATTAAACAGTCTAGAAAGATCATTGTAGATCTAGGTGCTTATTCTCCAGAGAAACTTTAATTATTCTAGAATGTGATGAACAATTTTTTGTTGTATGACCTATTTTCTTTAGCAATAGAATGGGTAAGATTAAGTTTTCAAAATTCAATAGGAATAATATTTCTCTTCACTCAAAATCAGATAAAGTTGACAGAATACTCAACTCTGAATAATGATTATAAATCCATTTCTTTCATCAGCTGCTGAACTACTTTCAAGCAAATTCCAGATTCTAAAATGAAATCCTGCAATCATTACACATATTCCAAATGAATATATAGAAAAACATAAATGGTGGATTTTAGCAAAATATTAAGGCCTTGGTTAGGAAGATCAAAGCAGTTTGGGACCAGAGATTTCATAGAATCCCACAATCAATGTAAAAAATACTGATTAATATGTCATGATATCAGATTATTCCTGAGCTAGAGCAATACCCAGCTGATTTTACTGATTCTCTAGTGGTACTACTATTAAGCTACTCTTTCTGAAGTATGTGACACAAAAGGCAGCAAGAGATTGTAAGGCACAGAAAAACTATCATGTTACTAAACCAAATACAAAAATCTACATGATGTCAACACACTTCTAAATTAGAGGCCACAGATAAAAGCACTCATAATCTATCAGATCATGCTAGCAATGAAATGATAAGGAAAATCACAGACTAACCCTCAGGCCTGTGTATAACCTTTTTCTTTACTAGTCCAGCAAGGTCAAAATCTGATGTTTCTATTTAATATATGTTGCTTGTTGTGCAGAAGTGATAATCATTTTGTTACCAAAGATACCTCTCCTCTTTTTCAGTCGGTCATGTGATTGCATGCCTGCAGTCAGTCTTCAGAATTCAGATGTGATTTCATTAATCAGTTTTTACCAATCAAGTGTCAATTTCATGTCTCAAGCTATAGCCATAATAGATGTGGTGTAATATGATCTCTTATCAATACTTTGGAGACAGGTGACTTTTAAACCCAAGAAAATGCAAAGTGCCTGCAAAGTCTTTAAAAATGGTAGTAAGAATTATGTAGACTGCACATTGCTAAAATGAATACAGAAAAGAAAGCCAATGAATGACTGGGGAAAAGGTATTTAAATCTGGGCTTTAAGAATATGAAGAATATACTTTTGAAACATTGTGAATGTAGTTCCCTGTATCCAAAAAAATTGACATCCAAATTATTCAAAAATAACAAGCTTAAATTAATTCAAAATGCAATTCATACAGATTAGGATATCATAGTTAAGCATGTTACCTAGGGAGACTGACTCAGTCTCTTCACATTTTTGAGAACAGAATGGACAACAGTTTGGGTGTGCCTCTGAACAGTGATGTGGACTAAATAATCTCTTTCCAAGCTCATGTTTTCTATGACTGCTTCTTCTTTTCTGAGTAATGACAGTTTGTGCAGAATCTATGACTAAACTTATGTAAAGCTATTAATGTTTCCTAAAGAGATGGTTCAGAGATGGAAGTATTATTTAAAGCTGTGCTTAATAACTTTTTCAAACTAAATGGAAAGTATGTTCAGAGACGGTGATTCACAGCACTGTTAATTATCTGTGTTGGTGGTTTGCAATTTAGTAACATCCAGTATTGTAATGAGACATTTTCAGAGTTGGTTCCTCTGGTAATAACACGTTGGTTTTGTTTGAATGTTTGTTTTCTAAACTTTTTTAAAAAATAAAAATTTAAAAAAATTGTTTTTCATATATCTCAAATTACTTTTGCTATAGCATTACAATCTATTATTATCCATTATTTTAAGATGAGGAATTCTAAGCCTTTACTTTTCATATGCCTCCATGGCATGTATTTTTTTGTTTTGTTTTGTTTTATGCACAAAAAAATAATGACAGAACAAGTCATGTTATTGGCAATATGAAAATAAAGAAAGAAAACTAATCCACTATAGAAAAGAAGGTGATTTTCTTTTGATCTGGTAACACTAATTATTTTTTTCCTGAGATACATTCAAGGCAGCTGTGTAGGAGTTGAATTGTTTAGACGCCACTGTTTGTCTTTTCTTCTTCTACTTCTTGTGTTGATTGTTTTGCTGTGTTCAATTTAAAACAGTTGCACACAGTGTTGCTGTAAGATTATGGCTATCATTTAAGCATAGGCAGATATGAATAAATGAATATATGCACAACCTCCTTTAGTTTAGTAAAAGGAATAGTGTGTGCAAAACTAGCTCATGAATAAGTTTAATATATCCAAAGGACTCTCTGAAATACAGCTACATTGGCTTTAAAAAATGGGATCAACAAAGATGAAAGTGAGTCCAGATAACCCTGGTTGAGCATAAGAAAATGCAGAATCTTTCCATAACTATTATTCAGTTTTTAAAATGAATATAATTTGTATCTGAGTTTGTAATAGATTAGCTAAGGAAAATAGATCTAAGGAAAAATGAGCTTTTTACAAGATGTGCCAGTGTGCCGTAGCATTATAATTTTTTTATAATTATAGCTCAGGAAATGGTACATTAAAATGCTTTGCACTGCATCTTCACCTAATATTTATATCAGCCCTCTGACGGTGTTACAAAGCTAAGAAAGAGCCAGAGCTGGTGCAGTCTCTTCATAAACATTTCCTTTGACAAGACAAGCAAGCAGTCAAAAATGCAGGACACAGGAATTAGCTCTGAATTTACCATTAAGTATAAAGAGAACCAGTGATAATGATTACACAAGCCATCACCAACCACTTTTATTATTAGAGAATTTCTACATAGCTCTGAATTATTTTGAAAAATCAGCTTGTTATTATGTCAATGAAGAATTTTCACGTTACATTTGTAAATTTGTAATTATGTATGTATCTAAAGGGTCTGCAAGAAAATAAAAATTATCCAAGCTCTGAAATTTACTTTTCTTAATCGATAGTTAAAAAAGATGGATTCTCTTAGAAGTTCCTGTAAAATGAATAAGTACTTTCACACTGAAATTCAGAGTAATGGTTTGGGATGTCGTGCTTCAAGTTTTTTCCTGTTTTATGGAATGTTTAATGGCAAAAAATTCTGATGTGCAGAAAGTGCAAAATTACTGGGTTTTTTTTAGGCAAAGTATCTCTCATTCATAAATTAATTTTGCAACATAACGGAATGAATAATTGTAGCAATTTCATCTTGCTGGCCTCTACCCAACCTCTCTCCCACTCCCCCTCCTCAAAGGAAAAGAGGGAGAAAATATGATGTGAAAGGTCTTGAGGGTTGAGATAAGGGTAGGGAGTTCACTCAGCAACTCTTGTAAAAAGCGAAACAGATTCAGCACAGGGAGATTAATATGATTCATTGGCTATTACTATCAGATTCGTGCAGTGAAAAACTGAAAACATACCTAAGAACGTCTTCTTCCCATCCATTTTCTTTTACCTCCACTCTCTGAGCAGTGCAGGTGGATGGACAATAGGGGCTATGATCAGATCATAAGACTTTGTCTGTGCCATTCCTCTGTGGTCACTCTCTGCCCCTGCTGCTTATGGGTCCCTCCCATGGGATGCTGTCCTTCCCCAACTGGTCCCATGTGGGCTTTCCACAGGCTACAGGTCTCCAAGCCACCCCCACAGCCTCATGCAACATCAAGTCAATGCAGTAATAGGATTTATTTTAAAATCTCACATTCTTCTACATTTCATATTATACTATTCCCTAATGTGGGACATTATAATGCATTTTTTTATATTTAATTAAAACTAAGTCTATCACTCAAGTAATGAAAAGTGTGTGATAATTAATTATAACTTTCAAATGAAAATTCTAACAGGGAAGTATTAAAAACTGATTCAAAATTAAATAACTTTCTTATTGCTTATTTGCTAGGAAAATCAATTATGAATTCTGTAAAATAGTCAAAATAGTTGAGTCCTCAGATAGCTTCCAGACAGAGGTTTTCCTGTTCATTACTGAATATTCTCTGAAGGAAAGGAAAGAAAAAAAACAAAATAAGAACAACAACAACAACAAAGAACTTGAACTTCTTTTAATGTTTGTTAGATTTTAAATCTTTCTATGCACTGTAGATCTTATTTGTGAGTTTACTTGCACTGAAAACAATTATTCTCTACTCCCTGAATCCTGTATTTTAATCATTGCTTAATTGATGGTTTTTCATTCCCTTAAGTATTTCCTTAAAGAATGTGTTTGATGTATCTTGTCCAACATTACTCTCGAATGTAAGTATTCTTTGAATTTTGTAGTTCCTTACTTCAAATATTCATTCCTTTTATCAAACAGATCAGATCTTCTGAAACATATATCCTATAAAAAGGATCCATTGACTCTCCCTTTATTTATCATGTGCTAACAGATTTTCTTTTACCATTTCCATCCAGTTGTTCAGTTTATGCATCTGAGCTAATTCTGGATCACTAGTGGAGCCTGTATTAAAGATGATGCCACTCATGCAAAATACTGTTTCTCTAACTCCCAGTGTTTGGACTGAGATAACATTTTGAATAATTCTGTGGATGAATACTATGTGGTTCTGTTACTGTTGCTGCTGTTATTATTATTGGAATATTTTCTATTAATATTGAAATTTCCCCAGACTGTTTCCAGCAATCCTTTCCAGCAAGGAGGAATTTTGGTGAAGGAATCTTCCTGAAGAAATCTTTTATGAGAATACTAATGGCAAAAAAAAATCTCAAATAATTTTGCTTTTCTTTGTTTAGAGACCTCTTATGATGATTTTAAACTTTGCTACCATCACATCATTTTGCATCCCTTCTCTGAACAAGGTTTTCCTTCTCTTTATACTTTCTACTTCTAATAGGAGTTACTGTTGCACATTATCAGAATTGTATGGGCAATATAGTGTAGAACCTTGCCACTTCAGTCCATTAAGTAGGTAGAGTAAGATTAACAATTGTGGGAGTACACAAAGGAAATAACATTTTTCAGAATTGTAGCTAACTCATAAGATCTCCGTATCTGGTAAAGTTGATTTTACATATCAGATACCTTCTAAAGTAGAGCCTGATATTAAGATTGCATCTCAAAAACGTTTCATTTCGTGTATGATCTTTTTAATCTTCAGCTATTGTATTTATAGTGTGATAGAGAGACAAGGCAGTAACAGCCTCCTGCCTAGATGATGAACTCGAGATTTTCTTCAGACTGTGATCTGATCTTTACCACTCTGTGGATTGTAAACACTTCTGCTATGCACTTATGTTTACAAAATGATAACAAGTCAGATCTGAATCTACTGCATATTAAAACTTGCAAAGAGCAGAAGATATAATGTTGGTTTTAATAATAAATGGATTTGGGAACTATTTTAAAATCACCCAGATGAATTTTTAGTTTAGGTGCAATAATTCCTTCAGTGGACTTTACAGGTTGTTACACTGATTATAGTAAGCAGAATGACTTTCAATTCAATTGTAAGTATGTGATGCTGTAGCAGTTGTAGTGCTAAAAAGTAGACTCTAGTAAACTTTGAAAGCAATTTCTTATAACTACTTTAATGTCAGTTTTTAGTATATTTCTTGTCAGAAAAACTGAGAGCCATATTTACAAAATGAAGTAACTTTACTTAGTGTATTAAAGTATTAATATTGCACGGGACAGGACAAGTTATTGTGTTCTCCTTCTTTCCCAGTGAGTATTACTTTGGGAATATAATACCAATATTAAAGGAATGGAAATTTCTACAAATTACTTCAGATATTCAGAGAGCTAAGAAGAAGGCCAAAAGGTTTGTTATCTCATATTCGAGTTTACTGGTGGTATATGAACATTTATATAATTTAATTATGTAAGTTTGGTCTGTATTTCTGCCTTTGTATAAATTATATAAATCACATTATGTGTTATTTCAGAGATGCCAGGAATTCATAACTATATAAATACAGATTCTACTGGAAGAAGTTGTAAAAATCAGTTTTAAGTTTTTAAAGAATTACTAACGCTAGACTGGTGCTTTTTTAAATTGTACTTGATGTGAAGAGATGGAGAAAAAGCAAAGTAGGAGTTGCTCTAGGATAATGTAAGAACGATGGCACTCAGACTCACTAATGAGTGCTATTTTTCTTCTTCAAACCATTCTTACGTAAACTGTATTAAATGCTTGCCTGCACACTAACAGGATATGTATGTGTGGAAATAACAATAACTCCAAAAACACTGAAATCAAATACTTTATATTAGAAGACAGTTGTGTTCAGTTCTTAGAAATATAAAATTGCTGAATTTTTCTTCATTATGCCCTGCTTAATATCTGTGCAAAAACTGCAAAATTCACATTCTCGTGGAGTACTTGGTTACTTAGAAGACAGTATAATATCTAACTCATTTTTCATTTACTACATGCATAATGATCATCTTATACAATCTCACAAAGTTGCAGTAGGGAGAAACTTGGTCTCATGGTTCATAGCTTGGATTTGCTGCACACAATATTTCAGTGTGTGAAATAGTTTTTGGAACATGGTAAGTTCCACAATTAAGTTATATATGACATGTCATTACTGGAGTTTTCTTCTGTACATGAGCTTTAAGCAGTGTCAATTTCACCTGGGTGTGTATCCAGATGGAACATATTTCTGCTCTTCATTCGTATCAAAACAGAGGAAAACTGTGTATACAGTAACCTGAATAAATTTTATGTTAACAAACAGGATTTGACAGAGTGTAGAATCATAGAATTGTTCATGTTGGAAGGCACCTTAAAGATCACCTAGTTCCCGCCCACTGCCATGGGAGAGACACCTTCCAGTAGCAATTACCAGCCCTTCTTTCACTCATCACTAAGCAGTATGTACATATTATTAATTTAAGTTTCAGCACTTCTAAGGTTTCCCCAAAAAGACTTATATTCTGCAATTTTTATGCAAGAAGCATAAAATAATTAAGAAGACTTCATCATAGGAAATAGTTTACGGTTTCAATGCAAGTCATGGAAGCGCAGAAAAATGTATTTTTAAAGACCTGGCATTGAGTGACAGTATTACCACAAATATTCATGTTTTTTTTATTAAAAAATAGATTTTAAAAGACGTACTTGAACTAAGGGATGCATGTGGAATCCCATAAATAACTTACAGAAATTTGTGGTCAATACCTTTTTTAAAAACTTTTAGATGCTTTTTCTCTCTGGCATATCACCTTCCAGATAATCTTCAATTTCTAACTTCCTCATCCCAACAGTGCAAACACTTCTCAGGAAAAAAAAAAAAAAAGAAAGAAACACAGTTCCTTGAAAAAATAGTATATAACTAAGAAGACAATTGCAATTGTATCAACTATTATGTCCTCTTCTTCACAAGTGGCTTAGTATTTAAAAGAGATGCAATCCTTGCATTTTAGCAGGCATTTCCTACGTTAGGTAATAACAAGAAGACAATGCCAACCTTCGTAGTTCTTCCTCTTCACTGACTGTATGCACTTTTCATACCACTTTTATAGGTCTGATCCACTCTGTTTACACTTTCCAGTCTTTATTTTTTCCTCACTATTTCACTTTTCCTGAGCTCACAGACACCTTTCTCTGTGATAGTTCTCCTTCCAACCTTATTGTACTACAATTTATTCAGAGCTAACTGACCAGGAATACTTAAAAAAATGCTTACATTAAAAATCAGTCGAGTCAGTACAATTAAGGCAGATTTTATTTTTCCCTTTCTATCTCCAGTCACTTGGCTTTTTCAATTGCAAAACATCTACATTAGCAATTCCCAAATTTATCTGGTATGCAAAGCTGTTACCAAAATAATAAAACTACACTATTCATAGCTCATTTTTTTTTGTAACCAAAGCATAGCTGAAAGCATACATTGTCTGGGTATCTCCCACTGAATATAATAAATAAAAGAGAGTGAAAATTTCAGTTATAACTGGAAGAACACAGGGATACCCATGTTCTGGTACTTACTTCATAATGTTGACCATATTTCAGAAAAAACAACTGCTTTCGTTTCCTGTAGATCTGTGATAATATATAGAAATTACTCCTGGGAAAGGGAAGGAGAAGGGGAAAGGGAAAGAGGAAGGAAAATAGAAAACAAAAAGGGAAATTGAAAAAGAAATGGAAAGGAAAATTGACCTGTATGGGTCTGTAACAGGATTTGTTTCCCTGATTTGTTTTCTATAACAAATTATATAGATTTTATCACAGAGGTGACGAGTGCTAAAGCAAATGCCTTTTTGAAAAGAGCAAAAATTACAGACAAGGTCATGAGTGTTGCACACAGGACTTTGAAATGGGTTCACCCAGCTTGATTGTTAAAATTTTCGAATGGAATAATAAAATGCCACTAAAGATCTTGTATCTTCAACGAGCTCTTCTTAAAGGAAAGAGGTGAGTCTGAGTAGGTAACTGAAAAAAAAAAAGGAAAAAAAAGTGGGACACAAGCGATGGTCTTAAACCTCCACAGTTATTTCTTGCCATCAAAAGGCAGATTGTCAAAGGAGGTAAAGTAAAACGCTTCGAGGCTCACTGTCTAGGGAATCATGAACATAGACAAATGCATCAAAACTAGTAGTGGAACTAAAATGCTTTTGGGACACAAAGGCTGTCTACTTTTAGTTTTCCTCAAGAAAAAGAGGGAAAAATTCTACTTGAAAAATACTAATTGTGTGTAGAAATAAACAAATTAATACCTAAACTTATTTACATTTAATTCTACATTTTTCTCCAAATTTTTAAATGGTGTTATGTTAAGTAGGTTAAGTGTTTAGGTGACATCACTACTAAGGAGAAAAAAAAAAAAATCATCTGCTTTTCTCATGGAATGTAACTACTGTAGTTTTGAGTTTCATTGTCTCCCCTCAGAAATTCTGGACTGTGAAATGTACTGCAAAATGTGAAGTACCTTTCAGAAAATGAGAATAATATTGGTCATTTCTTGTTTTCCACAATATCATTGATCTTTATTAAAGTAAAAAGTGAAGGAAAGCTCATTGTTTAGAGCCAACTATATATATATTAATTGAATACAGACAAAACTGGTATGGTTGTACTGTACTGTCTTTTTTTAATTTATTCTTTTTAACTGCAGATACAGTACTTACCTCCAAACAATTGAAATTAAACAGTTTATTAACCAAAGCCTCATTATTAGGCAAATGAGCATAAAAGCTGGAGATCTTTTATATTTGTTTTCATTGGTTGCATCCATAACACAGGGAAAATACAAGCGTACCTGGTGATTTGAACAAATAAAATACCTATAAAACTGTAGTACTTCATAAGACAGAAAACACATATGTTAAAATGAAATAAAGCTGGGAACTTCATCTAGATCATTCAGCTTGCTTGTTGACTGCATATTAAGGTTATCTCTGCCAGTTCTGACCATAGCACTCAGCAGTAACAAAATGTTCTTACAGGTTAATTGCTTCAAAATGCACTGCAGTCTGGTTTCTATGGCTCTCCTACTCATCAATCTGAAATAGCTAAATTCAACAATACTTGGAGTACTGTAAAAAAGGTGGTTCCAATTAACCCTGTCATCTTAAAAAAGATAGGCAGAGGTGTACTGTTTACTAGCTTTCCTAGTCCTGAAAAAAAAAAAAAAAAAAGACCAAAAAACCCCCATACCTTATTTTGACCTTTTAATAGTTCACTCTTGTTTTCTCTCTTAGAATCATAGAATCGCAGAATTCACAGAATCACAGAATCACAGAATT
Organism: Chrysolophus pictus; assembly: GCA_037305975.1. Lineage (NCBI taxonomy): Eukaryota > Metazoa > Chordata > Aves > Galliformes > Phasianidae > Chrysolophus > Chrysolophus pictus. The sequence goes on from CM074578.1 coordinate 12,865,500, forward strand.
GTAGGGGTTGGGAGGGACCTCCAGAGATCATCGAGTCCAACCCCCCTGCCAAAGCAGGCCCCCTACACCAGGTCGCACAGGTAGGCGTCCAGGCGGGTCTTGAATATCTCCAGAGAAGGAGACTCCACAACCTCCCTGGGCAGCCCGTTCCAGTGCTCCGTCACCCTCACCGTAAAGAAGTTCTTGCACGCACTGGTGCGGAACTTCCTGTGCTCCAGCTTCTGGCCATTTCCCCTTGTCCTGTCTCCACACACTGCTGAAAAGAGTCTGGCCTCGCCACTTTGCCTCCCACACCTTAGATATTTATAGACCTGGATCAGGTCCCCTCTCAGTCTTCTCTTCTCAAGGCTGAACAGACCCAGTTCACTTAGCCTTTCTTCATAGGGGAGATGCTCCAGGCCCTTCACCATCTTTGTGGCTCTCCGCTGGACTCTTTACAAGAGATCCCTGTCTTTTTTGTACTGGGGAGCCCAGAACTGGACACAGTACTCCAGATGAGGCCTTACCAGGGCAGAGTAGAGGGGGAGGATCACCTCCCTTGACCTGCTGGCCACGCTCTTTTTAATGCACCCCAGATTCAGATCAAAATGGACTTCAGGAGGTTTCTACACCAATCTCCTGATCAAGACAGGTCAGCGATGAAGTGAGACTTGATGGCTTAGGTTGAAAACAAGTCAAGTCTTGAAACCTCCAAGACTTGAGAGAATGGATAGCCTGTGTAGGCAAGCTAGTAGACCCCTTAACAGTTGATCTGATAGATCTAAGTAGATCCTATAAATCCTTTAGTAGATCATCCTATTTCTATAGAAATATTTTTATAGCTGCAGCTAACACAATCAGTCGAAACAAATACTATGGACACTGAGGCCTTAGTCTCTTTATTCCTTCTCTTCATTTACATACCTCATGTCTGAAGACATCATAAGATTTTATTTTTATTTAATGAGTGGATAGTAAACCCTAAATTGGTGTACATACGCTGTACGGTTTGCCCTTGAGCAGATACAGCTAACAGCAAGGCTCTTATCTGGGAATTTGTTCCTGTGTGATGCTGGGTCTTCCGCTGTATGCTGTACTTTCTTCCATACCCTGGATTCTGAGCTTCCAGGCCTGTGAAAGGGTAATGAGGAAGAGAATATAGTGGTGTTGAAAGGCAGAGAAAGTAAAAAGCCAGAAACTTGACTTGAGAGACTGGGGAATCATGAACGTTGAAGACAGTTTTATAAAAAGGTAAATGTCATTTTACAAATGACTTGGGACATCAATGCAAAATCTTCCTTCAGACTTGTAGTGCTTAAGACTGACCCTATCTAACACTGCTTACTGACTTTTAGCACTCTGCCAGGCTGTTAGAACAAGCCATGGAGCTACTACAAATTTCAGATTTTTTTTTATTCCCTCAGTGGATAACCACAAGCTGGCACTTATAGGGACATTAAAAATGGTTTGTTCCATGTATTTCACTGAGGTAGAAATTCTGGCAGCCCAAAATTTCAGCAATTCAGCCTAGAAGGCATGAATAAAGTTAATTAAGTCTAACAAGAAGGCACTGGGAAGAAGTGTAGAGAATCGAGAGCTGTTATCTCTCCTGTAAGATTGAGCTTTTAATGCATTTTTGTTTCTTTTTGGGTATATATTCTAGGAATCAGTGGTCTGATAGATAAACATGCAAAATATTTATAATACGAAAATAAAAGGAGCTGTATTTCTAAACAACAAAATTATAATTCTAAGTACTTTGAAAAATCAAGCTGTAATCATTTTATACTGGGCACTTGAAGACAATATTTTCTTAAATGTAAAATTAGAAAAAAATTAAATCGATTGCTCATCTTCATATGATGGAAAACCTTCTTATGACTTTATCTTCCTATCCTCTTGGGAATATCTTATCTTCCAAATTCATAAATATAGCACTCAAGTACATGTGCTCAAATGAATGATAAAAGTGTTATACTGATATTTCTAATGATGGGTTTTATAATTCTAGATTCTTAACTTGATTTGAATATGATGTTTCGAATAAGGCCTATTGGCTATGTGCAATACAATGCATACAAAATGAATAATTGAAATTACATTCATTCAAAGGGAGCAGCAACAGTAGGACTGGTCCATGAAGAAAACAAGAGAGGAGACTAAGGGGATAGTTAAAGCTGTGACCTGGGCACAGTCCTGCAGGATCTGAGCAGAAAAGGGAAGGAAATCAGTCATGTCTAGGGTCTATGCAAATAGTAATAGAAGAACACAGGTTCAGAAACAGAACTGGAGACAAGGCAATCTACACTGAATATCCAGCTAGGAAAAACAGAGTACAGATAAGCACATCTACAGGCAGTTGGCCTTCAGCTAAGCTGAAATAGTGTTTTGGTGATTGTGTGATAGTGTTTTGGTGCAGGTGTACGGGAAGTGCATGAAAGGGCTGCCCAGAGCTAGGAAGATTTTGTGGGGTCCTGAAAGACCATTTCAAACAGTTGTCATGTACTTGGGTATCATGTTTGGTCATCTTCTGAACAAGTTGTTCTATTTGGCCAGATGAGAAATTGAGCTGAAAATGAAGAGGCAATTTTAATGCTCATTTTTGCTAACTTGCAAACTTTTCTTATTTCTGTTGTAGTTTTTAAAAGATAATATTTAATGATGTAAAATTTCTTCTTTTTTTTTTTTAATTGCCCATTCCCCCTTCTCAACCCCATCCTCTCTGACATAATTTAGGTAATAACGTCTTGAAACTGGAAAAAAAAAAAGTCATGGTTTTATGAGTTTTGGTTATTGGTATTCCACATCACAACATCATGTAGTGCACCGGGAGTTAAAGTGTTAATGCTCCAGTTCTGTGTACCTGCCCTGAAAAGAAGAACTACATTTCCCAGAAGACTGTTCGCTGTGCTGTTATCATTTCTTCTATGGGGGAGCAGATATAAGGCCTTGGTAGGTCATCTGATGGCTCTTCTTCATCAGGCTCTCCTCCCTGCTGCTCAACTGGACTGCACATCTCACGTCAGCATTACGGTCAGGCCTATCCACCTTTCGGACACTCATTATATTTGATCTATGATTCTATGATCTATTAGCTTCAATTTTAATTATAGTGTATGATAGTGTGCTATCTTGCATACTGATATCATATTTAGTAAATTAGTTTGTTTCTCCTCATATTGTTGCTTCTAATTATTTTGGGGTCCCCTATTTCCCTTTTCTGGAGGCATGGATTTTGTGAAATCCCTCCAGCCCACTAGTCATGGAACCAGGCCGAACCAGCCTGTAAACCATTGACAGAAAACAAACCAAAATAAAATAATAAAAAAAAAAAACAAAAGACCAACAACAAACACACAAAAGAAACAAAAGAAACGAAGTTATAGCTTCTAGGAATCAGGTGCACTCTTCACATCCTCTAAAAATAGAGCAGTTGAGAAATGTGAAAATGAGGCAGACTTTATAAAACCTCTGATTTTAGCTACTAAACAACTACAAGTATAAATACATCACCTCACAGTGTTATTCTGTTTTATGCGTCCCCTTGCATGCTGCTGAGGGCAGTCAGATGAGAGGTTCAGTAGAGATAATACAAAAATTCTTTAATCTTCTATAGCAATAGGTAAGAAGAGGCACAAACAAAGCTATTGTCCCAAGAAAAATAATTCTGAGTGACTCGTACTATTTCTGGAAAATTTTCATAACTCTAAAAACTAGCATTTAACAACTATTTCACTTCATTGGAACATATGCTAACATTTATGTTTCCCTATATAACTTATTCTCTTAAAGTATCTGGTTTAATAGTGAAACTAATTTTACAAACCTTGCTTCCTTGTTAATTTTTTTTTCACCTTCTCCTTATTTCAACGTTTTCTTACATAGAACATCATAAATGTCTATTCAAAAGATATTAGACAAGGAGCAGGACCATTGATTACTATTACAAAGAACCTAAGTTCGTTAAAAGGACATGGAAATATGCTCTAGTAAACATTTAAACTTGCTTGAATTCAGGGAATAGGGGAAGCTTATTCAGTTGTTTTCTAAAGTACACAAACCATACTGCCTTAGCATCACATGACTTTTAGTGATACTGTGTGAGTAAATAACATGATCATCTAATATTTTCTATCAGAAAAGAACAAGATGTCAAGAGAATATAAGTAAAATAAGTATTAAAAGCAAAAATAAAATAAAATAAAATAAAAATAAAAAGGGAAAAGATGCTAAAAAAACATTGCCAAGAACACTAAAATTAGCAAAAATTTAAATCTCCATGTATGTTCAAATATTTGTTTCAGAAATGTCTTGATGTATGTTAGTGTTCACTGGTCTGGCTAAATTGCGTTCCGTACCCAGAATAGTAATACTAAATCTAGATCAGAATTTTGAATCTTTGCTTAGCCATACTCAAAACCTTGAGCAGCAACGTCTGTTACAAGATAAAGGTTCCCATTACAGTCTTGGCTCAGGACAGGTGAAGGAGGAGGACACATCCTTCAGGGTGAAATGCATTCAACTTGTCTTTCACTGGAAATTTGTTCTAGTCTGCCTAACTTCACGGTAGTGGATTTCCTGGTACTGATATTCAACACTCACAAATACTTACATGAGCAGAAACACACTACACTCAAAGAAATGGTTGCACATATCACCTCAGACTTATCTGGATGAAAACTTCTTGTGGGATTTCTGTAACTTTGGCTAAACTTTTGAAGGCATACTTCAAAACTGATACACACAATTATATTTATAAAGTTCTTAAATTCTCTTGGCCCAGACTGACAGTCCTATGGAGTATACTGGTATATAAATTAATTTTATTTTATTTTATTTCTGTTAGCAATATATTCTTTTTCACTGAATGCTACTTTTTTTCTACATGACTGGTATTGAAGATAGACCTACTTGGGGGAATTCTTTTTTCCTAAAGTTGTTTGTTTTGAGTCAAGAATAAATCAATCTAGAGAGTTAAGTATTGGCAAAAATATATAAGCAGCTGATGGTGGAACCTTTTATTGCTAAATACCAAGTAGATCTCATAGAAAGTATGCGATAAACATGAATCCTTCAGTATACTAAAAGCAAGTTTGGGAGAATGATTGACAAGAGTTTGGTAAACACTAAGTAATAAAACTGATAATGAGTCAAGCTAAAAGAATTTAATATAATCTTCTCCTAACAACTTCCAAAACATAGCTAAGGATAAAAACATTTAAAATAGAAATGATGTTTAGGAAATTTTAAGAAAAATGCTAATCATCAGCTGTGAAGACCTAAAATGAGCTGAGAAAAATAATGACATATATGTATATACATACATGATGAAAGAGTATTCAAAGAGACTTGTGAGTTTAAACACTGAACAGAATCATAGGATGACCTTAAAGAAAGTATGGAGAGATTACAAAAATGTAGGTTTGTACACATAATAATTTCAGAAAGTAAATAGACTCTGAAAGTAATGAGTTTTGTAACTGATTTTGAGAAAAACAAGATTGAATTAACAGTGGAAAATTTTATAAGATCTCTGCTTTTACTGCAAAGTTGTATCTGATGTCTAGAAACTTGTGGTGCCGCTGCCCTTAGTGTTCGTTTGACTGCTTTTCATTGGTTCTGTGGACTAGAACATATGACTGCAAAATTTATGGGGCAAGAATGGGTGGCAAAGCATCAGGCTCTGAGGCATTCTTACTGTGGAGTAATGCTGGGTGATCGCAATGGAAAAATGAGTCCCTATGTCTGGACTGCTCAAAAATCTCAAGTCCTTTTACAGCTCCACGTCGATAGTTTCTCAGGCTATCAGATCTATGGACAACTGGATTCATAAGTTTTCAGGAGCACACATAGAAAAATTCTGTGCGTATTTCTACCTTGTTTTGCCTCATTCATACAATCATTCTTGACTCCATTTCAGTCTCTCATTTGTTCCAGACTAGAGGTCTGATTTCTTTCCATCAAAATTTTACCATTTTTCCATCAGGCTTTCTTTATCTGATATAATATCCTTTCTATCTTCTCTGTTGCTAACCAGTGAGAGATTCTTTTTTTTTTAATTAAATTTTAATCTGTTTAATTAGGCAGACATACCATTACCCATTAAAGGACAGACTTAAAATGGATGTATGAGAGATTTGTCTATTTGTAGATATGTATTCTATTTAAAGTAAGTAAGGACATATATGTGGTACAGTGTATGCAAGAATTTACCAGTGCACTCATGGGCTCCACTTCAATATGTAGGTAAAAGCAGATTATGTTCACAGTTAAAATGTGATGTACATTCTAAAGTACAAAAAGATACTTCCCATTCTTAAATACAATTTACATATTAGAAAATATTCTTGAAATCATGCCAATGAAGGAAGCCTTTTTGTTTTTCCTTTTTTTTTTTTTCTTTCTTTTTTCTTTTTTCTTTTTTCTTTTTTCTCTTTTCTTTCTGTAAAATTGATTAATTTCTAGTATTAAAATCCCTGTAGATCTTCTGGCTCATAAACTTACTTTTCATCACTTGGCTAAAGGTGAAAATATCGCAATTCTCTAACTCATCATGGATTTACAGATAAAACATATTAAAGAACGTCTGTATTTTCAAAATGTCATTAAGGATGGAAGAAATTAATCTAGTTCTGAGAGAAGACTATTTCAGAACATTGAATGTTATCTCTTCACATTTTGAAAAATATTATTATGGTCTCTCTGGCCTCAGAGAATAGAGAAGCATCTATCGGGCTTACTACATCATTAAAATTTTGTTTGTTTTATCTCAACCAAGTTTCTGTTCCTTTCTACAAGTGCTGAACTAAATAGCTTTCTGTGAAATAACACTCTCCTTTTATGATATGGTCTATCATTTTAATACTTGATTTTTCAGACCTTAGAAAGAATTTACCTTTCTTGTTTTGGAGACCAGTAATGAATTTGCCCATGTTATAATGACTTAATTTAAATGTAAATGAAAAGTTTGAGTATAAACATTTTTTCCTAGGCCTGATCAGGCTCACATAAAAGAAAAGGTGAAATGGAGGACATTCATCTTTGGAAAAAATACATCTGCAAAACAAAATAGTAAATATCCTAATAGTTTCATACCTCTTTAAAATTAATTGAGAAAATAAATGAAAATTAGTTCATACAAACAGGCAAACATCAGTTACTTATTTCTGGTTGCTCTAGAAAGATTTCCAATTCTAATTAATTGAAATTCACTTGCAATATGACATTAATTCTACAACTATGAGTATTAAAAACTTCTGGTGAGCTACTCAGAATAATATAAGCTTACTCTTCTTGTTGTGGAGTGGTGTACTTGGTATCCCAGTTTGGACTGTTTTCTTTCTTATTTTGATCATTGTCTTGTTAAGTGCTCAAACTTTATAGAAACATCAGATCCCACAACACAGTTGTTCCAAAAGCCACTGGATTAGGGATGACAGAAAGATGCCAGAAAGAAAAAAATTATGATCATGTTTACCTAAATAGTTTGGCCTGTCTAATCAGAATCATGTGCCAAAAAAGCAAAACACACACTATACAACCCTTTAAAATTATGCTGATAGAACAAATATAGTTGTATAAACATTTAAAACACGAACACAACCCCTGTGGAAATATTGTCACACATAACAGTTTAACAAGATGGGATTTTTTTAACCTTTGAATATCTGATTTTACCAGATGACTAGTGTTTAAAATGGATGACTTTTTCATATCTGAAACAGTTTTTTATGGAGGTCTCAAGTTCATTAGATCCTCTGTGGGAAATCAAATACTGGTTAGAGTGATGTTATAATCTAGAAAATGTCAATCTATCTGTTTGGAGACAAGAACAATTATATAAAACCTCTTTTAGCCCTTTTGCGCTACCAGACCATTTGTGTGCTAGATTTGATTTTGTATTCTGTTGCCCATCAGCTGCATTATTTCCAAAGTGCTAGCTCCAAAAGCAAACTCTAGTTGGTTACATCCCTGCGATCCCAGCTACCTCAGGTTTGTTGAGTTTTCCTGTCTATCGTAGAGTCCGATGACAGAAAACTTTAACTGTAATTTCTAATTTGAATATAAGGTAGAAATATGAGCGAGTGCGCACTAAAACACCGTGATTCTATCTGTTTTCTCAGGTTATCTGACTAAAGATTGCTTAATATAAAAGAAATAACAAATATGGAAAGTGATAAACACATGAACTGAAACATTAAGGAGCAGCCGCTAACAGAGGCAGCAAGACCAAAGCTTTTCAGTCACTTGCACATTGCTCATTAGAAGAATTACTTAGGAACAGCTCTCAAAGGGGTTAGTCTGAGACTTGCAACAGAATAAGGATGGGGAAACATGATAGCTGTGAGTATTGTGGGATACATAAAGAGGCTTGTGGAAAGACAAAATACAGGGATGGAAAAGGAAAGACCAGGATAGATCAGCGAAGAACAGACACACATAACATCCTTCACAGTGTGAGATTTCCTCTAGCACAGTGATATGAATCTGACAAGGATGGGGGAAGAGTTTAATATACAACTCTGACGGAGTCAGAATTATGGAGTAAATAATAATTCCAGGTGAGCACCAGAACAACGAAAGCTTGGAGTCATAAACATGTCAAATACCACCTAGAAAAAAGGAAAATCTAAACAACACAAACATAATTTTTTGCTGCAGTCACATTGCTTTTGAGAAGTCTGTGATAGACTCGTGCTCAAAAGCTGTTACACTTAACTTACGTCTGAAAGAAAATAGCTTTCAAAAGAAAAAGATTTTCAAAAACTGTTTTTATTTTCACTTGTTTGGCAGTGTTCTAAAAATGATCTGTTACTGTGCAGTTACAGTACTGTTTGATGCTTTTTATTGCATGTTGTCAAGAGTGTAAGAGGTCTGCTTTAAGATCGACAGTTCCAGTGTTGTGAGTGATTTATAGTAGCCTTTTATTTCAAGGATAAATCTGCAATATCTGAAATAAAGAATTTTAAATTCAGAGTTAGTGCCAGGTTTGTTGTTGTTGTTGTTATCAAAACCTAATTATTTTCCTCTTTAATTCAAGTTCTACTTCATGAAACAGTTTAACGTTCCTATAAGAATTCGGTAAATATTCATCTATAAAAAAAGGAAGGAAAACAAAATCCGGTCACAAAGACCTACAGCAATGTCAGGGGAGTGATCTTCAAATAATTTCAGTTGACAATGGAGCTCCATTTTTCCCCTGCAACTAGTCTGCATGAACTGTCTTCACATGGAAAAGGAAATGAACCTGGGAGATACTGAGCAGAACATTAAAACTGAGTCCAGTATTTGGCAGGAAGCTGAACACAAGGAAAAAAAATAAAAATAATAAAAAAAATATACCCCACAATAATAATAATTTGATTAGAACGTTAAAATAAAACAACCTAAAACATTATGAAACCATTACCAGGCTAATGAGATCACACCTACCTTCACGTTCTCTGCTACAAAGTCAGTGGAGAATAAGAAATTGTGCACGAAACAATACTGACCAGATGGATGAGCAAATATTCATACTGAAAATATTGTCAGCCAGTGAATGGGAATTATATTATTGTGCCTTGGTGGAAGAGGAGGATGACTCACCCCTTTGTAGGAAGAACACGAGGGCAGGTGTGAGGTTGGTGGCTGTGGAAACATCTGAGTGTGGCCATGAGGGTACTAGGGTTACTGCCACTCGCAAGCAGACTAAGCTCAGGTGTCCTTATACTAATGCACGCAGCATGGGTAATAAACAAGAGGAGCTGGAGGCCATTGTGTGTTCAGAAAGTTATGATAAAGTTGCCATCACGGAAACGTGGTGGAACAACTCCCACAGCTGGAGTGCAGTGATGGAGGGCTACCGGCATTTCAAAACAGACAGGCTGGGTAGGAAAGGCGGTGGTGTAGCTCTCTATGTTAAAAAAGACTATGAATGTGTGGAAATTAATAATGTTGATGATAGGGTTGAGAGCATATGGATCAGAATAAAAGCAAAGGCCAACAAGACTGATGTTATTGTGGGAGTCTGCTACAGGCCACCCACCCAGGATGAAGAGGTGGACGAGATGCTTTATAAACAGTTGGGTGAGGTCTCTAGGTCACTCCCTCTTGTTCTGGTGGGGGACTTCAACTTCCCAGACATCTGCTGGAACTATAAGGCAGCTGACAGGGAACAGTCCTGGAGGTTCCTAAAGTATGTGGGAGATAACTTTCTGACACAGCTGGTGAGGGAGCCAACGAGGGGAAGCAATATCCTGGACCTGCTGTTTGTTAACAGAAAAGGTCTGGTGGGGGATGTAAAGGTTGGAGGCCATCTGGGGCAAAGTGATCATGAGATGCTAGATTTCTCTATCCTTGTTGAACCACGGAGGGGAGTCAGCAGAACTGCCACCTTGGACTTCCGGAGGGCGGACTTCAACCTCTTTAGGACCATGGCTGAGAGGGTCCCTTGGGAGGTAGTTTTGGAGAGCGTGGGAGCCCAGGAAGGCTGGGAATATTTTAAGGAAATTGTTTTAAAGGTGCAGAACCTGATCATCCCCATGTCACGGAAGACAAGCCAACAGGCAAGGAAGCTGGGCTGGCTGAACAGAGACATTTGGCTGGAACTCAAGAACAAAAGGAAAGTTTATGGTCTCTGGTGGGCAAGCTACTTATGAGGATTACAGGTATGTAGTGGAGCTGTGCAGGGAGAAAATTAGAAAAGCCAAAGCACAGTTAGAACTGAGCTTGGCCACTAAGGTAAAGGAAAATAGTAAATGCTTTTATAAACACATTAATAGCAAAAGGAAGGCTAGGGAGAATCTCCATCCCTTGTTGGATGCCGAGGGCAACCTGGTCACCAAGGATAGGGATAAGGCTGAGGTACTTAATGCCTTCTTTGCCTCAGTCTTTAATAGTAAGACTTGTTATTCCCTGGGAACACAGCCCCCTGTGCTGGTAGATAGGGATGGGGAACAGAAGAAGCCCTTCATGATCCATGACGAGATAGTTTTGGACCTGCTGCGAAAGCTGGATGCTTACAAGTCCATGGGACCAGATGGATTGCACCCTAGAGTGCTGAGGGAGTTGGCGAATGTGATTGCCAAGCCACTGCCCATCATTTTTCGGCAGTCCTGGCTAACCGGGGATGTCCTGGTGGATTGGAAACTGGCAAATGTGACGCCCATCTTCAAAAAGGGCCGGAAAGATGATCCTGGTAGCTACAGGCCTATCAGTCTCACCTCGGTGCCCGGGAAGGTTATGGAACGAATAATCTTGGGAACCATCAATTAAAGGTCAACCAGGGGATCAGGCCCAGTCAGCATGGGTTTACGAATGATAGATCCTGTCTGACAAACCTGATTTCATTCTATGATAAGGTGACCCGCTTAGTGGATGAGGGTCAGGCTGTCAATGTGGTCTACATGGTCTTCAGTAAGGCCTTTGACACTGTCTCCCATAGCATTCTTGTGGAGAAGCTGGCTGCCCATGGTCTGGATGGGTGTACGCTCCGCTGGGTGAAGCACTGGCTGGATGGCCAGCCCAAAGAGTCGTGGTCAATGGAGTTGAATCTAGTTGGCGGCCAGTCATGAGCGGTGTCCCCCAAGGCTCAGTACTGGGACCACTTCTGTTTAACATCTTCATTGATGATCTTGATGAGGGGATTGAGTGCACCCTCAGTAAGTTTGCAGACGACACGAAGCTGGGAGGGAGTGTTGATCTGCCAGAGGGGAGAAGGGCACTGCAGAGGGACCTGGACAGACTGGATCGATGGGCCAAGGTTAACAGCATGAGTTTCAATAGGGCCAGGTGTCGGATCCTGCATTTTGGTCACAACAACCCCAGGCAACCCTACAGGCTTGGAGAGGTGTTGCTGGAAAGCTGCCTGATGGAAAGGGACCTTGGTGCTCTGATGGACACTCGGCTGAACGTCAGCCAGCAGTGTGCCCTGGTGGCCAAGAAGGCCAATGGCATCCTGGCTTGTATCAGGAATGGTGTGGTGAGCAGGACTAGGGAAGTCATCCTGCCCCTGTACTCGGCACTGGTGAGGCCTCACCTCCAGTACTGTGTTCAGTTTTGGGTACCTCAGTACAGAAGGGACGTGGAAGTACTGGAGCAGGTCCAGAGAAGGGCAACGGTTAGGCTAGTGAAGGGCTTGGAAAATCAGCCCTATGAGGAAAGGCTGAGGAGCTGGGGCTGTTTAGTCTGGGGAAGAGGCAGCTGAGGGGGGACCTTATTACTCTCTTCCAGTACCTGAAAGGTGCTTACAGTGAGAACGGGGTGGGTCTCTTCTCACTGGTGACAAGTGACAAGACGAGGGGAAATGGCCTCAAGTTGTGCCAAAGTAAGTTTAGGTTGGACGTTAGGAAACACTTCTTTACAGAAAGGGTGGTTCAACATTGGAATAGGCTCCCCAGGGAGGTGGTTGAGTCACTGTCCCTGGATGTGTTTAAAAGCTGTTTGGATGTGGTGCTCGGAGATATGATTTAGCAGAGGGTTGTTAGAGTAGGGTACTATGGTTAGGCTGCGGTTGGACTTGATGATCCTTGAGGTCCCTTCCAACCTGAGTAATTCTATGATTCTATGATTCTATGATTCTATAAGATGACAAGTTTGCCATACATGAAAAATCACCATCCTAAGATGACAGGGAACCTGGATTGCATTGAATGAAATTGAATCTAACACATCCAAACATATTTTCATGATATACGCTATACTTTCATGGTAGCAATGCAAGACAGGTGTTGCAAGAAACATAGATAAATTTACTCTTTTTCCCTACACAATATATCATTTAATCAGTTTTCATAAATTGTTTCCAGTTTATTGCTTATGTATAGGTCACTTGGAGATCTGCATAATGAAGAGCTCTATTGCATTCCTTCTGTCAGAATCCATGAATGGTAAGCTGCAAGAGTGTTAGTAACCACAGTTAATACTGAAGATTTATGTAATACTTCTAAATTGTTTCCTCATGCCCAAAACTAAATCAATCACTGTCTTGAATAGCTGTCTCTCTCTCCACAGACTTGGAGTGTCTTAGATACTTAAATTTGTCCTTAAATTTGTTGTTAAATGGCTTAAATTTGTTATGATGTATTCTTACTCAACACTTTTGACAAAATTTGTATAAGAAAATTGTTCCAGAAACCAAAGCAGAGCCTGAAACATTGTCCTACAATCACTCCATTGAAGTAAGGAATTATTTACTCCTTCCTTCTGTAAAGTCTAATAAGGATTCCAAAGACACTGTCACTACACAGCATTTTATAAAGTCTATTTTTTTTTTTTCCCCGAGGAAAATGGAGAAAAGGAATAAACAATTTTGTGAAAAGTACCCAAGACAGAATAGTAGGGTTTTATCTAGATATAGTTAACTTTAGTTTAGACATAGATGTACAGTAATGTTGAAAAAACTTTAAAACTGCTGTAATATATTATTAACCTTGTTTGAACAATTTTCCCATCAGAGGGAAAAAGAAAATCCATTTCTTTCATAGAAACAACGCATACTGAATCTGCAAATGTTTAGCCAGCCAGCTGCCATGCAGTTGTGCAGTTGAAATTAGAGAAGAAATCAATATATCATTCTTCAGCTCTTAAATGTATACTAGACATTTATCCTGAGCATAGAGAAAATAAAAATATTTTTTCTACTTCAAATCTATTAGTAACATTTGAAAAAGGAAAATAAGAATTGCAAAGTTTTTGACAATGAAAAAAATAGAGGGTTATGGTATGCTGTGAAAACATTAGGCAAATATCATCAGATACCTTTGACCTTCTGAATTATTGTGCCTGTAACCTCAATGTCCAACACAGTCCTGCAATCAATCTTTATCAGACTTACTGCCAAGACCAAAAATCAATTCGCCCAAGGGATGAACGCTGCTTTTTCCAAGTGATTCTTTGAGCAGTGACATGCCATAAAGGTCTTAGAAAAAAAGAAGGTTAGTTCAGATAGGATGAAATTCAAAGACAGCAGCATTCCTTAAATAAAAAGAATTTAAAAAATCCGTTCCTAGAGTTAGACTGATGCATCTTGTATATTTTTTTAATAGTAAAGAGATTGGAGTAGGATAGCTAATTTAAAGACAGGTTAGTTGCCTGGTACCATACATTTTAGGTATATGACAGACTGTACCGTAGTAAAACTTATATCTGGAGAAAGTGTGTTGGAACTTTTAGAGAAATGGAAGATGGTCAGGCTGTATCCATGGTGAATCCTTCTATATGAACACTTCCAATTTTGTCTGCTAGAATCAAGTGTAGTGTCCTTCATAGATTCCTAGAAAGACTGAAAGAAAGAAGGATTGTATAATTCAAAAATACAGAAGATTTCTGAGATAAAAGAGAACTTTTTTTTTTTCCCCAGTTGAAGCTATTTTAGTATCACTGACATTAAAAGAACTTCTATTCTAAAAGAATTGTCTTGAGGAGGATCCCTAAATATTTCCCTTTTCTAAGGATGTGTGAGAATCTCCTCTGCAAATGGTGTAAATAGAATCACGGTGAAGTATCTGTTGCTCCAACTCTGAGAGCCTACACTTTAGTTCTGATGGAGGATTGCCTCTTCAGTGTCTTATAAACAGAGGAAATATAGTTATTATCTTCCAAAACTCTTAGAAATCTCAGCTGTGGTGAGGAGTTATGTTGTCCTCTGAAATTGCCTATATCTGTCAGTATGATAAGAAAAAAACATGCACAGTGCTCAGTAAAGTTTAGTGCATCTTATGGTTCTGGTGTCATGTCTTCAAGTCTCAAACAATCTCCCTAAGCAGGTAGGTTAAACATAAAGTGGTAAAATGTTTCTCTTACACATTAGAGGCATCTGACAATAGCATTGCAGTCTACTGAAAGGAAATCAACCACCATCAGTGATGAGCAAGGAGTTTGAAATATGTGAGCTAGTTCAAAAACATAACACAGACCACAGGAAAAAAGAATCTCAATAATGAGTAAGTAACATTTTGAGACATGTAGCTAGAAATATAAACAGTCACCTAAAGAGCTCACCACAAGTCTAAGGATGCTCATCTCTATGGTGGCTTTGAAGAACTCAGAGAGATTGGCATGTCCTGTCTGTGTACATACAAGGAATGCTCATGAATAAAGCTACTAGCAACCTTACAGATATACTCTTGAACTATTTCCCACTTCTGCAGCTTGTATAGTTGTATATTCATAGTGAGAATATATGTAGAGAAAGAAAGATATAGAGGAACAAACATACCAAGTTTGGCTTATGACCCTCTGTGTGGTAAATGAAGTCAGTATAAACATATTTAAAACCTGTCCGTCATATTGCTCTGAGAATATTCCTCATCGTCGTGGGGAACATATTCTGCTTAAGGCTGGTAGAATATTGTTTTCAATAAATGAAATGGAAATATTTTATAAGATTGTAGATAGAATTTAGTTTATTAGAAAATTTTAATTTTTATTATTAGTTTGTGCTTTGTTTAGATAAACCAATCTGCTCCAGCTCCTCCAGCACTGGTAAAGAGTTCTGATGGGCTGCCATTATGCCCAGGTTTCAACAGCAAATTATGATAAACTTGGCTCTACTTTGTTGGAGAAAAAGCTAGCTCTGAATGTATTTAAAAAAAAAAAAAAAAAGAAGAAGAAGAAGAAAAAAAAAAAAAAAAAAGAAGCAGAAACCAGAAATGTATGCAGCAAAAAATTTATGAAAAAAAAAATACTGAGTACTGAGCTGATAAAGCATTTAATACCAGAAATCTGGTAATAATTGGAAGAAAGAGAAGGCAATCTCATATGATTACATTTTGAGTGTTTGGATGTACTATAATAATAAGAAGAAATAAAAAAAACTTTAAATGTTAATATAAGTTTAAAAGTCAGGGATGCTCACGCAAAATTAAAGAAATACCAAGTCTGTTCATTCTATTGTATATTGTCATTAAAAAAAAACCAAAAAAGTATCCTACAGTTAAATAACCTTTAGCAATAAAAGTATGTTAATTTTTTATTTATATTTCAAAATGGAAAAATGTTCATTGTGTAGTACAAATAAATCTTTAAAATTTTGACATGAATTCATAAATTTCCCTTCCCTTTTAGGCAAACATTCTAATATTACCTGAAATAGCTAGCATACTCTTTGAAAACAAGCAAACAGTAAGCTAACTTTTGCTAGTATTTTTATACAATATATACCTATATGTTTATTGTGTAGTCAGCTTACATAATAGGTAACCAGCTAATACTGGTAAAGGTGAATGAGGAGTAAAGATTTCGAAATTAAATTGATAAGTTGTCAACCTGAAGTAGTTTCCTTATACTCTTGTAGCAAATCAGAAGTTTGTAGCTGGAAGAAGTATTGTTAGGAAAATAGATCTTGTGAGCTTTCATCTCCAAGCTGCATCAGTACACTGTGATTTTGTTCTTACTTTGTCTTATTGTGTCTTATTGTAAAATGTGTCACATTCTGTAAAGGAAGGTTTTGTTGCAATTAAAGGCATACTTCTGTCACTGAGGGCTTGAATCTCCTTCATTTTCTTTCACAGACTCCTTTGTTTCCTTTTAGATTTTATTACGGGCTTCACCTTTAGCCATATTAGTACAATTTAAAGTAGATTTTCTTTAGCAGTTCTTACGAATTTGTTGAATTACTTAAATAAGCTAATTTTCCATTATTCTGTAATTTCTTGAATTTGAAACGTTTTCCTTAATTAGATTCACTGCAGTCATGTCAACTTTAATTTTAATTCCACTTCTCAAATCTGATAAGAAGAAAACTCTTGAATAACCTCAGATACTTAGCTTATATTAATAAAATGTATCCTCCTTCCCTATAGGGACAAATTTAATATTTCATACTTTACTGACACTACCATGTGCAGTAAGTATAATGTCCACTTTTCCCAGTTATGACAGAATTCAACAGCAGTTCAGAGAATTTCTAGTGTCACATTACTAATCACTAGGCTTGTTTTATTTGCATTATTAACATTTTTTCCATTCAAACCACAGAAATAAAAGCAGGCTGAACACAAATCATTAAACTTTATGGAATGCCTCTATTTAAAATGAAAGTTGTAAAATGACTATCTTCTCCCCAGACAATCACAGTTTAAGAGATTTCTACGAATTTTCCCACAAAGTAAATAATATGTAATTAATTTACTAGCATAAAATTTGAAAGTATAATGTGCTATTACATTATCCATTACTTCCTATTAAAATCTTGTTTTAGAGTTTTTATTAAATTTTCTCAACCATATCGCCTGGTTCAAATTCTCAATTCCTAGTATCTGGCTCCAGCTGAGATTTTTGAAGGTTTTCAGTGATCTGTATATGTATGTGTTCTCAGAGAAACAAACAAGAAAACACAAGCATGTTAAAAACTATTATGGTAAAGATCACTTTGGAAATGTACAGTGTTCTCATTTTTTACTGAAAAATGAATAGGATTTGTAATTTATTTTGTGGTGTTCTTTAATAGGAAACTATTTATTTTGTTTTGCCTTGTTTTTCTTCTCTTCAAAAAAACTTTGAATATTTGGTGAAATTACACTATTTGTAATTTAACATTAAAAATATAAATTCTATGTTGGATATTCTCTGTCTATAGTCATTACAATGGTTGTCTTCAAATCTATGTAGTTTTAATTGTGTTTGCATTGTTTGCAAAATCTGTGGATTTTGTGTTTCTTTGTTTTTTGTTTGTTTGTTTGTTTTTCTTCTAAAAGCATGTATATGTATGGCCATTCCTGAGCCATGCTCAGGTGCTCAGGTGAAAATTAGTTAGCATAAGGAAAAACCGTATTAGAAATGTAAAAGTATGGATGTCTATAGACATTGTATTATGCCCATGCCTTCTCTCTGTATCACCCATGTTCTTTCCTGATTCTTTCCTCCAGTATCTTAAGTGAAGGCATCTGATGCAAATACAAAATAGAGAAGAGTTAGAATATGGAAAAGAAGTAAACAGACAGTATGATTCCTTGCAAGAAGGAAGAAAAAAAGACAGGAATTATGTAAAGAAAAGAGTTTGCTACCATATTAGGAAGAAAGTTAAAAATAAGCAAGAGAAAATGTGATGGACAAAACCCACTGTTGTACAATCTGAAAACCATTCATCTACGAGATAGAGAAGAGAGGAAATAGAATAATGAGACCTAGGAACTGCATAACACTTCATGTTTTCAATATGAAGTTAACATATGTCTTCACACACTTTGCAAGGATTTCAGGATGGCTAATTATCTCTGTAATTATCTCTATACAGATTCATAATTTTTCTTCTGCAGGGAATTTAAAAGAGGATAAATCTCAGCTCAGTCTAATCAACAACAGGTGACTAGTCCAAACACATTAGCCTAGATTTCCTGGACATTGGATGAGGGCACCTCTTGTGGGCAAGCAATGTCATCTTAAGATAGTTATCTGAGTTAATGGAAATACCAATCCTGAACTGCTAGGAAGCCTGCCTATTGATCATTTAGATGGCCAAAGTTTGATGAGATCAACCACACCTATCAAGGAAAAAGACTGGGTACAACATGAGCGTGCATATATTTTAGAAGAAAGCATAAAGGACAGTTTAAATATTTATTTTTTTCATATGTCTAGAAAATTTTTTCTTGTAATATTTGAAGAATGTAAAGCATTCTTTTGTAAAGTCTTGAGTTCATTTTCCTTAGTCGTCTCTTCTTCCAACAAGATTTACATTGGCATATTTTGTAACTGTAATTCAAAACACATACTTTAAATTAAAATCAAAGAGAAATACTTATATGTTGAGTTCAGAAGATGGTAGAGATGCAAAAATATGTTATCAATCATTACTGTATGTTCTTTTTTAAAAGTCAGAGGTGTGATCAGGAAAGCATCTTGCGGCATTTCTGATGGACAAAAGAGCAATAAAATTTGCAACAAAACCCAAAGCCTCTTGTGTGAAATATACGTTGATGTATAGCATTCTGGATGCTTCAATACTATCAAAAAAATCTGACTCCTGTATTGTGAGCTTAAGTTTCCCCTGACATCAACAGAATTCTGCTAATTCCTTCAAGGGCACATAGGAAAGGCTGTCCCATAGAAATATAAGCATCAGAGCTGTAATAGATCCACTGTCCAGGCAAATAAAATTTCTAATGCCTCTAGCTCTATCAGTCCTGTTGAGTAAGTACTGGGATCATGTTCTGGACAATCCTGTCATGTAGGGAGAAAGAGACACTGAAGTCCATACCTTCCGATCAGTTTCCTGCCTCCTGTTCCACAGATGGAATATGGAATAAGACTGTTTAAAAATATTTTTTAGTTTATAGAAAGGATCTGGGAGATTGTTTGCTGCACAAGGGACTGGAGCCAGGCCTGTGGTTTTATACAATTCTGTATGTACATACAAAACAAGCAGTTCTATAGATTATGTCACACACTGTCCTCAGGCTGCTTCTAACATTACTGTGGCACCATGACTTAACACCTTTGCAGAAAGGAGATGTAATTTGAGAAAGATAACAAAAAGATATTTGGAGGCGGCCTAGAAAAGCCTTTTCCTCCCTTTTGTACAGAAAATCCTGGCAGGAATTTTCTTCACAATTTTTTAATCAGCATATATAAAAGCTCTACTTGAAAATGACAAAATACAGAGCAGAATCACAGAATCAGAAAATCATAGGGATTGGAAGGGTCCTCTGGAGATCAGCAAGTTTAACCCCCTGCTAAAGCACTTCCCTACTTTAGGTCACGCGGGAAGTATCCAGGTACATTTTTAATATCTTCAGAGAAAGAGATCCCCCAGTCTCTCTGGGCATCTTGTTACAGTGCTCTGTCACTCTCACAGTAAAGAAATTCTTCCCTGTGTTTGTGTGGAATTTCCCGTGTTCCAGTTGGTGCCCATCACCCCTTGTTCTGTCACTGGGCACTGCGGAAAAGAGACTGGTTGGCTCTGTTCACTTGTCATGCATTCTTTAGACATTTATAACCATTGATAGCCCCCCCCCCCCCTCAGTCTTCTCCAGGCTGAGCAGTTTCAAGTGTTTCAGTCTTTCTTCATACAGGAAATGCTCTGGGCCTCTCTTATCTTTGTAGCTCTCTGCTGGACTACATCCAGTAGTTTCCTGTCTTTTTGAACCGAAGAGGCCAGAATTGGACCCAGTACTCCAGATAAGGTCTTACCAGGGCAGAGTAGAGAGAAGGAGGATCACCTCCCTCAGCCCGGTGGCCACATTAATTTATAATGCACACCAGGGTGCCATTGGCCTTCTTGGCCACAGGGGCACACTGCTGGCTCATGATCAATCTGTTGTCCATCAGGACACCCAGATTCTTCCCTGCAGAGCTCCTCTCCAGCAGGTCAGCCCCTGACCTGTACTCATGCATGCAGTTATTCCCCCCCAAGACTCCATGTTTGCCCTTTGTTGAACGTCATGAGGTTCTTCGACACTCAGCTCTCCAACTTGTCTAGATCTTGTTGAATGGCCTTTCAACAAGTCAGCCACCCCTCCCAGCTTTCTATTATCAGCACACCTAAGGAGTTCTACTTTGTATGTTAAAAAAATATTGCCTTGCCACTCTTCTCCTGCTTTGTCCTTAACTCACATCAGATTGCATGTCTGTTTTAGTCATGTTGTGAGAAAATCCTTAAAACTCTTATTTATAATAAAATGTACAGAAACTCCAGTCTCCCACAGTGCTGTTCATTTAGATGACTGTCACACATTGATATTTTGAAACCTAGTAAGTGTGTTTATGATTCTTACACTATTTATTCTATTATGGATTGCCTGCCAGTTAACAGTAACCATAGTCCTGACCTTATTCCACAAATTGTCAATGACATTTTCGGTTTCTGTCTTCATATGTGCGTGTAAAATCCTTCTCTATGTTGGCTCACTCTCACCAGATCAAGGTGAAATACATTATCTGTAAAAGCCCAGTTAGGATTTTACCATCAACACTGGGCAGCTGTCAAAAGTGATATGTTACTTCTGGAATATCATCCTCTTCTTTGACTTAATTCATGAGAGGATTTTTTTAAAATAGTAACACATTTACTAAAGCAGAAGCATTTGAGCATATATTTTGGACTAGAGATAAGAGCTGTATATCCCAGGGGTCAGTACTGGCTTCAAATCATTAATTATTTGGATGATGAAGAAGAATGCACCTTCAGAAAGTTTGCAGAAAACATAAAGCTGAGAGGACTGGCTCGTGTGTCAGGGGGTTGTATTGCCATCCAGATGGACATAGACAGACAGAACAATCAGAGAATCAACATCAATTTCAGAGTTCAAAACCTCTTTCCATCCTACTCCTTACCCTGATTTTTCTGTTTATAGGGTGGTTTTTTTTGTTATTGGTTTCCTTGTCCTTTACTGAGGATTTTTCTCAGCCTCTACCATCTCTTCCTATGGTATTAATGAAATAAAATTATTCCTCTGCTCTGTATTTATTGTAAGGCTACCCATTACAAGCTGTAGACCATATCTCAGGCATTGTTTATTGTTGACTTCTAAACAAAGTATTCCGTAGTTTCTTTCTTTAGCCTGAATGTTGAAAGCTGCAAAATAAACTTAATAATCAATGTACACCAGTAGCAAAACTGCAATAGCAAGCACAAGAAAATTATGATCTGCTTAGAAATTTTCATGAGTTGAAGAAGAGAGAGAAAATTAAAACAGAAAACTAGTATTTGTGAGTGATTCAAATCCCAACACTGTTAAAAATGAAAAATACAATACACAGTAACTATCCTCAAATTGGACTCTGTAGATTGTGCTATTAAACTAGAAATTTGTCCTGCTGTTAACAATGATATATTCCAAGTTTTTTCTTGTGTTTTACTCCCTTCATACTGTCAAGTTATTTAATCCACTGGTCTATAGAGATTCAGATTTTTTTCTTCTGCACAGTATTCTATGATTCTACAATTCTATGATTAATCCAAAACTAGGCTATGAGAGACTACAACAGTATAGTTTCACAGAAGCTTTAACAATGCACTGTTCAAGTGTTACTTGATTAGACTGATTTTAAGAGAATACCTAACAGTTTGGACAGGAAGATCTACATTTACTTCACTAACTATGAAAAAATCAACTCATAGCCCACAGTCTGGGTGTTCTCTGTATTCAATATGGATGAAGGAAGCTGCAAAAACATGATTCAGAAATGGCAAAATGCAACATGAATGATGTTCCTTTACTTAAAGTAGTTTTCTTCCATGTGGTACTATTAATTTACAAATTATACATATGACAACTTGCTACCTGGAACCACAGAGAATAAAATATTCCAGTTCATCTATTTTTTTTTCCTTAACTTTTAGCCGAAATCTAAATATTACTCAGAAATATCCTTCATACAATACTTGAAAAAGTATGGTTGTTATTAGTGATCTGGCTAAACTTCCTAAGAGTAATCCTATAAGAGTAGTTTTTTTTTTTTTTTTTTTTTTTTTTTCCCAATCACGTTTACTGTCTTTCAAAATAAAAATAATAGAAAGTTTCTCAAAGACCTGTACTGACCATGTTATATGATGCTGAGTAATGAAAAATCAGAATAATTCTGGTTGGAATAGATCTCTGGAGATTATCCAGTCCAATCCACTTTCAAGCCAGGACCCACTGAATTGGTACATACTATTCTTTATTTCAGATGAGCTTCGAATCTCTGGAAAATTTTCCCCATTCTTTCGAAGATCCCGTCCCTGATCTTCTGAGGCATAGAAATGAGGCTTACCGCCCTATGGTTTCTATGTCTACCTTTCTCTCTTGAAAATGCAAGTGATGTTTCCCTTTTTTCAGTCATCAGAGATTTCATCTGACAGTCATAGTTTTACAAATATGATGGAGAGCAGCTCAGCAACCACATCAGACCGTTTCTTCAGAACCCTGGGATGCATGTCATCAGATTCCATAGACTCATTACTCTTATAGTCATCTTGATTACATTTTTGCTTTCTGAGGTTCATCTTCAACCAAAACGGACATTGCAAATACTGTCTACCTTGTCCAGCTGGACAAATCTGCAAAATCTATTTGTAACCAGTTTTTTTTTTTAGAACGTATGGATGCTTGGGGGTTATTCCATCCCAGGAGATGAATTTTGAATTTGTCTTTGCTAAAATTCGTATTATACTTAAAGCATTTCTACAGAATGACAATGTCTGACTGAATAGTGATTTTTTCCTCCAGTACAGTCAATGATTCACTCAAATTTTTATCATCTACAAATTTGCTTTCATTCCACCGGATTCTCCATGTCATTAATAAAGGCAGTAAAGACTATTACCTGTTTATGAACCCCTGAGGAACGCTGCTTGTTAGTTGTCACTATATGGAGTTTGTACTGCATCATAAATCCCAGTGTTAAATCTATTTCTTAGGTGACCTGCCTAAACATACCTCACCATTTAGTTAAAACAAACAGCAGCAGCAACTTTTTTTTTCATTCACAAAGTCAATCACATTATCACAAAAAGCTATTAGTTTTGTCAGACATGATTTGCTAGATATTCCCGGTCACCCTTCTGAGCTTTTGCATTGTTCTTTGCTATATATTCAGTTCCTCATTCCTTATGGCAACTACATCATGCAAATGATCAACCAAAAAGGATATATTTCTAAACTGCTCCCCCAGATTTACTATTTTGCTGTTTTTCAGTCATATGGGATAAAGGAAATTCGTCAGTTTAAAATAAATCCTTTGTGCTTGTTTTCAAAATCACTTCATGCATATGATAAAAGAACAAAACAAAACAAAACAAAAAAACATAAGACCCTGCTTAATTGAGGGGATAATTTTAACAACAAGCAAAATGTTCCCAAAAGAAGAAAAGACTTGTTGTAAATATCAAATAATCCTTAGGTTTTTTTTTTTTTTTTTTTTTGGTCTAATTTTTATTTGCATTTCCCATAATAAAATCTGAAATAAATCTGATTACTAAGGAAGATACTTTAGAAACCTGAGGACACTACTGAGAATAACTTTAAGCATTCTACAAATGGATTTACTGATAAACTATGTACAAGGCAAACAACAACTCATTAAATAGTTAGGATGAAATTAAATAAAAGCTACTTCATTCATAGTTTTCTGTGCATAGTGAATGACACAGTAGTTTTGGTTTTTTTTTTTTTTAATAAATATATATAACTGAATATGTCATACTAAATATACACTTAAACACTAGGGATAAAAATATGGTCAGACGCATATGTGATGTTCCTCGATACTGTCATCTTGGTTACTTATAAATATGTTTACACATATAGAATTAGATAGATGTATAAATGTTCATTTCCATGGTGAATTACACCGTTCTACTCCCATAACTATCATTCTATTCCCTATTTTTTCTTATTTTGGCATTTTCTACAGTTCCCATTCCAGTAACTATATTCTTAAATAAACGTCTGTACCTTGCACAGTCCTACTCACTAAAGTTATAGGACAGATTCATAAAGTGAAAGAAAAACAGAATATTCACTAACTGTGTCTGACTTCCTCCATATATCACAGGCTGTAGGATTTGCATGTCTTTTTGAAATATAATTTCCAAAGCTGTTAAAAGATGTGAGGTGCTGCCACTCTTCTTGTGATATTTTATTAGAATTATACATTATTCTTATTTTCCAAATTAAACGTATTCAGTTTAAACTTTCAGTATTTATTTCTTCTTTTTTGATAGCTTTTATAGCCGTCTGTACCCAGTGGTCTGTTTATGTGAAGATAATTATATACTGTAATGAAGTTAGCATTCAGTCTTCTTTTTACAAAATATATGGATACAAAATATATAGATTACTATAGTACATTAATCGTCCAAGTCTCCTTTTTGCATGTATCATATTTTTTTGCCTCCTGATATTTCTCTTAGAAAACCAAATGCTAAATGCCTAAGTATATATTATGTGGAAAAACAGACTTCCAGTTTTTGGTGCACAATGCTCTTGCTATTCTTATTATTAAATTTTTATTAATTCTATAAAATTAGAGTTGTAATTTTTTTGGCTGAAGATCCTTGATTTGTAAACAAATTAATGAGGTATTATTTCCATATCTGCTCTTCTTACTGAATATATAATAACCAGTTTACTTGTACTTCATCTCACTAATTATTCCTGGAATTATGTTCATTTATAAACAAGTAAGTAAAATGAGATATTGAAACTGATGTTAGCTTTATTCTTTATGAAGATTTCAGTGTAATTTACTGTTGGTTTGGGAATGTATTGGACATTCTTCAGTATGCTTATTCAACTTCTATTAAAGGAAACAGAATAGTAATATTTGCTGATGTGTTATTTCTGCCAGATGCAGTGGGAATAGCTGTTTCAAAGCAAATGAAGAGTTTCTAGAAGCAGCAAAAGAGAGTTCAACAGATGCAGAAAATTGTTTCTTGTATTTTTGTTATTTTAGGCTCTGCGGGTTAGAATTTATTAACTCACTGGAGTGCAGAATACATCTCTGTAGAAAACAATTATTAGAGTGTTTTGTCACCGAGGCATATGAGCTGACATTGCAGGGCATTATCCTTGTGATGTTTTCATATATATAGTCCATTGGTAAAATTTCCATTTTTACTACTGACAGATTTAATTGTACTTCTACAAGGACAACATCATAGATGTTCTGTGAATTTCCTGAACAGTAATGAAATGGAAAAGTGAAAGCCTACAGGGAACATACATGTTCCAAGTTAAAACTGGGGGAAAAAAAGAAACTTTGAAACTGGAAAATAAAATTTAAACCTACAGGCAGGAAATGTACCATTTTGTAAGCACAACACAATGTTTAACACTAGCTGAGGTTTACATTGGTAAATACTGAAAAACATCAGTGAAAAGAGATGACAGCGATCATTGTGAGAGGTCTTTAGACTCCTAGTGAAAAGGAAGATTGAATTCATCAACACAGACTTGAGACATCCCCACTGAAACATGTTGGGCCCCGCTTGAGTTCTGCGTCCAGTCTGGTAAGGGTTCCTATGCCACAGACTGGAGCTGAGGGATGCCACAGGTATCTGGAATGAGCAGTGGTGAGACACTCACTGGGGCAATCCTCTGCCTGTGGGCTGTGCGTCAGCCCCAGTTTTCACCTCTACAGCTGGCCACACTCGCTCACTATTGACACCTCCCAGCTGGACCTGACGAAAATGCTAGTTTTGGGATTGAACTTAGTTCTGCTTTTCTGGCTCTCTGCAAATTGGCGGAAGGAATAGCTAGGGAAGGAAGAGAAATAAGAATTCAAGGAGTGGATTTCAATTGACAATTTCAGTTTATATTTTTAAGGTTGGCGTTTGAGTTAGTGAACCAACAATTCCTTACAATGTAGTACAAAAAAAATACAGAAACATCTAATCCCAAAATGAAGTCCAGTTGAAGGGATATCTGGAATGGCTTATTTGTCTATTAGGTCAACTAGAATAGAGAAAGATGTGAGTAAATCTCAATAAAATGAAAGTACTCCTTACCGTCCCAGTCTGAACAATGCTTGGTACCTTGGGAGAAGACTAGAATGGAAAACTTAACTTTTAGACTGTGATATTGACAGACACAGACAAGAAGCTGTCCATAGAAAAATAATTTTCATTTAACTCCATGAACATGAGAATGGAACTTCTTTCGCACTTATAAGCTGTAAGATAGTGTCTCTTATTTGTACTACATCATTTGAATCTTGCAGAACATAATGAACAAAGAATTTTGGATGAGCAAGGCAAAGTAGATTACACAGTACTATAAAGCCAGTAAAGTTTTCTTAATTCATTAGGAAAAAAAAAAGAAAAAGAAGAAAAAGAAAAAGAAAAAGAAAAAGAAAAAGAAAAAGAAAAAGAAAAAGAAAAAGAAAAAGAAAAAGAAAAAAAGAAAAAGAAAAAGAAAAAGAAAAAGAAAAAGAAAAAGAAAAAGAAAAAGAAAGAAGTATTTTTTAGAATTTAGGTTGTATATGGCAGAAGATATTCCTTTCAAAAATAATTAAAATAAATACTTCTCAGAAAACTTTATTCATTATGGGATGTTGCAGACCTATAATTTAGAGGGGAATTAAGGATGTTGTAAGCAAATCTTAATCTTCATTTGAGCTTGATAAACAAATTATAATTTAAAAAAATCTTTGGGCCAGCTCTTCTGTATTCACGGTACCTTTGGTTTCATCTAGAAATGAACCCAAATATTTGGCCTAGAAATATGGCCAAAACGACTTGCTTTCAGTTCAGAAGGCTAAAAAACAGGGCAAATGAAAGTCAATGCCTTTATTTTATTCATGACAGACAAAACTTCCACTGAGGTCGGTAAGGAGGAAATTTTAGAAAAGGCATAAAAATAAGATAAAAGATTATTTTATTGTTTGAAAACTTATATAATAAAAAGAAGCAATGCAAAGGAAGAAATAATTGAAGTATGACTATAAAGTAATTTTTGTTATAAGTAGCTTGTATGATTGCCTACAATTCAGGTAATGAGGAAGAAGAGAGAATCTCTTTAAAAGTGCAGTGACCAAGTATTGTTTAGCAGGCAAGACCAGTCATTTCACTGAACATGAGTACTCCTCTCCTTTCCATTTGTTCATTGTTGATTACAATCCACAAAATGATTTAGAGTATTACAAATTGAGTCATTACTCTAGAGCTAAATTTATAGCTTTTTTACTGCTTCAGAAAGGTTCCTTTCATAACCTGAAGCATCTGAAGTAATCTACACAGCTCAGTCTTAGAACTTTCTGATGAAAATGATCATAAAAAATTTATGCAGTAGAAAACTTTGATGAGGTCGTATAACATGCAATTCTGTTTTGCAGTTTCCATCTTAAATTGTTGTACGAGATTGAATTTTTGCATAGCTTTGTTGGGTCACAGGGACTTCATAATACATCCTTCTGGAATGTTGAGGTTTAAAAGGAGAGTGGTCGCAAAATAGTTTGAGGGTGAATTGTTAAAATTTTACTCTTCACTCTTATTTCTCACCTCGAATGTTACATGCATTAGAAAAGTTTCAGGAATTGGAAAAAAAAAAAAATCCACACAAAAACAACTTCAAATATCATAATCATTGGTACTTTACTGCCTGTTTGAATGGTGGATTGAAGTCTTCATAATCATAAGCCTTTACAGAAAATCAAGTTTTCTCAAAAAACTTTTAGAATCCAGTACAGGTGTAAATAGATTACAGCCTATAGACTGAGATTTCAGAACACATTAGTTTTTCCTTTCAGTTTTGGAAGGATGAATCTTCATTTCATTTCATTCCACTGCCTTCTTCATGCTTAAACTGCTAGAACTGTGAAATGTTCTTCCATTCCATCATTTTAAATACTTTTTAATCTTTTTTTTTTTTTTTTTTTTTTTCATTTTAAGTCTTCTTTACATGAAAGGAAACAGAGATGGAAAAGGGTGCAAAACATTAAATATCTCTCTTTTTTTTTTTTTTTTTTAAACAGATTGGAATTGAAAGAAACCACTAGGTGAAGACTCTCATATTGCTTCCACAAAAACTTCAAGTGAGATTCATTTCACTTAACATTATCATTTTTTAAAGTGACAGCTATTATTCAGAATCCTTTCATCAGGCTTATAACATTTCCATAGTATATTCCCCCAGAAAATAGACCACACTGTCTTATCAAAAGCAGGTAAGAAGAAATGAACAGTTTAAAAAAAGTTAAGTAAAATAAACTTATGATGCTCACCCTAGATTACTTAAGATGGCAATGATATAAGTCTCTAAAGCATTAAGAGTAAGCAGAGGACATTCCAAATAGCAGCAAGGGGCAGCCCAGGATGCCTATCTCTGAACAGAATAAAGAAGGGAATGAGAAAACAATATTAAAAGTAAATAACTTCTGAAAAGACTGCAAGGGAAATATTTTTAACAGACAGCAAGGAAATAGATTATAGTGAACTGATAAGGAAGAACAGCATGGATTTATTAAGTACATCATGTCAGATCAGATTAATTTTTTGCTATGACAGAACACCTGTCCTAGTGGAAAAGGGGTAAGTGATTAATGTATCATGACTCTAAAAATCTTTTTGACACAATTTTACAGAATCACAGAATTGTAGGGGTTGGAAGGGACCTCCAGGGATCATCGAGTCCAACCCCCCTGCCAAAGCAGGCTCCCTACACCAGGTCACACGAGTAGGCATCCAGGCGGGTCTTGAATATCTCCAGAGAAAGAGACTCCACAACCTCCCTGGGCAGCCTGTTCCAGTGCTCCGTCACCCTCACCGTAAAGAAGTTCTTGCACACATTTGTGTGAAACTTCCTGTGCTTCAGTTTTCGGCCATTTCCCCTTGTCCTGTCTCCACACACTGCTGAAAACAGTCCGGCCTTGCCAATCTGCCCCCCACACCTTAGATATTTATAGACCTGGATCAGGTTCCCTCTCAGTCTTCTTTTCTCAAGGCTAAACAGACCCAGCTCACTCAGCCTTTCCTCATAGGAGAGATGTTCCAGGCCCTTCACCATCTTTGTGGCCCTCCGCTGGACTCTTTCCAAGAGGTCCCTGTCTTTTTTGTACTGGGGAGCCCAGAACTGGACACAGTACTCCAGATGAGGCCTTACCAGGGCAGAGTAGAGGGGGAGGATCACCTCCCTCGACCTGCTGGCCATGCTCTTTTTAATGCACCCCAGAATGCCGTTGGCCCTCTTGGCCACAAGGGGAGGCAAGGCAAGGCAAGGCAGGGAAAGGCAGGGAAAGGCAGGGCAAGGCAAGGCAGGGCAAGGCAAGGCAAGGCAACGAGAGGAAAGGCAAGGCAAGGCAAGGCAAGGCAAGGCAAGGGGAAAGGAAAGGGGAAAGGAAAGAGGAAAGGAAAGAGGAAAGGAAAGGAAAGGACCTTGGTTCATTTTCAATAAGGTCTAGTAGGTTTACAAGTCTAGCTTTTCACAAATACTCTCTATAATGCTAATGTTTTATCAATTAAGCTGTGTCTTCTGGGAGTGTAGAAATTGTTTCTAATGATGTGTCTCTTCACTCACAGCAATGTCTATCCACTCACTATAAAAATAGCTTTTATTGGCTTTTGTTAATACCAACAAGATCTCTTTTTTTGTTAAACAAGAAAGGGAAAAAACATTTAATGAAAGTTTTTGTGGTAGAAGTCTGAAAATGGACTTTTTATCATTCCCATTTTTTTAAATTACATTTACACAAACTGGTGCCATTTTTATAAGTCATATCTCATATATTATAATTTGCAAACCACTTGTAATCCTTTATTTCCTTCATTTCTGTAATTTTATTCACCTTTTTTTTTTTTCATTGGTAGTTGAATTTGCTGATGTAGTTACATCAACCACATTTAACTAAATTGCCATTTGTCTTTTTTTTTTTTTTCCCCAACAAAGTAGACAAGTGACATCTTAAAAATGTCATACTTCAATACAGAATGAATTGCAGAAAGTATTAAGTTTGCTAAATCAGTGGAGATGAGCTAGAGAAATTGGCAATCAACTCTATTTGTTCAAACCCAGGCAAAGCCAGTGACAGTCTGGCATTATAATAATGAGCTTCCACTAATCTGTCTGAACTAAATTGGCCTAGTTGTGGTCTAATCTACTGTGCAAGTTTTTGAGATTGTAATTCTGAAAGTGAATGTTACAGGTTTTTTAGAAGTGACAAAAAAAAAAAAAAAAAAGAAATTTCCAATAAATTATAGGAAATAGACTAAGAGTACTGGTACCATACAAGATTATGTTCCCATTTAGTGTTCTGGTTTTCAGAACCAAAACAGGTGTTGAGATTTGGTTTAAATGGCAGTGTGAATGCATAATGTATTTTATAATAATTTCAAGAAAATATTTTTCTAAGCTTTCTAAGATGGAAAAATGAAGATTAATTTAGTTTTGAAAAAGTAAAGTTTCATAGGACTTACCGGAACAAATTAGGTCACTTGTACATTTTATGTAGGTTTCCTACTACATAAGACGACACAAAAAGTAGTACTGACAATGAACTCCTTCAGAGAAATGAACAGCTACTTTTTCAGCCCCTACAATTATTAGTCCAAGATTTTCACAGTGTCCACATTCCCACTAATTTATGGATTTTTTCTAATTTATGGATTTTTGGATGCTTTAGCAAGATGGAAAAAATGAAACTAAATGACTGCATAGGTCTATGTCTGCAAGGCAAATCCATTAGGATGCAAAAACAGCCTTTAGGTTTATTCCATGGAAGTCATACCTTTATATTAGCAAGAAAGTACATTTTTCCTTTAGTAAGGTATTTTTCTAAGTGCACACGCTGTAATTGCAGGGCTCAATATATGAGATTTAGTTCCATTTCCCCCTAGATATAAACCATAAAACATTTTAAGACTAAAGGAGTAAAGTGATTTTTTCATGTAAGTAAAGCTGAAACAATGAAGCTGGGCTTCCATCTCAAGGAGTACAAAATACCTCAGCTAGAGTAGTTAAAGAAAGATAATTACTGCTTTAATTTTTTAGAGTCCAATAATAATTGCTTTGTATTATGATATCATGTTTAAGTGTTTCGCTTAATAGGAAGGTATTCTGATGTAGATTTAATGATACATAATAAGCTGCAGTGAAGAGTATTCAAAAGCACAATAAACGCTTTGTGGAATGTAAAAAGCACTATATACCTGCTCAAAGTCACTAGTTAATCCCAAACTGGGCTTCTAATTTAATTTCCTAAGTAAATAAAACTTACATAATAGCTCTGCCTTTCTGTCCATCTGTTTCTCCCCACATCTGTCAGTTTCCCTTAATAATTTTAGATCTCACTGGGCACTTGGAAAAAAAAAAAAATTGACAGGTGGATTAAGGTCTCAAAGATAATAAATTTCTATGAAATATTAAATTTTATGAAATATGATCAATGGCTGGGAAAAGGAATACTGAGTATCACCTTCACCAAGAAAATAAGTTTGTGCAAGAGTTATTGGGGTTTTTTTGACTGCTAGCCAATCTACTCACATACCCTACTTCCATTTTTCTAACCAGCTGGAAGATTTTCTTGCTTTAGATAAGCAGTGGTAGAAGAGAATTGAAGGGTGCAAAGAGAAGTCAGGAAACTGTAGGAAAATGAAGATATGATGTGGAAAGAAAGGAAGAAGGAACAGGAAAATTACAGAAAATATGTTAATGTTCTTCTAATAAGGGAAATAGAACAGCAATCCCTGGAAAAAGAGTTTTCTTTATTTCCATTTGTTCATATACATTACACATAACAGATAACAGTTGGGTGTTTGTTTTTCATGCGGTATAGAATACATATACTGTAATTTGATTTTGTCTGTACCAATTTTTTGTTTTTGTTTTTGCTTTTTGTTACACTTGTGGAACCTTCACAGGGTATGCAAAGGGATGCACATTTTTCCATGTTGAATAACGTACACTGCACAGTTTTGATTAATACATAAGAACTTTTTCAGAAAGATATCCCTGATTAAGAAGTGGAGAACAAAGGAAGACCTCACTGAAGCTATTTTATTCTTTATTTGTGTAAACAAATACAGTTATGATGTGAAAGGAAAAAAAAAAAAAAGAGAGAGAGATAATAACATAAAAACATTTTTTTTCACACTTTTTAACCTTCCTGTTTTTTCAAATTATCATTGCATTTTTGATAGTATTTTATTATCTTTGGAAGTCTTTACTCTGAATTATGTACATGCTGATTACAACATAAATGTATTTCCATTACTTATAGGTTATTCCAATTTAAAATTTAAAAACTGATAAGCTTTTAGATACTTTAAACTGTTACTAAACAGGATGAGTAGTGTTTCCTTTAGTAACTTATTCATTCGCTGCTGGTGGAACAGCCAATTTCAGACTGGGCTTGACACTGCTATCTTTTCTGATCCTCAGATATCAAAGCCTGAAATATTGTGACAGCCTTTTCTGAACACAACAGGAATCCTCTCACATTTAACAGTAGTTCTACCTAAATACTCCACTAACCAAGAAAATTACATATTGATTCAACAAAGAATATTTTTGGGTGGTATTCAATTCCAGTGAAATGCGGCTTGAGCGCAGCACATATTTTTGAAGCTTATACGCAATGCAATGCACTACAGAACTGGCTTTTAAGTGCCAAATTCATCAAGTCTACACTTGCTAACTCTATTGTACTTTGCATTTTCATCAACCTTTATAGTAATAAAAACTGTATGAACAATTAAAAAAAGATATGTAATAAAATGAAAAACCTGAATTCTTGCAAACCTGTGAATGGATGAAAATAGATATAAGTAGAGATCATAGCAACTGCTATAATTAGAATTTAGTCCAGTAAAAACATATCGTATGCTGATAGTGTCACACCCAGCACAGCGATGTCCAAGCTGCCAGATTTTACCTGATTCTTCCATTACTCATACTAGTCTTAAGTTGAACTTTTATTTGAAAATCTAACTAAAGTGTACGATTGGTTTCAATGGAAGTATATAGGGAGAGGTACAACAATGTTACTTTTATATATATATATACATTCCAAAATGAAACTAAAAGATTCCTGAGGTAGGCATTTAAAATCTGATAGCAAAAGTTAGGCACTGATATCTTTTGAACAGGCTGATATGCATAAGATAAAACAAGCAACCAGCAAACAAAGTGACAATAACAACAAAAGAATAAACAAAAGCTGTTGAGTTAAAAAAGTGTGTAAACCTAGTGAAGAAGTTGTCAAAGTCCATGTATGGACACAGCATGCCTCAAATTAATATCAGGACTTTATTAGAAGACTACCATCCAGACATTCTCTGTCTTAGAAGTAGTTTTATTGCCAGGAACTGCAGAGAAACAGAATTTTCTTGAGGAATAGGTGTTACTCAGTGGGTTTGTTTTGCCCTAGAGGAACCCAGACACAAAGATACAGGCTATATGACAAGGAAGAAAGATGGTAAGAAGGATCTGACTGCTAGATTCTGTCTTCCATAAGCATCTTCCATAAATCAATGAGCTTGTCCATATTTTTACAGAATGTTTCTCCACGAGTCTGCAGTTGATTGCCTTGGAAAATCAGTTTTTTCACTCGCATCTCTAAAATATATAAAGCCCAATCTGTAACAGGCTATATATATCACTTCTGTATCAGGTTAAAAATGGCAGAAATTGCATGATTTGATTCCATAGACACAAAATCTTCTTCTTCTTTTTTTTTTTTTTTTTTTCTCAATATAAAATGATCTCGAAACTGCCTAGTAGAAATGGTCCCTCGCACACTAGTCTGTGGATTGCCAAATGATCTGGCCAAAGGCATTCTAAAGAGCACACTGATATCTTCTGGATATTTACATCAGACAGCATGCAAACCTATGCACTGGCCCTGCACATATGAAAACAGTAATATATTTTCCCTGTTGCTTCAGTTCCAAGATTAG
Organism: Chrysolophus pictus; assembly: GCA_037305975.1. NCBI lineage: Eukaryota > Metazoa > Chordata > Aves > Galliformes > Phasianidae > Chrysolophus > Chrysolophus pictus. The sequence goes on from CM074578.1 coordinate 12,899,773, forward strand.
AAGTTGCTTTGGTTCTCAGTCTGATATCTCCTGGCAATATTATCAAGGTTGCCATGGAAACTTTTAATTTTTGTGAATCTGAAAAGCCAGAAAAAACGTTTGTAAATTTCAGATTATTTTCATTATGCAAACTCTTCTCATTGAGTTTTGCAGCCCCCATATGTTATTATCAGGTGAGTCGCACGTTTAGCAAGCATAAAAACTCAAGAAATTTTAAGTTAAACCTTAAACTTACTATAATGTCCTAGTAATATTTAAATTGCTCATGTCCATTTGAGTAGGTTAATTAGTAGCTACTAATTAGAAAGGTTATTACTGTGTCAGATGTAACTAATTTACTGATCTCTATATTAGACTGTTTAAAAATGTAGTTCTCATTGCATATAAAAATGAATTGATGCAATTATACTAAAATATGGTTTTAATTCTCTAGTTATCATCTTAATAATGGATTTTCTCCAAAAGATAAAGACAGGGTAATTGCTTCATGTAACTTGGTAAAAAAAACCAAACAAATAAACAAGCAACAACAAAACATTCTTGTGAACTGAATAGCCACAGGAATTTAAAATAAATATGTATACAGGTACAGGCACTGAAGACAATAAATTTGTCTTGGAAATGTAAGACCAGGAAATTATTTATTCTAACTTCCAGTGATTTAATTGCTAGCTCTATAACCATGTTTTTCAAAAAAGATACCACAATACTCAAATTTTGTTTTGGTTTCTGCTACAAATAGAAGGATTCTTCTGATTTCTTTTGCCACAAATGTAAAAGATTTAAAGACAACCACTAGCTAGATGTGCAGACATTTCCTTGAAATCCCCAAATATTTTCTTCATGGTCTACTTTGAAAAGTAATTATAGAATGTGTACTTATGCATAGAAACCTGATAAGATACAAATATTAGTGCAAATCTGTAGTGATATATTTCTTCATTTCTTTATTTCTTATACGAAAGTACACAAAATCAATATTGTATACAAGCATCAAGATCTGTGGATCTAGAATGCCAAGTTATGCTCTGTAAAAAAAAAAAAAAAAATCCAATTATGTTAGATTCCTTTTCTTAAATTCTTACTTAAAACTACTGTTATAAAGCAGTGGATGACACTCAAGGTTGTGCAAAAGTAAGATTTTATTGTCGAGTTCAACAGTTCATCTTTAGACTGTAGGAAGAGCTAAATGCAAAAGGGATGTTCAGGGTCCCTCTGGGATGGCCTCCTCTTGAATTTCCTGTAAGGAAAGAGCTAGCAGACACCTGAGTTTACCTTCTTACAAGAGGAAGGATCATCATCATAACCTTTGCCACTAAATTTTAGTAGGTAGAAGATTATTCAGTTATAAAGCAAATATTATACAAAAAGACAGCTGAAGAGAGACAGAGAACAGGAATAGGAAAGAATCCCTATATTTCAAAATATTGCTTATCACACAGTTCAGAGTTATGTGTAATGCACTGGTGTGTGATGCATTGTTTAAAGGGTGCTTCCCTTGAGCAGCACAGGTATGATCAGGTTTTGCATCACTTGGACAGTTGTGTTTAGCGGGACAATACAAATAATATAACTGCATTTTTATTTCAGAATTGTCATGTAATTTTTATGGTTTAACCCAGCAAGCAACCAAGGACCGCATTTACTCCTCTCCCACTCACTCCTTCTCCATCAGTGGAGCAGGAGAGAAAATCAGAAAAATAAAGAAAAAATGTTAAACTAATGGGTTCAGATAATGATATTTTAATAGGGCAGAAAAGGAAGGGAAAGCATTATAATAATATTAATAATAATAGTGAAAATAAGAAGATACAAAATAAGTAATGCACAATGCAATTGCTCACAATCTGGTGACCAATGCGCAGCTGGCCTTCATGCACGTACTGCTCCTTCCCCATGGTCAATGCCATTTTTATTGCTCAGGAGAGTGCTGTATGGTACAGAATATCAATTTGGCCAGTTTGGATCAGCTGGTGTGCTCCCATCTCCTCACCAGAGGGGCTGAGGAGAAGCTGAAAAGTCCTTATTTGCCTGTAAGCAATGCTCCGTAACAACTGAAATATCTGTATGTTATCAACATTATTCTCATCCTAAATCCAAAACATATCACCATCCTACCTACTAGATAAACACTATCTCAGCTGAAAGAAGGACAATATTTATATATATATATAAATATAAATTATATTTAGGATTTTATGTATTTTTTCTTTTATATCAAATATTTATATTCAGTATGTAACTCATGACATCAATTCAAAGGATTTTGTGACTGGGTTTTCTATGATTTCTTAGAACCAAGGCCTGAAATCTTGTGTGAGCTGTGACAAACTACCAGAATGACATTTTTATGCTACAGTAAAATTGGTACATATTGTAGGCATCAGGGTCTATAAGGAGGTAACATGACAGAGTTTTGTAAAAGACCTGCTGAAATAGTCTGATAAAATGTCAGAGAATTGTAGAATTGCATAATAATGGAAGTGTTTGAGTTGAAAGGTCCATTACAGGTCATATATTTCAACTCCCTCACAATGAAAAGGGACATCTACAACTAGATCAGGTTGTGAAGAGTCCGGGTTATCCTCTGAATGCACTCTAACAAGTGCATGTTTCTTCTGTACTGAAGACTCCACATCTGGATGCAGTACTCCAGGTGAGGTTTCATCAGCACAGAATATGGAGTGGCAGGATCACTTGCAATGACCTGTTCCTGTTTGCCATGTGGTTTTTTTTTTTGTTTGTTTGTTTTTTGTTTTTGTTTTTGTTTTTTTTACATGCCAGGATACAGTTGCCTTTCTGGGCTGTGAGGCCACACTCCTGGCTCATGTCCAGGCTGCCATCCATCAGTATCCTCACGTACCTTTTTGGCACAGCTGTGCTCAATCCTTTCATCCCCCAGCTTGTACTGATACTGGGGGTTACCACAACTGAGCTGAACGACCTTGCGCTTGGATTTGTTGAACTTCATTTGGGTCCACTCCCAAATGGAAGTAATGGAAGTAATTTCAAAATTAGGTTTGAAAATATTCAGGTTTGCAACCTCTTAGTAGAAAACAGTAAAATGTTGCAGGAGAAAAACTCAACGAGGCATTTATTAAAGAATTGAGAAAGGAAGAGAAGGTTAAAGCAAATTGAATTGATAAGTTCCATAGTTATACAATCTTGTTATTAATTATGAATTATTTATTTGTTTGATAGTTTTAAAGAATGTGCGTGAGTGTAATGAATTATTGAATTTCTTTAAAAATATTTTTTAAATGGGACAATTTTAATGAAGCTGTCTTAAGAATCTGTTCCACTGAGACTATTAAGAATGTTTCTAATTTACTATTTATTCTTATGAAACATTTGTACTATGCTTCAGTACACATACGTGGTGAAGATGTAGATATTGCCAGAGAATCTAATGAAAGATTAGTGCACTGTTACAGAGGCAAAAATCCCACCAGGACAGCTAACGTTAGCTCTGCTGTCTGGGCCAAATTTGGATTAGCATAATTGCATTCCACATACACAAATTTATCCTACAGGGGATAAAGCAGGCAGTTTAGTCTTCATGGTCATTAGGTCTACAATCTCATTGAGAATGGCAACTAAGTTGCCAAAAGAGCTAGTTACAAGGGAATCTGAAACAATCATATATAATTGTTTTATTAGAAGTGGCTATACCTGCCAATGTAATTCATTTGCAGAAATAATGACTATAATGATTTTGACAAATTAATTGGCTTTAAAATTCTAACATATCTTGAAATTGCTAGCAGTCATTCAGTAATCATATTGAACCTGAATTATATTATCAGCTTCTGCAATTTGTGCTGCTGTTTACACAGTATTTCTGGTTTAGTTTTAGGACAGATAAATTTACATCAACATTTCCAACAGAAAGTATCAACACATAGTACACAGAAGAGAATATTTCCATAAAGAAACCTATGGCAATGCTGAGATGGAGATGTGAGTTATGATACTCTTCAAAGGAGGCTAAGTATTGCAGCAAAATCTGTTCTAGCAAAAAGTTTTGTTCTCTGCTCCTGAGATCAACTGCATGTTCTGTTTGAATTGCTGACACAGAATGTCCCCTAATCCTCCAAAGCAAGGAAAATGCCTACAGGAAATGGCACCTGAACAGTGTTAAATCCAAAGTTGTGCAAGGGAACTTTGTAAACAAATTTTGGGTGTGTCAAGACAAAACTGAACAAGGAAACATTTAACTATCTAATAGAACAAAGGATTAAATTCATATTCAGAGCCATTGACTGAGCAAAGTTTAATTTACTACAGCCAACAAAACCCATGGAATTAGAGCAAAGGAAAACCCTGATATAACTGCTCAAGCAGTCAGGAAATGTTTCTTCTTTCACAAGAAATTAGAGAAACATGAAATATTCCAACTGAGATATTATATATATTTCCAATAATAAATTGCATAATCTGTAGCAGCTCTACTCCAAAGCACACAGGCACAAGCATAAAACCACAAATGATTTTTACTTGGGAATTCCCTAAGATCAAGAATCAATGGATTAAAAAATCATATCTAAAAATTCACTGAAATAATTCAGAAAGAATTTATATACTTCAGAAGAAACATGGAAGAATTTGGATCTTCTTTTTGGAGGGGTATTTGGAGGGGAGGAAGGGTATTTTATAAGTGCATATATAAGAGGACAAGGGGAAATGTCTTTAAATGGAGGAAGGTAGATTTAGACTAGATATTAGGAAGAAATCCTTTACTGTGAGGGTAGTGAAACACTGGTACAGGCTGCCCAATGAGGTCGTGGATGCACTGCATCTACCCTGGAAGTATTCAAGGCCAAGTCCTTGGGATTGTGAGAGGTAGATTGTGTTTTTGCAGTAGAAGCTCCCAGCTTCCAGTATTTTCTGTATGTAGTATAGGCCTTTACTGAACTTATAACTCTCTTGTGAAATAGCTGTTTTTCTTCCACTAAGAAAAACTGCTGAACAGAGTAAAAAGTTAAGATTTGGGGTGCTCTGACTGGGGTAGAATTGAGCCAGGTACAAGATAAGACAAATATGCAGGGTGGAGAGAGCACCTAGCACAGGGCAGAACGAACGTGCTCATGCTTGGAATTATTGCCCTCCTCTCTCCATGGAAGAGTACATAATATACCCAAGAAACAACAGGTGAGTAAGGGGCTTTAAATGGAAACAACATTGGGGAAATTGTGAGCCTGAGACGCTCAACCAATGAGCATTACCTGTATTGGGTTTAGGGTATATATTGAAATGAATTTTGATGACAATTTCTCCCTTGCCAATAGGGAGCGTGCACCTGTTATTGCAATAATGAATAAACTTTGCTGCTATCACTAAGATCCCTGTCTAACCTGAAATTTTTGACTTGGAGCATTTCTCACAGGATCAGGTCCCAAGCTTGTCTAGCGGGCGGTGTTCCTGACTATAGCTGGGGGGCTGGAATAAGATGATCTTAAAGGTCCCTTCCAACCCAAACCATTCTATGATCCTGCAAAATGCCTTTATGTGAGACTTTAATAGATGGAAATTATCACATTTTTTTTTTTGAAATTAAAGTTATTAAAGTTATATCTTTGGCACTGACCTATCTACTAATTATGGGGAGGAAAAAAAAAAAAAAAAGCCCACTCTCACTCACATATAATAAATTTAGAGTGTTTACACAGTAAAATGAACAATCAGTACTTGTAAATCTTACCTGCTGGGACTTCTTCTTCTTTCACTTACTTGTAATCAGTTAAAAATTACTTTTAAACTATGCTACACAGAAATAAGTTGCAAGGCATATGAAATATGTTGACAGTCAACCTGGAATAAAAACGTCTAGCATTTAAATTATTTCTAAATTATATATCTTTAAAATTGTAAACATACTCTAGTATTCAGAATTTTAAAATCTTTACAATATTTTCATAAGGAATTCTTCAAAATAATGCATAGTGTAAATATTTATTTTCTGAACAAATGTTATACTATCAGAGAAAAAATTAGGTATAGATGCAGTATGCATTAAAAATATTCTTTTTCAAAACTTGAGAATATTTATTCCTGGCTGTCAGTCTTGCTCGTTCTCATTTGTATTGGTTAAACTTGAGAAAACTCCAGCAAAGTCAATGGACTTGAACTTGCATTAAATCTGGTATAAAACTGGGATGAGCAACAGCACTCTCTCTTGTGAAATATTTATGGTTCAGTGGTTACAGTTAATACTTATTCCTGTGACAATGTGACAATTTGCAAAGATCATGAACTGGTTATTTTATGTTCATATTTATTTCAAGCCTCATTTATGGCAAAGGACCATTAAGATTAGAGATGATTAAAAAAGAAATAAAAGAAGAGAAAAAGAGGACTGTGGCTTTTACTCATAAAATTATCAGTTAACTCTTACCAGACTTTTTTGTGGAAATGGGATGGATTAATCAAATATTTCAGGAGTGTTTGTTACAGTCATAGTAGATTTTTGGTTTAAGGGGAAAAACATAAAAACAACAGCAACACAAAAACACCTAATAACAGGATGTATAGGACTCATATTTAAACCCTATATTTAATAATACTAGATTGGTGTGTTGGGGGAGCAGAAAGCTTTTCCTCTCTGTTCCATAAAGGCCTCCATAAAGCATTTAAATGTCTTACCATTGCCTTATTAACAAGGATGGGAGGATAATTCAACAACCAAAGCTGTCAGAAAACGGTGTTTCTACTTTCATCCTGACTCCTTTAGAATGATTAATTATCTTTCTGTTTCAGAAATGCACAGGTATTATATAATTTTATATATATAATATTATACATTCACATGAAACATTGCAGTGCCAGTTGTTAAGGTTTTATTGATCTCAAAGAACTGATTCTAGATAAACATGCTCTTCATTACAGTGATATAACCGATGGTCTCCATGTCTTACTCATTCATTTATTTGTTTTCCCTTATGTCATTCTTTTATCTCATGCTTAGATTTATTACTTCAAAGGAACAGCTGAGTTCCCAAAAGCAAATTCTTCTATTGCTAAGAAACATTCATTGAAACACTGGCAGTCAGTGCACTTTGCAAAGCAAAGTAGAATCCTGTCTAAGGATTGGATACTTTGAATGCTTAGAGAATGTGAAAGGATCATATCAGTGCTCCAAGTAATTTGATCTACCTTTTTTTTTTTTTTTAATTTCTCAATAGTAGATTTCTTATAATATACATTAGAATCCCTCTTTCTGAGTATGTATATACAAAATCTGTGTTTGCAGTGCAGCTGGAGTTTTAGACAATCTTCAAGCAGCTCATTCCTGCAATTAACTGTGAGAGTTGTAGCATCTTTTAATTCTATCATATTACATTATTCTCTAAATGCCTACCTGTAAATGTCTTTTCTTTTTGAACATGGTTGAAGTCTTGGCTTTAAAAGCTAGTGTGACATTAGTTGCTATGGGATTTCTGTGCATTTTATGTAATCTATTACATTTTAGCACTGCTTGTTGTGTATCAATTTTAGTGATTGTCTTTGTTCTTTCTCCATGAAAATAAATATGAGTGCTAGTTTACCATTTGTTAGTTTATAAGCGTCTGTCATAACCCTTTTTACACCATTCGTGAGCAACAACACACCGTAGAGAAACACCACACTTTTAGAGAGACAACTTCAGTAGATTTTCAGTAGCTAATTTTGAACACTTCAGTTTAAAAGTCTCATGCAATTGTTTGTTTGGTAAAGAATCTCATTTGGCTTGTTTAAAACCATGTTTTTTACACAAGTCCTGTAACAGCTCCAATAACAACACCAACCACCACAAAAAATCAAGAATAGATGTCTGCTTTGAATCAACTATATAAAAGAAATATATTCAGATGTTTATAGTTAAAAAGTTTATTCTGTCAATTTTCATGAATTTCTAAAGAACTTCAAAATAATTCGTGGCTATATGGTAAGGCAATATTATACTGATTTCCTGAAAAGTATTCAATGAATCAATAAAGCTCCTGTGATGGTGTATCCTGTACACCATTAATCCTTTTATTGAAATTATATCCTTCCTTTCGTTATTCTGTGAAAACTGTGGGCAAGAAGGCCAGTTTCATTCACACATATTTAAAGTTCTATGGACATATCACAATCTTAGAGGTATTTTTTCCATCTTTGATCTGAAATCTTGAATCTTCTAAATCAGAGGAATTAACTGAGCTACTGAATGATACACATTTCTCTATTTGGCATATAATGTAATATGGCATGCCAAAATTACTGAAAATCAGACATATATATAATCACTTTTCTGACATTAACTGCAGGGTAAAATGATGTATATTCTCATACTAAAGCTTTATATCAGTGATTATTTGTAGTGTTTTACAATTTGAGCTATAAAATTCTAGTATGTGCATTATGAAGATTTACGTAGCAGAATATATATTTCACCCTAAAACTGAGAGATGCTTGCAATTTTGTTGTTGTTGTTGTTTGTTTTATTTTTCATAAAAAACAACAACAATCTACAAGTTGCAGGGACAGACCTTATTATGAGTAAGGGAGATATAGCCAAAGTTAACATTTAAACTACATATTTGAAGGGCTGATATTTAAATCTCAATGCTAATTTTTTAATATGTCCTGAAGATGAAAAAAAAAACAAACAAACTTTATTAGGGAACGCAGTGTAGTTTCTTATTAAGTATTCTTTAAAAAATCCTAACATTTAAATTGTCATATTATCATCAGAGAAAAAGCAAAGAATCAGCTAAATAATTTGTACATCATGCTGAAAATCTGTCTCACTTTATGCCACGCTTTCCAGTTGAATACATAAAGGGGAAAAAATACTGCTTATGTTTTCTAAAAGGCAGATATTATTCACATACTTTTACAGTGATTGAAAGACACGGGATCCAGGTTTAGGAAGTGCTGTTCCAAGGCCTATCTTTCCTCTGCTTTGAACATTTTGTACTCATTCCAGTCTGATAACAGTTCTACACAGCTTGAGCTCAGTGTTCAAAACTATCCAACAGTATGCAAGTATGGACTATACTGGAAGTATAAATATTGACACACATTAAAAGACAGATTCTATGTGTTGCAAACTTGTCTTAAGTATATACAGACTTTCTGAGTAGATCAGAAGAGTTCTAATGAAAATAAAAAAGTAAAGTTTTTTTTCTTCTAAATTAGGGGATAAAGTTTTGAGAGAAAAAAAAGAGTAAAATATACACTAAAAATGTATCAAAGCAATGGGATAATCTTCTTTTTGAACACTTGGATTTGGGGTTTGCTTCATGTTGTCTATTTGTACCAGACTGATGCCAGTATAAAGCTGATAGACAAGCCTGAAAACCCAAACAAGTTTCTAGAGCAACACTGTCATTCAGTATTTTCAACCCCTTGCTGTTTCTGTTGTGTTTCCTTGCTAATGAACTTTTATTTCCCTCAGTGCCTCAGGCTGTTAGCTTGGAAGAGGACTTAACTTCAACATCACATTTAATCAAAAGTGGGTGAGGGAAATTTTAATAAGAAGCAGCTGAAGACTGATCTTGCTCCAGTGAGAGATGCAGCATTTTATTTGTTCAGAAATAGTAATATTGAGAGCTTTTTCCTCCTAAACTGCTCATGCTCTCCAATGATTCTGTTCATCTGCTCTCTGTTAGAAAAGTGGGCAATTAGGAAGTGCTACAGGGATATTCATGAAGAAATCAAACTAAATTTCAGTGATAGCTGGGAACCGATTTTGAGCTGAGGTTGCAGAACACTGAGGTTCACATACATGTGGGAGGGAGATATTTCCTGGGTACTGAGATGGTTTGAGGATGTATATACTGAAATACAGTGACAGATGAGACCAGCATCCTGTCTTTGCCCATGACTAATTAAAAGTATGTAGTTAAAAAACATATGGCAAGTGATAATTTCCTTACATATTCCAAATATACATATCCAAATTTTGCACAATCTGCAGCTTAAAAGGGCCTCCTAAACTATACCTTCCACTGAACAGACCTTTATGAATTTTTCTTTGCCTGAATATTTTTAAATATAAGTTGTTTAAACTTCTGGAATACATAGAAACCTGTGGCCATGAATTCTACAATCTAGATATATCTTGAGTAAAAAAACCTTTGGGTTTTTTTTGCAAAATTTCTACCGTTTCTTCTGATGCCTACAGAATTGTATTAGGAAAAGATAACAGTCAAGCATTACTTCATTTCCCAAACAACAGGCTTTAATTTCTCTTTGTCACAAACACCCTTCAGTTACATCTTTCACAGAAGTTGTTTTCACCATTCAATTAGTCTTCTAATTAGTATTAGGGATAATATCGGTCTCCTGCTGAATGAGGAAAGTGTCCTGGTAATGGGGGATGCTGAGAAGGCGGAGATGCTGAATGCCTTCTTTGCTTCGGTCTTTGCTTCAAAGACTGTCCTCAGGACTTCTGGGCCCTGGAGGGAAGAGAAAGAGTCTGGAAAATTGTGAGCTTCCCTCTGATTGAGGAAGAGGTGATCTGGAAGTGACTAGTGGGATCAATGTGCACAAATCCATAGGGCCTGATGGGATGCATCCACGTGTGCTGAGGGAGCTGGCAGAGGTGACTGCTGAACATCTCTCTATCATCACTGACAGGTCTTGGAGAACAGGAAAGGTGCCTGAAGACTGGAGGATAGCCAATGTCACTCTGGTCTTCAAAAAGTGCAAGAAGGAAGATCTGAGAAATTACAGGCCAGTCAGTCTCACCTATATCCTTGGAAAGGTGATGGAACAGCTTGTTCTAGATACCATCTCCAAGCACTTGGAAGAGAAAAAGATCATCAGGAATAGTCAGCATGGATTCACCAAGGGAAAATTGTGCTTGACCAACATTGTATCCTTCCACGATGGCATCACCAGCTGATTAGATGAGGGGAGAGCAGTGGATGTCATCTACCTTGACTTCAGCAAGGCTTTCAAATACTGTCTCCCATGACATCATGATACCGAAGCTGAAAAGGTGTGGGATAGATGAGTGAACAGTGAGGTGGGTTGAGAACTGGCCAACTGGCCAAGATCAGAGGGTTGTGATCGATGGTGCAGTCTGGCCAGAGACCTGTGACTAGTCTAGTCACAGTCCCCAGGGGTCAGTGCTGACTCCAGTCTTTTCCAGTTTCTTCATCAAGAACCTAAAGAAGGGGATAGTGTCCACCCTCGTTAAGTACACCAATGATACAAAGCTAGAAGGAATGGCTAACATACCTGAAGGCTCTACTGCCATTCAGCAAGTCCTGGACAGACTGGAGAGCTGGGCAACAATAAACTGGATGAAGTTTAACAAGAGCAAGTGTAGAGTCTTGCACATGGGAAGGAATAACAGTGAGTATCACTACAGGTTGGGGCCTTACCTGCTGGAGATGAGCTCTGTGGAAAAGGACACAGGGGTCCTTGTAGATGACAGGTTGACCATGAGCTAGCAGTGTGCCCTGGTGGCCAAGAAAGCCAATGGGGTGCATTAAAAGTAGCATGGCCAGCAGGTCAAGGGAGGTGATCCTCTCTCTCTACTCTGCCCTGGTCAGGCCTCACTTGGAGTACTATATCCACTTCTGCACTCCCTGGTACAATAAAGACAAGGATCTCCTGGAGAGAGTCCAGCAGAGGGCCACAAAGATGATAAAGAGCCTGGAGCATCTCCCCTTTGAGGAAAGGCTGAGTGAACTGGGTCTGTTCAGCCTTGCGAAAAGATTTAAAGGGGATCTGATTAATGTTTATAAGTATCTTAAGTGTGGCCAACTCTTTTCAGCAGTTTGTGGGGACTGGACAAGGGGAAACAGCCACAAACTTGGAAGTTCCGTGCCAGTACGCAAAGAAACTTCTTCACAGTAAGGGTGACAGAGCTCTGAAACAGGCTGCCCAGGAAGGTTGTGGATTCTTCTTTGGTGATATTCAAGACGTGACTGGACACCTATCTCTGTAGCCTGCTGTAAGGAGCCTGCTTTGCAGGGGGGGTAGGACATGAGATCTCTGGAGGTCTCCCAGCCTCTACAATTCTGTGATTCTCTGCATGTTTCTGGTATATTTTATAAGAAAACAGATTTGGCTAGGAAAAATGATACAATTCACAGGCAGGATTTGAAAACTCCAGGGAAAGAGACTACTCAACCTTTCTGGGCAGCCTGTTCCAGTTCTCTGTCACTCTCACAGTAAGAAAAGTTCTTCCTTTTATTTGTATGGGAATTACGGTGTTCCAGTTTGTACCCACTGCCCCTTGTTCTGCCTCTGGGCACCACTGAGAAGAGCCTGGTCCCCTCCACTTGATTCCAACACTTTAGATATTTATAAGCATTGATAATGTCCTCCTTCAGTCTTCTCCAGGATGAACAGTGCCAAATCTTGTTTCCACCAGCCCTCATTCAAGGTTAGCAAACTTATTTTTCCAATACTTAAAAGTACTATTTCTTCAAATTGACCTTTATAGGTAAAATATATAGCACAGCTTCTAGGATTTCCATACTTTGCAGTCATCCAAACAGGTTGTAGGCACAAGCACTCACCATTTCATTTGGATTTGTTATCTCTGAAATTTAGACTAGAAACTTATTTCCTACCAATCTGCAAATTGTCACTATGAGAGCGAGGTGTCTGGATTGCGGAATTTCTATGTCAGATAAAAAGTGCTGCTTTTCATGTAGAAGTGCAGAGAGAGATTTTGGCTACACATATCTTAGGAAAATAAATAACACCAAGGCAGGACTGTAAAACACTAGAATTATAGCAAATGAACAAGTAAACAGCGGATCTGCTTCTAGGCAAGTATTTGACCTGCCCAAGTAGCACCACTTTATTCAATGCCTTCACTTTAGGTGTTAGCCTCTCTCTATGTAGCCACCCTCTTTAGAAAGGTGAAACCTGACAATTTTCAGGTTGTTGGTCTTTATTTGACTATATATTCCTGGTGGAGGGAAAGCCCTAATTTCTGCTGTTTTCTTATTTGTTAAAACTTTTTTTTTTTTTCAGCTGTTCTTCTGCTGTCTATAACTTCCACTGTGTTTAAGCTATAGTAGCTTATATTTGTAATTATGAAGTCACCCAACTCAAGAAGTAAATGAAGATTTAATAAATCTTTTATATAGCAAATAATAAAAAAGATAGTCTTCCAAAATTATCATTTCATACAGATATAAATTTAACCTACTAAAAAAAAATTCAAAAGGAGTTTCGTAACTTTCTATAGTTTTGGTGGTGTTTTTGTATGAAGGGAGGGAAGAAGAAAATCACATTTTGTTCATTTAGATGTTCTGTGATTTCTTATGCGTGTTAACATAAATAAATACTATACCTGTATTAATTAATAAAAGAAGGAGGGGAATTATTCAGATCATATTGTAAAAAATAGGATGTCCTTTGTTCATTGTGAATATAGGAGATAAATATTTTGCACTGCTTCATCAGCAAAGATGATAAGAGTTACTTGGACAACCTGGAAAAAAAAAAAAAAAATTAAATAGATAAAAGCTTAGGAAATTCCAATTTCAGTATGCTTAAACATTGATTTTGAAGGTGATTTATTACTAAAACCCTACAAAATGAAGCTTACAAAAAAGAAATAATCAAATCAAACCTTCTATAGATTCCTTTGAAAATCAGAATGTCCTGAAAAAGGTATCACGGAGCAAATAAAATGGCAAAGCTCAAATGAAACATCAGAGGCACAACTGAGAGCAAAACCAGAGATTTTTAATAACATTTCAGAATGATTGGTGCTTTTGACACTTTTGTTTTAAATATGCAGTCCATGCCAGATAAAATACAATTTTCATAAAAATATCTTCTAGACCACTTATAACAAGCACTTTTTCATTTTTTTGACTTCTCTGTTATAGATAAAATAAAGCATTCATGACAATTTATAGTATTGCTCAGAGAAAAAAAAAAAAATTGAGCTGTCTGAAGGTTTGTGTGCTATACTTTGCAGCAGATAATCTCATCCATTTTCTCTTAAAGGAATGTTTATAAAATTACTTGAGGGATGAGTGGCTTTGGAGTTGTGGCAGTGGTACTTGGAGGCTGTCTTATTTCTTGCTGTTTCTCTCTGCAGTAACTACAGAGTCCCTGGGTAGTGTTTCTTTGCAGTTTGGAATACCTGCAAGTTCTTGTCTGACCCCACAAAATCTCTCTTTGTTCTGGAGTGACAGATTGGACAAGGAACTTTGGCTTACATTCAAGCCTGGGACAGCTACAACTATAATTTAGGCTTTATTTTCTTTGTTATGAAGTGGAGAAACATTCATGATGTAGATGTCACCCTGCTTTGTGCATTCCAGTTGAAGGCAGATGTTAATGTACAACTAGCATTTCAAAAATATATAGAATATTCAAATTAGTGAAAGGAACATGGAATGCATATAATATGTAAATTGAACATACTTTCTTAAGAAAAAAAAATAAGTTGGAAGGGAACTAGAATATGTAAGATGTAAGCTCTAAGAAAAAGTGTGCAGTGATGTGCCAGACAACCTAAAAATGAACAGAAATGTTGGGAAAGGCATGCAAAGTTCTAACTTAGTAACAGGAATACATATATATTATTCATTTCAAAAGTGACATAAAACAACTAAAAGATCAAGAATGTTTACATACTGTGTAAGTATGCAATTTCTTGTCACGCATTCAAAGTTAAATGTATAGGGGTTAAGTGATCTGCCTGATAATGCAGACAGCAGATTTTTGTCATATAAATTTAACATATTGTTCCCTATGCCTGTGGGATTTCTTTTCAAGGATTTTTTATTTAATTGTAAAACATAACAAAAAGAGAATAAGGCATTGAATACTAATGGAAAAAGGATGAATAAAATAATAAAATGCTCAAGATGTCTACCTCAAGATTGGCATGACTAAAAGTAGATATATGCCTGTGAGTTAATCATGCTAATTCTCTTTATGGTTAATTGAAAAAAATTGGCATTTCCAAACAAAGATTCATGCCAGTTTGAAATAGAGATTTGGATAAGATCAATCAAAACACCTTCTGAGCTGTTTTTTTTCCCCCCAATTGATTACAGATGAAGTCTGATGTGTCTATGTATAGACTGAGATGACTAAAATTTAAGCATGCAATGATAAAAGAGATAAAGCTCACATTTTCCCAATTATTTCATAGAATATTGGCATGTTGTCCGAGAGTTTAAAAATACTCATAATGTATTTAATTTTTGCTGTGATTCAATTCAGAATAGGTCTTATAAAATCTTAATAAACATTGAACAAAAAGTGCCAGACACACAGGACAATGGAGAGATGTTTTACAAACCACATGCAGGGGATTCAGGATCATGTTTATATTCACAAATGCTTCTGAAAGCGAATTTGAGAAAAACAACATATCAATACATTTATATCAAGAATACATGTACATCAGAAAATGATAGCTGAAGATGCAGGCCAGATTGCTAGTATTTTCTAGATAAGCAGATAAGACATCAGAGATATTTTGAATGACTACTGAATATATATTTAAGTATAAAATGAACTCTAACAACAGTAAACACTGGCATGGTATTTTAGGAAACATTTTTTTTTCATGTGCAATGCAAAGCACATAGATCTTTAAGTCTTAAATTCCTTTTGTTATTATTATTTATTATTATTTTGTAATGCAGACGGAAAGCATCCATCTGATAAGGTTACCCTATGTTAATTGTAATTCAATGACCATATTTAGCCTGTGATTTATGCAGTCATTTTACTTATCTATTTCTGATTATATAAATCATACCCTTGAAGTAAATATTTCCAACCATTGTCTGTAAAAGATATCTAAAAGATCAGTTTAGAAGCACATTAGATCATATGTGTCTTGTTCCAGTTTTAAACAAGTTGTTAGCTAAAAGTTTCCAGATATTAGTCCTCAGACATAACAACACTGCCAGGTAGCAAGAAATGCTGGTATAGCTAAACATGTAGATTAACAAATGAAAATACCTTAGATCTGTGGGTTTCAACATCTATATTTATTAAATCTATAGTTACTTTCCAGTGGAGGTATAGATACTTGAAGAGCAAAATTCTATATACTGACTATTTACTTATCATTATTTAACCTTAAATTGGAATATAATGCTTCACAACTACTGCACTTGAGGTCAAAACACTTTCTCAGTGTCACTGATAAAAAGGAAACTTGAAAATCACAAAAAAGTGATAAACACTTCGCACACAACCAAGTACGATATGCAAACCTTTCCATCTTCACAGCCTTGTCTGTCCTTGCTTGTGACTTGAAGCATTAGAACAAAATTCTTAAGGAGATATTTGGAAAATCATATTTTATTCAGTCTCTTTATGTACTCTAAAATGAAGACATTAATCATCATAAAACTTAGAGCTGATCACAGGTAGCTCAGACACTTCATCTAGGTTAGTTCAGGCAATATGATTATTCAGAATTGACAGAAAAAAAAAAAAAAAAAAAAAAGATAAGTAGTTACAAGATGGTGTAGATCATCTCACCAAGCTTTAGTTTCATGTGGATAAAGGCACCCAAAGACATCCTAAGGTAGGTGTTCAAAGTATATGTGAGTCTACAGGATTTGGCAGATACAGGTTAAGCCATGTAAAATGTTGACTCCTTATTACAGAGGCAAACAGAGGCCTGTGGTGCTTCTCAAATGGCATATTATGCCTTTCCTTTGACAAATGAATTGAATACTGAATCAAATTCAGTCATGTCCAAGACCAGATAATCATATTTTCTCCATTAAATATATGATTTGTTTTCCTAAACATGAGCATTTAATGTCATTTCTATTGATCTCAGACATAGAATTCTATCTCTAATTGATGTTTCAAGAGGCCTTTGGTCTCCTTTTTTTGGTCTGTGTCTTTCTGAGAATAACTATGACAAAGACTGTAGGAACATGAAAACTTCACTGTAACCATGTAGGAAAGGAACTTTGTATGTTAGAGGCATAAAAACACATAAAATAAATCACTACTTTTTTATTGTTCTTTCAACAAAGAAGTGTTCAAACAAACACTTCTTTGTTTGTTTGTTTGCTTTGGATGAAGAAAGGCATTCAAGGAAAATACAGACACAATATAGGGAAGTTTAGAGGGCTGTTTGGGGATGAAATCTGTTCCCACTCTGAAACTTCTTCAAAAGTGGCTGAAATCTTTCATAGATGCCTACTGAGAAAGTTAAATAGGACACACACAACAGCACCTGTTTTGCCATGGAAATGTTGTTTACTGTGACAAGTGGTTCAGAAGATTTCTTGAAATAAAATGGGGAATATAAAATAGGCTCCTTATAACTACTGTCTGAAGAAATAAAAGCACTATGTATGCAGTCTATTTCTTTTCTATAAATTACATATATTTGCTCTTTTTTAATGGAAATGCTTAAGCTTCTTTACATTGAGCAAGAGTATTTTAAAGTTAATATTACATTACCTATTGATTTGGTTTAATATGTTTACATAACCATATAATATGGCTACATATGCTATACATTTCCCTCACAATTTGTCTTGATGGAAATGTGGCTTGGGTATATTCAGGAAAAGAAAATTAACTTGAGCTTAATGTTATTGCTTTATTATTTTTCTTTCTAAAGCAATTTTAGCTATCAATTAAAATACATAGAAATACTGTAAACCTTTCTATATGAATAGCCATTATTCACAAGTGATTTGAAAAACAATTAGATTGCACAAAGTCAGTCGAGTAAATGTCAAAGAAAATATAAAATATACATTTCCAATTAAAAGATACACAATTATACATGTGAATTCTTGATATGCAAGATGGAAAATTTTAATTTATAGTTATTAAATTTATGAATGACTTATAAATATTCTTTTATTATTCTGAACTCCTTAGAAACATTAAGTGCAAACTCTACACAAGAATTAATAGAGCTCAAAAAGTGTAAGAAAAGGAAACATCCAAAAGCTCAGATCACACTTTAAAAAAAAAAAAAAAAATTGTTTTATTCAAAAGTCTGAATATAATTAGCAACATATCTAATCCACCTAATCCCTAATTTTAAGCATACAGAATCTTATTTTTGTTTCTATACACAGCGAAGAATTGATTAAAACATTTGCATTGGTTTACATTGCTGCTGATTCTAAATCAAAGGTGTCTAAATATATGAAAAGTAAATTTAATTCCTTCTTTGCTAGGATCCATCTCATCTAATTTCAGTAACTGAAAAGATAAATACTGACATTTTTAAAAGAAAATTCACCCCAATACAAACAAGTGATTAAAATGAGTCAGATAAATTTTTATAAGGGTATGCAGTGAGTGAATGAGGGAACATGGATTTAAACTAGAAGAGGCTAGATTTAGACTAGATATTGGGAAGAAATTCGTTATTGTGAGGGTGGTGGGAAACTGGAACAGGCTGTCCAGTGAGGTTGTGAATGCCCCTTTCCTGGGAGCATTCAAGACCAGGCCAGATGGTGTTCTGAGCAGCCTGTTCTAGAGAGAGATGTCCCTGCCTAAAGCAGGAGTGTTGGAACTACATGATCTTAAAGGTCTCCTTCAATCCAAACCATTCTATGATTCT
The DNA here is from genome assembly GCA_037305975.1 of Chrysolophus pictus. Taxonomy (NCBI): domain Eukaryota; kingdom Metazoa; phylum Chordata; class Aves; order Galliformes; family Phasianidae; genus Chrysolophus; species Chrysolophus pictus. The sequence continues at coordinate 12,918,299 of CM074578.1, forward strand.
ATGATTCTATGATTCTATGAATTATTCTCCAGCTTTTTGTTTTTCTTTGTTGTCTTTTAAGAGGTCTGAGACTGCTATCATAGACTATATATCTAACATTTCAATCGTTAAAATTAGTGAAATGATCCCATCTGCTAGGTATAAAATAACAAGATTATTTCAGGAGTTCAAGAAATAGTTTGAAATAACATTCAACATTTTTGCTTTTTGCAATCCACTGCAGACATTCCTTTTGTTCATTTTGATAAAAACTCTCCTCTACTTGTTCTGGCAATAAAACTAACTTTGAATTCTGGACCTGAAGGACTTCTAAGAAAGAAGTCTCTTTAGAAATGAAACTGAGTACTAGTCAAGAATGGTGCTTGACTGTTCTTCAAGTGTGCTACCTGATTCTGGTCAGTTCCACACAGGAAGTCCTTTCTTCCTCACATTTTACAGGTTTTGCATATTTTCCCAAAACACTGTCATTCCTAAAATTGTGTATCTCTCAACTGAAAGCTCAAAAAAGTGTGCTGACTAGCTATTGCTTACAACATATGCATACAGCATATGCATAGTAGGTTTTGACAATGTGGGTCTTGAATTTTCAAAGCATGCGTCTTGTCTCAAGCTTAGTCTGTTTTTCCTTCCTCTCTTTTCTTTTTCTTAGCTATGAATTGCAATGCTAGTACATTGTATGAGAGCAAGACAAGTATCCATAGAAGCTTCCTTTACCTTGTTAGCCTTTATTAATCTTTTCAGCAATGCTGCTATGAAAAATGCGTGTTGATAGTAGAGTTGCTTGTGAAGTAAGAGGGTAAGGCATATTTTTAGATTTTTCCAACCATGCTTTGCCATCTTCTCTTTGAAACTAATCTGATTTCTGCCACTGATTGACTTATGTCCAACTCAGCCTGATTTTCATATGTTTGTGTCCATGCAAATTCAGTCTCTCAGAATGGACCAAGTATATTAGACAATGTAAGGACTATGACAACAGTGCATGCATCAGATGACTGCTGCGCAGAAGCAAGGAATAGGCAATTTAGTAAGAGATTACCAGTTTGAGTTAGTCTGTTTTTACATCAGATATTTCTGCCTGCTTATCCTCATTTTAAAGAAGCAGTCCTAGTGTTACTGTTGTTAACCAAAGCTCCCTATTCCTTAAATAATTGATATATAATTATATTTTAATTTCATTTTACTCAGTTTAAACAAATACCGAAGTATTAACAGACTTTTTAATGAATAATTCTTTCCAGATGTGTATTTTGCCATTGTTTCCCCACGATCCCTCATCTTAAGTCTAAACTATTTTAATGTATGCTATCTTAATGCTGTAGATTTAAAATGAATTAACTATATTATTTAATGTTGCCTAAAAATCTTTTGAATGACAGACTGCCAAATGCACAACTACAGTTAGCTTAGATATACTGAATGATTATTCCTCAAAAGTACATGGCTTAAAACACACTTTTCAGAACTATGATTGATTCTCCACTTCAGTTAAAAAATAACTTAAAATTGTTGACTTAAGAACAAAGAAGAAGACCAAAATATTGCCTCCTAAAACTGGAAAGGATTTGAAAGTATAAATTTTTCTTAGAATCATTATTTCAATAGTACTGGGATATCTTTTTATCACATACCAAATACATCTAAATTCTGTGATTACAGACCTGCATAGAGGTTTACCTTTTTAAAATTATGCAAATTAACATAATTATGTTCTTTGAGAGAAATCTTTCATCATAAAGATGGAAATTTACATAAAGAGACCTACCAACATTTTTACAGGCCAGTAACATCTAAGATAATAGTATTTTCTCTCTTCTAAAGCAAAATTTATTGAAGTCAGTCACTTTCATGGAATGTTGAACTACAATACATATTTTTTTAAAATATGCCCTAGGCAGAGTATAATTATATTTCAATTAGAAAACATTTTTAAGAGTTTTATCTCAGTGCTTATATTTTTATTCTTAATAAGGTGGAGCTTTTTCTTTTTCTTATGTCTTCAACTGCTAAAGGCCAACTTTGCATTTAATGTTGTTTGGTTTTTTTGTTTGTTTGTTTGTTTGTTTTTTCTGATGAAGCATGCTGTTTCCTGTGATTCTTTGATATTTTTTTTCAATGTGAAGGATAGAATTCATTTAGTTAAATGCACATGACCAAATGCTTTGTATTCTACAGTCTCATTTCATAAATAGTCAAAAACAAAACAAAACAAAACATTTTAATTTTGGCTTTGGAAATACTGTTAGAGAGAAGTGGAAAAGTATTAAAATGACATTGAATAGGAGTCATATACCTCAAAACCTACATGAAATTGAAATGTTTTGTTCAGTGTTCTTTCTAGGCTCCCTTATGTTAATGACAATGAAAAAATGGCTTTCACATGCCAGTTTAAGAATTTATATCATCCTAAAAGAAATCTCAACAATCTCTGAGGTGAAGTGCCTTAAGATGGTGCGGGCTTCCCTCTACTGACTGCAGAGGAAGCTATCTGATTTAAGCTCTGAGACAAAAGAAAGATTAACTGGGATTTAGATCTGGCATCAGCTGAAGAGAAAGCAGATGTCAGATCATGAAAAGACAAGGCAATTAGGAAGCCATTTTTTCTTTTTAATCTGGGTAATACCAATGGAGATTCTCTCTCTCTCTCTCTCTTTTTTTTTTTTTTTTTTTAACAGGATCCTGGGAAGAAAATAAATAAATACTTTTCTGAAGTATATGGAGATAGGGTTAGGTAGTCACAACCATAAACATAGGACTCTTCAGCCAGATGTCTAATGAAATAACATAACAGAAAAAGATATTTTAACTAGTGGACATATACAAGAAGGATGTTTTACCAGCAGCAAGTTTCATTGCGAGGTATAAAAGTATATGGCAGCAGGCAGATAGCTAAAACTGCTAATCCCAAACCATTTCTGCTATTCAGATAGATGTGATTAGCCAAAGGTACAGATGTTTGAGTTATTTCTATTCCAGGTCTTGTATGGCTACAATATTCATTCTGATAAGAAGAAAGTGGACATTACTTCATTTTATGCATTAGGTTAGAAACACTTTTACTTTTTAATATATTGTACTAGAAACTTTCTAAGATTTCAGACATTTTGCTTGGAGCAGCATCAGTCAGAAGGGGAAGGTAGGGAGAAAGACTGGTGGCTCTATCAGTTTCAACTGTCTGATTTAATCCTCTGTCACATGTCTGCTGGAGTCTTCAGTGAGATAAAGCACTGCCAAGGATTAGACAGACTATTAACGAAATAGATTTTAATTAAGAATATTGACTTATTGAGAATTTAAGTTTATAGTGTTTTCTCCTGTTCAACCTTGAAAAAGCAAGGACAAAATATTCTAGAGCTGCTTACTGACATAGGTAAAGAGAAAGCCAAACAAAATTGTTATTTAGCTTCCACTTAAAGCTGCTAGTTTCTACTCAGTGTCTTAGCTTAAATTACACTAAATTACTCAATGAATTAAAAGATATTAAGTTAACTTCCCTGAATAACTTATCTAAGAGAATCAATCACTCCTACATGTTAAAAACATAATGTTTGCTTTGAGATTAGTGCAATCGAAACTCCTCACAGTGTGAGGTTTGTTGCTTTACATACTGTCCTGATTGAAGAAGCTTTTATTCTATGTATCAAAGTCAAACTGAGAAGAAAAACAGGTGACATGACATGGCAAGATAAAATGCAAAAGATTCACTTCTTGTCCTGTTGTTAGTTCAAAGCCTGCATTATGAATCACCCTAATCAATAAATTTAATTTTGTATAATTAATTGTCTATAGTTTCATGACAACTGGACAAAATCATTCAGAAGGCATATTCTGTTTCTTTTCCATCCAGCTGCTAAGAATACTAAATCCCTAGAGGAAAAAAAAATCCTTAGTACTGCATAAGCATCATTCTGTAGAGAATCTTCTACTGCATACAATGTATGCAAGATTAGTTTTATATACAGTTAAAAAGGTGTTCACTCTGGTGTTGAAGATTAGAATACATTAGAATACAAGAGTAATTGATATAAGAAAACAATTATTCTTTACCTCCGATACACAATAAACACTACTGCATGGAGAAAAAGGAATAAAAATAAGCCTTTTCATTTTTATTACTATTATTTTAACAGAATGTAATATTATATGTAGTCATTCTATTTGTCACAGAGAATTGGAATGTTATTAGGAAAATATATAGAAATACCTATCATGTCTTATTTCTTTTGAAAAAAAGTTCCAAAAATAACCGCAAGAGAAATTGTTAAATCTGCAGTGTTCATATTATTATAAACATATTTTACAGAAATCATATTTGAATGTGCTGTTTAGTCCAGTCTGATGAATTGGTGGCCTGCTGAGGAAATGTTAGAAATGTTACTGGTAGATAACCAGTATTATCTGATTTTGTTCTCACAATACTTCTCTTAACCTTTGTGAAATGTCTTTTCCCGTGTAGCTGTGTCATGAAAGAATGTTATTTCCTATGTCCTTTGAATATCACAAGAAAACATTTGACTTTACCTGTCGTTTGCATCTATTTTGGCAAAAACTCCTATTTGTTCTTGCATAGTTTCAGTTAGTACATTTTTACTACAGATGAATGCAGCTTACTCAGTCCTAACTTGAGTAATATTGTTTTTACCTTTATATTTTCTGAAGTAGCAAATTATCCACTCTTGTATGTATACCACAATAGTTCTGCTTTATTAATTTTCTATTTATCAGTTTTCATCCTCTATTGCTTATGAGCTATGTGAAAGCACTCATGAAGGTAGTCTTTTGAATGGCCAAGGACACAAATGTCCATCACAAACTACAAACTCAAAGGAAAACATTCTGAGAGCATTTCTCAAATGAAAAAATGATAATGTTTTCTTCACTTTCCACTGCAGTGTGAGGTCACACTTCCTTTGCACCAGAGAGGGGATCAAACCACATATCAATCTTTGAATAACCTCACCCATGACATGATGTTACCCTCTGATCTGGAAGAGAGGAGAATAAAACCTATACAATTCAGGTGGAAACAGAAACCTACTTCTCCACCTGGACTGCCACAAGTCCATGCGGCCAGATGGCTGGTGAGGTGTTTGAAGCACAGGTCTTATGAGGAGCAGTTGAAGGAACTGGGATTGTTTAGTCTGGAGGAGTGTCAGAAGTGACCTTATTGCTTTCTACAACTACCTTAAGGGAGGTTGTGGTGAGGTGGGGATTAGCCTCTTCTACCGTGTAACTAGCAATCATAGAACATAGAATCATAGAATTGCTCAGGTTGAAAAAGATTGTACACAAGAAATATTGCCCAAGGGATATGAGTGGTGTTCTCCCTAAGATCTACTTTCAATAATTTTCAATTACCTTTCAGTACTGAACCAGATGATGCAGGAAAAATGTCTTTACATCATCATATATATATCTGTAATTTATACATTTGTTCTTCACAGATACAGACTGTCATTTAAAGTTCTGTGGAGGATACCATAAGCATCTAAAACCATGATTTTTGGAAGGAGCCCTAGTGGTATGAAAATTATCTCTCTCAATGAGCCAGAACAAACCCAACTCATCAAACATGATTTTGATAATGAACATCACCATTTTACATTTAAATACCTCCCAAAATGGTGGCAATTTATTAATGTCAGATTAAAGGGCTCAATTCATTATTCCTTTTCAGTAAAGAGGCAGTTAATGAGTGATGCTTGCACATGGACAAGCTTCTAATTAGAGCTTCTGTATGTGCTGAAAGCTTGGTGCTGAGATACCGAGTGGCTGCCAACAGACTATTGACTTTTTTCCCTCTTTGCTGAACATGCCTATTTATACAGCTTATTGCTAATGAGATGCTAATTGAGTCTGCCATATCTAAATAAAAATTAAAAAAAAAAAAACAACCCTTGTGTTTATTGCTGAATCCTCTAAATGAAGCTCTGTTTCAGAATATTCTCCCCTGACTCATTCTCCTCTTCACTCTGACTCTGATTGAAAAATAATTTTCAACAATAAGGACAGGATGCTGCTTTATAAAATTGCATTATTTCTAATATTGTTTTAGAAAAGAACCTACTGAATTTATACTTGTGTATTTACATTTAGTTTTACATAAAACACTATCAAAATGCACTCAAAGATATGGTGAATGCTCTCTATGTATAAATGCAAGTTTCTATGCCCTCGAGCAGTTCCAGTATAATCATTTTGCATGTAGTGCAAGCAACCGAAATGATCTAACTAAAACAACAAAGCACATTAATAAAAGTAGAATGAAGGCAAAAGTGAGGATTAGAGCAATTAAATCATTTGGTTAGCTAGTTAAAGGTTGCATAGGAGTAGAATGTAAGTGCAATAGAGAACTGTTTTTATGATCTTTAGCTTATTATTTAGCTGACAAATTTAGTTGTGTGCATTCTTACATTACTTTTTTTTCTCTGCAGAATTTTAGCATAATTTAGGATCAGCTATGGAAATATTTCTCTATAAATATGTGATGCTTCTTCAGGTATCATACTGTGGCTGAAATGCCTGTTGGATTTGAGTTTTGTTCAAATTACTTTTACTCCTTTTTTTTTCCCACCATGCTGTTATTTCTCTTCAGCTTTCCAATTTACGAACAATGCCTTCGGGATAAAATCTTTTTGGGGCATATCATCTAAAACAAGTCTGCAAAACTCTTCAGTGCATCATTTGGCATTATATTTTCTACTCACAGCAGTATGCTGTGAGGTATCTCACACTGTTGTTTGCGTGTCTCTCAGTGGCTTTAAATTCTCAGAGGTTGTAATGGGTAATGACTAATCACAGTGAATACACAGACCTGGAAACGATCAAAGGACAATAGCAGGCAGAGAAAATGTGGCAACATATTCAAGAGCATTGGATCATCTACTCCAAAAGTATCAAAAAAGAGCAATCAGATTACTACCCCTACAGTGAAAACCCTTGAGACACATCAAGAAAAGAAAGAACATGAAGGACATGAAAACTATAAGAATTATTGCTTAAATAGGTATAGGATTTTTTTGTTGGGATGCAGTGGGAAGTGGCTGGAGTGTTTTAATATAATTTTGGAAATGTGAAACTTCTTATGTGATATTTTGGAGAAAGACCAAAAGGGGAAAAATAAGATTTTAAGGTGAATCAGAGAGAAAATAACTTAGAAAAAAATAAAGGACAAGATGATAAAAGGGGGCAATTGCCTGTAAGCAGTGATTGGTCGACACGTACACCCAAGCAAACCATGCATCTGTTAACTGCAGTCTATCAAGTATAATAAAATCTTCTTTCTAACTCTCTTTGGGATGGATGTGTGTTCTTTAGCAGACACTCTGTATACATGCTAGAGTACATACAGCCAAACAAGGCAGTGGGTAGGTGGTCTGTGTGATAGACATTGACTCTCTGTCCTCTTTGGAGAGAGGGGACCGAGGACATAAAAACAACTACTGGATGGATTGATTGTTTAAAACAGGAGAGATTCCATTCTGATGTGTGTGTGAGTGTTCCTCTAGTCAGCTTTAACCCTAGTGAGCAGGAGGTGAGGAACAAGACTGAGACAGACGTGTTGTTTGATCTCACAGCTGACTGGACCTCAGAGCATGAAAATTCAGCAGCCTTGCAACTAGTGAGCTGAGAAAGGATAAATCCTTCTGGGCCCAGAAACCCGCTGAATTTATCTCTAACAAACTATGTTAGAAAGCTCAGCTCTCCAAGCCAGAGAGTCTAGAGAGCCTCCATCACTGGAAATGTTTAGATTAGAGAAATAATCTGTCAAGAATGGTATAGATGCAATTGATCTTACTTGGGGCAGAGTGGACAAGTTAAATGAGGTCACTTCCAGCCCTATGATTTCATTAATCTCCGTCTCCTGGACCATTATTCACACTCTAAAAATAAAGACAGCCATTGACAGAGCTGGGCTTGCTCCATCTGACAAGGAGACTTAAGGGCAAGCTTGCAGCCCAAGGGAGGCTGAAAGAGTGAGATGCAGTTGCCTGAAATGTAGTTATAAACAAGAGTCAATCTCTGCTCAGTAAATATATAGTGGTAGAAGGAAGATGAATGAGCACAAATTGCAGATTGGAGGGTTCAGAGTAGACAACTGGGAAAATATTCCTCATTAATGAGTAATGAGGCTCAACAGCAGGTTTGCTAGAACAACTGAGGAAAACACTTTACCTTTAAAGATATCTGTGGCTCTTTTGGATAAAGCCACAGATGACCTGATTGTCAGAAGTCCTGTAGCAAGTGGGAGAAGAACTGAATGACCTGCAGCAATCCCTTAAAAGCAGCATTTCTATCATTCCGTGATCACTGCAACAGCTGCTTTGAATAACAGACTTTAGGGAAAGTTATTTTCAAAAAGTCTGATGGCAGGACTGATAGAAGGTGTCATGATTTTGTTGGGAGGCTAATATGAGTATGACTACATTTTTAACACTTGCATGGGATCAATACTGTAGTTTTCCATTTAATCTTGAACACGACACCTTTCTCAGCATTCAACAACTGGGCTGATACATTAGAATCAGCAATGTCAAATTTTCTAGAAGATATTCTTGAAATGAACAACTTACATAGTGTACCACAATAATAAAGCAACTCTAGTTAATATTAGCATGATACTTTAATAGCATCTCTAACATCTAATTTTCTGCAAGGGCTGTCCACCAGTTCAAGGCAGCTCAATGGAAGGATTAAATGCCAGTTTAGAGTTTTCAGACACTAAATTAAAAAAGTGCATACATAAATTGCCTTCATGCACTGGCTATGATGTTCACGAGATGACATGGATGTGAATACAAAACAATCTCCTTTTACAGTCATTGGAAAGATACAGGCATTGCGAAATGTCACTGATGTCACCTTAAGTTTTATATTTCAAATAAGACAAAGAAATTGCCCTAAGGTTTATATTTCAGATGAGACAGAGAAATTGTGTCCTTGTTTTTCAAGAACTACGGAGGGACTTCAGAGTAGGTAGCTGAGATGTTGCTGTCTACTTTGTAGACATTTGTATGCATAGGTATAAGATAAAGAGGTATACTTCGAAGCCTTATAAGGTAGACGACATTGTAGCATAATGTCTATGAGTAGTTGAAAAACAACAACAATCTTCTAGGCACTTTTTCCTAATATCTTATAACCTGAGAGGTAGAGGAAAATGCTTCTTTTCTAGGCAAGTTTCAAAGAGAATTTTTAGTACTCACTGGTGCTCCTGGGCATCTTAACCTACACTGCATGAAGCTTTCTTTAGCTGATTATTGGAGTTAACAAGTGGTAATATCTTCACTATGAAGTTTTCTGTTTAGGGGTTTGTTTTGCATAGGAAAAATGGTACTTTTCTATTTCCCCATACAGAATCACAGAATTGTAGGGGTTGGAAGGGACCTCCAGAGATCACTTGAGTCTATCTCCCTTTCCAAAGCAGGCTCCCTACCTCAAGTTGCACAGGTAGGCATCCAGGCGTGTCTTGAATATCTCCAGAGAAGGAGAATCCACAACCTCCCTGGGCAGCCTGTTCCAATGCACTCTGACTGTGAAGAAATACCTTCACATAAGTGCAGAACTTCCTATGCTCCAGTTTATGGCCATTTTCCCTTGGCCTGTCCATACAGACCACTGAAAAGAGTTTGGTCATGTCCCTTTGTCTTCCACACCTAAGATATTTATAAACATTAATTAGATCCCTTTGAATCTTCTTTTTTCAAGGCTAAACAGACCCAAGTCACCCAGACTTTTTTCATAAGGGAGCTGCTGTAGGCCCTTTATCATCTTTGTTTCCCTATCTTGTCATGTCATCTATTCTACTCCTCTCTCCAGAAAGCTAGCCTGACTTCTGCTGTCTACTGAAATGAGATATGTAAGAAGGACATTGTGCAAGTGAGTGTTACAGAATTTCAATATCTGTTGTGTACAGCATCCTCAATGAGTCTTTCAGTGCTTTTCACATTTTCACATTTTTGCCATTGATGGGTTCAACCTCATGAGCCCATCAGATGAGTCAGTCAGACGAAATCAGAAGAGGGTTGCCTAATTCATGGATTCTCATAACAGTTAAGTGAAAGTTAGGTATTGTCAAGACTAATTCCTTCTTGCTATGCCTAGAAAATGAATTTCAGATGTATGGAAAAATTTGACACCAAAACTTAAGCTTTTCCTGTGATCAGTTTAATGTTTCTTTGTTTAAATGACAGTCTGGCACATACTTTGAACCAGTCATCTGCTCTGAATAGAAAGAGACAGATGGCAATTTATGATTTATTTTAGGCCCTACATTTGGATAGAATGAAAAGCCTTCTGGTACTGCTTATCTTTTCACCGGATCAAATTTCTATTTATGTTCTTAATTCCAACTCTGAAATGTGTTATTAAAATGATGCCTGATATAATTACGTGTATATACACCATAAAATGCAACAAGATTTAACACAGTACATCTTCCTGAGATTGAAAAACTATATTATACATTGTTATTTCAGATAGATAAAACAGTTCAGGACACAAAATACCCAGTTTGCTAATTATAAATTAAAAAAACATAATAATACTTCTTGTTAATATAAGATTTATATAATGTACTATTGGTCTGTGTTTTTTTAATATATATTTGTCAGCTGGACTATTGTTTAATAAACACTGCTTCCCATCTGCTAGTGCTTAAGAGTCTTAGAATGCTCTACACAGGAAAAAAAGAAAAAAAGAAAAAAAGAAAAAAAAAAAAAAGAAGAGATTGCTTAAACCTGCAGGCTGAGCTTCTCATGCTTCTCACTGAAAATAAGCATAATTTTAATTCTTTCAGATTATTTTAAGAAAGATTTATTTTAGAGTCACCTTAGTGTATGCAATATTTGCAGTACCTAATATCTTCATGCATCACCCTATGTTCTCGTATCAAACAGTGAGATAGACGCTTGGAAATAAGGAAGAAAAAATCAACAGTAGGTGAGGTACAATGCCGCAAAAACTATACTTACACATAAAACTGTAATTGAAATAAAACCTATCCTTACATTGTTAACAAAAGTAGTCAAATTCCTTTTGAACTGAAAATAGCAGAAACTTGATAACAAAAAAATTTGTGATGCATTATTTCTCCCTGTCTTTCTTTGAACACAAGAAAGTTCTTTACTTGCATTTATAGTTTATAGCCTATAGTTTATAGTTTACTTGCATATAATAGTTTAATGTCATCTCCAGAATGACACCAAAGTAAAAAGGCAAACTTAATCAGATATTGTGTGATAAGTCAGTGTTAGGAAGATATTTCCAGTTGTAATAAAAGTGATGCAGCAATGGAAACTACATCTAAATTGCGAAATATTTTTCATAATTTACAATCAAAAACAGTGAATATGAAGAGAAAAAATGTATTAAGATGATCAGCAGAACAAAAACTTAATGAGAGAAAACAGAAAAAGCACAAACTGTTTAGCCTCACAAAGTTGAAAAGGATGTGAATGTGATGCACACACCAACATTTATCTCTGCAAGCTATGTCCAGCGTTCCTGCATGACACTGCCTGCTAAAAGAGACAGTGCTACCAAATCCTGCAGCTTTGGCCAGGAGCTTCTGGCTCAAGTGCAGCTGCAGACACGTTGCACGTGAAAGAACATTTCTATTGGCACATATTGAGCTAGACTGCACTGCAGTGAGTGCTGCAGTCTTTATTGCTTCCTCTGTTAGGCTGTCTCTCAGTCTTGCTCTGTAAATAGTGCTCAGTAGTGACATAGAGACCAGACTGCATAAGCTATCCTTTCACTTTATTTGGATAGATAGGAAAGGACAGATTAGTGAATCATTTATAAGAAAAAGTAAGGATAGTGTATTTTTAAAGATCCTCACAACTTACTGCAAGGCTAGGTACTTTTCTATGGCATCCTTATCTGCAGTGTGAGAGAAAACAAATTTCAGACCACTAATCTCACTGTGATGCTATAAATAATTAAATAAATAAATAGTAAAGAAATGACAAGGCAAGCTTTTCTGTTGGCTATGACAAAAACAACAGATTTTAAGAATAACATTGCAACATTATATGCTGAAAATAAGATAATCCAAAAAATATCCTCACAAAGGATCTGGATACATTAAACAAGCAAACAGACAGAGTAAAAAAAAAAAAAAAAAAAGTCTTGTTTTAGATAACTTTATCTTCTTTTGTTCTCTAAACCTCCCTCTTTTCTACTGGGAATAACTGCAAAAATTGAGATAATGCATTAGGAATCCAACTAATTTTTACCTTCTGAAAACACACCACTACTAAGGAATAATCACTTTATATAATAGTTTACACACATATGTTATGCATCTATATATCTTAAATCAACTTTGTGTACTTCTATACACTACAAGAAAATATATAAAAACCAATCAACTGCTGCATTTTTATATGTATTTAACTGGTATATTTCTTTTTCCAACCTTTTGTTCAGCTAGAATTTCATAGTTGCTTACCTCACATCTATACAGCATTATGATATCCTGAATTATACACAATACATTTGGAGATCTTTCCAAATACAAATTTTGGAAAAATAGCTTATTTAAATACATCTTGAAATTTTGAAGTACAGTAATAGAAGCCACAATACCTAGAAATATCTACAAGCAGCAGAAATTATTCTGATCATTGTGATTTTACATTTAATTATTGTTATAGTATCTTTCCATTTTCATTTTCCTCTTTTCTTTTTTTTTTTTTTTTTCCTTTTATTGACCACAAAACCAGAAGTCTTTTACAGTCCACTGAAAGGAATATTAACATCATTCATTTTATCTCATTGTAGGCATCTGACTCACGGGTAGTTCAGAATGGCAAATTTTGTGCCAGAAATTCAACAGAATATAGGAATATTCCATTCTGATATATTCACAGTGTAATATAAAAGTTGAGAATGTCTTCAGATGGATATTTCTGATGAGGTCACTGAAATAGAGGTTGTGAAGATCAAATTTATTTTTTAACTGCTGATCTAGCAGAAAAAAATTACATCAGACTTTCAGTAATTTGTGTCACAGTAACTGTAGACTCATTCAAGGATTATTTTGGTATATCCACTGTCTGAACACATTTTTTAATTTGATTTTTGTTGATTATATAATTACATAAAATACTCTATTTTCAGTTCATGGCTGTACTTCATTAAGTTCATAATGACACTTTAGGAACTATTAGGATACATTAATAAATTTAAATATTCTGAGAAGTCTTAACTACAGAAATTAACTTACCAGGATTTTAGTCTGCAAAGAAACCATAGAAGTATCATCTTCACTCATCAACTGGTGTATATAAAAAGACAAAACATTAAATACCCCAGTTATAACATGAAGTTTACCACAGTATGAAAAATCACCAAAATGTGTAACTTGACCAGCAAATTGTAATGCACTTATATATAGTACTGATAGAGAAAATGATTTAATATTAACTCTAATTTTAATTTGCAGAAAATGGAAGTCATCAGGATTTAAAACTTCTTTCCTGACAGAAAAAAAGTCAGTTTTCATATAATGTAGTTCATATCTTCCTTGTCTTAAACTGTACATCAGTACACCCACTCTTTCACTGTTCTCAGACTCTATCTGCTGCTTTGAATTTATTTAGTCTATCAATCACACTAACTGGTGCTTTGTTTATTCAGATCACAGGTGTACATATACAATATCAAAGCTGTCCATTAGGCTGGAGAGATCCATCTTTCCATTACAATAGACAATTCAACAAAAACAAAGGGAATTTGGGTCATATCGAATACAAAACTCACCTGAAAGTTGAATTTGCATATGAATTTGGATTTAAAGTGTTTTTCTCATCTTAAGAATGAATCTTTCAAGAGGAAGATCTATGTGCCTCGAAAACATTTTTGTTTTTATTTTTTTAGCTGCATGAATTTGTCTGTTAAAAATTATAAGCTCTCTCCACAGTCCTTCTGCAGATTCAGACTCAGTCATATGCTTGTGCATAGACCATCACAGATATGGCAAGTGTTGACCTTTAACATAAGCTCAGATATTTTTTGGAGTATGTGCTGAGTATGATCTGGATTTTATATCTTCTGTAGAAAGTATTCCATTCCTGCTCCAAACCTACAAAGATGCATTAATTAAGGTATTTGAACTGCCTAGCTTTATTACACATGGTATTTGGCTGTGCAATACCATTTTGTTTATTCTGTAGTTCTTGCTCATGCAAGTCAATTAAAACAGCTTGGACAACCTTATGCTGAAATCAAGAAAAATAATAACTTCTTTGTTACCTAGATCCTCCAGATTTGTCCATCACTCTGCTGCAAGAAGTTATCAAGTAAATCACTAAGACTTGGAAACTGGGATTAATATATCAGAACAAAATATCAAGATAAGAAATCTCAATATATTTAAAATCTCAAGGGGACAGTGGTATTTTTGCACATTTAATAAAGAAACAGTAAGAAATTAAATAATTAAAATTTCAGTAATTATTTTTTTTGCTTTATTGCACTACAGAGCCAGAGTCACGGAACAGGATCTACACTGTGAAAACACAAATTATATGCATATAAATGAAAATTAAAGGTTGCCTGTATAAGCCCATAAAATGTGTTTACCTCTCAAATTTATAGTGTGTCTTAACTATGTTTTTCATACTGACATTTTCTAAGTTTTTCAATATTGAAATCATAACTTGAAAAAAGTTATGTTCTTACTTGCAAGGAAACAAACACCCTGATGGATGATTCATTTACCTTTAGTTTTATAACCACAGTAAGAACAGGTATTGTCTTTTCAAGTTCATCAAGCTTAAGAAAGACTGGCAAAGTCCAAATAAGACTGGCCAGCTTTGCAAATCCTCACAGACATACATTCTATATAGGACACTCTGGGATGATACAAATAAATCTGGGAAGTTGAAGTTGCCTGTGAGAGAGCAAGACATAAATTTCATCTTTTGGGAGAAAATTAGGCATTTTCTTTCACTCAAGAATTCTAAGCTTAAAATACTTCATTTGACTCTGGGGGGATGTAGGTAGGCTTTCACTATTATTGTAGTACCTCACAGAGGAAATCAGCTGAGCAATCTGTATTCTTTCCACAGCTACCCCTCATATCAACAGTCATCCTTCACCCTTTGCAACATTCCTTGACCAACGAGCTATAATTTATTAAGGGGTTATAGATTTCCCACTTTTTGTTGAATTTATTCCTACTGTATAAAGTAATCCTACCTCTCTTGGAATCAAAACATGCCTATCAGATTGGAAGGAGCAAGAATTCTAATGAATTCAGCATGTGTTTGGAAGACTCAGGTGGAAAACCATTCTCTGTATTTATTATTCTTACCCTGCTTCTTAGTATTTAGTATTTATGACATATAGTCACATACTCCAAAAAGAGATGCTCTCATATTTAAAGCAATCTCCAGATCAAGCTACACTCATAAGACATCTCAACTCTAATCCCTGTTCCAAATGAATTAAAGTGGGTGTTGGAAGCAATACTTCCCACAGCTCAAGTTAAATCTCTTACCAATTAGCTATTTCTGCGTTTTTATGAGTTTTAAATGATATCTGTGCTCTGAGAACTGCTGCTTGGCAGGTATTATCTACTTTCTGACACTATGCATGTTGGTGCCATTAGGATTCTACCCAGAGACATAAATTTAGGCTATGTCTATACTTGTAAATTACAAAGTGGTAGGGACCATTCCCAGCACTGTGATTCAATCATATGAAATGTTCAGTTCAAATTGTCTCTGATGTAGTTGTGGATTTGGCCAATTCCTATTTCTAACAGCTATTTTTTAAATGGGTACATTCTTTCAAAGGCTACAAGACCTTACTGACGTCAACTTACGGCCTTTTAGCACCCAAATTCGATTTTGGGTAGAAACAATTGTTTTGTATATACACTTTTGTTTAATTATATACATAACAGCTCAGGTGTTTGACTAGAACAATAATAATAAAGAATAGGATAATTATGGAATTAGGTAGTTTCAAAATATGTTGAAATATGAGTGTCTTAGTTTTAGCTGGGATGGAATTGTTTTCTCCAGAATACCAAGTAGGATGCTATGATTTAGTTCTAGGAGAAAAAAACAATGTTGATAAAAATCCACTGTTTATAGTTGCTGGTAAGCAGTGTTGTACAAAGAGCCAAGGCCATTCCAATTTCTCAGCGAAGGAGCTGGGAGGGGATAAACTAGCTAAAGGGATATTTTGTACTGTGTGACATCATGTAGAAGGAATTTTTTGAATGGAGTGGGAGTTTATCTCACTCTCTTCCTCTGCTCAGAGTTCTGGCTGTCCTTTTCCTTTTCTCTATCTTAGTAAATTTTTATCTTAACTTACGAGTTCTACTTTGTTTTTCTTTTCCTGATTCTCTCCCACATCCCTCTAGGAAGAGGAGAAGTTAATGAACAACTGTGGTATGTAGCTACCTGTCTGGTTAAACCACAACAATGAAGAACAAAAACATACAGATTCATGCCACATAAGTTTTATTTTCCTCAGGGAACAAGAAAGTTAGATTCTTTGGTTAAGAATACAAGATAGCCCTTTAGAAGATAGAAAAATTAATTTTACTTCAAGAGCATTTACAGCTCTAAATTCCCTGTTCACATTTCTGTTGTATTAACTGCATGTTTGGAAAGATTGATCCAATATAGCTTTTCATTTCAATTCATGACCTTGTTAGTATATAAACAGATACATATATTTTTTATTTTTAGCATTTATCTCCAGGGCATTGTTTCAATTGATAAGTGATGTATAGCACTAAGATGATTTTTTTTTTCCTTTTGTTTGTTTCTTTTTAGTTCTATAATTTGCATCTTTGCATTAATTATAAATGATACATGCCTGTTTGTGACATGTTGAAGTAGCTGAGAACTCCATTTGGTATTGCATGCTTAAATTTTGAAATTAAATTAAATTAAAATTAGGATGGATATATCTCTCCTCTAATCAGTGCCTTTAATCCAAATTAAAAAAAAAAAAAGTTTTTCACTTTTTTTCCTAAAGGAAATATTACGTCTTAAACTATATGAAATTGGAATTTTGTGGGTATTTTTATTGTTGTTTTAACAATAATATGTGCGTTTTAAAAGATTACTAAATGCTTAGTTTTTATAAGGCCTTAAAAATCTGAGAATATTTTATTTCTATGTAGCATATGCAGTGTTGTTCTGGGATATTAAATGTCTATTCATAAATAAAGTGGTAATCTTTTATCAAAACTAAGAAAAAGCTCATCGTACGATAAAAAATGTCTGAAGTTATGAAAATAACCTGTTTTTATTACTGTTCACTGAGGACTACTTATCTGGCAGCAGTTACAGTGAAAAGGCAGACAAAATTCTTTGAGTTTTAATTAATAATTGGGTTGTGAAAGATAGTGAGAGTCTAAAAGTCAGTTCCTAGTTGAATATCTTGGCAGATTTTGTTGGGATTTTTTTGTTCTTTCTGCAGCTTTACATGTAGGCTTGGTGTGTGTAGAATGCTACGTGAAACTGTGATTTTGTAAGGAGTCTTTTATGGGGAAAAAAAAGAAAAAAAATTAAAATGGCAATTGTTCAGCATAACATGGTATTTAGTAGTATTTATAGATCATAATATGTGTAGATAGAAACACATTTATTTAATACTGTCAAATACATTTCTTTGACATGTGGATATGCTATTATGGTCTGCAATCATCATCAGTGCAATATGTATTTCTTGTAATACTAACACAGGAAGGCATATGGCTTTTATAATAAAGTTACTTATGTGAGTTACTAATGAGTTACTTATGTGAGAAGATTTTTTCCAGAAACTTGAAACAGCAGCTGGAATAACAGCTCAGAGCTAATCAACTGGATCTGTTCGGGATCTCAGAGCTACAGATAAAAATAATTTTTAAATGTGAAAGGCATTAAATTACATTAATACAAAAAGACAAGAGAAGTAATTTGTTTATGACAGACTTTAAAAATGGAGGCATAAAACATGTAATTGTGTAATGTTTACAAACAAGAGAAAATGGAGAAATAAAAGGAATATCAGGGACATTCTATTTCTACAATAGTCAATGTATTGCAGAAAGCAATCTAAAGTTTTGAGGAATGTAAATATGAAAAAAAAATTACATATGCGAGGTATAAATAATGCAGATTTGCATTCAGACAGAAAGCTAAAGTATTAAAGTGGTATACTATTAGTATAATGAAAAGGAGAAAAAGTACTTTCTAGTATGTAAGTAGTGTAGGTCAGGACAGTTCATACATTGGATCTAAAATGATAAAAAAGAAAATAGAAAAGGAATGGACTGGCGTCTGGATGAGGCGCTGCGAGATATGGTTTAGTGCTTGTGGTAGCAGTGGTAATGAGAAGACAGTTGGACTAGATGATCTTATAGATCATTTCCAACCCTGTGATTCTATGATTCTATGATTCTATGAATGTTTACTGAATTAAAAGACAATTAGGAAATGGATATATTTTAAAAAAACAGGATAGGGAAAAAAGATTTAGGGGCTGAAGATGCTTACTGGGATGTTGAGCAATGAATTTGCAAAATATGGAGTTTATGGAGTTCAGTGTTCATTTAACAGTGCTTGAAGATTCAAAGTCCTAGAGGATTGACAAAGGCAGAAGATAAAACATAGCATGACAGAATTCACAGAATCACAGAATCACAGAATCACAGAATGGCCAGGGTTGGAAGGGACCTCAATGATCATGAATCTCCAACCCCCCTGCCACATGCAGGGCCACCAACCACCCCATTTAATGCTAGACCAGGCTGCCCAGACTGCCCCATCTTAGCTAGGTAGGTTGGAGAGCAAGTTGTCATCGTGTCCTAATTTTTATGATGAGTTATGTACAGTCATATATCGAAAACGTTCAGGAACTCCAAGGAATTTAAAACAGATTTAGAACAGATTCTTATTGTTCTACTTCAGAATATTATAATTATTTTGGTTGGAAAAAGACCTTCAAGATCAGGTCCAACTGACAACTTGACCTACCAAGTTCCTTACCAGACCTACCGAGTCTCATAAATAGAATATATAAATTGATCACAAAAAGGAATAAATGCCAATAAATTAAATGAATAAATAATCTGAAATATTCAAATTGGTTTAGATTTCTTGAGAAGACTCTTTTAGTATCGTCATGTTCCTCAAAATAGTCATATTTGATAATAATGAAGTGGAATATAAGTAACCTCATGATTTTCGAAAAAGCAATAACTAAATATAAAAGTTGATTGAAAAAATATATATATATATATATACAAAGAATTCAACAGGGACTTGAGAATGTTTTACATGTATGTGATTATTTATATTTGTAATATGACAATGTATGAATGTTTTCTATATAAAAAAACTAAAAGTTCATTGATTTCACCTTTTTATCTCTATAATCAGTGCACAGCAGATGTTAAGGTGTGCTGTAAAAATAAAAACAAAGATAAAATATAATAAAATTAAAAAATAAAACAGTAAAAGCAAAAGGAAATGCTATAGCTTCTGTCTAAAATCTAATTTAGAGTAACTATTATTAAACAGGCTGTCATAAAAAACAAACAAACAAAA
Organism: Chrysolophus pictus; assembly: GCA_037305975.1. NCBI lineage: Eukaryota > Metazoa > Chordata > Aves > Galliformes > Phasianidae > Chrysolophus > Chrysolophus pictus. Next base: position 12,937,864 of record CM074578.1, read on the forward strand.
AAAAAACTTAGGTAAAGAATTGCTGATCTTTATTCACCGAATTTCCTTCCCTTTAATACATCATTAAATCTATCTTACTGTTCACTTTAAAGAGCTAAAATTGAGGCATTCACGTTAAGGAGAATGCTTAGTCTTTCACAGAAGAAAAAAAAAACATGTTACAAAAACATTGCAAATGAAAGATTCTTAGCAGTATTTTGAAATTTGGGATGATAAAATAGAATCAGAACAGTTGTATTTTTGTAATATTAAAAATCATAATCTTATGAACTAGTATTATTCTCAAAATAATATGACCCTTGAAACCGATTCCTCAGTAATTTATAATTTCAACTGCCAAATGATATTAATTACAGCCTTTCAAGGGTATGTCATGTGGGAAAGGGAAAAAAAGTAAAAACCAGAATCATATTATTTTCTTGGTAATACATCAAAGAAATAGAGATATTGGAACATAAGTATAATCAAGACGATAAATCAATAAAAATACATTGTTTTTCAAATGGAAATGGACTGCCTGCATAAGAGACAGATTGCACCCTTTAGAGAATGCAACGTGAATTAAGGTCAGGGGTAGATTTATGGAAAAAGGCACGTCTTCACTATCATTAAACAGACAAGACTCTATTGTCTGTCAAGAAATGTTACTTTTAATCTGGATCTCTGAAGCCTGTTGGGACAGTGTTTCACCAATGAAGTTTTCTTGGTACAGTCTTGATGAATCTCAATGTGACATGATGGCTTTTCATAATCACACATTATAGTATAATAGCCATTGCCAGTCTCATATTTTGCATCTCTAAACTTTTGCAGGAACATTCAGCTGCATGCTCATGAATGAAGTTGAAACTCATGTTGTGCCAGAGGAGGGTAAAATACTCGAGAATTTTTTCACTGGAGGAGAGTTTAGGCACTGCAAGAGGCTGCCTACGGATGTGGTAGAGCACCCATTCTCAGAGGTACTTAAGAGATATATGAACATGAAACTTAAGGAGAAGGTCTAGTGGTGAACTTGACAGTGTTATGTGATGGATATACTTGATAGTCTTCTGAAGCCTAAATGATTCTATGGTTCTATAATTATTTCCTAGTCATGAATAGTGATAATGAATACAAACTCTACTTCTATCCCTCCCTGTAGAGAAGTTTTGAAAGATGAATGCGTACTTGTCAAAAAAGGTATTTAACTTCACAAAGAAGTTCTGATGAGATTAAACACTGGAGGAATAATTTTTTTACTGATACCGACAGGACACAATCAGATGTCCTCAGAAAAGAGATCAACCCATTTTTCACCCCTTCCAGTTGCACAGGTGAATTGCTTCCACTTCACCAGATACTCAGTCACTGGTTCCGTCCATGATCTAGCAGTATACATGTATATAACTGTTTTCCCTCTAAAGATTGTTTTAAAGAGAAATGTAAAATATATACACAATGATAGGTAGATCTATATGTGTACCTAGATAAATGTGGTACTCCATAATTTAAAACAGAAAAAAGTTTTTTATAGGGTTCTCTAAGTATTTTTAGATGGTATTTGTTAGCTATTTCTTTTTTCTGTGCTAACAATATACTGTACCTTTTTGGATACAAAAATGATCTGGAGCTAACTCAAGCCTTGATCATTTTAATTTTGCTTTGGTGTGAGTGAGAAAGGAGTTTTGTTTGCTAGAGATAACAAAGGTCTTTATATATAAAGCAAAGAATGTATTGCCAGTGTAACTGAAGTCTTAACAGTCTAATACAAGAATTAGTCTTGACCTAATTACAACAGGAAAAGAGAAGGGATACTTCCATTCAGAAGAATTTTTAATAGCTTTCTATAACATTAATAAGACAATTAAACTTATATAATGTGGGTGTTATTGTTCTTCATTTCATGTTTTAGATCCACTAGTGTATTTTCAAAACATTTCCTATCACATTTTTATATCTTTCTTTGCGCTGGTCTGTTAAATTGTTCTATTTCTTACCACTAAAACTTGCTTTGCTCTAGTTACACATCCACACATCTTTAATGGTGAGCAGCTTACAGACATGGTCGTTAGTGACAAGACTGTGTCCTCTTATCATCCCAAGGCTGCACTCTATTTAGCCACCACTTCTCAAGGCGTCTGTCAGCATCCCGGCTCTGTATTTCTCTATACCACATAATCATGGTATTACTATGATAGAACCATAGAGAGGCAAAATTAAAACCAAATAGTCAGAGTGATCTCGTCACTTTGAAAAACCACTGCCACAACTAAATCAATAAAACAGCTGCACAGAGGTCAACATTTCTGTAACAGAACGAACTTTACAAGCCTCTCACTTGAGGCCCTGCAGACTTGAGACATAGCCTGTGGCAAGTTGCTAGCAATGACAGTTCTGAATGATGGGGTTAAATGCCTATAGCAAAAAAAAGCAAGAGAGAACAGAATGAAAAAGAGAAAAGTTCCTTAAATTAAACATGGCACATTTGGGGGTGTTTAAAAATCAGAATTTTTTTTTTCACAGCTACTCAATGATGATTTGGCAACTTGACTGTATGGAAAATAAAGAAATGTAAAAAGAACAAGAAATAAGGAAATCATGGCTATTCAAGAACCACAAAAAAAAAAAAATAGATATTATTATTCTATAGATGTTGGAATTACACCAGGTGAAACATATTCAAAACTTAATAATGTGTAATATTAAACTCAGGGAATATAAATGATTCTTGAACTGTTATCACCCACACTGCAGATGTTTAAAGGAAAGAACATGGCAGTAAAAATTGCTTTAAACTTGCTTAATAGGTGAATGAGTCATATGCAGCATGATACATCATTGAAACATGTAAGTTTTTTAAGTAAGAGAGCTTCAAACACAGTATGAGGGAAATATTTGTATTGCCTGAAGTGGGAAGATACACCATTAATGGTGATTCTTCTGCCAGGAGGAGAAAACATAAGGTTAGTCAAGAATCTGTCTCTGCCTTCTTTCTACTGCTGCTTTTACATTGGTGTTATTTTTCACCCAGAAAATTGAATTACTGTTGCTTCCTAGTCAATGTGCACAACATAAAGAACTTCCATCTTCTCCTTCTCATTTATTAGATTATGTGTTTTAGAAATGTTTAAATAAAAGATATTATTAGAAACCAGAACTTGCTGCTTATTGAGTGAACTATCACATAGTCACTGGATAAGATGCTTAATTTAATAACATAAGATTCCTGTAGTGTCTTTGTGATAACAATAAGCAAAGGTCTGCTGACCTCTTGCATTTTTCCTTCAGTGGATGCCAAGATTTAGACCAACAGTCTTAAATCTTTCTGGCTAACTGCTGTTTGACATAAACTGATGTACAATTTAGATGACGTTTGAAAAAGAATTACTGCCAGTGACACTCAAAAATGTTAACACACTTATGAATCAATGCAAATTTCAAGTAGTAGTGACAGATTTTAAGAATTATATTTCAGAGACAGATTTTATTAATTGTCGCTGTAAAGTAAATAGGGCTATTTGTGGAGTAAACAATTGCTCTGGAGAACTAGTTACTTTATGATAATGTAAAATTATTACTATGAATGAAAAGCTCTAAATCTCATAAGAGCTCTTCTGTTGATAGTACTTGAGATGATGCAAGACCTACTTCGTGCAAAAAGATAAAGTTATTCCATGGAGATAGGAATTAGGCAAATGAGAAGTTGTATACCCTAAAGGTCTGTTCTAGAAAGTGTAGCTTTCTGCTCTGTTACTTGGTTTTAAGCCTTGTAAATGAAGTCTTTACAAAATAAAGTAATGATAGAGTGATCTTGAGAATTCAGGTTTAAATTTTTTTTCTTACTTGGCTCAAAATTTGTTAACTTGTAAATGTCTTGTGTGAGAAAAGAATATATGTAAGAGCTGTTAAAATGGAAAAAAAAAAACAAAAAAAACCAGTTGTTTTAAGCCAACAACTTTGTTGAACACACTATTTTCAGACAATTAAGTGATTTCCTTCAATAACATTTTCATTCTGTCTTGTTACTTCTCTGTGTTTTCTTCATGTTGTTATATTGCGAGATCTCACAGTAAATATCAGAATCGTAAATCAGAATATATTTTTAATATATATAGTATGTATCATAAACATTTCAAATATGAGAATAGACTGGTCTCAGCTAGGGTATGGCCCAGATCAGAACAGGAACTTTTTACGAAGAACCTAAGTATAAGTACATGGTACTTAACCTCAGTGAATAAGATTCTTACCATCTCATTTAACCTTTTTTAGATGTAAAAGCTTAAGCGCTACATTTAAATGCCAAAAGTAAATCTGAAGTTAACGTATACAGAAAATCGGATGGAGAATAACATTACTGGAGATGTCTGTTTCTCTCAGCTGCGAGATTTTCCTATCAGTTTCAGATCTCACTCTTTCATTTCTGCATGAAGACAGATTTTCCAAGAAACTAGTTAAATAATTAACTTTCTTTTTTTTTCTCTCCCCCATGGTGGGCTCATCTGAATGTAGCCCAAAAAAATTCTACATCAAGGATCAAGATGTATCACATAACGCAGATGTACCAACAGTATTTTTGGAAGTGCAAATGCAACAAAAGTGTGTTTTAATAGAGGAGAATAGAACATAATTAATATTATTGATTCAAAAAACTCATAACATTTTACATTATTAGTGCTAAAGGATTTTGTTATCTGAGTTACTCTTGGCCCGTGATTTCTCTTCTGCCTTGTTCATTGTGATACTGTCAAAATAATTATTTATTTTTATTTTTCCTTGGAAAGGAAATTTGTTAAATATATAAATTTATGAAATTATATACATTTGTGTATGTTGCAAATAGATATATTTCCATTTTCTATCTTCCCTTTCCCTTTAATGTGTGTGAGGCACGCTAAAAGGTATCCAGCTGTGAAGGTATCAGTGGGGAGGTAATCAATGATTTGGTGCTCAGCAGTTCTCTACCAATTGTTGAACTATTGACTGACTTCTAATCAATTGCTACAGTGTTCCCATGGTGTCAAATAATGCAGATAAAGCACATGATTAAGGAGAAAAGGCAGCAGGATGCATAACATGGAATGGGACCTCAAAACTTATAAATTGGAGGGCAGATGGTAAAGAAAGAAAAAAACAAAGAGGACAAAGTAAAAACAAGGTCTAAAAAGATGATTATTTTATTTAAATCTGCAGATGTAATTATATACATCAAGTATTGCTTTAAGATGGTAAACTGGAAAAAGATAAAAGGATGACTAAACAATTTTATTTAGGAAAACTTCAAGAAAGCTTATACACTATATGTCTTATCGGAAATACTAATGGAGAGATGAAATAAGAAAGAAAAGGCAAAATAATGGAAAACAAATCTAAAGTAGCCATCAGGATATACCATATTTGCTATACAATATAAGCACAGTGCAGCAAAAAGACACAATGCAACTTTGTCCAAACAGCTCTTTCCCTCATTTTCCTCCATTCAGCTGGGAACAGGTCAGAATTAGTAGGATTAAAACATACTCAAGATGAATTACCAGTATGAATCCAAAATGACATACTAAATCTGAAACAAATTAGCATAGAAAATAAATGTATCAGAAATAAAACAATTTACAGGATAATATGCAAGGGCTGCTTTGAAAGCAGCTTATTTTATTATATCAGCCTACATCATCATAGGCAGATGTTGGTGGTACTGCAGCAGAAGCTGAACCTTCCCGACCTCATAACATTTTTGCTGCTGTGTGAGAGATGGAAGCAGAGGGACAGCCTGACAAAATGGTGTCTAACATAGAAGTGCAGATGAAGCAAGGGTGTGTTATTGAATTTGTCCATGGGGAAAAAAATGGCCCCACTGACATCATCAGTGTTTTCTAAATGTTTATGGAGACCAAACAAAGAATGTGAGAACAATGAGGTGGTAGGTGGTGCATTTCAGCAGAAGTGACAGTGGGCCCTCTTTGCTGTGCAGACCTTTGCAAATGAGGCATGCAGTCTCTTGTTCATGGCTGATAAAAATGCACAGCTAACAATGGTAACCGTGTTGAAAAATAGTGTTTTGTAACAGAATTTGCTCTACTAAATAGTGTCACTGCGCTCTTTATATCTGTTGTGGTTTCCATGGAAACAAGCAGGAAGAACTACTTTCAGAGCAACCTACGTGTGACTTAAAAGAGATGCTAGAAGAATGTTTACATGATACTTTCGAAAATCTGAAAGTTCACATTTGTTGCATGATGTGTACTCATTCATTAACACATTTATAGTTTCAAATAATCAAGAGTAAGAAAAAAAAACCAAAAAAACTAATCACATGAAAAAGACATGATAGTAGAAGTACTAGTCCCCAGATTGTACAGTTTATGTTCAATTAGTTCTTCTATCACAGATTTTTATTTTAATGTTGGAAGTCACTGTGTCTGTGACTCAGTTCACTACCTTTATTGTGGTGATAACAGCACATTTATACCTCTCAGGAGTGTTGTATAGTTTAACAAATGTAATTAATGGTTGTGAAGTGTGGTATTAGGATCATGTTAATCTATTGTGTAGATGTTAAGAAGTAAGTGAGGTTAAAATATGGAGAGGTATTTCTCCTATGCATACACTGTCCGATTCTAAAAGAAGGAAAGCGCAGGCAGTTTGCATTGGCTGCAGAAATTTTCTGAAGGTTTGTGCCTGTGAAAACCAGTTACCTTTAGCTTCTGTCTGTTAGATGTGGGCTGTAACACAAGCCTTTGTTAAGATCTTACTTTTTTCAAGCTGTCAAATATTACAAATTATTACTATCTTATTTATATATTACTACTATCTTAGTCTAAATGTTAGCAGCATGTGATCAATAAAAGAAGCCCTTCCATGTTAATAAACATCGCTTTTCTTGTAAATATATTAATTTTCAGATTATTAATCTCACTAGGAACCATCTATGACAATTAGGAAAATATGAATTAAAAAGGCTTAAAGTACTTCTAAAATCAGTAAAATAGGCAGATAGGACATATCATTGTAAAGACAATGTGTATTAGGCGCTTGCTTCAAAGATAAGTTTTGTACTGTTAGTACAATGTGTGGGGGATAGAGCCCTTCATTTTATTCCTAACTGTTATCAACAGTTTTCTAAATTTATTTAATGACTAAGAACAACAGGCGGGACTTTTGTGTATTTCATCTGCTCCTAAGTTCACAAGTGCATCATCATGTCACAAGAGTTCCTTCCAGTAGTACACTCATGGCCCTGTATCCCCTCACCGGGAAATACTGGGAGTTTTGCATGACAGGAGCAGACTAATGTCAAAGGCACTCTCTGCTTGGATAATGAAAATAGCGGAATGGAAAAACATGAAACTATATTGGAAAGATTAAAAAGTATTGGAGAACCCATCTGGGAATTGAAGCAAATCTTGACACAGAGATCGGAGCAAATCTTTTTTGAACAAACATTTAAAATGAGGGACAGTCAGGGACAGAGTCCTATGTATTACTCAGAAACATGGATATTTACTACTGAGAATAATAGCAGAGTCCAGATTTTCAGTTTACTGAGCAGCTTACATAGCTCTTCAAAACAGAAAAATTTCGAGAATTTCCTTCCAATAAAGATGGTAATCATGGGATCACTGGATTATCCAAGCTTGGCTGGACACAGAAGACCTTAAATCCAACTTTCTTCTAAAAACCACCTCAGTGCTAAGGTCAGAACAGGTTTATCATAGAATCCTTAGAGTTGGAAGGGACCTCTGAGGGCCATCTAGTCCAACTCCCTTGCAATGAACACCACAGATAGATCAGGTTGCCCAGGGCCTGATCCAGCCTCATCTGGAAAGTCTGCAGGGATGGGGCACCAACCACAACATTAGGTAGCCTGCTCCAGTGCCTCACCACCCTCACTGTAAAATATTTTTTCCTTATATCTAACCTAAATCTACCCTCCCTGAGCTTGAAGACATTTATCCCTGTTCTATCACCACAGATCTTGCAAAAGACCCTATTCTCTTCTTTCCTGTAACTCCCCTTTAGATACTAAAAGGTTGCTATTAGGTCACCTCACAGCCTTTTCTTCTCCAGGCTGAACAGCCCTGGCTCTCTCAGCCTGTCCTCATAGGATGAGGAAAGCTGAGGTTTCCCTGGGATTTATTCAGTTCATATTTGAACACCTCCGACGACAACCTGCATAACCTCTACAGTGAACCTGTTTCACTGCTTGTCTGTCCTCATAAGGAAAAAGTTTCTCTTATATCCAGTCTGAACTTAGGAACACCTGTCATCCTGCCAGGGTGAATTGCTGGCTCATGCTGTTTGCTGCCCAAAATCAATCCCTGGGCTTTTACCACAGAGGTGCTTACTCAGCCTGCGCTGGTTTGAAATATTTCTTCTATGGCAGGTGTAGGACTTTACATTCATCCTTGATGAACATCTTTAGGTTTCCGTCAGGCTATTTCTCAGCCCGACTAGGTTGAATGGCAGCACAACACCATCGACTGTCCTTGATGTGTTGCATACAGGGTGTTCTTTATTTTATGTCATATGGGGGCTGTTCTTTATTTGATGTCATCACATGGGGCTGTTTAGTCTGGGGAGAAGGAAGCTGAGGGGAGACTTTATTGCTCTCTTCCAGTACCTAAAATGTGCTTACAGCAAGAGTGGGGTCAGTATCTTCTCACTGATGACAGGTGACAAGACAAGGGGAAATGGCTTTAAGTTGCACCAGGGTTGGATATTAAGAAACACTTATTTACAGAAAGGCACTTTCTGTAAAGCACTGTTATAGGCTCCCCAGGGAGGTGGTTGAGTCACCATCCCTGGATGTGTTTGAAAACTGTTTGGACATGATTTAGTGGAGGACTGTTAGGGTAGTATGGTTAGGTCATGCTTGGACTCGATGATCTTTAAGGTCTTTTCCAACCTGAGTGATTCTGTGATTCTATGATTCTATGATCTGTAAACTTCAATTGCTCCCCACATCCCTACCGGTAGGGATTTAGACACAAAGGCTTGGAAGACCTTGTTGGGAAAACAGAACAAAAAAGGCATTTCTGCACTGTATCACCTATTACATAAGTTCCACAACAGGGTCACATTTGACTACTGAAGTAATAATGGAAGATCCTGTTGCTTTGATGTCCCTTGCACATGCCAATTTTACATGAGGTTTGACTTTCCTAACATGCCTAAACAGTATTTATATATTTCTCTTTCATAGTCTGTTCCTGTTTCTATAGCTTTTCCTTTGTATTGGAATTCCATGATGAATCAATCTATTGTTATGTCTACTTTTTTGCCTAAGTATCAGAATGATGCTGTTTGCATAGTATTTGACAAATTCCAGGAGTATGCTATTTGGTTGCAATATTTCTAGGTACATTTCATACCATAAAAGTTAAGAACGTATTCCTCATTCCTTTTTAAGAAAATGGAAAGAGAGAAGGTTATTTAAATGATGGCTTATCCCTTATTAATGGACAGAGCTTAGGAAAGAAACTTTGAACAGATTCACTACTTTCAGATACCTAGACTTAATAAATCTTCACCAGGATATATTAAACTGTAGTTTTAATTTTTTTGTTCTCTAGTAACTCAGTTGAATGATTAGTGAATGTGACAGAAGTTGAAGAGATACTCTTTCTTTGTCCATTTAGAAAAGCATAGCGCAAGGGAGGCTGACAAAGACAAGGTTTAGCGCCTCCGTAAGCATCAGCTAATATCTCTAACAAAGTGAATATGGCAGTGAAACAGAACACTGTAATCAGACTGCATTTTTTCAAATGTTCAAGCTTTTTTAGAACAAAAATCTTGTGTGACATTCTCTGATATTTATTTGTCTATTGGTCTCTCAGAATCTGTAGGCTACATGAGATCTCTAAAAAAGAATATATTGAGTACCCCTTCTTGAATTGTAGGTGAACTTTGAGAAAAGAAACCTCTCTAATGGGTGAGATACACAGTCACAGATTCCTCTAGTTCTTTGATGGGATTCTTGTGAACCAGTATGTATATTCACAGAGCAGATCATTATCTCTGAATTAGTTTACAGTATGTTCTGTAAACAATGAATCTAACAAATAGACAACAGAGCTTAAAACATGAATTGAATTATACCTTACAAGTTGAAAATGCACCTTTCTATGAAAGCACGATGAGAGCACTTGGCTCTCTCTGTTAACTCAAAAAGTAACGTAGGACGACAGGATAAGATTGCAGATATGGACTGCAGAAATCTCACATTAGGTGAGATGAATTCCACCTCGTTGATGACCATTCAGTTCCAAAACACCAACAGACATTATTAGTATGAATCTTTTGTGCAAATGAAGCACTTATGAAGACATTCATTACAAGATTAACATCGAAGTTGGCTGTAAGTAAATTAAGCTATTATTAAAAATGTTTTTTTGTAATTAGCCGATTGCCATATTTTCTCACAAAAGCCAGACAATATGGTTCCCAACAAGCTAATTCAAATTCAGAGATCTTTGTTAACTTTCTCATCTTATCCATGACATATTGTGTTTTAACAAAAGAAAAAACTTAGGAGATAGACTGTTATATTAGGAAAAGATAATGAAGTATCCTGATTTTTCAGACTGAATAATAGTAATGAACATTAGAAAAATATCGTGAAGAATTAATACTTATTTGGCACATAAAAAACTGTTTATCTGAAATATTTATTTCATCTTCAAGCACATTTCTATAATCACCTAATTTATTTTTAAAAGCTCTTATTATATCTTCAAGTCTAATTGATTTATTAATAATAAATGATCTGATTATCAGTAATAATCCTTTGTACATTTTTTTTTTTCACTTTGATGTTGCTCACACTATATTTGGTGATGTTCCACTGCATTAATGAAAGCAGGAGAAAAAATGAAGTATTAGATCTAAGTTATCTTCAGTTATTTAAAACCCTTGTTATCATCTGGTTCAAAAATCTATTGTATATATCCGTAGTATGCCTTTGGCAGGTTTGATTTAGCATATGATTTGTTATTGAAATTCTCCTTAGTTTCTATGTCACAAAAAAAAATCTGACAGCCTTCAAGAGGTGAGAGTTCTCTTTTTAGTGCATTCTTGGTGCAAACATTTATTTCTTATTTAGTGGGAAACAAAGAAAATATATAACATAGAAACTTTTCTTCAGAATGAACCGGGAACTACAGTATAGACAATTTGCTGTTGTATAAACATTAGATCTTTGAATGGAGCAACAGAAGTGTCAAGCACAAGCTGAACCTGAAATGGCTCTAAAGAAGAATAGAACTTATCTATATACATAAGTTTTATGTATATATATATATATAAGAATTTGTTCTAGCAAATCAAACCTGCATAAGCCTAGAATGCAGAGGTACCTTAAGGATAGCAGAAATTCTTTGTTTTTGCATTTCTCTGCATATTAAATAAGAGAACACAGAGCAGTGTAAGGCTATCAGCTAGAAGCAAACGTTCAATTTCCACTAGTTCACTGGTTCCAATCTGTTGGCTAGTTTTTTTTTTTTTTCATGGAAACAACAGGAAATGCAAAGAACACAATAGCACTATTTGATCGAGCAAATTCTCAGCTGCAAAACACTGTTTTTCAACATAGTCACTATGAGTAGCTGTGTACTTTCGCCAGCCATGAACAGAAGACTGCATGCCTCACTCATAAAATTCCACAAAGCAGGTGACCCACCGTTACCACTGCTGAAATGCATCACCCACCACCTCACTGTGCTCACATGCTCTTTTTGGTGTCTATAAACATTCAGCAAGAGCCTGTGAATGTCAGTGGGTGCAATTTTTTCCACGTGGAGGAATTCAGTGGCACACCTTTGCTTCAAACACACTACCATGTCACGTGCTATTTTGTCAGACTGCCACTCTGCTGCCAATTGTCACACAGAAATAAAATGTAATGAGATATTGGTAGGGAGGTTCAACCTTTCTGCCATACCACCAATATCTATATCTGATGTTATGGGCCAACATAATAAAACAAGAGTCAGTATCGTTGGAATACTCCTCTTAAAATATACAATACAATACAAAATATACAATATCATTACTATTATAATAAAGTATGAAAACACTTTAAATACTGTTAAAGCATTAAAAAAAAGAAGAGAGAGGGAAAAAAAAAAAAAAAACAACATAAAACTAATGGAATAGTTGACCCTGCATTTCTGAAACTAAAACACCTCTCTTGTTTGATGACAAAAGTTGCAACCCTTAGTGAGGTCTTAAGGTGTTCATCAGAGATCTTTGATGAAATTGTACTCTTCCTGTACTTCATCGTTGACAATAATTGCTTTAAATGTGTGTACTGCCAAAAAGAGATGACATGAATAAGATGTGACTGTGAAGTGATGGATATTTTTCTCTGATGAGGTAGGATTATGAAAGTCTGATAAAGAGACATGATCAGATTTTTTAGTTGAATATCCAACTGAACTCTATACATTCCATTTGAAAATTTGCAGATCATGTATTTATATCTACTGAAAATGGTCCTGTAAACATAAATTGATTTTTTTTTTGGCAGTCTTGAAACCTCAAACTGTGGAGTGTGGTCAACATACTCAGGGGATGGAATGCCATCCAGAGAGACCTAGATGGGGTTGAGCAGTGGGCTCAGGAGAATCTCATGAGGTTTAGCAAATCCAAATAAAAGATCAAGCAGCTGGGTCGAAACAACAGCCACCTATCAATAAAAGCTGGGGGACGAAAGGATTGAGTACAGCCATGCCAAAAATAACTTAGGGGTACTACTAGATGGCAAACTGGACAAGAGCCAACAATGTGCCCTTGCAGATCAGAAAGCCAACTGTATGCTAGGCTGAATCAAAAGAAGAGTAGCCAGCAGGTCAAGGGAGGTGATCCTGCGTCTCTACTCTGATCTGGTGAGATCTCATCTGGAGTGTTGTGTCCAGATGTGGAGTCCTCCATACAGGAGAAATGTGGATACACTGGAATGCATCCAGAGGAGGGCCACAAAAATGACCCAAGGGATAGAACACCTACAAGGATGGGTGGAGAAAGACGGAGCTGGTGCAGAAGCAAAGGAGACTAATAGTTTTTAATTAGGAGCTAGAGGAGACTATAATAAAGAAGGAGACAGGCTCTTTAGTAGGATCTGTTATGATAGGATAAGGGAAAAATGTTTCAAACTAAAGGAGGGAAGATTTACACTGGATGTAAGAAAAGTTTTTTACAGTAAGTGTCGTGAGGCACTGGAGCAGGCTGCCCAGTGAGGTGGCAGATACCCCATCCCTGGAGTTATTCAGTGTCAAGATGGACCAGGCTCTAAGCAACCTGATTTAGCTGTTGATGTCCTTTTTTTTTTTGCAGGGGAGTTGAACTACATGACCTTTAAATCACAAAATCACAGAATCGTAGGGGTTGGAAGGGACCTCCAGAGATCATCGAGTCCAACCCCCCTGCCAAAGCAGGCTCCCTACACCAGGTCGCACAGGTAGGCGTCCAGGCGGGTCTTGAATATCTCCAGAGAAGGAGACTCCATAACCTCCCTGGGCAGCCTGTTCCAGTGCTCCGTCACTCTCACCGTAAAGAAGTTCTTGTGCACATTTGTGTGGAACTTCCTATGCTGCATTTCTGGCCGTTTCCCCTTGTCCTGTCTCCACACACTGCTGAAAACAGTCTGGCCTCACCACTCTGCCCCCCACACCTTAGATATTTGTAGACCTGGATCAGGTCCCCTTTCAGTCTTCTTTTCTCAAGGCTAAACAGACCCAGTTCACTTAGCCTTTCTTCATAGGGGAGATGTTCCAGGCCCTTCACCATCTTTGTGGCTCTCCGCTGGACTCTTTCCAAGAGATCCCTGTCTTTTTTGTACTGGGGAGCCCAGAACTGGACACAGTACTCCAGATGAGGCCTTACCAGGGCAGAGTAGAAGGGGAAGATCACCTCCCTCGACCTGCTGGCCACGCTCTTTTTAATGCACCCCAGAATGCCATTGGCCTTTTTGGCCACAAGGGCACACTGCTGGCTCATGGCCAACCTGTCGTCCACCAGGACACCCAGGTCCCTCTCTGCAGAGCTCCTCTCCAGCAGGTCATCCCCCAGCCTGTACTGGTGTATGCAATTATTCTTCCCCAGATGCAAGACTCTACACTTGCCTTTGTTAAACCTCATCTGGTTTCTTACTACCCAGCTCTCCAGCCTGTCCAGGTCTCGCTGAATGGCAGCACAGCCTTCGGGTGTGTCAGCCAATCCTCCCAACTTCGTATCATCAGCAAACTTGCTGAGGGTGGCCACTATCCCCTCATCAAGGTTATGCTGAACAAGACCCAGCACCGACCCCTGGGGAACACCGCTGGTTACAGGCCTCCAACCAGACTCTGCACCGCCAACGACAACCCTCTGTGCTCTGCCAGTCAGCCAATTCTCAACCCACCTCACTGTCCACTCACCTATCCCACGATAAATCCCTTGCAACTGAAACAATTCTGTGATTCTATGACTCTATTTTCAAATTTCTTTATCAAAACAGAAAGCATGGCTGCATATACTTCAGTGTTCAGAGCCTTGTGTTTAGCCATTGTATCAAAATGCATACAGTTATGTGCCATCACTTGAGTTGGCACTGCACAGCACTGCCCTCCCCATGTCCTGGTTTCAGCCGACACAGCATTAATAATGCAATGATATTTTGGCTGTTGTTGAGCAATGGGCTTGTGCCCAGGGCCACTCTGTGGAGAAGAGCCACCAAACTTAAACTGTGGTAAGGGGGTGGATCACATTGCAAGCTGTGATTGGCCATCTGTGGTCTGCAGGCTGAGGGTTGGACATATACGTGCACTAGTTTGTGAGTCCATTTAAGTCCATTTAGGTCCATTTATGCTGAAAAGGACAGCCTTTTACAGCTTTTGACTGGGGAACTGGCATTAATCAATTTGGTACCAAATACAAGCAGTTCAAAATGAAGCTGTGATCAATATGACAAAAGCCATTCATTGAAAGAAGTGCAAAAGAATATTTTTCAGAGCTTTGCTACATTCTTACATCAGTTCTGAACTTTACCCAAAGTCACTAGAAAACTGGTGGAAATAGGGACATTGTTGTTTGTATAAGATGTATTACCTTTTCATGCATTAAAAATACATATTATTTACAGAACATAATCATAGCAATTACTTTAAATTACACAAAATTTTAGTAAGTACATCCAGAAAGAAGGAAAGCATATTTGTTCTGGTGCTGAGCCTTAGATGCTAATATCATAGATTAGCAAATATGAGACTGCATAAAATCTTTGATTGTAGATATCATTAGTGATGCTTTCATAGTGTGAATCAGTAAATTAGAACCTTATATGAGATAGAATTCACTGAAAGCTATTTGCCTGGAAACAGAGTACAGCTGGTTTGATCACAAAGAATGGTGACATGATTCTACTTGGCAGAAAGTCATCTTTTGTCATTGCCAAAGTAGATAAAAACAAAACTGTCAATGAATCACTATAAAAAGGAGATGCTATTGCACACATGTGAGTATCTCATTTCAAACACGCAGGTATTTTATTAAAAACCTAAGTAGCAAAGCCATATTTATACCTCTGTCTCTATCTTCAATACCAATAGTTTCATAGTGAAATTTCTTAAAGGAGAAATACAAAATTAAGAATTCTTTCAACATACTGCTTACAAGAAAATGTTAAAGACCAATAAATAAATTTATTCCAATAATCAATGATCATCAATATTCATTCAATAGATAGAATTCAAAGAAAGATTATTTTATTCAGAACAAGAATGAGAAAGTTTATTCAGAACTAAGTGGTGCAAAAGTCCTATCAGATTGTCTAAAAAGAAAAAGACTAAAATTCATGTCTTCCTTTGTACAATTTCAGGAAAACTCATCACAAAAATATTCTAAATCACACATTTTATAATTAAAGTTTTATTTAATCATTATTTAATAAGGAAAATTATGACTGAAAAGAAAAAAAAAGAGATGAAGCTAATAGTATATTAATTTTTTAAATGAACTAATTACAGAGTTTAAATCAATAATTACACTCTATTTATGTTTAGTAGGAAGACAAAAAAAAAAAAAAAAAAACAGACAAATGTTTTTGTATTGCATGCTAAACAGAAATGCCTTTACTTTTTTTCCTCCAGACTTCATCACTTATCTTTCTCTGGACAAGTCACTTTATTTTTCTGTTTTTATTGTGCTTAATTCTTATCTACTTCATAGGCTTAATGTGGAATCAAAAGCTTAAAGCAGGCATTTCTGCTCTATCCTGTAATTAAAATATCTTATAAAACTGTAATGCATTGCAGTAAAAGTTTAAAGGCTCAGTCTTGAAGGCCTCACTGCAGTACCTGCGAAGTCAACATGTCCACCTGAATGAGTAATAGCACTGAAAAACTCTTAAAGAATAATTCTGTTGGCTATTCTTAGTTACATGAATCAAATAGCAATTTTATATACAAGGTATGAAGGGTTACTGTCAGCAGTAAAAACAATTTAAATCATTTTGTTAAAAAAATACTGGTCAGCCTGAAGAACTGTTATCTATTATTGATGATTTTTTTCTTTTTTTTTTTTTTTTTTTTTTCCCCTCAGAAAGTACTCCCATCCTGTTTCTAAAAAGAAAAATGAAGCTGGTAGAAAAACTAATAGATATGTGATAATATCTCTGATATCTTTTTTGGCTTCAAGGAAAGTCATTTCATCTTCTTCACTGGTACAGCATAACATCTCTTTTCAGTACAAAGATATAAGCTCTGAAGAAAGGGCAACTATTAACTCTTATTGAATCACTGAGATTCATTTTTTTTCAGCCTTGTTAGGTAGCAAAGACTTTGTCTTTCAGTAACAGCAGTGAAACAAGTCTTTCTAAAAGAATCCAAAGCTTGTTTAACCAAGATTTCACTGATCTTCTACAAAAAAAAATCTCAATGATCACAGAAATATTGTGCGTCTGAAGCAGGATATTTATGAAAAGATGTATGCACCTCTGGCAGAGAGGAAAATTATTTCAGCTTCCAAACTTAAATAAACATTTGGGTACAAAGGGAAAGATTACTTTAGAACACAGAACTTGACAAATATCAAAAATACATATCAGAACATGTGTCTTCCCTCAGATACAGAAAGATTGTTTCTAATACATTTGCAAGAAGGTCAAGAGTTTTGTTGGCCTGTTGAGATTTCCTGAAGGAATTAATTAAATAGCTATTGTTAGTTGTACTGAACAATATTCAGTTCTTTTTGATGAAGCAAGGGTAGATGGCATAAGCATTTTGAGCAAGTGTATAGTTGTGTCTGCCACGTGTGGATATTTCAGAGCAAAAGAATTAGTAGTCCAAATTTAGCCAGTGACACAAACTTAATTTTGAAACAAGCTGAAGAGAATTCTCTGAGGAGCATCTGGCAGAGTTTTATTACTTGTGTGAATTTTTCCAGCTGATGGACATATAAGCCTGCAGCTGAGACCTGTTTACACTCCCAAACAAGCGATTTCATCCAATCTGATAAATTAATCATGACAATGATAAGCAATTTTTAAAACTAAACTTGTGAATAGAAATGGAATACAAAAGAGTTTAACTGAAATATAATGGGGAAATGAAAATCAATACAGACAAAGGCTATATCATCCTATAGAAATGATTGCTCAGGAGAAAAAAGAATGAGGTAATAATTTTATAGTTCGAAGAAGGTAAATCAGTAAGACAGAACCTCCTGAGAAACCACAAGTGAAAGGTCCCTGATGATTATTCGTAAGTGAAGGTAGACGTATCTAAGTTGTAGAGTCTGTCATTCTGGAATTAGCTGTAGGGAAAAACAGCCCAAAGGAGATCCATATAAGGATATAATATATGCCAGAGAAGAAAAAGAAAAGATAAAAAAGGATTTAATTAACTAGTCTTAATTCAAGACATAGCAAAACACATAAGATTAATGATATACTGTTATTTGCAGTAAAAAAATGAGTTACTTTTACGTTTGGGAAAAAAAAAAAAAAAAAAGAACAAAGATTCCTTCAAACATGAGAGCATAGAAACAAAAGCAAATAATCTCCAAAACAGCCTGAATGTGTTTGAAGTGTAGATGAGATGAAAATGAAGAATTTTGTTTTATTACAAAGTGAGAAAAAAATAAATTTTGGAGTATGACAGTTCTAGGAAGGCAATACCAGCAAACAAAATTTTAATCTTCTTAGACATTGAAAGTATAATGATAATGATAATATAGATAAACGAAAGTACTCTTAAAGATTAAGGAAACCACATGTTCTCAACACTTTACATAAAATACAAAGTAACAAGTATATAAACTAAAGGAAATAATATATGATAAAAATAATTATAGTAAATGAATAAAAATGGAAAAGACCACATTATAGAAACATATAGACCTAGAAAGTCTAAGCATAGTTCTACTGATACACTAAGGCAAAAAGGTCCTAAAATGCTCTGATTTTTGTTTTTTCTTTAGGAAATGGAAAATTACACAGGTGAAAGTCACCTATGTTAATTTAGGGCCTCAATGGCGGAAATATGAAATACATGGATTAGAAAAAGAGACAATGAGATTTATTTTATATTTGATTACTCTGGCAGAGAAGCTGAATGTCAAAAAATATCAACAAGTAACAGCCAACAGAATGCAAAATAACTGTAGTAAATTAAAAAAAAAAAAAAAAAATGCAAATAAGAGCCTTAAACAAGACTTTCAGAACCAGTCAGTTTAGAAGCCAAAACAAATTCATGCTTCAGTAAATAAATACACTATGAAACCAGATCTGTCACCCAAGCTCTATGCAAATATGCTGCCCTAAAGTGCCATATGTTATCGAATAGAATATACGCAGCTACGGCCAGCTGGTTTAATCAGTTTCCTAATGCCAACAGGGACACAACTGCACAGCTGTATATGTGATTGATGAAAAAAACAGTCAGGAAGGAATAAAAGGATACATCTCTACAAGGCTGGTCAGCAAAGTACAGTAACAAAGGAAATTTACAGATCTCTGCACATTACATGACATCTTTGGGGCTCTACTTTACATATTTCACACTGTGTGTTGCAAACGTTCGGTTTCCTAAGGACTACATTTTTACTGAAAAAAACCCCTCTCAGTGCTCATCTCTGTATATCCCTATTGCCTCTCAACACCCATCTGGTGCAGTCCTGGACCTCTGTTTTGCTTGAGTTTATACTTCCCATATTACAGTGTTGTTCCAACAGTGGAAATAAGTAATCATAACTACTCTTATGAAAAAATAAGAAAGGTAGAAAGCAGTAGCTGGAAATTGTGGATGAATCAAGTTAGACTGAATACTGGGATGGAAGGAAGAGAGAGTGATGTGAATCAGCACAACTTATTTGTTTGGAAAGAAGCGAGAGGAAAAGTAACATTGGGGAAAGACAAAAGAGGGAAAAAAAAAGGAAAATGGAAGACAAACTTCAGTGATCAAAGCAGTATTAAGTATTATTTCTGTGTTTTTTGTTTGTTTGTTTGTTTGCTTTGTAGTTGCTATTTGTGAAAACTGATCCCAGTATGAGGTGATATGCTTGTTAGGTCCATACAAGGAATTACCTAAGTCTATATATATAATGTTCTATGTAGATGATCTTTTTGAAATATGAATGCAGAGAAAACTCTAAATTTACTAAAGCTTCTAATCTCTTTCAGCTGGCTTAAGAGAATTCAAAGAAGCTGACCTCTCCCATTTTAGCAGAGTGCTTTTGATCCATTCTGGAATATGTTTACCTTAAATAGTGATAGATTTAATTTCTACATTTACTTATCAAAATAATCAAGAATTCTTTTTATATTTCTAATAAATACTAATCTATTCAACATTAATTTATAGATTTTCTATTAATTGTACTATAATCTGTTTTTAGCTCCAGAACACTATTGGGTTTTTTTCCTCACAGGCATAAAATTTAAAATGAGTAGTTGGCATTTAAGTAAACCAAGTGAGCCAAACCTAAGTCCTTGGCATAAAAAATTAAAGAAATGTTTAGCATTTGTGTGGTGATTCACTTATTATAAGTTTATTTATAATAGATTTGTAAAGTAAGTTTCTGAAAATTGACAGCCCAGAGTATCTTATCAATACCATTCAAGTCAAAACTGGGTACATATGTTACAAAAAAAAAAAAAAAAAAAAAAAGGATATATATATATAAATCATTCAGGATAATATGATATTTAGTTATCAAGTTGAAAATACGCCGTGGATAATACATTTCACATTATTAAATAAAACAAATCAACTTTTCCAACCTGGAAGCCGAAGAAAAAATTCTAAGTAATAGGGATTTGGAAATATTGCCTCAACTTTAAAACATTGTCTCAAAACTAAAAAATAAATAAGCCAAAAACCCACACATTCTCATTTCTAATATACTGAAATGAATGAATTTCAACTTTTTTATATCTTGTCCATAGAAATATATGAATTCATTGCAATGAAAGTATCATCACCTCTGAAATACTGAAGTTAAGAATAGAAAGAATGAAGAAATGTGCATATGTTATCTTTAGATTCTTTGATGTGGTTTCACAGAGGAAACATCTGTAGGCATAAATAATAGCTCAACTGAGAGCCTGAAGTAAGGTAATTAATAATCAATACTCTCAAAGAATTAAATGTCTTTTTTTTTTTTTTTTTTTTTTTTTTTTTTTTTTTTTTTTTTTTTACGATTACCATTTGAATATACTTTAAAATCTCCCATTGTAATTAACTGGTGTATTCAGGTAACACATGATACAGACAGAAAACCGGGGATACTTTCAGGAGATAGAAATAGAAACAGACTTGAAAGCATAAGTTATTAGGTTTGTTTGAAACATTTAACTTATACAAAAAAAATATTTTGGACATTCATTCTTTTAATAACATGAAATGCCCAAGTTTATACATACAATTCCTGAACTGCACTCTACATCTGAAGATCAAAACCAAAGAATAGATGAGCCAAGTGGCCCAGTTAAAGACCAAGAAAATTTAACAGAAAACCATTGTCTTTGCTGAGACAACTGTAGGTGATAAATTTATTTCCAAAGGTATTGCAGAAAATCTTTAAAATCTTTACAAGCTAAGAGATAGTAAATACAAAGAGCATTTTTTTCTTCCATTTTACATTCAAAAAAACCCATCTCATTTACTCATTTCACCTTTTGATAGTAAGAGAAGCAATTATAGAGAATAAGCTATCTACATTTTCTTTCATTAAAAATATATATTGAAGGTTTAAAATTAATATAAAATTACTGAAACATTCTATAGTGTTAAGTTACTGACAAATGTCTTTAAAAGTTAATGAAAATTGGGACTTCTTCATTTCTGCAAACTGTTTTCTAGAGAGAAAAGACAGACCTGAATATAACATCATTAAATAAATAAGTAAATAAACAAGTAAACAAACAAAAAGAAAAACAGAAATGTAAGTTTACATATTTAGACAAAAAAAAAAAAAAAAAACAGACTCCCCTGGATATCTCATCATTATCATCTCATTCAGAAATTTTAACTATGGATACCTTCATTTTTATTTTAAAGGAGTCCTGCTGAAAATCAGCAGGTTGCATGACAAGGGAGAAATGGATACAACTTAACTAGTATGGCAGGATCTGGCCTTCAGAATTACAATTGAAAAAAAAAAAAAAAAAAAAAAATATATATATATATATATATATATATATATATAAAAAATGAAATTCCAAAACCCTGTAGTCTATTTGAATCTTTTAGAATGCACTACTTCTACAAAGTGCAAAGGCAGGTTGCATCAGTTTAAAATCAGTGAGAATTATATATAGGAAAACAAAACAAAAAAAAAAAATGAATGGCTGTAACAAAAAAATTAATGATCATAAATAATTTATATGTGAGCCACAGCATAAATAAAATGTTGTATGTTAAATATAAATGCAGATCTACAAAATGCCAATAGCATCCTGGCTTGCATCAGAAACAGCGTTGCCAGCAGGGAAGTAGTTGTCCCCCTGTACTCAGCTCTGGTGAGGCCGCACCTTGACTACTGTGTGCAGTTTTGGGCCCCTCACTGCAAGAAAGACATCGAGGCCCTGGAGCGTGTTCAAAGAAGGGCAACAAAGCTGGTGAGGTGTCTGGAGCACAGGCCTTATGAGGAGCGGCTGAAGGACATGGGATTGTTCAGTCTGAAGAAGAGGAGGCTCAGGGAAGACCTTATTGCTCTCTATAACTACCTGAAGGGAGGTTGTAGTGAGCTGAGGGTCGGCCTCTTCTCTCGTGTAACTAGAGGTAGAACTAGAGGGAATGGCTACAAGCTGTGCCAGTGGAGATTTAGGCTGGACGCTAGGAAATACTACTTCTCTGAAAGAGTGGTCAGACACTGGAACGGGCTGCCCAGGGAGGTGGTGGAGTCACTGATGCTGGAGGTGTTCAAGGAACATTTGGATTTTGTGTTGAGGGACATGGTTTAGTGAGTACTATTGGTGACAGGTGGATGGTTGGACTGGATGACCTTGTAGGTCTTTTCAAACCTTGGTGTTTCTGTGATTCTGTGATTCTGTGAAAATATCACTGTGGAGTGAAGACTAACACATATGCATGACTATTTATGTTCACCTGCAAGTACTGGAAAAACAAAAGGAAATTTAAATTCTAAAGAAAATGAAAAAAATGTCTGTGTTTTTAAATGAGGAATATGCCAGGAAATTGGAAAAAAAGTAAAAGATGATAGATTCTCGCTTCATGATAAAAGGTTTGCATGACATAATATGATTATACACCATTTGCAAATCTACATCCAGAACAGAAAGCATGGAATCACTGCATATCTATTACAGCTTGGACAGAAAATGTCAGGAGAGACTAAAGTCTTTTTCACATCAAAGAAAATCAACTATGAGTAACCTCCTGCATGAGACCATAAGAAATCATTAAGTGCTTTGGAAATCCAATTTTATATACAAACATTCTGCTTTATTTTTCAGACCCCTCAACACTTCTTATCTATTTCATCCTGTAGCCTTGCCAGTAGGCTGAGCAGATTGTCCACCTGCTTGTAACTCACGTAGTTGTTCTCACTTCTGTCATATGATGCCAGTGAAAGGCTTTAGCACTCTCTGAAGCTGGAGGCCTGGATGGCTGCATGTTTGTTTGGGAGAGCACGTTTACCTTTGAAGGGCACAGAGAGAGTGTGTATCATAAGCTATTGAGAAGGCAAAAATTCTCTCAAAATGAAAATGAAAACCGAAAAGCATTGTGAATGCCAAGGGAGTTCAAGAGGCAATTGTACTCTGAAAGCAAAAGCAATGTTCTGAATGGGCTATAAACTGCATTAGTTTCTTAGAAGAGAGAATTGAGTATAAGCTTCAGATGCAATTGAGGGGGTGGGGAAGAAAGAGAGAAAATTATATTCCTGTCCCCAAATATAGATGGCTGAATGGACTTAGGAGCTCAATTACACTCCCAGCCCTTGAAATGCTCCCTCAGATCATTACTGAAGAGATAAACTATATAGTTGGAGAGAAATGGGCAGATGTAAGCCCATCATCATGACCTAAGTGTCAACAGACAAATCACTGCTTTTGGGGGTTATTTACAAAAGAATTCTGTTCAAAAGAAATATGAAACATTACTATGAGATTTCAGTTGAAATACTCCCCCACTGTCTCTTAAATTCTTATTTGGTTTTACATACCCTTGCTGAGACAGAAACAAGCCCAGAAGTAGTAGTGATGAAGCACACTAACACATTTCACACAGTCTGTCAGAGGACCCACAAGCAATAATAACTTGTTGTTACTGCTTTCCTAGATTAATCTCAAAGTGATTATCAAGAGGTGGAATTCCCTTAAGTTTTCCAGTTCTTTTATTTTACTGTTTCCAAAAGAAATAAATTATTCATTAGATTGGATTTCAGTAGTGTGAAGGGGTGAGAAAAAAGTGTATCTGCATACAGTCTCTATCTCTCTGTATATATATTCTTCTGTGGTAATGAAGACACAGCTGTGCTCCAACAAGCAGCACAGTTTAACACTGTAGAAGACTGTTAGATTTTGCGTATTATGTTAATCCAGACAACAAGAAAGCTTATATTTGTAATGCACAAATAATTTAATTCATGTAATTACTCCGTAATAATGTAATTGTTAGAAGGTATAATGTGACCATAAAATCTAGCAATTACAGAGTTATTTATATCCTATAAATACTACAGTAATTATCCTATATGTTAAAGTACCATGCAATACCTAGCTTAATTGCCTCTTAGTTTGTATGGCTAGCTTGAAAATGAGGATCCTTTCTCTGGTAAGTTTAGATACAAGCATATTATAACAACGTGCATAATGTTTAATAGTTTAGCACATGTAAATAAACAGAGCAAATCAAATTATTAATGACAAACATCTTTTACACAAATTTAGCTTCTTTTTGGTATCCAGCCGTTTGTTTGTTTTTCCAATTGGCTGGCAAATGCTTTGAGTAAACAAATTTAGATGGATTGCTTCCTCATATTTATTGCCTGCATTAGTTTAATTGTTAAGCAGAGAGAACTCTCAAGAGGTATAATTGGTGAACCTACTGTCAATGCAGGCAATATCTGTTTCTTGATTTGCTTTCTTGCTAAGAGACAGCAAAAATGTGTTATGAACAGGATAATATACTAGGATTCTGAGCCTCACGTAACTCTTAGTGGCAAAGTTTCCACTTGTAAAACAGCCACTATATGTGGGCACAAACTCTATAAAGAAGAGGTGAGGCAGATATTTACTTTTCTTTCTGTTTATCATAACTCTTGACCAGCTGTCACAAGACTTTTGTATTGAACCCTCTGACGTTTCCGGGCTTGCTTTTGCAGAACTTCATCAGCCTTTCCTCTTGAGGCTGCTGTCAAAAGAAAGCCCTAACGTCTGCCTGTAATGTGGTTATAAAGGCAACATCATGGTAAACACTGAGGCCCACAACATTGTATATAGCTGTAATCTTTCTGACCTGATCAGTACTACACGTTTCTGTTCCAGTGTCACGTCAGCAGAGGCAGCAAATTCCTCCCCTGTAGCCCTAGACTCATGCTGCTTTCAGAATGGTGTTGGGCAATAGCAAATAATAGCAGTACAGCATGATAAAACTTGAACAAAGAAAGTTCTGTACTAACTTGCAGAAGAATTTATTTACAGTGAGGGTGACAGAGCACCGGAGTATGTTGCTCAGAGAGGTTGTGGAGTCTTCTTCTATGGAGATATTCAAGACCCACCTAGACATCTACCTATGCAACCTATTTTAGAGTACCTGCTTTCGCAGTGGGATTGGATTCAATGATTTCTTTGAGGTCTTTTCCAACCCCTGCAATTCTGTGATTCTGTGATACTGTGAAAATATGTTGCTTTATAGTAGTGAACTGTAACTTCAACCTACAATATCACTATCAATTGCTGATGCTATAAGGATCACAATTTACTGACAGAGTTGACCAGTTACCCTAGTCTAAGGCAACCCATAAATGCTGTGCCTTAGCAAATGCCCTTCTTCTCAGATCTCTCTCAAAATAGTAATACAACCATTTTCAAGGTATCTCCAGTGTTGTAATGGAGAAGGAAAACTCAGGTAGGCTGCTCTGTGTAATATTTTCCCTTGGATGAGAATACTTCTACTGAACTCAGCAATGTATGAAAGGGACAGACAATGTATGAAAGGAGGATGAGTTTCCAGAAGTTGTTCAAACTGCTGAAAACAAGGAGGAGATCCCATCAATACATTTACATTTCCCAGTGTATTGATGTTATCAGAGGGGGAGGGGGGAAGAGAGAGAGAGAGAGAGAGACAGAGAGAGACAGAGAGAGACAGAGAGACAGAGGAAGAAAGGGAGAGAGGGAGAGAGGGGGAGAGGGGGACAGAGGGAGAGAGGGAGAGAGGGAGAGAGGGAGAGAGGGAGAGAGGGAGAGAGGGAGAGAGATATCCTAGTTTCTAGAAGTATCATTCATTCATGAATATGCAGGTCAAGAAAAGAAACAGGGACACTAGTTACAGATTGCCACTTAACACTTTTGTTCAAAACACTGAGTGGTAGTATAAGAATTCAAGCTATTGAGCCACACTTTGGCTATCATCCCTGGGAAAATCAAAAGTTATCACTTTTCCTTATTACATCCATCCAACAAGTGGACACAAATAAACCCATTCCTGAGCTAATTCCAAGGACTAGATCTTGCTCTTCCCAATTACACACATCACTGTCTAACTGGAATATGTGCAAAGACTTTACAGAGAAAAGGCTTTTGCAGAACCTGAACTCTGTCCCAAACTTCCAAACAAACTTTTTTCTAAACACTGCTATTTACTGAATTCTTTTGTTTTTGAAATTGTCTGTTTCTTGTAATTCATGTGCATAGCTTGGCAAGCAGTCACAACACTTATGGGTACAGACTTAACCAAATGTCAGTAACTGAACAAATAAAAATTTCCCCTCCACAGTGAAATAATAGCATAGCACATTCAAAAAATAATCATTTAAGCATAGCAAAAGATAGTTAAGATTTACATTAAAAAGTGATTATAGGAATCTAGCTGTCAAACATGTGGAATGGAGGATTCTGGAATAGTTGTTTGGCATTGAGGTGGCTGACTTATCCTAAAAAGTGATTGTGGAAGCGTGTTTATTTTGTGTATGTATTAGTCATCTCATCTCTCTTTTAATTACAATATTTTGAACCACTACAACAGTCGTCCATGAGGGTTGCAATTCTGGCTGCCTAGCAGCTATAATACAGATTTAATTAACACATGTTGAGAACTGACGCAAATCAGCTGTATAGCCATTCCCTCACATTGATGATGACAACCTTATGGAGGCCAAGCTGCAAATCCACCTCATAGACTGCAGTACAGTAACGATTCTTCTATTGATCAGCTTTGTCTCAGATACTACGTAGACTTAAAAGATGTAAGTTGCTCATGGAGCTACTGAAGAAAAGAGGCTACAGGCATTTAATGCCACTCAGTACAGCTTTGGAAAGAAAGAACAATCTTTTGAATAAAGTAGAATGCCAGAAACAAAAATGTGGCCAATCATAAGAGCATGGTAAAAGATTTGAGTTTAAAACAAAATGCAGTAGAAGATAATCATCCTGGAAAAAACAAACAAACAAACAAACAGTACTTGTGGAGATGGCAGGGAAAAGACAAGAATAAATGTTTACTCCTTTTTATCTCTCTATGAGATCAATGGCCTTTTAGAATTTTCCTGCACAGCTTTTAGTGATATCACAAGAATGGACAAAAAGTATAAACATAAAAGGAATTGTTACCATGCAATGTTGAGGCAATAAAAATGGTATTTAAAAATACCAGGGGGAAAGTACTTCAGTGCATTACTACAGAAGAAAGATCTGAAAATATTTTGACCTTAGAAAGTCTTAGTTCTGCTCTGTTCAGAATCATAAATATTCCCACGGATAAATACTGAGAAGCAAAACTACTCCCTGAGGCTAATATACCATCCCTGAAGTAGAGTTACATCAGCATGGAAGAACTGAGTTAATAATGATGCCATGCTTGGGGAAACACACACTTTTACTCGTGTGTTTTGAATTATTGTTAAGAAGCATAGGAGAAAGACATAAGAATTGCTGAAACTAGACATGCAACCATTGACATAGAGACAATTAGCAAGAGTGCTGCAATTAAATTAGAAATTGTATGAAAGAGTGACTCTAATTAACAACTCTGGAGGAGCTGAGATGAATTATTTCTAAAATATTTACAGAAATCAGCAGTTAAATACGATCTAATGAGTCTAAGAATTCAAGTACTGCACTAAACAATGAATAAAGAGGAGCTTTAAATAGAGAATAACTGATTTCCTGAATACTGACTAAGAAAGAGGTTTGAGAGTTACTATAGGTAATTCCCAAAGGGCATTAGCAAATAGTTGAAAAGAAAAAAAAGAAAAAAAGATAAAAGAATGAATATAGAGGGTACTAATGCTTAGTCGCTTTACACGAAGAATAGTGTTTAAATTAGGCTTGTAATTTATTAACTGTAAAATCCTGTGATACACCCAGCTTCCAAAAAGAAAGAACCAAACTATTAAGTACTATAGACCTCTTTATAAATAGCATACTGTGATAAAATAAAACCAACCAAAGAAATTTTGACTTAGGTTTGAAAAGGTATATAGCAAGCTCTCCTGACCTTTGATAGTGTAGCTTTTATGTAAAGTCATACTAATATTCTGAGGGTGTGAATTATTTACTTATTTATGAGAATGCTACTTTTGTTCATTTACATCACTATTATTTTACCACTGCTCAGACATTTGAAGAGAAGGCTCCAGGGAGACCTCATTGCGGCCTTGCAGTACTTGAAGAGAATTACAAGCAGGAGAGGAACTGATTTTTTAAGCATTCTAATAGTGATAGAAGGGGGAATGGATTTAAACTAAAAGAGAGGAGATTTATTTTGGATGTCAGGAAGAATTTTTTTTTTTTTACTCAGAGGGCAGTGAGTTGTCGGAATTATCTACCCAGAGTGGTTGTGGATTTACCATCTCCAGAGGCATTCAAGGCCAGTTTGGATGGGATCTGGGTAGCCTGATCTGGTGGTTGGCAACCTTGCCCATGGCAGGGCAATTGGAAGTAGGTGATCTTTAATGATCCCTCCAAACTAAGTCATTCTGGGATTGATTCTATGAACAGGGCTTTCTTTCGATACAAACCAGCTGTACAGCAAGAGCATGCAATATGTAAAGGAGTATCTTCATCATTATCAGGATTTCACTCTTGAAATACTCAAGTGTCTTGATAGCTAAAGATGCTAGGCATAAAACACCAATCCTCCCTACTGATTTTTGTCTCTTCTAAAAACAATAGATGCATAGCTTCAAAATAAAAACTTTGGTAGATAAAAGACCATGTTCACTGATCTCAAGAATAGGATGTAGTGCCTGCCTCATTTCTCCAGATTACTGAGATAGAACTGTGGCAAAGATGTCTAACTCTTTTGGTTTCTGTTCAACAAATATTACGCACTTTCTCATTTTATACAGTGTCATTAAAGAAACTCTTGATACTAAGTTATGCTAGTGCAAGTTAATTTTACGTCATAAATTGGGTGAAATCCTTGAAAACAAAGGAAGTTCCATACAAACATGAGGAAGAACTTATTTACTGTGAGGACAGCAGAACACAGGAAAAGGCTACCCAGAAAGGTTGTGGAGTCTCCTTCTCTGGAGATATTCAAGACCCACCTGGAGCCTTCCTGTAGGTAACCTGCTTTAACAGGGAGCTGGATTAGATGATCTCCAGAAGTCCCTTCCAGTCCCTATGATTCTCTGTTCTTTATTTCTATGAACTATCAGAAGACAAAATAGTTTTCTATAAGCGTAAACTAAGACATCGATGCACTTACTTTGAATAACATCAGTAAAAGTATACTAAATCTTGTATACTAGCATTGGAAACATGCAAAAATTGTGGTTGTGTGAGTTAAAGTTACTTGATGAACTATGAACCAAACATTCAACCAGAAGAAACTAAATGGTTGCACGTTATGTACATTCAGTAACACAGAATCACAGAATGGCCATTGTTTCTTGAATTCTTATGTATCTTTTTTTTTTTTTTTTTTCATGAATCATAGAATCACAGAATGGGCTGGATT
This sequence comes from Chrysolophus pictus, assembly GCA_037305975.1. NCBI lineage: Eukaryota > Metazoa > Chordata > Aves > Galliformes > Phasianidae > Chrysolophus > Chrysolophus pictus. The sequence goes on from CM074578.1 coordinate 12,967,464, forward strand.
GGAAGGGACTGAAAGGATCACTGAATTCCAAGCCACCTGAAATACTGCTTGTTAGTGTTCAAGGAAAGGAGTGCAGCCTATAAAGCAAAAAATCACGTTTCCTTAAATAGTATTCTGATGCAGCTGCTACTGCTCAGTCTTCTTGGAAACACAGTGTCACTCCCCCTTCTTGCTAGCTGGGAAAGGAGACAAGGAGACAAAGTGTAAGCAATCATGAATGCTGAGCATTGGTATGCAAAACATCCCGCACTTACAGCCCACTGGGACACTGCAAGCAAGGCAGGATAATTAAGCATAAGTGAAAGGCATACAAGGAAAGGTGGAGGAGCTGGACGTTTCAATTCCGGTATTTTGTCATAGGTCAACTGAAGATTTCTAACATCAGCCAAGGTAGGAAGCATGAAATGCATTGTAGCTAACTAAGCAGTAAAAGGGGATAATATGTTATCTTTACACCCCTAATGTGCCAACAGACAAGTATGCTTGCTAATCTGTCTACAAACCCAGGGAAACTATGTCTGGTGCATGCCCTCTTCTGCTGACATTGCTTGCAGCAGTCAGAAGAGGCATTGCACAACCGTCTAAAACCTTTATTAGAATACACAAAAAGAGGTTCACCTTCCTTTGGACCATAAGGAGCTGGCCACTGCTAGAAACAGGATACCCGACTTAAAACAACAAAACAAAAAACTGAAAAATCAATTCCAGGGTGATGCATTATGGCTGAAACAAACAAACAAACAAACAAACAAAGGTAAAGGCGTTGAAAAATGATTGTCTAATCAGTAATATCGGCTGATAAGCTTGAAAGAGACGGATGACTCTGATGCTGTTCTCCTTTGCTATAATTTACACAACTCTAATATCTCTGTTTTGTTTGAAGAACAGCGTAGTTTCAGAAACCTTTATCCAACAGACACTCAAACAAGGGAAAATTTCCCAACTGGACACTGCAGACTAGTAAGAGAAACAGGAATTTCTGGAGAAAAATGTATTTCATCCTGAACAAACCCACCGTTGCTCTTCACTGCAGACTCCTTCACTGCAGACTTTCCTGCTCGTGGCTGGTGAGTCCCATCACCTTGACCCCAGGAAACTCCTCGTGCACCCTGAGCAGCACCCTGACATATTTTAGTGAAGATTTTACCTTTGACTAAAATGTTTTCCATGAGAGAATGTGTTGTGACTAATAGCTCAAATAATTAAAACTCATTGTATCTACTACATTACAAGTTGTTTAATGTATATTTATTTATTTGAGAGTCTTAGTTGAAAGTATCAATACCAAACCAGATCAAAAAGATATGTTACAAGTAGGCTTAATTCATCTCTAATCTGCTTTAACTGAGCATGCTGTAGAAACCTATGTCTATATAAAGGAGTTAAAAGATTTATTAGAGTCAGTGCAAGCATGAGCAGAACTTACTTGAAATGCATATTTAATTTTTTAACAGACTCAACTCTGGGACACACAGTGTATTCACCCAAGAACCTAACATGAGGATCTCATCTTGCTCAGGTTACTGGCACAGATTTTGTGCTCACAATCTGGTAAGACTGTTTTTAAAAAGCAATTTGAATGCAAATGACTATTTACATTTTATACATCATATTTATCACAACAAGTCAAGCAAATGCCTGAAATTCAAAATCTTCTTATGACAATACTGACAAGAGAGCCTAAAGTGATTAACAAGCATTTCTGAAAACCTGATCCAAGTTTAACAATGTCCCCTTGAGTACAGAAAAAGCAGAGTCAATTTCCCAGGCTAAATATCAAGATTGAAAATGGGAGATTTATCACTGATCTCTGTATAAAAGATGTAGTCCTGAACACATTACTTCTGGGAAGCAGCTGCCATCCAATCACATAAAAATGTGGATTACATTGTCAATCAACTTCTGCTTGTTTAACGCATCTATAAGGACAGTAATCTCTGTGACAGTAGAGGTGGGGAATTCTTAGAGAATTCTAAGGGGAAACAATGCAGGGAAACTGATTACAGAAAGATTTTTGAGGGTAAGGAATCTAGAAAGAGCTATTAATTTTAGGGTTTTGTGCTTGTTACCTAATTGCAAAAGATACTCAGAAGTAAATAACTTTAGAAGGAAAAGATGTGACTTTAGCAGAAATTCAACTAGGCCATCAGTACCCTAGGTAGGCTTCTGACCAGAAGACACTATAGACAACTATTTATGTATTAGATATATACATGAAGCCAAAGCCAATAGTTCCAGAAACGAGGAAGGTATATCAAGTAGGGATTCACTTTATCTTCCTGTGTAGTTTATTCACAGTTATTTTGTTGAATTATTTGGAGAGCGACTGAAAAATAAAAGTTGTATGTAAGCAAAGCTGTAAATAGCAGCCAACCATGAGCACATTTACCAGCTAAACAGAAGAAATTTATGACTGGTGTCCTTTCTTGAGTACTGCATGTGAAGAACATGATTTAAACTTTATTTTCTACTCTCTGATCAAGTAATTAGACATGTAGGTACTATCATTTATGCCAATGCTAAACCACTGGATAAAACAGTGCCATTTTAATGATCTTTGAGAACCTGCATCATTACAAAACATGCAAAAATTACAATGTGATATTGCATAATGAGAAAAAAGTAGTAGTGAGAACAAAAGTATATGTGAATTTGCTACCCTAGAACACAAAGCACATAACAATAAAAGAGTCACTTTACAAACCTCTTCACAGAATATTTAAAGCAGAAAATAGACTATTTTGTATTAAGATTTTAGGTCATCACTGATCAGTTCTGCTTTAATAAAACAAAGAAAATATTTTAAAACTTCATAATTAAATAAATATCAAAATGGGAGGATACTGAATAAGTAACAGCATTACGAACTTAAATATTCCTTATAATCTTCCATGATGAAAAATGGAGAGATTTGAAAACCTATAAGATGTTCAAGCAGCTATTTATTCTTTGACTGTTTAACAAAGTAAAACTTATCAAAAAGAACAGGAATTATTGACGTAGAAAATAATTTTAAGGTTTAAAGGTGACACAATGCAGGCTAACAGGAACCTCCGGGCATTTCTTAATAAAACATTTATATTTAACCAAGCTTTTACAAAATAAATAAATAAATAAATAAAAACATTGGGATTGAAACTGCCCTTTAAATGAATGGTATAGTACAGGTATATCTCAAGGCAAAATTTTCTGGCGGTGCATAAATTACATAGAAACTCTCTGGTACACTTTGCAAACAGTGCCTATTTTAGTTTTCCTCTAGCATGGGTTGAAATGTTGATCATATCATAAAATAGCCATATTTACTTGAAGGCAAAAAGGAAATTTATTTGGAAATCATGAGGGAAATTGAAAATCAGAACCTGAAGCATCAGGCCAATATCAGTCACTCCGATTAAAATGAAATGGCCATAAAACCTTTGCCTCATCATGCAATGTTCTACATATTAATTGAAAATTATGTGGAAAAAAATGTAACTAATACATCAGTACATAATTTATACACCAGTATCTCTTTAGACATACATATATGAACAGAATAAAGTGATTATGTTGTGGGGCAACTTTCAGAAAATTCTTCTAATGTTTTTCTTGCTAAAATGAATAAATATGCACTCTCAAGTAATTTCATGGCTAGAATATCGGTGATTCTGTTCTGAGAGAGAATATTATACAATCAATGAAATATCAGCCTTCTAGGGAAAATAATATAAGCATTGAAGTTTCTTCGTAAAGCAGAATAAATCTTATTTCTATGGGCTAAATAAGCATTACAAAGAAAATATCTCCAGAAGTCTGTAATGTTAAACAATAAGCTTGATATTTATGCTGAGTTGATTAGAAACCAAAACCAATCATTTGCTTCTGTGAGTAGTTTGTATTTCAGCGCTAGTGAAGTGTTTGTTGTCTCCAGGACAAGAAAATAAGCAGAGAAAAACTGCATTTTGTTAAGATGCACACTTATTAAACAACCAGCAGTGTGATTCGTTTAGGGGCTCGAGGTTACCATGTATACTTCTTTTCATCTATATTTTAATAAACACGAGATGAAAAACAGTCTGGATGCAAAAGTCTGCAAAGGCCATGTAGACATACAATTGAACATAAATGAAAAGGCATGTTGAAATTACTACCATTAATCATACAGTTCTATTGAATCACTGTACGTCATCACATGTAGCCCCATGCTCCCTTGTATCAAACAGGTAGCTTCTATGATGGTATGAAAAGCGTAGCGATACCTTGCCAAGCACAGCTCATGTTCCTATCAAACAGTGAAAAGTAGTGACAGAGATATGCTGTTGACTTTATTTCCCCTTTGGCCCACGCAATACTATATAGCCTCTTTCTCTGGTGCATACACCTCCAGCAATGGAACTGGATTCAGTTTCTAAAATGCCTGAGTATCAGGAGGGTTATTGCACTCTTCTTTTACTCTCCTGTTATTGTCGCTCAATTTAGAACATTCCAGATGATTTGATGATCTTTTCTCTTTTGTAGATTTTTGTATGTGTGTGTGCATATAAACTTGTGAGTAGTTAGGCTGCTGACTCATTTCATACAAGACCGGTAGATGCACCAATATTAATGGAACACACGACTCCCTTTCTATTGTAGTCAGTTCTCATAACATCCATGCAGTTGACAGCGTAAAGAGGGAGTAACCCAGTTTCAACAGTGCAATCACTAAGCTTTGCAGAATTCATCACTTAAAAAGCAGCACCAGTTGAACCATACGTATGTAGAAACAGAAGAGTTTAAACCAAAGTCACTTATTTCTCCTGAGGTAAATAAATCACCTGACGCCACCAAGCAGTTCAGAAAAGCCCATACTCATACTGTTGGCAGAAATCAATTCAGACTGCAGTAAAAAAATCTGTGTGGCAGTCATAAATCTATGTGGTATATTCCTCCTCAATAAGGTTTTGGACATTTCAGTCTCTGTGAAGCAATGAAAATGTCAGACAAAAATCCAGCTGCAGGAAGCAAAAGTTCACATATCTGGTATATATGGGCATAATTAATTGTTCTCCATGTAGTAGGAAACCACAATATGTTACTTGCACTGATATTTCAAACAGCTTTTGTTTATACAAGCTTTTATGCATACACAGAGTATTCTTTCATCAAGTAATAAACATGAAAGACAATCCCAGATCGACAGAAATAGTTAAACAATGTATGGAACCTTCATTACCACGTCAAATTCTTGAGATGCCTTATATTTTTTCAGCTAACACTGGATATTTTACTCTTTCTCCTAATGTTTCTTCAGTGAATATATCCTGTGTGGGATTTTGCCTAGCAAACCAATGGAAACAAAACTTATTTTGGCATCTGAATTAAAAACCCCTTCTTCAACTCTGGGTTGTCCTTCAAATTATTAATTTTGCCTCCTTAACACACAAATGAATCAGGCATTTTAGGAGGGAATGTGCATGCAGGCAGATGGGTAACTGTTAATCAATGCAAAGAATATGAGTTGATGCCACATATCTCACAATCTGATTGGGAACAAAAGGAAGTTGTCATTCTATTAGGAACAGCAAATACTTTGCCTGATGCAGAAGACAACAGCATTCTCTTTAATAAAGGATACTGTTCATCTTCAGTGTGCTTGCAAACATTCCAGTATGTGTCAACTGACAGCTCTGTTCATGGCATAAAATAATTTTGCAATTTTTCAGAAATGCTATAAAAAGGTTTCATTTGCACTCCAGCATTAGCATTGATCACTATAGCAGAATGTAGGTATGAAGAACACTACTCGTTTCACTAACAGTCTGCCCAGTTGAAATGTTTGAGATTAATAGCTACTAGAAGCAGTAGCTATTATATACACAAAAGTAGGTCTCCCTCTGGAGGTGTTAGAGCCACTTGAGTCTGCTCAACAACTGTGCAGGGAAAGTTAATACTTAATCAAGGATGGCAGCTTCTCAGGAGCCCCAAAAATTTAGGCAAAATTAGGCTACTTATTTAGATAGTATCTATTCAATTTCCTACACTGAAAATAATTTTCCAGAGACAAGGGAAGTAGTAGCAGAGCATCACTTACGTTTTGCTACACACAAGGCTAACTCAAAAACTGCAGATATTATTCAATGTGCAAAGTGTAGAGAGTGCTGATTACATTCTCCAGTAATTTTCAAAACAATAAAAATGAACCTCTCTGGATTGAGAGAAAGAATTATTTAAAGATGTCACTAGGGTGTAGATTGTTCATATTATAAAGAAGTTGTGGATAAAGAACTTCAGTACTGAGGTTTTATCATTCATTTCAAAGTTGTTTGGTTTTTTTTTAATAAGAATAATTTTATTTCTAAAATGAGTTTAATATAGTTATTGCTTTAAATATTCTGTTTGTTTTAAATGTAAATGATCATAATGTCAATCTCATTATTTCTTGCCCTGGCTAAGCTGCTTTGCTAAAATAACAGACAGTGGTCACAAAATTTTATGCTTCAATCTTTTCATGCAGTGACACGTGGCTAACATGTCACATTTATCTTTTACTTCATAAATAGTTTATTTATCTTTTTTTCTTACTGCACTGTGGGGGGATATATTTACTGTTACGTTTTGGTTGCCATTTATTTTCTAAATGAAAAAAAGAATGCTATGTATGGCAGGATTCTTCAAGATGAAATGGACAGTAGACTATTTCAAGGACCAAAAGATAACTCAAATGCACAAAAAAGGAAACAAAACTTTGATTTTTTTTTTATTTTTAGAAGGAGGATCACAAAGATGATTAGAGGGCTGGAGCACCTTTTTTTTATGAAGAAAGCTTCAGGGAGTTGGGCTCCTTCAGCCTGGGGAAGGAAAGGTTCCTGGGAGACTCACTGCAGACTTCTTGCATGTAAATAGCTTGAAAACAGGACAGAGACCAACTTTTTTTACATGGTCTGATGCTGATAAAACAAGCAGTTACTTTATACTAAAAGAGAGGGGAATTAGCTTAGATGTTGGGGGAAATTTACTCAGAAGATTATGACTTATTAGAGCAGGCTGCCCAGAGAAGAGGTGAGTGCCCCATCTTTGGAGGTTTTCAAGGCCAGGTTGGATAGGCAGCATAGTCTAGTGGTTGACAACTGCATTCATGGCAGGGAGTTGGAAGTGGATGATCTTTAACCCAAACCATTCTATAATTTTATGACTCTGTGATGCTGGCAATCTTTGCTTTCAGACATCCTGAATTTGCTTAATTAAACAGTACTTGTAAGATCAGCAACAATAATAATGAAGATGATAATGACACTAATAACAACAGTATTGCTTCAAATACAAATTACTGTAAGAAGGTTTTTGTACATTCTTTTGAAGATGATGGTATTGGAAAATTGTCAGTGGCAAGGAGCACTAGACATAAGATTAACAAGTTTTAATTTTGCAAGAAATACTGTTACCAATATTTCAAAGTGTGGAACACAGCATAACAAAAGCCTTCAACTATTAAAAGAGTGTTCTAACCTGATGTACTATTTTTTGTTTTCCTTTCATGATGTAATGTATCTTCAGATACAATAAGACCTGGAAGAGTTGTGTCATGGTTTTGATTTTTATTACCAGTATTCCACATCATAACATCATGTAGAGCACTGGGAGTTAGAGTTAACACTCCACTTCCATGAACTGTCAGTTTTCTGGGTACCTGGTTCTCATAAGAGAAGAACTAGGTAGCCCAGAGGACTTTGTATCCATTTCCCATCCAGAGGGAAAGATAAAACTGTTTGCAAATCACAAGAAGTCCTCTTATCTTCCTTTCTGCTTGTCCCTGCAGTGTGTGTGTGTTACCTAGCTGTCTCACCTTCAGCATTAGAGTAAGGCCTTCAGGTTTTAGACACTCTCCCTCATTTTATTTGATTTATTAACTTCAATTCCAATTATATTATACTGTGTTATCTTTCATTCAGATATTATATTTAGTAAATTATCTTTCCTCCTTAGATCATTGTCACTGTTTTGTTTTTTAGGCCCATTTTCCTATCCATTCTCGTTTTCCCCTTCCTCCCTCTCCTGCAGTGTGGATCTGAATAAGCCCGTAAATGGCTGACAAGTTGCCATACAAATCTTAAGATTTATTCAAAGATCCTGTTAATATGCATATGGTTAACTTTTCATGTTAATAAAACAGTTCCCTCTAACAGGACAGTGAACGTCTTTAAATATTAAGAACCATACATGTGTTTTCAGAATTGATGATCTGATAAAGATGCAAATAGATCGCATGATAAGCAATGACTGAAGGTTATGTCCGTATGTACTAATGAGAGTAGATGGTTCACAAACCAGTCATCCACTCAGTGCATAACCATGTATTTATTTCTAAGAGGTTTAAAGGAATTATAGTCAAAAATATCTATAATTCTTATTGCAACACAAATTATGCATGTTCATTTAAATGGTAAAAAGCAAGAATGTTATTCAGAGGGCACTAACTTTTAAAGGATGCTATGGTGGATATTATATTAAGGCAGACATTTCCTTTTTAAAAGCATTATAAACATGCGCATGCATAATAACGGAGTTTATGGACAGTCAAAGATTAAGGAATTCTGACCTAGTTTTATTACACCAAGCATGAAAATAGTAGCAAGTGAAGAAGAAGGAATGCCAAAATTAAACCCAAAGTGGCAAGTACTCAATTTAGAGACTAATCTTTTAAAAAAGATATAGAAATAAAAAATAAAATCATCATTAGAAATCGGCCCCCTTAACAGATGTCATCTATCATTTATTGTGATGTTGAGATGGCCCCTAAGTCCCCAGAAATCAAAAGAAAGTTTATTATTAGGTTCTAAATTAAATGGGCTGGAGAATAACAGCATTCATTCCAAACTTCGGGCTCATCATTGTCATGATTCTAGGCAGCACTCTATAACAAATACTTTACCAGGCCTCCTCAGTGAGAAAAAAAGCCTAGATGACAACCAAAAATTTTCAGAACAGAAAATTTTTAACTGAAATTTTCTTTAGAGAAGTCATACATGTGCTCATGCAGGAGTAAAAATATTTCACAAATAGTATTGGTTCCATCAGTTTTCATATCAAGGTGATTCTTTTAAGCATTCAACACAGAACAGATTCTTTGCCTGATTTTTGCATAATAAATTAGTTTACAAACAGAATTTAAGTACTGTTTTGCATTTGTAATTTGTTAGTATTTGTTGAATGTCTGCATCAATGACTTTCAGACGAATAAACTATAGTTTATTAGTAAATTACTTATTTTGACTGTTCTGTTTACTTTCATGTAGTTTCTACTTTTATTATTCACCTAACTCAGATAGTATGCGAGTAAATGAACATTTTTAAATAGGAAAATGATGAAAAGCAAATGCAAAATAATGCACCTGAAGGATAAATTTTCATGCTAAATTTTATGAAATGTTATGATTCAATATATTTTTCATGCATTCCCAACAGCAGTACAAATACTTGCAAAACAAATAAGAAAAAACAGCTGCACGTTGGGGAACAAAATTCAGTACATTATTTTGTCAACAACTGTAAAGCATGCAATCAGTTTTGTGCAAACTGAGGCTACAGGCAAATTTGTTACGTATGTAGAAGCTACTAACGTTCTACTCATAGAATAAAACTACAAGAACGTGCAGTGCTTCTCCAGGCTAGATATACTGATAGTAAAACACACAGAAAAAAAAAGAAATTGCATTTTATTTTTTGCCATTATGGTTCATATCACATTACCTGTTTTTTTTTTTTTTTTCCACTTTTTCCTAATACTAAGTTGCATAATCTCACTTAAATTGAGACAGTTTACATTAAAAATACTAATAAGAAGAACAGCAACAACAATCAATGAAATACTGCATAATTCTGAGGGCAAAACACAATGGAGCCTAACACAACACTTCTTAAAGAAAAGTTCAGAGAACACTGGACCTAACTTACGTATTTCCTTACTATTTATGAGTTACAACAGATCTTTTTATGGAAATGTCTTTCAGCCCTTCAAAAACCTAAAACATTTCCATGTATGTTTCTATGAGTAATCCATATGATGTAATTTATATTCAATTACTGCTAGACAAAACCAAAATAAAACTTTCCAGACTAAAGATACAATGATACGTAAGTAATTAAATTTTTAAGTTCGTATTCTCTAAGGATTGCAATTCTTTTTTTCATATGTATATTGTCATAGAGCTATAAGTTTGACTAACAGTAACCAAACTATAGAAAATGAGGGGAAAATGTGAATTTGAACCAAGCCCAATCTAAGTCTCAGAACTAGATTTTATCCATATAGTGAATTTAACAAAGTTCACAGTACTGCACAGTTCCAAAATGTGAAGTATTTACATGGCAGATCTTGTCCTGATTTGCAGTTCAGATCTACTTCTTATTAAAAAAGAAATAACGACTGCTTTACAGCTCTTTTCTTCCATCCTATATTCTTGTTTTAGTATTTGTCTAATGGGTAAGAAAAGCTTGCCTACAAGATTCAACTAAGCAGGAAGGTGACGAGTCTCCTGTTTTATCAACAGAAACCCTCCAGAGCCTTGAAATGCACAGTCTTTGCCTTTGGTCATATTCTTAGGAAGAAAAGATTTGCTTGTCCTTTAGAGAGAAACCCTTTCTGTGATCATCAGGATAACTCTAAGTCTCAAAATACTTTTACAAACAAACAGAACTTTTCCCCTAACCACATTTGATCTGCTTTCATTTGTTTTGGATGAAATGGCTTTCTGTGTATATGGAGACCTCCCCTGTGTCTAAATTCTAAAGTCCATCAAGCCTGGCTCTGAAAGCGTGTGTTATTGTTCTTCCTCTTGGCATCCCCAGGATGAATGCATTACAGAACCTAGATTTATTATCTAGTATTTCCTCTTTGTTATTTAGGACTATGTTATCTTTCTTTAAAACCTTTTGTGTTTTAATGGTTTGGCTTAATTCCCCCCTCCAGAACTGCTATTTATGTGTGATGTTTGATCAGTTGTGTTCCCATCCCTCAATACATTTGTTTAGAGTGTTTGGACATTAGATTATTTAGCCTTCTCCTTTCTGCATTACTGACACAGAGATGCCATGCACCTTGCTTAAACTAATGTTAAAATATGCTGTCAGAGAAATTCTTCAGATATTTTAGTTGATTTTCATGTGTTTTGTTTTCAGAAAACTTATCAGATTGCTGAAATTAACATTAAATTAATTGATTTGCTTTATTCAACTATTTTTGTTCAAATTTTGGGCATTATAATCAGCTTGCAATCTTCCAAACATTCTTACTTCTAAGACAAGTGTACTATTTACACAAAAGTCAGTCTCTCTTCAAAAAGCAATAACTTCCTGCATGTATAATCAATTAATATAAAGATGTTATAATTATGAAATAAACAAGAGAGTTCGGCTAAGAAGGATATAAAAACAAAAAGAGAATAGATAGAATGCTTACCCACATCCTGGGCTCACTAAAAAACTCCAAAGGAGGAATCTCCAAAAGAGATCCCTCCTGACTGGTAGTCAGCTCTTAAATGGGTCTAGGAGAGGTGGAGCCAGGCTCCACCCCTTCCAGCAGCACAGGTGAATTGCCTTCACCAGTGCTCCTGTGTCTGACTCATTGCTCGCCTCAGGTGATCAATCAGAGGTTGAGGCCGTGATTCAGCAGTTCCCATACACCAGCATATTCATTCCCTTTTATGTCTGAATAAAAAGGGAGCATCCACTAAAAATTCCAAAGCCAGAGAGCAAAATGATAGGTGAGATAGTACAAACCTCACAGGGCTGCTGGCCTTGTCTCCATGAAGTCCAAATCTAAAGTCTAGATCTTAATCATTTCTATTTTAGTAGACATCCCTATTTTAGTAGACTTTGATGCAGAAAGGGTGATATCCAGGTTTAATTTACTTCTGTTAATAAGGAGTGATGTTGTAATTGCACTCACAGTTCAAAAATTAATTCTTCTGAGAAGAAGACGGATGTGTTGGGTATAGCAATAAAACATCATGATGTCTAGTTTGTAAGATGTCAAACTGAACCTTAGAGAAGCAGGCTATATGACAGAGAGTCGATAAAAGAAATCCATCGGTGCTTAGTAAAAGCTAAGCAGCAGCATTCTACTTTCACCTGCCAAATGGCCAGTGAGGTCACCTTGTTCAAGGCACCTTTCTAGGCTAAGCTTTCTAAGCTGCCTAAGAATGGTACAAAAGTCTCTGATTATTATTATTATTATTTTCTCAGATAAATCAGCATCCCTTAGGAAAACCCAAGGCACCAGAGTTTTAAAAGTTGTCAGGATACCGCAATCCTCTTGCATCATCCATGTAGCTGTATTCTTTTAAACGGTGCTGAACTTTGAATCTAATCTGAAAGGGAACGTTACTGAAAATCGGACCTTCTCTATTTGCCTCTTCACTCTGGAAAAGGTTATATAAAAATATATATCTTTCAAATGTACTGCCACTCAACAATAAACATACTTATCATGTAAATTTTCTGCCAGGTAAAAACTGATATTCCTAAAATTAATTTCCTAAATATTAATATTCCTAAATTTAATTTCTAAGCTTCCTTGTAAAAATCATTACAGCATTAATATTTCAGTCTCATACTCAGAAACTTGATAATACTGACTATAATTTCAGGAAGAACACCATTTCTTTGCAATTTAAAAATGGTGAATAAAACAGATTTAAAAACCTATACCTCAGTAGTAGGAACAAGCACAGAACACAAATGTACCAATTTAAAGAGCCTAGAATGATTGATAATATGCAGAGCTCTATAGATCATGATGTATTTTAATATTTTTACCTTTGCTCTGAGCTAGCTACACCACCAGTCTTCAGCTTCCCTTAAATACCAACAAATTCTTATTGCTCAACTCTGTTCAGTGAAGCTCAAAGAACAGAGATCTCTTCTGAATGAAATATAATTGAATACTGTCATTAATATGCAATAGAATGGAAGAGTAAATACAGTTCCTTTTACTGGAATCCTTTGATTGGAAGGGTGAATATTCCTTTAATCGGAACTTACAAGGGGGAAAGGGCTGGAATTTAAAATGATCTTGCCAGGCTGAATAAATGGCCTGGAAATCCACCCCAAACAAACAAACAAACAAAAAAACTATGGTGAAATTAATCCCTGACAAGAATATGTTGTAGCTAAGCGGGATGGCATGGCAAGACCTGACTAAATGACAAAGAGTCTGAGATCTACTGTGCTTCAGACTGCACTGAAACCAGCAGTAACATCCAGTGTGAAGAAACAAATGCTACACTGAGAGAGACAACCAGCCGCGTCACCTGAAAAACACATAAAATCAACATTACACACTTCCAAAACACTTGAAGCATCAGCTAACACTCCAAATCTCTCTCCCAAGGGAAGAACTGTTTCTATTCATGTTATTGACTACTCTGTATTTCCTCTCAATTTCAGTGCATTTTGAGTATGTGAAAATTGATCTTTCCAGGTTCTGATTTAACCTTTTTATCAGCTACTTCAGCCTGAAGTTTTACAATTGACTATATTCACAAATACATTCACATTCAGATTAAAGAACAGGGTTACACAGAAAACAGTTTGGAACAGGATTTTTAATAAAACAGGATGAACTGCAGCAATGAGGCAAAGGGCTTGACCAAAAATCAACTGGTTTAGACCATATTAACCTCTTTTTTCTCTATGCTCTCTACTCCCCCATGCTTGTTCTTCCCTGATCCACTCTTTCCTTGTCTTTGGCCTTTCTCCTAAATTTCCCACAGTAATTTTTACACAATCTCATTTACCTTCTGTAACATCCTATAATAGTTTGCTTTCCCAAGTTACCAGTGTTTTCTCAGCTACAAAGTTCAGCTTAAACACATCAAGCCTACAGATATGAAGATCCTTCAAATGGCTCAAACACCAGTGATACAAGACATTTGATCTTTATGTCTCTGTTATCTCCATTTATTATGCTTTAATTTATTGCCTTGACTGGGAGGTTGGTTTATTTGTCCATTTAATGTTAATAGCCACAAATGAGAATTTCTCAGAAACCTTACATTCTCATGTTCTCACAGCAGAATTCTAATCCACTATAAAGAGGAAATTCAAAGTTCATGGATGTAGACACATTCTCCTTGATCAGACAGGACAGTAGCTATCAGGCAAGCTCGTATTTAGCTATGGTCTTTGAAGACTGCCAAGATTTGACAAAAACTGACAAAAGAATTTGATCTTACTAATTGTATATGTTTTCTTTGAGCACGGGATTTAATAGATGACCCCTTAAACTCCCTTTCAACGAAATTAGTGCATGATCCTGCAATTCTATTTACTTATTTCCTAGTCTAAAATTCTGACATATCTCTTATTTCTGTTGAGGAGTGACCAGTTTTTTACCGGAATTCTTTTTTTTTTTTTTTTTTTCCCTCTCCATGTAGCACATATAATACTGGGGAAAAAAAAAAGCCTTGCAGTATGTGGTGATATAATGTACTTATCAATCTTTAGAATTCACTAACGCATGTAACCTAATAGTATAGACAAATGCATTCAGCATTCCAGTAAGTTGTCAGTCCTCTCTGTGACATACTCCGGATCTCAATTTTCATTTTGTGGTTGGAAATGTGTATGTACATATAATCACAGAAGGCTGGTAAGAGCGTTGTCTTTTTGCATCATATAATCTCTTTCAGCTTGGTCAGTTTGTCTGTATGTAGCACTTGGTGACATGGTTCCACTGTTTCTAATACTAGAGCTAAAACTTATTCCTTATATCAAAACACATCATGTGGAAACACCAGATGATTAATCCAGTTCTGATTTACCAGTGTGACTGAATACTTATTAGAAAAGACATTCTTATTCAAGGCTATAAAAAAAGTGGTTTTGCATATGCATGACCATTTATATATATATATACATATATGTTACACAGTGCCAGTGAACTTGATTGTCTATGTTACTAATTGGAAAGATCCTTTGTTCATTAGTTAGCACATGACAGATGCCTTTCGTGATAAAAAGTAAGCATAACTCCACTCTGTTTTGGAGGTTAAGTGATTTAGTTGCATGGATTTCATTCCTTTTCCCTTTGCTAAGGTAACACACTAGTGCAACAAGAAGGCTGCTTACTATACATTATTCTTAATTTTTTAGGAAAACATAAATATTCTGTTTGTTTTACTCAGTTTATGGACATTCATGTGAACTTCCCTTGCCTATGTCATATTAAGGACGTGGGCAGTTGAAAAAGGTTTATTTATTATTTCCAACTTCTTTTTCAGTTTAAATATCTTTCCTTTACCCACTGGAAAAGAAAAGATAAATTACTGTAATTAAGCTACTCCTCTGCAGATTGTTCTCTTCTCTTTCACATATAACATGATATTTATTCACTGATTTTTTTTTTCCCACCCAGTGGAAAAATCCAATTGTTCGGACTTTAAAAAAAAAAAAAAGAAGAATCTTCAGAGGCAAGGAGACAGTTTTCCATAAAGAAAATATCCAGAACACATACTTAAGTGCCATAAATTTTGCTATCTGCAGAACAGAGCTCTTTTCTTAGGGGTCTTAGGGGAAAAAAGTAGGTGAGTTAGATTTGTTTTTTTTCAAAACAGTATGAGGAAATTAAAACTTGGTGATTAAGACTTTCACTCAGAAAACAGAAGACCTGGGTTCAATTACCTCCATAGTGAAATCTCACTTCTCACTTGTCAAAAACACTTTAACAGGCAATCTACAGCATAAGGATCAGAAGGGGCAAGTAGAAGTGATGCCTGCTGCGTGTGACTCATCTAGCTTCAACCAATTTATTGTAGAACTAAGAATGCAAAAGTGAGAGGGTCAGACACACAGGACAAACAAGAGTAGATTCTGCAGTTAGAGAGCAAAATTTTCAGGAAGCACACAAAGATTGGAGCTCTAGTTTTGGCTCTGTGTATTACTAATAGGGTGTACTTTATTGTTTCTTTCATTATTATTTATTGACTTCATTCCATGACAAAGTCAAAGTCTTGTTCCACATCAACTGTGTGGATGTCAGCAAAGCAATTGTGTTGTACAATGATTCTGAGTTTACACATTAGATTCAAAGGGTGTAGGAGTGAACTGTTTCTAAAGATGAGATGTAAATCTACATAATCTGTAATAATCTCACAGAGTATAGCTTTTTTTCTCTATTTTTCCTTTTTTTTTCCCCTTCATACATATCAAAGAGTATTTAAATTATTGCTGAAATTGGAAATCTAGTATCAGACAGATGTGGAACATGCAATGTCTGTCTAATATGCAATGCCAAAAAAAAAACACTAGACCAGAGACAGTGTTTCTCTTGTCCTGAAACCATTTGTCTTTGCAGAGCTTGCATCCATGAAACTGAACTTTCTTATTCCTCAAATACAGTGGTATCATCTGAGATAACTTCATGAAGAAGATAAAAGGACTGAAGCACCTCACTTGTGAAGAGAGGATGAGAGAGTTGAGGTTGTTTAGCTTGAAGAAAAGAAGACTCTCAGGAAATCTTATAGCAACTTTCTATAACTTAAAAGTAGAATACAGGATAAAAGGAGAGGGATTATTTATTGGGAAGTGTTGTGATAGGACAAGGGGAAAAGTTTATAACTACAAGAGAGTAGATTCAGATTAGATAAAGGAAGAAATAAAGGAAGAAACTTTGATGTTTGTGAGGCACTGGAACAGGTTGCTCAGGAAGCTGTAAATATCTGTTCCCTGGAAGCATTTGAGGCCAGGCTGGATGGGGCTTTGAGCAGTCTAGTCTACTGAGCAGTGTCCCTGCTCATGGTAGAGGAGTTGAGAGAGTTGAGAGAACTAGATGATCTTCACGTTCCTTTCCAATCCAAACTATTCCATGATTTTATGTTTCTTTGATTGTTCTCAAACCATACAAAACCTCAAGCTATTGTAGCTGTTTTTTGTTGTTTTGTTTTGTTTTTGTTTTCTTTTTTCTTTTTCTTTTTTTTTTTTTTTTGGTGAAAGTAATAGTGTGGGGCAAAAAAATTACACTGAAATAGTACAAAAAAAAAAAAAAAAAAATATCAGGATAGATAATTCTCTCCAGAATCTAAGAAATCATTATTATAAAAATAAAATCCATGCTGTATAGGCAAATTTTACTATTTCAGCATACTAGAAAATATGAGTAAATGCTGGGAACTATCAGGTCAATCTTGCTTACCAGAGCATGGGAGTCACAAAGCAGCATGTGAATAACGATTCATTTTTAGGTGTATATTTATTTCCCATATTCTAGAGAAAAATCCACTTTTCCAAAGAAAAATATATTGGTGTCTACTGAATTTTTCTGAGAACATAAGTAGGTGGTATAAGAGTCCACTGAATATCAAGGGTAAATCCCAGCACAAGTTACGCTTCTCTTCAGCATCCAAAATATTTTGATTGCATGGTACAGACTGTAGTAATTATCTGAGCAACAAGCAATTAATTCCAGGAGACAAGGAATAATTTCCAGAATAATTTCTCTAAGGTTTCCTCTATCAAATTAAAATAGACACAGTGACTTTGTTTAAACTTCCATCTATACAAAATGTCGGCTTAGGTATGTCTTTTCCCTATTAAAGTAAGGCAGAAATGAATTTTTTGCAGAAATATTTTGCATGCTAAAACATAAAACAATAAATAAATGCAGGAATGAATTATTATATTTTTGTGTCCTATGAAGTAAATATTACGATTCAATGCTCCAACAGATGAACAGATTATCTAGAACAATTATTAATATGTGTTTAATGTAATAATCTGTGAACAGTAGAGCAGAAGTAAAAAAAAGTAAAACAGCAAAGGAAAGAAATGAGAGAAGTGTACATGAGTACCTGAAAAGTAAACAGCTAATTCAGCAATTTTAATCTGTGCATTCTCACATTTCATAACTCCTCCATTTTTTTTTTATTCCTTTGTGCATGGATGGACTAGTATCTTTAGGACAGTGAAATGATACATCTGTTAAGTCAAATGTTCATTCCTTCTTTTTCAATCTTTTTTTTTCAATCCATTGACAGAAAGTGTTTTTGCTTTCAATTTTGTCAGAAATACTGTCTGGGTACTGTGACTTGGTAGGCTAACATTCAAACATCTTTTTACCAAACTCTTTGTCCATGGCAGGGAAGAATCATATAGTATTTCACTGTTTTCATCTGCCCACTGCAGATCCTTTGAATGTGTCTGGATCTGCTGTTATATTAATAGAAGGATGATGCTCAAAAGTGTGAATCTGGCATAACATACGATATCCAAGAGAATCAGAGATACTGTGGAATGAGTACAGTAAGGAATCCACAAATGCAATGACCGTAATAAAATCAATGAATTTTTTGCTGAATTGTCCCTGAGTATGACTAATGAATCTTTCCATGCTATTACAGACAGCCTGCAGCAAAACTGTTCCAGTGATCCACCAACTCAAAAAATTTAATCAGCCGTTCTTCCTAAGGAAAGAGCAGGGGAGAATTACTAGACTTCATCATTAATTCATGGTCATTCAAAATCTTTACAGTCATCTCTTGCAAGAGACATGAGCTACCACGTGAATAATTACCATTCTTTCTTCTCAATTTCAGGAATATTTTCAACTCTGTCTACTCCTCTTTACTTTTATATACTCTTTGCCCTACTTTACTTTTACCACCTTTCTTTAAACTATTTTATTAATCTCAGTAGCTACCACCATGTAATTTTGTGGATTTAGATATAGGATATTTCCTTTCTTTAAAATAAAACAATATTATGTAATGTGTTCACTATACAGTTTGTAACACTCTGTTGGGATTATGGTTGCCTGAAAACCAGAGGAAGGGATTTGCAACTCACCTTGTTTTTTTGCTCTCTAAAAACTAATTGATCAAGAGAAAAACTGCATTATTTTAATATGCAGATGTTTAACTTACATTTTATTTATATAGTCTTTTAACTCAAGAAAAAGGGCAACAATATGAGCAATGCCAACCATGAGACTTGTCTATATGATTCTGGAATTCTAACACAGTTTGCTTTCTACAGCAGTGTTGAGCACCTTAGGAAGTGTGAGATAGATGAGTAGATAGTGAGGTGGACTGAGAACTGGAGGACCTGCAAATTTCAGAGGGCTGTGATCAGTAGCTCAGAATCTAGTTGGAGGCTTGTAGCTAGCGGTGTACTCCAAAGGTGTTCTGAGTCTAGTCTTGTTCAACATCTTCATCAATTACCTGTGTGAGGGGATAGAGGATAGAGTACATCCTCAACAAGTTTGACGATTGCTACATAATTTTACATTGAGAAGAAATTAAATCTTTAAGTGGAGGATATTTGAAAGAAATGCAGAATTCCAAGTATGATGAAGAAATTGTACTGTACTATGCTATTTTTATTAACCTGCACAAATGAGATGTTTAAAACAAAAGCGTCTTAAAAAAGATTCTTCAGAATTTGTTTAGCAGGGAAAACACAGGATTTTTCTATTGCACATTAATGTATTCTGTATTCTGACTTATCTTTAGTCATCATTATCTTAAATAGAGAAAAAAATACGGTTAAAATATTTATAGTAAACAAATATTTTTAATGGAATACTCTTACCATAATACCATGTACTAAAGTGAAAGTATATGTATATATGTATATATGTGCATATCTAGCATGAGTATATGTTGGACTAGTTGATTTTTTTTTGACTTTTTCAACTCAGGATATTTGATTATATATATGTATGTGTATAAATATACATAAAAAATATATGAGGAGGTAAGGAGGGACTGAAGCAAGGCATGCCACATTCCCCCCTGGAGCTCACTGTATCCAGATTAAATGCACTTGAGCATATGTGAAATCTCTAAACTTGCTGTAGGTTTCTGTAGTCCAGAGTTTGACTTGCATCCACTTTAGAAAATGTCCCATATAAATCATAGCACCTTTTTGTTAAATTTTGTTTTTACAATGCAGACACTGCAATACCTTATGGTTAAAGGACAAGCTCAAAACACAGAAGACAAGAGGAAAAGCCTGAGTGCTGCTTCTGCAACCTCAGATAATCTAATTTCCCTCTAAGTTCCTGAAAAATAGAACAGGAATGATAATCAATAATGTTTCATGACCTTACAGAGATACTGTGTGCAGCAGTGCATTGCAATATGATGGGAATCAAGTCTGTGAAGAAACTCCTAATATCCTTATTTCAGAACTCCGCAGGAGTTTCACAGTCATAACTACCCCGAAAATTTCCATGTCAAAGTTACCATAAAGTTGTGGTTGTTCCTGCTGCAGGCAGGAAAAATACAAAGGCAAGAAAAATCCATTAAAAGTTGCTGCTTGTTTGTTTGTTTTTCCTGAATAAGTATCTCCCATCCCTTAAAGAAACGGCCCAAAGGCCCTAGTAATGAAAAACTATAACCTTATATTTTGTGAACCAAAGTTCAATGCTTATTAGCTCCTAGCCTTTATCCACATCAAGGTATCTTCCTTGAAATTGCAATGCCACAAATATAGAATAATAAAATCACCAAGGTTGGAAAAGACCTCCAAGATCATCCAGTCCAACCCTCCTCATATCACCAATATTTCCCACTAAACCATGTCCAACAGTACAATATCTACACATTTCTTGAACACATTCAGGGTCAGTGACTCCACCACATCCCTGGGCAGCGTATTCCAGCACCTGACCACTCTCTCAGAGAAGTATTTCCTAACATACAACCTGAATCTCCCCTGGAACAAACTGAGGCCATTCCCTCCAGTCCCGTTGCTAGTTACATGGGAAAAGAGGCTGACCTCCACCTCACCACAACCTCCTTCAGGTTGTTGGAGAGAGCGATAAGGTCTCCCCTGATCCTCCTCCAAACTATAGAATTCTGTTCCCTCAGCTGCTCCTCATAAGACCAGTGCTCCAGACCCCTCACCAGCTTAGTTATCCTTCTCCAAATATGCTTCAGGGTTTCATGTAGTGAGGTGCCTAAAACTGAACACAGTACTCAAGGTGTGTCCTCACCAGGGGCTGAGTTCAGATGGATGATCACTTCCCTGCTCCTGCTGACAACACTGTTTCTGATACAAGCCAGGATGCCATTTGCCATCTTGGCACACCTGGGCTCATGTCCAGCTGAGTGCAGACCAACACCCCAGTTCCATTTCCTCTACGCAGTCTTCCAGACACTCTGCACCAAGCCTGCGGTGTTGCCTGGAATGGTTGTAGCCAAAGTGCAGTGGTGTTGTTGAACCTCATCCCAGTGCTCCAGTCTGTCCAGATTTTCTCTGTAGTGCCTTCCTGTCCCCAGTGAGATCAACACATCCAGCCAACTTGGCGTCATCTGCAAACTTACTGAAGATGCACTCAATGCCCTCATTTAAATCATCAATAATTATACTGAACAGGACAGGCCTCAATACTGACCCCCAGGGAACATCACTCATGACTGGTCACCCACTGGACCCGATGGATTTAACTCCATTCACCATCACTCTCTGGGCCCAACCATCCAGCTAATTCACTACCCAGCAAAGAATGTATCTGCTGAAGCCATGGACTGCCAGCTTTTCCAGGAGAATACAGTGAGAGACAGTGCCAAAGGTTTTGCCTACATCAAGGTAATCTATCTATGTCAACAACCTTTCACTCATTCACCAGGTGAATCATTTGATCACAGAAGCAGATCAGGTTGGTCAAGCAGGACTTGCCCTTCATGAGCCCATGCTGGCTAGGCCTGATCCCCCAGCTGTTGCACACATGCTGTGAAATCTCCCTCAAGATTATCTGCTCCATAACCTCACAAGTATGTAACCTCACAACTTCTCCTGTGTTGTATGATCTACTGTTCAAAAAGGATGAATGAGGAAAGATAAGGGAGAATATTAGCTATATCCTTTTCATATCAGCTGGTAAATACAAGCTTACTCATCTGAGAAAATGTTTAAGACAGTTGAACTTTTTCAACTTCTGTCTGTTCCCTGACTAACACCACACCAGTATTGGCAAGTACATGTTAAAGTATAACTGATAACAAATCTGCTGGATGCTAATCAATTTCTTCCTGCTTTGAGATATTTTGATAGATTTGTGTTAGTAAATATTATTCTTTGGGAAAAAGTGAGTATATTTGCTGCTCTGCTGACTATATCAGCAGAAAGGCAGATTGAATAAGTACTGCAGAATTTGACAATGTGTTCTTAAAATTATAAATAATGATACCTTTTGAATGATAAATTTCAGTGAACAGATTTCTTAAACTCAGAGAAGCACCAAGGACTCTTCATATTCCCAAACAATATAATTTTTGAACACACTTCCCAGTACAGAACATTTTCACACTGCCTCTCCCAGATACATCCTGTAAATCAGTATAGATAATGTGATTCAAATTCTGGCAACTTTCCAGGAAGGCTACACAGCTCATTGCTGAAGACTATAAATTATAAATTGAATGGGAGATACTATTTTGTGGAGCTTATTACTTTCCACCACTGCTAGATGTATTCACACATTCCAGCTGATATTTCTTACTTTCGCAGCAGGAGGAACCAGCTTGAATTTGTCACCCTCATTGGCCCTTTTATCCATCCTATTAGAAATTTAGGTAGCTGAAAATTAGAGCAACACGGAGCTCTAGGAATCAGTTCACTGGGGCAGATATTTTTTCCTTTTCTCTGGATGTACATGCAGATGTGATGCTTGGATCTCAGATAAAACCATGTGGAAATGCCCTCACCAGGGAACTGGTTCAAGAAAGAGGCAGTGGAGAAGTCTTGTCTCAGCAAAGTATTTTCTTATTGCTTTTTCTGGGGAAGAGCAGTTTATCAACTAGGGCACAAATATGTCAGGGTAGTTTGATTTCCAAAGCAAGTTCGCTGTGCTAGAAGGAAATCAAATGGCTAAAGGTGTTGAACTGAGTTTTTTCCAGAGCATACAAGAAATATTTTTTTAACCCATTAACTGAGAGGAGACAGATCTTTTAGAGTAAGCATTAGCTGCGAAGCTTTGCTATTACCCACATGCCTTATCTCAAATCAAGTTTATTTGTAAAGCTCTATCACATTTTATATTGACAGTATGTAGCACTGCCATTGGACTGATTATAATTGAACCCCTGACGTCCTAATCTACTGTTGAATTTCCTAGTACTTAGAAATACTGCAGCTCCTAAATCTAATCATAACAAACTCAGCAAGGTCTGAAACAAAAATATCAGTCTGGTTAGTCAAAAAATTCTAGTTTCAGCCTTCCTTGAGGCCTCTACATGGAGGCTTAAGGTTATAACTAAAGGCCCAGAGAGCTTGTGTTTGTAATTTTCTTACTGATATATAGTCATTCTGCTAATGAAATAATAACTGTGGTGACATTTATTTGATAATAATATTTGATAATAGTATTGAGAGAAAACAGAGTGTATGGATTCTTATTTACTCTCCACACAGCTTCACAATACCATTCACCAAAGAGAAATATCTTTACAAGACAGGCAAGAGCAACCACATTTTTACACTCTTGCCCCAGAGGAGTTTTTCATTAAGTACATATTTACGTACAGAGATAAAGTTCAATGGTAATAGTTATTTCACAAATATTGTCCCACAGCTTATGATTATTGAAGTCAGCAGAGGGCACTGAAGGGAGTATTATAATTGATTCTGTTGATATTATCACCACTGCCACTGATTCCTGGTGGCTTGAGGCTCAGTATGAATGAATGTCTGCAGGCCTATTTATTTTATTAACATTGTTGTTTGTCTAATAAGAAAGCCATTTACTTGATGCGTGTGATGAGGTTGCATGATGGATATTATTGCTTACTTTCTTCATATTTGGTATTTTGGCTTTCACAGTAATACTAGAGAATCACATCTTTATCCTTTTATTCCTTTTATATTGTTGTGTCTGAGAAAATTATCTTTGGCATTCTTCACCTTTTCTATCTGAATAATTGCCGTTGTTTAACTGTATGCCTACACATTACCACATGATTCCATTCACTTTTAAATATTGGAATATTTCATCAGAGAGCTATGTGATTGCTAATCATTGCCGAACACCATGAATAGTACCTCTTTTCCTTACAGAAATTGTAATATTGGTTCAGACCAATAGTATGTGATTTCACTCATATTATCATTTTAATATGTTGTAGACTGATATTATACCCAAAGCACAAGTACTGTATTCCAGTATTTATACTGGTATGCACTGTGGTAATTCTTAGTAATTCAATTGAATATTCAAAATTTGTTTGTATTTTTCATTTCAGGGACCTAATTTGCTTCCTGTAGTAATCACCTTTGCCTTTTAGATGGGCTATTCATTTCATTTTCTACAAGTTATGAAAACTACCTTTAAAGCCTTGTTAGGTTGTTTCCTATGATATTGCATGTACTATGACTAGTGTATTTAGAGATGGGCACTTATCAGTGATGTAATAACTCATCCTCACTGATTGACTGAAATTACTATTCTTAATAATGCAACAGTACCTGAACATTTCTGCAACACTTATTTTATCTCTTGTCCATCATTATTAGAGAAGACAGGTTTTTGAGTAGAAAACATTTGTGGTTCTTGCTGTGCAAAAAACTTCCCATAATGAAAATAATATCACGGTTCTTTAGATTTTAATCCTCTACAGAATTACCTATAATTTTAAAATATTTTTACAGCTACTTTATCCACGCTCAGAATTCTCTGAAGTGGTATGGGGATAATGAGGAAGTTCGTGTAACTCAGGACAAATGAAGCCTCCACCACCTGGGATGAATGAACTCTGCAATGACAAATGTTTGATGCTGCCTAACTGGGAAACAACTCTCCTTAGGATCCTACAGACACAAGTTGAACATGAGCCAGCATTAAACCTAGGTTTCAAAGCAGACCAACAGCATCCTTGGCGGTACTGATACAAGGAGGGCAATGAGACCAAGGGAAATGCTCTCACTTCTCTACCTAGTGTTTCTTAGACTGTGCCTGGAATAATGTTTCAGATTTTGGTTTGCTAAATACAAGAAAGATGTTGATAAGCCTGGAGATATTCAGAAGGCTGGTGTGCATGATTTATGAACCTAAGGGAAGAGAAGTAGTAGTAGGAATGGAAATGTGCACATAGTGAACTGAATACAACCCCTATGGCCATGAAAGTTTAAATTTCTCAACACCTGTGGAATTTTCCTCTTCTCTCACATTATTCTACTTTAACGTAATTTTGAGGCAAAGTTCTAACAAAGTTCTAAAATCATTTTGCTTATAATCCCAGCTCTATGTATGTTTTTTAAATTTATTATTTTCAGAATACTAAGTTGCCATTTTCTTGAGTATCAAAGGAGAAAATTCTGTAGGAAACACATAATTTTGGAAGTGATGAAGGATGAGATGAATGGCAAAATATTTTTCACTACTTCTAGTGATGTCCATGATTTTTTAAAATGCTATCCTTCTTTTATCTAGAAAAGGTTATCACTGTAAGATACAACAGATAGATGTGGTAAAACAAACACATAATAAGATATATCAATTTCTGCAATTAACTTGCCAGTGCTTAATCATAATTCAGATATTAATAAATCCATTTTAAAAACACTTCTATATTTATATATCTATACTCATTAGGACAAGCTTAAAATTATCAGATTTTGCTTTCCTAAGTGAAGTACTGTATAAAATTCATGCTCATAGACCATATCAACATGTTAAGAGATTTGCTAACTCTCATAATGGAACAAATTCCTAGGAAAGATCTTTTTTTTTGTCTTAAAATTGTGGAAGAGGATATATCTGTAAGAAAAATAAAATTATCCACTAAGAAAAAGTACTTTGTTCTCTAAGGTAAAAAAATGAGTATATGGAGCACTGGACTATTGGTCTTTGTCTTAAAGAAATATACTCACACCATCCCACTAGGAGCAACTTATTTTGAGAAATGACAGCATATGTGGGAAGAAGTTTCTGGAATATGTAGATAAGGCTTCAAATGATCTTGAAAGAGGAGATGCATGAGGATAACTTTGGAAATGTGAAGAACTACACTAAAACTGATCACTGGAGTCTGATTTTAGATTCTGATTTCGGGTAAGAATCCAAATATTGTTATTTTCACATCAAAACATAATCAGAGCTGTACTACATTTGAGTTTTCCAGTCTTCATTCTTACTTTTGAGTATACATATGAGCATACAGTTTTCCAAACTGAGTCTCTGATTTACAAATGCTGATTAAATGTCTTCTGCATTTGTGTAAGAACTCTTAATTTCTTTGCATAATAATTTTGTTAATCAGCAAACTTTCGATTAAAACAGCATTTACAATATTAAGGAAAAGAAATACTAGCGTAAAAATCTGTAAGTAAAATCTGTTATTAAACTCTTTGATTTGCCATTTATATTTAAATCAGTTTAATGTAAGCACTATGAAACTTTAAATAGTGCAGTTACAATTCATTATGTATGACAAATAATGCCATTCCTAATGAGATTTTTCAAGGAATAAAGTTATTTGGTTGAATACAAATCTAAATTGCTCTAGACACAATAAAAGCCACTGCCAAGGTATGCACACAAGACACAAGTTATGTCTGACACTATTGGATGTGCCAGATAGTGGGCTGAGGGTGAGAAACTGCTGCCCTGCCCTTTTTGGAGGTACAGATAGCATGGTAAGCTCTCAGGATGTCAATGTTGATGTTCAGGATTCAGTGAAACCTTCCAGCCTAGGACTATGCCAAGGCCTGCAGCCATACTTAACAAGATTTTTCCTTTGGTATTTGTTACTTCTAATGACATAGGACATATTAAGAATGACCACATTTTTTACACTGTATCTGTACCCTGATCCAATTATTGTCCCTATGTTAAAAATAACAATAACATATGGAACTAATTTGTCATAGGGTCACTCTCTTACAGTACTGCAAAGTAAGGAACAGCAAGTTAAATGTGGCAAGCCCGGCTTTCTCTGGAAGTATCAAGGACATAATGCCTTCTGGGGTTTGTGACTTAGTACGTGTTTTAAGATCTAGTCTCTCCTTATTCTTCACAAACATTTGAAACTTGTTTAGTATCTCGACAATGCTTTATGATGTGGACATTTGGATTTGAATTTCTGTTTCAATTATGTATCACTTGTTTGGTGACATTTTCATAAATGAATTTATGGGTTGCTTACAGATGCTTGCAAACATTTCTGTATGCAAACACATGCATTCATACTGTGGGCATCTCATACTAATCTTATGAAGATATTTTAGGAGTCACAGGAGCATTGATTTTGCTGATGGGCACTTGAAAAAAAACAAGATATCCATAAAGTTGTTGAAACTTAAAGCCCAATATTTTAAGAACATTTAAAAAAAAAAAAAAAAAAAAAAGATTTTAGGATTTTTGGGATTAGTATTATAATATCCCTCAAAGTTGTTTCAAAGTCATTACAGACAGCAGTTAGAGACTATTATTACAAACACAATTGATCTGATATTTTACAGAAACAGAAGGTAAAGACTAAGGTATATTTAACAAGGACATCCTTTTCATTAAGAAAACTCTACCTGTCCTTTTAAACTATATATAAGAAGAACAAATTCTTGTTCCCTTTCCTGCAAGTTTTGTCTGAGGGGTAAAATGGGATTTTCAATAGCCTTAAAGTGAATAAATATACACTGTTGAGGAGATACATGAAGTAAGGTAGACTATTAAATGGAGTAATTTCAGTTACTCAGTGCATTAAAATGTATATTTTCAGATAGACCAGAATGATATTCTGTTTCAGACAACAGAGTGAAGAATTTAGATAATAACTAACTAACATACAGCTTGAAGACATCAAGTGGAGCTGGCTGTCTTTTCTTTGTTTTTGGTTTTTTTTTTTCCCCTTACAGAAGTAGCAGAAGAATAAATGTGATTGTTTTGCATGCAGAAGTAATTTCTGCATGAACTGTGGTGGCCACCAGAATGCAGAGCTAAACTCCGCAACAATCACCTTTCTCTCCTCTTCTCAAAGGAACAGAGGGAGAAAATACAATGGAAAAAGGGCTCATGGGTCGAGACAAGGATAGGGAGATACAAATTACTGTCATGGGAAAACATACCCAGCGTAGGGTGATTAATATAATTTATTGCCAACTGCTAACAGATGAGAGCAGAGAGAATTAAAAGCATATTATAATCTCCTTCCCACCATCTACCTTCCTCTTCCTTTCTCCCTCTCAGGTGGTTCAAGGGAACAGAGAATGGGGGCTGTGCTCTGTCCATGATGCTTTTTCTCTGCCACTCCTCCACAGTCACTCTCTGCCCCTGCTGCACATGGGTCCTCCATCCACACCTTCTGTCCTTCCCAAACTGATCCCACATGAGTTTCCCACAGGCTGTAGCTCTTCAAGCACTGTTCCAACATTACTCCGTACTGCGGGACCCATCCTTCAGAGACTGCTCTGGCATGGGGCCTCAGAGGTAGTAGCTCCCTCAGCCCTCCTGCTCCGCTGCGGGCTGCTCTTCATGGGCTGCAGCTCTGGCCCAGGATGGTACTGCAGGGGCTCTCCATGGGCTGCAGACCCTTTGAACAGGATAGAAATTAAATGATTCTTTAAGATGATGCAGTTCAAATTGATATTAAGAGAAACAGCATAAAGGCTAGTTAGTACTTAAGTGGAGTGTTAAACTCCATTTGTGCTCTGCTAGATCCTTTGAATGCTATCTATATGTTTCCAACCTGTTCTTATTAGAAGTAGTAACAGCAGTGGTGAGTGCACCGTAAGCAGAATAAAAAGTATTTGGAAAGCACTCTGTCTATATGTTGCTGCTGTGTCAACAGGAGAACAACCCACTTCAGAAATAAATCCTGATCGCTCTGAGTGTAGGGCAACACTTTTTAAAATGATCAATTATATCAAGGTTTCAAATTAGTATTTATGCATCATGTTGCTAATCTAAAACATGATAATTCTAAATTCTTAATTTTTCCGACTAATGAATGATAGTCCTAGAATTTACTTCATTTTATTTTTGACTAAGACATAACCTTACAAAGTATTCCAGATTATAATTACAGCTGAACAAAGTGTTCCCGGGGTAAATAGTCTGTAACTAGTGCAAATTATCTTATGCATATATTTTATTTTAGGACTCCTTGTTTGGTTCCTCACAGGTAATGGCATTCTGAATAATTACCAGTGCTATCTGCGTGATGCACTATAATTTTCTTCTGGAGGCTGAGTGTTTATTTATACCAGTATGCCTGATCTTCCATAAGGAACTTCTATCGAGGCATAGTAATCAGTCTTGGTGTTGACAGAAAAGTGCTCTGCTCTGCAATATTTAGGAGATAAAGAAACTAAATTAACCCTCCAGTATACTGTCTTTATAGTCTGATTAAAACCTTAAAAGTCTGAATAAATGACTGTATATATGAAAAACGAATCCAATCCCCTTAACAAAAAAATATTTTCTGTATATTACACTGAATCATAACTTATTAAGTATGTTTATTTGTGAAAAGCTCAAATAGAAAAATTAAAAATTTTATTTTGGATTGCACCCATTTTCACAGCAAAATTGAATGCAGTAGATGAACTTAAACAAACTGTTAACTGCTTTTTCCTTCAAATGCTTTAATATCATACATTAATTTTTGCAGATATCTCGCTAATAATTTCTCCAGCTCCATTGGCTGTAATTTTATTGACTTGAAAGAATTGGAGCACATTATTTAAACGTTTTAAAAAGATGCATTCTTTGAATATGTTATTTTTATTTATTTATTAAGGAACAAGTCAAAATTCCTAATCACTGTTTTGAAAACAGTGGCAATTCTTTGCCAATAGCCTAAAGACAGCAATATTCAGCAGTATTTATAAGAGTATAAGTTATATATGTTATTATTATGCAATAAGGTAGTTTGAAGCCTTTTTAATGGGTTGAGTGAAATATTTGTTTCACAAAACCCGCTTAAGAAAATAAAAGCAGGCCAGAAAAATATTTTTATAGTAACATATTTGATACAGCATTCTCCATTAAAAATTAGATTTAAGTAGGCAGTGGGCAAGGGCTCAAGTGCCAAAGTTCGAGGTGTGTTAGGAAGACACTCTAAGACAGAGTTTGTGTTTTGAGTGGTCCTGCAAGGAGCCAGGAGCTGGGTTTTATGATCCTTGTGATTCCCTCCAAACTTGGGATATTCTGTGATTCTAATATTCTATGAGTCTAGGACTAACTATTAAGCATTTTGATATTGTTCCGTTCTCTTACTCTGACCCCATTTAATATTCCAAAAACTTCAACAAGTATTCATTTCTCACTTGCATGATATGCAGCTCTTCAATATTGTGAATGAGCAATGCTTAATACTACAGAATTTAAAAGAAATACTGCTGTAGCATGGAAGTATTTCATGGATTCATCTACAAAGCTGCTACATAACCATATTATCACATTTTTCTTCAGGAAGCTTTTTCACAGAAATTTTCCCCCAGACATAGTGTACTGAATCATCTCAAGTTTGATTATCTAGAGGACAGGATGAACTGTAAGCCACAAGAGGCTGAGCTAGAAGCACCTACAGAAACTATAGGATGTGAGTAAGATGTTTTGTCTTTCCTGTTCTTTATTTGATTCCCTGGTTATGACAGTGTTATTAAGGCACCAACTGGAAAGGAGAAAGTAAGTGACAACATGTAATGAAAGTAATGAGTAGCAGTGGCAGGCTGAGAGACTGGGAGATGTAATTGGAAGGAGGAGAAAACTACCAAAAAGAAAGTGAAAAATGAAATCAGTATTAAAGAAAGGTAGCCCGTCTGTACAAGACCTTTTAATAAATTTATATCTTGTGAGTCGTCTTAACCTCCAGCAAATATTCCCTTGCAGGTTTCATATGAAACACATTTTAATATGTCAGCATAAAATTTGTGTCATATTTGTAGAGCATTTTTAGCATTTTCATCAGCTGTGACGTTCAGTAGGACCATTCTGATCTACTTATATGTGAATTTATCTGTCTGAAAACCAAGCGTAGCATTTTGTCATAATCACAGAATCACAGAATTGTAGGGGATGGAAGGGACCTCTAGAGAACATCGAGTCCAGCCCCCCTGCAAAGCAGGCCACCTACAGCAGGCAAATAATCTTCTTCTATCATCACAGAATTTGAAGTAGAGTCTTGATTCAGAAAAGACTTTAATTTTCAGTAACAAATAAGCAACCAAAAAAAGCAGTGGTATACTGCATGAGCAACAGCCATGCATTCAGGGACGGCAATATATACAGTACTCATGGGTAAATCAAGTGCCTGTTTTCATACTGAAATTCAACAATTCTAGGAGTAAAAATATGGCCTTCATTCCAACAGATTCTGGCTGTTCCTTTGACAATTCCTATCTAATAAATAAGGAGTTAATTTTTGTTCATTTGTCACTGCATTTATTTTCTGAATAATTTAATACCTAATCCTTCTTTGAAGTACAGTTACCAGAAATGGACACTGTACAAGTAAATGGTGATTTCTACTGCATAAGTTGCAAACTAGGGTAAAATTCCATTCCAATTTTTCTTTGATATTTCCTAGTTTATCTATGAAATAATAGAATTACATGCTCTTGCTGAAAATTCACACTCAATACACTAACATGGCTGCTATACCCCTACTGAAGTGATTACCTTCCAAAGCAACGGTAGCTCCATCATGCTAAAATAGGATCAAAGAAATATTGAAAGGTTTGTTGAAAGCAACCATTAAAATCATCTAGTTCCAACCCAACTTCTATGGCACCTTTGCCACCCACTAGATCAGGCTACCCAAGGCCCCACCCAACTTGGCCTTAAATCCCCTCCAGGAATAGGGTGTCTACAACTTCTCTGGGCAGCTTATTCCAGTGACTCACCACTATTTAAGTAAAGAATTTTTTCAACTTTTAGTTGAAAATCACTCCCCCTTGTCCTATCACTATCAAACCAAGTAAAAAGTGAGTCTTCTTCCTCCTAATAAGCTCCCTTCAAGTACTGGAAGGCCACAGTGAGGTCTCCCTGGAGCCTTCTCTTCAAGATAAAGAAGCCCAGCTCTCTCATCCTTTCTTCATAAGAGAGATGTTTTAGCCCTTTGTTCATTTTCATAGCCTTCCTCTGAACCAGCTACAGCAGCATTGCATCTCCTTTCTGCTTTGTGGCCCCAGGTCTGGATGCAGTACTCCAAATGGTGCTTCACAAGGGCAGAGTAAAGTGGAACAATCACCTTCCTCTCCCTGCTGGCCACACTTCTTTCAATGCAGCCTGGGATATGGTTAGTCTCCTGAGCTTCAAATAAACACTGCTGGCTCATGTCCAGCTTTTCGTCCACCAGGACCCCCAAGAAATTCTCTGCAGGACTGCTCTCAATGAGTTCTTCTCCCAGTCTGAACACATATCTGGGGTTGCTTCAACCCTTGTGCAACACCTTGCTCTAGGCCTTATTGAACTGCACTAGGTTTGTATGGACCTGTTTCTCAAGCTTATCTAGATTCCCCTAGATGGCATCTCTTTCTTCTACTGTGTCAACTATACCACTCAGCTTGATGTCAACAGCAGACTTGCTGAGGGTATACTTGATCCCTCTGTCAGTGTTGATACTAACCATGTTGAAGAGCACCAGTCCTAAGATGGACCTGGGGGACACCACCTGTGACTGGCTTCCATGTAAACGTAGAGCTACTGACATGTTTAAACCCTCTGGCTGTGACCATCCAACCAACTCTTTATTCACTGAATAGTCTAGCCTTCAAATCAATATCTGTCCAATTTAGAGCCTGGGATGTGGTGCAGGATCATTTCAAAAGCTTTGCACAAGTCCAGATAGATTATATCAATTGCCCTTCCTTTATCCACTGATGACATCATTCCCTTGTAAAAAGCCACCAGATTGGTCAGGCACGAAGCTGTGCTGTCTCAGATCACCTCCCTGTCTCATACATTCCTTCACATATCTTCCAGGAGGATCTGTTCCATGATCTTCACAGGCACAGATATAAGTCTTTCTGGCCTGTAGCTCCCTGGGACTTCCCTGGTGAGCACAAGACTCAGTAATGCTTCACTTCTGTCTGGTCTGTCCTATTCTTGGATCAAGACATTGACTTCAATGGACTCCAGGAGTCTCCTGAACAACTTGCAGCTCACCCAGTTGTTTTCCCAGTAGATATTTGGGTGGCTGAAACCCCCCCATCTGGATGAGAGCCTGTAAGCATGATGCTTCTTGGAGCTGAAGTAAGAACTCATCAATAGGATTCCCTTGATCAGGCCTGTAGTATAGTCTAGTCACCAGATGCCTTTCATTGGTCTGGTCTCTAATTGCTAATTGTAACCTAAAAGCTCTCAACCTGGTCATGAATGTCTATCAGAGGGAGCTCTTCACAGTCTATCCACTTCTCAAAATAAAGGGTAACACTGCTGATCCATCCACCTTTCTTGTCTCTTCTAAAAAGCTTGTAGCTCTTGTTAGTAGTAGTAGTCCAGTTGCATGCTCCACCCCACAGTGTTTTTGTGATAGCAATTAGGCCATAGTTTTCTAATTGCATCATAGTTTCCACCTTCTCCTGTTTATTTCCCATGCTGCATGCAATGATGTAGAGACAATTCAGGTGGGTTACTGACTGCATTACCTTCTTGGAGGAGCCATCTCAAGTACCTCTTTGCCAAATCTGAGGTTCCCCTCCTACTTCCTAAAATGACAGTGTTCCCTGGCTCAAACGTATGTCAGAGAAGAGTACATACACAGCCCGCTGTTATGACAAAATACATCACTGAGTTTCCCAAATTTGGGGAAATTGCAGGGGTCAGCACGCTAGGAGTACAGGGAACTCCTGGTAAAACCGCCTGTTTGATCACTGTGCCTCGCCTGCCAGGTAGGCATGATAATTTGAATAACTAACGCACAAAATAACAACTTCTTGCAGGAGTAACTCTATATTTGATAAAATAAACTATTGAAAAACAGGTAAATGACAGGCAAATTTCTTCTGAACCAGATCAGATTTTTGTTGTGGCTTGAATTTTGTTTGTGTTTCTACAGAAACATCTGTGTAAATATAAAGGAATGCTAAATGTCACTCTCAGTGACTTTTTATTAGGGAAGAAGTGGGACTAAGTTGCAAACATCCAGGATTTAGTAGAGTTTGATTTGTATTGCTTTCTTCTATTCTCTGCTTTTTATCTAGCATGAGCTGCCAAAAAAAATAAGACGATTAGGAAGTACTTGTCATTCTTCTTCTAGAAGGTAAGCTTTTATTCTATTTGAGGATTATTAAAACTAGCGAAAGAATAGAAATATTGTATAATTGTCGATTAAACTGAATGACATAACAAGATAAAAATAATAATATGCCTCAGGAAATTTAATTGTGTTGACTCAATATGGTTTATCTGTGAAATACTCTGTTCCATATATTAAGATTTTACTTCATGTTTTACAGCAAAAATGTTCTAATTAAGTTTGTTCAGTTCCTGATCTCAAAACATACTTAATTTTTGTAATAGAGAAGATAAGATTTAGTTGAATGCAGCAGTCAGACCCAGACAATCTTAATGATAAAGTTTAAGAGTGTTGAGAATTATATGATGCCTATGTAATTATCGTATATCCTAAGTAAGATTTATAAATTTGCTTATACATCTCTCTGGATTCAGGAATTAATAAAAAGACAATAACATTTTTGTATAGTTTGGTCTTAAAATTCAAAATAAATCCTTTTGAAAAATCAAAATTTACCAACTGGGAAATGTAGCTATGCTACATGGGAGCAGCTGAAGTGTAATACTAGGGAAAGTTGTTCAGAATGATTATCAGAATGAAAAAACGACCTGTTTCAAGGTGGAATAAAGGATCACAACATCACAGATCTAAGTACTGTACAAACACAAAGAAACTGTGTGACAGAACCAAGAAGCTGAACCCAAAGAACTGCAACCACAAGCTATTAATAGATGTTGCCTTCTGGAAATATACAGTGGAGATTCAGGGGTAAACACACATTTTTTTCTAACTTGTGATAATTCATACAAATGCACAAGAATAATTCTGTTTTTAAATGACATCATTAGTTAAATAAAATGAAAAAAATCATTATAAAAAAATTACAATGCTATTATAATTCGGGCTTTGTAAGCTAATATAGACTCATAATAATATAGAATCATAATAGAAGGGCTACTCCAAAAATAATGCTTCTTGTTTTATTATTTTGGTCCACAGCATCAAAGGTGGATGTTGGTCCTACATTAGCATAGGTTGAACCTTCACACCAATAGTCTGTTATATTTTGTTTCTGTGTGACAGATGGTAGCTAAGGATCAGTCTGACAAAATGGAATCTGACATGGAAGTGTGTATGAAGCAAAGGTGTGGAATTGACTTATTCCATGTGGAAAAACTAGCACCCATTGACATCCAGCCATGCTTACTGAACATTTATGGAGATCAAACAGCAGGTGTGAGCACACTGAGAAAGTAGTTGGTGTGTTTCAGCAGGGGTAACAGCAATAGTGGATCGCCTTCACTGTTGGCATGCAGGCTCTTGTTTGTGACTGGTGAAAATGCGTAGCCTATGTTAAAAAGCAGTGTTTTTCATCTGAGAATTTGCTCTATTTAATAGTGTTATTGTGCTCTTTGTTATAGTTTCCATGGAAAGAAATAAGAGTCGTTATTTTAGAGAGTGAAGGCAGGGAATAGTAGGTATCATTTGGAAGTATTTGCATTTAACATACTGGTATTAAATTTGCATTTAACTTTAAACCTGAGCTTACAATACTTTCATTTTGAATTAATAAAACATGTTCTGGAGATTATTATAATCCCTTTATAGCTTTATTTACACTGCAGTAAAGATGTACTTTATTAAGTATAGTACTAAAGCAATGTATTTTATAGAATCATGGAATCATTTAGGTTGGAAAAGACCTTTGAGATCAGCAAGTCCATTCAACCATGCCCCTAATCACCATGTGCGCATATTTTTTAAATACCTCCAGGGATGGAAACTCTACCACCTCTCTGGGCAACCTGTTCCAATGCTTGGTCACCATCTCCATGACGAAATTCTTCCTAATGCCCAATAAAGCCTCCCCTGATTAAACTTGAGAGCATTTCCTCACATTCTATCATTTTTCACCCAAGAAAAGAGACCAGCAGCCACCTTACCACAGCCTTGTTTCACATTGTAGAGAGCTATAAGACCTCCTCTCAGTCTTTTCCAAAGGAAATAGGCCTAGCTTCTCCAGCCACTCCTCAGAAGTCTTGTTCAGTCTTGTTCTAGTCCATTCAATAACTTCATTGTTTTTCTCTCTCAAGCACATGCTTGAGCAGCTCCATAGCCTTCTTGTAGTGAGAGGCCCAAAGTGGCCACAGTACTTGTGTACTCCAAGTAAAAAAAATCCACAGCCTTTCTGTCATCCACTAAATGGGTCATCTTCATCATTGAAGGTGATCAGGTTAGTCATTTAGGACCTGCCTTTCATAAACATGTGCTGGTTTGGTCTGATCGCTTGGCTGTCCTGTAAGTGCTGTGTGATGAAATTCAAGATAATCTGTTCCATGGCCTTTATTGGCACCAAATGTAGACTGACAGGCCTGTAATTTGGGATGAGAGGAAAATTACAGTTTTGTGGACACAGGACTGGAATAATTTGAACCAAAACTACATTTTCTCTTAAAATTTTCTATAGTTATGAAAAATATTAGACGACTAAAATGTCAGTAAATTAAAACTACTAGATCTATTAGAAATTATTAAACTTCATTTTAGGTGAAAAAAAATCCCCATTTTTCTCTCTTTATGAAAACATAGCATTTTTTAACATTTCCATTAAATTTGCAGATTTTGTTACTGAAAACAAATTGAGTGGGCTTTCAAAATGGGTGAATTCCCAATTCAATGCCATATAAGATTAGGATTCTTTTCTCTGTCTCATAAACTTGCAAACAAAATAGACAAAAAGACACAGCTCATGATTTTTACAAGATTTTTGATTTTGGAAAGTGACTCTGTGATAACATTGTGCTGTTATATTTAAAAATGATGACAGAGCTATATATTAATTATAACGCTACAAATATAATTATTCATGTAATAGTCCTCCAAAAGTCCTCCAAGAAAAAACAATGCTGTAATATTTTGATAAAAAGTGATATTTTGAAATATCACTTTCATTTCTGGCCCCTGCAACAGTTTGAATTTATTTCTAATGCCTGGTCTTTCCTGATTAACAAGGTTTAATTCTTGACATACTTAGTGATGCAAGGCATATGCAGATAACTCTATTCATCAGTCAGCCTTAGGCATATGAGGCCCAGTTGTCCATTATGATCTTCCTTTGTGCCTCTAAGAAAAAAAGTATACACGTTGTTTTGCTCGAAAACCAATCTCAGTTTTCCAGAAAAATAAAAGCACATTTTATAGACTATTTACAGCCCCAGCAGTAAATGACGTATTCAGATGAATGTGGTAATCCACTAATCAGGAAAATTGAACTTGGTCATGGTGCCAATACTTGTATAGGAAACAGTGGATTTTTTTTTCCTTTGGCCCTGAAACTAAGAGGAACAGCACCCAAATTATGTGATGGAAATGATCCAAACTAAATGGGATAAGATTTCTTCTCAGGTTCAAAAATAATTCCTGTAGTCAGTCAGGCTTTTTCTAGATGTGTGTATTTTTTTCAGTCTTTCCCCAAATATGACCATGGATTTTCATTTCAAACCCTGCTGGAAGTATTTTGTCCCCATGGACTGGATTAATCAGGATAAATATAGGCATCTGCATCTGAATTAGTTGTCTAGACTTTTGATAATGTCAGTGGAAAGAAATAAACACACTTTACTTGTGATTCATCTCACATCAAAATAAATGTCTAAAATAACTCAGATGAATCATATCTAAGATATCATATTTCCTTCCATTACCTATAAAAGGACATCTGATAGCTAGTTCAGATGAAGACAACTACATCCGCTCTAATGTATCTCACTCCAAGAGCTTTCTGGTTTGCCCTGTTAGTCAAGCCAATTCTTCACACTAGAGGAGATATAGGAGTGGGAAATGAAAACCGTGAGTGCATCTGTCTAAAGGGCAGCTCTTAGATATGTCTGATGGTAACTACTCAGCCTCACTATCCCAAAAGAAGCCATATAAAGCACTTTTAAAAAAGTAGTCCTACAATAATTACAGGAAGTTGCAGTACCATTAAAGGAAAATGAAAGAGTAATCTCGCATTTCTTTACAGACTTTTTTTTTCTCTTTATTCTGCCTTGGGTTGTGTGCCCATAATCCAGAAACTGTTGGCATTTTTAAGATTTCCTGGTGATATTTGTTAGAAGAGGGTAAAAATTAAAAAAATATTTAACAGCTGAAAATGGAGAGTTGTAAGGAAAATTGAGTTGTAAGGATCTCAGAGACTAAATCACAGGCCATATCCCACAGGTGGCCCTTGACATTTTCTCAATATTTTTTGCTCGTTTTCACAGCTTCAGTATTTATAATGACATAATGAAATCCAACCATAAGTGTCAAAGAAAGCTTGCTGATAAATTTCTGTGGCTGGGATTTCTGCCCTGGTTTTCAGACATGTGAATGAACTTTCATTGCCACATTTATTTTATTATGTAGTAGACAAAGAGTGCTGGCCAATTAGCTCTTATTAACCTCAAAATGTGCCACTGTAATTTAATATCAACCTGTCAGGTAAGCAATCCACTATTCCACAGAAGGACTACAATGATTTTTTCAGATAATGCTTTATTCTTATTGGGTCTAGTTTTCAGACGCTCTGAGCAGTTGCAGAAAGCTAGGCCTGCATGTGACTACACTACAAAAAGATGTTGCTACCAAAAGGATGCTGAAACAGAAAGATGATATACAGATGAAATAACTGAAATCCCTGCTGATTTTCCTGAAAGATTTGTCTGCCCTAAGAGAAACATTTCTAACACACTTGACAAGTGAATCTAATATAGCTTTGTAGCACACCAGCGAAATTGCTTAATAAATACTTGAAAGGTAAAACTAGCTCTTCAAAAGTTATACATATATTGTTAAATGCTTTAGTTTGTGTTATAAACAGCACAACCTATGAGTTTTAGTTAGTCTTTCTCTGACAGCATATAGAAGTGAGTGGAGAGTGGCTAGTTAATGTTTAGCAATGTTATTACTAAAAATACTTTGGTCAATATTAGTCTGCTTCATATATTATTAATAACTTGTGGAGAGAATTGGGAAATTTAATTTCTACAAAAGATCTTTCTTATCTTCATTCAGGCAAGTTTTTCACATATGAAAGTAAAGCACTGTAGTCTGTCAAGCTTCTCATTCTGTTTCAAAATCCTTTGCTTTTATAGAGCAGGATATAGAATGCTAAGTTTTGGCAGGTCAGATATTTGCTTCACAAGAATAACCCAACTTTTTTTTCACAGTAATAATTGTAGTAACAGGCATAGCTCAAAAAGTATGTAATTTGAGGGAGAAGTTTTCTGTATGATCTTAAATTGGCTATTCAGCTCTGCTTGTCTTATAACTGTTTTGTTAATGTAGATAGCATCATTTGCTCAACTGAACACACATACTCTGTGAGACATGCTAGGAAGGCTGAATATCAAGAAAATAAATAAAGTCTTCTGTATGCAAAAGCAAATTTATCACTGGGGCTAAAATACATTCTAAAAGTATTTAGCTATTCCATGTTTGAATTATATGAATAGGCCTGGAACAGCAGTATCCTTCAACACCTCTGAGAACCACACAGCCAGTTTCTTTCCCTTTGTGTCTAGTATACCAGCTTTACTGGGATAAACATAGATTGTTACCCTTTCTGTAACCTGAATTTGTCTAGTTAGTTTATAGCTTATTCTGTTGATCCTCACCATAAAAAGGACATGGACCTGTAGGAGTGGGTCCAGATGAGTGCCATGTGGATGATCAGAGGACTGAAGCACCTCTTATATGGAGACAGGTTGAGAGAGTTGGACTTGGAGAAGAGAAGGCTCCAGGGAAACCTTATATCAGCCTTTCAGAACATAGAGGAGGTCTACAAACAAGAAAATGTAACAGCTTTAAACTAATAGACAGTAGATTTAGATAAAATATTTGAAATGAAATCTTTACTCAGAGTGTAGTGAGATATTGGAACAGGTTGCCTTGGAAACTTATATTCAAAGACAAGTTGCATAGGGCTTTGGGTAACCTGACCTAAGAGAAGTGGAACATGAAAATAGAAGATTTTTTTTGGTCCCTTCCAACCCAAACTATTGATTCTCCCCCGCCACTGGGGAATTGTTATGTGGAATGGTTGTGGTTCACAGCTGTTCAATGATTTTTTATTTTATTTTTTTTCTTTTTTCCAGGCAGAATATCAGTAGGTATAAGCGATTCCTGTTTCTATAAGCTTATTTTTCAGTTTCTAGTTCTGGTGGCAAAATTATCACTTTTCCTCAGCGTGTCCTGTGCTTCTCTCAAAAATCTCAGTGATCCTTTAACCAGTTGAAAATCTATTTATTTCAAGTAGTGATTCAATTTTCTGAGTCTGCCTCTAATATACCTCTGACAGTGTTCTCATTATGGTTTTCTTATCCTGCTGATAGCCATCTGACATGGGTAGAATTATGAATTCCTATGTCCTTACATTTTAAAGAAGACCTCTCTTTAATCAAGAAGTCAACTTTTCTGTGATAGTTTTCAAGCATTAAGACTCTTAAACTCTTACTGAAATAAATGAGAGTACACAGATCCACAAGAATGCTATGTTTGTTCTAATAAAGTGACAATATTCATTATTGTACAGAAGTCACTGGCAGCAAGTTTTGAGGATTATTCTTTATAAAAGATTAGAAATATCTTCTTTTAAAATTAATTGTACTATTACTAAGGGAAAAAAGGTAAACATTTTTTCTAGTCCTCTAACGATTGGTGCTGAGGTCTTATCTGGTATCACTGGTTAGTTCTTAACAGTATGTTGTCTTTAATTGGAATTTCAGTTCATTATGTCTTCATTTTCCATTTATCTATCCTACAAAATTTCCCTTATTCAGCTGTTGTTGTTTGTTTTTTTTTTTTTCCCCCTTATCTTTCCACATAATGTTGCCCTTTCCTCATTGTATTTGTTAATCTTGTTCTGTAACAATCAGAAACTTGGACCAGAATTCAAATTAATTTCCAATCAACATACACATTACTTTTCTCTCTTTTTTTTTTTTCCTTTTCAATATCCTTATGAGCTATGAAATCCTGTATGTTGTTCCTCTTTGAGACCAAATACATCATTAAAATATGAAGTAAGACTCTGCATTATTATGTACAAAAATTTGGTTCAAATGTGTCGAGTAAGAATTGTCCAGACCTGTTAGAATAACAATAACAGTATTTTGGTGACTTATTTTAATGTCCCTATAAGATAGTTTAAAGATTTAGAGAAGGTGAATGAGCATAAATTAAAATATTCCCAGATGCATTATATTTTGATGAATGGTTTATTGTAACTAGAATATTACATCACTACATGAAATGTGATAGAAATAATCAGGAAATACTGTAGTATATTTTATTCATGCTCTGTGGTGATTTAGGTATACCATTACAGGAGATAGTCCATAGAAGTAGATGAAGTAAAGAAGCAAAGAAGAAAAATACAATGTTCTACTGATGAAAAAGTTATTAAGATGATCAACAAGCAAAACATCCATAATCTTTTGAGTTGCCTATGGGATGTTTTTGAAAACAATGGATTAATCAAAGCCATGTGTTCTTTTACCTCTTTCTCTTTAGAAAAACAAGAGTTATCTGACACTTCCTACAGGATTCACCCAATAACTTAAAAGTTCCCTCAAGATATTTGGTAGCTAGATGCCTAACAGGAACAACTTCAGCTCCTCAGATTTCTAAAACTGTTCCATGCCGCAGGCACTAAGAGTGCATCAGTGAACATAGCAATTTTTTAATGTATCAGCTCCAGGGAATTAGAACTATTTCACT
This sequence comes from Chrysolophus pictus, assembly GCA_037305975.1. NCBI lineage: Eukaryota > Metazoa > Chordata > Aves > Galliformes > Phasianidae > Chrysolophus > Chrysolophus pictus. Next base: position 13,009,361 of record CM074578.1, read on the forward strand.
TTATTCTGAATTTATTTTAAATATTAAAAACTAAAAAGTTTAAAAAGAAAAAAGGCATGATCCTTCTTAGTAAATTTAAGGAATCTGTTCATGACTATAGATGAATATTGTAAGAAAAGTTAAAAAACAAAAGATTAAACTAATAAAATGTAACTGGCTGTTTACCTTTTTCTTCAGGGGGGTAATATCTTCAACTGCTTTCTGCACTGCATTTTTTTTTTTTTTTTTCAGGTGAATATTTCAGATCTTCTTTCTTGGGAATGACTACTAAAGTTGAACTTTTGTATTCCTCTTGCTACAGTATTGACTCCTTTCAAGTCGACTCTTCCTAGGTTCACCCCCTAAATCTGCTTTGAGTTACATACTGCCATTCATTCAAATGAAAATTAACAGTGCTTTGTGACTTCTCTAATTCTGTTTGGTTTTGTTTTGCTTTCCTTACTAGAACAGTGTTATTAGTTTTCATCTCATGAAATCTATAGTATTTTCAAGTCTGTTACAACAGTAATAATAAGTAATTTATTGATAGATGCAACTAATTTTCATATGTCTTACTTAATTCACAATTCACTGCCCACTCTTGACAGAAACTTGTTCATATTGCAGTTGAAAGAGGTAGTATTATATATATATATATAAATTATTTTTCTTCCACCTTCTGTCAGTTTTAGGGTTCTTGCAGTCACAAACCACAGCTATTTATCTCAACTATAATCCTGAATAATAATTTTTCTTTTATGTTAGGTTACTTATATAGTGTGACTTTTCATTAATAGATGTAATGGATATGTAAAGCAATCTGATTCTGTATGACAAAGAACTCTGTATGTTCATTTCAAGAAGAGTAAAAAAATTATTGGCAGTAAATATATATATATATATTTCTACAGATGTACATTTGCTTTATTTTACATATTTTGCTTTCAGTCACAGATTTTGCTTTTTCAGTCTACTTGGATTGAGAAGCTGAAGCAATTTTGCATTACCTGATTGTGAGCTGTTACATTGTTGTTGGTTGTTTGCTTCCTCCTTGGAAAGTGCTAAATCACCTATGGACACGCAGATAATCAGAGTGCTTGTCTGAAATGTCTAATAACTGCTAGAAAAGAAATTCTGCTCTCTGGAATTGGAGAGCTATTTGTCTGATCGCTTTTTCCTGTTTAAGAAAAGTTACCCCAGAAAATATCTTGACATATTTCAAACAGAATATTTATCTTTTGAAAATAACTATTGATTTCAGTTTGTAACCTGAGACTAATTAAATGGATCTATGTTTCTGAGTCAAGTCCTTTTAGGTTAATGGCAAAAAGGGATGTTTCATTGAGTAAGCTGCTAAGTGTGGCTTTGGAAAATGTATTTTCTTTGTTTTAATACAGACTGCTTTTATGACCTTGGAAAGTCAAGACTAGAATTGTAGAGTAATGTAGTCACTTAAGGATGTAGTTAGTACCTGAGAATAGCAATTTCTTTATTCCTTGGCACACTGAAGAACAATCAAGGTGTTTAACTGGTGTTTGGAAATAAGTTTCAAGCTGTAATTCACATACAATATATTTACTAGTAAACCAGCTAGTACCTAATCAGAAGATTTTGCAGTTGTACATTCAGATCTCCTGTGTTATCTTGGCATAATATCTGACTCAGCTTTGGCCTTGGCTAGTTTATACTCTTCCAGACTATTCACAAATGTGGTTTGGGAATTCAAAGGAGTAAGGAATCATTCTCTATAGGCAACTTGAATGTGATAGTTCTGTTTGGAGACAAAACATTTAAGACAGTTCTCCCTAAAGTCAAAGAATGTAACCTAACATCTGGATCTGATGCTGATTTTCTAGCATAAAGAGGTAGCCCTTTCCTACTGAACCAAATCAGCATATGTTTCTGAAAGAAAATTACTGCAAAAATGACAGACTACCACAACTTCCTGGTTTCTTGATCAGAATCACTTTATGTCTGTTCTTCTTAGCAGGAAAGCAGTGTGAGCTACAGTCTGTCTGTCACATCCATGTAGACCTATCCCAGGCTTAAAAACTGACACCAGATTTCAGAATGCAGCTCATAGAAATTCACAGTATATTGTTTTTATTCCTACAGTTTGGAATATTTAAGTTAATTTGACAATTTTTAATTAGTTTAAGAAGAACTTAAGTTAGCTCACTGAGTGACATTTCTGGTGAGGAAAAAAAAAAAACTGTTTAAATATAATCAAAACAAAAGTAACAAAATAGAGTGTGTGGGATAGAAAAGTCAACTAGGAAAGAAATATTTTAGAATACCCATCATATCTAACACATTAGGAAAAGGAACAAACTTGTCTTGCAATGGAAAAGATAAGTATGATTTAATTTGTAGTCCCTCATCTTCTCATAAACCACATTCTTAACATCAGCACTGTACCAGAGGGCAATGAAGCACACAGAAAACATGACTTAGATACGAGAAGAAATGAAGTAGAAACACATTTCAAATTCTGTCTTGTTCTTATCTTCAGTAATCTCCAGTATCTAGGACAGCTCTAGAATCACTCCAAATGAATAAGCATTTTTGGGGAAAATAATACAGAAGCAGCAATTACTGAACAAGAAGATATGTAAACAACAGAAGACATAGTGAGATGATGAAAAACAAACAAAAACAGACTCAAAATATAGCTTATAGAGGCAGGAAAAAAATGGCAATTCCGAAATAGGCGATAAAATCTCATGCTTCCCTTGTGTAATATCAGCACACACACAGGGAGACTACTAAGGGCAACTGTCACGCTATATATTGTGTCTACACTATCATCATTAGCATGATTAATATGAATTGAAAAGAAATTGAGCAAGAGTTTGAGTTTCAGATGCTTGACTCATGGCGTGTCACTTAAAAGCCTGAATTAGGTATCAGAGTTGCAGGATGAGACACTCAGCTAGGACTTCTAATTAACACACCAAGAAGCAGTCACATACATCAAGAAATGAATCAGGCTTAAAAGAAAACTACTGTTGTTTCACTCAGGTTGTAGGCACTTCTGCAAGGTAAGGTTTCAGGTACATAGGAAACATGGAGAGATACCATCTCCTTCCCTTGTTGAATCACAGAATCACAGAATCGTAAGGGTTGGAAGGGTTCTCCAGAGATGATCGAGTCCAACCCCCCTGCCAAAGCAGGTTCCCTACACCAGGTCGCACAAGTAGGTGTCCAGGCGGGTATTGAATACCTCCAGAAAAGGAGACTCCACAAGCCCCCGGGGCAGCCTGTTCCAGTCACCCTCACCGTAAAGAAGTTCTTGCGCACATTTTTGCGGAACTTCCTATGCTCCAGAATCTAAATATATGCATGTTGCAGGAAAAAGGGAATCAAAAAATGCACATAACTGTAACACAACATTGCTAATGAGAGTACTACTTTAACTTTCTGCAGTAAGGACTGTTTCCGTATCATCTGGTGTCTACTGTGGTAGACATGCTAAGAATTCTTATGTTTCATAAGACTTCAAACATCATAAACCCTAATAAATCCTCGACTTTGTATTTGGTGTTTCAGAAATATTTCCCTGATTATCTTTAATTCTTTGAGACGCACAATGGGCAAATTTTCTTCTCCCTGAATCTATATCCAAAATGACACCTTTCGTTTTTTTCAAAGAGAAAAATATATTCAACTTGAAAAATCAGAAAAGTTTGTTTTCATGGAAAATTCACAGTCTACCAAGCACAATTTAAGATGATAATTTAAACATATAGTGCCATGAGAAATTCATAAGACCTTTTTATTTCATTGTAATTTACCTTGATTAGACTGAAATTAACTTTGCTGAAGTAAAAATGTAATCTAAAGAAAAGCAAATTGTATTAGGCAAACTGTAAAACAGACCTCATTCACAGAACTATTTGAAGTCCTTCATGAAAAACGTGCCCCAAAATTTTCTTGTCTTCTCCTTAAGGAAGCTCCTGACTCCTGTGTTATTGAACTTCTATAATATGTTCCAAGTGAGTGACAGCCGAATGATTATGTGATAATGCAGCTCTAAAACTTTATGAGCCAGTGAAATTTCAGACCAGGTATTGAAAAATGCACCCAGTGGAGAATATTTTAAAGCATCTCAGTTATACAGTTTTTAGATGGAAATTCAGATAATCTCAATGCAAATAGGGGGGAAACAAGAAAGAGAGAGGGAAAGGAAAAAGATTAAAAAAAAAAAAAGAGAGATGAAGAAAGAGAGCTAATTAACATGTGAATGTTAGTTTTAAATTAATACTTAATAAGATGAAATACTGAAAATAGCAAATGCAAGTTCTTAGGTTTGGAGTTGGTTTGGGCAGTTCCTGTGTCAGTCAGCATAAGGAAGAAGATATCAACCATAATGTAATATAGTAATTTCAAGATCGTGAGATTATTTTGAACTACTGAAACTGAACTCAGCAGTATGGTGACCAAAAAATCAGGAAGATCAAAGTGCATAGATAACTTTTTTTTTTTTTTTTTCACAGCTTGTATATCTTGCTCTGTATCTACAAGCTAGTCTATCTATGAGCTCTAGCCAGATTTAAGCTTAACTGTCAATCTGATGTTATTTTGAGGATCAAAAGTCATCAAAATGCCAGTTTCCTATTGCAGTAGGTAGCTTTGACTCCAATCGTTACATTTTCTTCATAAAACTTCAGCACAGTAGTGAGGATACATATTTTCTCACACCAAATGGAACAACTAATTTTATAACTTTTTTTTTTTAAGAACTCAAGGGTAAATTGACAAAAAATGACATTTTTTTTTGAAGGAAATTATGAAAACATAGTTTTTGAAAGCATACTTCTGGATTTAAAAATATATATATATTTGGAATGGTCTAATGAACTACTACAGCATTTGTACAAAGAACAACACCTATTCAGTTTGAGTAAATGTGCTTACTGTTTGGTGTATTATTTGGTGCAGTTTGCTATTTCAGATATGATTTTTTCACTTCCCAGAATTTGAGAGTCTATACCTGGAGCATTTCTACATCATAAAATCTGAGCTGCCTCTAAAGGCTATGACAGTAGATAACATTATAAAAAGGGATAAAATACACAAGAACTTTTTTCTGAGCTTGCAGCCAGCAGGTAGCCTGTATGGCTGCACATACTGTTCATGTGTCAAACTACAACAAGGCAGTCATAGCAAAATAACTTATGTGCTGACCCCAGAGCATATTGCCTGAGATGGCATGAAACAACTGAGGATGAGCCACATAACCAGCATTCAGACCTGTACCTCAACGCTGCTCAAGTAACTAGCATAAATACAGCTGTGGAGCTGAAGGAAAGTGAAGTGAATAACACAAGGCATAAGGTAAGATAAAAGAAAGGTATAATTCCCAGTTCAGTCCCTGAAATAAATCCTCCTGTTCACTATTCAGGTACATGTGACAGAAATAAAAATCTGCAGTAGCACTGAACTTTACAAATTGTATTGGTGTGTCTTTGATACTGAAGTAAAAATTACAAGTTTCAAGGAAGACCACGTAAGACTGAACTTGGCTTAGCTGGGTATGCAGGTGTGAGTCCTAAGGCTCATAGCCACAGTTGAAGGTGGTCAAACACATACTGGCACTGTTGGCCTCTGAGAACCAGATACTGCTGAAATAATTATTAAACTGAAGCTATTATACCTGCACAGTCTTTGAAGATTTTTTTTTTCTTTTTTCTTTTTTTAGAAAAATAGAAGCTTTGCCTATGTCCCCAGTTGCTTGCATGCTGCTTAATCACTTCTGTTCAAGATGTAATGAATAAAAAAATAAGTTACACTTAATCAAGATTCTACGTATTTTTCCTGTAATGGGAAACTGTTCTTTAATAATCTCAATTTTGCTATTACTTTTCAGATCTATCCCATAGAGAGATAAGTTTAAGGAAACAGATTTTCAGTTCTCTCATGTAACTCTATACACAGAAAGCCTGCTCATTAAAGAAGGTTATAGACTACTTGATGATTCAGTATTGCTACAACAGGGAAAGGAAGAGGAGCACATTTATAAAGTAAGTCCTTCTTTTGTCCTTCTTTGATGTAAATACATTTTGTTGTGATAATATCTTTTAAGAACTACAGTCTTTGAAGTGTGAATGACTTTTCTGAGTCTTGGAAAGATTTCACAGTTATTTTAACAAGACCTTTATATCTTAAAAGTAATAGTAATTTTTGAGTTAAAATAATATAACCAGCAGAGAAAATTTCAATTTTCTATTTCTATGACATTTATTTTGACCTTTCACATAATCTTTCTTCCTTGCTGCTCTGTCAAGAAGAACCCTTCTTGTGAGCACTAGAAATTGTTCTGCTCATTACCAGTTCAAACTAGGGACATTTTTTGAAAGCATCTAGCTGGAGGATAATGTTAGTTCAATTATTATATTGGAATACATTTTGATTGCAAGATGCAATATAAGCAGTCTCTTTCCAATTTCCTCTGGCAACTTTCATGTTGTCTGTGAACCTTGAAAATGACCTCAAAATTTAAAAGTCAATAACAACAAGAAAGCTTTTCTGAGATGTCTCTCAAAGTGTCTCAACTGTTGTTTTATTCTTCTACATGACATGTAGTAATTTTCACTCTGTCTTATACTTTCTCTGAAGTCTATATTTATTCTTTATAGAATTCATATGCCATGATAATACACTCCAGAATAACATTTTGTTTTGTACTCTGTTTTGCTTTATTATCTTTTGTAATGAAAAAAAAAAATAAAAGAAAGCATGTGCTATTTTCAAAACTTTATTACAAGGACAAGTCTCTAGAACTTCTATTTTTTGCACTAATGGAGAAAAACATGAGTTTCAAAAAATGGATATATGCCGCTTACGACGACATATTCCACCGCTGCGTCTGCACCTCCGCGTGCAGGGGCACAAGAGCCGCACTCACGGAGTGTAGCTCATGTGGCAATTTATTGCTGCGCCACAAGCTGTTATATACCGTGACACGCGACCGCCCAGGAAACCCATGACCCAATCACCCCTCCCATTGTACCACCCTTAACCCCGCCTGTTACCCCAACAGATGTATTTTGCAAAATAGAGGAACACATTTTTTCTACATCTTGTTCCACTTATTTGGCCTTCAATCATTATTTTTTCATTCTGACTCGTCCTTCTTTACAGTCACTATTAAAGAGATTCATGATAACTAATAGAGACTCTATGTGCCATTCCACTATTTGGTGTAATAGTGGAATGGTGTAATTATAAGGCTTTTTTTTTTTTTTTTTTATCTAGCTAATTTAAATAGGTAACTAATGAATATACTCCATGTACAGTATTCACCTGGTCATTCTGAAGTGACACTTTGCATTTATTCCTTTTCATGGCATTTAAATCACATCTTAAATAAAATTTGAACAATTTAGAACACTTTCAATATGAAAAATATATATGGGTTGGCAGAACCTTCAAAGACCTTCACGTGCTAAGACTAGGTGATAGTAAGAAAAGTGCTAATGGAGATTCCTACCACATACAGCTGGATGTATTCCCACTTGCCTTTGCCAGCTCAGTAGTTCAGGCACTGGTCTGAGACTTGTAATTATTCTCTTTGTCACAGTCTTTCAGCATGACCTTAGGAATTCTATTCTTTCTCCTCTAAGCATTAGTTTCTACTCTGTCTTGTCTATCAAGATTGTCAGATTTGGGGTTTGGAATTGTCTCTTACTATACATTTGCACAGTACCCAAGGGAAGTTGAAGTACTCCCACAGCACTGGAAATAATAATAGAGTGAAGTCCTGAAAGAAATCATGGGAAGGTTTTTGTATGACATCCTACAGTCTTTGGTTTCGTGTTCAGCAGCAAAGACAAGCATATTCTAATACAAGCATATCTATGGGATCCCTTCTTCATGCCCTTCATGTAATGACATGCCCCATTCCAGAACATCAATCATTAAGATCTTGTGATAGGCCAGGCTAGAATTTAACTGAGCTGGTATTTTGTTATTTTTTTCTTGCCACATAGACACATAAATGCTTACATGAAATAAACAGGAAAGATAGTCTAGAATTAATAGAGAGTAAGTTGAAGGGAAAGATGAAGTGCAATTAAAGAACATACTTCAGCCAGGATTGATGGTGAAGTGGAAGAGTGAATGAATTTTTATCCTGAAATTCACAGTGGCACACATATTTTTTACGCTTTATGGCATCCCTGAAATCACTATCATTCTAGAAGTATACAATAGCATATCTGGAATAACAGTGCTAATATGATTCAAATAAACACCTGCAATTTTTAATATTACTTTTATATATATATTGATATTCACCATTCTGATTGTATATTCTAAGCCATGTGACTGGCAGACAATTTTAATTATACAAATAATTTAAAAATAGAAGAAATAGATCTTTAGATGCCCTAGAAACAAACACACAGGAATCATTTTTCAGCATGAACCTTGAGTATCACAGGAATATCAAGATGCTTCCAGATGCCTCTGATAACCTCCATGTTCTGTCAGGCCATGAGATAAGAACTCACTCACAGTTTGTAAGGTGCAAGCAGCGTGTAGTGCTCAGTAGTTCACTTTTTTAAGGGCAGCCCTAGCTTTATCTGCCATGTTGGCTGGCTGCTATTTATGTGGGAACCAGAGCAATGAATCTGTTCTCTTATCATCTCCTTCCAACTCCATGAAAAACAGGTGAGCAATCCTCCTATCATATAAGTTGAAGCTCAACCTCAACCCACCACTAGAAAATCTAGTTAAAGTAGTAATAACACTGTGGCATAATTTTTAAATCTGCATTTAATATTTCTGCTTACTTAATTTATAGGAGCAAAACAGACACAAAGTTTGAATTCGTACCCTATGACACACAAGGATTCCTTCCAATTACAAAAATATATGCAATGTATTATATATTACAGAACACATATAAAATGAAGTGTAAATGTCAGCTCTACTACTACAAATAGTACTTTTCCCTCCTAAGTTGAGTGCACTTTTTTTTGTTATGTTATGTTAATCAAATGAGTACCAAGATGTGACAAGACACTTCAGAATTTTCTTTAGCACTACAGGCAATGTTGTGAATATTAAATTTGTGACAGTGTATCAAAGTTGTCATACGCTATAATTGTACCATAAATTGCTGCTTAATGAGTTGCTTATGTGCATTTTATATTTTGTATATGTAAGAGTATTTTAAGGGATGTTTTATACTGAGAGTATGTCTAATGCATATAATGATATTTTTTAAAACCAAAAAGGAAAACAAGAGATTTTTTATAACAGTCTGGTCTTAATTGAACTAATGTTGTTAGAGGCAAAGAAAAGTGCATTACATTGTCATCTAAACAATCCTCACTTAAAGCAGCATGCTTGTTTTGGAGCCAACACAGAAATGTACACATGCATAAGTACATATTCAACTGAAATACGTTATTCCTGTCACTTATGTGAAGTAGTTTCTTAACAGGGCACATAGGCAATGTGCTGCATTTTAGAACAAGAAGTAATATTGGGCTCTTTAGCTGAATATCAGTTTACTTGAAGTAAAGAGAATCAGATTTTTTTTTTTTTTTTTCAAAAAGACTGTAGCTAGCATGACTGTAATTCCAAAGATGAGGCATTATTTCATGACTGGAAAAGATCAGTTAAGATTCTTATAGAATAGATTATCAAATACCAATTGCTTTATGTTGCTTAATCTTCCTAATCACCCTTAAGAATATGTCCACTACGTATGTCAAAATCATGAAAGTGTCTTCTAGACAAGAAATAATCATATTTACTGGTTTTCAGCTCAAGAATATTTATTCTACGTGGAATTAACTACTAAAGTCTTGGAATCTTCTATTTTTATTTATATTTCATTATTTAAAAAATAAAACTTTACACTCATTATTTGCTTTTTATCATAACTTAATACTGTAAAATATATATATACACATACATATTTTTTGCTGATCATTTAAAGGTAGATTCAAGAAAAGTTCTCAAGACAAAATGGTTACCTGAGCAAAGAGAAAGTTGAAAACGAAGGTGAAATTATAGCTCCATTCAAGTCAATGGCAAAATTGTCATTGACTTCAGCAGGTCTGAAATTTCATGCACGGTGTGGAATTAAAGATTTATTTTCCTGAAGATGAAAATATACCCCCTTCTCAATGTCATTTCCCCGTGTAAAGACAGTACCTATATAGATTAAAGGCAAAAAGTTCCTATCCTTCAAATACCTAATGAAAATACATTTCAGTGACAGAAAAGCAATTTCCGCAAATCAGTACTGTATGATATTATAAGAACTGCTTTTAGTAATATGTGAGCTAAACTGCAGAGAATAATGGCCTTATTAAAGTAGAGACTAATAAAAGTTGGTGTCTTTTCCCTCTAACTTCTGACAATGAGGGCTATAAGTCTTTTTAAACATGAGAAGTTTCAGTTTTATGATTTCTATGTAAGTTAGCTGATAAAAGGCATGCATCACAGTTTTCCTTTCCTATACTATGCATAATCTCCAATAATCCTCACTGCTCAATGTTTGAGAAACAGGCTCTTTAGTTTTTCCAATGACTTGATAAAGTGAACCATCATTTTCTGGGATGCCATCAAAATTACTTTATGAATAACACAGTGAACACTTTAGACATCCAGGAGTGACACAGGTACAGGTACAGAACTTTCTGAGGGTAGATAAGTGTCGGATTTTGGTAATGGCCTCATGAATACGAGAATTAAAAACTTCATTTACATATTGCAGGGTATTTTTTCACAGTGGTAAAAAATTCTGCACATCCAATGCCTGTAGTGTGAGTAGTAAAAGTACTGAATGCTGAAAGTAAAAGAAAAGGGAGAGTTTTATGTAGTGCCATTAGCATTTTGCAGTGTTGCGTGGAAATCTTGAAGAGTTGTTACATAGAATTTTGTGGAAAGATGTACTTAAGTGATTAAAAAAAAAAAAAAAAAGGAAAAGGAAAAGATAAAAAATGTCATCAAAAATAGAAAGCAGAAATCCTTCTATGAAAATCATCCCAAGGCACCTCTGAAAGTCAGATGGTTGGTAAAACGGGGGAAGTGAGGATAAAAATGAAATTGGACAAATAACAGTTATTGTAAGAAGAAAACAAGGATAAGATTAAAGTGAATATATTATTCAAATGCCAGAAACAATCTGAAAGGTCTTAAAAAAAAAAAAAAAAAGGGGGAAAAAAAAGATCTGCTGAAAGTTCTGCTTATCTGTGCTAAGTAGATGATGTTTTTAGCAAAGTCATTGAAGGAATTAAGCTTTGGTATACAATCACAAGATGTTTTTTCTAAAAAAAAATCCTGTTTAATACAAAATGTTGCTATGCAGCATTTGAAAAATCACTTTGCAGAGTGACATCTTGCAGAATAAAGAAGAGAAGTTGTGCTCCCCGTTATATTTGCACTAATGACACAAATATGTTGGATGAGTTAGAATGCAACAGTTCCACTTATTGCAGTATGCTCAGCGTTTTGAGTTTTCCCCTTCTTTATAATTTCATGTTAGTAAAAGCTGAATTAAAAAATATTTAAAATAATAATAGTCAGCTATTCCCTGTTGCAGGAGAAGAGGCAATGAGTAAAACCAAAATGTGGGAAATTCTGTTTAAACATGAAAAAAAAAAACTTTCTTACTAGAAGGAGGATTGAACACAGCAAGAAAACTGAAATGCTAATAGGGACTGCTATGTTTGCATTTGTTGCTAGAGGTTTAGGAATCCTATTTTGCATTGACCAATATTGTGATTACTACCTCTAAACCCTTGTAAGTATGTGAGCATGTTGTATGGATCTGCTGGAAGAATAGCAGTTCGTACTTACTGAAAGCTCAGGCTTCCAGTCCTTGTCACTACTGTTCCTACTTAACCACTCAAGGTAGCAGATCAAAGCCAGATTCTTATAAACTTCTTGGGCAACAAAAGAATGTCACTTCTGTCACACTGTTTCTCAAAAGCACTGGGCTTCATGTGCACCTGGAAATTCAAATGTCCTGTTCGTCTCTTTTCATCTATTTTTCAAGAGATTTGTCTAGCTCAGTTTTAAGATATTCTGGCAGGAGAGCTTTCTTTGTTTTCTTCTGATGAATATTCCACAGCTAACACTGACCTCATTGACAAGGCATTTCTCGAGTCATCATACTCATGTCTTTCTTGTGCTTTTTTTCTTAACATATCACATGAAGTATTCAATCCTCTCTCAATTTGGTATATAATTCAAATAAGTACAAATGATTATTGTAGGTAAAAGATATATAACAAATACAACAAATAAGCCAGAGTTTTTTATTTTTCCTCTAACAGACCGTATTTTCCCAGTTAGAGTAATGTCTGACACAAAGTTGTACTTATATACCCTTGTAACTGCTTCCCCAGAATTATTTTAGACAGATCAGATTAGGCAGGTGATTGCTCAGAACCTCACGGCTGAAAGAAAAGTAAATTCTGTACTCACAGAATGAATATGAAGTACGAATCTCAGCACATTGAAGGGTAAAGCCATATTTCATTCAAATATGAGCTCATAACTCTGTTTACTATGACAGCCAAAAGAAGCCAAATCCAGAGCCACTGGGATTCTTCCTCCTAGACTGATTTCTGCTGTTCCCATGTGCAGGCTGTGTCTGTAGCAAAACTGGGAGCTTGCTCACAAGATACACAGATACACTCACATTACAAGAGTGTAGTTTCACAGGAAATAAAAATGAAAATGACTAAGGACAGAACATGGCAATGAGGCACGGGTCTTGGACAGACAGATATGCTGACCCCAGCTTACTCTCTTTCCATACTCACTAGTCTCGTACACTTGTTTCTCTCTAATTCAAATATATTTTCTCAAATATCCCATAAACGGGTGTTTTCCCCATGGTAATCTTATTTGCCATGTCTTATCAATTGCAAAGTTCAAGCTGAACTTTGCAAATGTTACACATGAGCAGTTTCTTTCATTGGCCCAGCCATGAGCAACTTGGGAAACCTCATCTTCATTATCATCTCAAATTTCTCCATGTATCTGAATTTGTGTATCCGGGTGTTTTTATTTTTCCTGCCTTTTGTTATTGTGATTTTTTTTTTTTTTTTTTTTTTTTTTTTTTTTTTTGGTTCTATGTTTATCTTTTTATGTGCAGTAATTGTTAACCAGATATCTTTACAAATCAGTTCTTGATTTCAGGTATCAATTCATCCTTTACATTGCTTATACCCTTAAAGCATCAGTATTTCTGGAGATACTTAGCATGCATCAAACCTGCTGAGTAAACATTCTATACGATAAAGTATTTTAAAAAGCTAGCAACCATTTAACTATCATGAAAAGAGAAATTCTGAAACAACTGAGTTTTCCACAATGATTATTTTTATAATGCTTCGATTTACTGATAATGTCTGTAGGCTTTCCAATGGCCATCATGATGCTTGATAAACAAAACTACAACCCTGAGCCTCACTGGCTTTCTCACAAGCCTGCTGATAAGGAGCTTTTTGATATTGCTCTCATGCTATGGTGTGTGGGCAAGAAGTGATGAAAATGACATCACAGTTTCCCAATAAAATAAATAAATCCACGTTTGATATCTGCTTTGATAAATCACCTTCATACTTGCAGAATACTTCTTATTACAGATGTTAATGTTTTTGAGTAATAGCAAGAACCACCATGGAAAATTTAATCATGTAATAAGTTTTCAAATCTTGTAACTCTGAGCAAACATGGAAAGATATAAAAATATCTATTTAGTTTGTTCAAATAAGACAAATGTCGCTTATATAAATGTTTGAGAAAGTATGTTTAAAAATCATGTGTTTTGAAGCCAGTATGAAATTAGACCACTGGAAAAAAAACAGCCATGATCCACGCACATGAATAAATAGAAGATAACTAATCTTTCCCACTCAACAGGCAGGGGAATACATTCTTCAGAACACCATAAATAGGAAAAAAACTAGTAACTCTGTAATAGAACAAGTGTTTTATGACTTTCAGGGGTGTATCTCTTAGTTTATTTTTTAAAAAATAGGTGGCTGGCTGCTTTATGCCTAACTTTCACTAACTTTCAGTTTGAAGATGCAGCCTAATTGAAATTTTATAATGCCGTAATACAATAAAGGGACAATACAATAAGGATAAAAAATAAGGATGCTCGCAATACAACAGAAGAAAAAACTAGAAAATCTTACACTAAAAAATACAAACTCTGAAAGCTGAATATTGCTATGGTTTTTTTAATGACATTTTCCCTCATTGTCTAGCATACAATCTATTGAAATCATTGATATTTTGTGAATCTTGGGCAAAGAATATAAAGTGAGTGTAAAAGAAAGGAAATGAAAGAAACATTTATTCTTTTGTTTAAAGAAAATTAAAATAAAGAAGCATTTATCAATCTGGACAAAATTCTCCTGTATACAAGTGGTACAAGACCTTAAAATTAAAAGATCATCTCACATCGGGTAATAATAACTGTTCTATTTGGAATAATATTTAAAGAAGGATATGTATAGCTGGAAATTGTATTTTTATACTGAAGATAAGTAGTAGTACTGTAGGCTGTAACATAGTCAAAAGTAAGATTTTGTTTTTTTTTTAAATACATTGTATTCAACTATTCAAAAGAGAAGCTATTTTAGTAATACTGAAATTTGAGCACTCTAAATATCTAAATTTCTAGTAAAAATCTATCTGATTAATTATCTGTCTACATTAGCCAAAGAACTATGAATTACTTAACATACAAAAAATATTGTGAATCTCAAAAAAATGAGTAATTTTATTTGTGAGTAACTATAGATGAAAGGCAAGCAGGAAGATATAAAAGCAATAGATGACAAGCAGAAGGCTGAGTTACTTAACTACTATTTTGCCTCAGTCTTCTCTGATAATTGTACTCCATACAACCCTTAAACATTTGTTTTGGTAAGAGCGGATCAGGGAAGCAACATCCGTCCCACTGTAAGTAAAGATCAAGTTCATGACCACCTGAGGAACCTGAATATCCACAAGTCTTTGGGTTCCAATGAGATGCATCCCAGAGTCCAGAGGAAATTGGCTGATGTATTCGCCAAGCCACTCTCAATGATTTTTGAGAAGTTGTGTCAATCAGACGAAGTCCCTGGTGACTGGAAAAAAGGTAACATCACACCCATTTTCAAGAAAAGCTTAAAAGGGTGACTGGGAACTACCAACTGTCAGTCTCACCTCTGTGACAGGGAAGATCATGAAACAGATCCTCCTGGAAGCTATGCTAAGGCACATGGAAGGCAGGGAGGCGATACAGGAAAAGGACAGATCCTATTTGACCAATCCAGTTGCCTTTCATGATGATGTCACTGCATCAATGGACAAGGGAAGAGCCACTGATGTCATCTAGACTTCAGTAAGGCCTTCAACACAGTACCCCACAACATCCTTCTCTATATGGATTTGGTGGGTGGACTGTTCAGTGGACAAAGAATTGCCCACAGAATCAAGTTCAGAGGGCGGTGGTCAATGACTTGATGTCTGGATGGCAGCTGGTGATGAGTGGTGTCCCCTAAGGCTCAGTACTGGGGCCAGTACCTTTCAGTATCTTCATCAATGACAACAACAGTGGGGCAAGTGCACTCTCAGTAAGTTTGCTGATGACACCAAGCTGTGGGGTGCGGTGACACACCAGAGGGATGGGATGCTTAGAGTGGTAACAGGCTGCCCAGAGAAGTTGTGGATGCACCCTGGAGGTGCTCAAGGACAGGTTGGATAGCTTCCTGGGCACCCTGGTGTAGTATTAGATATGGAGGTTGGCAGCCTTACGTGCAGCAGGGGGGTTGGACTTGGTGATCCTTGAGGTCCCTTCCAACCCAAGCCATTTTATGATTCTATGATGCTATCCAGAGTGAACTAGACAGGCTTGAGCAGTGAGCCTAGGTGAACCTCATGAGTCCCAAGTGCAAGTTCTTGCACCTGGGTCAAGGCAACCCCCATTACCAGTACAGGCTGGGGAATGAAATGATTGAGCACAGCTCTGCTGAAAAAGATCTTGGGGTACTGGTGGATGGCAGTGAGCCAGCAATGTGCCCTCACAACCCAGAAAGCCAACCATATCCTGGGCTGCATCAAAAGAAGCATGGCCAGCAGGGCAAGGGAGGTGATCCTGCCCTTTCCCCTTTGCTGGTGAGACCTCACCTGAAGTACTGTGTCTAGATTTAGAGTCCTCAGTACAGAAGAGACATAAACCTCTGGAGTATTTGCACAAAAATGATCCAAGGGTTGGAACATGGAACACCTCTCCTACAAGGAAAGGCAGAGAGAGCTCGGTCTGTTCAGCCTGGAGAGGAGAAGGCTATGAGGTGACCTGATTGCACCTTTCAGTATCAGTAGCTGAAGGGGAGCTACAGGAAAGAAGAGGACAGACTCTTTAGCAAGGGAAATGATTTCAAGATTAAAGAAGGTAGATTTAGATTAGATATAAGGAAAAAATCTTTTACAGTGAGGGTGGTGAGGCACTGGAATAAGTTTTCCCTAGTGATGTGGTTGATGACCCGTGCCTGGAGACATTCAAGGTCAGACTGGGTAACGCCCTGGGCAACCTTATCTAGCTGTGGATATCTCTGTTCATTGCAGGGGAGTTGGACTTGATGGTCTTCAGAGATTTCTTCCAACTCTAAGGATACTATGATTCTATGTTTCTATATTGAAGATATTTTAAGATATCATTGTAATATGGCTATAAATACAATGCTCTCAAAGTAATGTATCCCAGTTTATGATGGTGACCCACAACATCAGAAGTGGATGTTGGTGGTGTGGTAGTAGAGGTTGAATCTTCCCATCAATATCCCCTTATATTTTGTTGCCGTGTGGCAGATGGTAACAGAGGGGTAGTCTAACAAAATGGTGTCTGATGTGGAAGTATATATAAAGCAAAAGTGTGTTACTGAACTACAAAAGTTACAAAATCTACATAGTTTCCATGGAAATAAATAGGAAGCATTACTTTATGATCTATGTAATTTTCTCTCTCCCTCTTTTTTTTTTTTTTTTTTTTTTTTTTTTTTTTTACCTTATCCATTTACCTAAGTTATCCTTCCATACCTTTTATTCTTGTTAAGTAGTGGTTCACATACTTAATCAGTGTCTATAGTTTTGACACAGCTCATGCATGGAGCAATCCCAATCACATATAAAATAGACTCATTGTCTAGAAGTGGCCTCAAAAGATTATTTGATCATCCCTCTCGTTCATGGAAGGAAGAGTACATGACAGATGTTTGCTGAACCTGTTCTTAAAGATCTCCCATGATGAAAATTTCAAAATCTCCTATGCACTTCAGTACTCGTTTGCTCTAAAAAAAATCTCTTTATGAAGAATTTTTATGAAAAAAGGATGAGATGAGTATTCAAGATGGGAATTTGAGTTTAATACATGGAGAATAATTTAAGGTAAGACAGAATCTAATTCAACAATTTTGTAAGACTCCTAGGTAGACTGCCAAAAAAGAAAAAAAAAAAAAATTAAGTGAACATATGTACAAATAGTACATGGAGAAAAACCTACATTTACTCATTTATAAAGAGCAATTTTCATTAGAAGAGAAGCAACAAAGTATTTTAGTTAAAAATTTTATTATCCACAACAAAAAGAAGCCTATTTTGCAATACAGAAACTGAAAAATAAATTCATTATTTTGATTGTAAATGTGGATCTCAGTACATTTTAATTTTGCAAAGTCCAAATCACTTCAGCTTCATAGGTTTTCTAAGTACAATAAAGTATTCTTGCAATAGTCAACAGACTCATGCTTGACATGAAAATTTGTGGAGTAGAAATATAATAAACATTACTTAAAGTAGGCTAAATGTAGAAGAGGCAATCAGATGAGAGAAAGGAACATCTTTCATTTTTAACCTTACAGATTATTTATAAAATACCAGGTATATTAATCTTTCAAAGCAGTTTCTCACTCATCTCCAAGAATGATTTATATCATCAAATTTCAATGGCATGCTCTATGATTTAATGCATTTCATTTAGTACAAGGGAAGACCTTCTATTTTCCCACAAGAAGGTTATACGTTCTACAGATAAGACCTGCTGGGTTTCATAGCCAGCTTTAGAAATGGAAGCTTTCCAGCCTTGGTATCTGTGCAAAGGGGAACAGCATATCACTAGGCCAGGCATCAGTGAGCAAGTAGAGACATACAGTGGAGTGTGTAAGTTTGTAAGAATGTTTTGGAATTGCATCCAAGGGGTGTACAAAGCAAAAGAACCTATGGAACAGAAACCAGAATGCTGAACTCATCTTAACTCAGAAAGCCTTGCTGAGTGCATCCACAGGAAGTTTGCAGGTGACACAAAGCTGTGTGGTTTGGTCAGGATGTCATCCAGAGAGACCTAGTCAGGCTGGAGTAGTCAGCCCAGATGAACCTCATGAGGTTCAATAAATCTAATTGCAAGATCTTGCACCTGGGATGTGGCACCTCCGCACTATCAGTACAAGCTTAGGGACAAAAGGATTGGGCACAATCCTGCCCAATGGGTTGGGCTGGCAACCCTTGGCAAGCTGGACTGAGTCAACAATGTGCCCTCACAACCCAGAAAGCCAACCATATCCTGGGCTGCATCAAAAGAAGCATGGCCAGCAGGGCAAGGGAGGTGATCCTGCCCTTTTCCCTTTGCTGGTGAGACCTCACCTGAAGTACTGTGTCTAGATTTAGAGTCCTCAGTACAGAAGAGACATAAACCTCTGGAGTATTTGCAGGGGAGGGTCACAAAAATGATCCAAGGGTTGGAACATGGAACACCTCTCCTACAAGGAAAGGCAGAGAGAGCTCGGTCTGTTCAGCCTGGAGAGGAGAAGGCTCTGGGGAAACCCAGAAGTGACCTTTCAGTATCCAGAGGGAGGCTGTAATAAAGAAAGGGACAGACTCTTTACCAAGGTCTGTTGAAATTGTTTCAAGCTAAACGAAGGGAGATTTAGACTGGATATAAAGAATAAGTTTTACAAAAAAAATAAGGGTGGTGAGACAATGGCACAGGTTGCCCAGAACACTACTGGATGCCCCATCCCTGGAGACATTCAAAATCAGACTGGACGGAGGTCGGAGCACCCTGATCTTACCATAGATTTACCTGTTCCTTGCAGGGGAGTTGGACTAAATGACCTTTAATGGTCCCATTCAATTATAATGATTCTCTGATTCTATAAGCCACACTAAAGGGTTTCTGTTCTCTTTCAGTCCTTTTTGTCCCCACGATCTAGTTAACTCCATACATTTTTGCTGCAACCCCACAGAGTGAGTATAGGATATCCTAAGTCTGCCTAGCCTTTCAGCTGCAGAATAAATCTCATCTCTTCTCAGTAATTGCTCTGGTCGACATCAGAGCAAATTATGTGTTGCTCTGTCTCAAATTGCTAAGTTAAAATGAGTTAAGAGCTCAGATGTCCCTATGATTGGTACTTTTTGCCAGTTGATACACTCTTGCAGAAGAAGCTTGCAGGTTTTGTTTTTTTTTAAAACCAGACTTCTGAGAAGCCTGTCTAGGCAAGTGTCTTTCTTTCTTTAACTGAATCATCGCCCTGAAGCTAGAATGGTGTTTCTCTCTGCTGGGGAGACATAAGGAACTTTTGCAGATGTAGCTCAAATGTATCCAGCTGGACCCAGGTGACTAAAAGTCAGATAACATTTTAGTGGCTTGATGTGAATGTGCACCATAATTTTTGTCCCCAAGTTCATGCCCTCCTTACATCCTGCCTCTGAAACAGGTACCACTGCTTCTGGTACTATCCTTGGACTCCTGATTTCACCAGCTGTATTTCATCTCAGTTTCTTTCCTGACCACATGCTTAGATTTATTTCCAAAGAAAACTGGACCAGTGTACAGCTTCCAAACCACAGAATAACAACCAAAGGCATAATCTAAGTGTATCCCCTAACACTCACCCACCGCCGGCATGTACCATTGCAAACAATCTTCTCCTATGATTTTTGAGTCGGTAATAATCGTGTATTGATTCTCCAAGACACTTGTATATGTTCTGATTTAGTATTCTAGTATATCAGTGGAACATGGGAAAAAAGTTTGTTAGTTCTGTGTGGGAAATAGATTGCATGGTGTCAGAAGCTGATTCACCTAGGACAGAAAATCTAGCCTCCTGCCCAATACAATTATTTGTGTGACAGAAATTAGACTTTTTTTTTTTTCCTTGTGCTTTGATAAGCTTTTTATCTTGCTTTTGTTTTACTCTCCTTTTTAGTCATCTTTATTTCATTCTTTCCATGATCATTCAGTTAGGCCCCAGGGGTTGTTCATAAATATTCAGAATTCTGTTTGTTTGTTAGAAATGAATTACTTTCCAGCTACAACACTGAACAAAGAGAAACTGTCACAACCTGAACCTCCTACACTCTGTAATGTTGCTCTACCATGGCCATTACTGCACCTTGTCCTCCTACATTATATTGCATCTTCCAAAACCCAAGATTTAGATGATTTCATGCTATATTAACTGCTATGTGTGATATCAATTTTAAAATGTATGCAATCTAGTAGAATTAGTCTCTAAAAGGACTTCAGATGGGAAAAAGCTAGATGCATTTTCTGCTAAAACCAATATCCCCAAAAAGCCCACAAACAGAAAATAAAAAAAAAACACAGTGGGAATTCATGTAACTCAAACCTTTCATTATGTATACCACTATAAATTAATTATTCCGTTAAGAGTTAGCAATTGAAAAGACATACAAATGTTTAGAAACTGGTAGTTCAGTAATTAATTATTTCTGTAATAACTTTCTTGACAATTTTTTTTATAGAACATGGATTAATTAATTGACACATTTTTATGAAAATTTAAAATAGATATACCAGCATTTTGCTCTCTTTTACCTGCAAATTGAACTTTGCAAAAAAGAATAATCCAATGACTAATATTTTACAAAATTCAACAAAATTACATAGTATTGTTTTCTTAGCAATTTACGTTTTAATAGTCAAGAATAACTGCTTAAAAGTGTACGTATTGTGGAAAAAAGAAACTGCTGAATTTTTCAGTAAGGCAACCAACCCAGATTTTTTTAGATTAATACTTTTTCCCCTCAATTTAGTGGGTAAGTTTCATATTGACTACCAATAATTAGTTATAAAAATGTGTTTAAGAACATGTTCTTTGAATAATTCCCATTTTTGCTCTTTAAACAAATTTAATTTGATCTTTTCTCCATAATAAGATTTAAGTTCCAAACATATGGCACTCAGTATTCATAGAATCATAGAACCATAAAATGACCTGGGTAGAAAAGGACCCAATGATCACCTACTTCCAACCCCTCTGCTATGTGCAGGGTGGCCTACCACCAGACCAGGCTGCCCAGGGTCACATCCAGCCACACCCATCCCTTATTTTAGCTACTTAGAAATCTCAGTGAAATAGTCAATTTGCTTACTTTGTGCACTAATAATGGAATTCCTCTTGCAGTTACCTACCACTTATTAAGATAAGTAGTATTAATCTGTGAGTCTAAGCTTTTCAAGATGACAGAGATAAGCGTGCTTTATTCTTCCCTGAAATATGTGCTCAAAATTTTCCCAGTAAGTATCTGACCATGATGACACAAGGTTCTTTGCCCAATTTCAGCTACAGTGAGGCAAGATGAATGATATGTGAGTCTTTTAAGACAGAGATACTCTACAATCAAGCAAGGGAGACAAAAGTAGATGAAGAAAACATATTTTTGAATTATGTTTGAAAACATCTCCTAGTCTTCCATCTGGATAACAATAGCAGTATAATATTACCCTATTAAGATCTTGAATGAGTGACCTCTGACACCTTTCATGTTGTACAACTGGTTTGCCCTATAATAACATTGACATGGAAAGTATTAATGATTAGAAAAAAAAATATT
This sequence comes from Chrysolophus pictus, assembly GCA_037305975.1. NCBI lineage: Eukaryota > Metazoa > Chordata > Aves > Galliformes > Phasianidae > Chrysolophus > Chrysolophus pictus. The sequence goes on from CM074578.1 coordinate 13,031,219, forward strand.
TCCAGCACTTATGCCCACCATTTGACAAAGAGGTGCAGAAAGCAAAGAGTACTGGCATACAATTTCTCTTCTTTATGTAACACTGCTATAAAACCTGTAAAAATCTGTTTTTAAAATACAAATGAAAAAAGATTGACATTCATCTTCAAAAAGTATATGGAAAGACACAAAAAGTAAGGATCTAAGGGACAGTAGAGTTTAGAGTGAACAAAAGACAGGCAGTGTATAGTAGCAAGGACTTTGAGTAGGTCTCATCTCATATCAACTGAATAGATTTAAGTAAGTCACTTTGAAAGTGTAATGCCTCTTATTTATTTCCATGAAAATTACAATGAAAATTGAAGTGGATTGAGAATCCATTGACTGACAGAGCTCAGAGAGTGGTCATCAGCGGCCCAGAGTCTGGTTGGAGGCCTGTGACTGACTGTTCCCCAGGGATAGGTGCTGGATGCAGTCTTGTTCAACATCTTCATCAGCAACCTGGATAAAGAGATAAAGTCCACCTTCAGCAAGGTTGCTGATGGTACAAACCTGGGAGGATTGGCTGACACACCTTAAGGATGTGCTACCATTCTAAAAGACCTGGACAGACTGAAGAGCAGGACATAGAGGAACCTGATGAGGTTTAACAAGAGCAAGTACGGAGCCTTGCACCTGGGAGAAATAACCGCATGTATCAATGCAGTTTAGGGGATGACCTGCTGGTGAGGAGCTCTGTGGATAAGGACCTCAGTGTCCTATTAGACAACAGGTTGACCATGAGCCACCAGTGTACCCTTGTGGCCAAGAAGGCCAATGGGGTGCATTAAAAAGAATGTAGCCAGCAGGTTGAAGGATGTTATCCTCCTTCTCTGCTCTGCCCTGGTGAGGCCACATTTAGATTACTGTATCCAGTTCAGGGCTTTCGAGTTCAAAAAAGTCCAGAATCTTCTAGAAAGAGTCCAACAGAGGGCCACAAAGATGATGAAGGGCCTGAAGCAACTCCCATATGAGAAAAGGCTGAGTAACTAGGGTCTGTTCATCCTAGGGAAAAGAAGACTGAGAGGGGATCTGAGAAATATCTATAAATATCTGAAGGAAGGTGGGAGGCAGATGGATAGGGGCAGGCTCTTTTCAGTGGTGTGTAGTGATAAGACTAGTAGTAAAGGCCTAAAACTTGAACATAGGATGTTCCATGCTAACATCTGGAAGAACTTATTAACAGTAAGAGTACTGTAAGTGCTGGAACAAGTTGCCCAGAGATGTTGTGGAGTGTCTTTCTATGGAGATTTTCAAGACCAATCTGGATGCCTACCTGTGAAACATACTGTTGTGTACCTGCTTTAACAGGGGGTTTGGACTCTGATCTTTTGAGGTCCCTCCAACCCCTGTGATTCTGTAACAGATACAAAGAGCACAATAACACTATTCTGTAGCAAATTCTGAGCTACAAAACATTACCTTTTTAGCAGTCACCATCATTAGCTTTACATTTTCACCATTAGCTTTACATTTTCACAAGAGCTTGCTCATCAAAATTTGCATGGCTATCCAGAACCTCGTGTGTATTTCATATTACTGTCACCACTTCTGAAAGGCACCACTCACCTCCGCACACCCATTGTTTGGTCTCCAAAAGTGTTCATCAGGCATCAGAGGATGTCAATGAGTACAGTTTTTTCTGCATGGAGAAAATCAATTCCACATATTTGTTTCATACACACTTTCATATCAGATGCCATTCTGTCAGAGTGCTGCTCTGCTGCCATCTGTCACCTGGCAACAAAATAGAATGGGATGTTGGTGGGAAGTTTCAACTTCTACTGCCATGCCACAAATATCTGTTTCTGCCGTCGTGGGCCAACATCATAAAATGGGAGGCATTAATTTTGAATCAGCTCTCATATAAAGCAGTAATGCCACTGAATTACAGTCACTATATTTTGTTTCATTTTAAAAACAAGCTACAGGCTACCCAAGAAAATAGAGTAAGTTCTTAATGTCTTTACTGCTATCTTTTTTTTTTTTTTTTCCAGTATGTTTTTTTCTTTTTTTTTCTTTGTACTTTTATTAAATACCTTTTTTTTCATCTGTAATGAGTTTGCCCCTGTGTCACTCATCTTTTCTAATCTTAATAGACCAGTGCAGTTTGCTGAGCTATTTTATAAACCTTTGAAAAACTAGTGACATAATACAGGATATGAAAGCTTGTGGAAAGGGATGTTCATTGCAGCCAAAGGTCTTTGAAATAAAAATGGATTATTTGTCAGTGTAGAAGTCACAGTTGAAGTCACTAGTTTGCACCTGCAAAGCTTTAAAAAGTCACACAACAGGAGACGGTGCTTCTCTTCTTACTGATCTCTAGAGGAACTTTCATTTAATAAATAAATACTGAAGGATCTAATACCAGATGTTGTTCCCAGATCTCCCTAAGCTGATGCAGTTGTGTTTACATTTACAACCCATGCATATCGCAGTGGGAGGTCGGTATACTTTCCTGTAAACATCAGCTATACTAAACCAAAAATAATTTGAAGAATAAGAGGAGAAATGCAGACTTTCTTCCACTATCTTCAATATCGAAGTTAGACCTAGCACTGAAAGAAGAGAATCAAAATCACTCTATGCTACAGGTATTAGTTTCTTCTTTATTTTATATAAGAATCTGGACATCAAATGGCAACAGCAATGATCCTTTTTCTCTCGTCACATGCTGATTACAATCTGTGTGGTAACAGCCCTTAACATAAGACAACAGCTACATTTTGCTGACTGCATGAATCTGCAATTCATTCTGGCTCACATGCGCTCTTCCAAGTCCTACTGTGGCTATTTTCACGTTGCCAAATACACAAAAGAGAATGAACCTATGTCCAGCCCCAGCTATTTCTGTACTACTTAGCCAAAGAAAGAAAATTTGGCCCCAAAAGGTGCCTTACACACATTTTCTGAAATCCAACAGAGCTGTAAAAGTGTTTTGTTTGTTTGTTTGTAATTCAAAACTCACCATGTATCTTATATGAGAAACAATGAACAGACTTCTTTTTATGTTACCAGAAGTCATCAAGGTCAAATCTTTCTGGGCACTCAGAAAGTAAAAGGAACACTACTGAGCATTACTGAACAGCAGTTTCCCACTGCACAGGGAGATAAACTGATTTATATGCTAAACTGTATTATTTCTTCTTTTTTCTTTGCATGTTGTATTAACAATCCCATTATGAAAGAATGTTGAACTATTTATATTTTTGTGGATTTGTTTTCTTTTGTTTTGTTTTTCTGCATCATACTACCAGCTTTCATCAACTTCCCATCCTCAGTCTGAGCAAAAAAAAGGCTTCTTTCTTGATCATTACAAACTGAACTCCACCTAATGGGGATGATGACGGAAAGCTTTCTATAATGGTGCCACATCAGAATAATAAATATAAGACCCCGTTTTAATTAAAGATTTGTTTGACTTTTGCTTGGAAGAGGATATGGTGAATATCAGTAAGTCCTTATGAAATTTAAATGAATTGAGACTGTGCAACAGTAAGGATTCCTTTTTCTGCTGCTGGCAGTGTTCTTAAGAGTAAACACATGCCATGAACTATTTTAGAGACATGCAAAATTACTTAAATTACCTGAAGGAAATGAAATAGATAAAATATTAATCTAAACCTTCCTTCTTTTTATTACTCCAGCAAACACTCATTTCACTAGTGCTTTCATAATCTGCAATAACTGCCAGTCCATGAATTTTCAGTTGAACAATTTTAAATAATAAGTGTTCGTTCTCAATTCAAGATTTTTCTTCCCAGTGGAGCTCTCTAATTAGCAATATGTATCTTATACTTGGGAAAATGTGCCAGCATGACTTGCAAACAGAAAACAAAAATGTTCTTAATAATAATTGATGAGTATAATATGTGCATTGTACACAGATCTGTTTCGCAGTGATGCACATTTTAAAAAATTAAGAATCAATAATAGAATCATAGAATCATTCTATGGTTGGAAAAGACCTCTAAGATCACTAAGTCCAACCATAATATGATGGATGGAGATCAGTGACAAGTGGTGTCCCTCAGGGGTCAGAACTGGGACCAGTGTGGTTTAATATCTTCATCAGTGACATCGGCAATGGGATCAAGTGAGATTTCAGATGACACAAAGTTGTGTGGTGTGGTCAACATGCCCAAGGGATGGGATGCCATCCAGAGAGACCCAGACAGACTTGAGCAGTGGGCCCAGGAGAACATCATGATGTTCAACAAATACAAGTGCAAGGTTTTATACCTGGGTTGTGGCAACCCTCACTATCAGGGTGGGTGACAAAAGGATTGAGCACAACCTTACCAAAAAGTACTTGGGGGTATTTGTAGATAGCATGATCCAACAATCAACCATCACAGCCCAAAAAGCCAGCCATATCCTGGGCTGCATCAAAACAAACATGGTCAACAGATTGAGGCAGGTGATCCTGCCCCTCTGCTCTGTGCTGGTGAGACCTCACCTAGAGTACTGTGTTCAGATGTGGAGTCCTCAGTACAGGAGAGACATGCAGGTATGATTGATGGTCTTAGGGCAATAAAAACAAAATAGGTCACGACAACAACAATCAGTAATAAAATAATAGAAAAACAACAACAACAGAGGTTACTGAACTAGGAGAATACTACTCTTCTATTTCCAGATCTGAAGTAGCACTTGGAAACCACTGAATCCTAACATCCTGTTTAACCTACCCATACTCCCTAATTATGAACATACTTATTCTTCCACTTTAATTCCATAATTATTTTAAATGTATAAGTATGTATCTTACTACACAGTTTCTTGTAATCTGATGTGAACGTGTATTCTGTGTGCAATGTGATACAGCATGAATTAGGACTTATATGATCAAATGCTGTTCCTGTTATTCATTTGGCTTAGTACTGTTGCATCTTGAGACATCTATCTACTGCATATGAAGCTGTACACTATCAGACAAAGAGCTGTATGACTTATTATATAATTGCAGCTGACTGCATTTTTTTTTTCTTTAATTGAACTAATCTTCATTGGAAAATGTCAATTTTCAGTGGAAAGCATGAGCATGACTTTATCCATTAACTTGATATTTGAGAGACTCTCTAATAGATTATATACAATCTACAAAAAGCAACTTCAAAGGGGAAATTATGATCTCTTATTCATATTTGTGGTAGAAAACATAAGAAGTAACAGGCTAAAATTAAGAATAAATTTACATTTAAGTGGAATGAAAATTATCTAATTACAAAAATATCAGAAGTTCAGAAGTTACCTACCTAAAAATGTGAGAAGGCATTTGTCATTTCATATCTTTAAAAGAAACTGGAAAATTATTTGTTAAGTTTGCTCCTGTTCTGCAGTAGAGAAAAGGGAGAATGATTCATTGAAAGCTCCTTCTTTTATGGGTACTTTATTGTATGAAAAAAGAAGGAACACATAACACAACTTTATGTACAGTGAAAATGAGGAATTTGTTTATAATCCAAGGAAGAAAGAAACAGTTTGCGGAACAAATAATTATCCTAATCTTAACAGAGCCACCTATATCATCAAATTCTTGGCACAAGTGAGCAGTTGCACTCAGAACAGAGCACCTCGGATGTTTGCATTAGGTTATGGAGCAGATAGTCACTGTGGTATACTTGCAACATTAGCAATGTAGTACATCATATAACACAGAGCTTGGAGCTGCTGCTGTCAGTGACTCATTTACCCTTACATCTGGTGATTCATAGTGATACCAAATGAAAAAGTTTCGTTATGATTTTTACTTTTGTGGTCTCTGTAATCTGTAGCTTCAAATGTGTATACGTCTATAAAGACCCCCCAAAAAATTCTTTTTTTAATATTATTTTTTCTTGTATTTTTTATGAGTTGCAGAAAAAATAGCCAACTTTCAAAACATTCACTACATTGATCACCAATTTCTTGGAGATAAGATAATGAGACATTCAATAATAATTATACATGAACTACAAGAAAGTACCTAATTGTTAACCCTAATTGTTTTCCATTATCGATCTTTTTTTTTTTTTTTTTTTTTTTTTTTTACATTAACCACTTAAAAAGAATTGTGTGGAGAAGCATGGTAAAAAGATTAAATGAACTGTGTTATAAAAATAAAAAAAAAAAAAAATAGAAAAAAAATTTTAGCCAGAACAGCTATTCAGTCTTAGTGGGAAGAATAGGCTAATTAAAGAAAAAAAAAGTAAAAAGAATCAGCATGTAGTTTGATAGGAATGGTATCACACAATCAAAGGAGCTGGAGGGACCTCTAGAGACCATCTAATCCAAGCCCCTCCTAAGGATGATTGGCTGGATTAAGTATCATAAAATGAAATTAAAATATAATGAAGTGCTTTAAGAAGGAACTTTCTGTGGGAAAACATATTGAGTTTCATCTGCTTTATCCATTGGTAAACAGATGTCGGTGACCTGATTTCCTGCATTTTATTTATGACAGCTATAAAGTTCTGAAATGTGCCAGCAATTATGGTCATGAAGAAGGAGAAAAATAATAAAAGTGTGGAGAACATGTTATCTCAAGAATGTGTTTTCACAGTTCTGAGCACACAACATAATTGCTAGCTGAGTGTGGCCTTGTATTTTCAATTTTAGAATGAAACAAAGAAACAGAAAAATTTCTTTCACCTCTGGTGAACTCCTATCTATTTCCAATCTAGGATTTTTACGAGTAGCTGCAAACCCAAAACCATTATGAAGTGTATCAACAAATTTTGTTTGTTGAGAAAACCTCCTCATAATCTGCTTTGTCTTCTCTGCTACAGTTTTAATTATTTTTAGCAAATCTCTATCCCACAGAAGAGCAGTGCTTCACTCACTGAAGGTGCCTTTAGAATCCTGTTGAGATAGAAAGGCTGTCCTGAAAGTAATGCCTTCTGGTTTATTATATCAGCCCATGACATCAGAGGCAGATGTTAATGGTATAGCAGTAGAAGTCGAACTTTCCCACCAATATCCCATTACATATGTTGCTGTATGTCAGATGGAAGCAGAAGGGCAGTCTGACAAATGATGTTTGACATGGAGGAGTGTAGGAAGCAAAGAAGTGGAACTGAAATCCTCTATGTGTAAAAAGCTGCAGCCATTCACATTCACTGATGCTTGCTGAGCACTGATGGAGACCAAACAGTGGATGTGAGCACAGTGAGGCAGTGAGTGGTATGTTTCAGTGATAGCAACAGCAACAGTGGCTCACCTTCACTGGTGCAGACTTTTTCAAACGTGGCATGCAGGATCTGGTGTTTCACTGGTGAAAATGCATAGCTACTGCTGGTGACTGTGCCAAAAAATAGTGTTTTGTCATTCAAAATTTGCTCTATCAAATAGTGTTATTTTGCTCTTTGTATCTGTTGTAGTTTCCATGGAAATAATTATTTTCAGAGATACTTGTGTACTTTTAAATCTTCCATATGAGAAGAGATCTTCTTTGCAGAAGTGTTCTTGGCCAGATCAGTTATTGCAACAATGGTGGAGTCACACTGTTACAACTTAAGATTTGTTCCTGTACTACTGTAGAGACAATGAGTAGAAACTTGTTCTTAAGTAGATTATAAATCTTATGTGACTTCAATATCACAAACTGAAGGCCTGACAGTCCAGTCCTGTATACCAGCTAATAGCAGCCTACAGCACATCAGATAAGCGTGTAATAAGATACCAGAAATACCTCCTGCATACACATTATTTTGAATAAATCATACACTGATCAAAACATTGATTAATATAAATTGATGAGTACAGTGAAAAATTATTTGTATCAGTACTGAGAAAAAAAGAATTATCAGAATCAAATCCAGCGACAGAATATTTTGAAGGAAAAAAATGGCTGCACACAAAGGTTAGAAAAAGTACTGCTGTGAGTACTTACTGCTGAGATGCATGTAACACTGCACTTTCAAAGCAATTGATTATCTTTCAGCCTTTAAACAATACAAAGGCAATTTTATCCTAAAGAGTTGTCTTTTCCTGAATCAGTTTGCAATTTGGGATAGTCATGGCTTTTTTTCATAATCAAAGCATAACACCTTTCTTCAAGAAAAATGCAAGCACCAATCTGAGCAGAATATGGCAATCATGGTATATCAGCAAGTGATAAATCCTAGATCAGAAGTTTTTTTAATCTTTGGCATTTTTTTCCACTTTTTAAAAAGAAATATAATAGCTTGCCATAGAAAGGAATCCAATTTTATTCTTGAAAACTGTCTGTCATAGCATATGTGGAGGAGTGCAGCTGTGAGGAAGTGCAGTGTTTGTTAGCTAATAGCAGCTGCACTGTAGTGGCTTTTAGAGAGAAAATAATAAAACCTGGTTTCCTTCCCCTTGTCACATTTTTCCCATGAAGGGAGGGGAGAGTTACCAGTTTCACAAATGCACCCAGTCAAATTAAGGTGAAATGATATTCAAGATCCATACTTAAAAGGAAAAAATCAACATTAATAGGAGAATTCTACAAAACAGTTATCCCTCAGACATTGGCTCTCCCACAGTTATATATACCTAAGTGGTGAGATTTTATAGGAAATTCAAGTAAGCCTTGTATTACTTAACTACTTAAAGAGAAAGAGACAGAAAGGAAAAGAGGAGAAATGAAAGGGGATATCTAGATCACCAGTTCTTGATCCACTGCCAGGCCTTCCAGCAAGGGGGTGTTCCTCATGAGGAAGAAAGGGAGCAGCAGCAGATGTGGGATAGAAACCCTGAAAAACAAAAAGTGCAAGCTGGCCCCTCCTAGTCCATATTTATAGTACCAAAAGGAAAAGGGGAAAGGATGCCCCAAACATCCCTCTCCCTCCCACCCCAGTTCTTATTTATAAATGTAGTTTGCCCCTGTTTTAAGGTTGGCTGAGGCCATCAGTCAAACCAAAAAGGTGACACCAGACGCCTCTCATGATCAGCAGTTTCTTGGGTATTGTTCTGGACTCTTCCGGGAGTGACTGAGGCATCAGCTTTCAGTCCCAAGACTATCCCTCACATCCAATTCCATCTCACCTAAGATTCTATTCTAGTGTTCTATTACTCAGCAATAATTGCAGCTGCTTTTTTTTTCTGTATGACCTCTCCTTCATCCATGTTACTTCTGTTCCCTCGAACTCTCTCAAAGTTCCTCTCCACTTTTTCCCCTCAGCATTAACCTACTCCCTCTGTCCTTTTGCTCTCAGCTGGAAGATGACAGACAAAAAGACAACCTAACCTTTAAGATAATGCTGCTAAAAACGGTGCCCAATAAATCACTGCTCTGTGTGGCATAACATTTTGTAGGAAGTTGGACAAAGTATTTTGAAAGACAGGGCTGGATTCGCAAAGGAAAAGTTTGTGTTAACTAGCAGCTTTTTTCTTTCCTTCACCTCCTAGATTCCCTGATAAATTATAACCACTGAAAAGAGACATGGAAAACTGTGTTACTCAAAAAGTACGGGATATACATCCATCTGAGAGGCAGAATAAGAATTAGTTATTTAAAATCAGATTGTGAACCTGGAAAAATGGTCTATCACCTCTAGATGAATTTGTCAAATCCAAGAAAAAGAAATTTCATATTCTTTCAGCTTATTGCTGTAGTATACTTTGGAGATGACCTGAATGTGGAGTTGGGATGGAAAATGCAGCTAAAGCTTGTCATCCACTTGCCCAATTTAGGTGTAGCCTGTGCTTTGTGCACTGAACTCTGCACAGGAGTTTTGTTTGCTCATATGAAAAGAAAGAAAGAAAAAAAGGAGAAGAGAAGAGGAGAGGAGAGGAGAGAGAGGAGAGGAGAGGAGAGGAGAGGAGAGGAGAGGAGAGGAGAGGAGAGGAGAGGAGAGGAGAGGAGAGGAGAGGAGAGGAGAGGAGAGGAGAGGAGAGGAGAGAAGAAAAAAGAAAGAAAAGAAAAAAAGAGAAGAAAAGAGAAGAAAAGAAAAGAAAGGAAAAGAAAGGAAAAAAAAGAAAAGAAAAGAAAAGAAAAGAAAAAAAGAAAAGAAAAGAAAAGAAAAGAAAAGAAAAGAAAAGAAAAGAAAAGAAAAGAAAAGAAAAGAAAAGAAAAGAAAAGAAAAGAAAAGAAAAGAAAAGAAAAGAAAAGAAAAGAAAGAAAAGAGAAAAAAAAAGGGAAAGGGAAGAGGGAAGGGAAGGGAAGGGAAGGGAAGGGAAGGGAAGGGAAGGGAAGGGAAGGGAAGGGAAGGGAAGGGAAGGGAAGGGAAGGGAAGGGAAGGGAAGGGAAGGGAAGGGAAGGGAAGGGAAGGGAAGGGAAGGGAAGGGAAGGGAAGGGAAGGGAAGGGAAGGGAAGGGAAGGGAAGGGAAGGGAAGGGAAGGGGGCTACAAAATATGGAGTTTTCATTTCTTCTTTAGTTTACACTACGAGCCTTTCTTGACACAGTGCATGTGGCTGGTTCCTGGGTCAGGTTCTTCAGATCTCTTTGTTCTATTATACCTGATGAATCAATAGATGTCTGTTGTTCTCCCTAACAAAGCTCAGCAGAACAATTTATTTCACAAACCTCCATCACTCAGTAGTACATGAGAGTGTTTAGCTATGTTTTCTGAATGAGGATTTATACTATAAATTATCCTTAAGAGCATGATTTGTTCTTGGAGATGCTAGGACCCGCCCGCTTACCTCCTGGGAGCTCTTTATCTTACCACATGTGCTAGATTTAGGCCTCTGCACATTTTTACAGTCTGGGGCAGTGTGGAAAACGATCATCAAATTCTGCAGCAGAGCATCCTCAGAATCCCCTGTAGAAGTGTGTTTCATTTTACAATCAGCTTTGTTTTGAAATCCTTTTACAAGGGAAGAGAGAGCTAGATCTTTCTAATTTACATTTATCTTTTTTTTCTGCTGGCAACACTGCACCTGATACAGAAGCTGCCAAGCAGACTTTGAAGGAAGAAGGGCCCAAGGCCCATTTCACAGCACTATATTGTATGAATAATTCTTCATTTACATTGTAACATTTCCATATGTTAGGGGATAGTTCATCACTACCTGATGTAATAGCAACACTCCAGGGTAATGCTATACACATTTTATTTTTGAAACATCTATTGTACATTGATTTACAGCCTATTTGTGAGGCTTCTGACACACTTTGAGATCAGTTATCTTAATAGACTGCAAATGGTATTCACAGCATTTGTATTATAGAAAACCTCAAAAGCTCCTGTCAAGTATCAATTAATTGCTTGTTTTATGCAGTATTATTACCCAATATTTACCTTTGGCAATAAGAATTGACTACATAAATACGTTCACCTGCTGTACATATTATAATGAACTAATATTTCACATTGTAATTACTTGGCAGTGGGGACTTAATACATAAATTGCTTAAATTTTAGAAAATAGAGCTTTCTTATAGACTGTCGTGCTGTTCATTCAACATGGGGCCCCTGATTTGAAGTATTCTTTCCAGTTTGTTTCATTGCTTGCTGGTTTCTATTTTGTTGTTGTTTTTGGTTTTATTTGGTTTGGGCTAGGGTCTTGTTGTTTTTTTGTTTTTTTTTTTCTCCCCAGAAACTCTCTGAACTCTTAAAGGAAGATGCTATGTTTGTTGAAGCATTGTATCCTTCCTTAGGTATAACATGGCTAGAGGGTGTCACAGACCTTCACACAAATACAGCAGCAGTTTTACCTAAAAGTGATGGCTCCTTTGTTTTCTGGTACACTTGAAATTTCAGGTTGCGCATTTTTCTTTCTCTGCTACATATGAATAGTACATCTTCAGTAAAATTACAAGTTTTTGAATAAATAGGCTAATGTTTCAGGCTAGTTCCCCATACATTACTCTCTATTTGGCCTTCACTTACTTGTTTTTCTTCTGCCAACTTGTCTTTATAGCTAGTGTTACATCAAACTTTACAAACTTTTTTTTTTTTTTTTTCAACTAGTTACATTTATGCAAAGTCTCATTCTTCAACTAATTGCTTCTGTCCCCCGTGTGATGAATTGCTTGCCTTCTTTTTTCTTGTCTGCATCCTCTGACATAATGTTTTTCAGGCTATAATTAACCTAGAGATAGGGCATTTTTCATTACAGTTTTCTCCATAGGTTTTCTCACATGTTTGCCTTTGAATATTCTTATCCAAGCTTTATACTTGTAAATATTCTTCACAGATTTTGACGTCTTGCCTCCTTTATCTTCATGTTTTCTTTGTTATTCTCTGTGAACTGTCTTTGTGTCTATTCCCCTTGTGGTTTCCATACAGACAGGAACTTTTCTTTGTCCTGTGTCAGTAGATTTTGGAGAATATTATTTGGGCACTCTCAATTAATGTATGTTCAGTTGTTACCTTACTGACAGTCATTTGTACAGTTTGTCCATATGGAGAGGTATTTTTTTCCCTTTAGTTTTTCCTTTCAGAAAGCTGTCTGTTATAAACACATATAATTACGGACTGAACATATTCTATAGTTCTGAGCAGAACTGATATTCTTCCACACAGACTGTTAGCACAAGAAACACCTTTGACTGTTGAAGCTAGTAGAGTTTATTATATTTTTTTCCTAAAGTAGGAAGACAAAACATGCAAAGCTGCAGCCAGAATGTTATAAAAACTGTGGCTGGTATTCCTTCAGTCACCCTAAAAATTTTCAGTCTAGAGAGATGCAAAGGGTGAGGATGACAGAAGAGAGCACCTGCTGAGATCCACAGCACATGGAAATACGCAGGTAAACCAACAGACCTATAAAGCAATCATTCAAAAAATATCACATGCAACTCCTTCAAGACACTGAAGTGTAGATAAATGACATTCTAGCATTAAAAGTGCTACAGACATTCAAGAGAACTCACGTAATCACCTGGAAACTGTATTTCTAATTCCTGAGAAGAGAACATCTCCCAGTGCCATAACTGCATAGGTCACTCCAAAAGTGATGCCTCCTACTTCTTTCCACAGTAATTACACCAAATATAAAGAGCACAATAACATTATTTGACAGAGGAAATTCTCAGCTACAAAATATTGTTTTTCAGCTGACTCATCACCATTAGCTGATTCACACAGATGAGCTGATCGTGGTGTGAGAGCCATGTATGGCTATCCAGAAATGGCTTATATTTCACATCACTGGCACCACTGCTGAAACGCACTACACACCACCTCACCGTGCTCACATCCACTGTTTGGTCTCCACCAGTATTCAGTATATGTTGATTAATGTCAATGGGTGATCTTTTTTTTTCCATGTGGAGGTATTTAATGACTCTCCTTCATTTTGTATGTACTTCTATGACAAACACAATTTGTCAGACTGCCCCTCTGCTTCCATCTGTTGCACAGCATTAAAATGTAACAGGATATTGGCAGAAAGGTTCAAACTCTACAGCCATACCAATGGTAACCTCTGACGTTGTGGGTCAATACAATAAAATAGGAGACAGTACTTTTGGCACAAACCTAGTATACTATACGTTTGTACTGCTTTGCTCCATTACACTGATTATCAATGGAAAGGCTGCTGAGACTGAAAGACAGCAGGAAGGAACAAATCAAAAATTGCACAAGGCTAGTAACTGCTTCAACTTTTGATATGAAAGTGAGTCTTACTGCAGCACAAGTTTGAATCTTACTTGGAAACAGTGGAAAGAATGAGGGCCCTTATTTTTTTGTTCCAAATAATTGAAAACTTCAGTAATATTTGGATCTGGTTTTATCTAGCTCTGTGTGTATTTTCTACCTTTGAACTGAATCTAACAATATTTGCTGCTGTTACTCTGCTTGTTTTCCATAAGTTTATATCTCTTTTACAAAAACTTCTGACTTTTAGCCAGACAGACAATGCTATGGTCTGTAAAAATGATACAAAATAGATACATTAACGTCTTAAGGTGTTGTGTTTTTTTTAATTATTATTATTTTTTTTTTCTAACAACATAAAATGAGAAAAGTCAAAGAAGCTACAGCCATTTCAGAAATTTTTTTTTTGTCTTGTTTTTTCCATTCTTTTAGTTTCCAGTCAGCATTCTATCTTTATGATTTTAACATCACTCTACCTTCCTTAAAGTCAAACAAATAAAAGTTAAAGTTGGACAATGGCAGTTAAACTGTTAAAAAAGAAGTATCTCTATGCTGTGCATGAAAGCAGTGCCTGTTGTTTTAAAACAAGCAGAACCCACTGTATCATGCCTCCAGAAATGCCAAATGAAAATCTAGGTGGCAGTAAATTTGAAGGCTCATTCCCATACTCACCTTTGCCAATAGTACAGTGATCTTAAGCAGCATAGATCATATTAAAGGTCTCTCTGAATTGCTATTTATTCCAGCTTCTAGAAATATCATTCTGTGCAGTGAAAAGAATAAAATTGAGGCAGTCCTAACTTCATTGAGATTATACTGCCATTTTCAGATGTTTATGTAACATGTTTGCCCTATGATGCAAGTTTGATTACTAAACAGTATGTTTCTACAGGTGACTAACTCATTCATGACCCATAGTGGTACTTGGAAATTTCTGAATTATTTCTAACAATTACAAAATGGAGATATAGACTGATAGAAGATGCTAGTAAATATTCCCCAGGTTATTTTTGTTTGTTTGTTTGCTTTGTTTTTAAAGAGTTGTTGCCTACAAATTTTCTATATTATTTTCCAAGTTGGTGAAAGCCACCAACAGAGGACAGAATCTCTCAGAGATGCTGAGATGCCCCAGTGCGCAATTTGGCACTCCAAGGTGTTGACACTTTTCATACACTCCTCCAATGAGAGTCAAAGGCAGCTTCTCCAAGGAAGAAGATATCTAGATATGCAATTTGACAGCATTTTGAATATCAGGAGATAAGTGGCTTTGAAGGTAGATAAAATCTACCCTCTTTTTTCTTTTTTCAGCCTGCTTTACTGAAAATATTCATACTGTGGTCCCCAGCACAGACATCACTGTAAATCTTATTATGCTGCCTTTTATCATGTTCTATTGTGTCTAAGCAGTTTATGTTTATCTGTGAACATTCATTTGTAAACGCAAGTGAAAATGTATGCCTGTTATTTATACAAAATGCTAGTTAAAAATAACAAATATGAGTGTACTTTTCAGAATGAAAAGGGCAAAATGACCTTGATTTGTCTTGTGGGGGATCTAACTTTGTGGGAACAATTTTTTACCTGCAATTTAACATACATTAAAATGTCTGAAAAATCATAAGGAAAGATGACTAAGTTAAATTGCAGGCAGAAAAAAATTGTGGGCAGCAGTGATGAAAACAGCTCTGAAAGAAGAAATTAAAGACAGCAACTATATATATATATATATATAATTTCCAAAGTTTTGACTATGCTGGTGATTTTCCTTCTAATCCCCAGAATATTTTGGCAGCTCTAAAGTTTACATTCTCTTTGAAGAAATATATATATATATATTTCCTAATAAGAAATGAGCTAAAACATGAAGAAATGGAGCCTAATTCTTCAACTCAAAGAGAAATGAGTCCTGAATACTTTTGTGGGTCTTGGAACTCTACCTCTGATATTCTTTTGAAAGGTTTCTAAAAATGCATTATTGGAAACTGAAAGAAAGTTTTCTTTTAAGCTACCTTAAGCTCAAAGGAATCAAACAGAGAAAACACAATGTTCACTGGTGTTATGCCTTGCAGAACTAATGGCAATTAGTGACTGGTGGCTGGGGATGAACAGGGTACCACAGAGACCAATTATGACTTCTTCAATATCTTCATCAGTGGTTTAGGTAACAGGGCACATGAAATATTTGAGGAAGTGGACTGAATGAGGGTTGAAAATTCCTGGCTGAATTTCCACTTACAGTGACATGGTTGAACATGAGAACTGAGGCAACAGAAGTCTTGAGGGGTTCAAGAAAGTGCTCCCATTTCTACAGCTGGGATGGGAGAACATCAAGCATCAGAGCAGGCTGAGCAAAGTACTCTGCTAGAGGGCTTACTATGGATGCTCCATTTAGCATAAGCCAAAAAGCAGTGCATTCTTATTCCATAAGGCTAACATCTTATTGACCTTCATTAGAAGAAAGGTAGTAAGAAGACTGAAGGAAGTTATCAGCTTGTACTACTTCTATTCAGGAAGTATATGAAGAAGTTGGAAAAGGTCCAGAAGAAATCATCAAGATGCTAAGGTATCCAGAATCATAGGGAGAGAGGTTGAGGGAAATGGGATTGCGCATTGGCCTAAGGAAGAGCTAGGGGACTTATTTCCTCATAGAAACCCACAACTATTCGAAAGAAATCACAAAGATGATGGAGGCAAGCTCCTTCCAGAAATAGCAATCATGAGAGCAAAGAGTACCAGCCACAAATTGCAGTTTGGGAAATGTTGATTGAATTTTGTAAAAAATGTCTTCACCTTTAGGGAGGTATGTCACTTTTAAACATAGGAGGAGCAGGATCTTCCTCCTTGAAGGTTTCCAGAACTCCATAAACAAACTGAGAGCTGACCAATTGTTGCTGAAAGCTCTGCTTCAAGCAGGCAACAATATGGCCTGCAGAAGTTGACAACACAGTTATGTGAAAACAGAATGTTTTCTGCTGCGTAAGAAGACAAACATTAAAAAAAATTCAAAATGTTATTTACATTAATTAGTTTGAACTATAATTATTAAAAGGTCTTACCTATTGGAAGATATCATTCAAACATTCAAGTCTAAATTAATCATAATCCATACAAATAGTAGAAAATGTGACTTTTCATACTCATTCAATAAATATTTGCCTAGATAATAACTATGCAGTTCCATTAAGCAAGCTAAGGAAATATGGCATTTCTGACAAATTTCTTCTGAAAACTTTTCAGCAAGGCTTCAAGAATGTATTTTTGTAATGCAGTTTTTTTGTCTTGGTTCCTGCTTAAAGTTTGATTGTGTGATAAATGACAGCTTGACAGAGATGCATAACTACTAGTGGTTTTGAAAGCTCCATTTAGTTCTCATTATATACTGTGTGCATCACTTTGGTTTTATTGGACTTTTCAGGAAAGGGCTACACCATCATTCTTTAATTCTAAATAGAAATGGAAAGCTGTAAATCTCTGTACAGAATGACATCTTATAAAGCATGTTCACTTCTTCAATTCACTTGGCAAGAACAATTTTCAAAGTTTAAAAAGTAAGAGAAACAGCAGGTAAGATCCCTAAAACTTTTGATTATTTTTCATTCTGGAAAGGTAGGCAGAGAGATTATTTAAATCCTAAACAAAACAAATTTCAAGACACTGCTGAAGCTTTATTATAATTTTGTATCAGTAGCCTCAATAAGGAAAATCTTATTAGATTCATATAATTTTACACTGAAAGAAATAAAGACCTTAAGTACTAATGCATTACATGAATGGTAAAAACAGTAGTAAAAAAAATGTCATTGCTCCTCTGACTTAAGACCATTTCTTAAAATTAGGGGCCTTGACAATTTATTTCAATTAGAATGAGAAAAATTGCATATATAAGTCATATACACTATTTCATTTAAATTTATTTATTTTTAAAAATATGCAATGTACTTTTTCTGAAACAGTACAGGAATGAGAAGTTCTGAATATTCCACATCAGTTCCTCAAACTGCAGCCTACCCCCAAAGCTCTGTCTCTTTTCTTCCTCATTACTTATTTCCAGATTTCTACCTGTGCCTGCATATCCACAGTCTCCAGCTGACAAACTAATTCTTGCCTAACGATCACAGACGTGGTCACATTGCTCTGCATCACAGTTCCTCAGGGAGAGCTCCTTCCTCCTCACTCCCACCACCAGATGCTTTTATGCCATTAAAAGGTTTTATTATTTCTTCTTTTTCAAGTCTTCATGGTACAGCTTGGCATACCTAAGGTTTAATAAGAATTGTGATCGTCTTTTCAGTCAAAGTAGAGCAGCTGGTAGCCATCAACCTTTTTAGCAAAACACCACTTTAAATCAAATTATTACTACTGCACATTGTTACTATAATGGTGAGGTCTTGAATGATGTGATGTATTATTACAAGGCACAGCTCTGTCAATCTGTTAATATCTATAGAATTTTAAAAAGCCCAGGTGGGCCTTCAGTAGAAGTTTTATTGATAAAGATGGACTTGGAAGAATTGTAATAGAAGAAATCTGCAGAAGCCTCATCAAGCCTGAAATGTGCTTTTCACATCATCATGTCATTTTCTTCTCATTTGCAATGCCGGTGCTTAGATCCTTTGACAGGTTTCCTTTAATCACACGTAATTTCCTCTGATCAGCTAGAATACCTAACATAATAAACAGCTATTAATATCATTGGTTTTACATTATTATACATTAATCATTTTCTCATAAAGACTTATTTTGATTTCCTTTTCTAAGATCCTTATTTGTATTGCAAATAATCATTAACTTCACGCCTTTCTCTTGAGGCTAATAAGTCTTCTAAGGCTAGGGCAGGAAATCATATTTGTTTGTTTGTTTGTTTGTTTGTTTATTGAGAGAGGCACAAGAGAAAAGAAAATCCTCATTCTTTGATCACACGAGGAAGATTATAAAGGTGTTTCTTCCTCTTCCCTCAGACTCTCTCTTCTGTAACCACAGTTGACCTCTGAAGACCATTGGGATGGTTTGATGCCTACACGATTCCCCTTTCTTCTGGCTCTTTCTGAATGGCTAAAAACCATCACTTCATTCATCGCATTGATCCTATTATTTTAATTTCTCACAGTCAAGTTCATGGCATGAAGCAGTTGGAAATCAGTAAACATTTCTTAGGAATTCAGCAGACTCAGAAAATTTACTGAAAACTTGAAAAACTTGAAAAAGCATAACTAGATAGATTTGGGAATGCAAATCCATTGAAAATCCTGTAGTTACTCCTGTACAAAACAACAACAAGAACAACAAAAAGCTGTAATTATTTTGCATTTTACTTTAAAGAGCCACTAAGGAAAGAAAATAAAATGAGATTGTCATTCATCTCAAGTTGGAATTTAAAATAAATTTTGATCAATAAGAAGGGTAAAATATCTTCATAATCTGATCTTGATGGACTTGAATCAGGATCTGGGGTCATAAAGAAAATAAAACATGATATAATGATTGTCACTCCTTTTCTCCCCTCAACACAAATAATTCAGTTGTTTTAACCTTTTTATATATGATGGCTGATATTTCATTCTCAAGGAAATCAAATTTGGAGTGTAATTTAGTGGTCAATTTATCTGTCAAGCTCAAATTTGTCTGATACTAGTCAATGTATTATGAAGTTTTTGTCTTAAACAGACTTTAAAACCCCATTCCTAATTTCCTGCCACTCTTGCAAAAACAAGGAGCTGAGCAGTAGAAATCCCATCTTTTCTTCCCCCTTATATTGGCATTCTACTTTGTAGCAGAAGAAGCCCATAAAGCTCAAAGAAGAAAGCAAGGGAAAATAAGGCCGCAACACTGCTGCTTACAAAATCACACCTTCCTATGCTGCAATGTCAAGAGAACAAAATATTCATATTTCAAGAAATCAGACAAATAGGTTTGGAGATGTAAAAGTAGAAATCAGAGGGATATCTCTAACTATGTTGCTTTGGCATGATGTTATCAAAGGTTTTATTCACAAAACCTTTTGACAAGTTCTTGTAACAGCTGCATCTAGAAATCCCAAGATTACTTCTCACTATACTTTTTTACTAGAAAAAATAGCCACATTTACAACCTAAAGATCAAAACTAGAGAACTGATAGTTAATTGTGGTACCTAAGATCTTTTAGGACTTTGGACCTCTGACTTTCACTTCGAGTAAGGAAGTGCAAATGTTTTGTTAGGATTTTTCAGAGAAGCACCCCCAGAACAACCACTGACAGGCAATATCACGTAACTGATATTAGTGTGTCTCTGTAATTGCACCCATGGGAGAAGAGAATATCTGCTCACCATTTTCTTTTATTGCTAACTTTGTATAAAGGCAAGTATGGCTTTCTTTCAAAACACTCATTTCTGCTTTCCCAAGATTATTAACCTATCACAGTCCATGATTTATAGTCCTTAAATATAGCTGTCAATAAACAAAATCCCTCAACACATTAAAAAATATCCCATGGAAAAGAAAACAAAACTTCCTTCACCAAGTGTTTGACTCATCTTACTCATAAAAGACATGCAGCAAGGAAAATTCAAAATGAAATAGACTCTCAGAATTCATGGAGTAAATGCTATTTCTCAGTGAGGAAGTTTGGTGATCTCTATGGAAATGAATAACTTCTAGATATCATTCTATCATTCTGTACATCCAACAAAGATTGGTAGAGGATGACATTTTCTCACTTGCTGGATTAACTCTCTCTTGTCCAAAAAGAATATAAGCATGGAACTGGAAAAATTTTCCAGGTTGGACTTTCAAGGATTACTGAGATCCATTCAACTGCATCTGCCTTGAATGTGAATGGCTTATCTTGTCCTAATCATAGAAAAAAAAAAATCTTTGAATCTCTGTTTTTTTTGCCTGAGGATATGCCAGTATAGTGTCAATACCACCTTGATTTTACCTGTTTATGCTGCAGCTTGAGGAGAAAAAATGTTATCGTTACAGAATCAGAGAATTGCAGGGGTTGGAAGGGACATCAAGAGATCACCAAGTCCAATCCCCCTGCTAAAGCAGCTTCCATACAGTAGACTGGACAGGTAGGTGTCCAGATCTTGAAAATCTCCACAGAGGATGACCCACAACCTCTCTGGGTAACCTGTTTCGGTGCTCCTTACTGTAAATAAGTTCTTCCACATGTTAGTATGGCACTTCCTATGTTTGAGTTTTAGGCCATTACTCCCTGTTTTATTGCTATACAACACCAACAGCCTGCCTCCACAACACCAACAGCCTGCCTCCATCCATTTGCCTCCCACCTTCCTATAGATATTTATAAACATTTACAAGATTCCCTCTCAGTCTTCTTTTCCCCAGGCTGAAGAGACCCAGAGTAATCATTCTTTCCTCATATGAGAGATGCTCCAGGAACTTTATCATTTTTGTGGCCTTCCACTGGACTCCTTCTAGGAGATCCCTGTCTTTTTTAAACTGGGGAGCCCAGAATTAGATACAGTAGTCTAATTGCGGCCTCACCATGGCAGAATAGGAGAGAATCACATCCCTCAACCTGCTGGCCACACTCTTTTTAACACACCTATTAACACATCATTGCCTTCATATAGTACGAAAAGAGACTCTGAATTCAACCATAAGTCAAGGTAAGTGCTTACCTCAACATTCTTAATTAAGCAGTGTTTTTCCATTGCACCTGAGACTGGTTTCATTGCGATAAAATTGAATGCTGCAGTCTACTCTACTAACCCTGAGATGCTTGTTTATATCCTGTTTATGTGGGTATTTCACAGACTCTCTACTGATTTACTTGCAACTGTGTTATAACATCATCACTTCTCATGTTATTCTCCCAATATTTAAGAGTCTGATGACAGAAGATAACTTAGCTTTACATTAGATATTAAAAGTCTCATTTCCAAGATAATGAAATAAAAGTATTTAGGATATCATTTCTGTAATGGTTCTAGTTCATAAATTCAAAAATATATTAATAAAAACTGGTAAATGGTCATCAGTTAAAAAAAAAAAGTTGGTCCTTGGAAGCAGTGAAATTTTTCTGATAAATTCTTTGCGATACCAAGCAAAGTGCTGTTAGGAATATCAGTAGTCACATGAAGGAAAAATCTGGGGGGAGATAGAGTATCTGCCTATAAAACACTCCTTCTGAAGAAGTGGTCTTCATCCAGGAGGTACTCTCCCTCCAGATGCTAGCCCTCTGTGGGAAACACAGATTAATTCTTTGCATCTATTTATCCTGGGTCAACCACCTCCTTCACAAGGTTCTCAATCATCAGTTCATAGCATAGCATAACAGTGAGGTAACTGTGACATAATAGTTCCCTTACACAAAATATACCCCAAAATATACCTCAAGAGATTAAGCGGCATTCATGTTCAACACACAGTAACATTGTTAACTACATTTATGATTTTTGCATTTTAAGAAATTCATTATTCTCCAATCTAAGAATAATTTTGAAATCTAAACATACTCAAATTCAGATTTTCAAATACACAACCCAAAATTACATATACTCAAACATCAGTAGTTCCCTTTGACAATGATAGGGATGAGGACCTTTGCCAAAACTAAAGTTTGATGATATTATCATGTTTTGTTTTGTTTTGTTTTGTTTTTTTCCATGGCTCCTTTCTCATTATATATAATTTATGTGAGCAGGGGATCACAACAGGAGTCATAACTGCTGGCGTGAGCCTTTTTCCAGTGCCTATACTCAGTATAATGGAAAAATCTTCATGTGAATCTGAGAGATATCTCCCATAATATGATTAACAAAGGAAAGTTGGTCTTATGAAATCATCAGAAACAAACATAAAAACAAGACAAACAAAGTCACTTCTCTGCAAAAATATTCTTCACACTGAGCTGTTCAAGTCAGGAGCACAGTGCCCCAAGTTCCTCCTTTATGGAGTGGAAACAGTCATTTCCATAGAGACTGAATCACCCTGCACAGAAGCCTCTTTTTCTCTCTCTGTGAGAGTAAATGATGGGGCTGTACTCTCACCTTAGGCAGCTCACCGACATCAGAAGACAAAGAAGCTGGAGTGCTCTTACTCAGTCTCTTTCCATTCTTTAATATACGTACATGAAACATGCAGGCAATTTCATGGTGTTAAAACACAAAAAAAATGATAACACAGAACCCAAGTAATCCTGCACTACAATCTACAACACTTTAATTATGATATTACACTGAGTACATCGTTTCATTGTCGGAAGTCCTCTGGCACAGGAAGAGTAAACCCTACATTATTATTCAATTCAACAGTATGTCACTTCTGTTAAAAACAAGTAAAAAAAACCCAGCAAAAACAGCAAAGTGCTTTAAAGCAGATGTTTGTGTTAATTTATTTTTTACCTTTTTTCCCCCTTTTTCCCCTTTGCGGTGGCAAAAATTATTTCATATTAAGTTTGAGCACAGAGGCTTCTGCTGTAATTAAGATGTTGCATATTAGTGGATGGAACCCAATGCTGAATTTGAACCCCAAATTCTAAAGCATCAAGTCAAATGTTGTGCTGATATTATTTATTGTTTTCTATAGAAAAGTTCCTGTTAAAAGCACAACTGAATGTTTCTGTGTTTTGCATAATTTTCCACTGAAAATATTCAAATTGTTTTTCCATACCTACTAATTACATCAAGTGTCTCCTACTGATGTTACCATGTAAAACTTTCTAAGGTTCTTCTTTCAATGTCCCAAGAAAAATTCATTCTTGTCAACACATAGTGGGAGCTGTTATTTGCTTTTGATGCATGAGTGAAAATGAGAAGTCATGACACACTGAAGGTTTACTCTCTGGCTCAATTTGTCTACCTAAAATTTGAGGTTTCTTCAATTTCTGAGAATGCGTGAAGGAAGGGAAGGTCCTGAAAAATGTGACTTTGTTATCAGTCCATATGAGTGCAGCAAAAGGAAGCAAGCAGCTCCAAGGCTATATCCAAACCTCCTGCTGTTGATTCCAATGTAAACCAAGATGTAAAGGACAGAGCATCTGCTAACCCAAAGAAACAGATCACCTATGTAGAGTTCTGTCATTATTTGATTTAAATAAATACAAGACAATGTCCTTATTGCAAACCTCTTTTCCATAAAGTGCTTAAGAAAGTGACAGTTTTATATGACCGTGGTATAAACTAATCATTCATAGAAAATTCAGCATTGCATAAGCTTTTGTAACTGTTAAACAATGGGAAATTGTGAATACCAGGAAGAATGAAGAACTGCCAAGCAGATGCGTTTGAAACAGTAATAATGTGAAACCATCAGCACAGGGTTGGCTAAAACAACATTTTCTTATTTGCAAAACCTTGAGCTAGTTTGGTCTGTATAAAAGTCTGAAGGTGTCTGCTACTGACTAACATGCATTAAAACACCACTTTCCTTTCTGATGTTAGTGTTTTATAAAGCACACCCTAAGAAATTACCAGCTAAAACTTCTCTAAGCATTCACTTATTTATGTCTGCTACCCTTTGATGCAGAAAGTGTTCTCATTGTGTTCTTTTTTCTTGTCTTTGCTCCTAAGAACTCTACCCCTTTCCCAAGCTGAAAGCAAGCTGTGGTGTCTTGATGAGATGCCATTGTTTCTGAGGAACACAGTATTAACCTGCTCATCTTCATAATGCTACCAAGAGGAAATGTGCTCTCTAGATTAAAGCACAGCATGCAGATTACCTCCCCCTGGTAGAGGCTATGGGGCACATGTTGGGAGACTATTATACTGACTAAACGCTTGTCTAGAATAGGATAAAAGGTGCATTTAAGAACATTTGCCTAACAAAGTGAAATTATGTCAACAATAAATAATAAAAAAGCTCAAAACTAAGGCAGCAGCTAATGACCTTGAAATTTATGTTAATTTTTAGTAATGTGAATGTACTTCTTTTGTAGGAAATGCAATTAAAACACTATTTTGGGAATTAGAGGACAGCTTTGCTTTGTTTCTATTCTTTGCTTACAATTATGACTGTTCAATATTTTATGTGATGCAGAACGAATGTTAATGGTAAATTGCTGGAGTGTAATAATTGATTTCTTTATTAATAAAGGAGATTTAATGCTCCATGGGATGCTTGATCTAACTCACCATTAAGAGATTTCATTTTAAGAGTCATCTACAGTGCAGTTCTTCACCTTGAAGGGTTCTTATACCTCTTACTAAGCATAACTGCCTCTGCACAACTGCTCATCATATGTGGGATATAATATTTTGGAATCACTGAGTGCTTAACACTGTCATTAATTTTCTGTGGGATTGTGCTTAGCACTTCTAAGAGCCAGTTCAGTATAAAATGGATTTGTTATGCCATTAAACATGTGGATGATTAAAGTGCAAGGAGACACACATCAGGCTTATCATAAAGAAAAAAGGAGGATGAGTCTGTCTTAATGTGAACAGGTCTGTCTGAGTTCGAATGTACACGCAATAAACCCTCATGGCTTAGGGAGGGTACTCATACTCATAGGGAGTACAGCAGAGGCCTTCAGATGACAGGCACAGGACAGCACTCAAACGTACAGGCATAAATCACAAATGGTCCTTTACTGGTCACTAAAACAGTACAATCTTGAAAGCTGCCTAAGTTCTATCCTGTTAAGAGTGCTGCAAAGAACATACATTCCACACACATAAAATGTCACCCCTATGGTAAGAATGCAAATAAGAGAACCAATAAAAAAGCAAAGTCAGGAGAGGAACAGTGGAAGAACAGAAGCGGTTTGCTTCAAAACCTGCTCCCTGACATGGGACACCTGACCTGAGCATCTCTGCCCGTTATCCACAGCAGCTCCTTCACTGGAAAATTAAAAAAAAAACAGTAGTACTTTCTGATTTGCCATTCATCATATTCACTCTTCAGATTAAGCAATCATATGCATGATGTTATCTTCTACTATATTTTATACTAAATATATTAGAATTTTATAGAGGAATGGCTGATTTCTGCTCCAGCTATTTAGAAGGACAAGAGCAAATAAGAAGGAAACACCCTGACCCTTTGCTCCAGTAAAGCAGTTACCATACTTTGGGCACTTCATAACAGAAAAAATGTCAATAGAAATAATAATAAGAAGAGCATATCTCTGACTTCCTGGGGGAAAAAAGTGAGATCATTTTAAATTCGGACACTTTCTAATGCTTTTCACACTGTTTTTCACACAGAGTATGGTGACATGCCAGAACAGGTTGCCCAAAGAGGTTGTGGATGCCCCATCCCTGGAGGCATTCAAGGCCAGGCTGGATGTGGCCCTGGGCAGCCTGGTCTGGTGGTTGGTGACCCTGCACACAGCAGGGAGTTGAAACTAGATGATTTCTGAGGTTCTTTTCAACCCAGGCCATTCTATGATTCTGTGATTGTATGATTCTATGATTCCATGATTCTATGGTAAAGGTTTATTTCCAAGAGCACATTAGTGTAAGCCAACCTTGCAGTCTGATAGATGTTATCAGAGCCATAGCTGAGGCATGTGTACACAATCCAAAGCTGTTGTGTTTGGGTTTTTTTTTTGGTTTGGTTTGGTTTGGTGTGGTTTTTTTCTAAATCACCTCCAGCTAACAAGAGGTGACGCAAGAATAAACAGAAAAGTTTGTGCAAATTGCCTGAGGGCAGTTGTGAATGTTCTTAAAGCAGAAGTTTTTCTGGAATGCACCAAAAGATATTCAGAAGGGTGCCACAGAGCTACTCCAGAGACCAAATGGATGCCAAAACATTTTATTATGTTAAAACATGAAATATTTATTCCCTTCTATGTTGTTACTTGTGAGAATTATTAAACTTTATTTTAGAGTTTTCAATGAATCCCGTCAAACGGTTACAAAAAATGCAAAGAACCCAAACTGCAACTATTGCAATTTAACCTATCCTGAATACATGGAGCCTCAAGTGCCATCTAGCGTATACTTGACAGATCTGGCATGTGTACACACCTCTCAATTTTCTTAATTTCTCAGCAAATCTTTCAGAGAAGAAGGTGTTCTGATGCCTTAGTTTTCGCAGATATTTAGGAATATACTTAGCATTTCAGAGACCTTATTTAACTTCAAATTCTACTATCATTAAAATAGCAACTGCAGCAAAACATTTATGTTTAAATTTTCAAATCAGCAAAAGGAAAAATTCCTTAAAACTCAGTTCAAGGAGAGGAATTCATAGTATAGGCAGGTACATTTCTTTGATCTCATTAAAACCCAAGGTTTATTATGAAATTGAGAAGTCTTGTCTCCTGTTATTATTTCCTTTGGACTCATATGTCTATTGATGTATTAACATATGCAGCAACTTCATGGTAGGGACACACATTTGTGTCTATTTTCTCTAAACACAGAGGAACTGGAGACTACTTCATACTTTGTCAAATGTGATTGAAATTGTCACATAATCAAAACTTCATACAAATGTGATAACAAAATTAAGCCAATTGAATGAAAGCCTTTGAAAAGGATAAAGCCATGACTGAAAGAAAAATGTCAATAACAATCTCACTATGTCAGAAGTGTGGTCTATAATTATGGATAGCTTCAATCATTATCATGATACCATAGCTGGTAATCAGCATCATTAAAAAGAGTACTAACAGCTTCCTAAATTCATAGAAGGGAACAGGCTATTTGATATTTGAGTATTTTATTGATAAAATTTGATATTTGTGGTCTTTTATCTATTGACAGTAGTGTGAGCTTGAAATCACACTTTGATACATTTAGGTTCTTATTTTCTCTTTGTGTTATAAATTAATACAAAATATACAATGAATATGTGCATTGTCATTAAAGGTAACATAAATTACATAAAAATAGGTTGGCCTTTTAGAGGTAAAACTGATCAGAAATTTACTATATTACTATTACTTATTTAATTTCAGCATGCATAGTGATGTTTTTCTTCAATAAAGAGTGTGTTCTGTAAAATTCAGTAGAGATAGAAAATATTCCTCAATAAACTGATCTTTTTTCCAAATTAAAGGAACTGACAGGGAATGAAAGTAGAACAGCAATAAAGTACATTACTTCCTATGCCATCTGCATACCAACTTTCAAGACATCTTTCATCTTCATTCAGACTCTCCATATTCATGCATTCCTAACCTTATAAGAAAGTTCTGTCTAGCCTCCATCAGACATACAAGCGAGAAAGCATGAAATGTGGAAGGAAATGCCAGAATCTAACAGTTTATTCTCAGAATGTTGTTCTTGCAGACCTTCAGATTTATACAACATTTTTTTCAGCTGATTTCTCTTACTGCATATTACACAGCTCAAATCACATCAAGAATTTGAAATTATAACCAATCATTCAAAGTGCTCCCTGAAGCAAAGCAGAAGGTCTCAAAGAAGAAAAGTCAGTACAACAAGCTGTGAAAGCCACAAAAAGTGCTCTGCTTCAGCTCTCAGATTCATCAGATAATCTGTACAGACATTAAACTCCAACTAACTTTAGTGGGAGTCTTTTATCTGGAAATAGGGAGAACCTAAATAGTTTTTTGTCGTCTTCTGGTTTCCTCCCTTCTTATTCACTAAATATATGTGGAAAATTAGGGCTTCTAGGTTTCTTTATTGGACAGTTTTTCCTTGCCAGTGATAAACCAGAAAAAATCCACATGAACCAGTTTTTCTAACTTAAAATTATTTGCCTGCAGCTGAAGTTTCTGAGTAGAATTAAGTCAAATCTGCAGGTATAATAATTATGATAATATGTCATCTCTTTATGATATTAATAACAAATCCACAAATTCATGTTACATTAAAAATGGTCTAAATCCTCGATGTATAATAATGCTTTCAACACTGACAGATGAGTATCATCCATAGCCCCAAACTAGTTAATAAGTACACCATTTAAACATTCTAAATGCCAGAGTAGAAAAAAATGTGTGGCATATTCTCCATGGTAAGTATTAAAAAAAACATGATTTTTCTGCAGCAACAAAATGTACCACACGCACCCAAGTTTGCTTATAACTCTTACTGTCTAAAACTGTTCATGTTTACAGTGCAAACATGAGTGACAAATTAAGCAAGGAAAAAGAGAAAAGAAAGAGAGAGAAACAGCAAAGGGGAATATAGTTCTTCCCATTGTTTAAACAAATGAAACTAAACAAGTTAAGGTTATGGTACTCATAGTTTTAGTTTTGCTTCTGCAAAGCACAGCATATTTTTGGAAAAGAGAAAATAAAATATAGTAAGTTAAAATCTTTCTTTGTAATTTTTCCTGTGGCTTCTTTACAGCAATTTTCATGTCTGATTTAGAGAGCCAATAATTTGATATTGCCTATTCATTAACATTACCCCTTTATGCAGTCCCTGAAGTGTTCTACTGTTTTATCACATAAAGCTCACAGAGCCTATTACCTATGGAGGGAGCAGGCAAACCTGCTGTCTGAAGTAGCTCTCTGCTCATTTCCTATGCATGACAAGATACTTCATTATCACCTTATTTAAGTGAAATTATACATTTCTACACTGATCTATTTCAGTAGCTGAAGGTGTCAAAATGCTATTTGGTTATTGCAATAATACGCAGATGTTTATCATTAATACTAATAACCTTATTATCATCAGTACTGTGTGCATAGCTTACGTATTTATTTTATGCATACATATATATTACTCCTCACCAGCTGGAGATTGATGACATTTTATGAGCTCTGTAAGAAGCAGCAGTACAGTATGGTACTCTTTTCTCCACAGAATGATTTTCTTTCTGAAAGCAGGCCCAAGAGCCTAGCTAGATTCCCTATTTTGTGAACTCTGTTATTACGAAAACTTACTAATTGGTCATATCTTCTTGAATCAGCTATATATGCAGTCTCTTATTACAGGTATATTATGAATATTTTTATGTTTAGGGTTTGTTAGAATGTGCTGCTTTTGCTCATATCATCCTTCTTCATTATTATGCCTTGTATGAAAACTGTAATTTGTTAATATTAATATTCCATTCCAGAACTTAAAACTGATAGAGTAAAATGCTCCTTATTGAAACACTGTCAACTGGAACAAGTAGATGTCCCTAAAAGAAGAGTTTGTTTAAAAACAAAATCAGAAATGGCTAAAGAGAAAATTAAAAACAAAACCAAAAACAAAACAAAAAAGTAACCACTGTGGTGAATGAAAATAATTACACTGCAAGCCCAATCAATTGCAGGCACAACTTCACTGACTTCATCAGAACTGTAACTATTAAGACCAGAGACCAATTTCAACTATTTTCTTTTTTCTTAATTTAAATTTTGATAGAATCATAGAAAAGCTTGGGTTGGAAAAGACCTTAAGGATTATCAAGTTCCAACCCCCCTGTCACGTGTGACAACTGCTAGATCTTTCTTTTAATTAAGACAGAAGAACTCAAGAATTCTCATCTATTCAACTCAATATCATTCAAGTTCTTTCACATGGAACTTTTCCATTTAGTTTAGCTTGGTTTTGTGGATAAAATTATCCCAGTGGGGCATTAATCATGCTTATCAGAATTAAATGAAATTGATTCTGAAAAAAAAGAGGCAGGCAAAAGATGCAATACAGATAACCAAAAGCATACATACCGTTGCATTTCTACCATACAAGATCATTGTATTTATACCCCCTTGAAATTTCCTTGACCTTGTTGTACTTTTGTATACTGTAAGTTAATCTCCTACAGATCTAGATGTTCCATATTAATAGGGGTTCTAAACAGGATGAAGATGAATAAAGATCTTTCTCCTTAGAACATCATGGTTCCAGAAAATTCAGGTGAAGTTCAGTGCTATATTTAATCAAATCCAAATTCTATCTGTTGCCAAATGAGCAACACTAATGCATCTTTACTTGTACTTGATCTGCCCTCAAGGTAACCCAGTTTAAAAATTCACTGTCAGTCAAAACTAATCCTACAGAATGAGAGAGTAGTTTTCTAATTCTGGCAGATAGCCATAAGATTTATTTTTCCCTAACAACAGATTATCTCCTTTGAGTGTGGCTTTATTCTGTCAAAGTTTGCAGCCCTGGTGCATACCATCATCTCGTCGGGTATCCATTCAGAAACACATTCCTGCTGTAGGAAAAGATAAAGCGGGAGGTATTTTCAATAATATGGTCTGCTTAAATGAAACTTTCCTCTGAAAATCTGGTGAAATACTATTTCTGAGTTCTAAACCTAGATATCACAGTTCAAAAGGGGATTTAAAACTTGAAAAGAGGAGAAGATGGTTTCAGTCTCAACATATACAGTTGGCATACTGAAAGAAGTGTCACAAAGTAAAAAGTGCAGACAGTTTTGAAGATGTCAAAATAAATTAGCTCCAACATACGCTTTTGATGAATCCAGTTGGAAATTAAAGCTACTATATTCAATATAATGACACATTAAATATGGTTATAATTCAAAACAAAATTTTATTCTGAAACATTTATTGGCCATTTATGTTATATATATATATGAATATATACTTTTCTATCTTTTTTTCCAGTAGTATGTTGAGAGTCATTTTGTTTCCGCTCATTATGTATTCTGTGGTTAATACAGTTTTATTAATTTTTTACAGTAGTTTTGGCTCAAATATTCTCTTAGGAATACTTACCATGAAATTTCACATATGTTTTATACAAATGAACTTCTGGATGAGCAAAGAAAACCCATGGTGACTTGACCTTGATATCAGTTTAATGTGAATTGTGAAGAGGGAGGAAGAAACTTGTTTTTTAATGCTTACTTTGTATTATTAGTTACGTTATATTCTGTTTCACACTGGTGAAACACCTTAAAATTCAGATGAGGGACTTCTGTAACTTTGTTTTTCTTAATTTCAAAAGTTGCCTTTCAGTGCTGTTAATTTAAAACAGTCTTTAGCCGGGGAGGTCAGACCTCATGGCATACCCAAAAGATTTCCTGCCAGACATCATCAGGAGATGTACATTCACCTACATAACATAAAAGATTTAATTTGCATTAAATTAAATTAAACATCTTAATGGAAGAAGATGGTATCCCTTAAGGATATTGTGAAATTTCATAGAATTTTTCTACTTTTTCAGCAGATCCAGAGACTCCCATCCAACCACTAGCATACACTGCAGTATAAATTTAAAGACCTATATCTAAGCAAATGAACCTGTGGAAGTAACTTATTAATGCTAAGGACACTCATTTTTCTACTTATCTCTGACAGTATTGTACCTGTCATAAGCATTATTTTGTATTTTTGTTAGGATGGACCTGGAAATTATTTTTCCCCTTTCCCTCTTCCTACAGATCAGCAACAGTGGGATTCATTCCATTGAATATGTGCCTTGGTTTTATAGTCAACAGAAGTTAAGGGGGTTCACCACAACACAATTCATCTGAGCTACTGAAGCTGAAGATTCTTACATATTTTAGAAGGAGGGTTTTCAGCCTCTGGAGGTGCTAGGTTATAATTGTCTTTTTTTTTGATGCATGAAGTAAGTGAAGTGATTCTACTCCACCAAAATACAAGGAGAGGTGTTCCATTTTAAGAATAAATTAAACTGGAGTTACTTCAATAGTTTGAACTGAACATGAGTTATGATCACAACATCCTAATACAAAATCAGCCTTAAAGTCCAAACCTATAAAAAGAATGTAAAATTTAAAGTCTCTTTAAATGTGCTGATAGTTAAGAGATTATTAGCTCTCCTTTTCACAATTTATTTTCATCGTTTATAATCCTACTGGCCTTATCATAATCAGATCTTTCTAAATTCAAAAATCTCTTATCTCATAGTACAGCCAATGAATTTTTTTTTTTTTTTTTTTTCCATACAGGAGCATTGTTAGTATAGCTGTATAATTGCCCATGGGCATGTCAACTAAGTTACAGGTTCCCGTCAGAACCAGAGTAGCTATGAGAATGCAATAAATATAGAACAAGGTCACACTGTGGAGACAGCAGGTGTTGTTAATTAAACAACCTGGATTTAGTTGGAGTATTGTCTATGCATAAACATAGCTGTAAAGTGTTGATTTCTTGTGGCTCTGATGGAGAAGTTTCACTAGCTAAAGCAGCTACAGAATGTGTGGCAGGCAAAATCACAGCATTCTTCCTTCTTGGAGGTGGGTTGTTAGGATTTTTGCCTTAGCTCCCCTGAAAGGCCAGAGAAAATATTACAGCTGTGTCTTTGGTAAATAGCAATAACTTTCACAAGACATGAATATAAATATCATGTAAACAGATCCATCTTATCTGAAGGTAAATCACATCTTTGTTATGTACTCTAATGCAACAGCAAGAATACTGATAAAACCAGGACAGCAGGGAATATTAATAAGAGAATATTAATACCACCAATGACTCAAGTAAGGGCAGCAGTTCCAAAATAGATATGAAAATATGGGCACAAGATAATTAGTGTCCATATTATTGAAAGAATACCATGTTTCTTCCACTAAAAAGAAAATTTAAAGTCAAAAAATATGTACAATATATAATATAAATGCAATAGCAGCACAATGCCACATTTTACTCCTAAAATCAATGACTCAGCTTGTTTTGTAAGTTCCATATCTATCACCCAGTAGTAAAAAGATAAACTTTTTTTCCCCAGGCAGTTAGATAAAGCCACCTTCCAGAAGCATTTTAATTTCCAACTTAGACATTGGCACCTATGACTAAGGAGCACAGAAACAGAGCCTGACCAATTCTGCAAACATTTGCTTTAACTACAGTTACAATCACACATTTACATTGATCTATCTTAGTTTTCCTCACAAATGCCTTCTCTTGTACTTTGCAAATCCGAATAAATCCTACTTGCCTTTTTTAATGGATATACGCAAAGAGAAAGGGTTGGAAATATTAGGTAGAAAAAGTCAAGAGTTTGTGATAGAACTGCTTTAACAGCATTAGCAGTATATTCTACCTAGTCAAACTTATCTTCTATGTGAAGGAATGAGGTTAGCTTCTTCATCAAGCCCAATGTTCTAGTATTAAGAAATGGCATAGAGCCCATAGGTATCGCAGGGTGAAGTGGTTTTCCGTAAGTGCTCATTAGAGAACCTGCCGACATTTTTTTGCAGATTATTAGAAATACATGAATTACAGACAAAAAAATGTGGACAGAGCTATTAAGGAAGGGATTCTATGTTGTCTTAGTAGATGTAAGCAAGGTTCTCTTTACTTTCATTGTCTCTTGATCTAAAGACTAGTGGCTTTCTAAGCACCCATGCCAACTGTAGCTTATCTGTTTATTTAACTGGGAAAACAAACAAACAAACGTGAAGTCACTACACAAGTCCATGAAAAATTCTTCAATACTTAGTAACACATATTTTACAAATTCTAGCTCATCTACCAAGGTCATAGACTGTGAATTTTAAGCAGACTATATATCAACCCAATATCATTCTAGGAAAATGACATCTTCATTCTGTTTGGGAATTGCTCTCAAAGTAATTGCTGACTTTAAGAATCTGTGTGAAAAATGATATGCAAATTTTTTTTGAGAAAACACATTCATTTTAACTTTCCTGGGGAATTGTTAGAAGTTCCTTCACAGTTAAATTGAGATTATATCCATATCTGTTTGACTCTGAACAGATCAACAAACATGCTGATAAGGAAACACTCAGATATATAAAAACAGAATTTTACTAAAAATTATTTAATTTACTATAGCTGTGTTTCAAATAGAACAGCAGTATTTAAAATATCATTACAGAGTCAAATAAAAAAAAGCCTCCAAGGACAGACTGTTTATTAATCTTAACTCTGCCATTTGGATAAATTGTTTATGTTATGAAGTAATAGATTTAAAATTTTACAAGTGACCTAACACCATTCTCAAATTTACTACTACTATAATTAAGAATTATAAGATTAATGAGAAATTAATGATGTGGGGATTTGTAACCGACTTTAGAAACTACATTGTTCAGTGAGTTTAACTATGTCATTCCCAGCCTAAAAAATAAGTTCAAATTGAACAAGATGTTCAGGTTATTTAAACACATCTGCTAATGTTGATCTATTTTATTGGTAGGAAGCTTCCTCGCAGTGAAAATGATTGAGAACACGATTTTATAAGGACATATTCTTCCCTAAACCAAAGAAGAACCAATAAGCCTGTGAGATAACCTTGCTTTAGTGGCAGAAATTGCCATTGCTAGAGAGATGGTATATGTTCAGCTAAAATCTACATTGAAGTAAACATGGCACAGAAGGTGAAAATATCTCACAAACATAAAATTAACTCACATGAGCCAATCTGTCAGAAATTTGCACAAGAAAGGTGGAAAGAAGTGGTGACAGAATTCCCTGGCCAGATAAATACTGAGCACATAAATATGTAATACATGAACACAGAAATTACATGAGAATGTATAGAAAGAACTATGTACTGAAGGTGTAGGGAAGAAAGCAGCCATTCAACAGCAAGAAAAGAACAGACTTAAGCTGTAAGAGGCAGGAAAGAAAAAAAAAAAAAAAAACAGCCCAAAAATTCATCAGCGCTTCTATTAGAGCATGAAATTAGCAGAAATCTATCAAAAGTTTTCAATCAAGTTCTGATGCATAAATCAGTGTAGTGCTTACAGAGCCCTAGGTGCACAAAGATTGTGCTTTTCTACTCTTCACTTTTTAGCAAAATACCAAATTGATTGTGCCTTTGCAAGCAATGTACTTCTCTTTTTTGCTCTTTTTGTAATGCATGTACTAAGATACTTTACAAGGCTGAATTCTGAAAGCAAAAATGATTCACAAGAAGCATTTGCTTCAAAAATTAAGTTAAAGCCTGAGAAAATATAATAGCAACAATTTAATGAAGTTATGTGTTTTGCTCCTAAGGGTACGTATGGATGCATATGTAATGAAGAGCACAGCTGTTTTATTAGATAATTTATGCTCAGATGTTTTTTCATTAGCTGGTTTACAGGTTTAAGCCATGCACTAGAATCAGACTGAAGTATGTTGTGTCTTCTAGGTTAGTATAACTGTAAACAAAGGAATTTACAAGCTTCAAAGAAAAGAATTTACAAAACCTGAGCAAGCCATATTGCTCTGGATTATTGCTCTTCACTTATGCACCTACAGCCTGGGAAAATGATATGCAAAACATCTACAGTTAATAAACCAGAATCAACCTGTAAAGGCAGAAATCAAGAGCAGTAAAGCCAGAAGGCTTCAAAGTCACACTTTCTCTCACAGTTTTAACTTAGCAACATTCTCCATCTGTGGAGCTCCTATTTTAGTTTCTGTGTTAACCATTCCCTTTCTTAATATCTTATTTATTAATGAATTCTAGTCAGATCTTAGCGCATTTGAAACGAATCATAGAATCATAGAATCACAAGGTTGGAAACGACCTGTAAGATCATCCAGTCCAACCATCTTCTCATTACCATTGCTACCACAAACTAAACCATATCTTGTAGCTCCTCATCCAGGCACCTCTTGAACACTGCCAGGGATGGCAACTTCACCACCTCCCTGGGCAGGAGGTGCTAGCAGTTCATCTCATGCTCTCCTTTCAGTTTCCTCAACAGTCATAATTTTCTGAGTTTTGAGTTCATTTGACAAAAATTTATGCATATATTTCAGAGTGAGAGGAAGGGAGGCTATGTTATGAGGAGGCAATTACCTGTTTTTACCTAAATATATATATGCACTGTGAAAATATTCTGCCTTTCAATGAAATATGAAAATCTTCAGATGGGTTCAGATTGAACTTTTCAAAGGGGGAGGAAGCAAAATAAAGGAGAGTGTGAGGGCGTATTTAGGGAACAGCTGGTACAAGCTTTATGTCCCATCAGCACTGCCTACAATTAGATGCAGGAATCATGTTTACACCTCTGCTGCGGACAAAGCCCAGCAGGAAAGATCCAGTTGACTTTTGTATCCATCATGCCATGAGGTGGATCTGGATAGTCTGATTGTAGTTCTCCTTCTCTCATAGCCAAAAATTTCCCTATACAAAATTCAAAACTGTTAAAAAAATAAATAAATAAATTGAGAAAACACAAGATTATAGACTTATAGATAGAACAGAATGTACAATTCAGAAGAACAAGTAAGCTGCCAAACACTCTAGCATAGACATATCAGATTACAACCTTCAACTCTTTTATTGCAGTTCCCCTATGGAAACACAAAATTTCGCTTAATATGATGCACTGTACACTTATGCTCATTTTATCTCCCTCCATACCAGTGACTGTTCCAAAGACTGAGATAAGTGGAACAATTGCTCCAAATACACATTTGAATCACACAACCACTCCACATAAAAAGGCAATTTTAACTACTGTAGACATAGCCAAGGAGAATTCTGATCCCCCAGGCCATCAGTTGGTCAATTAGCATGCATTTAACTTCAGTAGAGAGGTGCCCTCCACCTGGCTATAACACCACAGCAAATTGCCAGCCCTGAAGGAGGCTGCTTTAAGTTCCCAGCCATGAGTTTCAATTCCTGACTGATTTGGCCAGGGCTGAAAGAAAACACTGACTGTTTGCAAAGGCAACTGAACCAGCTGTGATGAGTTCTGCTGTAATAATACTCTTTATATGTAGAAAAATAGCCTCTAAAAGTAATAAGACAACTGGTAATATTTGAAAACCTCTATAAATAATACATACAAATAATATTCCATAAATGTAAATTACATTGCTTCTTGGGGTGAAACTGGAGTTGATTTTACCCATTACTCAGTAACTGCTATCTTCAATGTTTAAAACTGATTTTGAATGTGAATTTGTAAAGTATGTGGCAATTCATATATTATGTATTTAATGACATTTACAGACATCTGCTTCCAAATTTTGATTTAGGAAGGTGGTTTCTGTCAATGTCAGTAAACTTTAAAATGTTGTATTGCAACATTAGAATTCAATTGGGTATTTTTGCCATTTTATTATGCTGTATATCTGCCAGCCCATAATTCTGACTTTGATAACAAAATCTGACTGGAGAAGGAGTGTACATATAAACTATAGTAAGTTTTAGGGGAATATGTAGGCTGGGCTAAATATCAAAGGCCAAGCTCATAGGCAAGGTACAAATACCTATATATGAATGTACAAATTAAGTCTCTTTGGGGTTTTCATTATGAATGTTTTTATCTTGAATGCTGCCAGAGATCTAACAGTAATTTTCAAGAATGCTCTGAGATGGCTTCAGCCTTTCCTGTTGGATCACTCTTAGACAGTAATGACACAAAATTACTTCTCTTATTCTAACTACTGTTGGTGTTAAACTCTTCCTCACTATATTGTCTATGTTTAACTGCTGAAGAATCGAGAGTTGGGGGTTTTAATTTTGATACAAAACAGCTTGTCTGAATTTCATGTTTCATAAATTTGAATGTTCTAACATTGTAAGCAATACTTTACAATTTTTACAATTTTCTTTCAGGTTTTGAAGCCAAAATGAAAAGAAAATAGCTGAAACTATAGCCAGAATTCTACTGAGCTACCTACTAAGAGGAAAGGACATTTTTCAAATCATCACAAAAATTGGAAAATAGAGAGTGCTTCATTATGAGTTACCAGCTTATAGAGAAGAAATTATAAAAATATGAAATATACTTTTATTTTAATCAGTTTTACTTTGTTAAAATTATTCAATGCATTAAATCTCTAAATACATTGAGATTTATTATTCAAAAACACACAAATCTCATAGTAAAATTCCACTCTTAAAATGTATCATTCATTTTCCACAAAAACATGCACGAATGAGTATGCAATACTAGCCATGCATTGTTGAATTAATTTGTTACAGCAATGGCCCTTATGCTGAAGCTCAATAATAACACAACATCAAAAGTTATAACAGAACAAAAAGCCAGGTGGCATCAGTCACTATATCTGACATTTTCCATGAATACAACTGAGAGAAACAGATTGTGTTTTGAGAACTCATCTGGTCTTCTTGTATATAAATATTATTGATGTTGGCTCATAAAACAAATGCTAATTAGAAGAGTTGATTTTAAAAAATAGTAAGGAGAATCTATACTGCTTAATCTGCATGGCTGATTTTGTGACTAAATCTTAAACATTTCTTCAGATAGTTCTTTAAAATAATAATCTAAGCCGCAAACACTGAAATGAAAGGAGGTAACTTTGAAGATGCCTAACCAGACTGGTGGCCTTTTATGATGGAGTGACAGCATTGGTGGACAAGGAAAGGCGACCGATGTCATTTACCTGGACTTGAGCAAGGCCTTTGACATAGTCCCCCACCACATCCTTATCTTCAAATTGGAGGGATGGGGATTTGATGAGTGGACCAGTCGATGGATAAGAAACTGGTTGAAAGGCCACAGACAGAGGGTGGTCATCAATGGCTCTATGTTCAGATGGAGGCCGGTAACGAGCGGCGTCCCCCAGGGGTCTGTCTTGGGACCGGTGCTCTTTAACATCTTTATCAATGACATCGATGATGGAATCGAGTGCACCCTCAGCAAGTTTGCTGATGACACCAAGCTGAGTGGTGCGGTCGACACGGTGGAAGGAAGGGATGCCATTCAGAGGGACCTCAATAGACTTGCAAAGTGGATCCAGGTGAATCTAATGAGGTTCAACACGGCAAAGTGCAGAGTTTTGCACTTGGGCCGGAGGAATCCCAGGCATCCATACAGACTGGAAGGAGAGGTTCTTGAGAGCAGCCCTGCAGAGAAGGACCCCAGGATCCCGGTGGGTGAAAAACTTAACATGAACCAGCAGCGTGCTCTGGTTCTGGGCTCCATCAGAATAGGGGTGGCCAGCAGGGTCAGGGGAATGATTGTCCCTTTCTACACTGCTCTTGTGAGGCCCCATCTGGAATACTGCATCCAGATCTAGAGCCCCCAGTACAAGAAAGACAGAGAGTTGTTGGAAAGGGTCCAGAGGAGGGCCACAAAGATGATCAGGGGGCAGGAGCACCTCCCCTATGAAGACAGGCTGAGGGAGTTGGGCTTGTTCAGCCTTGAGAAAAGAAGGCTGTGGGGTGACCTCATTGCAGCCTTTCAGTACCTAAGGGGAGCCTATGAACAAGAGGACAGTCAACTCTTTGAAAGGGTTGATAATTGCAAGATGAGGGGAAATGATGTTAAGTTGAGGGAGGGAAGATTTAGGTTGACTGTCAGGGGGAAGTTCTTTACAGAGAGAGTGGTGAGGTGCTGGAAGAGGCTGCCCAGAGAGGTTGTGGACGTTCCATCCCTGGGGGTGTTCAAGGCCAGATTGGATGGGGCTCTGGGCAGCCTGGTTTGGTATTACACATGGAGGTTGGTGTCCCCGCCTGTGATGGGGGAGTTGGAGATTCATGATCCCTCCAAGCCAGGACATTCTGTGATTCTGTGAAGATCTTCAGTAGAATGCCTACTTCAGGACTGGGACTTCTTTAAGCTATTCAGCTGTAAGGAGATTAGTCTATGCTAATAAGTTAAGGTTCGTCTGCAGTCAGTGAATAGAGATGGACAACTTGCCACAACTAGATTTGTTTGCTCCAAAAGTAATGTCTCCTATTTTATGATCTTGACTCATGACCACATGTCGGAAACAGATGATGGTGGTATGGCAGCAAAGGTGAAACTTTCCCACCAATATTTCTTCATGTTCCCACCAATCTTTCTTAATGTTTTCTCTTCAATCTTGTCTGTAGTGATTTCAGATTACAAAAAACAATAATGTGTCTCAACACATTAGTGGCAGGCTATTTGATTAAACAAGTTTATAACTGTATTATTAAAACTTTATAGTCCAGAACTATATTTTCCACAGTAGCTGCTTGGCAGAATATGTACATTCATTTCAAGCATAGAATAGAATTTATCATATATGCAGCATATTTATATCTCCTCTGAAACCGTATATTAAGTCAAATATGTTTATTTCTCTTTGTCTCTTTCCCTTTTTTCTTTTCCAGCATTCACTATTCTTCTTTTCTTTTCAGTGAAGAATGCACACATGTAGGATACTTTGATCTACCATTG
Organism: Chrysolophus pictus; assembly: GCA_037305975.1. Taxonomy (NCBI): domain Eukaryota; kingdom Metazoa; phylum Chordata; class Aves; order Galliformes; family Phasianidae; genus Chrysolophus; species Chrysolophus pictus. The sequence continues at coordinate 13,071,627 of CM074578.1, forward strand.
TATGTGAAAGAGTACACTTTAAGTAATTAATTTAAGTTCCTCTTCTGATCAAGAGGAAGTAATACATACTTTCAGTGCATAATTGTTCTCAATTTCTCTCCGTTCACTGTAGTGAGAATTTAGAGTTTCTAGCTCAAAGGCAGAAAACTACTCTGTAGATCTTTATATTTGGTGAAGTGAACTACACATCCAAAGTCTCTAGAGAGAATAGAAATACTTTTCCTGTCTCTCAGCATCACATAGAATTCAAGAGAATATTAATCCTGGTCATCTTTGCTAAACTCTTGTCTCTCCATGACCAGACACAGTAATCAGTGTCAATTTCTTTTTTCTTAGTACGTGGTAAGTTTATGCTTCCAAAGTTTATACTCTTTATTCTCCTGGGAAGAATGTTTGTATGTCCATAATGAGCTTGTAAATTGTCCAAAGATATGACGAATTCCATGCTGAAGAGTTGTACTTTAAATTAATTTGTTATGAATATAGAAGAGATTTTACACTTGGAACACCAGTAATATTAAATGACTCCAGCAATAAGAAATCAATGGTATCCAAAATTACTGAAAAGCAAAACAAAAGCACACAACATATTTTTCAGTACACTTAAGTCTCTTAGACTTCCTCATTATGGTCCTCCACTTCCACTTGAACTCATTGTCTTCTCAATCTGTTTATACGACAACATGATGTCATTAATGATTATCCACCTTTATAACTTTAAACACATGTATAACACACATATGTAAAACATAAAGCAATACATAACCAATAGCATTTAAGTATGTATGCAAGAGCTTGTGATAACAGAATCTTCAACTAAAAAAATTAGTTCCTGTTGTTGTTTTGTTTAGCTGTTTTTGTTTGTTTGTTTGTTTTTAACATAGTTCAATGCACGTTTGCACTCTATAGATACCACTCATAAAATTACAATAGTAAAAGTATACCTGAAACCACACCAACAATTTTGTGAGCTGAGAAATAATCAATCTACCTGGCGAGAATGTGGAGACCTAAGTTAGCGTTTATGTGCATTCTGTGTGTTTCCCCCACAAAAGTGTTAACATTTGCAAGCTTCCACCTATCTTGCCACAAGTGATCAGTTACTTTTCATTATTATGAAGGACTGCAACCTGCTTGCTGAGTTCAAAAAAATGTGATGAGGCAGAAATCATGCAAAACCATAAATCTCAATCAAATCTGTTTCATAAAACCATGACACGTGGAAAATTTGGACAATGAGGGGAATAAGTTGCAAAGGGACACCATGCACGTGTAGGATCAGGCATGGACTGGTTGTGCCTACTTTTCCAGCTAACAAGGTGCACTGCAGATCTGCTATACTTATTAGCAAAAGGTTGCACGTGAAGCAACAAGTCCTATTGAAGCAGGGTACATGCTCTGGAGCAATAGCAGCTACACCAATATGGTCCTTCTGCATCTAAAGGAGCCTGGCCATTGCACACCGAAAGTCACTCCTTGACTGCTGTCTCACCACAAAAGACTTCTTAAGGAAAGGAAGTGGGGCCTAGGTACAGTAGGTCTTTCATGTGATTTCAGATGTCATCTGAACACCTCACTCCACGTCTCTGAGGGCCAGAAGCCAGGCAGACTTGGTAGTCAGTTTATTCCTGCCTAGAGAATGTTTTCAGTCACTTCTGGACATCATTCAGCTTTTTTCTTGTTTCATCAGACAAGGAAAGGACAATACTGCCTTTCTTTTTTGTCATCTGTAGTTGAATGCCACGAGTGACAAAACAAGGGGAATAACTAACTAATTCATAATAACTATTTCATAACACAACACTATTTGGATATATTAATCTAATGGAAATGTATTTAATGTCTTTAAATTAAACCAGCTTTGGCTGCACTCTTGCCAGAGAAGAAAAAATGCAGGGTGTCTTGGTTATCCTAAGTAGAGGAAGAAAGGGGGAGACTGCTTCAAATCTCCATCTGCTTCACTGTTCAGACTTTATAAAGGGTGAAGAAATTAGGATGAACATTTTCTGATCACTCATTTCTTTTCTGAAGGGAGTTTTCTTAAACTTTTCATGCCAAACAGTCTCATAAACTAAATGCTAACTGTTAGAGGTACTCAAAACTGCCTTTAGAAATGAAACAAAGTTGAACCAGAATCTCAAAGAAAAATAAATGAAATAATCTTCTTACATTATACTCATAGATATCTATTAGTGTGTTGTAGCTACATATGGAATTATGTTTTTATGTATTGAATATAGCAATTCACTACTCAGTGATGTGCTGTAGGCACTGATCACTGGGCTGTAGAGCAGTGGTAAAAAACCACTTTATGATTACCACAGGTAAAAAAAAAGTTAATCATAAAGTCAATTATAGTTTTGGCAGAGATATTTTTCATATGTATGTAATGAAACACAAAGTATCCATTGACTGCATTGCTTTTACTTCTGTGTATATCACTGATACTGACTGACAGTTCTGTTGTCTCTCCACTTGTAGCACAGCTATTGCACTTCACCATCCCTGTGAACAGTGCATCTCCTTTGTAACTATTACACCTTCTGAATTAACCCTTAGTAACTATTCCACAGAAAACAAACAATTCCCTTCTGAATAAAGAGAACCAACGGTTTCTCTTTCCAGTAAGACATATTCATTAAAGCAAGTCTAAGTACAAATAGTCTGTTCCAGTAATTTAAGACCACTTGTATCATTCCTACTGCAAATACCAAGCTGTAATCTTTTATCCTCCAATGTAACTCAAAGGTAATAAATTTGGGATGATATTTTAAATTCTACATATAACAATTATTCACTTCACATTTTCTCCTTCTGATGAAGGAACAAAGAATATGAAAGACCTTATCAATGTTAACATAATAGAAGTGATGTAAGAGTCTCTGGAAAATATTACAGAATACAAAGGAAAAAAGCAATCCTGTTTAGTCATTCAAATTTGGTAAATTTTCATAAATTAGATTATTTTGATACTACTACAATTTGTATCTTCATAATAGCTTTCTGTATTATTGCAGTGCTCTGATACAGATTAACATATAGAGACTGGTACGTTAATCGGACTTCAAAATTTTCTGATGATCAAGATGTTTATCAATCCAAGAAGCCTGTTGTGTTACTACAGAAAAATTAACTTTAGATATAATGCAAATATTTGAATAAATGTTTTGTATTTAGATTGTAAAGAGAAGTGTTGTAGGCTTAGTGAAAGAAAAATGCATTTTGCTATTAGTTTCCATTGCTGACTTGACTTTAGCCATTGTAGTGAATTGAGGTATGTATTATGATTAGCAAGATGCTTAAGCAGTGAATGACATAGCCACAGGTTCACTTCGGTGTATAATCATACATTATACTTAGTTTAAAGATGAGAAAAAGGCAAGAAAACACCTTTAGATTTGAGTGCCAACCCTTAGCTGCACTACAGTAAAACAGATTTTAGGTGGTTTATAAAATTGAAGCAAGAGAATCAATGTGGTTTAAATTTGAGAAAATATATTTTGAAAAAAAATAATAAATGAAATTCTCATAAGGCTTTGATTTATTGTTACTTTAGTTATGATTTAAAGCACAGTAATCTGTCAAATAAGAAGAACATGAATAATGGCACAATTTCAGCATATATAAATCAGAAAACACTCAGTAATGCTATGCTGTAAATTTAGATAAATATTTCTCTGCACATTTTTAATCAGCATTAATTTCTGTGAGAGATGAACCTACGCATTTTACATGTGGTTTTGGACACAATTTCCTCTACATATTAAGACTGAAATCTGTGCATGAGAATACTTCATGCTAAGTCTGAACTTTCCACTTTGTAAGTTTCTTTCTTCATACCTTCACTGTTGTGCAATCACTTTTATAAAATGTTGCTAGTGCTTTAAAATTTTACAAAGTCTTTTGAGCATATTTTAAATTTTTTTCTCCATCCTACTCCAGATTCTGATTTACAGGAGATTTAATTGCTATACTTTACAAAGAAATTCTTTGGTAATAAGTCAACGTTTTGCATTTTTTACTCACATCTGAACCTGTATTTTTGTCCAAGGCCTTTATACTCTAGTAATATAATTATTGTGTAATAAAACTTGTAATATAAATATTAAGAATCACTCTTCAAATTCCACCAGTTCCAAAGTCTTTTGACCATTTTCTCTCCTTCCTATCAGATTTTGTTCTTTCATTAGGGTACTTCTTGTGCTGTCATCTCAATGAGAGCTTTGTAGTAAATAGCTTTCATGCTGTTGCTGTAGTATTTTAGGGTATTCAGTTAAATCTGTTGATGCTTTCTCTGTACTACTGGTTGGGTGAAGTTGTTCCTTTGTAAAATTATTTTGTCATGATTGATAGAAGGCAAATGAAGTCAGTGATACTTGGTCTAAATAATGATACTGATATTGAAAAATTCTTAAGAACTTTGTTTTGGAAAGAGGTGTCAACATTTATCTGTAGCATACGGCTGAATTTAATAGTTATAGAGACTTATCTCAAGAAGGGATAGATATATAAAGACTGTTGAAAGAGTGGAAATCATGCACTCTTTTTAATGAGTACTTCTTCTAAATCTCCAAACCAATCTTCTCTATGTATTATTTAAAAGCATTAAGAAAGAAAGTTAACATCAAGATATCATTTTCTCTCAGGTCTAGAAGGAAAAATGTTTAGAGTGTTAAAGTGATCCTTCTTGTTTACAGTGTTAATGAGCTGAACTTCAGGTACAGAAAATATTAAGGGCTTTACTTTTGATGCCTAACCCAACTATTTGCTTTTTCCTTAGACATCAGCTTTGTTTCTCTTTCACTGTGCCTTTCCATTGACCATACACGGCAGAACAATAACTACCCAAACACTCCATGTGGCCAACAGTGCACTGACATTTCATACGTTTGAATCATAAAATAACCAAAGTTCAAAGACAATTCTGAAAGTCACAGAATCACAGAACTGTAGGAACTGGAAGGGACTTCCAGAGATCATTGAGTCCAACCCCCCTTCCAAAGCAGACTCCCTATAGCAGGCTACATAGGTAGGCATCCAGACAGGTTTTGAATATCTCCAGAGAAGGAGACTCCATAACCTCCCTGGGCAGCCTGTTCCAGTGGTCCAGCAACCTTACTGTGAAATTCTTTTGCATACTGGTGTGGAATGTCCTGTGCTCCACTTTATGGCCATTTCCCCTTTTTCTGTCCCCACAAATCACTGAAAGATATTTATAAACATATATAAGTCAACCCCTCTTCAAGGAGGGACATCCAAAGCAGGTTGCCCAAGACTACATCAAGTTGGCTTTTGAATATCTTCAACAATGAGACTCTACAACCTCACTGGGCAACTTTTGCCAGTGTTCAATCACACTGTTCACAGAAGTCAAATTTAGGGGACCTAAGATAAATGACAAGTATATTCCCATTGAGAAATTCAGCTCTTTTTTGAAAAAAATTTAGCCCAGGTTTGAACATTCACTCCTTCCTTGTAAAGTTAAAATTAGCTAATTATCACAACATTTATGTTCTTGCTACATCTGTAAAATTGTTTACTGGATATTTAGTACTTTGTTAATTTGAATGGTATCAAAGCCCTATCTGAATCCTCAAAAAAGTGTTGAATGTATTGTTGAACCATTCTAGCAGACACAACTTTAAAATATACCTGATATGCGTGGGAAAACCAGATCAGGTTTCTGGTTGCACCACTAGGAGGAAGGTGCCATTGAGGGGATGCCCAGGGAGAGTAAAATTCAAGGAGGAAATTCAACCAGAATATCACACTGTATTTTTGTTTGCTTGTTTGTTTTTGTACAAGGGTAATAGCATTTTTCCTTTCTTCACTTTTTACAATAGAATGGTGTAGTCTATTTAAAATAATAATAATAATAATAATAATTGAGAAGAAAGTATTCCAAGAGTGTAACTGTAAGACATCTCTGTGCACTTTCAGGCCACTGTGCTGAACGAAACAGATATTCATCAATGCAGAGTAAATGAGTGTTTCATAATTGCCTGAGACTTTAATTTGATCTTAGATGAATTGCTCGATAGAAACTCTAAATCTTCCAAAAGATACTTAAAAGTGACAAGTGTTATTAAGGTTTGGTGGGAAACAATGCTGTAACTGATGTTTGTTCTCATTTTCACTTAGTCCATCAGGTAGAGATTAGGTATTATTCTACCTGAATTTCATGAGCTTTGCTCACATACAGAATTCTTTTCTCTTATATCTAATAAAGCATAGAAGTGAAACATTAGGTGAAAACAATACTTATATAGATCATATTCTGATTTCTACAGTAAATTTTGAGAGAGAAATAAAGTGGTGTAAAATTAGAGATAAACTTTGTGTATTCCAAAAGTAGAACATTTTGCAACAATTTAAAAAATGATGCTGAAATGTGAGATTTTACCTGTTGTATTTTAAGTTATGAGAAAATGTTTAATTTTCGATAACTACTCCTATGATATATTCAAAGCAAAGTATTGATGTTATAGATTGAGTCTGAAAACTGTATATGGGCTTGTAAAAAAAGTAACATAATCTTGGATCTTTTTTTCAACTTCCCCCAACATGAAGGGATGGCATGAAGATGAATAAGAGGAGAGTCAGGTTGGGTATTAGGAAAAGGTTCTTCACCAGAATGTGGCCAGGCTTCCCAGGGTTGTGGTCGGGGTACAAGCCTGCTGGAGTTCATGAATTATTTGTACAACACGCTCAGAAATAAACTTTGAATTTTGTGTGGTTCTGTGTGGAGATGGGATTTGGACTCAGTGATTCTTGTGGATCCCTTCCAACTCAAGATTCTCTATGATTCTAATTTATAGCTGTTAGATCTAGATCTCAGAATCATCACATAAATAAAATGCACACAGAATCTATAAATCTTTTCTGCTATGAGATAAAAGTTGGGGTTTTTTTCGGCCTTTCTCCCAAAGAAATACGGAAAGGACAGGAAAAAAGAGATAGAGAACTTGAAACAGTGTGTTGAGCACATATTAGGTAATGTCTGCCAATAGTTAACTTTTTATAAGAGCTCTTTTTATAAAGGCAGGTAGTGACAAGACAAGGAGAAATAGCTTTAAACTAGAAGAGGGTAGATTTAAACTGGATATTAGAAAGCAATTCTTTACTGTTAGGGTGGTGAGATACTGGAACAAGTTGGCCAGTAAGGTTGTGGATGCCCCTTCCCTGGAAGCATTCAAGGCCAGGCTGGATGGGGCTGTGAGCAATCTGATCTAGAGGGAGGTATCCCTGCCTATACCAGGGGATTGGAACTAGATGATCCTTCCATCCTAAACCATTTCATGATTCTATAATTCTATGAGAAACACAAGTATAAAACAGAAAATGTGTTCTTTTGCTGTATTGTTACAAAAAGTATCTTGTACTGTTAAATCATTAGTATTATCTTACAAAATACTCCTCATTACTGCATTATGCACCAAAGCTTTAATACCTTCTTCAGTCTGTTTACATACTATTACAAAACATAGAATAGAATCATGTAAGGAAATGGAAATGGGACTTGGACTGTGAATTACTGTTTAACAGAATTGTTACAAAGAAAAAAGTTGTTTTAATTATTATTTTTCTATGTATAAAAAAATCCTGCAAGTGTTACCTAAGTTGAACAGATGAACCCACAAAGTTTCTGAGCTTTTTCTGTATTTCAGTCTTGCATGTGATTCACAGCAATCCTAGAAGCTTTGAGCTGCCGTAACAGTTCCATTTTATTCAGCTTAAGGAAAGGAAAGCTATTCTGTATTGACCAATTCTGCTACATTCAGAAAGCAAGCAATGGTTATCCTTTCTACTCTCCACAGCTCAGTGGATATTCTATCAATGTCGAAGTGAAAACTCTTACTTCTCCCGTTTTTTACTATTCTTGCATCATTTACAGTCTACCCAACCATTGGGTTGAACAGAAATTCTGCTTGCAGCCAATGTGTTTATTATGCTAACAATGAATAAGGATACAAATGTTCAAAAGAACTTTTTAATTATGTCAAATATATTGTTCAATTTCTTCCAACTCTTCTATTGAATGTTGTTGTCAGCATAAACTTGAAAAAATATTAATGAGAAGTCACTTGTTGGAATTTAGAAATCAAGTGGTGGCATATCTATTATTTAATAGAATTACTTAATGCAAATATTAAGAGTTCAGTTACTACTGATTCTATACAAATGCAGGTTTCAAAGATTAAATAGATAAATATATTTTGTCTTCAAGATATTATGCATAATAAATCCAATATTAAAATAGAATTTAACACAAATTGCGAGTTTTGCTATGAATCAGTTTTTAGAAGATAAAGCTATGAAGAAATTTGATTAACATTGAAAGTCATGAAGATCAGACAAAACAGAGATGTTACTTCTCTGCGTGGTTGTAATGTCTCTTCTTCATTATGAGAAGATCTGAACTGTGCTACATAAAATCATCTCACTAGTTCCCGGGACAATCCATGTTAGAGCACCATAAGTTAAGTCTTCTATACACACTCGTGGTGCAGAAATTCGTCAGGATCCCACATATATTTGGTGAAATTAAAATTATGGAGAACTAATAGGAAAGATAGAAAGATTGAAGATACAAACAAAATAATACTGCAGAAAAAAAAGCGAGAAAAAAATTGAAAAAAATACTGATCCTGAGTATAGTACAAGATTATTTTGAAGTAAAAAGAGAGTTCTTTCTGCAGTAGATGGCAAATAGATAGATAGATAGATAAGTGAAGATTGTGGGCTTAAGAGGAGAATGGGCAAATACTTGAAAGTATGAAGTATTACGGCTTATTACTGACAACAGAATAAATCCAAAACTATGCCTGTGCTGCCTGGATTTCATATCCCAGTTTTCACTTTATTTTTTTCTACCATTTCTTGATAGAGTCACAATCAATATCCTTATTTCAGCTCTTCTGTATTGGAACATAACTATCCTGTTTTACACCCAAACTCCTAGCACAAACTCTAACAAAATACCTAGTAAAAGAATGATAATCTTGTCTTTTCTTGGTTCTTAATTTACGTAGTCCACTTACACTTTGACTATACTATGTTTCTTTAGGAAATACGAGATTCTTTTCTTTGTCAAAATATGCACGTATATTTTAAAAGATGTCTAATCACGTTCATCTCCATCCACACTCCGCAAAGGAATTCCTTGCAAGAAGATATGCTACCAATATATAAAACAAAGTCAAATAAATGACTATGAATTATTCAAAACAAAAATACTTGCAAGCTGTCAATATCCATAAACTCCATGTAATTGGAATGGAGTTTTGATTGATCTCTTGGACTGAGATTAAGGGAAGTAAAATACTTCATAATTCAATTATGCAGGACTGAAAATCTTATTGTAGGCCTAAGATATTTAGTTAATTGGAACAAACTGGTGAATATTTATTTTCCTTTCCATATAGTGCTCAATCTCAACTCCTCACAGAATATAAAGTATCTGACTTTTGGATGTGACTTAATTACTGTTTACTCTGCAGATACGTATGTGTATTTATGCACATAGAGACAAATAGCTATGTATTTATGTCTATCTCGTTATTCAGTATTGGTTGTATGAATGCGGATACAAATATACTGAGAGCCAAGCAGAGTAAACTCAATTTAAATTGGAAGAGTGGTCTCTATTAAGTGGGAAACTGACCATAAGCAGGCATCGATGCAATCATGATATCACAAGAGAAAGGTAGAGGTGGGTACTAGAAGAGAACAATTTTTGAAAATGAACAATTTAATTCAAAAATGTCTCAAGAAAAAAAGTTCCCTAATTTGGCAGAGACAGATAGAATTGAGGGGATATAGAGACCTTCTGACAATGAAGGTTAGGGAATCTTAAACCCAAACAAATTTGAATAGGATGGTGAAGCCAACAAGAACAGCCTCAGAAATTACATTACTTGTGAATGGAGGATTAGAGAAGCTGTAGGTCCCTAGCTGAGTGAGATGAGAGATCTGGTTGCACAGAAAAAAGTCATTGTACTGAACATCTTGTTTGTACCAATCTTTAGTACGAAGACCAGACTTTGAGAATTCAAGGTTCCATAGTCTAAGAAAAAAGCTGCAGCAAGGACCACAGAATCACATGGAATCACAGAATGTCAGGGATTGGAAAAGACCTCAAAAGATCATCTAGTCTAATCCTCCTGCAGATTAGTTCACACAGGAACATGCCCAGGTGGGTTTTGAAAGTCTCCAGAGAAGGAAACCCCACAACCTCTCTGGGCAGCCTGTTCCAAGGAATACTTCTGAATGCACAAATCCATGAGTCTTGATAAGCTCACAAGTGTTGAGGGAAAGGATTGAGATGTCATTCTGAGACTCTTGTTTATCTTTGAATGATCATGGCAAATGAGAGAGATGTCTAAGGATTACAGGAAAGTAAATATCACTCTTCTTCATGCATTCAAGAAGGGCAAGAAGGGAGGACTTAGGGAACTAAAGGTCAGCCAGCCTCACGTCAGTCCTAGGGAAGGTAATGAATCAGCTGGTTCTGGAAAAAATTATAAAAATTAACAGATATATGAAGGGCAAAGAAACCACCAGGACTAGTCCACTCACATTCAAGAACTGGAAGTCAGGCTTGACCAACTACAATTATGAAATGACTGGCCTAGCAGATGGAGGGAGGACAGTAGGTATTGTCTGCCTGGACTTCAGTAAGACTTTTGATGATGTCCTCTATAAGATTCTAATAGACAAGGTGTTTGTGTACAGGTTAGATGGACAGAGAGTGAGGTGAAATGAAAACCAGCTGAATGACCAGAAAATAGTGATCCATGACAAAAAGTCCAGTAGGAATCCAGACTCCAGGGTTCAATACTGGGTCCAGTACTGCTCACCATCATCATTAATGACACAGGCGGTGGGACACCTCAGAAAGTTTGCAGATGACGTAAGAGTGGAAGGAATGGCTGGTACACCAGGATCATGTTGTTGTTCAGAAGGATCTGAACAGTTTGAGAAATCAGCTGTCAAGAGCTAGAGAAAGTTCACCAAGGAGAAGTGCAGAATACTGCCCGGCAGGATGAAGCAGCTCAAGTATCAGTACATGCTGAGGGTCATCCAGCTGGAAGGTAGCTTTGCATAAAAATATGTGGGATTCTGGAAAACACTAAATAGGCCATTGACCAGTTGTGTGTTCTTGAGGCAAAAAAAGGTTAATATTATTCTGGCTACATTAGGATGTATGTTCCCAGAAAGTTGAGGGAAGAGTCCTTCTCCTCTACTCAGCACAGGTGAGGTCACACCCAGAGTGCTGTGTCCTGTTCCACGCTGCCCAGGACAAGCAAGACATGCACATTCTGGAGGGTGTTCAGCAAATGGCCATGGAAATGTCTGGGTGACTGGAGCATCTCTTCAGCATGGAGAAGAGAAGGCTCGTGAAATGATCTTATAAATACTTGAAGGGAGAGTGTAAAGAAGACAGAAACAAATTATTTTACGTTACGTCCAGCAAGAAGACAATAGACATTGAACACAATGGGCACATCACAACATATTCCATCTGAACATCAGAAAGAATTCCTTTTTTCATGCAAATGACTAAGAAGTGGCAAAAAGTACAGAGTGACTCAGGATGACTTCCAGAGATCCCTTCCAACATCAAACATTTTGTGATTCTGTTATTTGACCAATATAGTACGTTTCATGCTTCATAAAAGTTGAGATTTTAATAAGTCTATAAGTTTATGAAAAACAATCTGTTTATTGCACTTATTTAGGATGCATTGCAGACATTTCTCATTAAATGTGATAAACAAAGTAGGAATTGTTTGGGCAAAAATATACTCTCGGTTAGAATTCATCTACAGAATTACAAAGGTTCTATTATATGCCTCAAAGGATTCAACTTCAGGTAATAACATTGCCTCCCATATGGTCAAAAAGGATATAGAGTCGTTGACTTCAAACAATTTTCTCTAGTTTACAACGAGAAAAGATTTTTCTGTCAAGTTAAGAGCATCTATCTAGCAAATGTGTACTGTAGAGATACTATTGAAAGAATAGGAGCTCATGGACTTATTCTATAGCAATGCAGTAAAGAGGTAAGACTGCCTCAATAAACTTCCACTTAATATTGCAATGTCAGCTATCATTGTTTCTGAAATGGTGTAATTATTCTGGAAAGCACCTATTCTCAGTCTTGATGATATGTTTCCAAAGAGTCATCCAGATGTCTTATATTCACCATATGCATGGTTCAGAGACAAGGCATAATGTAGAAACATCTCTGAACAGTAAAATGTCATTGGTGGATATTTTCTGAACAGATCCAGTATTGCTTGCCTTAGAAAAATTTAGTAGCTGAGTAGAACATTTTGAAGATTTGATACACTTCAGATGAAAAAACTTTCATTTTGACTTTTCTGGTTCTGTGATATTTATATATTGTGCATCATATGTGAATAAAAGCTCTCAAATTGTGTGAAATGAGAAAGTAGACTGCAGAAAAGGAAAAATAAGTATATGAATAAGCACAGTCCTCCAGAATGGACTAAACTGTTTGTGCAGCAGAAAGGACACAGCAGAATACAGAGGGAATTCCTACACTCTTACAAAACTAACATTATCAGAGTAGCACAGGAGCTAGCTAATTATTGGCAAGACTCAGAAATTTTACTTTGGTTGCTAAAGTAGGCTTTAAGCATATGCAGGGATATACATTACAAAAAATGCAGATCATAAATTTCCTCTTCCACCAGCTCTACAATGCTTTCAAATATGTCTTTAACTCTTAGCCTTTGAAAGACTCTTCCAGTCTGGAAGCCCGGGGTATTCTTGTCTCTCTGCCTTCTTTACTGCTGAGATAACCCAAGGCTTCAGGACATGGAAGAATATGGAGCTTTCACACATACAAAGAAATAGAATGGACATTATTCAGTTGCTCCATTTCTACCTGCCATTCAAACAACAAACAAAGATACAAATAACCAACACTACTGACAACACTTTGTTGTCATCTACTTCCACTCTGCAAATAACCTCCATGTAATTGCTCCAGGCCAAGATTCATTATGACACATCCTTCTACAACATTGTTAAAGAACCGTTTGAACAACCGTCAATTCCAAATGGAAAGCCTATCATGAATAGGTTTCAGGACAAAAATAAGAGCTCTTTGAAATGAGGAATCATGAAATCACAGATTTAAGGAACAGTTTAGGATCGGGGTTATTTTTGTTTGTTTGTTTGCTTTCTGTTGTTTATTTAACTACGCATTTTGAAAATACAAACAAATAGATTGAACAATGTAATTTTTAGGTTTGCTAGATATTTTGTCCTGATTACTTCTTAGCAGAATAGTGAAAGGCATTTTTTTTCACTTAATTTCATAGAATCATAGAATCCTTGAAGCTGAAAGGGATCATTAAAGGTCGTCTAGTCCAATTCCTAATCATCTGACCTTAATGTACTTCTTTGATCACCTATTTTCAAAAACATTATTTGTACCTATCTCCCACATAATAACATCAATAGAGACATGATTTTATGCTTAAAGGGTATGTCACGGAGTTAACTAGATCAATTTATGCCCGTGACAGGGGGCAGTAGGCTCCTGCCCCCTCCACCCCCCCTAGCCCCACAAAATGAGAAGGAAGGAAGGGAGGAAAAAAAAAAACAGTGGCAACAATCTATGGAGGTAAACTTATTTTACTAACTATGATATCGGAATGCAAGATAACACAATATAATACAATCTAATTGAAATTGAGACTAATAAATCAAATAAGATAGGAGAGAGAGAGCTCCTGAGACTGAGTCAAACCTGAAAAGCTTGGAATGGCTAGGAAAGCACCCTCCAGCACCCACTGCCAGGCAGTAAGAGGCCGCCCCACCCGGAAGGGTCAGATCCCATGACTTCCATAATGTATAGGGATAGGTACCTGGAATTGGAGCATTAACACTTTAAATCCAGTACATGATGTTTTGATGTGGAATACTGAAAACCAAAAAAAAACATAAAATCATGACAGGGTATTATAAAATTCTTAGTTGTTTAGTGTATTTTGTATAGTAGAAAAATTTTAAAGGGCAAAATAGACACGCTTTGTCCCTTCCCTGAAAAATCTTGTCAGCTTCTTCTGTTCTCACAAGTATCTCAGTACTTTAGTAGTAGTAGATAAAAAATGGTGTGTTTTTGGTATTTTCCTCTTCTTTTTCATTTATATCCAAGGGATGTTTTTTCATTTAGTACTGTCTTAATGAAGAGTATTTAACTCTTTTGATTAGTGTTATTTCAAAAGGTATTTGTGAGGTCATGAAAAGAGGTCAACTTGAGAGTCAAGAATATCTATACACTGTGAGAGCTGAGATGGTAGAAACATTCATCAACACATCTTAGATTTATGAGGGAAAAAAAAAGAGAAAAAAGAATTTAACTAAAAAACTCTATTTTCTCAAGGAGGTCCAGAAAAAATCAAGTGGAAAAATAGTTTATAAAGTTCTGTACATTCTTTCTTATTGGCAATATTCATTCATACTGAGTAAGCAAAAAGTATTTCAAATTATCAGACTTTAACAATTTTTGACTCGGTAAGTTTATATCACATTTCTATTTTCTATTATGTATAAAATAATTCTATGGTTATTCTATTTAAAAAGTCTTTATTTACATGGGCACTGTTTACTATGTGAGATTAACAATGTAGATAAGCTTTGATGAACAGAAATAATAAATAATGTGCAAATATTTTCTGCCACTCGTGTATTGTAATGCAATTGCATTCACTTTTTGTCTCTTATGGATAGAGAACAGAATATTCTGCATTTCTCAAAAAATGTAGCTTGCTATTAGTTCAGCTAAATGATAACACTTGCAGACAAAAAAAAAAAAAAAAAAGAAGAAGAAGAAGAAGAAGAAGGAATAATGTGTTTGCCGTATAATCTAGTCTCTTGTTTGCAATTTCAGTATTGCTCTACTGTCCATTGAAACTCTTCTTGCAACCAGACAGTAATAAAAACTGTTTCCACTACCGAGCTGAGGGACACAAGAGATCTGTCTTTGGTCAATAACCATTATCAGAGGAACAAACCATTGTCTCATTGAACAATTGTCACAAAGATGCTTGGTGTATCAACAGCAATGGAACATCTTGCAGCAAGGGAAACTAAGTGAAACCAGTTGTCATGGTTTTATGATTTTTTGTTATTGGCATTCCACATCATAACATCATGTAGTGCACTGGAACTTAAAGTGTTAATGCTCAAGTTCCAGGTACCTGTCTGGAAGAGAAGAAGAACTACATACTCCAGGGGGCTTTGCAGTCAAAGAGGAGATATTACCACTGGTAAGGTCACCTGATGCACTCTTCTTCATCAGCTCTCCTCCCTGCTGCTCAACTGGACTGCGCATCTTACCTCCGTGTTATGGTGAGGCCTATCCACCTTTCGAACACTCTCTCTCATTATATTTGATCTATTAGCTTCAATTCTAATTATATTGTACTATAGTGTGTTATCTTGCATTCCGATACTATATTTAGTAAATTAGTTTGTTTCTCCTCAGATCATTGTTGCTGTTTTCATTTATTTTGGGGTCCCCTATTTCCCTTTTTCGGAAGCGCGGATTTTTGCGAAATCCCTCTGCTCCACTAGTGCCGGAACCGGGACGAACCAGCCCATATACCATTGACACCAATCCATCACCTTCCCTTCTGCAGTGTTACTATTACTGCTAGAAACTTCTGGGGCCCAAGTCATCAGTCCTAGAGTTAGACAGAGAGATTGTAATCCCAACAAGCAAGTTTGTTCAAGTTTCTTAAAGAAGGTACTGTATTACCATTATAGTTTATAACAGCATAAAATAAATTCTCACTTAAATACATGCGTTTTCCAGGGTCTGAGTGGATATAGGCAGACAACTCAACTCATGGAGTGCATGTTTACATTGCTAGTTTGAAATTGTTTTCAGTCCATAAGCTAAACCAGTGTTGCTACTCCTTTTTTTTTTTTTTTTTTTTTTTTTTAATGCTTGAATGTTGAATAAAAATAAAAGTGAGTGTGACTGAAGCACATTTCTCAAAGAAGCAGCGACCTATTTCTGTTGTCTGTATACAGCTTCAAGTACTTGATTCACCACTCAGTTGCACATTCAGACACTTATCAGATTTGTGGTAGAAGTAGCAATGGGAGAACTGGAAAGAATTAGAGAGGGTACAAAGTTATTTTTTAGGTTTTTTTTTATAGTGTTTTTTATATATAACTAAATACTATAATTACATTAATAATTCAAGGCAAAGAACATTTTTTTTCCAAACTACAAGAAGTAACATAGAATACAATAAAATATGCAAGATAAATATAAGAAGTAAGATAATATTTGACGCTTTTGTGTAGCATCAACGCATTAAAATCAGAAATTAGTCTCTTCTGCAGCCTACTTTCTTCCAGGAGAAAATCGTATTAGTTTAAGTTATGGATGTTTCAGATACCAGACTGAAGAAACATTTTTTCACAGTGATATGATAGACTTTAACTGGGTTAGCCAAATGATCATTTTGTCCCTGAAGTAAATGCCACATTCCTTAACCAGACACATCTAAATGTTGAAGACTACAGCAAATGAATTGTTCATGAACCAATTGTTTATAGTGCTTGGCCTCTGAGAAGACATATAAAAAGATTTTTGTTCTCAGTGTCTGCATCATGGAAACTTTGGAGTAATTCCTGTATCATTTCCTTTTCTTTCCTCTTTTTTTTTTTAAAAAAAAAATTTTTATTTTATTTTATTTTCCTTGGATGAAAAGTACTGACATATGTGCTTGAGAGTGCAGTGAAAAGGAAAACAGGACAGAGAAAAAACAGTCAAACAAGAGCTAAGATCAGAGGCTAGGATTCCTTTTTCCCTCAGCATCAGTTCATTAGAGGGTGAAAAGTAGGTAATCAGTACTCTGAATCTATTACTTTCTATTTAACTGCTTTATTTATATAACTGATTTTCCAGTTGTTGATGTTTTGTTATATAGTGGAGCCCTAATCCCTACTGAGGGTCTTCAGATACTCCTGTAGAAACAAAAGTTTAAAAGATCATGCACACTTGGAATTCTATTGCAATTGTATGAATATATGACTACAAGGGGGCATGTTTAAATTATTATTCCAAGTCTTTATTCATCTCAGTTATAAAAATTGAGAAAATACAATTTATGTGTACATAACAATATTCTTCTGTTTAGCTATACTTCCTCTTTGCCCAATCATTCCCATTTTTTTCATATAGTTTTTTAACCTCATGTAGTGTCAATGAAATCCAAAAGAGTGCTAAATGCATAAAGTGCTCCCTCTGATGAAAAGATGGTAATAGTTCAGATGTTATCCTGCCCAAGCAACTTCCACATATTCTGGCTACAGCCCAATCCACCTTTGTTCCCAGTGACAAGGAAGTCTGAAAATTGTTGGGTTGTGGATGCCCCATCCCTGGAGGCATTCAAGGCCAGGCTAGATGTGGCTCTGGGCAGCCTGGTCTAGTTTTTTGTTTGCTTACTTTTTTCTCTTCCTAAAATGTGTAGCTGTCAACTAGCTTTCTATGGGAAAATCATGTATTAACTTAAACAAACTGCAATGTAAACGGGGAAAAAGTACTGTTCTTGGAAGAAGGTAGGCCCGTAAATAATCATTTATTTTATTCAATTCTACCATAAATACAACTTTGTTCTACCCTGCTTTTCCTCGTTGTCCTTATTAGAAAATAAGTAATAATTAGAACCTCTGTCAAAAACACAATGAGAGCACTGGTTCTATTGCATTTGGGAAGCAGTTAAAGAATCTTTCTAAGGAAAAGCATTTGATTAGTGTTGTGTTTATTAAGTTAGCATATATACATGGCCATTTGCACTGGCCTTTTAACACATCAAGGCGCCTTAATAGGGTAATAAACAAGTATATTTAGAACACTCTTGTACAGAACACTGAAAGTGTGCATTATTAAAAACAGCTTAATATTTTATGATAATGATACCAAACCTTGCAAGAAAGAAATAATTAAAAATAATGAAAAAAAAGAAGAAAAAGAAGGTGGATTAAAATAGGATGGTCATATTGAGAAAACAGAAATACTAAGAGTAGAGATACATGGTAGAGAAAGTGAGAAGTAAACCATACACAATTTACACACAAAAATCTTAGTTCTGTTACTATAACCTAGAAACGTAGTCTTTTCTCTTTTCTTCAGTAATTACTTTTAGACTTGAGAATACCAGTAGTAGAAAAATGTAGTGGGGATTATTTCTAACAACACATTAACATATAAAATATTCTTTTATTGAGCCTCTCACTACATACAGAGAATATATGTAGAGAGAGCACCTATTTAGAGGTCCACTAGCTATATCTGTGCTGTGAGAATTTATTAGCTTATGATTTCTTTCAGTCTTCCCCTGCCTTTCCCATAGAAAGAAACTTTGACAGTCAGTCCAAAGGAAAATGCAATGTAAGCCTCGAATTGCCCTGATATCATTCTTCAGTTTATTTATCAGAAGGAAAATACTACAGTAAAGTTTATACAGATGACAAAAAACAGTGAAATTCAGGAGAGCACTAAATGCCAACAAGTGAGCAGCTCGGCTGACAAGAGTGATCAGCAGTTTCACTGCTGAGAGGATGTAAAAACTTTGCTGTTACCTCTTCGTTTGGAATCAACAAAATGCACTACAGTGTATGATTATGTTATACAATGCAACTTACTCAGATATATCCTACATAAAGCTCTGCTTGGGTTGTTTTGTGAGGAGAGCTACAGCTATCTAAACAAGTTTTAGTGTCATCTTAGGAAAGGTTAACCTGTATTTACAGAATCACAGTAGTTTCTGTCCTTGGCAACTTCCACTAAAGCCCACCCCACTGAAAGCCTAACTGAATTAACCTGTGTTGAGTACTGTTGCCATAGCAAGACTGCAATTGGCAAGCTAATATTTTCCTTTCAAGCCTAGCCACTCATCCCATGAATGATGAAAGCAATGTAGGCATTGACTGCATGCACCTCAGAGAACACCTCTAGGATCAGTCTTCCTACAGGCAGGAAAACTGTTTTCTAATGGCTTTTCAAGTCCTTTGAACTGCACTTTGGGAACTTTGTGACTCCTAAACCAAAGACACTGTACCTATTGCTTAAAGAACTCTTTTGAGGACACTTGCGGAAAGAAAAAAATGGAGTTGTCCTTTTTACAATTATATTTATCATTCCTCAATCTACTTATTTGTAACCACAGCACAGTAGTGAATTATACAAGGCTCCTTGATATTCTATGATCTCCAGAGCTCTTAGGAGATAGTAGAATGTACAACAGCATACATTATCTTTGCTAATGAAAGCAAAACTACCTAGTGTTCTTCATATATGATATAAAACATGACTGAGGCTGTTTTTTGTTTGTTTGTTTATTTGTTTGTTCTTGGACATTGCTTTCCTCACTAAGTGTGCTTATTTTTAGATTCTGCCCTCTAATTTCTGAAACTCCTTCGCAGAAAATGGAACACATTCTTAGCATTTCTATGTAAACATCTACCTTCTTGTCAATTCATAATACTGAAAGACAGAAAAAGACAAATGAAACAGTTACTACTAAAAGAAAACAAACAAGCAGACAATCAAATCAAAACCACATTTTTAATGGTAAAACATTCCAGTATCATTTTCTTGGAAATTCAAATTACATGTAAGGTTTTTTCATTATGTCTGTGTTACTATCATTGATTTATTAACAACTATATAATACATAATTCATTGAATTCCCACAAAGTTACTAGCAGGAGGCTTGGCCACTGAAGCCTAAGACCTTACATTTATTTATTTAGTACTTGAGGTATTGGGACAAATGATCACTTTGTATCTGATTCCTCAAATTACCATAAATCTTATCACAACTATTTTTTATATCTATAGCAAAATGATTGTTCACAGGATGGTAAATTTTAAGCACAAATGCTCAGCAATGCTCATTAATATGAGGGAACATAGAACAGTATGCTTTTTTTTTTTTTTTAATATATCGTGTGTCTAGGATATTATTCTTGAAAGAGACAAAGAATGACATATGCAAGCAATTTTGCAATAGTATGTGTAATTCAGGCCTTTTCTGTTTCAAAATGAATTATTTCCATGGAATCTTCACTTGGGTCACTTAAAATAGTTTCCATAAGTGCCAACATTGGCTAGAGAGTTAAAAGTTTAATCTACTCAGATAACGAGGTCTAGGGATGAAATCATCATTATGCTGAGAGACATCCTTTAGTTCCAAAGTCCATATCTTTTCACTCTGAACATCACATCAAACACATCTATAACAGAGATGTATGCTTAAATATATTCTGCGAAGGTCTTATGACCTTTCTCTGTCAGTGTTGTTAACTCTAAATCAAGACTCCTTTCTGCCTGAGAAGACGAGTGGTTTTTGTTACTAAGCAGACATGCAAGTTTTCTTATTTAATGATTAAACTTGAGCTTGCATTATTTCATAAAATAATTTAATAAGTTAATACCACATTCATTAGTTTCACAGAACTATCCCTCTAGTTTTATGTTTTTGCTGCCTACTTTTTTATGTTTATAAAAATGTAGATAAGAAATAAATAAGATTTTGTTACTTCTATATATTAACTGTATCATATATTTTATATGCAGCCCAAGACAATTCCTCCTCAGCCAATTTAGTCCAGGCAAGCCAAAAGGACATCCATACTACAGACAATTGATTGCCCAGAAGCTCACTACCTGTCTTCACAACAAAACAGTGCTCAGAAATCTGAGAAAGTTTCAGTATAGAAATAACAGTGATACTTTGAAAAGACAACTTTTTAATTAATGAAGAAGTTTTCACAATCATTCAAAAGAATTTTCTGATTCTTACACCTGAAAAAAGAAAAAAAAAATCTTGTTATCTGAGTTAAATCACTTATTTCCTTCAAACATTTTGTTTTTGTTGTTAGGGAATTTAATGTGGATATCTCTTTCTTCATAACCAAGAAAACTATATTTCATTTTGCTGAATGTTCACCTGTTTGCCTCATATTCATTTTCTCTCACAGCAAATGAAGGCCTTCAGTTGCATTAAGTTTTGCTATTGAAAAATAAGGCTGCAGATGTTGTCTCCCTCACAAGATTCTCCATCCAGCCATACTGAGATATTACAGGAAATGCAAAAGAATAAAATAACTGAAAAGTCCTGTGGAAAAAAGAAGTGAAAACACAGTAGGAAATGGAAAGGAATTACTAAGAAAAAGGATGAATCATCTGAAGAGGAGAAATAAATCCAGAAAGTTATCACAACCAACGATCAGCTACTTTTTGTCTGATCTTATTCCTGAAAGCTGCTCTCTTCCTGCATTTTTTTTTCTGAATGAGCATCCAAGCACTTAACATTAGTTACTGAGGTTGCCCAGCATGACCTAAAGCTTTCACAAAAGAAGTGAGCAAAATTATTCTTATCTCAGAGCTGTCTGTGCTCTGTCATACTCACACAGTGCAATGTGCAATGACTCTGCATAGTGTTTCAAAACCTGACTGTAAGATCAAATGCAAGGAAAAGAAAAAAAAAGAAAAAAAAAAAAAACCATAAAGTTTCTGCCTCTTGTTTAGCAGAAATCCTAGAATTGCGGTAAAGTTTTCATTTTTTCAAAGATCTTTACAATGGAATGAAATTCTGAATATGTCCTAGAGCCATCATCCCTCGGGGGAATTTGCTCACTAAAATAGATTCTTGCTTTTCAGAACTGCAGTACCTTAATCATTATTTCTTTAAGTAGAAGTAGACAGTGCAGGAACACTCGATCAATGAAGTGAGCAATTTCTTTCTGTAATATTTAAGTGAATAGAGCTTTTGTATAGAACTTCAATTTACTGAGATAAATAGAAACTGTTGCAAACATCATGGCAGAGAAGGTAAAGTAATGAATGAACTCATTAAATATTGGCTATTCTGTGACAAAGTATGATGGACAAGCTCTGAACAGGTGCTTGGACATAAATATGCAATGAAACTTAATTATATTTCAGCATTCTTTCAAGCTTTCAGCCTCTTTGCATTCAAATTCTTTGGATTAGAATGTTCCCAGTGAGAAGAACTTGTAATATTTACTTCCAAAGCCAGTGGACTAGGCATACTTCTTGATTATCAAGAAGTATAAAGCACTTTAAGGAGAGAATAATCATGTTCTGTTGCGTCAGATATTAAAGGCTAATATAGATTCAGGAAATTTTTGAGTGTACACAGGAGAATCAGTACAGTTAGTATAGTGCCTTTTCCTAGACAAAGGTTCAAACATGAATGTAGAGAGTAGATTGGCTGTTATTTTTCACTTTATGACAGTGACAGGGCTTATAACTAATATTCTAATTTCAGAGACAGACAACAGTCTCTCAGAGAACAATTTAACAGGATTCCACAAACCAGTAACCCCCCCCTCCCCCCCCGCTGTGAGCACAGAGCAGGTCCAAGACTGCCTCATGAGACTGAATGTGTACAAGACCATGTCATTTACCTGGACTTGAGCAAGGCCTTTGACACGGTTCCCCACTACATCCTTATCTCCAAATTGGAGGGATGTGGATTTGATGGGTGGACCACTCGATGGATAAGAAACTGGTTGAAAGGCCACAGACAGAGGGTGGTCATCAATGGCTCTATGTCCAGGTGGAGGCCGGTAACGAGCGGTGTCCCCCAGGGGTCTGTCTTGGGAACAGTGCTCTTTAACATCTTTATCAATGACATCGATGACGGAATTGAGAGCACCCTCAGCAAGTTTGCTGACGACACCAAGCTGAGTGGTGCGGTTGACACAGTTGAAGGAAGGGATGCCATTCAGAGGGACCTCGAGAGGCTAGAAAGGTGGGCCCGGGTGAACCTGATGAGGTTCAACACGGCAAAGTGCAGAGTTTTGCACTTGGGCCGGAGGAATCCCAGGCATCCATACAGACTGGAAGGAGAGGTTCTTGAGAGCAGCCCTGCAGAGAAGGACCCCAGGATCCCGGTGGGTGAAAAACTTAACATGAACCAGCAGCGTGCTCTTGCAGCTCGGAAGGCAAATGGTATCCTGGGCTCCATCAGAATAGGGGTGGCCAGCAGGGTCAGGGAAATGATTGTTCCCCTCTTCTCTGCTCTTGTGAGGCCCCATCTGGAATACTGCATCCAGATCTAGAGCCCCCAGTACAAGAAAGACAGAGAGTTGTTGGAGAGGGTCCAGAGGAGGGCCACAAAGATGATCAGGGGACTGGAGCACCTCCCCTATGAGGACAGGCTGAGGGAGCTGGGCTTGTTCAGCCTGGAGAAAAGAAGGCTGTGGGGTGACCTCATTGCAGCATTTCAGTACCTAAGGGGAGCCTACAGAGTGGAGGGAAATCAATTCTTTGACAGGGTTGATTATTGCAGGCTGAGGGGAAATGGTTTTAAGTTGAGGGAAGGGAGATTTAGGTTGACTGTCAGGGGGAAATTCTTTACAGTGGTGAGGTGCTGGAACAGGCTGCCCAGAGAGGTTGTGGACGTTCCATCCCTGGAGGTGCTCAAGGCCAGATGGGATGGAGCCCTGGGCAGCCTGGTCTAGCATTAAATGGGGAAGCTGGTGGCCCTGCATGTGGCAGGGGGGTTGGAGATTCATGATCCTTGAGGTCTCTTCCAACCCTGGCCATTTTGTGATTCTGTGATTCTGTGAATAGCACATTTTTTGAACTTTCCTCAGTCATCTATACAGGATCTCAAAAGTTAGCTCTCTGTGTTCTAATTCAGGAAAGTACTAAAATGCGTTAATATTTTCAAGTTCATATTTAAGATAACTTCTGAATAGAAATCCTAATTCCCTTGAAAAAAATCCTAATACATCCCCTTTCAGTCTGTCAGAAAAAAAACAGGCAAACAAAACCAAACAAAACAAAAAAACAGATCTCTTTCTCAGGATTTAAAACTGACAGATAGCCTTATGCATGGTTCAGTCCAGTTCCAGAATAACCCAGTTCCAAGAGCAGTTTTGCCCACAGTGTAGCTCTAAATTTAGAATTTTGGTGGCAAACTGTTTCAAAAATAAATCAGTCAGATCTGCAGAGTCAAGTATTGAATTTTCTTATGACACACCTAACTTCCAGGTCTGAAATTATTGGAATTACAGACTTTATTTTTAAAATACATGTAGTTGCCTTTTAGAGTTTCAGTATTTACATCCCTGATGCTTTCATTCACAAAGCAGATTACAGAAAGGTAAGAGATCAGAACCCAGTAGATGCAATCCTCAAACAATTGTCTTCACAAAGCTAAGTTCAGGTTAACAGAGAACAAATAACTTGGACAAGCAGTCTTCCAATTGATGTATTTATTGGCATATTTTCTTCTGCCTTTGATCTACAAAAGGCAAAATGCTCCAGCACAAAAAACATAAGACCATTTCTCAGTCATAAAAGAGACACCAATAGCCAAGTCATCAGCAAAGTTATCAAAATACAAAACAAAACAGAAGAAAATTAAAAATATTCTTTTCCCTTCGTGTTAGCTTTCTGGCTTTTCTGCTTTTCTTTCATTCTCTCTTCGAATTTGTGACTGTAATGATATAATACTGAAGATATTTTTAATGCAGTTCCTATAATAGTGTCAAAATAATGCGTTGTGTTGTTCATTTGAACTTGTTATTCCTAGACTTCAAATTTCTGTAAATATTATTAAACAATTCACAAGACTTTTGATCACATATGATTTACCTATTCACTAATAGATCTCATTAGATACTGAAGTTTTCGACAGCACTTAAGCATATTACTGCCATCCCTGACTTCTGCATAAGTATTGTTCGATTAAGAATAGCTAGATCTTTGTAGTTACTGGTTGCAGTGGTTGTTTCTTTTTGTACTGGCTACCAAAACAACAAAATACAATTCTAGATTGATTTAATGCAAGCAGGAACTGAGCCAAATAGCACATTTCCTAGGTAACAGTGGTGATGATCCTTATAGGTAAAACTTTAATCTTAGATGCAGAAAGAGATAATACATCTTGTTATCCATCCCTAAGTGTATTGATCCTAACAATTCAACATTAGGAAAACCTGTTTCCTGGAACTTTACCTTACTTTAGAAGTATGAATAATATTTTCTCAATCAAAGATTCTATTTTACTGATCAAAATATTCTATAAAAGAAGTGCCAGTTAATATTATCTGCACAGAAAGATGATTATTTCAACAGAAGTCTTTTTGGAAATTGGGCAGTATCTTTGTAAACAGATGAATTGCTCTATAGAAATTAAATATACTGGTATACATAGTAGCGATTAGAAAATATTAATCTATTCAATAAGCAAACCATATCCTAATTAAACACTCACGATCTCATTACCAAAAAAAAAAAAAAAAAAAAAAAAGTGAGACCTTTACATACAATGATTAATCACATTAAGATAATCCCACACCCAATTTAGCCACTGATGCATGTCTAAAGTCTGATTTCCCGTCTGATTTGGAGGAAATTGAAGCCCTGGTCTTAAATATTCCATGTATTTAAGGAAGCCTGCCTAAAAAGCAATTTCAGATAGCAGGAAAGAGCAGAAGTCGTATCTTCTATTTGCCCATGCAGCTAAGAAAAACAAACCATTCACCCAAAATTTAACCAAAACATTCTGATGGTTCACAGCACGGACTCCTTTAGACATCATCATGTTCTTCCATCTCTATGCTTTTTCACAGCAATACCAAAAAGAAAAAAGCAACATCAACAACAACAAAAAGCTCTCTCATTTTGTGCTGATGTTCTAATTATTTTTGATTCAGGAAAGCAATACTCACATTTTCCCTGCCAAACCCTCACCCAGTCACTCCTAAACAGAATGGGGAGAAAATCAGTTGGAAAATGTCGTGAATAGAGATTAAGGCATTGGAAATTTTGCACATTCAAAAGCTGGAGGCAGGAAAAGACAACTATGAATGAATGGGATAAAAATTCACCTGTTCTGTAAAATTCTTCTCTCATTCTACAGCATCTAAGAGAAGCCAGTGAAATCCTTGAGTACTGTTTTTCCTACCCAGAAGGTTTTGAGGCTCTGGCACAGGCTGTCCAGAGAAGTGTGGATACCCCACCCCTGGAGGCATTCAAAAACAGGTTGGATGGGATCTTGGGCAGCCTGATCTGGCGTGTAGCAGCCCTAAACATGGCAGGGAGTTGGAACCAGATGGTCTTGGAAGTGCCTTCCAACCTAAGCCCATGATAATGTATACGGACAGCAGACATAGATCTCAAGTCCCTAGTGATGTTTTATTTAGGAAAAATATTTCATTTGATATAAAAAAGAGCTCATAATCCAAATATAACAGCAATGTCTGCCTAAGACTAGAGACAGCTTGGTGCTAAGTATGAAGAACATCTGCAAAAGTCAGTATGGAAGGCATCCAACTGCACATCCATCATTAAAAAAAAATCTGGTGAGGAGCAGCTGTTTGCCATTGCTTGAGATAGTGGCCCATGGAGATGAGAAACCCCACGTAGTGCCCAGGACTGCAATCTGTCACTCAGACACAGAGATTGCATGGGCAATACAGCCTCTGGCAGAACTTCAAACACAGACATTACATAGACAAAAAGAGCTACATGTAGCATGAATCAGAAGATTGTTTGAACCATGCTTTGGAATTCTGAAAAGAAGTGAAATAAACCCTAGCTTAAATGTGCATATTAACAAACCTTGCAAAGAGAAGCTTTTTTTTCTGAAACACAATTGGCTTGTGCTTTGTTCTTCTCCTTGCTACCATAGGGACCTAATCCTAAATCCTCTTTGCTTCTCTCCGAACTAAGAATCCAGTTAAATCCTTGAGAACAGTTACTTCTGCTTGAAGGAAGTGCATGCAGAGCAGAGCACTCTCTCCTCAACCGTCAGCTCGTGGCTGCAGCCTCTGTTGCTCACCAGATGCATCAAGATACAGAAATTCATCTCTGTCTTACTACAGGCAATAAAACACATCAGAAAAAAAAGCCAGACTGAATAAATATGTGATATTCTTACAAAAAACAAACAAACAAACAAACAAACAAACAAACAAAAAACCCTCAGAAATTAAGGCAAAGTTTCTTATCTAGATCAAAAGCACCATTCAGGTTGAATATTAGGAGAAATTTCTTCCCAGAAGGAGTGGCAAGGCACTGGCACAGGCTGCTCAGGGAGGTGGTGGAGTCACCATCCCTGAAAGTGCTCAAGAAACATGGAGACATGATCCTTAGTGGTATGGTTAGTGGGCATGGTGGGTACGGACTGACAGTTGCACTAAATGATCTTAGAGGTCTTTTCCAACCTTAATGATTCTATGATTCTATCATTTTACCATTTGCAATACTCCATAGTGTCCCTCATGTGGTTGGTCCAAGAAGTAACAGTACATAGGACAGAAGAGCACACAGAACAAAAAGAATGTAATGTTCTAGGGCTTGAGCAGCAGGTCAGGAAGAAAGGAACTGGTAAACATTTTGGGAGGTTTATGGTTATCATTAAAAAAAGAACTTGAGTACCATATTCTAGCTCTGGCACCTAATGTGGAATCATGAAGCCACAGCAGAAGCAGTCATATATTTAGATTAGAGTACAAAAGGTAGTAACAATTTTAGATTTATTTATTTATTTCTTTAAGGCAGGAAGAGACCTGGCTTGGAAAATAAAACAATTGGTTTGTATTAGCAATCTAAAGCAGGGTTTGTTGCTTTTAACATCAGCCCAAAGGAAATACTTTTCTCTGTAGACAAGATACTGAACTGGCCTGTAAGAGAAGTCAGTACATTCCCACTCCCACATGCTACAAATAGTAAGTGATCAAGCAAGAAATCTGTGTGAAAAGAATCTGGAACAACCTCTACAAACACCAAACCTGTAAGATCTGCCCCTTTCAGCAGTTCTAGCCAGAGGACTGCATACCGAGGATTTTGCTTCTTTTAAATATCACTGTGTGGCAGCTTAATTATAACATGTTGTAGAGAAAAATAAAATATTTTTAGAATCGGTGGGTTGAAAAAAACAAACATTTCTGTGCTATGGATATTTAAAATATAAAAAACAAAAATGTATGTAAATCTTCCCGCACAGGGTTTAACTACAAGGTCATGGTTAATGTCTTACTGCGCACTTGGGACCATGGGGAATAAACACATTCCACTGATGAAGGGCAAAGGTGTGATTTTTTCATTGTAAAGTATCTTCCTATGTCTCTTTAAGCAGGATTTGTGTAGTCAAATAAAAAAATACCCCCTATTGTGGGAGAGAAACAGAGAGTTGACTTACTGTAAAAAGCTCATTTAATGGCTTTTGCATTATAAAGAAGATGGCATTTCCCAGGGAGAAGGAGCAGCCTTTGGCTTGTCAGCCTTAATGAAGTGCACTCAGTACACGACTTCAATGAAGATAGATATCAATAATAAGGTAGGTAAAACTGATGAGTTTGGGACCTATTTGCATAAACTGG
Organism: Chrysolophus pictus; assembly: GCA_037305975.1. Lineage (NCBI taxonomy): Eukaryota > Metazoa > Chordata > Aves > Galliformes > Phasianidae > Chrysolophus > Chrysolophus pictus. The sequence continues at coordinate 13,100,055 of CM074578.1, forward strand.
TACTTATGCTTCTGAAATGCTCACATTACAAATACTGAAACCACACAGATTTCTCTCTAGCAGATTTACCGCATTAAGGGAGTGCTATTTATCTACATAAATAATATTTTTTGTGCTGGGTACTAAATGGTGCTTTAGGGATTTCCCAATTTATCAGCTCTCTTGCTTGTAACAACATAAGCAGAAACTTTATGGACACAGCAGGATTTATCATTGGCTTGTACATTTGTTATTTTTATCTTGCTTGTTCTAGATAGAAAAGAACTAGAGATACATGACTTTGGATGATAAACAACGCTGAAAACAACAAAATGTAAAGCTAAATTACGGGGATTTTTTTGTTTGTTTGTTTTCTTAACTCTCAGAAGCACAGTACTCTTATCTCTCCGTGCATGGCAAGGGAGCAATAATTTGCATTATAAATTGATCCTTTTTTTTTTTTTTGCCTGTACAGGCTCTGCCTGGGTGCTTGCAGTGACATCCACTGGTGCACTCTTTCTGCTACAGGAATCAAAGAAATCTCAAGCATCATGATTGATTTGAACTTTGAAAGCCATTTCACTCACTTCTGTATTGTCTAATGAAGCACAACATTTAATACGATTAACTTTACCATGTAAGTATTCCCATGAGGAAATGAACTCAAGTGATTTGATGATTGAATTCAGGGCATCTTGCAAGACTCAACCTTGAAGAATAGATAAAATTGGAAGGGTTTCAGCCCAGTCTGTATGGTTTGCCCCTCCACTTTATTTGCCAAGAGGGCACAGTGCAATATTTATTACTATCTGCAGTTTCAATGTCTGCTTCCCTTTTTTTTTTTCTTTTTTTCTCTGTTTCTCTCCACCTTCCCCAACAGGACTTCAGTTCTCAAAGCTGAGGGAGAAGCTGAGGTGCAAGCTGCAACATGTTCAGTCTTTTGTTACTTTTTGCCAGCACAACAAAGCCCAGCAGTCTGAAGGATCGAAAACATCTTTACCAGAACACTCAGACTGTTGAGGCTTAATGGACTCAAGATGTACATTAATAGATGAACCTGAACAGTTCTACTGTAGAAGTGCATCTCAGATGCAGTAGAATTACTGCATGCCTCCAGCACAGCATCTGCACAAATTTCCCAAAATCACAGGCAGAAAGTATGTGATCTCTGAGTATAATAATTAATCTCTCTCTAGCTTGAGGTTATGACAAAGTCCGAAGTTTTCTTGTTTGAGGGAATAAAATCTAAGAATGGCTGGATTATTGAGGAAAATCATGTGTTCTGTCTCTCAGTTAATTCATTCACTTCAGATGAATTTCTTTCTGAGCTATAGTAAGATAAGGACCAGATTCTTAATGTATTTGTAGTGGCCTTATCAGCCAAGTCCTGAAAAACACAATAAACAGAAAATACAGTTTTGTTTTGAGCTTTAAGTAATATTTCTTAGTCTCTAAGCCCCTAATTTAAGGATTACAATACCATATACTCTAGAATATTCTAAATTATATTATATTCTTAACTAAACAGTTTTTTTTTTTTTTTTTTTTTTAATTTGACTTCTGGAGTTCAAAAGAACAGTGTTCTTCCTATTTATCTTTCACTGTTGGCATTTCCTACCAATTATCAGCATGATGGTAACGCATCTGATTTATCATTAATCAACTCCTGAACTCCAGCAGTTTTCTCAGTCCAAATGCTTGTAATAATTTTAAACCAGATTTGAAAAAAAAAGACATATATATATATATATTTTTTTTTTAAATAAGCCTTCTCCAAAACCCCACACCTGTCAAAAATTTCCAAAATCCCTCTAGCTGACTGCTCTGTAAAGTCAGTATGTTACTGTTCAGAAAGCCTCCTTTTCCTTTATTTCATGTTATGCACCATTAGCAAACCTGTCAGCTGAATTCCAATTCTGTAATCTCCGGTTCAGGTGACAGCTTGCAAAGTAAAAAGGGCAGAGCCTTGCTCTTCAGACAATAGATTTTATCTTCTTTTTAGTGCATACTGTTTAGAAAGAAAGCTTTTAAAGTGGCTGTATTTAATAGGAAAGAAACAATGGGTATTAAAAATGATTTTTTTTTTAACTGACTGTAGCTTTCTTGTTCATAAACTTCCAAACAAACCCACAAATAATGAGTTTTATAATCGCTTCCAACTATGAAAACATCTCAAACAGCAGTGAACATAGATCCTGAGAAATCCAAACAGTTGCAACTAAATGAAGCAACCTTACTGAAATAAAAATTATCATTCATATGTTTAAGGGTTATTTCCTAAAGCAAAGAAGGATTTCATCTCATGCCATCCCCTCAAAAACAAGATTTCTCTTAATTATTTAGCTATGGATTTTCTTGATTTTCATTCCATGTGTTTTTTTCTTTCCTTTTAAAATAAAAATGAATGCTCATTCAATGTCAAACTTTTTATAGTTATCTGACATGTTCTGCTGGACATGTTAGTTTTGGTCTTGGAATATTTGTGTTGTTTATTTCTTTTATAACAGCACAAAGTATGGCAGAAAACAGCACTTTAATGCGTGAAAGACCCAGTTCCCTGGTGCAGCTCTGTGCCTACTCCGATATGATCCTGCAGCTGCAGTTCCCCAAAGGATGCACAAAAGCAACTCACATCTTGCAGACTTCCAACACTGTGAACCAGAGTGCATGTAAAGCTCCTGCTCTGTTTTTCCCTGAAGCCCAGAAGGAAAACACAAACAAGTAGCGAAGCTGGGACAATGCTAATGGGCCAGCAAGGGTCACATATTGAAATCCAAGAACCAGAAACACCTTTTTCCCCCTTCATTCATACTATTCAGCACATTTACCTGTTCAGCAATCATTAGTTTAGCTTGTGTTAAGCATTTTCAAAATCTGGTAACAGAGAAGATCTTTCTAAAACTGAAACAAACGTCTGTCTCTGTTCATCTCCTTCCTTCTCCCAAATAGAATTTTATTTCTTTTCTCAGGGCACTCTTCTCTCACATTTTTAAATGTTGACTTTACTGCAATGCTCTCACAGTGATTACATTATAGGTAGGTATTTATAATCTCACATAAAAAGGAATTGTGTAGCAATTCTTCTGTTCTGCTTAAAATTCATATGTAATGCTGCATCCTGGAGAGAACTCTTTGTTCAGTTTTTGCTGCAATAGTTTCCCATTGAATTAGAGGTACACACACACGAAAATATTTTAAGTAACTTAATAACTTTGGGTTTACTTTTCTTGCATTTAATATCTCTTCATTGAAATTAATGTTTCAAACAGCTTCTTGGGAACCCAGCAATTTTAACGTTGGATTTTTTAATTCCACAAGTCTATAACTTATTGCCATCTACTGGCAAAAAGAAGAAAATACCGATTTTTCTGAGCTGTACATTAACACTGGTAAAATGAATCCCTCTCTTTTGGTTATTTATGCATAACTAATTTCTAAGCGTGTACAGAGCTGCTGTGTAGTGTAAGGCTTATATATGTAGTGTAAAGTTATATATTGCATGTGCAAGATCCAAGTAATAAGCAATAAGACTGTAGTTCTTCATAATTGTAAAAGGTAACATTCAATATAACAATAATAATATAATAATAAGATTTGATCTTAAACTAATGCTTCCTTAGTTGAAATACCAGGTATATACATTCTTCATGCCCTACATCCATGTTTACTGAGTGCTGAAAAAGTGTGATGCAGATGATATTTCCTTGCTCCAAACCATTAAGCAATCATTTGTAACTCACAGTACAAAACCCCTAAACAAAAAACCTCAGCTGTCCCATAGGATGATCTCTGCTCTACCAAACTTCTTGTTAGAGTCTTTTCCAGTTCATAATTCTCCCTTCGTCTCCATGGAGGCATATGATCAAAAGTCACTTTCCTGGAGGAAAGCCATCTGGTGAAAGCTCAGAGGGAAAGGCACTAACCCAGCAAGACAAGGTCCCACACCGATGAATTAACACAGTGCCTGGTTCCCTTGCCAGGATATGAATACATTGAGGATAGAGTTTGAGCTCCATAGCTAACTGTGCAGATAACTTGTAGAAGGTATTTTTGTGAATGACTATTTTCTTAAGCAGAGTTAAGAAAATTAAAGCCAGAAAAATTCTATTCCTTGGAGACACAAAGTTGATTACTTCCACAGGGTCAAAGGCTTCTCTGTTGTGTTTCTGATGGTTTCTCCTTGGAAAGTTAGCTTCATTGACTTACACAGCTGCTAATTTCAAAAAGTCTGTTGTGATTTAACTGCATGGATTGTAAAATGTCACACAAACTAATAATACACTGAAATATTAATTAAATGTTACAAAAAAAAATCAATGATTAGAGACAAAGATAAAAGAACAGAAGGAGAAAATGAAGATGAAACAGCAGATATACCATTTGGATCTGGAGGATGATGGATAGGCTAAAGGCTAAAATTAAAAATGAAAAAATACAGAATACATTGAAAATGAAAGGAAAAGAGCTTCTAGACAATTATTCAATCCAAACAACAACACAGAACAGGGGAACAAATTACACTGCTTAATACTCAGTTCACTGGGCCTTCCCTTAGCTTGGGGCAAGCCAGTTTCTGATCTAATCCATAGTCCCCTCAGGGCTTTCTGAAAGACACTTCCTCCTCAGATGAGCAGTCTGTTGTGCAGACTAATTGAAATGCAATTCAGCTGCTTTCCCAACATCTCTTGTGCTTCCTGAAAAGCCACATTTCATTTGTTTGTATTTCAGGAAAATAAGCAGTTTCTGACAAGCAGCTTAGGATATAAAATTAAAAACATTAAAGCCCAATCCTCAATGTGGCCCAGTTAGATACTTTTATATATAAATAATGCCAATATAACTGTGTTCCCACCCCAGGATAATCAGCCCTGGGAAGAGTACAGTGGAACAGGAAATACATTTTCCTGCTCTGGAGAACGTGCTGAGGTCACAAAAACATCCTCTGCTTGGGACTGGAACAAGCCCAAGACTTCTGACTTCTTTTAAGAAAATAGAGATACAAGTACTTCTGAAACTCATCTGGGATGTTTTGGCATTTTCTGAATTAGAGCACAGAGCTGACAAGCCAAGCTCTCCCATCTCCCAGGTCCTCAGACTGCCCCAAACCAGAACTCCCTTTCTCTCTCTCTTAGGAAAAGTCTCCCCATGAAAGTTTTACTGCAACTAATGTAGTCCCACAGGATGCTTTACTCCATAAAAAAGCATTCACTACTGTCAGCTGGGAATAAAGTAATATGTTATGAGGCTAAAGATAGTGTTGTGCTCTCAGTTCTGTCCCCCTGCTCAGACTATGACCTCCTGTAAAGTCATTGAAAGGAAATATCTCAAAAAACATTCGATAATTCAGGAGGCTAATCCTTTTCAAGTTTTCTTTCAATCAAGCACATATAAAATCATGTTTCCTTTCATACATTATCTCTATGTTTTCCTCTCTACCCAGGAGGGAATCTCTGCATGTACTTTGAAGAGAGTTACAAGTATGACAAATGACATTCAAGATCTATTACAAAAAAGCTGGTCACCTTCCCACACTCCTTCAGCCTTCTGACAGAGTCTGACAAAACTACTCCTAATATATGCACAATCTGAGTGCATTGAGGAGGAAGCGCATAACTCAAGCCTTTTCTTCTTGAGGGCAACAGCTCCCCTTAATCCATCATTGTAGCCCAAGGAGGCTAATGCAGTATTCTGCTCCTAACCATTATGAACATACCTTTCATTTTTATAATGCTTTTCAGCCAAGAGAGATGGACCCCAAGGTGCTTTAGAGATTGCGTTGCATGGTGTGATAATAACAGTATATGGATCACTGCATTCATGCTGAAATATAGACCCCTCTGGATTGGAAATCAGCACTCATCTACAACTGCAAGGAACACTGCACAATATATTAAGATAGAAACAAAGGCTATTTCTTCACCTTGTAAGCACAGGTGACTCCATGTAGGCCAGGCTATATTTTCTTCTGCTAGAAAACAGAACTAACAATGTGAGAAACACGACTTGAATTGTAATCACTTCCAAGAATGCATATTTCCTTATATTAGTGCTAGAAGAGAGAGAGCACAAATCCAAAGCAAGCTCTGCAGTAAAACTGGCCCTGATAGAGCTCAGGACAACCTGGGGCTCCCCTGCACCTTTGTGTGTCATCCTCCAGGAAATCATACTGTTGGAGGGATTGGAAGGGACCTCTGGGGATCATTCAGTCCAACCTCCTGCTAAAGAGAGTTCCCTACTGTAGGTTACACAGGAAAGCTTCCAGGCAGGTTTTGAATGTCTCCAGGGGAAAGTCCTCAACCTCTCTGGATAGCCTGTTCTAGTGCTCCATCACCTTCACAGTAAAAAAGTTTTTTCTCATGTTCAGATGGAACTTCATGCACTCCAGTTTGTGCCCATTCCCCTTGTTCTGTTACTGGGCACCTCTGAAAAGAGCCCAGCCCCATTCACATGGCTTCCATCCATTAGGCATTTATAGGCACTGATAAGATCCCCTCTCAGCCTTCTCTTCTCCAGGCTGAACAGCACTAGGTATCTCAGCCTTTCATCATATAGGAGGTGCTCCAGGGCCCTCATTATCTTTGTCATCCTCCTCTGGGATCTCTCTAGAAGATGCTTGTCTTTTTTCAATTGAGGAGCCCAGAACTAGACACAGTATTCAAGATGTGGCCTAAGAATCAAATGTTTCTGTCCTGATTATGTCAGGAGCTTCCAGAAAGCACAGCATCACTATGCAGCAGCCAGCCTCTCTATCTGAAGAGAGAAGGGCAATCTCTCATCCTCTTGAAGTGCTGGAGACCAATACTGTCCTGTTATCTCCTGTGTTCTCTGGCACTCTGTATCACTAACCTATTCTTTTATATTTCAGATGCATAAACTTTGGGTAGGTATTATCTTTGAGCATGCAGTGTGCAATGGCACTGTTAAACTCCAGTGACTGGAGTTCCTATCTCCTATGCAGTGTGTGAAGTATATAAATCAAAACAAGAAGAAAAAAATAGAGGAAAAAAAATCCATTAGACATATTTTCTTAATTTTTCATTTTATTGACCTGCTAAAATAAGCTCTGCCAGGTTTTGCATAGTTATCATACCACTATCTCATGAAACTTTAATGCTTGAAGTAGACTTCTGCTTGGTTGTAGAATATAGCATTAATTTATATGTAAAGGGAATGTTGCTGCTGAGCAAAGATGTGAGCTCAATCATCAGATTGGGGAGCATGCATGCTCAAACTGTCCCTTTGCTGTTTCCTAAAAGAGCTCATCTTTGCTTCTGCAGATACACAGAAAACTTAAACAAAATTCTCACTATATTTCTGTTCCAGTTGAGATGCAGTAACTTTTATAAATATCACATGAACAGAGAAAACTTTGCTTTGATTAGATCACAAATTAAACTGTGCCTAACACTGGCTGGTTTCAGGTTCTTTTATAGGTCAGGAAAAAGCTCTCCAGTTGGCAACAAGAGACTAATGAAAGCTACCTGCCCAGGGAGGTGGTGGAGTCACCATCCGTGGATGTTTTCAAGAAACATGTAGATGTGGCACTGAGGGACATGGTTAGTGGGCATGGTGAGGATGGGTTGGTGGTTGGACTAGAAATCTTAGAAGTCTTTTCCAACTTTAAAGATTCTATGAAAAGAAAATCTTCATAGATGTCACTGTAAAATCTATTACAACATGTGTAGCATTCTTAATGGGTACAAGAGTTTCTGTCATTGCCCAGGACTGACAGAGTCAGCGGCCCCAGTGCAGATATTCCAGGGATATTCTTAAGTTAAGTTCATTTCAGTACACAGAGTATTGAATTCCACTTTGCTCTTTGTCTTCTTTACATTGAATCAATATGGTATCCTGAATTATATCATGAAAAATTACAGAAGTCAAACTTTATATACATATATTTGTGTAATATTATATTTGTGCATAGTCTACACATATATAGTTTAAGTTAATAGATATATTTCAGTTATTTTAGTGTATTGTAGCATCCCAATTAAGTTTAGAAATGAGAAAGTTTGCTATATGGAGCATGGAAGAAATTTATTAGCATCTAGTTACAAAATCTAGTAAGAAAATTATTCACCACAAATTAAATCAGCTGCATAATTTGTACAAATTACAGTCACTTCATCACAAAAGGAAATAGAAAAAGTCAAGCAAAGACATTTAAAAAATAAAAGAAAGCAACATCTCTCTAGCACCAGCATGAAACACCAGCAAGGGGCAGAAGATGAGCAGTTCACTGCACTCCACTGACAGAAATTTGTTTAATGACCTCCCAGAGAGAACAATGCAAACAAATGTGAATCTATTAGTTTGATAAAGCATTAAATTATGAATGGAAGGATAAAGTCTGTGCCTTTCAGGCTACAGTGTCTTTGAACTAACAAATTCTTCTGAATACTATGATAACAAGCTCTACTTCTAGAGAGGGAGCTCTTACTATTACTCCTGTTGAGTTTTAAATGCCCCAACTGCTCTGTCCTGGCAGCAGCAATTAACTACAGCCTGTGCTCTTAAAAGCCTCTTGGGACTTCACCTTGCAAACATCTGCATTTTTGTTTAGCTTTAAGCATCCCAGTAATCCTGGTAAGCTCAACAGCGGAACAAATGAGGATGACTGACAGCTGGAGAATACCGCAGTGCTCACCAGAGGCAGCACCAGCTCCACAGCCCTTCCCCTTCACTGGGAATGAGACATTGTCATCCTCCTTGCCCAGTGACCTTCTGGTCATGGCTGCTGTAATGAGCAGGGAGCCCCATGCCGGGGAACTGAAGCCCACAGGGAGGAAAGGAAGCAAAGAATGAAACACATTTAGAAACAGAATTCTTCTAGGGGAACTCTGAAGAATCTATGCATTTTAATTTGCAATCTCCCCTCTTGTTTTCTCTAATTTATAATAAAGGTCATAAAATTCAGCTTGCACTGTGAGGCTAATATACCTGTGATGATGAGGACAGTGCAATAAACATGTTTACAATGTGGTAGCTGAAAGAAATCTTTTTTTTTTCTTTCTATTCCTTTATATCCCCTTTGATATCCATTCTCATTCTCTTGTACCTCAGTTCTTAGAAAACAAGCCACTGCTGTAAAAATTCAGACACAACAAAGAAAATAAAACTTTGAAGAAAGTCTGGAACTTTTCTTACTAACATGTTAATTACAGCAACAAACCAAATTAGCAGGTTTGTTGATGATAAACCTTATCCAAATGTATCATAGTCAGAAAACCTCCAAACAGGCATCACCTCCAGCACTGAGCTGTAGCAGTGGTGACAGGAGCAGCACACAGTTTCTGCTATTACTTTTTGTGCCTGGAGAATCCCAAGGGCATTGCCTCTGCCAAACTTTGCCATACAAAGGAGACAGCTCCAGGGGTGACCAGCACTTTGCTCTTATACAGAGGTGTCTGCAATGTCATGGCTTGCAGTAACAACTAGGCACCTCTGCTTTTCAAAGGGCTGCAATGAATTCTTGAGCAAACGTGTTCTTGACTACAAGTATAGTCACTACAAGCGTGTGCTTTTTCACTCTGGGAATTTACAACTCTGCTGCACAGAAATAAGCATGTTCTTACAGAGAAATCGCTCTTAAAATTCTGTGTAGGCCAAATCATACACAGACTTGTTCACAGAACACCAACCACCACAACCAGCAGTACTGGTCTGTGGCCATTCAGATACTGGCAAGAGTCAAAAGCACATAAACAGAATAAGATTGATGTTCAAAAGAAGTTGTTGAACCTTTTCTCAGAAAATACATACTGGGAACAGAGGGAGTGGAGAGGAAACAGGAAGCAAGTTATTTTAGCCATCTCTGGTACATTAAACCTTGGGACCTCAATAACAAACAACAAATATCTTTCTTCAGCCTGGGACACATCTAACTTTGGAACTGTTTAATTTGTCTATCCAATACTGAGATGAATCATTCTCAAGAAGTGTCTCTGAAGGGAAGGCAGCTGAGCTAACTCCAGTTAGATAACTGAGTTATGGGTGCCTGTGCTGAGATAGAAGACTGTCTTATCTTTTATCTCTGTTATCTCATATAAATTACTTTAAGTGAAGCATCAGCTCCTCATGGCTGACAAAATGTCTTGCATTAGCCAGGCACTCTGGCAGACACAGTGATTTACTGTCTAAAAGATGCAGAAGACAGGAGAGTGTCAAATCCATCAGAGAACTCATTGCTCAAATAAAACATTTGCTTATTTCTGGTGAAAGAATGCTACCTTCCTTGGTGGATAGTTTCTACTCTTGTTTGATACCTCTACATTTAGAGATGTACACATGTGATACATACATATAAATCAGCTCAGGACTGCTGGCAAAAACAAACAAACAAACAAAAAGACTTTGTTGTATTATACCTCTGAAATGCCAGTAGAACAAACCTAGTAAATGCCTACTTTCCACATGATTTTATTCATTTATTTATTTTTAATGTCTCTCACAGAATTCTAGCATCTACCAAGAACTGCTGCCTGCAGAATTAAGCAGAACCTGAAGGAAGAGTGGGAAGGTAGAGGACACGGGTCCTCCAAGGCAGAGGATCAGAAACCACGGTGTTTCTTATCCTTATAGCTCCGTTCAGAAGTTAACCTAAAACTCTGTAGTGAAGCACTCACCCAACAAGTACTCATGCTTGGTTAGTTTAAATAGTAATTATTTTCCAGTGGGAAAATACTTAGTAAATAGATTCATAAATAAAATATGGAATAATAATCATTTTTAAGAATCTCATTTCAAAAGAATCCATGTGAATGTGGATGGCATAGCAGTTACAAGTATTGTCAGGTAACAGTTCTACTAGTTTTGAAAAGTCACAGCATATATATGACTTTTCAAATACAGTCACATACACTGTGGGGCCAGCTTCTTTCCTGCTTACATAATTCTTCTTAACATATAAGAACCTTTTCCCATGTCTACATCTAGTCCTTTTCTTTGACTCTATAGGAACATAGGGTCACGCAGCACAAGTCTTTGAGGCAATTTGAAATGATTCATTTGAGAGGGAAATGCACACAAACCCCTTCCAGCATCAGACTGGGAACCTCAGTCGTATCGCAGCAAAACCTGGAGATTAGTCATGCTGCCTTAATGCAAATAATTGCAGCCTTTGCTTACATTTACCACGGTAATGCTTGTCTTTTGTGAGATAATGCCTTTTAAACACTACCCAGCAAAAACTTTCCTGAGCCTTAGCTGACTCCCTCAATCCCAGCAGTGTTAATCCATGATTAACTCCCAGATCTCTAGGTCTGTTCACAGGTCTGTTCTTTAAACCTCAGCAAATGTAACTCATCTCAACTGCTCCTTAATATTATGTTCTTCTACTTCCCTTCCTTAACAGCCTGAGGCATTGCTCTGCCTTCCTTCCTGTCTGGCCCAAGGATACACCAGTAAATAAAATCTCAAGGTGGAAGGAGGAGCATGCTGACTGTACTGCAAGCAGCTGGAAAGTGATCCAGTCTTTTCTAGAGATCCAGTGTATAATCCACCAAGATTGCTAAACAGGTTTGGATAATGCTGTATAAGTCAGTGCAACAGACAGACTGAAAAGATTTAAAACATAACCCTGTGGTTTTGATCAAGCATTAAATAAAAAAATAAATAATCCCATGGAGAGATTTTGCTTTCAAAATAAGGAAACACTTTATGAAAAAAATCAGTTTTGTTTTAAATGGACTTTCATAAATGCGAGACATCCTAGAATACAAAATAAATTAAGAAATAATAAATACACTTAAAATGCCATACTGGATAGAAAAAGAACTGGACATACTTCACCAATTTTCACATGAAAAAGTCATATGGGAACTGAATAATCTCATACTGTTAGGGACAGGCTGGGCAACAGCAGATATACTTCAACCTTTGTTCTGTAATTCTCTGATATAGCATAAGAAAATTGAAACATTAATTGGCTCCCTCATCATACATAAATGTGAACTACTACTTCTTTTTAATTTTACCGCAATGTAAAAATATTTATGCATGAAGAAAACATTTGAATAGAAAAGCTCTTTTCACAGACGAAAAAAAATAGAATGTCTCTGTTCTTATCACAGTGAGCAGCTGGGAGAAAAAAAAAAAAATAGAGCAATACAAAAATAGGGAGACAAAGACTGAGGAAACAATAGAAACAGAGAGTGCAGTTGTGAGAAAGAGAACAAATCAGTCCTGAGAGGAAGAGAGTTCACACAAATCAATATGGAAAGTTACAGCCCAGGTCTCATTACACAGGATGGTTGACTGAGGAATTGAATTAAGGTTTGCCAAGATGAGTAGGGATAGAAGAAAAGAATTGCTCTGTGGTGTCAGGAGCCTTTGCTTGCACATTTTCTGATGAACACCACCTTCAACAATCTTAGATTTTGCTGTAGTAAACTCAGCGTGTGCCAGGAATAAATAAACTGGGAGTAACAAAAGAAATTCAGGTGTAGTTTCCATTTTAATTGTTGCTATCTTCTTGAAACAAAATGCAAAGGGAGAGGAATATCAAAATCACACTTCCTTCTGTCAAAGTATTTCTTCCTCATAGTATGGTATCTGTAATCTACTTGTATATAATACAACAAAGCTGAGTCCATTTTGAGGAGAAAGAATGAATAGAATGTATTGAAAAAGCATGTCGCACAATTGGAAAGAGGGTTGAAAATTATATGACAAAACTAAGGGCATGTTTAAAATAAGAGAAAATAAAATCAAATTCAATGAAAAAAATTGTCTTCTGATAAGTGGAATCATATGTTGAATAAGAGCACTAAACAATCCCGTTCATCTTAAAAATAGATCTCTACTTCCATCACTTGTTAGTCTTGGCATAACTGCAGAATTATGTTCCCATTGCATATTTAGACCTGACGAAATGTACGTTGCTTTTTCTTCCTGGAAAATTCAAGCTAATTATTGATGTCATGACTCTATTTACCTGATCATGGGTTGCTCTGAGAATCATGAATTGGCAAAATACTCTGGACATAGATCCAACCATTTCTGCCAGTTCCTTTTTCAACCCAGAAGATTACCAAAAGACAAAAGTGACAGTGAAACGTGGATAAATGATGAGTCCTTGGAAATATGATTAAAGTCAAGCCTAAGTTCCTCCGTGATGCAGTGGCTGTTTAATAAAGAAAGAAATACTCCAGATGTTACAGTGTTAGAGACACCTTTAGATGCTCACCTTATTTTAAAGGTCCAGATTTGCTTGTTAATTGGAAATTAATAATTTGTTTGTTTTATGATGGAGCTATCTGAACATCTCAACATCTCAACAAATTAATACCCAGTTATACTGAAATGTGTCAGTGTGACCAGGAATAGGACCTGCATAATAATTTTAACAAAATCAAATGATATTTAGTATACTTATAATAAATATTATTTATGATTACATACTTAAGTGCTGATTCACATACTTACAAATTATATTCTTAAAGTTATATATATACATGTGTATATATATATATGTGTGTGTGTGTGTGTGTATATATATATATACATTTATCTCGTTATTCCCACTAAAGTCAATGGCAAAGTTATTGAACTCAAAGTGAAAACTGTTCGGGTAATGTCTAGTGTGGGAGAAGTATACTCTATGTATAAAGGAAAAAGAGACCATATATACATATATATATTATATTATATTATAATTATATTATATTATATTATATTAAAACCCTCTGCAGCAACAAGCAGACACAAAAAGTTATTTGCAACATAGAACTGAAGTGTACACTAATGCAGTAAATGTTTACTGTACATTCAAGTTCAAGACACTGCGATAAGAAAAATTGCATACACAAACAGATATCATAAAGCTGCAAGTCTTGTTTTGCCAAATGTCTTGCAATACTGCCACTGTTTCTCAAAGAAAAGCAAGAGAGGATTTCAGATATTATTGGCTGTGTTGTTCAAGCATGACTATACCCATTTTTTTCTCCTCTGCTTTGTAGGAGTCGGATGATAATCATCCCCAGAGCACTGGAATCCAAGCTAGGAGTCCCCTTTCCTCAGAAAGATTAATGCTTACATGGGAATGAATGTTAGCAAATAAAATTTAATGTGATATTTTGGAAACAAATACATCACAAAGGGTCAGAGTTACAGTTGTAAAAATTATCTTCATTATGTCGAACCTTAATTTCTGTGTTAGCTCAGAATATGTATTAACAACAAAGAGAAGGTATGGAATATATTTTATTTTTATCAAATATAGGCAGTTTTCACATTAAATTTTATTATCTACAGACTTCCTTATATCTCCATAGGATACTCCTCTTACCTACAAGCTCATCTTCCACAAATGCTCTATGTTATCTCCTTTCTTATAAATTAATTCCAATATATTCCAATATATGTTCAATAGATATGTTATATCAATATATGTTCAAATATATATTTCAATATATTTTGACCTTTATAAGAAGCTTTAGCAAGGTAGTTCTCTCTTTCGTGCTCCTCAGCATTTTTCTGCAAGGAAATTTTTTCAGCACTTCTTATTTATTGATTAATTTATTGTAATTAGAAAGCACTTCTTTAGATAAGAGAAAATTAAAGCAGAAGAATAAAAAACAGGCAAGAAAGCAAGATTATAGTAAGGAAGACCAGTAACAAGGACATTCATGGTCAATACGCATGTGTCCCATGAGGAGAGAGAGGAGATAGAGAAAAAAGTAACCCACAGAAGAAAACACCAGAGAAGATGCATTTGAAAACAGAACTATTTTGGCTATAGTCGTACCATTGTTAGCGTCCCTACCTTGGGGATTTTAATTTATGCGATTATTTTGTGTGTATGTGTGTGTGTGTGCACAGCTTTGTGACCTTCTATCATCCCAAGACACCCAAATTTTAATAAAGATATGTTAGGCCTTTTCTTAGCACAGAATGAAATGGAGTTCCGCAGTTTTTTATTATCAATAACGTCTGTCAATAGCACATGATACAGCAACTTATGTCAGTCATCATTATGAAGGGAGCATAAAAGTGTTGCTTTTTACTTCCTTACACCTCTTGGAAGTCCCAAGCAGTGTCTTCTTGGTCAGCCCCAATATATGTATCTCACAGAATAATACCGTACCCTGGAGGTAGTCTGTAAATGGCAGAAGAACTGTTTCCTTGAAACAAATTTTCCAATGAAAAAAATCAGTAGTTCATCCATCTTTTCAAAGAAGTTATGAAATTACTGCAAAATTCCCAGCTCAGATAGCTTCCAAACAGTAGATGCAAAGCAATAGGGAGCTTTGCACAGCAAAGAGGAAGATGAGGCTGAGAAATAGCAGCCCTCCATTCTGAATGCTCCCTCACCATGGTTGTTATGGATCCTTTCAGAACCACACCTCACCTCTTGTCCCACTGGTAGTGCTGGAGAGATCAATGTCATTTCCATTTAGCACATTCAGAAAATAGAGGGAGAAGCAAAGAGGATTAACTTCTCCAGCAAAATGAAATCTGAGCTAGAAATTCTAGCACCTAAGTGATGTTATTCAGTTCTGTTCTATGTAAAACTACTCTCAGAATTCATGTTGTCTGCAACAAAATTATTTCAAAATACTGTGAATCAATTGGAGTTGAACTGGCATAACCCAAAGAAAATAACTTAGCAATGATATACCTGTATAATTATGCCACTGACATTGGGCATTCATTCATTTATCTGCAGACATTTATATACATCCAACTTCTGTGGCAGCCACAGTTTCATTAATGTGGTTAATAAAAGAAGCTGCAACTGGTAAAGATATTCCCAAAAAGGAGCCCTATTCTCTTTTCAGTAAGGTCCAATCCAAGGAATGCCTGAAGAACAAAGCCAGAGCCACCCTAAAAAAGTTCTGCCAAAATAATATTTTTTTTATTGGATCTTTTTTACTTCATAGAATCAGAAAATGGTTTGGGTTGGAAGGGAACTTTAAGATCATCTAGTTCCAACCCCCCTGCTTCTAGGGAGGATACCTCTCACCAGACCATGTTGCCCAAAGTCCCATCCAGCCTGGTCTTGAATGTTTCCAGGGAAGGGGCATTCACAAACCTCACTGGGCAACCTGTTCCAGCGTCTCACTAGTCTCACAGTAAAGAATTCCTCCCTAATACTTAGTCTAAATCTACCCTCTTCCATTTTAAAAACATTTCCCCTATCATTTATCTCACTCCTTAATTTAGACTCATGAACCCATATAGAATCATAGAATTGAGCAGAAAGTGACCCTTAAAGGCCATCTGGTTCAGCTCCGCTGCAAAGAACAGGGACACCTACAGCTACATCAGGTTGCTCAGAGTTCCAGCCAGCCAGATCTCAAACATTTCCAGGGACAGGGCATCCACCATCTCTCTGGGAAGCCTGTACCAGTGTCTCATCACCCTTACTGTAAGCAGCAGCTTTTGTACAGCAGGCTACAAATCAGTGATCAAACGTCAACCAAGAAATTTGTCTGGATTAAGCCACTTGCCTGCAAAAATTGAAACTTGCCTTCCTTCTTAATGTTTTCTAGGTATGTCCCTGGCCTCAACCAGCAGTTCAGCACAAACATTACTAAATCCTACAGAGGTCACTGCAGCATCCCTCCCTACCCTGCCCAACAGCTCTAGTAGACCGGAGCACTCGATGAGAAGTCAACCAGCTTGACTAAAAATCCCGCGCTTAACGCAGGGCGAGCCATCGTTTTCCGGATCGGCCGCCAGGTGGCAGTACAACACCGCCGTCGGAGCCGCACGGACGCTCAAGCCGTGGCAGCAGCCCCAGCGGACAGCTCTATTGCAGGGAGCAGAGGATCCGTAAACTACCTTCAGCACCCATCTATTCTTCAGCTTAGAACGGGAACGTTCTGCAAACATCTTTCTCCTCTTTTGCCACCAGGAAAGTTTATATTCATATTTTCCTAACTTGTGTAGAAATCTAAGATGAGATTATCAGTGGGGGGATGGACACCTACAGGACATGTAGAACAAAGCCTATTTTTAATGACATTTCATTCACTTGGACATAATTTTAAATGCCGAAACGATCAGTCTGTAAATTAAAATATATTAGTCTTCATAAAAACACTCCTACCTGCTGTACTTCAATTTCATCCAGTAGAGACCCTCTTTATTTTTACTGAGCTGAATCTATTTAAAATATCAGCTAATACTCCGCACCTGTATGCCTTCGTGCAACAGAGCAGACACAACTGTTTTCTCAGAGTCTTAAAGAGCCCACTTGCTTTGCTACAATGTGATAACCTTGATGGTAAATATTCTTCAATCACATTCACAATATAGCTGCAATGTGAGATTGGAATGCTGAAATGGCCGTATGATGAGAAACAGGTGGATTATTCAAAGCTGCCTGTGGTAACCTCCATCTTTCCCCATAGTTCTCCCTCCATATGACAAAAGGAAGTCCCTGCTGCAGACTCTTACTGCAGAAGATTATCCTTCCAAGACTCCCCATTTCTTTTACCTGATCTACTGCGGTCTATTGTCAAATGCACACCCAGCAACCTCCTCTTAGTGCAAAACCCATCTGTTATTCATTTCATGTACAGAAGACCACGTACAGAATCTAATTTTTTGCTAAATTTTGTATAAAACAAATGACAAACAGCTATGGAAGCAGAGTAGTTTCTATTTAATATGCCTCAAAATGGCTTCAAAACTTGAAATTCCACTGTTTATTTAAATATCTTCATTTGGTGTAATAAGCCCTTTTTCTGATGAGACTCATTACCCAATAATGGATTTAGCTACATTTAAATGGAAGAGGATCCCAGTACAAGCACAGAGGGAGACCGCAACACAGGTAGTTAGGTCATATGTCTTCCCTGTAACAGAGAGGATGATTAGAGTTCAGAAACTTCAAGAAATTACTTAGTGCAGAAGGCCAGGCACATCAGGCTTAACTATCTAGCTGCTTCATTCAGACAGAGTGGCATGCAGGATCCAGGTGCAGATTGATTAAGCAATCAGTTGCAAATCTGACTCATGTGCAGTCAATAGTAGCAGAAGGTTTTTCAAGCATTCTGCACATTGTTTAGCTGGACGGTCATTTTACCAGTATGGATCAGAAATGACAGATTGCAAGTGACTAATTTACAACCCTGGAGTACAAGGGAGCTGTTCACAAAGGGGAAGTACATGACTAATTATTTCCCCCATATGCATTTTGCTGAATCTAAAGGATAATTTGCCCAGATTCATTTGTTAGGGGCTAATGGTGACCTGAATGATGTCATCTGAATAAGTAAATGGGTCATCAGCTGTACAGGACATGTGGGAAGCTGTGCATTTTCTACACATAGGGCACTTGTAAAGTGAGGCTATGAAAACTTGGAGTTATTAAGTAATGACGCAGGTAGTAAATGTATGTTTTTTACTTTAAGCTTTCAGTTATTTTCTTGTTTCTGTCCTTACATTCAGATCTGTCCAAAATAAGTATTTCTTTTATAATGAGAGCTTTTTTCCTCCCCTAAGAAGGAGAATAGGAAAAATGAAGTTGCTTGTTTCTGCTTTTTAAAAAGAGACAAGTTCCATTTTATCAATGTGCTGCAGTACCCCGTGTTTTCCAGCTGACAGAGAAATATAAATAGGCAACCATGTACCTATTGCAATCCTTTTGGTAAAAGTGATCAAAACACGATGAGATCATGATTCCTTGAAATCTGCAGTTTGCAGAGGCTGAAAGAAACCTAGGTGGGTTCATTTGACGTAAAGTTGGCCTGTGCAAAGGACACATTCCACTTCACTGGCCAAATAGGCTGCTTGCTCTTCTTTCTTCACTGCCACCAGGCAAGGGAGCTGAGATATGGATATCACAGAATGGATACCACAGAAGTCGTTGCTTAGTTAGAAATACAGAGCTGTGAAGAGTGAGCGTAGGTGACGTTATCTAATAAGCAAGGTTGCAAGAAAGAATAGGAGTGGATAGGCACAAACAGGAATGGTTAGTGAGTGGGCTGGGCGTGAAGAGCCAAGCTACCATCACTGCAAGGTGCATTTTTCTCTTGGTCCTTTGAATTTTTCTATCCTTCTGTTCTCATAGAATGGTTGAAACTCTGAATGCAAAATGAAGTTTCTATTCTAAAGGGAAGAATCTACTAATGCCAACAGTTAGTCTGTTTACTCAAGTGAGTAATTTATTTACTCAACTCTATTTACTCAAGTGACACCATTCCCTGCTGTCAGAATGACTTCAGCTAAGCAGTTCTCTGACAGGAAATACGATTCTGTCAAAATCAAAGTACTTCAGAATTCAATCACTTAGTCTATAGTGCGCTCCCTAGGAAAAAGATCTCACTAATGTCAAAGCATCTGATTTTTCCATTTAAAACCAAATTCTAACTCCAAGACATGGTGGCGTTTTTTTGTTTTTGTTTTTGTTTTTTTCCATGGAAAGTAGAGATGGAAATGAAATATTTCAGTCATACAGAATTGAAATGCCCTGTACATCTGTAACAAATTTATTAGACAACTATTTCAGGAATAATATTTTAGAGTTTGCTTAAAACTGAAATGAAAATACATTTCAACTTTGTGGTGGAAAAAAAAAAAAAACCCCAAACCAAAAACAAACAAACAAACAAACAAAAACAAAAAAAAACCCTCTTCTTTTCCTAGTTCTGTAATATGTATTATTTGGCTTCTGGGTTTTATTAGTTATTGGTTATTGTTGTTTTTTTTTCTTCCAGAGGGCTGTTGCTTAATTCAATATACGGTGTGTGTTAGGAAATAGATTATGGTACTTTCTCTCTGTTTTATATTTGTGCTTTTTTAAGCTGTTGCAGAGGAGTGATGATAAAGGTGGAAAGATTTTTCTCTCTCTTTGAGTGGAGATGCAGAAGATTCAGGAAAAAATAAAGCTCTGTGCCCCTGTAAGAACAGAAAAGAAAGGCAGTCGTGATTCACTTTTCTCCACCCTCTACTTCCATACCAGAAGTTGAGCTATATTCTTCAAAACCTGCATTTTGAAAGCATAATTACTGCATTCCTAGCAGCTAACAGCAAATGAGTGCCCCTCCTCCAGATACACACCTGTCCACAGACGTGCTACATGCATGCCAAAATCGTCCTGTCATTCTTTTGATATTCACCCCCCAGTGAGAAACTTTTAGGTAAAAGGTTCACGTGCCATGATACAAAGACTGTCCCTGGCCTGCACAGCAAGGATTCATTCACATGATGATAACTTTACTGCTTCCATCTGCTATATCATATTAAAAGGCATCTAAAACCACAGGATTATTATTCCGGATATAATTTTTTTCTATACAGACAATACCAGCAGCTGCCTCAGATTGTTTTATCAGTCTCAGGATAAACTGTTAATGAGAAAAGCAATGGTCCAAGAAGCTGCTCATAGGAAGAAGACAGGCAAACTTCTTTATCAAGATGTAGAAAAGACTCAAGTGCTGTAATTTGAGAAATGTATGTTTTGCCTCTGCAGGAAGAACTAACAAGGCAGAAGACAGTAATTTCTTTCATTTTGGTGTGTTCATCTGTTGTTGAACATTCTTCTCCAGCAATGGCTTCCTTCCCCTAGGAGCACAATATCTAAGCAACACTCCCCTTCTCTCTGAAAGGCAGCTAAAGGCAAGTGTTTCCAATGGATTGCCCTATCATTCTTATGTACTGCCTCTTCTTAGTAAGTTGAAATTCATATTGCTTACAAAACAGATAGACCAGGCAGAAAGCATAAAGTTTTCCAGACACTTGGTATAATTTTGTGTGCCAACAGCAGTGCCTTCCTTCTCAGTTATATTTATGAAAGCATTTATACGAAGACAGCAAAATAAACATTATTCCTCCTGTTTCTCCATGTGTTTTCTCTGCAAATGCACTTTGCCTTTCCCAAAAATACTAAAAGCAGCCTTCCTTTTGCTTCTTTCAGGTGTAAACTGAAATTCATTTCACTGAAAAGATATGAATTGGTACCAAAACAAAGGAAAAAAAATCCCAGGGAACCCTATGCTGTGGTGAAGAAAGCTTTGTATGCAGCTGGAAAAATGACCATGTTAGTACTTGCCTCAGCTAAGTAGGTTACCAAATGTTCTGAATTTACAATTTATGTGAATCGATCATTTTGGCTATTACTCTAAATTTAGACTATTGGAGCCACGAACAAAACCAGCCCTTTGCTTTTAGGGCAGCTGTTAAATATATGAAGCATACATCAGGCTTCCTAATGCAATAATAACTAAACAAACAAACAAACAAACAAACAAATCGACCCCCAAATTCATCTTGTCACTGCTAGCAAAAGTACAGCTAGAAAAGCTCGAGATTCATTATAGAGGCACGAATTATCATAGCTCTACGCCCATTAACTGAGCTGTACCAACCTGA
The DNA here is from genome assembly GCA_037305975.1 of Chrysolophus pictus. NCBI lineage: Eukaryota > Metazoa > Chordata > Aves > Galliformes > Phasianidae > Chrysolophus > Chrysolophus pictus. The sequence continues at coordinate 13,121,358 of CM074578.1, forward strand.
CTATGCTTCACAATGCAATCAATTTGTGTGAAAGCTTCCTTGGGAAGCCCACAAAAGAACATAGGTTTAGACAAAGGTTTTCAAAGAGGTAGACACCTAAATCTCAGCATCTGTGCACAGTGTCCGTAGTTTCCATTCGTGTTATTGGGAATTGCCATCCCACTTAGATTGTCTTTTCACACTAAATTACGTCTTAGGTATTCAGTTCCCCTGCAATGAGTCTGATCAGAACTTGATTGGAGTGTGAAGACAATCAAGTTGTGTCCTGGTTTTGATAAGCTGAATGGCTTTTCAGTTGTTTTTTTTTTAGATGTCATTCCCTGTCTGAAAAATGTTATCCTTTCAGCCAGAGAAAGATGGGTGGACTGTACTGTGGTTAAGATACTGTAGACTTATATAAGAAAGTATACATATCTCATCTGGGAATCATTATGCATTGATTAAATTCTAAGTAATTTCAACCTAAGGCTTACTATTTTTTTCTTCTTTGTTTGAGTTGGCCACTGAGATTGATCATGTTGGAGAAACTAAAATTAGCAATAGCAAATCTGAAGACAGACCATTTAATTAGACCTGCTGCTCACATTAAGACTTTGTTGTAACTTATAAGAGAGGACAGAGGAAAATATAAAACATCTGTAGAGTAAATCAAGCAACTGATCCATGTAGAGAGCATTCAACAACAAATCACCTATTACACTTGTAGGATAGTAGCACGTTAATGAAGTGGTTGACTGGAAATGATGTGGACACTCATCATCACTTGTTATTCATCTTCCATGATCTACATCCATATTGTTCATTCCCCATCTTCCCTCTCTTTCACTTTTCTCCACACTCCTCATCTCTCTGACTTCCCTTCTTCTCCCAGCTCAATTCAGAGTCATGTTCAGACTTGGGAGAAGAGCTTTCTCTGACTTTTGCTTTCTCTGACTTTTTGGCTGTCCTCCTTTATCCCTTGAGTGTTCCTGATTCTGTACGGCTTTAATGAAAATCCCATTTGCTATGTTTTGTGCTTGCACCCAGCTCCACTAACTTGAGAGCAGCTGTGTAAGCACAGGCTCTATACAAAGACAACTTGTAGGTGGCTCTGAAGACCTCCGGAGGGCACTGTAAGGACACCTAAATGAGTATTTGTCTCTGGTGAATGCCTAAGGAACAAAAAGGCAATGCTGAGCTCCTCCATTCTGCCAGAGCACAGCCACCACACAGGTAACACAGAACACAGCTGGCCTGTTATAAAAATGTCTGAGGGAGGATCTCAGTTCCTTCCTGTTAGCTGCTGTCTTGTATATAGACCTTAGATTTGACCAAGAAAAAAGATTTTTGCTCTGTGATTTCCTCCACACAGCTAAGGAGGATTGCAGCTGTAGTGTGTGGCTACCTTCACTGCTGAAGAATGCCATACAGTCACAACTCCTGAGGCAGAGCAGGGAGAAGTCTGACACAGTAATGCTTCAGATCCCACTCTTTGCAATACACTTAGACATTGCATAGCAGACTACAACTGCTTTCACTTTTGTGGAACCTTGGGAATATGAATCTGAATGCAAGCATACTGTTCATCAAATATGTGCCCTAATTGCTCAAATCTGAACTCACCTTTGGCTACAATTAAAGTTTTTCCAGACATGCTGCTTGTGCACTACGTGGACCAAATGTCACAGGCAGGTAAAGCATAGGCAGTAATGGTACCCTGGATGTGCAAAATCCCTTTCATTTACTAAGAAATTAACCTCTTGGCATCTATAGAAAAAGATAAAGCTTCCTCCATACCCTTCCTCAGAGCAAAGTAATCTGAATTACATGTGGGTTCCTAGCTCAAGGCATTCAGTTTTGCATGTACAAAATAAGTCAGGGCTTATAGAAAATAGATGGCTTAAATACTGGCAAAGACTTGAATAGAAATGAGGTCAGAATTTCAATATAGGTTTAAGAAAGGTTTTTCTGCTCCTGTTTATGCTGTTAATTTTGCAGTGAAAGTCTGACTGCTATTCATAATACCCTGATGATCTTTTTCCCTTTCTTCTACCTCTGTCACTGCATATTTGCTCACCCTATAATGCCAAGTCTTCCTGGCTACTTCAACACAACCACTAGACTATGAAAGGAAAAATCTAAACCGTGGCGTATCACAAAATGTTTTGTTGTATCAACTCAAAATTTGAGTTAATAAGCTTCTTAAAATGTATTATAATGCCTAATATTCAAGCTCAATATAAAATCAGAAGCAGCGTAACTGAACTGACCAATCAAGATTAATTAATTAGTATTTTATAGATGATTTTAGTAAATGCAGTTATGCCATATTAGTAGATCTGAAGTAACAAAAACTAAGACCAAATGCTCTCTGATGGAGCAGGGAAGCCATTTAAAGAAACCTAACAAATTAATCCTGAGTATAACTCTGTTAGACTGTTGTACCCACTAAAAACATTGACTGAAATCAAGACATCTGAAGATCTGTATCTGAGAGATGCCACTGAGACAATCGACAAGTTAATGTAATCCTATAGTATCTGATCTGGAAGCATTTGATCTGAAGTTAATTTTCCATGTGATAGTGTCTGCAGCTAGTACATCATGACACAACTCCTCCTTTAACAGCACATTAGGAAAAAAACATGACATCAGTACATTTAAATCATTCTGATTCTCTTTATTGTTATAATAATAATTATTATTACATTGTGTTAATGCATGTTTTGTGACTTCTTGGCTAACCAAACTGAAGTCCTATAAATGGCTGAATAAATTATCTCAGTCTGTAAAATAACTAAAAATCACATTTGATTCATTCCAAAGCTTCAGAAAAAATCTAAGCTCAGGGGGCAGAACATATTTACATCTCATGTTTAGCTCATATTTACAGAAGTGATAAAACATATTTAAAGGAAAAACATGCTGACCGATCATCTGATGTCCCCGTGAACAACAGCTATGATGTTTCCTGTAAAACTCTGATAAAACTGTCTATTTTCTTTTCTACAGGACATACAAGCATTGAGGTAGAGAAGTCTTCCTGCTGCTGTATTAATCCATTTCAGATGGAAGAATAGTTTTTATTCAGCCTATGGATTTTATTTTAGATTAGCAATTAGTAGGTATTACTATTATTATCTAATAATATATAATTTATATTAAAAAAATGTGTAAAGTTTCAGACACTAGTGAGAGCCTCCTTGTGCTGAGGCATTTCAGAAACAGCAGAGAAATATTCTCTTGTCCAAGCAGTTTACAGCACAAGTAAATCTTCTGAAAGCTACTGGTTTCTGAAATGTTTTACTGCTAGATGCTACTTCTAAATCTATTATTTTACTGTTCTGCTTCTTTGGCAATGAAAGCAGTGGTTTGGAAAGTATATGGTCTTCTCTGTGTAAGTAATCCTGTAGGTTCTTGCCTATTTATAAAAAGTTGTGATTTCAGATTTTCAACATATATATCACATCTTTCAAAGATCTTCCAAAACTGCACAATTTTCAAAATGTCTCTTAAAACAGTCTAGGTTCACCAGCACCTTAGAGCTGACAGGAAAATCACTGGGTTTTGCTAAAATGACTAATAAACAAGTCCACCTACTTTTAAAGAGAATGGAAAGTCTGACATTGTCTTCTGTGGGTGTTAAATAAAACTACAAAAACTCTCTGCAAATACACGCAGCCAAAGTAAGAAGGTAACAAAAAGAATATGTAACATTTAGACTTCTCTCATTCAACTGCCGATTTGTAAACTCCACATTACAGAACAATATCAGCTGTAATTCCTACCTAACTGTATTTATTTTTACCATAGTCGTTTAGCTCATCAATCTCTACAGCTGACTGACTCTTGTAACAAATACTTCGCTTCTGCATAAATTACTGTAGTTGAAAACTGAAGCCATTTGCATGTTGTTCATCACGTATTTGGAAACCTTGTAACAATTGCAGATATTTCAAATACAGCAATTAACCATCAAAATAAATCTCCTAGATAAACAGTTATTATGCAGATTTCTCAAAATTGTTCAGGATTTTGTTGTTGTTGTTTTTAACCAGACAGGTTTGTTGTTTTCAAAAAACATGATTATAGAACAACACGTTTTTTGAATAGTTATCATTATTACTATCATCATTCCAATTGAAAGCTGAGATTTAGGATCAGATAAAAAAATAATAGAATGACAAACAACTGAGGCAACCCAATCCATAACTGTGAGGTTTTTGCTTTACCTTGAGGTGAGTCCATACATACCTAAGGAAGGTAAAATTTTATTTTCTACACTTGAATCACTGAGCACTGATGTAGCTGAGTTGTCTCTCTTTGATCTAGTTGATTCAAGCTGCATACAAAACATAAGCCAATGTTTTATTTGAAATTTTGTTGATCTTGGCATCAGCGATAGACCCCCTTTAACACAGTCATTCAAGAACAGATTGAGCACTCAAACAGAATGCAGGAGAGCACAATTCAGACCTGTCCACTGAGGGGCTCATCTCCCGTGGATGTGCCTGGCCAAGGAATAGGAAATAAGTCCAAACTATGGATCCTGGGTGAGAGTATATTCCTTAAGCATACAGGACTGAAGTGTTTCAAAATTTGCAGTTCTTCACCTCCCTAGTTTAAGCTTTACCCAGTGAGCTGCTGTTTGAGCATTCATTTTCAGAGGTTCAGCTTTTGAAATTTCTTGCAGAGGTCTGAATTCTAAGCAATGGGTTGCTGCCTGGACATTAAGAGTTTCAATCCCAAACACCTAAAATCTGAGTCTTCCTCTGTTCACAGTAAAGAAAGAACTAAGAACAAAGGTGAGAAGTATCTATGTGCCCATGAATATTATCTATTTAAAAACTCATTTGACTTGTCCTGTGCCACACCATCTGCTGTTACCACTAAAACCATTAAGCATAACTCCCACAAGCCAATAATAGATATTAGTGATATACACAATATGCAAATCATCAACCATCAGTATTTCAGAGAGAAGTAAAAGTGTTAACAAAATCTGGCCTTCTGTTATTCATATTATTTAATCTAAGTTTCACATTTTTCATAAAGATGAGTTATGATAACCTTAGAATTCAGAAAAGTGAATTAGTGATGTCACGACATAACAAGTTACACTGGTGGCATGTTATTGCTAGTATGTCCAAGAAAATCTTTTGCCAAGTTTCTAGGGATCTGGGAATACAAAAAGACAATCAGTCTTGCAGTGATTATAACCAAGCTCTTGATAATATTCAGATCAGTATGCAATTACATTCCTTTTGAATCATTTATGGGGGTTTGCATGCCTTGAGATTCAGCAAACCAATGCAGAGAACTTGTCACAGCAATATTTTCTTCCTTGTATATTTTTGTGAAGAATGAATTAATTATCTAATGACAAAAATTCAGACATTATAAAATATCATCTATCTACAAGATTAGAGTATTTGACACTGGCTTTTTACTCCTCCATATGTCCTGGTGTAATAATAACCGTGGTAGTTCAGTCATAGATTTAGAAAGGGAAAATGCAAAGACATGGCTTATCTTTTCCTACCTTTCTTGTGACATCATGTTTTATTTTAACTAGAAGGAACTAAGTTTTCTAGATGAAATGTGGACTATAAAGCATGAGTAGAAATCAGCCTAAACAACACATATGATTAAATAAAAGACAAGAGACATTACTTCTCCTTATAGATATTGTTTCTGTTATCTTCTCTAGTGTCAGAGAACTGAACAAACCAGTTAGTCATCACATCAACCACAGATGGTAAGGGGTGCTCAGATCAGGTACAAAGTCCTCCATCTTCTCACCAGGCAAGCACATGTCACAGTGCTGCTAACTGACATGGAAAACTGCCAAAGCTATCAAAACCTTCTCTACACCCAGGGATTGCTAACCTACATATTTACAAAAGGAATGAATTTTCATGTGGGATAAGAAACTGAATAGAAATTGAGTTTATTCTGAGAGAGCTTGTGTGTGTACCTAGCCTTGAGTGTACCGAGCCCATCCAGATGTAAAACAGGAGAACAGCATATGCACAGTTACACATGCTACTATGTGGGTGCATACAGAGTGTTGTTACCTTGAAAATGAGGTTACAATCTATGATTAACTTAAGCTGACATAAGCAAAGACAATTGCCAAAAGAAATATCTTGCTCTTTTCCATGCCTTTTATCCCCAGTCCTCACACAAAATGCTTGTTCCTACCACAAGGGAAAACCAAGCAGTCTGAAATAAAATCTGACAATAATAAGATAATATTAATTTTCACCTGGATCGTTTTCTTGACAAGTAGAGCCATAACCCCATAGTTAATTGCTACAGTAGACACAAGGAAGACAAAGGACACAGAGGCAGCAACTGTGAATAGAAGGGCACCTAAGGTTTTCTTCAGTTTAAAATGATCCTCGAAACACCAATAATTTCCTTTCAAAAGAGAAACAATAGCTGAGAGTGACTGCCGTGCCCCAACTCTTTTGTTGAGTCTGATTTTGCTCAGCATGCCCTTGAGAAAATGGTATGCCTAGAGGACTTTTGCCAGGAGTATGAAAAAAATACCAAGCACATTTATTCTATTAGCATTTTATGTGGTGATTAGTGTCTAATTACAAATCATTATAGTAATGGTGCATTTAGCAAGTATATCCCAACAGCACTGTATCTCCAGCCTCATTATTATATAGTCAGTCATCACCTGCAGGAACTGAACCTGGAATTTCAAGTTAAACTGTTGCCTTCTGTTGTTACATCTAAAAGGCTAATCCTGTATCCAAAACTGCCTCAAAATCCACAGCACCAAAATGCATGTACAGGAGTTGTTCTCCCCCTTTTTGCCCTGTAGAAGTTCATGTCATGTTCACAGTGCTCTTTGATATACATGCCCCAGGACACTGCATTTACATCGAAAGTTCTCTGGATGGATCATCATCTGCAAACGTGTAGTTATTAGGATCCCAAAGCACAAGTTTATACTATTTCAGCTAAATAAAGACTGACATGATCCCAGGGCAGGCCAGAGTTTAGAAGATTAGTTTTAATTATTGTAAGTTACCCCAAAATAGAGGTACTCTCAGATAGGCCTTCCCCACTCACTACTTTCTTACTGAAGGACAAGGGTTCACTAGAGATCAGAAACTCAGAAGCTTTCCATGTTTCAGCAAGCTCCATACAGACCCTAGAAGGCCCATTTCCATCTTGTCAGATGCCTAGTCCTATGCAGACATGATCTGTGATCAGCTTCAAAGCCTCCCAGATGCTGGTGTGCTTCATCTCCCCCTTCAGTGCATTTTCACAAATTCTCTTCTTCCCATCTTGTATCCTTTGTGTGTGTAATGGCTTTCAAGGAGCAGCATGACCCTTGAGAAGCTCCCTCTGTCCCAGACAAGGCAAACAACAGTCATCTTTGCAGTGATCCACCACCTTTCTAAGGAACAAAATGGGCAAACTGTAGATTAAATGGTCAGTGGCCAACACATCCTGCAAACTGAAACAGTCTGTGCTTATGTTTCAAATACATAGTGTCTCAGAAACAAAGAGATGACCCCAGCTGGGACAGAGAAACTTCGATCAGTACTTGTAGATGAATCACAAATCTGTTTATTTTTTTCAATAATATGCCGACGTGTTCTTTTTATCATAACAAATATTTACTAATAGGAAACTTTTAAAGAAAACTTTTGTTTAAATTTAAAAAATAGAGAAATGACACTTAGTATATCCTTGCTTGCAACCCAAACACTGTGATGTGTGAGACTAAATACAAGATAAGTACATTAAATACCAGACAAAAATAAAGACTTTTTTTTTTCCTTTAAATGTTTCCAGTTAACTTGTTATGTCCTCATATTGTAATGTACTGAGCTGTTATAAACCCTGAGAGCAAAGGGCAACAGCAGCTACATCAGGCTGAGGACTGGCGTCACACAAACAGCATGATCAGCTCTCTGTGAGAGAGAAGATACAGAGCCTTATTATGAGTCTAGAAACAGCAGGATGTCTATAAATTCAGCTGTATCAGTATGTAAGGCCATTCTCAAATGTAATTTGTGTTTGGAATTTTATGCCACAGGCATTTCTTATACTTGTACAGGCATCTCATTCCTTGGGCTCTGTCATAAGGTCTCACTCAACGTAGTTAAAACTTTTGCATCTATGCTTAAAGGTGATCATAAGTTTAAGTTTTGCCTAGCTGAAGCTTTAAATGATAACCAGTCAGTATCTGTATTCTCAGGAACTTTTTAGAACTGTCTGTGTAGAGGATACAAGAAGTAACTTCACCGAACATTGCTTATACTTAATGTAGGATAAATTAACTCTCTGCCAATATACGATATCACAAGGTTCACAATGGTTATTTAAAACAATGCATTTTCTATGTAAGCTAGTCTTTTTTTGAAGACTAATGTAATCAAAACTTAATTTTCCATGGTGAAATATTTAGTCAGTCCTATATTTTCATACAGCTCTGTAGAAAGTGGATTCCTTTATGAATTACCATACTGATAAAAATGATTGATTCCTATCATTTCATTTCCCTTTTATCTTCTATTTTATTAATGTCTGAGTTAATGGAAGATAGAAACTCATGTATCTAGAATCACTGGTCACTCCAAAGTAAAGATCAATCCTATTAAGTGCTTTGAATAATGATTCACAAAAGATTCATTTGACATACGTGATCACTTTGGGCCATAAAATTGTTATCCATACTTTAAAACACTTCTTTTTTAATCTGGAGTATTAATATCAGAAGATATCAATCTCTTTGCAAATATATACGCTACTATTTGACACAGTGGTCTGCACATACAAGTCATGTATGTTTCCCAAAGAATCACTGTCCAGGTTACCCTGGTAAGCTGACTCTAAATTACAAGAATAGAGGGAAGGTTATAAGATAGGGATATATAAATTATAATAAGAACAGGTTGCTTTCATATCTTTTCCAATTTAATTACAATCACTGTCATAAAAATGGATGAGATACTGCTGTTTTCTCTTCTCATTACCATCTTTGTCATAAGAATGAGAAATCCAAACTTTGATGCTTGTCAGTTTTTGCCGAATGCTGCATAGTTCTTTAACCTTTCTACAGCTATGTCATTTTATTGGCTGGCTTTTCCATTTCTTTCATCTTTAAACCATAGGAGCTTGCAGTAATGAACTGGAATGGATAACCAATCCCTTAACAGCATATAGAAAAGGCCAAAGCAGTTCATCATTGTGTAATCAATATAATAAATGAGACAACACAAATCATATTCTCGTGAAACAGACTAACAAAACATGCTGAGATTAATTTATAGATATAAAGATAGCTTATATAGAAAAGACATAGAATCATAGAATCATAGAGTTATAGACTGGCCTGGGTTGAAAACAACCACAGTGATCACTGAGTTTCAACCCCACTGCTATGTGCAGGGTTGCCAACCACCAGACCAGGCTGCCCAGAGCCACATCCAGCCTGGCCTTGAATGCCTCCAAGGATGGGGCATCCACAACCTCCTTGGGAAACCTGTTCCAGTGTGTCACCACTCTCTGTGTGAAAAGCTTCCTAATATCTAACCTAAACCTCCCCTGTCTGTTTATGGCCATTCCCCCTTGTCCTATCACTATCCACCCTCATAAACAGCCGTTCCCCCTCCTATTTACATTCTCCCTTCAAATACTGGAAGGCCACGTTGAGGTCTCCCAGAGCTTTCTCTTTTCCAAGCTAAACAATCCCAGTTCCCTCAACCTTTCTTCATAGGAGAGGTGCTCCAGCCCTCTGATCATCTTAGTGGCCCTCTTCTTGACCTGCTCCAAGAGCTGCACGTCTTTCCTTCACTGGGGACCCTTGGGAAAGAGAGTGTCCATTGCCAGGATGGAACATCCCTGCCACTGCCTCTTCTCAGCCAAGGAACAGGGCAACAGGCAAGGTGACACAGGGTCTCTCTCTGTTCTACTAAATGAGTAGGGTTGCTCTACTGAATGAGCAACCCTATTCAAAATTAAAAGGAAATTAAGAATATAAAATAATCACTCTTGAAATACAAAATATAGGACTAGCTTGGCAGTGAGTAATACATTTCATGTGCCATAATACTATCACACTCGAAAATCCTGTTTTTCTCCTATCCATTCAGTGGTGTGAGATCCACTGCCATTAGATTTGTAGTTGCTCCTTTTTTAATTTTCTGGGGGTTTTTAGCACACCAAATCTGAAGTCTGCAATAAAGACAAATTTATTAGTTTTATTCTGAATATGACCTTGATTAAGTGTGAGTGCTTCATAGATATGATTTATCAACTTATTTTTTAAAGTATCAATTTAAGATTAGATTATAATGCTCTTATCATTTGATGTAGAGAGAACTGAAGAGACAAAGATTGAGACAACTATTTCTTTTCTTTTTTAATAACCTGTGATGGCCAGAAGCACCTTCAATAGAGATGAAATCTTTGAAGATATTAGCTGCCAATTACTTGAGGCTAAGTATAAGTGCATGGAGAGCCTGGATTATATTTTGTATCTTCATAAAGCATTTTACCCAGGTGGCTGTGGATTTTATATTTATATTCACATCCTGTGTTCTACTGTACCACAACCAACTGTTACTTACTATACAGCAGAGCAGTAAAGATGGAAGACATCTCTATTACTTATAGGATTAGTTGTTACTGACTTGAATAGTTAATCATTTCCACCATATTCACTCTGAATTCAGTGAGCAATACACCTGCAGAAGAAAGAAGAAACACTGATGTATTTCCAACTGCTATTTATTTTGGTCAAGATAAGAATTTCAGATTCCAATTTAGGGATTAACATAATAAGTATGCAAGCTTGCACAGCTACAGTTAAGTTGCAGTCCACAGTAAATGGTCCCTCAGCACATCCTTCTCTCTAAATTGCAGAGGAGTGGATTTGAAGGATGGACTGTTTGATGGATTAGAAAGTGGCTGGCTGGTTGCAACCAAAGGGTTGTGATCAATGGTTCTGTGTCAGGATGGAGGCTGGTCACAAGTGTTGTCCCTCAGGGGTCAGTCTTGGAACCAGTGCTCTTTGACATCTTCATCAATGACACAGACAATGGCATCGAGTGCACCCTCACTAAGTCTGCAGAGGACACCAAGCTGAGCAGTGCGGTCGATACACAGGAAGGAAGGGAAGCCATCCAGAGGGACCTGGACAGGCTGGAGAAGTGGGCTCATAAAGACTTAATGAGGTTCAATAAGGTCAAGTGCAGAGTGCTGCACTAGAGTCGGGGCAATCCCAGGTATTTATACAAACTGGGGGAAGATCTTCTTCAGAGCAGCCCTGCAGAGAAGGACTTGGGGGTCCTGGTGGACAAGAATCTGGACACGAGCCAGTAGCGTGTGCTTAGAGCCCGGAAGGCCAACTGTGTTCTGGGCTGCATTAAAAAAGGGGTGGCCAGCAGGGAGAGGAATGTGATTGTCCCCCTCTACTCGGCTCTTGTGAGGCCCCATCTGCAGCACTGCGTCCAGGCCTGGAGCCTGCAGTACAGGAAGGACATAGAGCTCTCGGAGAGGATCCAGAGGAGGGCCACTATGATCAGAGGGCTGGAGCACCTCTCCTATGAAGAAAGGTTGAGCGAACTGGGATTGTTTAGCTTGGAGAAGAGAAGGCTCCAGGGAGACCTCAATGTGGCCTTCCAGTACTTGAAGGGAGAGTACAAGCAGGAGGGGGAATGGCTGTTTACAAGGGCGTATAGTGATAGGACAAGGGGGAATGGCCAAAAACTGAGACAGGGGAGGTTTAGGTTAGATCTTAGGAGGAAGTTTTTCACACGGAGGGTGATGACACACTGGAACAGGTTTCCCAAGGAGGCATTCAAGGCCAAGCTGGATGTGGCTCTGGGCAGCCTGGTCTGGTGGTTGGCGACCCTCACATAGCAGGGGGGTTGAAACTCAATGATCATTGTGGTCCTTTTCAACCCAGCCCATCCTATGATTCTATGATAAATGTTTTATCAGAGGCAGAGTGATGGTCTCATGTACTTTAAGTGACACATTTACTGGAACTAGGAAGGGAGTCCAGACAGCAAAGAGTTTCAATTTGGCAGTAGAAGATAATATCTATTTTATTTTAACTAAGATTCAATGAGTCTGTTTCCATATAAATGTCTCCTTAGTCAAATATTTCTAAACTGGAAGTTTGATTTTCTAGGCTGCTAGGTGAAGAATAGAGATAAACAAGCTCCTTGGACAGAATTTTAAAACAATATTTGTGTTAGACTGATTTTGCCAAGAGCTGAGAAGGAATATTAAAAAATAAGTACCTTATATTTCTCTGGGTTCTTTTCATCCGTGGTTATTTTTATTATGAAATATACAATGAAAAGAACATTAGTCACCAGCCACCAGAGTTTGGTCCAGCACCCGCTAAAATCAAAGCAAAGACTTCCATTGACTTCAATGGAAATTGGATCAGGCACATAATACTGTTATCCAAAACTCGGTGCATTATATGCCAAACGTGTTGATATTGGAACAGATCTTCTTTCAGCACATTCCATTGTCACAGACATGACCTGTCGCATTGCCTGCTCCCCACTGTAAGCTCCTGGGAGGAACAGAGGAGCCAGATAGTGCTGGAGGAGGAGGGCTAAGGACATCCTCCATAGGGTGGGGGTAGGAGCTGGGCAAGGCAGAGAGAAGTGGGGAGTCATAGGAGAGAGGATTGCAGAGGAAGATCATATCATCACAGAATATCCAGAGTTGGAAGAGACCCATAAAATTCAAATTCTGGCTTCACACAGGACCACTCAAAATCCCAACCCTATGTCTGAGAGTGTTGTCTAAACTCTCTTTGAACCACAGCACTTGGGGCTGTGCCCACTGCCCTGGGCAGCCTGTTGCATGCCCACTACCCTCTGGTGCACAGTCTGTTCCTAACCCGTAGCTGCCCCTCCCCTGACACAGCACTATGCTCTTCCCTCTGTCACTGTCACAGAGAGCAGAGCTCAGTGCTGCTCCTCCCTCCTCCTCTCTGTGAGGACCTGCAGCCGCATGAGGCCTCCCCTCAGCCTGCTCTGTTCTGGTCTGAACAAAGCAAGATGGTGTTCTGGCTGTAAATCAGGACTGGGGAATATGAGGAAAGCTGTATGAGAGCTGCTGGGAACCAGCATGGCAGGATCAGAGTGAAGTTTCCATGGGGAAATCTGGAGTGGCTGGAAAAAGACAGGCAAGAAGTTACTTAAACAGGCAACAAAAGTGGCAGCATAAAGACGAAGATCAGCAGAAGCAAGAAACAGCAGCTGCTACGGAAGGACATCTCCAGAAACACAGAAAGGAACCTGCTTGATGAAGTTAGGCAGTGCAGCATGTGCTATGGGCTGCACGCTGGGCGAGGTGTACAAACATAGGAGGAAGGTACTGGTGCGAAAGATGGATTGCATAGGCGCACACAACCTTAGTTATTTTCAAATGGGGCTCAACAAGCCTTCAGTGGGACTCATCAGGATTTTAGAGATCTGGGAGCTGCATCACTGTTAGAGAATACTAAAAAGTATATGGAGCTTTTAAGACAATACTGCATAAAAATAAGGACATAAAATCAAAAGAGGCAACTGCGCTTGATTATACACTTTATTGCTTCTATTTTCTCAAAACTCACAGAACACAGCAGCTGTGTTTCATTCCTTTATTTGAATTAAACTGAAAAAGATAAAACCTCAAGCTATTGTACAAAGTTAATAGAATATAAAGATATAACCTGAGGGTGGCTTTAACAGTTTGCATTCTATATTGTTTTCCTGAATCTTTGAATACATATTTCTCAGTACAATGACTTTTAAATTAGATTATATCCAAGAGGCTGATGAAATTATAGGGCTGCTCAATTGTCTCGTTCTTTCAGCAGAATTAAAAAAATATATGGCTGAACTGATTTCTGATAAATTTTTAAATTCTTCTCTTCAGCTGCCCTGTGTATTGCTCGCAATACTGTAAGTTTGGTTCAGAAATTCAGTTCTCATTTGTTTTTTCTTTTGATACAACAATATTCATGTTTAATACACATGAAATGCAAAGCTACCATTAACAAATTATTCTTTTATTACTGACATTAGTGATATTATAAAGTATCCAATAATTCCAAACAAGATCTGGATGCTGTCTCGATGGATGCTGCTCTTATGCATAAGGAAATAGGCTTGATTGATGGATAAATAAATCTTTGAAAATGAAAAGAAGGAGTACTTTCATTTTTCAGCTAGGAAACAACACACAAGAAGTGTGTTTCAAATTAGAAGTCCTAGTCTGGCAACTTGTCCAGAAGTTTAAGTGTCCTTTCCTCTGAAATCATTTGCCAAAGAAAATGGCAATACACTTGTGTATAAGATTTATAGATTGTTATAAGAGTTATAGACTGAGGTCTTTTAATCATTAACACATATAAAATCAATATCTTTCTCCATAATATACTGCATTTTCTCCACCTAAAGGTCATACACCATTTGTATACTCAAGTAAAAAAAAGCATTTTTAAATTATATTGCAAATGATACAAATAGATGAGCTCTTGAATAAAATGAGATATCATCAATAGTTGAGTGGCTGATGAACTGCAAATGCAGCTGTCACTACATAGATTTGACGAGAGACCTTCAGAACTGAAAAAATGGCATTTGTTAAAAAATAAAAATGGACCAAAAAAAACCCCCCTGCAATAGTAGTCAGTAACTCAGTCTTTTTCTTTTTTTTTTTTTTTTCCCCAAGTCTATTTTAGGAAATAATATTGATTGTTTTCTAGTAACAAAATGTGCCACCTTCTAGCAGTCTGTATCTTGACATTTTGATCTAAAGAAAAACAAAACAAAACAAAACACAAAATAGAGGGATGAGATATCAAGTTCATGGAATACATATAATACATTAGTATAATAGACAGCAGAATATTATTTTGGGCTATCCAGAAAAATACTTTTGAGTTATTAGCAAGCCCTGTGGGCACCCATGTGGTTAATGCACACTGAAGTAATTCTCTATTGACACCTACCAGGCTTCAGTGACCTGACACTCAGATATGCTCTAAGTCTGAATTGCCCGTCTGTATTTAATAGCTACTTTTGTTTTTGAAGCCATGTGAATTCTGACAACCACACTGTTCTTCAGCAATGAATATCACAATTTCTATAAATGTGGTTTGAAGAACAACCTTTTTCCAATGTACATTGCTTCACACTTAGTATTTAAAATTATATTTAGTCTCTTGCTTTGACTCACTATTATCACATAGTTCTGCAGCATTTCACAGTCAAATTTTATATTTACTACACTGTCATATTTACTGCTCCATTAGCAACCTCCTTTGCTGCTACAGTTCTAGGAACATATGTTGCTGGTTCCTCTTCCACATATAAGGAAGCTGAAGTTAAACCTTAGGGCTGTGCTAGCCCAGCAGCAACACAATTGAGCAAGAAATGAGAGCTACCAGGACTGAACCCCTCACTGCAAAGCTTGAAGTGAGGAATGCCTTCACTACGTGACAGGACACCAGCATAAGATTTGAAGACTTGACTATAATGTTGGGGAAGCTATATACTAATAAGGTTAAATTGCTCTCGTCAAAAACTGAAAAAAAAATCCAAATCTGAAAATAACAGATCTCAAAAACAAACCTATACTAGTGAATGAGGTGCTAAAGAAAACTAAGCTTTATCAGGCTTCAAACATGTAGATAAGTAATTGCAGGCTTGGGCTTCCCTGTCTTCAAAGAGACAGGATGATCAACACTGAGCAGCCTAGGTAATAAGGCCTCAGATAGCAAAGATATGGCAAACTTCATCGAACATGCCTCTTAATAGCATTATTTTAATTGCTAGAAGTCTTGAAAGCCTCGTGCTGTGCTGCAGACAAAAAGTGACGTCTGGATGCAGTTAGATTGCTGCTAAGGAGTTAGCTCCTTCCCCTGCATTGCTGGGATTTTTCTGTGGTCTGCTGGGAGCCTCTTAGAGCCTAGAATGATAAAACAAAAGTGGAGCAACACTCTCAGCATGAAACGAAATGCTCAGCATAGAAACAGGTTGAGACCAGCTGCTTCTGCAAATGAAGATAAAACCACATAGAATGTTTTTGCTGTAGCATGTGGGTGGTTCAGGAAAGGGTAGGAAATTAGGCTGTTGTGGTGGCAAGGGTTAACCACGGCTTAGCAAAATTATTTAAAACTGAGTTAAATATCATGAGCGCTATAAAGCAGGGAGAAGTTCCTCTATAATGAAAAGGGCATCCACTACGTGTTAATTAGTTACAAAATAGAAAAGAAAGAAAACATTAAGAGAGTACTAATTCATTCATCCTCACCTGTCTAGAGCCAAGTATCAATTCTTAACTGTTGCATTATTGCTTTCTATTAGGATGTAAGAAATTAGCAACTTCACAATAAACAGTAAAATATAGTAGGAAGAGCCAGCAGCTCTAGCTATAGGTACAATCATTTGAGAGTGCATCACTATAAGAGCCTGTTCTGATTCGTGCACTTTTCAAACTCAGCGGCTCAAGCCCAACATTTTGGGCCAGATTTTTGTCTCAGTTCTTGGAGGAAGACTTGGCTAAAATAGCTCAGCTGTTGTAAAAAAAAAAAAAAAAAAAAAAAAAAGTAGTTGAACATTTTAGTAGTATTTCAGTTGTATAATAGCAGCTTCATGCAGAAACTGAAAATAGATGTGTCTCTGCAGACCAATATTTAGCAACTTCCTATAAGAACTCAAATTATATTCCATGTAAAAAGCAGGTAATATAAAGACTGAATAAATCAGGCATTACATTGCGTCTGTTTTTATCCTTGTCTTCCATTTCCTTCACATCTAGGTCTGTCCTGGTTTGGTTTTGGATAAATACTTTCAGTTATAAATTATTCACTCTCTGTTCCATGCAAAGTCCATGCATATGCATGGCTGAAAATAAACATAGAAAACATCACAAATATAACTGGGCCCATTTTTTAATAAATGCTTTTCAGTGTTGCATGCACTCTTGTCTTTGATATGAGCTCAGAGTTTCATAGCCATTTAAGTTATGAAAGCATCTTCAGTTCTATAAAGATGCTGAGATTCTTGAGAAACCTTATGAAATGTAGTAATTATTCATTCTCCATATTCAGTTTCTGTTTTCATGTGTGTAACAGATTCAGTATAAACCAAGAAAACATCAGTTGCCTTATTCATATTTTGTTGGTTCATTTTCCAGTGTTGAAGGTATTTTGTCTGAAAGCCACTAACTTCTGGTATCATTACATAGAATTATAAACTCTTTAGGCCCTTCTGCACTGAGAGATGTTCCTGTCCCTTCATCATCTCTGAGGCTTTCCAATAGCTCCGTGTCTCTCTTGTACTGGACAGAGAACTGGACATAGTACTGCAGGTGTGATTCAGCAGTGCTTTTAATTTAAATCCTATTCAATTTGCCAGTTCAACAGATTTTCTTTGTCATCCTCTAGCCAGTAACGTTGTCCATGATGATGCACATGCAACATAGATATTTAGTACATGTCATGTACAATTATGTTATAACCTCTTTGGTACTTACAGAAGAAAATACTTTCCC
This sequence comes from Chrysolophus pictus, assembly GCA_037305975.1. Classification (NCBI taxonomy): domain Eukaryota; kingdom Metazoa; phylum Chordata; class Aves; order Galliformes; family Phasianidae; genus Chrysolophus; species Chrysolophus pictus. The sequence goes on from CM074578.1 coordinate 13,138,884, forward strand.
TTCACAGGCATTGAAAGTTCAGTAGCTTTTGAAATGTCTTCCTGTTAAGTAGGCATTTATAGTCCTGTTCCCCTCATAAAGGAATGTGTATAACAGTTTATTTTCATACAGGTGCTGCTGTTTCCCATGAGCTCCATGATCATTTGCAAACCAGTGACATTGAAATCTTCTTGCATTTCCTTTATATCATGGTGGTTGTGTTTCTTGTATTGGCCTGCACATCTTCTAAGACCTCTAACTTCTTGCAGATTCCACAATGTTTATCACTAAACAGTTAATATCATGAGACCATTTCCCAAAACCTAAGTGTTCAACCTTTGACAGTGCTACAAGCTGTGACTTTTGCTTGACTTCCACTGGACTGCCATACAGATTTCACACTGTCATTGCAACAGTAATGTCTTCAGTATCTTTCTCTTACTAGAAACCCATTCATTCTCAGTTTGAGTGAATCAAATGGTACAGAAAAATTCTTCTCTCCCATCTTGCATTGAAAAGCAGTTATTCTGTACACTTTGAAAAATACCAGGATTTGCTTTATCTGCAAATGCACAAATGTGAATTTTAGCTTCATTAATATTGGAGAGGGTTACATACTCTCTGTTCCAGACAGAGCGAAAACCAAAGTTCTGCCAAACAGCCAGGCTTTAATCCTGTTTTCCCCATCTAAGCACATATTACCATCCTACTGCTGCAGGCTGCAGCTGTAATTTCACATCCAGAAGGTCTCCAAAGGACACTTGTATTCTTGGTCTACGTGCTCATCACCATCACTGACTGCCTTACCTTTCCTCGCTGAGAATACAGGAAGATTAGACAGACACAGTCAGATAATTTCACATATTTCACAAAGATTACATAGGCTTTTTTTTTTTTTTTTTTTTTTTGTGTGTGTGTGTGTGTGTGTAGGTATTATAACTCTTGGCTCAACCAGGAGAGAAAACAACTTTAATTTTGCCCGTGGGAGAAGAGCTACTTAGCACTTGCTTTGTTAGATGCCAGTACACAATGAAACGTTGCTGCATTAGATATCAAAAGAGTTTCTGAAAACCAAATTCCTGTATATTTGAGAGATTAAACCTACTTGAAGCAAGAAGGAAATAGACTTTGTGATATCACCGTAGTATTTCTAGGAAAGATGAGTCATGGATTTTGACCAAATATAGTACTGCTGTAGGAAGCTAGTCTTTAATTGATGCTTTTTTTCTCTCTTCAGGAAAACAGGCCCAGGTTTTTCTTGTAGAAAATCTGAGAAAACAGCCGTCTTTTTAAAATAAATCCTGGACATTTCATCAAGATATTCTAAATGCAAATACAACATATAGAGTATAAAATATACATTCTGGACATCATATCTGAAAAGCTCTTCCATCCCTACGTGCTTTGAAACATGAAAGTTTTCCCACTGGAAATGTAACAGAATTAGGGGAAATAATTTTCATCAAATCAATATAACTGCTCACACACCTTAGCACTTCAGTGGTACAAAGAACTGAAGTTGTACTTTTTATTTTTTTAATGCTTGGAATGAGATGGTTTAACAGAATTGAGAATGTAAAAATACAATTTAGCAAAGTCTTAGAAAGATGTAATTCATTCAGTATTAAACTTCCACCTTTTTGGGAAACATACAAGGAGACAAAATATATATCTATATATTCTGCATTAGGAAAAAGATGACTTTTCTATTTGCAATACACATAGTCACAACTCCCTCTAAATACAAACAAACAAACAAAACCACCATCGACAACAACAAACAGTACCTAAATTACATCTTAATTTCAGCAATTTTTACACCTCTGAAACACATTTCTCTTATACTGACATAAATAAAGGAAAAACTGAGACAAGCTATTTCCTAAGCCTGCAAGTTGAGGGGTCCATTCATATTATCTTGGTAAGTATATTTAAAAACATTTAATAGCTACTGACTCATCTAGTTACACTTGTTTATAACAGAGATTGTTTTTAAACCACTGACTGCCACTAGATCACAAAAAGACCAAGATGTCAAAGAACAAGCTGTAGACATAATGGCTGAGCTAGTATACAGTCGTTTAAAGAGAAGGTTTTTGAAACAATTGTCTATTCTTTTTTTTTTTTTCCTTCATGCATTTATTGCTTACATTATGGGATTGTGTTTAGAAACATTTTCCCTCAAAATAAGCTTTGTTATATATGTGCTATTCAAAATGTAACTATACTATTCTCTATTGGGTTAAATTGCCATAGCTCCTTTCTCTTGGAAGGATTGTCTTTAATTCACTTGCAGGTTAGATATCACACGCATTGAAGATGTAAAACCTTACAAAAGTGCTAAGTATTTTATTTTATTACTGTTATTAATCCTACAGGAGCTCTATCCATTAAAACCAGTTACTATAAGAATATTGACAACAGTAACTTGTCTGACCAACATGTTCTTTCGTTCCCCTTGGAATTAAAAACACCCTTAAAGCAAAGTTACTATAAGCTGTAAAAATAACATATGTTTTTATAGAAAGGAAGCAGTTAAATACACACATTTCACACACACCTGACAAATTTACATGCTATAGCATTCACACTTAACAAAAAACGAAGGGAAACATTGTGGAAAAATGTATTTTTGTTGAAGGACTGTGGCATTACAGAGTTCTGCCAAACTTTTAGAATAACAAGATTTTGGGTTAAGCTTGTCATCTGTAAAAAGGGCAAGTGAAAAAAAGATTGTACTGTTTCAAAGGCTGCTTTTCTACAAGATGAAACTCCCAAAACACATTCACTTCTGAAAGGATGGTTAGTTAACTAGTCCTAATCTTCAAAGGAATGCTATGAGGCTATGTGGCGGCATTTGCCACATACAACAGAATTTTAGTTTTTTTCCAGAGGAAGAAACTTTTCATATGGTCTGTCTCTTTCCTTACAAACACTAACTAATCTCTGAGCTATGCAATACTGAGGTTGCAGCCAAGGTGCTATATCCACATTAGAGGGTGTTTAATATCCTGCTAGCGGTGTCTTCTTATCTACTGAAGGCAGAAAAAAGCATCAGTCTGTAGGCAGCAGTCTTGGAACTCTTCTGATTTATTAACTGTTATATTTAGCTCAATATTGTCCTTTTGAAATCATAATGACTTTTGAAATTTGTAAGTTTTCCCAGCCTCTTTATTACCACAGTCTTTCAGACCAAGGAAAAGAGCTACGTAATGAAAATGTAGGAAATGGGATTCTGTGAACAGAGCATAACATTTCACTGGATAGTGGATTGACCTGTTCCATCCGACTATAAAACGTCCACATTATTCCCACTGTTTGCATAATAGCTAAAAGTTAAGCAGAATTCTCCACTTTCTAACACAATGATGTAAATCAAGCTCTCCTAGGCGGATATGCAGGGCTTGTTCTGTCAGTTCCTATTAAAGGAGAATTGCAACTATGTTATGTTGTGAATACTTCTTGTCTGGGTCTCCTAAGCATACAAAAAGACAAAAAAATGGAGCTCTCTATTGATTTCAGCAAGAGACACCATAATTCTCTGAAGACAGGACTCGGCTGTTTGTCTTTGAACAGCTGAAGCTTTGGAAAGTTCTTAACGATCCCAGTCCTCCTTTTTTCAGCCAGCTTTATTGCTGTTAGCAAAAGACTCTTGCTGTGGTGTGATAATGTCTAGTACCGGTGCCTGAATAGAGGGTGTATCAGAGCTCAGAGCACCAAGTGACATCCTGCCGAGGTATTATTTCTGGAGAGTCAATGAAACTGAAAGCTCCAGAGGAATTCAGAAGTGGGCCACTACTAAAGGCTGATCAAAAGGTTTCCAAAATCAGGCAATCGCCTCTAATTGGATCCTTATGGCACTTATGGAGAGAATCCCTTCAGAAATGCACTTTAGAAGATGACATGTAGAAAATTTCAAATGTGGTGTACCTAGAGTACCAGTAATTAAAATCAGACTATCATTCAATGTAACTTTAGAGATGACTGATTCTCTGGATGCTTAAAAAGGCTCTTTACGTCCTTACTAAATAGTACCTGAATTTAGGCCATCCTACCCTCTCTATTTTCAGATGAAGCCCTGGTATTCTTACCATCTCTATGTTAGCAAACGCTGCTTGTGTGTTCAGAAATAGTGTAAAGCATTCAGTTCACAATTTGAGTAGCACTAAGGGCTACAAGGGAAAAAAGGGATGCTTTGAATTTAAAACTCCCTCAGCAGTGGGCTGAAAGCAGTGGCAGGTTAGAACAGGGCTGTGCGTTTGCAGTGTTACTTCTGGATGGCACACGTGCTATTCAAGGCATCTGCCCTGCCATGGAGAAGACTGACATGACAGATAGAGGCACGTATCAACTAGCTGAAATCAGAGTGCTTATTCTCATGCAAATTATGGATTGTGAATGCAAGAAACAAACTCAGACTAACACCTGTCATATAACACCTACAAAAGATTTCTGCTTTCTTGTCTCAAGGCTTTCTTCAGTTAGCCATAAATCGTATTTTGACAGGAATTCATAAAATACAAATTATGGAACTAGTGAATCATGCTTAGTATTTCCATCAGACAAATTTGAATGGATGTACATTTTAACTGAGCTGTAAATAGATTAAATTGCAAACTTAATCCTCTGAACTTCTGTAGATTTACAGATTTTGAAGGAATATGATCTTGCATTCAGAATTTATTCCTAAAGTAATGCTGAGCCTAACTGTGTAACATATTGGTTATAAGGCAGGATTTGAGGGATTTACCCAGCATCATATCAGATGCAATATCTGTTTTTAGATATGCGTACATGTGCAGTTTTTGTTTCTTTTCAGAGAAGCAATATAATCAGAAAGAACTAAAACACTCTTTAACCCTTCTGCAGCACGACTGTAGGCTTAGATTCATCCTGCTGAACTATAAGTACACAGCCAGGGTGTTAATTCAGAGTGCTTAAATTCAGAGAGGAGCTGCTGCAAGTATCCTCCATCCTCCAGAGGACAGGTAATTCTGCAGCTCAGTTAGATGGGGCTTGCCCATGGGAGTCTGCTCCCCAGGAGATGGCTGTAGGCTGGCTCCTCTCCCTCCCCTGCTGAGCCTGCTCTTAGAGGGGAACCTCAAAGCAGCTGCACTCCTCTGCTGGGTGTCTCATCTCAGTGCTTTATTCTTGACAGAGGTGCAGCAATTCTCTTTTCTATCTTGGATTGATATTGCTATAAAAAACGAGATCAAGTTTCTGCAGCAAAATATGAGGAAAATAAAGTGTGAAACACTGAGAGGAAAAAAAGAAATGATAGTAAGGAAAAAAATATATGAGTTCATATGTCCACACATACTCTTTTAACATTTGTAAGAAAAAGCACAAAGTGGAAACTTTGTAAAATGTCATTTGGTTTGAGCGAATCTTGAATGAACCTCATGTTTGCTTTCTCCTCTCATTTCCTTTGTGATACCTGCTACATATTATTCATGCAATTTGCATACTAAAAAACTAAGAGGGGAAAATATTAAGTTCAACTTCATGGCCTGTTTGGTTTACTTTCATCAGAAGTCACTTTCACATCACAGACTGCCTCCTGAAAACTCTGTAGAATTCCCCAGGTAGCCACATAACTTAGACCTCCATACTTTTATAATTGTAAATGTGAATGATGTTAATTTAATCTAGTTCTTCCTTGCTTACTCTTTGCAATAGCATAGTCTTTGAAAACTTTCTGAAAAAAAGATAAACTGCGGTGGTTCCACCCTGATGGGCAACTAACTTCTTCACAGTGCTCTCTCACTTCCCATCCTCAAAGGAAGAAGGGGAGACAACATGGAAAAGAGCTCAAGGGTTGAAGATAAGGATGGGAAAGGGACATCACTCACCAATAACTGTCATGGGCAAAACAGACTCAGCATGGGGAGATTAATTTAATGTATTGCCTATTGCTAACAGATTAGAACACTGAGAACTAAAACCAAACTAAAAACAACTTATCTCCATCTACCCGTTTCTAACTCCTCCCTGTGAGCAGCGCAGGGTAATAGGGAATGGGGTCTGCAATCAGTCAGTAAAGTTTAATCTCTGCCGCTCCTCCATAGTCACTCTCTTCTCCTGCTCCACATCTCCTTCACATGGGATGCCATCCTTCCCCAGCTGATGCCACGTGAGCTTCCCATGGGCTTCAGCCCTCCAAGCTCTCCATGTTCTGACATGGCCCCGTACCTGGACCTCACTCCAGGCACTGCTCTAGCACAGAGCACCATGTGCTCAAAATAAGGTTAATCCATAAAGAAAATGTTTGACAAAACAAATTCAAGTGCACATTTTTTCTTTTCAAATCAGCAAGTATTTTCAGAGTCATTCATTCATTCTTACTTCCTTCATTAAAAAAAAAAAAAAAAAGAAAAAGAAAGAAAGAAAAATGACTTCAAATTATTTGCTGAGCAACACCTAAGAATTCAGGTTTCTTAATTTTTCAATTGACAAACTGTGAGCAAGCCTAGAATGAATACTGCAAAAAGAATGTGTTCATCCGTTGTTAATTTCTTAAGATAGATGAAAATATGGTTCTAAGTTTTTATTTATATTTGGGAACTTGCAGCCATTTTATTTCATTCCACTGTGCAGAGACAAATAATAAAACATATATTAGAAAAAGCTGTTTCAGAACATAAGTTTGTTGCTTTGGGTTAAATGAGTAATAGCTACATAACTGTCATCAGACAATCACTTTTAAGCCTCTTTCGTGGTATACAGCTGTGGTTTAGGGCAATGCAATTAATTAGAGGTTAAAATCAAAGCAATGTATCTTTCTTCTCTTGTGTAATTTTTACTCCCTGTCTTTATATGGCTATCATGCTTTTCTAATTATACTAAATGCAATTAAATTTCATTATTCCAACCAGCATTTTCATATTCCCATCCTAGAACCAAATAATATACTTGGGGTCAAAGAAAAATATATTAATAAATGAAAAGTGTTAATGTCACTCATAAATACGTGGGAAGAGGCCTTCTGGGACTACATGGAACACAAGGCAAGTATGAAGATTATTGTCATTCTAGGAAAAGGAGAGGCATAGTCAGAAAATTCATTGACACTTAAGAGCAGATTTGCAAAACATTCTGCTGACTAGCAGGGCATTCATCTAGTGGTGCTGAGTTTAAAATAGTTTAATCTATATCCACACTACTTAAAAGTATTGGTACTTTTAATACTCATAGTAAAAATAAATCTGTCAGTTTTTTTGTTATTTCACTATTTTTAAGACAGTATAGTTTTATTAAATTCACTCTTACTTTTGTTTCTTACAAGTTTAAAGTTAAGTTGTGTATTAAATATTTTAACTCTGAAATGACCTTTTTCATGTTTTGTGGACCTGACTAAAAGGACTCAAAGTTGTTATTTCAGGAACAGGCTGAAGAAAGGATAATTAATGATCCTCTGGATGGATCTGCTGATACATGTTTTGCCACAAATGCCCTGAAAGAATTTGAAGGACAAAACACAGTGGGTTAGTCACATCACTTTTGATTTTTCACAGATTCTGCAGATGTGTGCCAGCCCAAATGTATACTTCTGTCTTAGTCAGACCATGACATGGAAGAAAGCACATAAGCCTAGTATTTATTTCCTTCATATTACAAAATACTGATAAATTTACAAAGACTATGGAATTATAGAACATCTATTTCTGAATATTTTCATTATGTAATAATTCATTCTGCACTCAGCATCACCAGAAGTATTTGATTGCTTTCCCAGGAACGTGAGTGAATCTTTAAAATTAGCATTAGTGTCTTTAAAATGTTTTCCATTCTCCAACAAATAATTTTGTGATAGTCTTACATCTAGTCACAGAAAGATTTCTCAAAGTGCCTATAAAAGTCATTTTTGCCTGTATCTTTCATCATCATGAAATCAGAAGCTGGTACTCATAGCCATATTGAAATCTCTATTTGAGGCATCAACCACACAGTGGTATTTCATTTCTCCTAGATACATACCTTCCACAAAATAACATGAGCTTAGTGAGGCAGAAACACCTTAATATACCTGTGCTACATCACATCTGTTCTACCTAGCAAGGCAGATTTTAAACTAAAGGACTTTAGGGCTGAGGTGGAAAATGACAACGCTCACACCATTGCAACTAACTGTGGAATAAGTCAGGCCAACCATAACAGTGATAAATGTTCCTTAGCTGCCTCCCACACCATGAGCCAGAAAGCCAGACACCTCAAAGGTGTGTGTGATTGTGGGGATTTCTCTTGCATCCCTCTAGAGACTACTGCATCTTCTGCTTCCTTTTATTCTTGAAGTGCCTGTATACTAATGCATGAAGCATGGGGAATAAACAGGAAGAATTAGACATCTGTGTGTGGTCACAGGGCCATGATCTCATTGTGATCATGCAGACATGGTGGGACAGCTTACATGACTTGGAATGCTGTCGGGGATGGCTATGTACATTTCAGGAAAGACAGACCAGCAGTGTGATGTGGTAGAGTTGCTCTTTATATGAGAGTATAACTGGAATGTATAGAGCTCTGCCTAGGGATGAATGATGAATGAGTGGAGAGCTAGTGGATGGGAATTAAGGGTCAGGCCTATATGGGTGACCCCACCATGGGTGTTTACTATAGGTCGCCTGATCAGGAGGAGAAAATTGATAAGGCCTTATATATAAAGCTGGAAGTAGCCTCACTATCACAGACACTCGTTCTCATGGGAGACTTCAATCACCCTGATATTTTCTGGAAAAGCAATGCTGCCAGGCAAACACAGTCCAGGAGATTCCTGCAGTGTGTGGAAGATAATTTTCTGATGTAAGTGGTGGAGTAGCCAATGAAGAGAGATGTGCTGCTGGACCTGGTTCTTTTAAACAAGGAAGGACTGGTTGAGAATGTAAAGGTTGTCCTGGTGAATAACAGGTTGACCATGAGCCAGTAGTGTGACCTTGTTGCCAAGAAGTCAATGGTATCCTGAGGTACACTAAAAAGAGCATGACCAGCAGGTCAAGGGAGGTGATTTTCCCTCTCTACTCAGCCCTTCTGAGTCCACATCTGGAGTCCTGTGTACAGTTCTGGGCTCCTCAGTTCAAGAAAGACATGGAATTTCTAGAGATAATCCAGTGGAGGACCATAAAGGTGATTAAGGGCTTGCAGTACCTTCCTTATGAAGAAAGTCTGAGAGACTTGTGACTGCTCAGCCTGGAGAAGAGAAAACAGAGGGGGGAATTTGGTCACTGTTTACAAAGATCTAACGGGTGGAAGTCAAGTGGATGGGGCCAGGCTCTTTTCAGAATTGCCCAGTGGCAGAACAAGAGGCAGTGGGCATGAACTGGAACATAGGAAGTTCCATATAAACATGAGGAAAGATTTCATTACTTTGAGGGTTACAGAGCACTGGAACAGGCTGCCCACAGAGGTTGTAGAATCCTCCTTCTCTGGGGATATTCAAAACCTGCCTGCTTTCATGTGTGACCTACTGCAAGGAACCTGCTTTAGTAGTGCGCTAGACTAAATCATCTCCAGAGGTCCCTACCAATTCCTATGATTCTATGATTCTGTGATCACATCAAATTTCCTCTTGTTCCATTGGAGGAAATGATGCATCTTCTTTTAAAGTAAAGCAGAATTGTCCACCTAAATGTCTCTTTTTCTCAAGTAAATATAAAGAGAATCTCAACAAATCTTTTAAATTTTGACATCTATCTGCATGGCAAACAAATTTATATAAAATGAAATTTCCCACTAAGACTCTCGAACAAATTAAAGCACAATTATATCCCTAACTTACATGGACAGGATGTGACTCACTGTCTTTAAATAATTGTTGTTGCTATTATTTATTTGCAGTGAGCTAGAACAAGCACATTTCAATCAAGGTTGACATCACATTGTACTTAGTCTCATTCAAACACTGTCTCAAAGTGCAAAACTCTCAATTTAAGGCTGAATATGCATGCTAGAATACACAGAAGGGAAAAATTGAAAAAGTACAATAGCATCATGTGGCTATAGATTTTAAATGGAAATGTATGTACTTATGTAGAAATCATTTATTTCCTCCATGATGATGAACTATAATAAACCATAAATCTATAAGTTGGGAGATACTAGCAATCTCTTGTCTAAACTGGACAAGAGTTAATTCAGGCATGATAGAAGAATTAGTTGAAACACCATTTGGATGCAGAAGATAAAAGCTTTACTCAAGAAAGATGGTGAGAGTTTCATGGCAAATTACACAAGCCTTTTGCAAGGCTCCAAAAAACATGGAGCAAAGCTATTTCAAAGCTGTTATTTTCCTTCTTGCTGTTGTTTACTTTTCTTCTTTCTTGGTTTGTTTTTGCCACTTCTGGTTTCAAACAAAATTATTTGGTATTTTACCGTTATTTGTCACAACGGATTGTTGTTAAACAGCCTCTGTTGCTACAGCTAGATTAGTACAGATAGACTTCTTTCAGTTTAATATCTGCTAGTTCTGCTCTGACTACAAATTGCCATGATTGCCCTTGTGGGAGATTTGGGTAGATGTCTAAAATGGAGCCCAGCTAGGTAGGGGAAGGTGAAGGCGGAGGGACCCTGAGCTGAGGAAATACTCCCTTCTGTCTTCTCTTTCAATACCTATTTCCATTTTAAAGATCATGAATGAAAGCAGTGAGAAATGAATAAGAAAACAGACTTCCAAATAGGAATGGGTTAACGCAAAGCATTACAGATTGATCAAAAAGCAAGAGGCCTCCAAGCAGTCTTCTGGGTATGCTGTGGAAACAAACAAACAAACAAACAAACAAACAAACAAAAACCTATCAGAAAATATGTGATAGCATATGGAGAGGTGGATAATAAAACCTCTGCAATACAAAATCTGTTAAGTGCAAGATACCAAAATCTGCTGGAAGAAACTGTTGTGCTGCAGACACAGACCATGTTTGGAAAAGCACCGGATATACCTTACAAGTTTCTAAGCTCTTTTAAATAATGAACTCATGTGTTTTCCCTTCTGTCCCTTTTTCCTTTTTTTTTTAATCCAAAGGATGATTCATTTCCTAGCGTTACCAAAGTGTGCAAAAGTGTTATGTACATGCAAAGACATTGCTAAGTGCTGCACATGTAAAAGTCTGTCATCAATTATATTTCAAGCAATTAGTTTGATATCATCTTTCTTTTGTTTACAGTAGGCTACCATGAAGAAGGATGTCCCTCAGGAAAAAGGATTTGGGGAGGGGAGGGGAGAAAACATAGGAAGAAAAGGCTCTGAAAACAATATTTGGCTTGAAGCTTTTTCTAAGAAGAAAAAGAAAAAAGTGAATCATGCACAAAGTTTTGAGTGCAACAAAAGAAATCTTGTTTGCTTGCCAAGAAAAGGTTTATTATAGGTATTACAAGAAACAGGAGAAAAAGAGATGGATCCAAAGGATTTCAAGAATTAAAAAATCTACAGATTTTAAGGTAGTTTTCTTTCTTACTTGTTTGTTTGCTCTTTCCTTGGTGCATATGTTTTCTTTGGGTAGCTGATAAAATAATAATTGGTTCCATGTTCAGCAATACTTTGGCTTTAACCTCAGTTCTTGAACGCAAGGAAAAAGGAATGTATTTCACAGTCACGCTTTTCCTTTCTTTTTTTCTTTTCTTTTTTTTTTTAACAATCTGAAGAATTAAAGTATGATTCATTTCATAATAAGGAAATGATGCTGCAGCTACATGTAGAGCAGGAGATCTTGCAATGCACTTGTTTGTATCCCACTATGAGCAGTGGAGGAGGAGACGGACAGAGCAGGGATGCGAAGGAGCAGCAAGATGAGCCCATCAGATCTGAGGCTCTGGATTGTGTTACTGCCTCTGATCTCAGGTTTCTGGGCAAATTAATCCACAAAGAAAACTGCTATTTGTCATGCAAAGACAGGCGAGAAATGCTGCAGGATCAAGAGGGATTCTCTCAGATGTGAGGGAATCTTGGTAGACTGCAGCATTTTCTACCAACTATCTAGTGTGCTCCACCAGCCCTGCTCTGCCAGCAGTAGCTGTCTGTACTGTGGTAAGCAAGAAGGAAGCTTTCAGTTTTCTGGAGTAGCCTTACATGGTGTTCAGACTTAACACAATCTTTACAGACCAGCAAAAAGACTCAGACCAGAAAAGACTCAGAATCTGCTGCCCTTATCAAGATGCAGAACAATGCAGCCACCATCTCGAGGCGTGTAAGACACCGTTATTGGTAAATCTTGAAGTTATTTTCTAGACCAGCAAAATTTGCAAGTTTTCAAGTCAATCATTATGGTTGCAATAGACAGCCTGATTCTGCAGCTCATACATTCATGAGTATTTGTAATGAATTGGCCCGTTCAACCATCCAAAGAACAATGATATTAATTGTCTTGGTTCTATCTAATCCAAACTTGCTTAGTGATAAAACAGCCTTCACAGATTGATTTTGGTACTCCACTGGTAATTATTGATAGTTGAGACCTAAGGTTATAACTGGTTTCCAGGTTTCCTCCTGTCTCTGTGCTGCAGCATCCTGAAAAGACAGAAACAGACCTCTAATATCCAGCCCACCTGTGATAGCACATGCAGAAAAAATCCTTAAGAGTTTGGAAAACATAGTTCTTGCCTTAATGTAAACATCTGAGTACACAAATTGAATAGATATCTAAGAGTTATATAGAAAGAACTTGCAATCCAAAACCAGTCATCTCAGTGAAACAGCATTTTAATACACCTTGAAATCAGAAGACTGTCCTTATATAACACTATCAAAATAATTTCATTGTGCTTTGTTTGTTGGCTTTTATCTCCATAGTTATGGGAAATATGGTTTTCACAATCTACACAATTTACACAATTTACAAAGATTCTGTAGCTAGGAAATCATAATTCAGGAAAACAATATTCTTTGTGCTTTGTAGGTCTCCCCTATGAGGAATGCCTGCTGCTGCGGTGTTTGTTTAAGTACCATGCTTAAACTAGACTCCAGCTCCCACGTGACTCACTAGCTCCATTTTCATTGCCTCTAGCTCTTTTTTATTATTTACCTTGCTTCTGAAGTTCCTTGTAAGGAGATTAAAAGCCTTTACCAAAAAATACAGTGAGTTTGGGGCTCATTTTAAATGCAGTTATTCAGTCTGCAAAGGAAGAATAAATAACATGGTGACTGAGTCACAATGCGGCTTTAATGTCTTCCCTCTGACACTGGCCAGGCTGGTATAGGACCATTGGCCATTTTTTACTCAGAGCAGAACGAAGGAAGAAGAAGGAGAAGATGGGAAAAGAAGCATGGTGAGTGAGAAAGCATTCAGTGTTTAAACCTTTTTACAGAGTGATTATAAATTGGATCTGTAGCTTTGAACAGGATCACAAAATACATGGAGAATAAGCAACATGACTGAGGTCAGGAATGAGAGTCTGTCTTTCAGCCACTGATATGATGTGAGGGGACATCTGCCAGCTCAGGAGGGAGTCTGAAGCCCAGGAAGATAATTGAAGCAGTAATAAAATCTCATTCAGAGACTCATTTTAGGTGAGTGCTTTCCACTTTGGCTGCATTTTAAAGCAAGAGATACCTTTCCTACATTTCAGTATTAAGCAAATGAAGCGAATACACCACACTCCCCTTCCTCCCCCCGGTACAGCATACTAAGCAAAGCAGGCAGGTGGAATCTTCTGAGCTAATGACATACCAAAATCATCATCTAGCAACTAGTGGTGCCTAATAGATGCCTGCAGATGTCTAATTAACATTCATAAAGCCCTTGAATCTCTTAGATGGAGTCAGTGTGTAGTAAAAGTGCAAATTATTATTATGGGTAGTAATTGCTTCAGAAAACAATTTTGAATATTCTAAAAAAAAGTATTTTATTATTCCTTTTGCTAAAAGAGGACTGAGTGAAGACCATCCGGAAATGCTGTTTTCCCCACACATTAATTATTGTGCTCCTGTGTACATAGTAACAAATCCATGCTAAGAAGTGCTCAGGAGTCTCAGAAGTTTGGATTTCTAACAAAATCTCAGATTCCAGCTAAATCTGACAGAAAGTCAGGCAATGCCCAGCTATCAATTTGTTTGAATATTTAAAGCAGACTCTTCAACAATGCTGCAGAGATACCAAGAGTGTTCTATGTCCTTCTCTTGTCCCCGACCCTTAAACTGCTTTGCATATGGGTATTTAAATACTTTGCACAGCTGTGTCTTGCAGGCTTCGCCTTCTCCATCTGCTTGTTTGTTTTCCTGGTTTTATTTTTCAGGCTGCTATTTTGTAAAAGCAAAATTATCCTTTTCTTCTCCTCCGTCTTTGTTGTTTCTTGTAGATATTGTAAGCTACAGTATCTGTAGTACTTCTGCCATTACAGATCTATCTACTACTAGGTACTGTGCAATAAAGATAAGAAGCCTCAATAGGTTGAGAGGCTGATGCCCTAGACTTGCGTATAAATCCCCAGAGCTTTTTGATGACATTTTCTACATGGTATCCCCTTGTATAAGTATAAATTACTTTTCTTTTTTTTTTCTTTTTTTTTTTTTTTTTAATCTATATCTGATGGGTCAACATTAAAAGAGAGGACAAGTCAGTGGCCATTTTGAAGAGTAAAATTATTCTTTACGTTAGCAAGACTGACTCTTTTTCTCAGATAATATGAATGCTCTGACAAGAAATCTTCCTGAAAACTGAGAGCATGACCTAAGAAAAGTAGGGATTCAGATTTGAATTTTAAATCACTTCTCTGTCTTTGGGTCAGCATGTTTGAAGAATGAAAGGATATGTCCTGACCTTTTTATCTTTAAAGAGGGAGGGCGAGAATAACACAAGATTTTATTTATATTTACCTCTTATTTCCGAGAAACTGGGCCAAGTTTTTAACTTCTATCTCCCACTTATTTCTGGATTACTTATTGTGAAGCATTTCGCACAGGATGTTAAAAATTAATGGCCTGCTTAGCTATATATTTAAAAAGAAGCTCAATTTTCAGCACAAACAGATGTTCTTTACATAGATAGGTGATAAATATATATATATATTGTTTTGATGCATTAGATTAGAAGAATCTGATAATGATGTATGATGACACTCTTAGGTCAAAATCTCAATGTAATAGGACAAAAGATAGGGGCCACATACCAAGGAGTCAAGGTGTTTATAATATCCTGCAGCTCTTATATTCATTAATGCAGCTCTAATCCTTTGTTCCCTGTGAGTGGCATCCTGTGCAGAGCCTATCAATGTCAAACAAATTGCATGAGGATTGCACCTGCTTAAAGAAACCTCACAGATTACCATAAAATTTAATTGATCAGATTTTGTAGTAGCTTATATCTCAATGAATTGTGAAATGTAAAGAGCAAAAAAACATACCCTACTGAACAGAAGATTAAAAAATAGGAATCACCAAAATTAATTCTGGATGACTTTGGAGAGAGGGAGTGAAAGGAAGGTAATGCCAAATTTTCATCATAGCTTCTGATTGTGATGTTTGCAGTTTGACACAGCTTGCATTCAGTTAATGGGTGGTGCATAGCATTTCTAGCTCCCCTTTGACTCC
Source organism: Chrysolophus pictus (assembly GCA_037305975.1). Classification (NCBI taxonomy): domain Eukaryota; kingdom Metazoa; phylum Chordata; class Aves; order Galliformes; family Phasianidae; genus Chrysolophus; species Chrysolophus pictus. The sequence continues at coordinate 13,154,377 of CM074578.1, forward strand.
AGTGAAATTTTAGAAAAGTTGAGTTGCTGCCTGAGCCTCACAGAAAAATCTAACCATATTCAGATAACTCCAGGTATTTCTATAACAAACGAGCACACATCACCTTGAAACAGAAACCTGAAAGAAAAATACAGCATCGAGATTAGCATAAGTAAGTGTTTACGCATTTGGGTATTCAGTTCACATCCTCTTTACTCACCAGTTCTTCTAGATTCACAGACTTTAGTGAAAAGAACAATAACAGCAAAAAGGTATGTTCATTTATCTAATCTTCATCTGCTGCTTATCGCAGATGTCTAATATTTCCTCAAATCATCCCTGAACAGAGGTCAGAAATTTGTGTCTGAGGGAAGAAGGTGTTTTTATCTGTATGCCACTGTTCATCAGCTTCTCTAGTGTCTGTACTGCAGCCTACAGTACACTAGTTTTAATTAGGTCATGGTTGTATTTATAGTTGTTGCTGATTTGTTATTTTACAGCTGTGCTTAGGAATCCCAGTTGTAGACCATTTTGCTCTCAGTCTTTAGAAGTGCAATAAGAATTTACTCCCTGCTTCTCACAGATTACAGACTAAAATAACTCAGGATCAGTATACTCTCCTTGCTTTCTTACAGTATTCCAAAAGCTAATGCTTTGGTTAGAAAAATACTAAGGGATTATTATTGCTAATAATAATTAAATAAACATGAAGGTTTCAAAGTACTGAAATAAAGAGATAAAGTCTTATCCATTTTGATTTTAAGTTTACTTAGTGCAAGGAGAGGAAATGTAATATACTCACTGGCCAATCCTGAGGATTGAGGCACCTGAAAGTTTTCATATACCCACCTCAGCAAGTGTCAGTATCATCCCAGAATGTGACTCTTGCTATATTTGCCTGGCAGGTTTGCCAGTTGTTCTGAAGCTCACTGATTCATGCACCCATAGGAATGGGACGTTCGGAGCTGTATGTGTTTTACTACCTGAGGCCATAAGTGTACAAGACAGCAAATGAAGGCAGTGGGTCTGCTTGTACCACTTCAAAAAGCCAAGAATAAAAGATGCAAAGAGCTGATTCTATGTTATCTCATTCAGCTGGATCCAATTTGTTCAAAAATACCTGAAGGCTTAACTTTGTACCAACAGGTTTTGTACCAGAGTTTGTATTGCTCATCCCCATCATACTAGAGCTGATATAATTTGTTCTTCCATCACTGGGAAGAAAACAACAACAACAACAACAAACATAAAGCCAAAATAAACTCTGAGGTGTATACTTTGGCTAATGTGACAGAAATACAATCATCTGACCACAGCTAAGCTGGATCACATTTGTTTCATGCAGGACTAATTTTACTAGTGATCACTAAAAAACATAGCAGTAAAGATCACAAAACCCAGAACTCTGAAGGAAGGTTATATGAATTGCCTCTTCCTACCTCACAATACAGCATCACTTGTCCAAATCAGTACTGATATGAACCTCTCCAAGGTGGGGAGAAATTCCCCCACCCCAACTGAAATAACCTCTCCTTCAAGACTGAATGAAGCTGTCCTCCAAATGACCAAGGCATGCACTTAACCTCAAAATGGAAAAAGGAAATATTTTCATACCTGACAAGGGGATAGATTTTCACTTCCCCCACCACACGGGAAATGCTCTTGGTGGGTAGGGCTAAAACACACCCCAGATAATCCCGTGGTTGCTTGAGCAGCCAAAACATCTATAATGTGTTTACACCATATCTTCCTGATGAACAGTGTCCTGGGTGAGGCTCTGTGGCTGACCTTATTTTTCACATTCTGCAGTGATCTGTGTGTCATTTTCACTGAATTGTATGTAAATGCTTTCCAGTTTTTACAGACATCTTTGGAAGGAACTGCTTTTACCTACAACAAAAGAACAGTTTTGTTTCTTAACAGCACTGAGGATAAGCCAAAATGCACTAATTTCTCCTCACTTGTAAAACATTTAACATATCGCTACCCACACCCTGTAATTTCAAGACTCCTAGGATTTATATTTTAAAGGCATAATTGAAACTTCTTGGCAAAGGCCCTATGACTTCCAGTCAAAATGGTTATAGAAGAAAAATTCTCTGTCTCCATGTAAAAGAAATCCTGCCTAAATTAAAAGCAGTTGATATTAGCTCTTTTTCCCCTATAATAATATCTACCATTAAGATGACAGCTAAAATATAAGGTGTTCTTGCATTTCAAGGCACTCTGAGAGGAAAGAGGGTTGGTAGGGTTATTTTAGTGATGTCAAGCTGAAATCACAATATACTTGGTCAAAACATCAGTTTGCTCATCTATATATGGGAATGTATTTTTACTTTGAAATTTATTCAAGATCTCAAGTGTAAGCTCATTAATGTCTAATCTAGCACAGGAAAGAAGGTGCAAATGTTCCTATTGTTTGTAGTGTACCACAACTGCAATTTTCATAAGATTTTAAAATAATTTAGATGAAATATGTTCATCTACATTATCTCACTGGATGTGGGAGTATTGCTGAGATTCAGTGTTTTGTTCTGCTCTTCACAAAAGATTTGTTAATGTTCTGGAAAGTAGCAGGTGTCCAAAATAGAGGGCACTTGGCTCCCTCTCAGCTTCAAGTATCCATATAGCGTCAATGAAGAATGATAACCCAAAACAAAAATTCAGCAAAATGCATCTAATGACAGCAGGACAGGGAAAACATCGTGTAGAACTGTCAGATGCAATAACCTACACTCAAAGGTATGTTCTTCTTTTGAAAATGTTTAATCTTGTGTTTATGTAAAAGACTCCTAGAAACTAGTACCGGCATGGTACTATTTATTTTTTCCTTCCTCCAGGCAGAAGGCTACACCCCAAATAAACACCTTGGCCATGGATCTGAGGCAGCAGCAATCTTGTTTTCTCTGCAGAACAAAGTTGTGGGATTCCACAGCCACTGAAGGTCAGCTTTTAGGTACTGCCCAGTGCAACCAGCATGCATCTGCCAGTAAATTTTCCCCCGTAATAAAACCTGACCCATTACAATCCCCACTTCATCTTACACAGGCAACAAATTGTTCTGATTCTGCTTGCAATCTAGTATTTTGTTTTCTACATGTTTCATTAGCTTACAGGGAGGAAAAAAAATGTATGTTGATTGTAGCTCATTTCCTGCTCAGTGCTATTGCCCGTAGGCCAGAGACTGATAGACTGATGGCAGGTCTACGATACCAGGTCAAAATGAAAGGCAAGCTCTGAATATAAGCTATTGAAAGTTGGGTTAAAAAAAATAATAGTAATTGTTCCTGCTATTAACAAATATACAACGACCTTGATGAAATGGTGATTATCAAAGAAAAATGTGAGATTCGTTATGGGGAGAAATGTTACCCAGAAGTTTACCCAACATTATGTAATTCTATTGCAAAGGAAATGACAATGATCACTAATCTTAGTGTCTTCATGGTACTTATCTTAAAATAACAATCATTTTTAGTAGGTAAATGAGATTTGACCTTCCAGGAGATAAGAAAAAATGTTGAAATTATGCTTATGAAAAGCCAAATTGAGTGCTGTGATTGCTGTGACCTTTTTTCTGTCTGCTGTTCTCATCTGTGTAGTTTTGTCTGTAGATGAACTCTAAGACCCCTAGGGCAAGGAAACAGTTAAGTCATCACAGAAAGATCCCTCTTTGTTCTAGATACTGTATAATACTCAGCAAAAGCAGCCTTAATCCCTTAATACAAATAAAAATAAATAAATGTATCATAGTACTGTGGAGTTAGAAGAGACTTTAAAGAACCCATAGGCTATTTGTCGGGGCCGCTCCAAAAGTAATGCCTCCTGTTGGATGATGCTGGCCCACAATGTCAGAGGCAGGTGTTGGTGGTATAGGTGTAGAGGTTGAACCTTACCACTAAGATTTTGTTGCTATGTGACAGATGGCAGCACAGGGACAGTCTGACACAATGGCTTCTGACATAGAAATCCATATGAAGCAAGGGTGTTGTACTGAATGCCTCCATGCAGAAAAAAATGGCACCTGTTGAAATTCATTGACACTTGCTAAACATTGATGGAGAAGAAACAGTGGATGTCAGCACAGTGAGGCTGTGGGTGGTGAATTTCAGCAGTGGTGACAGCAACGTGGGATGACAAGGCACATTCTGGATAGCCATACATATTGTTACAAGTGCAGTATGCAGGCTCTTGGTCAGGGCTGGCGAAAATGCATAGCTAATGAGGGTGAGTATGTTGAAAAATGTTATTCTGTAGCTGAGAATTTGCTGTATCAAATAGCATCATTGTGCTCTTTGTATCCATTGTAGTTTCCATGGAAATAAATAAGAGCCATTACTTTCACAATGACCTACACATTTACAAAGTCTTCCCAATATTCACTTGGAGAACAGAAACAACAGGCCGTTTTAATTATAATAAAATGATGTTTCTTTTTTTTTTTCTCAAGTACCTACAGATGACAATACAATAAAAGATAATAGAAGATTATGAATATTTTCTTTCCTATCCTTCAAAGGTTGCATGCATAGTGTGCTCCCTCATTTATAGAGGATAGCAACATCTATTTTTTTCGTCATTAAGGACAACCTTTGCTTTTGCTAATATAGATAATGTGTCCTAGCACATAATTTCATCATTGCTAATGTTTGCCTTTGGAACTATAACATGAAATAGTTTCACATTGTAAATCTTCATTATGTTTATTATTGCTGTTGTTGTTTTGTTTGTGTTTTTGTTGTTGTTGTTTTTGTATGAGATGGTTTGTTTCTGGTTTTTGTTGTTGTTGTTGTTGTTGCTGTTGTTGTTGCTTTTTTGAATATGTGTATATTGGTAAAATTCTGTGAAATAACCTATTGTGGAATAAAAGTTTACTTTTTTTAAAATTATTTATTTCATTCAACATAAATATAAATGCTCCACCGATACAGTTTAGAGGATACTATTTATAAATTTAGCTTAGCAAAACCCATTATTGTGCGGACAGACAAGAAAAGCTATGTCTACACTGCAATGAGGAATTCAGATTGCTGCACATGCAGGCATAACTGAACTAGCTTTATTCTTCTAATCTTTTCTTCATTCCTGTATCAATAGCAGAAAAACTACCAGAATGTAGGTTTTCTACTAAAACTCAAGCTTAAGTGAGCAAAACCCAAGCTTAAGAGCAAGCAGAGTGCGGAAGCATAATTTTGAGCAATCAATATTATTCTTGCACATAAACCTGAACATTCACTTGGCAGCTGTATCCAATGGTATGCAGTTTTAAATTAAAACTAGCTTGGTATGTCTCGCATATGCTATAATCATACTTCAGTCTGAAGCCTCATATAGCCTAAATCGAAGCAGCAATGCATACTTCACATTTAGAAATGGTCTTCCAGATCTGGTCATCTGTGGGACAGATGTGTAACACATTTCTCACATCTATAGCAAAAACAGTTTTATATCAACCTTCCTGTTGTAATTCTTTTCAACCACCCATTTCCAGATCTGGCTGTTGGCAGCAGTCATGTAGTATGTTTGGTTTAATACCTTTGCAGCCCTGTTTTTATCCATCCCATGCAAGCATACATTCTCCTGGGCTCTCTTGGCAGTCTCTGAGGGGCACTGAAGTGAGCAGGGAAGAAGATGATAAGTGTGGCACCAAAATGAGTTCACACCTACTGAAATGAGAAAGCAATGCAAACCACGAGAACACGTGGCAAACTTGGCCATGAGAGTCATTTAAGCAAGGAACCTGGACTGTCAACATATTTTTGGAACTTGCAGTCAGATTTTATTAAACTGCCTTGTACTCTCTTCACCACTATGGCAACACAAACATGCAACCTACTACATTAACAATCTAGATCTGATTGCACGTTAATTACAAGTAGACTGTAATGGTCTTGCTGTGCACTAACCACTAACCACTTTCTTCCCCAAAATCTTTGATTACATAATATGATGAAAGTGTTGTAGAGAAGAAAATATATCAGGGTTCTCTGCCATTGTATAAAATGAGAGCTTAAAATAAAATATGATTCCCTCCTGTCTTTTTCACAATGTAAAGTTTTCCATATAGTTGCCAGACTTCATTTGGAGATATGATACCACTGTATGGAGAGGACTCAGCACATCTCCTGCTGGTCCCTCCAGCAAGCAACACCAGTGCACCTGGTGTTACCATGGATTAAAAAGCAGGGAAGAGTATGAGAGGGTGAAGTTGGAGTCCCACAATGTGTTATTATTTAAAAGCAGAAAATGTGTTGTTTTCTTTCTGATAATATTTGAATCAGGGCACTGCATGTTATTACCCTACAAACTACCCTGCTGTTCTTTCTGTTGTAAAATGAAATTGGAACCCATGGAGGAGGGGTCTAATTTAGCTCACTGTGGTTAAGTGCATTTTACCTGACATGTGTCCTCAGATCTTCTGGTGAAAGTAATTAGGAAAGTGAACTATATGGTAATATATGATAACAAGTGCTTATTGTCCTGCTCAGTATATTGGAACTCAAGTCTGGGAATATGGAGTGCCACTGTATCATAAATATCTTGCTATTGTTTTGTTGCTGCTAATAATAACGACAAATGTCCACTACTAATGCTATTAAAGCTACTTAATAGTTTACTGTATGCTCTGTGAATAAATAGTATGTGATGGAAAAGAAATGCCTGTATGTTCATCTATTGCTAACTGGTCTTGTAGACTGTGTTGTCTGAAATACACTTCTCATCCCAGTTTAAATAAACAATTTTTCTAATTTATTGTACCATGAAGGACAAGACTAGTAACAGTAGATAGACAAAATGAGAGCAATTAGTGCTATTGCACAGATATCCATTACAGCCCAGCTAGAACTGGCATGTTGTATCCTGTTTGATGAGAACTCAGCACAGTGGTATTTGCTAATGCTATTACTTCTACATTCAAAAGAAAGTGAAATGGGTCAAGATTCAAGAACTGTAACCATAGTAATGAGTAGCAGGAATCCAGTTTTAAAGGAGAACTCTTAATTTTTTAAGGAGAAAAAGAAAGAAAGAAAATGAAAACAACAGGGAGATAAGGTATAAAAAGAACATAAAGGAATATAACCTGACAATAATGCCAAAGAGCCCAAACCCGTTCCCGCTGAAATTATCTAAACTCCTACTGATTTACTGGAAAGAAGATCGGAGTTCAGCCCAGGAACTAATAACAGATCCTTATGAATTGAAGTTGCTGGAGTGGACACTCCTGTGCTTGAAGATTCAAGGAGTCCCAGCCAGGATACAAATTTCCTTTCCCAGTCTTGGACTTTCCGTGTGCCTAAACAGAAGGACATGCGCTACATTCTAAACCATTAAAGACAGCCTTTGCCAAATGCAATAAAAGCTGTTTGCAGATTGAAACTTAGAGAATTTCATCATGTTTTTTTTTCCTTTTACCAATAAGCAAACATTGCACAATTCTTGAAGAAAAGCCATGTTCCAGATTTTCCAAGAATTTTAAGAATCACATAGTTTAACTGCATTTTATTCCCATCATATCAGTTTCCAGGTAACAAAGTGTATGATCTTACACCACACTCTATGAGATTGAAATTCTGTCCTCATACCTATGCAGTACTCATAATTTCAGTAATGTTATATGAATACAGTTCAGAGAAGAGTTTCATCTATAATGCTAAGATTTCAGTCTCCTCCAATTTGACACATAGTATAATCTAAATTGTAGGCATCCAGACAGCCAGTCTCAACTTTTCTTCTTCTCTCTACAAATTGTTTTTATCTCTTAGATTATATACTTACACATTAATTGAACAGATTTTTAAAAATATCCCGTACAGTTTAATAAAGTATTCTTTAAATTGAGCAAATGTTTCTGTGTTCTTCAATCTTATTTTCAAGATGCTTTGCTATCTTCTTTTCCAGTTTCTTATGCTTCTCCAGAGCACAATTTCTATTAGTGAATTTTGTGCATCAGAAAGTTACACTTAGTCATAATTAGACATCAAAACTTTCCCCATCTGTGGAGAGAGGCAGTGAGGCCAATTGACCTGTCTTTCCTCACCAGCTACAGGAGGAGTCTAGACAAAGAGCTTAAAGTAGACAGGTAGCATTTAAATAGGCAATGTGGGAGTAGATAATTAACAAAGAAGACAAATAAATGGTTGCCAGCTTCCTAGGATGTGCAGATGTCAACTAAGGAACAAATGTGCTTTGAGAATGCTGAAATATTTGGTTAGTATTGTTTCATGGTTTCTACTTCTGGCTCTTTTTAGTCTGTCTTTCATTTCTTAGTTTGCTTTTGTTAAAAATGAAGTATGGCAATAGGGCAGCTACCTTCCACTTTTTTTTTTTTTTTTTTTGCTTATAGGGAAAACCCTCCAACCAAGATATATGGTGATAACATTTCTCACAGAAATATTACATTTCCATTCTTCTAAGAGCAACTATGGTGTCAGAGTACTAGTGCTCTGCAAACTTCTGCCTTACCTTAATCTCTCCATACTTGCTCTTTCTCCTTTCATTCCTAAGCAACCACCTGGCTGGCCTCTGAGCACATGATTATTTTTATCAGAGTGGAGTTAAAATAACTTTTACTCTTCTCTGCTCATGTCTATAACTCCATTAGACCCCTCCATGTGACTGCACATTTGCCCACTATCCCTCTCTCCTAGACCTGAGATGATTCAATCTTATCACCTCCCCGTAATACTTCTCATGGGTGGTCTCATGGGTAGTCTCCAAAAATCAATAGTATCTAATATATCTATAGGGCTTCCTGTACATCCAGTCGGTTCCTCCTCCAGTACTACAGGAGGAATAAAAGGGGAACCATTCAGAAGAGAGGGAAATGGTACTTTTGCAGAGACAAACAAGGCTTACTAACCTTAAATCTTCTCACAGCTGAAGAGAGAGAGCTGATATTTTATGATATGACAAAACAACATGAGTCCCAGTCAACCAGCTATGATGTGCAGCTACTGCTTTCCATGGTGCTTTATATGCCAAATGTGTTTGCTCACACAGTGGATAAAACGTAAAATTCAGTTCTTCTTTCAAAGCTTCATCTAGCCTTAAAAAGTAGGAAACAGTTTGGGTGCAGAAGCTAAAACAGACATAAAAAAGAGAGAAAGAAAAAAAAAAAAAAAAAAAAAAGGAAATCAAGCCAGTATGCACTTGTAGGCACACAAACACACACATGTGAATATGCACATGATGGCAAGTCTTGCTGAAGCATGTACTGAGCTTTGGTTTTTAGAAAGATGTAGAGCAGTAGCTTTGAAATACTATTTTGGAGTTCCTTAGAGGTTCCCTTTGTAAATCATGACTGATTGAAATAAACTGTCAACTGCAATTTGTTAATTTTATATGCTTTTCTCCCTGACTGAATGTGAAAACTTGCCAGAAAAAAAATACTTGAAAAACATTAGTGATTTTTATGTGTTGTTGAAATAGAATTTTTTTAGTACTTAATCCTCCTGAATGTTTGGGATGAGCATCCAGGAAAATGACTGCCACATGCCATGTAGTAATGAGCACAATAAATTCATTACTAATAAACTGTTAGCCTGTTTGTAAAGGGGAAAAACAATCTCTATAATCATTGCCATGCTGGAGGTGTTAAAAAGCCAAACAAAAACAAAAACAAAAGCCAAAATAATTTGAAACTGCATTTACTGTGTCTACAAAAAGGGCTACAAGCTGCACCAATTTGTATAATGTGTAAGTGTCACAAGAGATTTCTGTCACAGGATGAGTATTTTTCTTTAAGGTAAATGTGTTATAGAACACAACATTGCTTAAAAATAGTAACAGCAATTTAGGAGGAAATGGGAAGAACTACATCTCCCTGAAACTGTGAAGTTCAACTTTGAATTATGTGAACAGAGATTTGAGCAGAAATCCATGTTTTTAGCCTGTCATGAAGAATAAAACAAGCTATGTTCATTTAAAGGGTTAAAAAACTTTTAAAAGAATATGAATGTATGCTTTGGACATCAAGGGAATGAGAGTGGGAATGGAACGATATCATTGCTGCAAGCAGTTCTATCAACATGAGGGTTTACAGTGCACTAGTATCAACTTCTGATGATAGGAGTCCAAGAAAAATTCTTGCAACACCATATGTAGGAATACAGAATGCAGTGTCAGAAAGTCTCTAAACCAGTTAGAAAGAGCTTAGGTCTTCTCTGTAATCAGATAAAGAATATCGTGACAGCACGTTATGTTTACCCAACACCTAATGTCCTGAAATATGTTAAACACTTGTCAGATTGCTTCCAGAAAGAGACTGGATCTCACTACTGACACATTTGTCAGGCACGTCAGCTTTTATCATTCCTATGACCCCATCACAGAGATATTCAGATTTACTAATGGACCCCTGGGAATAACTATGAAAATAACTGTTATCCTCTTGAGAAGAATAAGGAGAAAGAGCATGACCTACACTTATTTTGAAACTACAGAACTGCAACAGTCTTTACTGACAGCTTCGACATCAAATTGGAAAAGGTGGCATTGACTGTAGTAGATTTGAGAAATATCAGTCCCACTTCTATCTGGCTCAGAACTGGCCCTGAGATGAGTTGTATAGTAGGTCAGCAGTAGCCAAAGGCCCAGCAAGATGAAAAAGGGGAATTTTACTGGAATTTAGGATTCCAGACTAATGAGTTTGGAGAATTTGCAGACTGAGATGCTCTGCAAAGGAAGTCATACAGACTCAGATCACAGCCATAAATTTAGATTTATTTTTGTATTTCCTGCTGGCTGGTTATTAGAGTTCTTAATTCATTTTTTTCCCCATGTTTTCAATAAGAAGTGAACTTACCAGAAAGAATGATAAAGACCTTATCTTGACACGCCTTTTGTTGTAGATTCACTGAGCATTGTACTTTATGCTACAATGCCAAACCATAGAATCACAGAATTGCAGAGGCTGGGAAGGACATCTAGAGATTATTGAGTCCAAACCTACTGCTGAAGCAGGTTCCCTAGAGTAGGTATTGTTTACTAGATGGCTTGCTTTGAGGTTTTTTTTTTAATTATTATTATTATTATTTGTTTGTTTCTTTGCTTTTGTATTTTGTTAATTTAATTAGATACAAGGTTAGTAGTAGAAGACTCTCTTCCCACTGGTAGCAAAATGGCAAATATGCAGTAACAACTCCATTCCAAAGGTTGTGTGTTGCCTTGATTACTGATTATCCGTTGTCACTGCATTCTGCATGATTCAGTGTATTTACGGTCCAATGAAAAATCTGTGATGGACAGAATATAGCATTATGCCTACACAGGAAAAAATGTTTGATAAAATCTAATTCCCTACTTTTTTTTTTTTTTTTTTTTTTTTTAATTGGATGGGAAAAGAGTTTTTTGAAAGTTTTTGAAAGATATATCTCCTTTGTTGTTCTTACAAAAATCCATCAGGAAAACATCAAGACATGCTCTAAAACATGTCAGTCTTTGAAAAAAAGTAAAAGCATTCTCCAGAAAGTGGGGCAGCTGCATTGCCTGTGCCTTCTTAGAGGTTGGAAGGGACCTCCAGAGATCATCAAGTCTAACCCCCCTATCTTCACCTGTCTGGATTCGAACTCTGGGTGGTAGGAAACCACTGCCTGGGGATGGATGGCTAGATGGGAAAGCAACCTCCAATAAGGAGGTGCTACTTAGAGGGTGAGAATACAATTCCTTGTCCACCATAATCCCATCCATGATCAACTTTATGACACAGAAGTTAACACTGGTGGTAAGGTTGATTTTTTGTTTGTTTGATGTGGTCACTGCTTCCGAGGAGCGGATCTGGGAGCATAAGATTCATTTTATACAGACCCACAAACTCATCACGTTTACAATACATTCTGAGAGGACTGAAGAACCAGAAATATCTTCCTCTGTGGCTTGCTTGCACTAAAATTTAAATGGATACTGATTTGTACTGACATTCCTATTTACTTTCCAAGGCTGTAATGACTAATACTTCTGTAGAAGTATCATCTCCAGCTACACTAAAAGCTTCCACTTTCCTCAACTATAAAATTTAAGTATTCATTTAAATTAGGAAACTACTCTGTCCTTGTCATTTTTGTACACAAGGATGTTGTAAAATAAACTTATTACAGAAAAATCACTTCAATTGGTATTCTCATTTGATTCCTCCTTCTAAACTAAACATCTATAGCCGTTGATGGTCTGTAACTTTTCACTTGTAAAAGTAAGCAATACAAAATGTTGTGGTTTTTTTTTTTTCTTTTTCTTTTTTCAATTTTTTCTTCTTTTTTTTTTTTTAATTTTTTCTGGCAAATTTAGGTTTCATCGTAGCAGGATACAAAATTCTAAATTGAATCCTGATGGTCAGTAACTGAAGCTTAACACCTTGGAAATTATTTTTGATTTTAGGGATGTGGAGGTTCATCTGGAAAATATTCCACCCTTTGATCCAATACACATCAATTTAAGACTTACCTTAACAGCTTTAAGGATGGAATTCCTTATTTCCAGCTTTTCCCTTCTTATCAGGACAACATAGAGGGTTCTGTTTACCAGCAGTCAAATGAATTGCAGATGACAGTCAGAAAGGAATTTGTAAAGTCTCTGCTCCACAGAAGTCATGATCCACTTAGCTTAAAAGATACCGTCAAACTGACATTTCCAATATTTTCAAGAATGTCTAAAAAGCTCAAGGTCCACACTAAAGTGTTTTGTTTTTTTTTTCCCCACCTTTCTTCTACTAGGCTCAAAATACTGTATTATAAACATAATAAATATGAATTCATATTTCATGTGTAGGACAGAGGTTTTCTACCTCAGTTCTTCCTAAGTATCTCTATTTATTTTCTGCTCAGACAAAATTTTCTCTTCCCTGTAAACTACTCTCAAATAACAGCTGATGGTGAATAACAAGCTCTTGGCCTTGTTATACTCTTTCTGTGTGTGTGCTTTTTTGGCCTGCTCTTGCAGACTTTGCTTGCTTTGGATAATCTTCATTTACCTCTGTATTTAAATTGAAATGAGTGGAACTTCTTGCATAAGACACTTTTTGACGTGAACAGCGTCAGTCAGACGCTTTATAGGTACTGCAGGATTTGATTATTCCTTGCAACAATAGCATGCTTCAAAAGAAAGGGTAAGAAAGCAAACCTCCTTTGAGTGCAAGTCCTTTTGAAGCTAAGAACTGAAGTCTCAATACCTAAATTGGTACATGCACCTTTCATGAGAGTACCAAGCAGTTTTTACCATCCACAAAATCTTATTGAAAAGTATATTGAAAAAGTATTCATGTGCACAGCCTGCAAATTTCAGCAGAGTGCAGTTGCGTATTTCCAGACTTGCCTGTTTATAGATTTTGTATACGTGGAAATTTATATTAAAAGTGGATAGGACATGGGATTTGTTCAGTATTCATTTAGGGTCAATTTGTCTTTGATGAGTACTAAACACAAAGAAGGGTAAAGCTGTAAGAAAGTTTCTCAAGCTAGAAACTGTAGTGGAGAATGAAGATCATTGTTGTCCCAAAATTCTAATGATCCCAGAAATTGATGTTTCTATGTATTTCATGTACCTGCAAATGAAAAGATAAAAATGTAGGAGAACATTACTTCTTTCTTTTCATGTCTCATATTTTTGACCCGGGGCAGCACCACTGACTTTGATGGCCAAGAACTCCTTAAGGGTCTATGAAAGACAGGTGACCCACAACTAACAAAAGTACTCTCTGAAAAGGATCCAATCCTTCACATCCATTTCTCCATTCCCATTATCACTACCAACATTTGTCACTTATACTTCAAAACAACAAAAAAAATTGTTCTAATTTTCTATTATTCTATGATGGATAATCATGTAGATTTTGTACATAAAATTGTCTCAGAAATCAAGTTTTCACCCTGTGCCAGAATCAATGGCCTAGGGCTTGTCCAAAAAGAAGGAGCACCTTTTCCAGAAGTGTTTTTTTGTCATCTTCATGACCAATAAAGTGTCATGTGAAGCATGGCGCCCAGCCAAATAGATATCAGATGGCTCCCAGAAAAGAATGGATGCTGTGTGAAGATTCTCCTTGGCCTCACTAGACTCCAGGGCAAGAGAACTCCAGACACTGATTGTAAAACTTCTCACTGATACAGTGCAGCAACCCTTATATAAAATGCAGTCTACCAGGTTGCCCTTCAGGTCATCCAGCTCTTTCTGAGCCGGGTAAGTGAGAAGCTGGACAACAGCAGCTCTGTCCTGTCATTTTATTCAGATGACTGTGAATCAGTTTCTGTGAGGTTTAGAAGATCTTTAGAGCCAAAAAAAAAGATCTAAGAGAGAGTGTTTGATTACCACAGTAGGTTGCAGATCATGACAGGCTAGGACAAGAGAGCACACAACCTTATGAAATCCAAGTGCTCCAGGACAGCTAAATGGAAGACTTCACTTGCATAATTTGAGAAAAGTTCTGCTCTGAAGTACAACAGGAAAAAATTGCTCAGTGCTGTTGCTACCACTTTAATTCAAACTGAATAAACAGATACTAGTAAGTCGGTCTTCAGGACAGGAGACTTCATGCTTATGTACTCAGGTGATATACAGAACTCTGTAATAAAATGAAACATGGCCAATTACTTCGCACTATGGCATTCATTGTTCTGATACCTACAGAAAGAGATTCCCAAAGCTATGCCTTACGAAGATGCATTTCTCTCTCTTTTTACAAGTACAAAGATATTCTTTGTACTCTAACACCCAGGTCTGAATATTGTTTTCAAAGATGTAGCAATACCAAGTCATCACACAATGACAACAGAACAGATCAGATAGTATCTCAAGAATACTTAATGCTGTACATTCTTGAAAAATTATCCTATCCCTAAGCAACAAAGAGGCCTTTATTTGTCTGGTAAGAGAATTCTTTTTTTATGTTTTGTATTAAAGAATATGTCCTACACCTCACTCAAGGATAAAATGGTGTTTGAGACTTCTAGGTCACACTCTCTACACAGGAATGTCCTTGGGTTTTGATATAAAAATTTCCCTGCCTTCCAGAAGAGTCTAATTTCTTGGAATTTCTAGCCAAGCTCCAATGCATATAATTCAGAAGACCATAGGAATTCATGGAGTTGGGCAGAGAGACAATGACCAGGGCGTACAATACTTTTAAGTGTGGGACATATTACATGTGTTTCTCTCCCTACATTACAAAACAATTTTCAAAGTGGGAAATGTTATTCTCTGGGAAAATTTCTTGACACGATCTACAGAAATTTTGATTAAATATGATAATATTTAACCAGTTCTCAGTAAAGTATGCTGAATGCAAATCCTTTCCTTTGAAATGCTTTGTACCAAACCAAACAGTTTTGTCAAAATCCCTATGTGTTTAACTGCTCTCAGCCTAAAAACCTCTACTTAACTTACAGTAATGTAAGGTACATGTAGTTCATTTCAGAACTTGTCAACAGGGAAATGGAAATCAAAGAGGTAAACAGAAACCCAGATACAATACAAGATGGTATTATGGAAGATTTCTTTCAATTTGGTTGCTTAATTCAAACCCTTATTGCTTTGAATCTGCTCTTTTTTGGACTGAGTTACACACGTTATCAATCTATGCATAGTTCTGCCCATCATCTGTTGCTTTTGTAAGCTAACCAGAAAAAAAAAAAAAAAAAAAATTGTAGAAATTATAGAGAATATCTGGTAGTATATGCAGAACTTGGTCAAAAAATAGATAAAATCTTAATTATCACCTTAAAGAGAAATTTTTATTCCAGATAGCCTTTTCTTAAAAATATTTTTTATTGCAACATTTGTTATTAAAGAGGACAGGGACAGAGAGCAGTGAAAAGGGACCTTTTTATTTTTATTTTTTAACCAAAAATAAAAACATGCTTGCTTTAGATTAGGACTCAGTCCTGAAAGTTGCCAAGTTTTCTGGTCCCAATTCAGTAAATCAGTTATGCATGTGCTTAAATTTTAAGCACATCATCAATTCCAAAGAAATGATCTGACTCACACATGCCTCATACATGTCTGGATGAGAGCCAGAGATCTCAGCACTTTCCAGTATTAAGATCTTTGTTTCCTAACCGAACTAAAAGTAAGAGGTAGATTGCCCAGAGAATGAGGCCTCCCACAGACTTCCAAATTCACAACATGAGCTGGGAATCACATCTGGTTCCACTGTAATCCACATACCAGTCAGTGTGATATGACCATCCCTACCGTGGTGCAGAGCTGGCCACAATGTTCCTGCCCTTCTCCCTTTCAGGAGTGAATCATATTCAGCGTTGCTGAAATTTCTACTTATCCAAACAAGCACTAAAGAAGCATTTGAACAGAAAGGAGTTTTGAGTCATGTAGGTGGTTTTCTTGTGTGGGAAACTACCCGCTTTGTATCTATATGATTAAGAAAGTCAGCCTCATTTGCCTCTGGCTGTCTGGAGAAAGCCACAAAAAGAGCATTCATTCTCTTATTCCTTCTTCCTTTCGAGAACACGGAAAGAGGAAAAAAAAGATAACTCATACGTCATAGCCAGGTTAAAATAACATATTCCCTCTTAGCAAGGCATCACTTCTACCAGTAGTTTTTTTTTTTTTTCCACTGCTTTATATTGCCTATCCTGAAATCTCATCCATCTAAATAGAGTAAATGTTATCCAACTGCCTGCTGAAATCGTAAAGCTAAGTAGTTTTCATGGAAGACCATGGCAAGTCAGCTTTGGAGAGCTCGATAAGTCAAGGGTATAGAGCAGCATGTGCAATAATCCATGTATCTCAAAAAAAATTAACAGACAAGAGACACAAGTATCACAGACAAATAAAAGATACAAGACAGTAGCTTATCACAGCAGCATGAAGATACTGTGAGTGGTGGAAAAAAAAAAAGGACAGGATGAAATTTCAGTTGAGGAAGATCTGAAGCACAGCATGGGATTTGGAACCGAGGAAAAAATGTGGAATGTAAATGAGGATAGCAATCTCTTAGAATCATAGAATCGTAGGATGGGCTGGGTTGAAAAGGACCACAATGATCATTGAGTTTCAACCCCCCTGCTGTGTGCAGGGTTGCCAACCACCAGACCAGGCTGCCCAGAGCCACATCCAGCCTGGCCTTGAATGCCTCCAGGGATGGGGCATCCACAACCTCCTAAGGAAACCTGTTCCAGTGTGTCATCACCCTCCATGTGAAAAACTTCCTCCTAAGATCTAACCTAAACCTCCCATGTCTCAGTTTTTGGCCATTCCCCCTTGTCCTATCACTATACGCCCTTGTAAACAGCCATTCCCCCTCCTGTTTGTACTCTCCCGTCAAGTACAGGAAGGCCACGTTGAGGTCTCCCTGGAGCCTTCTCTTCTCCAAGCTAAATAATTCCAGTCCTCTCAACCTTTCTTCATAGGAGAGGTGCTCCAGCCCTCTGATCATCTCACTGGCCCTTCTCTGGATCCTCTCCAAGCCGAGTAGAGGAGAAAATCACCTCCCTTTCCCTGCTGGCCACCCCTTCTTTAATGCAGCCCAGAACATGGTTGGCCTTTCCTTAAATATGTCAAAAGTCCAGGGAGGTCACGATTTCAAAAAGAGCAAGCAATGAACACCGCTATTGTTGAAGATGGCTAGTGAGCCAAAACTCCAGCCAGAGACTTGTTGGTTGAGCTGGAGGGGAGCAAAGGGAGATGGTTCCGCAGTCCAGCAAGAAAAGTGCCTGTCATGAGGCCAGGGACAGCAGTGAAATGCTTTTCTTTGTGTAGGTGTGGGACAGGCTGTGCAGAGGAAGGGTTAGCATGTAAAGAAATATACTCCTATGAGCAATAAGCAGGCTGGATATGAGGAGATGGAAAATTAAACCTTTCCCACTTCTGCTCAGCTTTGACACCATGCTGACAACTGCACTCTCCAACTTGAAACTGGTATTTCAGGGAAGAGATTTTATTAAAATCGATATAACAAACTGTGACATCTTTCCAGAAGAGAGCTTAACAACACGTTTGTATCAGTCTTGCTAGCAGCCTTTGGGCTGCATTTTCAATCTAAGTGTACAGTACATTGTCTGTTGAAAGTGCTAAGCTGAAGTTGGTGACATCAGCAGTGACAAAGGGTGAGGATTGCCTTTATGCTGCTCTCAGCAGCCTTAATAGAAAAAAAGATTAATCATAAGTGCAAGAAAAAGCTGTCAGAATGCCTCAGCTGCTTTACCATTAAATTGCACTGGCTATGTCACTTATTAATTCTGGACTGACTTTTCTATTTTTACTATAAACAAAGGTAGGTAATTATAAGCAACATCTGCATGTATGCTCCCAAAGTGTGGATAAAACCTTTCAACACACTGAAATATACTTGTTAGCGAGTTTGTTTAGCTCCTATCTTGCAATAAGAAGCAAATTTACTGAGAAAGATTAAAAAGAAAATAATCTGTGCTACCTCTGGTTATTTTCTTATTGACATTGTCAATGTGAAATAACTAGCACCAGGTAATCTATTTCTATTGTTATGTACATAGACAGTTATTAATATTTCAAAAAAAACCTACCAAAAAATTGAAGTGTAGAAAAATCATAAATTCTATTTCTAGGCATACATCTATGCAGGACATGAATGAATGCTCATAAATATTTTTTGGTATTCGAATATGAACAGAATCATCTGTAGAATTATTGGTCATGAAAATAGAAATATTCTCATAAATAATGTGAAATTTACATCAAGATAATTCAATACTGAAAAAATAAGCAGGGAAGAAAAAAAATTGTTTGTTTGGGTGGCTCAAACACGTGGACAAATAACCACTTGGCAGCCATAACAAGTTTTTGAGTTTCATTGTTCAAAAACAGTGCGTGCTTTCCCTAGTAGAGAATAGCCTTTGCAGTTAAATTTCACATTCTTGAGCATTATCTGGGATAAAATTCACTGGTTTCTTCAGTCTTTTCTCAAAAAAAGGCATGTTTTCTGGATCTCTGGTCATTTCTGCTGTTTCGTGTTTTTTTGTTGTTTTTTTTTTTTGTTTTTTTTTTGTTTGTTTGTTTTTCCTGAAATCTCTCTGATTGCGTGTTTGAACATTTGTTACTGTTTTAATTTCTCAACATTTTTACTGACTTTTTCAAAAGTAGACTCTTATTTTCAGAAAAGCAATTTAGTAATGAAAAAAAATGAGGAAAAATGTGATGGTAATGTTGGAAGTACTCTGTCTCCACTTAAAAGCTATTAGAAGATATTCAGTACATGCAGAGAAAAAAAAAAGGAAAAAAAAAAATCACATGCTTTATATAACAATTGTATATATTTACATGGTTATGATCACCATGATGATCCCTCACAATCCTTAGCACATTCTGTAGCCCCTTGTGTGCGAGGAAAGTACTATTATTCCCATGCTACCAACAGAGATGTAAAAATTACATACGTATTAACACACTCATCAACAATTATATACATACACACTTCAAGACACAACTATATGCATCTATTTATCTTTATATAAATAATATATCTATACATATTTATAGTTATTATTCTCATGCTACAATGTAGAAATACCTAGATTATGTTCAAAGGAGTTCACCAGTTTTCCAGAAGCTGAGTTCCACCCACCCAGGTGATTTGCACAGCAAAGAAACAAGATTTATTAGCTCGTGTTAAGTGCTAATACAGTTATTATGTTTCAGATGCATAGCCAGCTTAGGTTTCTCCAGACAACGGAGGCTCGTGCCCTGACAAAATACCTGAGAGCCATATCACTAGATCTCTGATAAATGAGCATGTCTCTCAAATTCCATGAGTAGGGCCCAAATCCTTCCTCACCACATACCTTGCTTATTTTTTATTTTGTTTAGGAAGTTTAATGACTCCAGGGTTAATACAGAAATACAGGCAAAAGACATGTCACCTCAAGTTGAGGTTCTTTCCACACTCCCAGTACAACTCTTTCATCAACAAAGCAGGTATCCACCCTCTCTCCTGGGTAGGAAATAGCATGACTCAAAGACAACTAGCTGAGACTCGTGGCACACAGACATTCACCAAATACGCTGCATAGGTCTAACAATTAGCTGCAGAAGGAATAGAACATTTCTTCTGAGAACAGGACAAAAGTCTAATGGCATTTGACGTAGGAAGGCAACCCAGTTAGCTGTGTTTTAGAATCTTGATATTTCTAACACAGAGCCACAGATGCCCAAATAAGGAGAGCCAACAGAAATAGGGGAGACTGCAGTGAGTAAGTAGAAGCACTAAAATGGTTTGTGGACTAAATAAACTAACTAATTTATTTAATTAAAAAAAAAGAAGAAAGAAAAAGAAAAAAAAAAGAAAAAAAAAAAAAGGCGGGGTGCTGTGGGAAGAAAAAGACTAGAATTGTGATTCCCAGAAAAATAAATAAATGAGAATACTAATACGTAATCAGTGCATCTTTTAGGATGTTAATTCATTTCTGAAAATTGACTTTCATCCCCTGACTGAACAATATTCAGAGTTTATTCTTTCATAATTTTTGGGTGAATTAAAGTTTTTTTCCAGAGTAAAAATTGCCTAAGAAATAAAGCATGCACAAAAGCCTGGAACATGCTTGCAGTATGAATGTCAAGATTAAACCAAACAGTTTTCTGCAAGATACGCTATATCCACTTACATTCTGTGCAAAGGAACTTTTCAGTAGATTGTTATACTTTGCTAAAATATGCCAGCAAAACACCATTACACACACACACACAATCAAACAAAAATTTTCTTTTATCTAAAAAAGACAGCACTGAAATTTCGCTTTACCTATCCAAGCTTTTATAACAAACCACCAAAATGTAGAGAACTCATTCAGAATGCTGTCTTCTCAGTACTGGGTTATGTGGGAGAACAGAAATGTTTCAAGCACCTGAATATCTTAGTGTATTTCCTGATTTACAGAGACATACAGACATATAACAGACATACAGAGGTCTTAATGATCACAGAGGTCTTAATGATCAAGGTCTTAATGATCACAGAGAGTAAATCACACCTTATTTACACCCTTTGCATTGACACCACAAAATTCATTCTCATCTTTCCCATTGCCCAGATCTTTAGCCATATCATTATTAAGAGCTTCTCTGAATTGACATGAAACTAAAAGCTTTCCTTTCTCCACAGCCACCATGGATAAGGCAATACAGGTGATATGTTCATTCAGAGTGTATAGTGCAAGCAAAACTATTCAGCATTTGAAGAATCAGCCCATAGAATTTTGAGTTGACTTGGATGTACAAAATAGGAAATGAAAATGGATCTCTAGTGACATTGTCAGGTTAACTCTATGTGCGTGCAACCAACTCTAATCCTCATGTTCGTTGATATCCAAACAGCCTATTGCAAGCCACGGTTTCTCATTTAAATTTAAAGCAGAGTTTTTGCAGAGTTCCCTGTGGCAGATCTTTTCTTCATCTAGATAGATGGAGACAAAGATGGAAGGGAGTAGCTGCTGCAACATCCTTCTTCCCAGACAATAATAGTGGCCAATCATTCAGATTATTCTTGAGTTGGCAGACCTTTATCTCAGCTGAATGCATGATCTCTGCTCCTAGAAACTGTAGATGAAAACTAGAACTAGAAGAGGAATGAGAAAGCCAGAAAGGAAGTGGAAGATACCTAAGAAAAGAAGAAAAGAATACCTAAGGCTAGAAATGAAGAGGTAGCAGAAGAAAGAATAATTGAAATTCAAGGGCTGTGATTTTTCAAACAATTATTCATTTTCTTTTGTTGACTTATCATCATTAAGTACGCCAACAATGCATAGACCAGAACATTTGTCTTGTCAATTAATACAGCCATTTTTAAAAGATCTACAAAATGCTAAACAAAGCACTTAGTAAAGCCTATTGCCTTTGGCTTTGAATGGTGTATTCATGATTCTTGATATATGGAAAGTTGGTCATCTCTTTGGGTTTGCATCCTGTCCATTGCCTGAAAGGAGGTAGCTGGTTCACCAAACAGGAAAATCTGAGGACAAAGAGGCAGGAATGTTTCAGACATTAATGCCGATCCAATGTATTAAAACGTGCAGATAATGACATGTACAGCTGCTGAAAACTCAAGGCCATATGTTTAGGGTATTAATTTAACACACATAGTATACATAACACTTTGCTGTCACTTGTTGCTACTAGTTTATATGCAATGTAGGTATTTATTTATTACTCCCATATTTTTACATTTTCAGGGCACATATAAAAATATTTCCTACTTCTCTCACTTACTTTTTTTTTTTTTTTAATGAAAGAGAGAGATGATTATTTTATGAATCCAATGAGGTTCAACAAAGCAAAGTGCAAGGTTTTGCACTTTTATCAGTGTAATCCCAGATATGCATACAGACTGGGAGAACTCCTTGAGAGTAGCCCTGTTGAGAGAAAGACTTAGGGGTCCTGGTAGATGAAAAGCATAACACGAGCCAGGAGTGTGCACTTGCAGCCCAGAACACCAAAATGATAGAGAGTGGTGAGACGCTGGAAGAGGTTGTGCGAAGAGATTGTGGATGCCTCATCCTTGGTCCCTGCCCAGTTCCCCAGGCCAGGCTGGAAGGGGTCCTGGGCAACCTGATCTAATACTTGATCTAGCAGTTGGCAACCCTGTCTGCAGCAGACGGTTGAAACTTGATGATCCCTGAGGTCTCTTCCAACCCAAGCCATTCTATGATTCTATGAGTCATTGTTTAGCACTCACAGTTTGCAAAGCTTCAAAATAAGTCAATTACTCTATCAGCCTCCACAGATACTTCAGGTGTTAAAACAATTTAGCTTCAATTCTGTACATTCACATGCACAAAGATGGCCAAGAATAGGATTTATCTTGCCTAATCTAAGAGATAGGGATCTAATCTGCACAGTTTTCTAGGCTATATCTCTTGTCAATTGAGAGAGACAGAAGTCTAAGATAGGAGGCATGAATCACCCCTCTGGAGGTGAATCTCTTTCCGCTGACTGCAGAAGGAACTCAGGAAAGTTGCTTAGACTAGGTATCTAACACTCAAATGGTCAGAACTGAGTGAGCTAAATGATATTTGAAGTGTGTGAAGAATATGCTGAAACCAATGCATCTATCCCCCTGAAAAGTTTGTGTAAATAATAAAATACTTATAAATATTTTTGCACTATCTGCTATTTATGGGAATGATTATTTGCCTGCAATATGCTCAGAAGAACACAGCTTTGATTCCTGACTGGTATTTCTTTGTTAAAAATATTAAGGGCTGCAAGTCAGAAGGGTCAAATATAGAAATAAAAATATTTAGCTTCTCATTGTAATATATTTTAAAAGATAACTTTTGTTATCCTACTTGATCCTTTATTTGTCGCTAGAGCTAACCAATTTGCCTCTGAATGAAAGTCTACAAAAGAATCAGTGGAAAAAAAGATCAGCTATCAAAAACTGCAGTGTTAAGGTGTTCAAGAATATTAAAATTAAGAATAACATTGTATTTTCATATATACGAGCAAAAATGAATAACAATACATCTGCACCCTTAAAACTTCAGCCAGGAATAGCTGTGCTGTTGCCTGACTTCCAAGAATACTCTTCAAATAGTGGATATAGAGAGGTTAAAAAAGTTGCTTTGAAAGTACTTCGGTAAACTTAAAAAACAGATGTTAATGACTTTTTAGTTTCACATGCTTTAAGACTATTTTGTGGCCTTGTTGACGTGAGTCCTGGAATGAACATTCAAATATATATTTCCTCTGTACTACAAATCACAGAATACGAATACTCTCTTCCTTTGTGGAGAGCAAATATATTTAGATTTCCAGGGACGGAAGGAAGCAAATCCCGCCCCCCCAGAGGCATCTGATTTCAAGGGCCCTCTCTCCAAGCAACATGTGTTTGTGGGGAGCAGAGGCTCCATGTGCACACAGCTATGAGCAACTTGCCAAAACCTACTCGGCAGCCCCCGCCCCGCTGATGTAGCTGAAGGGCTGACAGCAGTGATGTAATACCAATTCAAACGTGTCCCCGTGCAGAACCCAGAAACTTGGAAATTGCCATGCCAGATGCTAAGCAGTTTAGGAAATCCACCCCCATAGCCCAGGGTGCACAGCTGGAGCACAGCCACAGCCAAGGCCTCTCCATGGCAGCGACAAGCCACACCGGCATCAGCAGTCTGCTGCCACGCAGCACACCCCAAAAGGCTGTGATATGCCCCTAATTCACAGCAGGCAGGAGGTGTGTAGGCAGCCACACAGCCAAGGCATCACCACGTGTCACTCAGCTGTCAGCTTTGTACTGACGGCCTGGGATCAGGTGGATTTCACTCAACGCTCCGGGGAGACAGACTTTACCGCTTTGTGACTCATGCTTGACTGGGGGGAGTGGGAACAGCAATCATTTATGAGTCACTATATTGTATAAGGCTTTGGAAAATCATTTGCCTGCATACTGTATAAATACATATCGGAAGTGTATTAAATACATTGAAGAAATTGGAACACAATTAATATGTTCTGAAGCAAAAGAAAAATTGAGAAAGGTTACTCATTACCAGTCTCTCCTCTTTCACAGAGATAACCTATTAGTAGAAATGTGCAGCATTTTCCTTCTGAAGTAGTCAGGGCTTTAAAATTCTGTCTAGAAATAGAACCATGTGAATAATTTGGGGTGGGGGTTATATTTAAAGAAAAAAATAGCAAAGTTTTTGTCTTCCCAACAGTTTTTTTTTTTTTTTTTTTTTTTTGAGCAACTATTTCTAGCACAAGAAAAAATGCAAGCTCTCATGAAACTGTAGGAACAGATTTTGAAACTTTCCCTCTAAAAGCAAAGTTGTGCAAACGCTTACTTGATCCAAACAATATCCTCTGTACATAACAGGCAGCAAAGGCTTAAGCAGGAGGGGAAGAAGCCTGTGAGTTGGAATGCAGGTCCGTGCAATCCTTTGCTGTCCTAGAATTTAACTGGGGGCCTTAGAAAAAAAGATCTCTTTGGGCTAGGTCTGTAAAAGAACTGAGGTACCTGAATCCTGTAGGAAGAATGTATAACTAGAGATGAGATGCCCCGTGCTTGGATGGGGCAAAGGATGGAAGTACCAACCACCTTTCTTCAAAACCAGAGTTCTAGACAGAAGCCGTGTAGCTGGATAGGAAGAAATCCTGTCAAAATGCCTACTTTGGAGACAATTACGCCTCCAACTCTGTGCTCCTAGCAGTAACACAAACCCCGCAGGAGTGTGACTGGTGAAGGGAGGATGGGAAAGGAAACTGAACCTCTTCCACACCACATTTAAGCCTCGAGTCACACGGGTCAATCCACAGCAAGTGGCTGCTTGTTATCACCAAAACTAAAGCTAAACTAAAACAAACGCAGGCAATAAGTAGCTGGTTGCTAGATAATTGTTATCACAGCAAAAACAAGCTAAAAACAGCTCAGGCAAAGACAAGACAAGTCTGGGCATGTTTCTAATCCATGCACTGTCTGGGTAACTGAAATCCCTTGGCCTTGCAGAGGATAAAATGATAGTTACTGGGCTGCGAAAGGGGGATCCTAGGAGCAGAGAGGAGGTGGAGGATGGTCCTTTCGCCACCGTGAGAAACAAATCTATGCAGGATGGCCTTAAATGTGTGTGGTGTAGCCAAGGCAGTCTGCATCCCCAGTCTGGGTATCAAAAAGTGTCCTTTTACGATACTCCTTTCTAAGCCAGAGGAGTGACTCACTCTGTTCTAGAATGCAGCCAACTTCCCAAATTATAGCCTGAATTTTAGCCCTGATGTGAAACTCTCTTCCTTTGTGTCCTCAGCCACTGGGAACAAATCCTTCAGTCTCTCCGGAGTGTTGGGCTAATGTGAACTGCAATTTTCCTACATTTGTAGACTTTCTGTCCCTCCCATGCAGTCAGAAATGGAGATGGTTCAGAAGAAGAGGGTGAAATGCAGCTTAGCAGCAGCCCAGGCTGTGAATACTCACTAAAGAGGGCAAATCCCAGTTAACAATTAAATCTAGGTAAACAAAACAATGACAGCCTCATTGAAGAGTACATGACATTTGGTCAGAAGTTGGCATCCTGTTCTCTTGCTCGCTGGCTTTTCCTACAAAACATGGCACCTCTGTATGCACGCGATACCTATCCCTTCACTGCCTGCCTGGTTGCACGGCTTCTTAACTTGTCAGACAATCTCTGTGTACCTTACCTCTCTTTCTTTCATATAGCACATGCCCATGCTGGAGGATGTATTGCTCTGTGCAGCCTCTTTAGAGCATTTCTTCTGGAACATCTGGTGAGATCTGTGAGAGCTCAGTGACTTCCCAACATCATCCAGACAGGTGCTAATTCCATTCACTGCACGGTACTGACTTGCACTTACTCCCAGCTGGAAAGAGGTGTTCCCACCACAGTCACTTGGGAAGCAAGTAGGGCAAAGTTTAAAAAATACGATGAGCCTCGCATAAAAATTCAAATTCAGCTATGCTAAATTTTCCATGAGTTCTCCATTTTTCTATGTTCTTTTTTTTCCTCCTAAACAGTTACCCAACTGATACCTCAGCAAAGCTGATGGTAAGGCTTTGGGTTTGGGGAGATTGTTGGAATCTTCTAATGTTAATGTGGGAAAGAACAAACAAACAAACAAAAAAAAAGAACAACAAATCAAGTGAAAATCAGCAGATTTAAAAACAAAAAACAAATCTCCTGATAGCATAGGCACAGCCGTGTGCTGATAGCTCAGTAAAGTGCCCAAAGCAATACTGAAACAGATCAAAACACAGCATTTTGCAGGAGACAGAAAATCTTTCTGAGTAGCTCAGCTGCAAGATGTGATCTGTATACTACCTGAGCAGAGTAAATAAAGGAGAAGGAGTCATCTTAATCTTATAGAGAGCAATCCAGAAATGGCTCACATAACTAGCTAAAGCCTCTACATTAAATTAATTACTGGATTAAATTTTTAAAAAACAATCTCAGAATGCTGCTTTTCAGCAGACGAAAGGTAGCAAAGACATTTTTCCCTTTTCCCAGTCCTAAAGATTTTTTAGAATACAAATGAGCTAGATGTTATTGTCAAAATCACTGTGATTACTACAAAGCAGGGCTATAGCAGAGCAAAGATCAGTACAATAATAACAAAAATGAATCAAATAAAAATATTAAGGAAAGTAAAATGGTAACTCTGAGCTCTCTAGATTTCAAGAAAAAATGACAATATTGATTGTGGCCCAGAAGACAGAGTAATAAAATATCACAGGATAAAGGCATTCATTTTCCTTGATTTAGGGCATATGGTCCTCTCCTCGGAGGATCTTTTTATTTTTTTTCTAAAGGAAGAAAATATACAAGTAAAAGAGAACAGGTTGGTTAAAGAAAAAATAATACATTTACATCTGGGGTAGTTGTATATATATTATTTTTGTACACATAAAACCATGTAAGATCTCCGCAGAGAGAAAAAGGAATGAGGTTTGCTGAATTTTTCACAAAAGATGAACTTAAATATATTTTGGGAGAAGGAGGAGGACTATTCTTCAAATTTTGAGATGGAGGTAAAGTGGAGATTGTCTTTATTCTGTTTGCAAAATAAGGCAACTGGATGATGGGGGAGCATTTAATCAAACCCACATATATACAGAGGGACTAAAGAACAGACACTCATTAAACTAGCTCTGCAGAGAAGGACCTGGGGGTCCTGATGGATGAAAAACTTATCATGAGCCAGCAGTGTGCTCTTGCAGCTTGGAAAGCAAATGGTATCCTGGGCTCCATCAGAAGAGGGGTGACCAGCAGGGACAGGGAGGTGATTGTCCCTCTCTACTCTGCCTTCATGAGGCTCCATCTGTACTACTGCATCCAGGTCTGGAGCCCTTAGTACAAGAAAGACAGGGAGCTGTTGGGGAGGATCCAGAGGAGGGCCACAAAAATGATCAGGGAGAGGAGCACCTCCCCTACAAAGGCAGGCTGAGGGAGCTGGGCTTGTTCAACTGAAGAAGAGAAGGCTGCGAGGTGACCTCATTGCAGCCATTCAGTGCCTAAAGGGAGCCTATAAACAGGAAGGGAATCAACTCTTTGAAAGGGTAGATAACAGCAGGACAAGGGGAAATGGTTTTAAGTTGAAGGAAGGATGATTTAGGTTGGATGTCAGGGGGAAGTTCTTTACAGAGAGAATACTAGACCAGGCTGCCCAGAAATGTTGTGGATGCCTTATCCTTGGAGGTGTTCAAAGCCAGGTTGGATGGGGCCCTGGGCAGCCTGGTCTAGTATTAATGGGGAGGTTGGTGGCCCTGCCTGTGGCAGGGGGATTGGAGATCCATGATCCTTGAGGTCCCTTCCAACCCGGCCCATTCTGTGATTCTGAATTCAGTGAAAAGAGATCTTTCCAGATTCTGGAGCTTTTGAAAAAAAGAGACTTTTTTTCTTCAAAAACAAATCTGTTCCCTTATACATTATAGAATGAGCACAAAATACTTTTTTCAAAGAAAGAGATTAAAAGTGTAGCTGGTTGTTTTTCAAACAGATGAACAAAGACCTCTCTGTTCTATTATCAGCATTCATATCTGTTCTGGTACAGGATGTATCATTGCTCTTTGTACCAAAATGTTACTGCATATTGTAACATTCATTGAGAAAATTAATTAAGAGGAAAGCTCTAGAAGTAGCTAAACTCTAACAGTATCACTCTTATATCTACATACTCAATTCATGTCCAGTGTTACAGAATGAACTCAACAGACAAATTAATATTCTATTACAAACCAGGAAATTTGTAGAAACTCAGTCAAATTCTGAGTAATATTGTTCAAGTATTGGCTTGCATAAACATCCAAAGTCGTGAAGGGCCTGAGGATGTCCTTGCTTTATCAACATGTGTTTGTACTCTACAGTTTCAAAAATTAGGTCACCACATACATAGTGGACACCACATCGAGTGGATAGTAGGCTGGCCTGATTTTTGGGAGTGCCATGCAGCCACAGTTTTCACCAACATCAGTGACAATTATAAGTGCTCAGTAATTGGAAATCCAACTGCATTTGTAACTGCATTTGATTTTTTTTATCTTTCTTTCTTTGTTCCTTTTTTTTTTTTTTTTTTTTTAAGCTTCATGTGAAAAATTTTTGTTATCTGGAACTGAAAATCTTAAACTGAAGAACTGAAGCTTGGTCTTGTAACAATGCAATAGAATAGAAATTTGGGTTATTATTTTAAGAGGAAAACAGTAACTAGGTCACTGATACTGAGTTGAATATTCCATACAGGCATGGTTTGAGGTCTTTAACATTTAGAAAATATCTTCTCATGTTTTGAGGATTTTTCTTGAGGTCTCATTTGTAATGCAATTAGAAGAATATATACTTTCCCCTGAATATTTCGGACAGAGGAGAGATCTCGTGTCAAATTTAAATACTCATCAGAACAGAAAATTTAGAAGTGGGGAGAGAATACAGGATGAAAATTTCACTTGGGAAATATTCTCTTTTCCACTGGAGTCAGTGATAGTATTCCCTCTGACAAAGGCAACACAACCAAGCCAGCACAAAAAGAAAAATATAAAAATAAAAAGAACAAACAGAAGCATCCCAAGCCGGCTGAGACTTCATTACATAATTTTAAAAATATGAGGGATACATTCAGGAGGCTAAATGACATATACATGTGTTATACACTATTAATAAGTGATGAGGAATAAATAAATGAAACTGAACATGCCCGGTGCACTACTGCTCTTCTCAGGATGTGAGGCGGGGAGGCTAAAAATAGAAGAGATGACTTTGTGTGCAAGTCCATGAAGGAGTAGTGGTTCAGTGGGGAAAAACGTAAGCAGAGCACCAACACATTCCCAGTGGGAGTGTACAAATGTGTAGGAGTGCACAGCTTCTCTTTCTGTCCATCACATGGAAATACCAAAGTAACACTCAGATAGCACAGGTCTAAAATACAGCAATAATGCCCTCCCAAGATGCTTCATTTTTTTTCTGCGTTTTTTACTCATCAGTAGTTTCTGAGAAATTTTTGCTAACTACTAGTTTAAAATATCTCATATGTGTTGGGTTTGTTTCCTATTCTTTGTGACTTGCATGTCTGTTGAATAATTTATGCAATGAAAAACAAGTTAAAGCAAGCAAGTTTCTTTTGTGGTTCTCTCAGAAAGCAATGATGTTAGTGGTCACTGGCTTGGAAAGGAAAGACCTTCCCAGGAACAGTTTGTGCCAAGCAGTTTGAAGGTTTTGAAGATCAAGACCAGATTCTTAATTACATAATAATGAAGGTAGTTGCTAACTTTCTCCATTTGAAGAATGATATGTTCATTCTGCTTCTAATTAGCAGCTGCTGTAGGAACCCATAGCTCACTGCAGCGATATCAGAATGATAATTCCAAGTGTGAGACTGCAGAAGATGAAGAAATATACAACCACAGAGCACATCTCTTAGCTGATGATTTGCCTACAAAAATAAATCCCACCTTTTCCAAAACTCTGACACAATAATAAGACCACAAGCAATACCTCTGGAGCAGTCACAGGAATCTCCCAACAACTCCATGAAGCTGTCTGTAGCTGCTGAAAGCAGACATAGAGTTGAGCATGCAGTAGCTGTGCTTCTTTGTTGTGTGCAGTCCATGTTGTCCTGTTCTTAGCAGGCATAAACACCAAAGAGATGTAAATCAGATTATCCTGAGGAGCATTATCCATTGTGGTTATACCATAGCCCTTAATTTCTTTTGAACTTCCACATCTCGGGGTAAGAAGAAATCCATAACCAAAACCAGTGAAGAATTCCTGACTCTGTAGTCCCGATTGCTGGGAGTTTCTGGAAGTGGGATTTGTCATACAGACTCTTCTCCTTATGGCAGAGACAAAAGTATATCTTAGTTCAAAATTCAACAGAGAAGAGCAGAAGTTATCCTTTAGCCACCATGACAGAAAACAACACTGATTTCTTTGAAGGTTTTACACATAGTTGGGTTCATATTTTGCAGAAATGTCTCCTCAAAACAGAGTAGTTGAGTACTCTCAAGAGGTCTTCTCATCTACCTAATTTTCAAGGTGCCTCATGGGAAAAACATAGATCTGAATTCAGTATCTGATTTGAGAAGTCCAAACTGGGAATAAGTGTCTGAAAACCCATTGCAGAGGTCAGAGTGAGAATCAGAACAGAAGCTTGAGCAGAGTGAAGGGCTAACCAGAAACCTCTAGTTCAAAGAAGGGTATAATGAAGAAGGATAACACCTGAATTTAGAAAGGATTAAAAAACACATGACGGGCAGATTATGTATTCTGGTGAAAATCTGAAAAAATGAAACACTCTCAACTCAACAAGGAGAAGGTAACAGTGACAGCTACCTAGAAAATGTGACTAGAAACAGAGTTCAGTAGGTAAGAAAATAATTGTGTTGCAAGATTGTGTATCTCATTTGTTCTGAGATGTACCATCCGGGTAAAAAGGTTCTCAGTGATGGTTGTGGTTACCTCTTACACCTCCAGCTGTGGCAGCTTGGAGATTGTGAAAGACACAAAAGATTCCAATGGAGTCACATGTATACGGGCTGCAGTGAGGAATCCAGAATTCAGTGAACAGGCCCTCGAAGAAGAATTTACAATTTAAAACAAGCAACAACATTTCAATTATAGGAAATTTATCAGTGAACATTTCAATCCATGCACCAGGAACAGAGTATACATCTACATCAGAGTATACATCTGGATAGCTGGGCTGAAGCCAATGGGATGAGGTTCAACAAGGCCAAATGACGGACCGTGCACTTTGGCCACAACAGCCCCAGGCAACGCTACAGGGTTGGGGCAGAGTGGCTGGAAGACTGTGTAGAGAAAGTGGACCTGGGAGTGTTGATTGATGCTCAGCTGAACATGAGCCAGCAGTGTGCCCAGGTGGCCAAGCAGGACAATGGCATCCTGACTTGCATCAGAAACAGTGTTGTCAGCAGGAACAGGGAAGTGATTGTCCCCCTGCACTCAGCTCTGGTGAGGCCACACCTCGAGTACTGTGTGCAGTTTTGAGTCCCTCACTGCAAGGAAGACATTGAGGCCCTGGAGCGTGTTCAAAGAAGGGCAACAAAGCTGGTGAGGGGTCTGGACCACAGGCCTTATGAGGAGTGGCTGAAGGAGATGGGATTGTTCAGTCTGGAGATGAGGAGGCTCAGGGGAGACCTTATTGCTCTCTATAACAACCTGAAGGGAGGTTGTAGAGCTGGGGGTCGGCCTCTTCTCTCCTGTAACTAGTGGTAGAACTAGAGGGAATGGCTACAAGCTGTGCCAGGGGAGATTTAGGCTGGACACTAGGAAATACTACTTCTCTGAAAGAGTGGTCAGGCACTGGAATGGGCTGCCCAAGGAGGTGGTGGAGTCACTGATGCTGGAGGTGTTCAAGGAATGTTTGGATTTTGTGTTGAGTGACATGGTTTAGTGAGTACTATTGGTGGTAGTTGGATGGTTGGACTGGATGATTTTGTAGGTCTTTTCCTACTTCGGTGTTTCTGTGATTCTGTGATTCTGTAGTATCAAAACAGACAATCAAGGTCAAACTCAGCATTAAAGCTTAATAGTCACATTCACAATATAGTACACTTGAATAAAGCTTATTGATCAAGCTGGCTTTAATGAGATCAAGTCTAACATCATGATGAAGCTCAGATCAATTTACGAATGAACCGTACTATGCCATATGTATGTACTGACAGATTTTCTCCTTTTCAGTAATTTCTACACCACACTTCATTTTGTAGCTTTGATGTATTGTCAGAATGTGTAAAACAACAGAGATCTGTTTTGAGTTGAGGCAACTATGCAGATTTATACCAGCTGAAGATCTGAACTAGATCACCACATTCCTTTCATGCATGCAACATAATACTGCTGGGCTACAAACAGCTGCCCAAGTTGCTGCTTTGTGGCTAAGGGCAACAACCTTCCTTCTAATGAAACAAAATCCTGTCACATGAAATGGAAAGTGATTTCATCTCATCTCTGTTGGAGAAAAAAGATAACATACATATGAGGAAACGGGGCTGTATCAGAAACAAGAAAATTTTCAGTGATAATTGGTACTTTGTGCTCCAGAGAGCCACTATCAACTAAAAATGAACCCTCTTCCTTTCTTCTATAGTTATAAAAAACACAGACAAGATGTGTATTCATGCAAATGTAAATAAGAGCTGTATTATTCTGTGCTACACAAATGTTGCAGCCAATCCTCTGTTCTACAAAAGGCTATTGAATAATGAGGGCTTATGTATATTACTCAAGAAGCCAGCCCCGTGGTTCACTTTCCCTTCAGAATATTCCTAAAGTCTGGAGTAGTTAAAATATCCAATCCTTTCCTTATCATAATGCTGTAATTCTTGTGTTTCACAAGCTGTTTTTAAGTGGTAAAAGTCTTGTGGCCTGTCCAGCTGAGATGTTCGAGCTTTTCAGCAGCAGGATGCCTTATTTCATGAGCAGGATTTTTTTGTACAGGCTAGAAGGCAGCAAAGTCTGCATTAAATAAGGTAGGAAGAGTGAAACAATTGCAAACTTGATACTTCACAACTCCCACAATGAAAATCTCGGTTCCGTGGGAAAGGGGTTGGGTGAAGAAGATTTCTATCTGCTTTTAGCTTGTAATGATCTGACTTCATTGCATTTCTATGTGGGCCTGATCCAAAGCCCATCAAAGCTGATGGAAATCTTAAGGTGGAAAATATATTGTACCAGTAAGTGACAGTAAATCATTTGCAGTAGTGAAACAGTTTGTCCAGCTGGATTAGCACAGTGATCAGAACACAGGCAATTTGCCTGGCCAGCTGAGGCTACTGCCTTCATCACTGCAGCCACCAGGGTGAAATCCTGTGAACGAGGAGTATGTTAGGAGTTTCAGCAAAAGACAAGGACAGATGAATATTATCAGTGAGAGAATCAGCAGGAAGACTGAAAAGGGAGGAAAAACAGTAAATCTGAAGCTACAGTTGGTATTTACTGATCTTACTGCTTTTCAAAATGCATGAAGTCCATTAGAGAAGGAGACTATAATCAAACAGCAGTCTGATGTGGCAAGTGATTCTAACAAATTATAAGAAATGGGCAGCTGAAGGTTATAGAAACAAGGTCAGACAGTCATCCTTTGCAGAAACGCTGTACTTGATGAATCAATTTTCCTCATTGGTCCTCAAAAATACTCATAACTCTAACTACTCTCTTCTTTGGGTATCTCAGCATAAAGGAGGTGAATGATTGTGTACATCAGGATTAAGAAGGTAAAGAAAAGGAGTCTAACAGTAGAGGCAACAGCTGAATGGAGAATCTCTTCATATACTTTGTGCAGTGATTTTTCACTCATTACTGTGAACTGTAAAGTATTTTATTTAAGCAAGTGAAAGCCCTGAAGGCAGCAGATGGTCAAGAAGTAGGACTGATAGGCATTAACAAATAGATTTGCCTTAAAATATTTATTAAATCATAAGGTAAGTAACAAAATAATCTAAAGAAGCCATATCTCTGCAATCAGCTTGCAATAGGAACAATTTTTCTTGACTTCATTACAGCATTCTAGCAGAACTATTGTTGCAACAGATGTCAACAAGAGATGCTGTTACATACCATCTTTTCAAATCACAGGAATAATCCTAGCATGTGGAATAAGATTTAGATTGGAAAACAAGCTGAGGAGTTAGTTTGGATAATGTAAAGTCTGGTAAAGACACAACAAAACCTTTTTTCTTCTCTAGTTAGAGTCACTTCTCAAGAAAAGTAGTGGCAGCACTGTTCTCTGATAACTGGGGATTTTTGGTAGATTGTGATGTCTGACAAAAATATATATAAAATACATATTTCCTTCTCTTTGACAGCTTGCATCAGAATGAGACTTAATGAGCATGTTTAAAATAATCTCAAATTTAGTAAAGAACAGAGTTTCAGAAACTTTCTCTGTCACATTAACAGCATTCCTATTTGCTGCTTTTCCAAAGTGTGCTGTATGCTTGAAGTTTCATTTCCATTCTCAGCTTTATGTGCATAAGGCATTGTTCTCTGAACTGGTTTAATGATGGCTCATATGCTAGCATACGAAATAGTAAAAGGCGTTCCACTTTATGATACTGCAACATTGAATAAAGCTGAGTACTTGCATAATTGAAGTTCTCATAGAACACAAAAGAATGTATGATTTTTGTGCTAGACCTGGAAAAATAAGCAAACAAACAAAAATAAAATGTGTTTTTAAAAAACAATGTGTTTTTAAAGTTGGATTGGCTGATTTTAATTGAAGCAGGGAAAAATCTTGGGGAGTGTCAGTAGCTAGCGGTGATGCTTGATAAAATATCTGCATACAAAAGGTGTAATAGATCTAGTATCAAATACCTTATTTGCCTCTGTACTAGCTTATTCTTTTCTGTGATGTCTCTAGTTCCTTCTGCTGGATCTGCTTCACTTCATATAAATATTTAACCCATCTTCTCTTGATCCAATAATGTACCCAACTGACAACTTTCTCTCTTGACCCAGTAGGAATCTTTTCTGAGCCTAAAAAGGGTGTTCAAGTGTTGCCAAAATGTTTAGACTTCAAAAATTTAACCTGAGTATTGAAAAATAAAATAAAATAATGCAGAATGCAAGAAAGAAAACTTAAGCTGCAGATAAATATGAAAGGGTGTGACCTTCTGCAAAGAGTTTTCTTGAGGCAGAGGAATAAAGACTTTAAAGCCTTGGTATTTGTTCCAGAAGACCAGATTTCCTGAGGCTGAATTTACAACTTATGCTATTTTAGTATACAAGGGTCAATTCCACTTGACCATTTCTATTTTTTAATTCTGAATATGAATGGTTGGGAAGCAAAGCACATTACATAGAAGGGATGGTATGTTACACAGACAGGGAGTGAAACAACCCCTAATCAAATCTTTAAATATGAAGTATACAGAGACTAAAATAAGAGAGTAGCTCAGTCTGCTATAACATTTGCAACATAGTAGGGACAAAATCCATTTCATGATCTACTTTATTGTCATTATAACTTTCCACAGATTTGGAAATTCTCACTGGAAAGTGAGAATGTAGCAAGGTGTAGCTGACTAAATATTCTGCCAAGTCTTTATTTCATTCATATATACCATTTCTAACACCACTCCCATCATCACAGTGCCTCCGAGCCTTCCAGTTGTGCACTAAGCAACCTGACTAACATCTGTCAAATGTTTGTGCTCCCTGCTTCTCTCCTCAGGGGAAGATATGTGTTCAGCAGCATGTTTTCTTTTGGAATTTATTTTTAATAAAATCTAAATGCATGTGCTATTTGTTTATGTTAGAGAAGTCAAAGAAATGTGCCTTGCATTCAAGATGATGGGTACACAGGATGCCATAGCCCAAGGCTGCCTCTGGGAGAAGGAGTCACACAAATCTGCCCAAGAGTGGGTAAAAGCAAGAGGCAGGGCATGAAAGGGGCAGGTGAGCAGTGTGGACAGCTGTGGCAGAGGGGTTGAAACACAAGCTGGAAATGCAGGAAGGAGAGGATGAGTCTCTATTTTTGTATCTTTGATGGCCTACATCCAAATCTCGTGTTGCAAATGAATACAATAAATAATAATAATTGTAATAAAAGGGAATAAAAAGAATATAAATGACGGTCTAATTCCCACATAATGACATAAGAACCATTGTGCACTTTTTTTCTTCTGCTCCTGAGCATTCCAAGAGGGTTGTAGCACTGGCACATGAAGCAGACTTGGGAGGTCATGTTTACACAATTGCTGCCTACAATTCTTTCCATCTCAGGAAAGCCTTAACAAGTTCTAATGTCTCTTGCATGCATATTTAAAAAAAATAAAGAGACAAAAATATAGACAAAAAATATCAAGCACTTGCAGCTGGCAATAGCATAGATGGAAAGCTCTTTCTACTGGGAATTAAGTGCTTTCCAGTTAAACTTAAAGAGGGCTTTGAGCACACAGTGCAGAAGCAAGACTGATATGCTCTTTTTCTGTTCAGTCACCAAGAGGGACTCTAAAATACTGCAACGAAAAGCTGGGAGAAGCCAGATCCTGAAAAGAATCCTGAAAAGAAAAAACTGAATTTTTTCTTTGACTGGAGTAGATCTATCCACTTTTAATAAATAACAGTGAATTTTCTTATTCAGAGGAATCTTCTATCCTTCTGAAATAATTATGTGCCCGCTGCTCACTTAAACGCATCCTTTAGAATTAACTTTTATATTAATCTTCATATAGATAGTTTATCTAGTAAATTGTCTTTCCTCTGTTGCAAGAAGACTTTTACTACAACCTTGCAGCTAAACCATACTCATTCCCAAGGAATATGCCTAAAATAAACACTGCAGAAAAAGCATTCAGTTGTTTTCAGGTGATATTTTATCTTTTCTATTGCAATTGTCACTTTTTTTTTTTTTTTTTTTTCCTGTTTCATTGTTCACTTTTTAGAAGCTAAAAACTAGTGTGCTTATAATGATTTGGAAAGCAAGGTATTCCTTGAGCTGGAGAGAAGCTGCATTATCAAACAAAGCTTTAAAAATAATCATTGTTCTCTGACTGCAGAGAAACGTGCATTTGCACTGATGCAGACAAGAGCTGTCCGTAAGGGAGGATTATTTTATTTTTCCCTGTCCCTAGATATAAATTCAGTCTCAGTGCTCTAGTCCCCTAAACTCCCACTCATATCATTGGAAAATATACCTGAGCAAAGACTGCAAGTTCTGTCCTTGGGGAGGCAGAGAGTTGATTTTTTGTCTCAGATTTATACCAGCAGTATGTGGAGAGAGAAAATACGCATTAAGTCAAAGAGATTTTACTTATCAGAGCTTTAGACAACCATTTGTCAGTACTTAACTGTATTGCTGGATGACTCATTCCCATTTCTAATACCTAGGAATACAGGGCATGTGTGGGAACACAATGTCTGCATTGATTTTAATCTGGTCTCTTTTTGTACTGTCTACAAATAGCTCAAAATGAACCCAATCAGATAAGCAGAGCAGAAAATGATTGCAAAAACACATACAGTAAGCCACTCACAGGGGCCTTGGAAAGGCCAAAGAACACACAAAACAGAAACACCAGAGTAGCCAAGAACCACTCATAAAAGGATTCAGTTCCTCTCTACTATGGGTGAATAATTCAGTTAGACAAAGCGAATCCCTGTAAAACAACTAGAAAAATAAAGGTTTTCTTTTTAGGTGAAGGACCAGCAGTTACCCTGCTGGGTAGAAGAACATACTCAAAGCCTAGTGCTAGTAGTGCATCTTTTTTTGAATCACTCTGTTTCCAACCTTCTTCATGCAAAGAGGAGATCTTTGTCAGGACAAGAATGGTAATCCATTGCTTATTCCAGGAAAGATGGAGAAGGGCAGGCTTTGCTACTATTGTGCTATTAGTGTTTAAAACACCAAACATGCTCCAGTCCTCAATGAACTCTCTTTCACAGATGCTTGCTGTAATGCCTCAGCTCTGGAAGGCTGCTGAAAGAGTGGGTGTGGTTGACTTTTTGAAAAGAGTTTTCCTGCTGTAAAAATTTCCAATTCTAAATGGAAAACAAACAAACAAACAAACAAACAAACAAGCTGTTCCTCTGAAAAAAGCTTAAAATTCAGATCATTTCAGATTTTTTCAACAAAAACCAGTTTGCTTTCAGTTTTGACATGTTTTTTTCTTCACCTTTATTTCAAAACAAAAAATCAGTTAAAAACTTCAACCAAGCCAATCTGTTTTAAAATTTTCCAGGTAGGCTCTGTCAACAAATTCAGAAGATTTTGGTATAGAAATATTCATCATAGAGGTACGTCTCCAGTCTTAACCTAAGTAAAATGTCTTGCTGGTTTAGTTCTTTACAGTTATTTCTTCCATCATCCTGAAATAACCTTCTCCATTAGGAGCTGCTGGGGAAGAGAAGAAAAAGAATAACAATCTTACCCTCAATCCAGTAGTGATGAAAAGAGAAAGAACCGGTCACAGAAGAAGCCTAGACACAATACAGATGACAACCCATCCAATGTTACAGTAGTCAGAGTAGTCTCTTTGATTATGCATATGCAGAGTAAATTCCCTCTTCCACATTAACACGAATTATAAATTCCCTAGGTGTATTGCAATTACACTGTTTTTACATAAGTCAGAAACTGTCAAAATTGCTATAAGGACAAGGATTGGAATTTCATCTTCTTCTTGTAACTGCCTATCTGCCCTTCATGCTCTCTGATAAGCCTCTTCCCTTTTTTGAGCTATTTATCTGAACACAATTGTGTGAAAAACTGGAGAGGTTCACAAAAGTTTTAGAGGTCTTGCCAAGAAAGCAATATCCATCCAATGTAATTCAGAGAAGTCCTTAGTCACAGCAGATAGTCACAGTTATCGCATCTTCTTTTCTGGACTTGGAGATGGTTCTTTTGACAGCAGCCGAGAGCCTTTACCTCCACTACTAAATTAATGTTCACAGAGGTCCCTCAGATACTTTTCCTGAGATAGTCTTAGCAGAAGGCTCCGAGTTTACTCCCATTTGCCAGATCAGATACACAATATGTCCAGAATTTGGAAGAATTATGTTGTAGTGTTTTATTACAAATAAAACTAAAAAAAGCTATATCTGGAGACTCCAAAAGCAACTGGGAAAGTTATTATATATTTGCAACCATGGCAAGTCCAAGAAAACATACCATTAGTTTCCACCCCATATGGAATCATATTTTTAAAAAGCAATTCTGAAGAGAGCATAGGATTTCAAGGCCTGAAGGCTCTGTGTCACCCCTGTGTCCAGTGACAATGACTACCTCCCTGTTCATTTCTGAACTGAACGGAACATTGTTTATGTGCATCCTACAGTTTTGCTAGCATCTTGATCTTTGGTGTTCCAACAGCCTTGGGAAAGTTTATGATACAATGAGTCAGCAAGAAAAAGAAGGATGGAAAAAAGAGAAAGAAAAAGAAAGAAGTGGCCCTATAACTCTGTTCTGTGGAATAACCTGTTCTCCAAGGATAATAATGTATTTCCTTAATGTCAGAAAAGCATCGTAGAATATCTATGAGGAAATGGTTATGTATCTATGCTCCAAAAATATTGCAGATTTCCCAAAGTTTTGTGTCACACCTGAGAAGCTCAAGAATGCTCCAGTACATCTTGTCTTTACTGGCAGTCTTACATCTTTCTTTACTAAGCCTGGATGCAATCACGATGACAGAGATATCTGTTGATCTTTTCCTTACAGAGTGGCTGCTGAATGGAAACGCTAACATTGCATGCAACTGCATTATATTCCCATCATGAGTTTATTCACCTTGGAGAGGAAGTAGCAATCTTTCCCTTCCTCATTGAAAAGCTTGGGGCAGTGAAGATACTGAAGGCCATTAGGACTTTTTCTTCTTCACAGAGGGGTTTATTTGGACTTATGGAAGACCCTTTGTACCCAAATCTCAGAGACAGGAAGGTCTGAGGGTCAGCAGAATGTCAGAGGAAGCAGTTCAATAAGCATCAACTTAAAATTCAATAAATCATGTGGATTATCACCTTACGAATCAATTAAATTAAGCATACTACTTGCCAAATAAAGGAAAACTAAATTGTTTATTATTTTAGAAATGTTTTTTTATTAAAGAAAACATAAAATTAATTGTATCAGCTAATAAACATGAGCAATGAGCAAAATTTTGAGCTTAAATAATCACTTTCACCAAGTGTTAGGTCATTGAGTGCTTTCTTTCATTTTTGAAAGGAAAATTTAGTTTTAATCAACATCAAAATACTAAAACCCACATTTTTTAAACAAGCTGCTAGCAGCCTAAGTGTTTTTTTTTTTTTTTTGCCTGTAGCTATCATCCAACATAAGCATTCTAAGATTATTGAAAAAAAATATATTAATGCCTGACTTCAATCTGTGCAATTTAAAATCAATTTAGATAACTGAAAATGTATAGCTTATAGTCCTCATCTTCACATGCACACTAAAGTTTACGAAAAATAAAAAACTTTCTCTGATTTATACCTGTTTGGTTTTTTTCTCTTGAGCTAAGTTTTGGTTCTCCACCCATACATGCAACAGGAGCTAACTCTTGATTAATTTTAAAAGATCTTTAATAAAACAGCACACTAGAGAAGAAGTTAAGTTACTGGAAATTAAGCGTCTGGACTTCTGCAAATTCTAAGGGTTTTTCCATCACTCTGGAAAGTAATTTGACTTAAGGAAAAACATTTTATTCTCAGCAGTGCCTGACTGACTGATAGAGTCTGGTGATTCATTTCACTTGTTGAAACATGCCCGCCCCATCACTTCAACCAAACACCAGCTTGTTTTGTGTAAACTATACAAAATGGCAGGATTTGTATATCTAACATAGGTGCCAAACATAGATTAAGACCAATCTAGAGCTGATTTAACAGGACTTTCCTTGGATGTAAGACCTTCAAATGGCAGAAGACCTCCCTGATATGTCCTCAAATGTCTGAAACTGAAAAATGAGGTTTGGGATCAAAAGTGCAAAGGAGGGGAAAAGGTGAGGAGGGGTGTGGGGGGAGAGAAGATCCGTCTGTACACCATGTTAAAACCATAGAGAGACTAAGCAAGCATACTGAACTTCCTTGAAGCTTCATAATAAGGATATCACTACGTAGGGCATGATGCTGTCCCACTTGGCTTGCTCGGGGCTCACTGCAGCAGAAGCATCCATGTCTCCAAGTGTATCATGCACCCATGTCCCTGGGACTTTCCTCAGCCATACAGCAAAGGAAAGACAGACCTGGAGTAATCCTAAAAGGAAGTGGTAGTTAAATGAAATAAGCCTGAGGGAGAGATGTAATAAGCTGCGTCAAAATTCAAAGGAAGGCATCAAGAAGATAATCCTGAAGCATTTGCACTGGGCTCAGCCTCAGTGCAGAGGAAAAGTATTACCTCAGGCACAGTGTCACACCTGAACAACCGAGGTAAAGCACATTTTTAACCATCTAAAAGTATCTAGATTAAACCAGGAGAGGAAGATGCAGGGAAATAGCACAGGGAGAACTCAGTTGCCCCCAACCAGTTTTAATGGCTTGCTGCTGCATACTGGCCACGTCCCAGCTCCTGTGCCAGTGTGCTGTGTGCGGTGTGCACTTAGCCACAAACCACACACCTGTGTGTCAGGCTCTCTGAAAAGCCTTATATTCCCAAAATATGCTCTTCAGCAGGCATCTGTTTGTTTCAGAAATAAATGATATTTTATCACATATATCCACCTTTAAACCACATCCCTTCCAATATACAAATGCTGAATTGAAAGATCAAACCCATTTGTGAGGACTGCATTCCAGCAAGGCAGCATCCACAGTGCGGCAGCGAAACAAAGGGAAACGTGCAGAGTCAGTGCAGAAGAAAGCCTCAGAAAACCTGCAGTGCAGCAGGATGAGTAAACCAGCTAACGAAACACTTGATATCTCTGTACAGCAAGCCACATTAAATGAGGCATGAAAGAGTAATACGGACATGCACTTAGTGAAAGGAACAGACTGGAAAAGAAAGAACCAACTATACAGCTTCAAGCTGTGATATTAAAAAAGAAATAATAAATGAAGTGGTTCGGGGTTAAGAACAAAATTAAATATATTTGGAAGATGAGAAAAAAAACAGAGGGATGACTTGCCATCTCTTAATTTCATGGAACTTTAAGACAGGATAGACCTTTGTATTGTGTATTTTGACTTCCTGAATAACACAGGCTATTACATTTTTCTCTTTCATTACTTATGTTACCTTTTCATGTACAGTTATACTAATGCAATGCTAAGCCACATGAAAACAGGTACCCTGATTAACTGTGTCATTGAACTGCACTGCAAGGCTAAAGGACAGAAGGATTATTTTTGTCCTAGGGGAATAAAAGTTCCACTCCACAGGCAGAGGATAGGGATGACAGTTGGCTCATAACTGAGGGCATGCCCAGATGATGCTAATCCTCACCAATGACAGAAAACCAAAACAAGAACGATCATAACAGCTGTTCTTCCCAGGTGCAAAATCTATATTTTTTCCTAAAGCCGGTGTTTGGCTAGATTTTAAGTATGCAGGGAAAGCTCAGTGGTACTTTGCATCCTGAATAGGCTTCCCCATTCTGCCCTGACCTCTGACTGCTCTTGCACCATTTTCATCCTCAAAAAACAGCCCTCTTCACCAGTCTTAGAAGGGAAGGCAGGATTCCTGAAATAAAAATGGTCAATTGTGCTTAAGGAGACAAACATTCATACAGTCATCCATAGAAGCCCTGAAGCATGAGATTTGATTATGACCATATCTTCACTTAGAGCTGTGAGTGCTGAGGGCGCACCTGAGGCAGTACTTAACCCTCTGTCCCCAGAACCAGACCCAGTGGTTTCCATGGGGCTGCCTGAGAGCTGCAGAGGAAGAGAACACTCGTGTATGAAATATTGCTGTAGTGGAAGAGCTGCAGCTATTGCAGTTACAAGGGGAGAAAACAGTAAAACAGTAAAACATCTAGGTAAGCATTTCAAAGTAAAAGAAGGAAAGAACAGGGGAATTTTAGCAATCTAAACATATCAAAGTCTATCCATATTTAGATGACAGCATTTTGCCTGGAGTTGAATTTGAAGATAGGAATGTATGTAAATCCCATTTTAACAAATGTCAGAGTCCAACACTGCTTCAGATCCATTTTTCCTCTGTTTATTTGCCCTCACCTGACATCTGGATTGAACACCAAAAAACTTTACCCAAAAAACAAACAATGTTGAGTGCAGAGAAGAGATCATTTTCCTCTTATTTAATACTCTCTTACATCCCAAGACAACATTAGTCCATGAAGGCGTTATTCTCACTTACTGGCTAAAAGAATAAGAATATAAAGCACATCAATGTCTATCTGTAGATACAATCTGCTGATGCAGTCTTCAGTCTCTGCTCCCAGTTGTATCATTCTGGCTGTCATCCTGCAAACATCTAAGTAGGCAACTCACACCACTTTGTGCCATTAGACTGTCCTCATGATTTAGCACAACTTATGTCTTCTGCAGACTTGTTATTAATGATTTAAATAATACAGAAGTATCTTGCAATGGATTTCCTTCTGGTATGTTTTTATAAGTGTTCTGTCATTGACTTTGAGCACACTGGTATTTTCATTTATCTTTTAAATGGGCTATTTTTAAATAAATTGGTCTGTATTTTAAGGGATCACTTTTCAGATTCTTGAGACAAAGGCTTTAAACAATTCTCTGCAACGTTTTTAGTATTACTTTCACGATGATGATGTTTCACTTCACCAACAATCATTTCAAGTTTGAGAAAAGTTCAGATATATTAATTTCAGTTTGTGCTATCTTCTGTTCACACAAATTAAAATCTAGAAGAAAATGCTGGCTTGT
This sequence comes from Chrysolophus pictus, assembly GCA_037305975.1. Classification (NCBI taxonomy): domain Eukaryota; kingdom Metazoa; phylum Chordata; class Aves; order Galliformes; family Phasianidae; genus Chrysolophus; species Chrysolophus pictus. The sequence goes on from CM074578.1 coordinate 13,198,578, forward strand.
ACATAGGCAAATGTCATGTCTTTAGGCCAGACTTAGACAAATTTTTTGTCTATTAGAATGAAGTCCAGTATTGGCTGTCACATACAAAATGATGGATTTCTTGCTCTAAGGAAGTACCACATATTACTTTTCAAATAGAGGAAAACTTTCTTCTGGTTGCATTAAATATAGAATAGAATCGTAGAATGATTTCAGTTGGAAGGGACATTTAAGATCATGTAGTTCCAACCTCCTGCTATAGTCAGTGACACCTCTTGCTAGACCAGGTTGCTCAAAGCCCCATCCAGCCTGGCCTTGAATGCTAATATATATATATATATGTATATACACACATATATATATGTATGTGTATATACATATAGCCTGCGTTGATTGTTTTTTTTTGGTCTATGTGTTTGTAATTGCCATGTGATGGTGAAGGCCACTTTTATGTTGACTTATACATTGCATAATCCCACTTGTGCCAGCATCTGTGTCCTTTTGCTCTGGCAGTGGCTCCCTACTCCTACCTGAAATTCTCCCTGTTTGTACAATGGAAATACAAAGGGAAATCGTCTTTAATGGGCTGCAGAGGAAAGAAAGTTGTACAGAAGTTGACAACAAGACATTGGAAGAACTGACCTGAAATCTTTCAGTAGATACAAGGGAAAAGCAAAAGTCTAATGCAGTTAAAAACATGCACGAAGAATAGGAATGAGGATTAAGCAGTAGTTTCCCAGCAAGCATAAGTGATGGACATAAACTGTTTAACACAATCTCATGACATAAAATGGAAAAAAAGGCCAACTGACAGAGAGCAAAAAAAAGGGAAAGAGAAAACAACAGTTTCTTTCTTTGCTGGAGTGTCTGTGGTTTATCAGATACTACACACCTTGCAGAGCAATTTAATTGGATGAATTGCTCTCTATTATTATCCAACCACATAATCACATTAAAGTTTGACTTATTCACTTCAACCAGAACAAGCAAAGGGCCAGGGAATTGCATAACTCTGAGCATGCGTTTCTCCATGAACCCTGAAAGTCAGACAAACCTAAACTTTAAGAAATGCTCTTTATCTTCTTGCAAACAAATTTACAAAAGCAGAACACGAAAACAGATCAAACCAAATCTATGTTGCCGGCCTGTCCTATCCTAAACAAATCAGTGGGTGTTGTATCACTGCAGAGCATGCTGGCTATTTTCATTAGCTTTCATATATATTATGAGCAGATCTGTGTCTTATTTTAATTATGTATAATGGCAGTTTTGGGGTAAAGAATTTGAGATGTCAACACCCAACAGAAAATGGTCTCTTGTGGCTTTTGAAAATGTCATGCAGTGGATGCTCTGGACTGTAATTCTTCCCAATAAATGTCTAAATCCCTCATGTGTGTACAAGGGCAGAAAGCAGATGCAGCCACAGTGAGACAAGGAGATGTGCAATTCCCTTGAAATTGGCAATGAAGGGATGAAGCAGGAAGGCAATAGTTAAGGAGCAAGGTGAGCAGCAGATCCTGTGGTTCTCCCCAGCAAATGGAATCTATTTTGTACCCTGTTCAAGTTCATCACTTAGTTTCTGTATTCTACTTTTTGGGACTTGAAACTGAACTCATATCCTAGCCAAGGTCCTACTGTACAGGCACATAATGCTGTCACATCTCATCATCTTTACTTATATGGCCCCAATTGCTTCACTCACTGCTGCTATGTGCTGAGAAGTGTTCCTGCCTGCATGCAGAAATAATTGTGCCCTGTATTTTGAGTTATTCCATTCAGCTTAGAAGATCCTAAGTCATCAGAGGAGTGTGAGAACTTTTAGTTGTTCCTTTATGCAGTAACTGAAACTTGATGTAGAATAGTGAAAAGTGGAACATAAATGCAATTGAAATTTGTGATCTTTTCCCCTTATTACTAAACCACCTGACTCCCTTACTAAAATTGAAAGTATTATTAGAGATGAAGTTGTCTTTCCTTCATTGTTTTGTTATTAACTACAAGACTTCTACGTGACAAGCTTGCCTAGCTAGTTGAGAGAGGGTTTTCTTTCTTTCTTTTTTAAACTCTTTGCAATTCACCATTAAGATATATCTGCTATTTAAAAATAAAATATTATCAAAGAGCCTTGAAATTCTTTCTGTGTGGATCAAAGCACTGAGTCTTCCTGCACAGTGCAGATACCAACTATACCAAGTAACGCTTCCATAGGAGTAGCAAGAGGATTGAAGTTACAGATGACTCACAACTAAAGGGCTCTCACTGACTCTCTCCACACAGCCCTTCACTTCTCTCCTCCCCTTTCTCCAATTTGGCAGACAAGAAGTTAGGCAAGCTGGAAGCTTTTAGTTCTGCCTGGTAGTCTAACAAAATGCCTAGTGCAGGTGTGGGGAGCCAGCATAAAAGCCTGATTAAATGAGATACCAGGAGCCAAAAAAAAAAGATTTCTGTGCCTGCTGAGTTGAAACGGAAGTCAGGTTGAAAGGCGTTCTCGCTCAGATACGACTGCATGGGCACCAGGGAAAGGGAAGGATGGAAAAATGTGGGGAATGCTAATGTTTTGGAATAAAAACTAGTGTAGCTGGCAATTTAAAAAAAAAAACTCTATCCATCACATGCTCTAATCTTATCATAAAAAGTATCAGTATTATTACTAAACGAACACTTAAGCATGTGCAGAAGCAGCTCAATTGAAGGCCAATTACAGGTGCCCTCTGCCATTCATGAGACTGTGCACATGCTTTAAGCTCTTCCTGCACTCAAATCCCTTTCTGAACAGGCTTATTGCATTACTGTGCCCAAATTTCCCATTCAGCTATGCACACTGGTTTCTTAATGAGTTGGAAATTATATCAGATATAATAGTAAGTCAAGAACACAGCTTGCTGTAATACCTTCCTTCCTGCCTGACCCACACAAATAAGTGGGCATAGTAAAACAGAAAATGTGCAAGTAAGGAAGGCAGAGTTACTGGGGTCAACAGAAAGAGTTGGTCCTCGGAAGAGAAGGAAAGGAGGGGCACAGAACTGAGAAGTTCTTAATCAAAAGAGAACTAAGCAGGTTACACCCACTGAACTGATTTGTCTCTCTTCCCTAATGTTATTAGTTGCATTGGCTGCTCCGTGTAATTACGGTTAGCACTTGTGGGAGCCAGGAGTGGGTGATGGGAAGGGAGGAATAGGAGTGCCCTTAATGCAGAAAATGACTGATCATTTCAGGATGCTCCATGACCTCTTCAAGCCCTGCTAAGTAGGAGGGCAAGAGCTAGCAATAAAAGGACAGGCCAGTTTTTCCCCTTTTTAATATTAAGCATTCCACACTCCCAGATTTCCTCTAACTCCCTCCAGACATTTAAAAAATGTCATGATCTTAAACAGCAGGCGTTAAGAATTTTTTATTTAATTTAATTTTCACTAAAAATTAATATTTGAAAAATAATTTAAGACTGTTTGCAATCATGCAGAAGAATCATGATCTCATCAGTGTTCAAATTCATAGTTCCAGCATAATTACTTGCATGAAACACCTCTTGTGAATAGCAAGTAAATCATTAGTGATTAGACTTTTTTTGGGATTGTTTTGAAGAGACCCAGCTGCTTTCTTTATGTCAAAGAACATCCATAAGACACCAGTGATTAAGCAACATGGGTTGGTTGTTGGTTTTTTTGTTTTTTTTTTTCATATGTCAGACACCACATGCTTGGATATTAATCATATTGTTTTTCAGATGTAAATCTTAAGGCATCTCACTGAAAAGCAGTTACACTTCCCGGTTTAAACGCTGGGAAACTGAGGCACAGGCCTCTAGTCTAGTCTAATCAGCAGATGTGAGATCACAGACCTGATTCCGACAGCATTTCTTACTTTTTCATCCACCTTTCACTTCCCAATTAGTTGAGACAAACAAAAAATAACAAAAACAAAAAATCTGGATCATTTGATGCTAATAAAGGAGAAAACTAAACAAGCAAGCAAAAAAACAAACAAAAACCCACTAAGAACTGGGCAATCATATTACCAAAATGTACAAAATTAGAAAATCTGAATTAAAAAAAAATAATAATAATAACAAAATCTAAACTTGTGCAACCTTACTTTTTTTTTTTTTCTTTTTTTTTCTTTTTTTTTTTTTCCCCCCCCTAAACAAAGAACAAAGTATAGCAAAGCATTTTCCAGGAGAAACATCCTGGAAATACCTTCATACGCAATAGTTCTCCTGTCCAAAAATTGTCTCTCCTGAATTTCAGCTGTATCTTCATTGCTGAGATATATATACAAAGAGGGAGAAGAAGGAGAATTGCCCTGTTAAACTGTGATAGCAGAAAGGACTGTTAAGTACATCTGCAAGACATATTTTTTGCATAAAATATGGTGGCTCTGCAACTAACTCTCAGAAGTAATTTTTCTCTATTTATATATAAATATATACACATGAAACAGTGAAGTATAAATATAATTTTACTTAATGCCATTGGAAGAACAGCTGTAAATCATTGCCAAAATGAGAAATTAAAATCTTTTTTTCTGTCAGCTGTGTAAAGGGCAGGGAGTTATTTATAAAACACCCTAAATATATAGCTAAGTTTCCTACTGAACTCAAAAAAGGTACACCAGCTACTCACAAAGCTGAGTCAGTGACTGTAAAAAGATGAGTTTGCGGAGCAGTGCCGAGCTGGACTAGAGAGATCACTGTGACATTTAGTGGTTACAATACCACTGGAACAGCAACCAACTCCTCCAGAGGAAGTGGTAATGTGCTTACTCAAATTTTCTGCCCTCCCTCAGGTTCCTGACTTCACAATCTGAAAGTCTTCAGCAGGCTGAAATCCGGAGACAATAATGCTCCTCCACTTCCTTACACAGGAAGCTTTAAATTACAAGGATGAATTATTTTAATTGCTACTCTTTGGATCCTCTGCTTGAACTGTTGGTAAACTTCTATGGCAAAACATATGGATGTTGAAGTGCAAGCTGTGTCAGACCAGTATGTTTGCAGCCACTGTCTTATAAACTTTGCACCCAGTGTATTTGATAATGACTTTTAGAAGTGGAAATATTCATAAAGAACTTGTAGGCTGCAGCTTTATGTCCTGACATTAGCAAACTGCCCATAAATTAACCAGCGTGTGTCATCAATAAGCAAGACTTGAAGAAAGGGAGAAAGCTCTGAATTGCTACAATAGAAAATCAGAGACCTCACAGTGCTAAAGCTGTTTAAATTATTCTTATTTCTACCTCCTTCTGTTGTGAGTGCTTCTACAGATTAATAAATAGAAAAAGTTCAAGCTCATATTCTGCATCCAAACATGCTCAGATTATGAGTTTCTAGAGCTCTTGAAATGAGAATTTGGGTCAACATTGCTCTTGCTAAGAAATGTTTACATCAAATGTCAAAATCCTTGCATCTACCGGGTCAGAACTTCTGAAAAGCTTTTTACCCACTTAGAGCTGAAAAGAAAGGCAGGTTTTGCTGCCTCTTTCACAGACAAAAAAACTTAGGTCCAAAGGAGGTCAGCTTGACTTGCCAATAGTCATCTAGCAAGCAGAAACAGAGAGTTTCTTTGAGTTCTACTGACCACAACTGAGGTATCTAAAGTCTCCATTTCACTTCTGAATAGGTTGTCATTACAGCAAGAAGCCAGCACATGGCTGAAGGACTGAACAAACAGCTCTTTGTTCAACATCACTGCCTTACTACAGTTAAATTTTGAGCAATGTGGTGCCATGCACAGAGATGCTGAATAAAAGCCTATAAGCTGCAGTGTAATTCTATACACTTGAACATGCAGGCTGCAATGGGAAGTCAAGAGGATTGCAGTGAGCACGTGCACAAGTCTCAGCTGACACTGAGCGCAAGCACAGCAGATGGTGACAAGGCAGCAGCAACAAAAAGATGAAACTGTCAAATGTAAAGCTCAGCTTAAAGGCAGCTCTACCAGAGTTTATTATCAGTGACACTGAGTTCTCCAGCTTCTAATATATGTTTATAGAAGGCTCTTTGGTACACTGCAATATCTTCTATGTTTTGTGGTTTGCTTCTGCCAGGCAGCAAGTGTCCCTTTGGAGAAGCCAGCAGTGAGCATGCAGGCAAATGGGGAAGAAAGGTTCTGCCTGCCTATCTCTTCCTGCCCAGCTTCTGCTCAGGCCAGAATTGTTCCCAGCTGGACTGTGCTGGTCCTTTACAAGGGAGGTAGGTGTACTCAGAAGAGGTGCTAAACAAGACTGTTATCTCTACTCAGTGACTGGTTTACTGCAGCTGTGAAATGCCAGATGGAAAATTGGGATGCTCCAAGCACACCTGTGTCAATAAAATAAACCAAGATACAAGAATTAAGGGAATGAGTTAAATCCAGCTATCCTCATCCATTTCGCATGTAACTATTTAATCACAAAACTGAATAGATGATTTCTATGGATTCCATAGAAAGGGAAGCAGTCACAAACTGTCCTTAGCTTCATTAACAAATACTCTGGAGAAGGCAGGAAGCAGTCCTAACCTAATTGTGCTATAGCCTGATGCCAAGTAATTATATACAATAGGATGGCTAAATTACTAGAATTTATCTATCTTATTCAAAAAGATTAGATTGGCTTGTGTTCACATCTAGGCAACATTGCTTTTAATTTTTATAGTCTTGTCTGATTCTTCTGGTAACTTTACAAAGGATTAGAATGCTTTGGTTGACTAGTCTGGTCACAGTTCTATTCCAAAGGAGCAGATCTCCTAGCTCATTCTGTTCCAGTTACCTGATCAGGGGTGAATGAGCTTGCTCACAGGAACTGCTGGATAAAAAAAAAATAATATAGCCAGCCTTGTTATCCTTCCACCAAACACTGCACATTCCGGATTTAATAGCTTTTTCTATTTTTTATTTTCTTAACAACGGCTGACAGTGAGCTTGAGTTTGAACAGTGCATGACCCTGATTGCACTCACACTGCCTGTTACGGCTGATTTTGCTCTCTAACCAAAAGTTTTCCCAAACTGTGCCTGAAGAATCAGCTACCTGACCCATTGCTAAGCCAGGGTGGCAAGCAATGTACAGGCTGTGAAGTCATGAAGGAGACATAAGAGCATAGGCATTCGTAATAAATGTCATGCCTTTGAATTATAAGGAAACAAATTCTGAGGAAGAAATTTGGCAATGAAGAAGTCAATGAACATTCTTCCATCACCTCTCCAACCAGTATTTTACTTTTGCTGCTAAACATAGTCAGCTTGTTAAATTTTATTATCCCTTTTCTTATCTTTATCAGTTAGGAATGTCAACCTTCACATTGCTAGTTCATTCATCTAAGGGAAGTAAAAGTAATAGTACCATTTTAATTCATTATAAAAACAATGAAAAACACATTAAAACATGGAATTAAAACTAAAAGCTCATAAATTTTTAGCACCCTGAAGTTCCTTCAATGGAAGGAGTTGGTGAAGAACTTTGCTATCCTTCTTGGTTGTTTTCAGTTATACCTATTCATTTTCCTAACACATTCCTTTGTAAAACATTTTTTGTAGTGCAAGCAGTTGTATATATAGCCGTTCAGGTCAATATTAATTTAAGTTATATATTAAGCCTTTTCACCACTTGCTGTATTACATGATATATATATATATAGTTTAACTGCTCTTTCCACCCTGTTCTCTTCCCCAGATGTTATTTTAAACTCCGTGATAAAGTCATTTCCTCAACGGTAGGTTTTTTGTAAAAAAATCAATAAAAAAAAATAATTGAAATTTTAAATTATAATGATCACATTCTTATGCAAAGTGAACTTATGAATAGTGCACATATTAAAAAATGTTTAGCCCAACAGCCACCAGGAATTTCTCTGTCTCTTTACTTAATGTACAAAGAAAAGCATTCATGCTCTGTTAACACTTTGTAACTAAGCTTCTGTGTTTTATACAGACCTGAAATTTAAGACAGGATTCTAGAGGAAAAATATTTACGTATCCCAGTCTGGACACAAGTGTTGACTGGTGTTTTTATGCCAGCTTTGGAAGAGATGCATCTTAGTATATAACAGCCAGATGTACCTATCTCTCTGAAACTACTCAGACTCTGAAGAGATGCACAGAGGTGTTTGGCTGAAATTCCAGACTTAGAGGAAAACACACTCAAGAGTTGTCCTAGTCTACACAGTAACAAAATTAAAGATGAGAACTTCCATAAGAATTTACAGCAGAGAATTCTAAAAGATCAAAACTGAAAGGCACTCTTTTGGCTATGTTAGAGACAATAAATATTTGTGCTGTTTTGGAGACAAAGAATCCATAAGAGCACAAGACCTCTGACATCTTACACCACTGCTTAAATCTGCAGTCCACTCTGGGAACTGGACAATTTGGACAAAATGGCCTTTTAAGAGTCCCCTCCAACTCAAACAATTCAGTTTTTTCCATTAGCATTACTGGCCATTGCTAAGCTTTTGTTGAAAAGTAGGGCACTAGACAGTGTCTTCACTCGCTTCATGTGGTTTGGTTGTAGATGAGTCTCTAGTTTTTGCCTTTGTGCTCCCCAGTATGGTGATTCTTCTCAAAGCACTCACAATATAAGGGTAGTCATAGAAAATGCCAGGATGGCTCAACATATTTTCTCTGTGATGCTAAGAAAAAATACAAACATACACCTTCCAATAGACCCAATATGCATATAGTGAGCTTAAACCATACCATGTGCATTCCCAGGACCTGTGTGTGTATCATCTGGTCTGAAATCAGAAGGTAACCAATACTCTTATCTTTTGTTGCCAGCTGGAGAAAATGAAACATTTCTTGCAGACAAGACTATTCTTTATTTAAAGGCATTTAATATCCTTCCATTACAACAGTATCAGCTTCTTTCTCTATGTGACATGGATTTTTCAGTTCGGAGATCACAGATTTAAGAATGAAAAACTTGAACAAACCTGAAAGGAGAAAAAGCTTGCTACTGCTAAAGAAAGAACAAGATGGCCCTGAGAGGCTCTAAGCTTTCTTCTCCGACAGCTTTTTCCAAGCCATAAATCATGTTAACAGGCAGTGTGAGAGAGGTAGGATGGCATTCCCCAGCACAAATTGGGAACTTATGAGAGGCTTCAGGAAAAGACTGTGCTCTGGTAGCCTTTCTTTTCCTTCAGCCTCCTGCCTTGGATCAGTCTCACTTACTTCAGACACTTGATTGAGGCAAGGAAGTATCTATGTTCAACTTTCTTATGGAGTCAATGTAAAGAAAATAAGCAGCTCTCCATGACAAATAAGAGCCTTACGTTCCTTGGTCTCCTGTTGTCTTCTGTGTTGTTTATGTTTGTCAAGGCATTAAGGGTGCAGTAACCTCTACAAGTGCTAGTACTGCTGTGTACACTTCCCATCATGGAATGTATGTGTCCCTCTTTTTGTTCTAAATGGAATCCAACTCTGAAGCTTTTGATTTGTACTTCCTATATGGCATACTCTAAATTCAAAATATTTGCAGGATGTGCTGCCAAGGAAGGCATATTGTGCAGCTGATTTTGCCTGTTTAATTGTAGTGCTTTGCCCACCACTCCCTTTGAATCACATCTTCATTATTACAGACAGACTTCAATTTTTTTCGAAGGCAATAAAGCCAGACTGCAAGTCAATTATGAGAGAGCACTGCATATTTTACTCTCATCACTGCTTATTCCTTGACATGGAGGTGAAGCAGGTGATGTGTCTATTTTAAGGAAAAGGGAGTTCAGGGCTGACTCTCGCCCTTGCTCTATTACCGATCTCCCATGAGGAACGGGGCTCAGAGAAACAGAAAAGACACTGGAGAATTAATCACACTGCTCTTTCCTGATAAGAATACAAAATTCAGCTATTAGCTGACTTCAGGTAGAAAGCCCTGGGATTTGCTGCAGAAGAGGCCGAGGGTGAAGAGAATAGCTCAGGGATAGAGAGCCTCCAGTTAAAAAGAAAGAAAATTATACTGTTTAAAAGCCTCATCAGGGGCAAGGCAAAAGCCCCTGCAGCAAAGATTGAGCGAGTTCCTGGTATCTTAGGCAACATTTTAATAAGCTCAAATCTCAGGAAAGGGAATTCTGTAAAAAACTGTCTGAGATTCATTTCAGTTCTTGGAGAACCTGAAGGAAAATTTAACTGGGGATCTCCATGGGAACCTTCTTTCCAAAAGCATTAACTTTTCACAGCACAGTATAGCCCTCTAGATAGATGTTCCTTCCTTAGGGACCTCTGTCAGGGAACCTCTTTCCTGGTGAGCAAGGAAGTGCTGGCTCAGATCAGATAAGAGGAAGACACATCTGTTGTAGTGAGTAATAGTGCAGAAAAATGGCAGGGTTGAGTCATTTGGTGAGGAAGGGCTACAGGTGTCTTCATGAGAAGGGTTCAAGCCATAGTTTCATAATTGCACTCTGGCTGAGGTGGTTGCAGCACATCACAGATCAGACAGAAACACAGAATCACAGAATGGCCCAGGTTGGAAGGGACCTCAAGGATCATGAATCTCCAGCCTCCCTGCCACAGACAGAATGGTTGGGTCACCATGGAGGATCACAGACCAGCGGAGAAGTACTGGCCACTAAAGGCTTGCTGAGTGGAAGGGGAACACAAGTAAAGAGGAAACCGTGGGAGTGAAAAACTGAAACAAGTTGACAAGTCTGGCTAGTGGGGATAACAGACGGTGTCCTTTTGGTACTTTCATAGCTATTGTATAGCTAGCTATTGTGTTATACAGAGGCAGCCTACTGACCAATGAATGAAGCTAAACCCAGCCTGACTGCTCAGCTCCAGGTGATTCCTAAATGCATATCTGAATGCTCATTTTCTTCAGGGGTCTTCCATTAACTGAAACAAGATAGAATATTTAGCGATACTGACTGCTGGGGACCACACGAACCCCTCGCATTCTATTTTTTCAAAGCACATAGCCTGGACTCCTGTCTGTCCCAGATGACGCATTTGTGTTGAAAGGCTTTGTAGATCCCAGCCTCCCTAACTATCTTCTGTTCCCTATAACCAAGTCTTCAGGTTTGTAAACTAGGGAGTGTACTTAAACAGAAAATTCAAAACAGACTTTCTAAATGTTCTGAAAACCAGGATTTGGGAGTTGTTTAATCCTGCAAAAGAAGTTATTATAGGCTGTTCTTAACACCTCACATTACCTCCTCCTCAATTCTGTTGTTCTTTCAAAAAGGACTCTGGCCCATGTTATTCCATTATGAAAGCAAATCCACCTTGTACATGAGGATATAAGTACATAATTGTGTCCCAAGAGAAAGTACAGACATATGGAAAGCAAGACATTCCAGGAAACCTGAAGGATGATGAATATCTCATGGCTTAAATTAGTTATAAAAACTACAACATGCATGTTTCTCACTTGGAAAAGACATCCCTGGCACAAAATAAATGACCCCTTCTTTGCTCTCATTCTGACACCATGAAAAAAAATCAGAATCATATGGATACACTGAGAACACAAGGACATGACCTGCAGTCCTGTAGTTCCAAACAATCATGACTCAACTTCCTGTGCTTGAAGGAGATTCAGAACAAAAGCATCTTGGAGTCATTTTTTCTGAAGTTAGAGGGAAAGGATTATAAGTTCACTACAAATCTCCAAGGTGAATGAGATGTATATGGCTCCAGGTCTGACCTGATTAGGTGAATTCTCAGGAACTTGAGCACTCCAAGTTCCAGCTAAGAGGCAGCAATTGCTCTGAACACATATTGCCAGGAAGCTCTGAATACATGCATGAGCATGTTGACTTCTTGTAACATAAAACCATTATTCTGGGCTGGTGTATCTCAGTGGCACACAAAGCACAAGAGAATTTGAGACCTGACATCAAATTAAAAGAAATGCTTAGCAAATCTGATGCACAAATTATTTGGGAAACTTTCCACAAAATATACTCAACCAAACTTATTTTATCTTGCCTCCATTTCCCCAAGCAAATTTATCTTCTAGTTATTGTTGTCATTATTGTTTGTTTTGTTGTTGTTTTGTTTGCTTTCTCCCTTGCGTTTCTAATTTAAAACAGGAAACAATTGTTTAACAAAGGATATCTTTGTATATTTTAAAAAATATTGTTACAAATTCTAGTCAAACAAGTGCTCATTTGATCAGCTGGCCTGTTGTCAAGAGGTGAATGGGAGAGTAAAGACTTATCCCACACTAATACGATTCCTACCCAGAGCAGAGAAAGAACCTAGAAACTTCCTACAATCTATAAAATCATCTCATGTACTGCACAGAAGATTAAATTGAAGTTTGTAACCTCAGTTTTTTTAGACAAATTCTTTGGGCTGAATTGGTCGATCTGAGAAAGGTCACTGACAAATGCTAAGAGCACTCTCCTGTGTCTGAGGGGGAGTTACATACAGGTGGGCCACTTGCAAATCTGGGGAAGTATTTAATTCATAATCCTCTTGAGCCAGTTACTGTGATGTCCTAGATACCTGGTCATTCACACATTGGCTCAAAATCTCTTAAAATCAGAGACTGCCTTTTCGTTAACTTGATCTGGCTTTGGATGAGGCCCATCAATGCTGTGCATTGAGATACCTAGGACCCCTATCCTGACAAGTAAGCACATATTTACCTTGCAGCATGAAAATAGTCCCATTGAACTTCTAGTATCACCCCCACTGTTTAAACACTTGCTTATGTGCTCTGCTTGGCTCACTGACCAGAATTTCAATAGTGTTGCTCTAGAAATTAATTTGGCTCAGCATTTAATAAAATGCTGCAAATATTTGAAGATGCTCGGTACAGAATTAAGCAGCAACAGTTTCATTGCAACAGTAGATATGGAATAGCAAGTGATAATTATTTCCCTTGTTGTTTTTCTGTTTGTTTGTTTGTTTGTTTTGTTTTTCGTTTTCTTGTTTTTTTTTCTCATGGAGAAAGCTTGGAGAAGGTTCATTTCTACCTGAAAAATTGAAGTTAACAATGATCAAGTTTAATAATGATCAAGTTTCACATAATGTGAATTTCAAAGCGGGGTTCAAAGACGACAGGGGTGTATCTTATTATCTGCCTAGCGTTAATGCTTACATATCAGTGTTTCATTTATTGTAGGGAAAATGTTGCAATGAAATAGCCTTAAAACAAAACAAAACAACAAAAAAAAAGACGTAAATATTTCTTTAGGATGACTATTATTTTTTTATGAATAGAATTGTAAATACGTAATGGAACATAAATATTTTGTATTTAGACTAATAAAAAATTTAGTTTCATGAAAGATTTATCCCCACTAAAAATAATCTGGCCTCAAATAAGAATTAGTGGCAGTAATATCTGAGAGCAAATATTCCTCCTATAAGAAAAATACAGATGCTAAGCAATCACTCCCAAATATGTTTTACAGGGATTTGCACAAATATGAAATGAATTTGTATTGTATGCATTTACACTTGAGACAGCAGGGAAATTTCCCTAAGACATCTAATTATATCTATACTTTAAAGGGTGATCTGACAATGTCATATAAAAACATCCATAAGGGAAAATAATACTTCCTATACAAAAGCAATTATTTTGTTCAAAACGCCTACTGAAAACTGCACCTATAGTCTGTACATAGCCAGTAGATTTTGCAATAATCTGATCCTGTCCTTATTTTACACTAAATAAGCCTACAATTGCTACAAACCAAACAGCTTTTAGAAAGTCTAAAATAATTTCATGTATGCAGTTCATCAGCTCATTCCAGACAGGCTTCATCCTAAAATCTTTTCTGGTTCTTGTCTGCTTTCAATGTTGTTGAACTCCTACCATCTCATGAAACTACATATGAGCAACCACAATTAACCAACACAGCTCAGATTTTGAGTTCAAGTACTTGAAGTAAAATCTGTGTGATACCTCCTACAGAGTAAAAATAAATTCTCAGAAGACTACCAGGCAAACCATAGTCATAAATAAATGCTAGGAAATTATGACCAGTCAGCAGACTTTCCATGAACAGAGGAAAAGACTAGTTTTGGCAGATCTATCTTTCGTTATGAATTATTCACTTTTCTCTTAACATTTCTGCTTTAATAGTTTTTAATTTCATTGCTGTTGGGTAGAGTTGTGAAACCACAATAGTAAAATTGGAATAGTAAAATGAAGGCAGCATGATGGATTTCTCTATTTGGGTTAAAGACAAGGAAAGTGCCTTCAAGAATACTGGGCCACATGATGTAAGTATTGTAAGGATCAATGCATTTTACCTTTGATAAAATGAAGCAGAGTGTTTTACCCACACATGCACAGCCAGCTTGTATGCAGTGGCAGCAACTCCATGGCATGAACCCTGGACAGGCAAGAGGCAAGTCAAAGACTGGAAGAAGTACCCAGAGCTCCAGCCACTGCTGAAGCACAGCACATTCCTGTAGTCCTTACTGGGCAGTTCTCAGCTAAATATTAACAGCTGACGAATGTTACAGAGCTGCGTCATGTGCTTAAGGGATGGTGAACTCCAGAGGAGAGCTGTAGCTACAACACCTCACCATCTGAAAGCAACTGAGATTTTAGACTTGTCTTAACTTCAAAACTTTTTCTGAAGACTAAACAGTTAACAGGTCAAACATCTTTGCAGACCTTGATTAATTCCTTGGATCAAGATCCTCAAAAGCACATGGGCCAGAAGTGCTAGGTAGGCTCCCAGTATCCATATGTGAAATAAAGATAATAATCCAAGCAGGTATTACTCTTTACCACAACCAAGTAGGAATTACTCTTCAGGTATTCTAGCAAACCATGAGAATTAGAAATGTGTTAGTCACTTACAACTCTGTAGCACTCCTTAGGCCTGAAACTTCATCCGAGAAAAAGTGTTCTGTTTCAGAAGCATCTGGTTGATATAACAACTACTGCTTAGAAGAAGATTTGCTGCACTTAGTTTGTGCTTCAGGTTTTTGCTCACCATTATATTCATTGATTGGAGGGAAAACCATAGTGTTAAGAGCAAGACATTAAGTCAGCTTTAAAATAGCCAATAAGGAGTGGGACATTTTCTAAGCAAAATTAAGTTTTGTTAAAACTCAGTATTTTTTTTTTTATAAAGAAAAATTGAGGGAATGTTAAAACAGCTTAAGGAAAGTATGTGCTAGGTGTTAATCAAGTCCTTAATGAACTAATTCCTTTGCTCTCAAACTGGATTTTTGCATGCTGTTCAGACAGAAAGACAGCATAAAGAAAAGTTTGGATATAAGAGACAGGTTGGATATTAGGAAAAATTTCCTCTTGGGAAAAGTGGCCGGGTGCAGTAATGGGCTGCCCATGGAGGTGGCAGAGTCACTGTCCTGGAAGCTGTTCAAGAAACATTTAGTTGTACTAAGGGATATGGTTTAGTGGGGATATATTAGTGGTAGATGGATGGTTAGACTGGATGATCTTGGAGGTCTTTTCCAACCTTGGTGATTCTATAAGAAGACTCTGATGAGCATACAGTGAAACTTTCCATGAACATTTTCTTATTTATATTTACAGATGGAAGTAGGCACCTCTTTAGTACTAGAACACACGTGCCTCTAAAAGTAACATTTCAAAATTTCCATGGAAGATTTCAGCTCCCCTGCCCAAAAATCCATAAAGTACAAACCTGAACAATGAAAGTGGTTACAATGCTGTATTTAAATTAAATCAAAATAAATAAATAAATAAATAAATAAATAAATAAATAAATAAATAAATAAAATATTTTTCAAAACTACTGACTTTGTGGTAAAAATATTGCAGAAAATAAAATTCAATTGAAGTATCTCAATGAGAGGGCTTAAAGGACAAAGCAAAAATAATTATTTTGTTAACATCCAACATATCTGAAATCTAAAGCAGAACACTAATATTCCAGTCACACAAACTGCAAGAATTCTGAATCACACAGTCTATATTCACAGACTTTGCTTGGACATATCTTCTGACATAAATCCAAGAATTTTCTGATATCTACAGATCATCAATACCATATGCACACTTATCAGACTCAGAGCAACATCTGTCTAGCATATGCTTTTGGACTTGCAAAGAAACAAGTTGGAAACACAAGTTACAAAACTATTTTAAGTATTCTTTTGCATCCTGAGTTAATGTTGTGCCAGGAAGTTTAAGAGACACTTTTTGTTTTTATTGGTTTGATAAGTAGCTAGTGGCTGTCTGTGAGTGTGGCGTTCTGCCTCTCCAATTGAGTTCTGAACAAATGAGGATGCAATCCAATGAGTCACTGGCCACTGGCAACTCCATCTGTTGTTCATCAGGACTTAGTACCACAAAGACTCTGCCCACTGTTGAAGAAGGAAAGTATACAAGCTTGATTTTAATAAAACAGGTGTTCTGAACAACAACAAATAATCTGTGTCAAAAATGAAAGCTTAGACATTTAAGTTTCTGTCAAAAATGGCATTTTGTTTTAAGTGAGGCAATGGAAAACACATACAAAAAGCTTTATGGAAAGGGAAGCTCAAGAAACAGCCACATCGGAAACAAGCAACATTTTTCTTAATATTGGTTTTTGATCCTTTTTCAAGGAACAGTTTTTTTGAGTGGAAGAACCAGATATTATAAATCAAGTCAATATTTTATAGACTACTGAAATATTTCATGCTAAGAATCAGAACTGTGATAGTCCATGTTCAGGCATGACTCCAGCTATGGTGTCATTATAACACAGATCCACAAGGGGTAAAGTGTATTCCTATAACTCCTGTCTAGCATTCATTTGGTGGTTATGGCTGGAAAATAGTTATTCCAAAGACGCTGTTACGACTGAAACAGTTAGCTGTCCGTATGTGCTTTGTTAGATATATTTTACTCTTGAGACACAAATCTTTCTAGCTACCCCATGTGGTTCAAGGCTACATCACTACTGAAAGCAGATACTAGGTCCTCGTGCAGTTTTACCAGTGTGTTTCAGTATTGCTTTATAATACTTCTTCTAACAGTCTTTTGATGAGATTGGAGTGTATTGCAATATGGAAAAGTAATTACAGCCAGACTTGATTCATTCACAATTTAATCTAGATTTAAATGTATCAAGCCAGTATAAAAGATGGCTATTTTAATACCTTGTATTTT
Organism: Chrysolophus pictus; assembly: GCA_037305975.1. Classification (NCBI taxonomy): domain Eukaryota; kingdom Metazoa; phylum Chordata; class Aves; order Galliformes; family Phasianidae; genus Chrysolophus; species Chrysolophus pictus. The sequence goes on from CM074578.1 coordinate 13,215,580, forward strand.
GAGTTTAAACTGCTGCACCACACAGGGAAAGTCCAAAGGGGTGAACAGAGCTGTTGAGAGATCACTTTTTGATATTTTTCCAGTTTTCCAACCACAAAATTTTGGTGCCTTGGCAAAGCCAAATTTACACCCAAAACTACAAGCAAACACCATGAAACACTATGATTCTATATGAGCCACTATGAAATATTCCAAAATTTCAGGGAGCAGATCAAGGAAATGCAGTTATGAGGGACCTCCAGATACAGAGAAGTATTCTATTCTTTGGGTTTAGCAAAAGTGACTGCAGTCTAAGAAGATTTTCCTAAACTTTTCCACAGCAGTGTTAACCAGGTCACTTTGGTCACGGAGCTTCCCTCTTAAAGAGCCACCCTGGGAACATAGGAAGGGTTTCTCTATTATTTCACAGGCCTTAAAGGTGAAAAAGAGTTAGGGCACAACTGAACTATTGCCGTAAGAACACATATGTTAGCCTATGCTAAAATATGTTCACTCCTCACAATGATCTTGGAAAACAACACATCATTTGGCTCTATTCACCGCATTTCTTTCCAATTTAATTGTAATTCCTATAACTACCTTTTAACTGGAAAGACAGGCTCACCTCTCCATGGTCACATTACTTCACTGTTGACTGAGATAGCTGATAAACAAAACAAAAAATGTGTTTCCACATCTATTACTTTAGCTACATGTTTACATTTGTTTCATAAGTATCTTTCATGTCTGTGATTTAGATCATCTGGGTTAAAACTGGCTTGAAATGAAGAGCACAGCACAAGAAAAATGTATCCATCAGTATATGAGCACCAAGTAACCTGGTCAATTGTTATCATCTGACTGTTCCTGACCTCCCATAGCACAGGCAATTACAAGCCCGTTCTGCCAGCAACGGAAGTTGCAGAAAGTTAGTATTCCCTATTTGCCAAAGCACTTCTAACCTTTAGTATTTCCATCACATGCTTTATTAAAGTTTCAGTGTAGGTTTTATTTTACTTTTGGGATTGCACCACCCAATTTCTGATTACTTTGTTTTTTTCTAGCGTTAGCTACTAAGCTATGTATTTAAATAGTAAGGAAGATACTATCTGTTTTCCTCTGTGATAAGAAAAGAGAGAAAAATACCCAATTAAGCACTCCATAATATTGTCTAGACTTGAACTGTATCTCTGATTGTTGAATATGGAATATTGGAGAGCTCTTCTCCATGTGGTCCTTGCATACTCACTACAGTAGCCTCTTAGTTTATGTAAACAAATTATAATAGTTGCCCTTGAAAAACTTTCCAGTTGTAACCTAAAATTTCCTTCAGTATCCATAATTACCATGTTTAGTGTACTGTTAAACTCAGCCAACACAGCAGACTGTTAAAATAAAGTTTAAGCTGATAGTGATAAAGATATTTTACAAGGGATGTACAATTTCTGAAATGAGAAAACTTGTATCCCAGCTGGCGACCATCTGGTGTCCCTGACTGTATGTTTGAGTATTAGTCTAAGTTATTATTGTGTCAGTCTTCCACACACACAGACCACCCAGCACCTTGCTGCCCTACTGCTCAGCGCCATAACGGCACCTTTGTTTCTCCCTCAGGAGTGTCATTTGTGCGTTGCAGACTACCTAAGGGCTGTATCCTGCCCACGTGTTCTTTGGCCTTTCTGCAAAAACACAGTCCCTCCGGGGGGAAGAATGAGATTTAATATTACTGCAAAATAAATAAATAAATAAATAAAACATGAAAATATATCCAGAGTTATAGTTAATTACAGCAATATGCATTTCCAATCCCATTTGGAATCTAATTACAGCCTTGCTCTTGACTCTCCATAGCAGTGAGTCCACAAGCTAATTACAGAATTACAGGTTGGGTGAAATAGTATTTTCTCTAATCTTTATTTTATTTGTTACTTTGTACTCTTTTATCACATCCATCTTCTATCAGGAATGGCCTGTTTCCAAGTTTCTTGAGCACTAGCACTATGACTTGAGTGGCTCCTCAAAATTCTTTCTTCAAAAGACAATAATCTTCACTGCATATTAACTGCAGATAAGGATATTCCTGGTTTACAGAATACTGTACTGATCTCCATGTGGGTTTTGTAAAAAAAATGAGCTGGCTAACCATGTTTCTGTTTCTGGTCTTGACTTCAAATTGAGCTGAAAAGTCTTGGCTGAGCTATCTGTGAAGCGGCCTACTTTATTCTCCTGAGTCATCTTGATTCAGCATCTCTCTTAGATGGCATGTTTTTATGCTAACAAAATTTCCTTTGTCAATAATCAGCACAGTTTGTTTAATAACTGTTACAGTTCTACAACTTTAATTCAGACACAGGTGATCCTTGATTGCAGGCAGAACAATTCCAGCCTCCACATAGACAGGTAAATTGAAACATCACAGAGATTCAAGTGTTTTTTAATTCATGGGTGAAGCTTGTTAACTGGAGAGTCTCTACTGGCCCTACTTTTGCTGCACGTTTAGTGCAAGCTAAAGGATCTTCATGACAAGAACAAAGACACTCCTACAGCAGTTTTAAATTAACTCATTCAGTACACCAACCACAGAAGAATTCATCATATCACCATTGACAAGTGGGCTCAGGTCACACAAAGGTTGAGGTGGGCAGGGACCTCTGGATCCGTCCAGCCCAACCCCTGCCCCAGCAGGGACACCGAGAGCAGGGGATCTGGACTAAATCCAGGCAGCTTTTGAAGATCTTTGAGATGTTTTTTGAAGATCTTCTGAGGACTCCACAGCCTCTGGACAACCTCTGCCAGTGCTCCTGACTACCTTCACGCTCACTCAGGTCCTAGGTTGAATGGAGGGAAAAAAAGCCTGATCAGACAGGGTAAAATCTCAGGCAAATCTAATAGTTCTTAGAACATAGTGCCTCTTTCTTCTTATGCATATCTGTGGAGGTATAGCACTGTAGCCATCTGCGTGGGTACTAAATTCCTTTCTAAAAGAAGATGAAAAATAAAACTGTAAAAATGTATTCCCTCACCAGCCATATTAGGAGTGCAATTTTTCTCTATCCTCAGGTATGTTTTTCTATACAAACTTATAAGAGGACTTGAATACAGCTGTATTTTTACATATTTGATTTCTTTAGGGCACTTACTCATTTTCCTCCAGTCCTCAGCACCAAATAGGATTGTTCAGGGTACAGAAAACAAACAAGAGCTTAAATAAGAGGGCAAGAAGAACTCAGTTCTTTCTTACAAAATGAAGTGAAAAGGTCTAGGACTATGTTTTAAAATATGTTAGCAACATCCAGAGCCACATCTTAGTAGACAGATGTATGTACACTCATATGCAGTGCCTACCTTCAACTTGTGCCTCATTTATATATTCTTATTTACCTTGCATGATGCTATTGACATTTAAATTTCTATTGTCAGTGGCTGAGACTACAGATTTATACATCATACTGAAGAAAATTACTTTTGACTGAAGCCTCTATTCTGCATCAGGCTCAACAGCAGAGACCAATATACCATTGAATTTCTTTTGAAAGCAGATATATATGAGGATCTGCCAGGTCTGAATGCAAAAACTGTGCCTGAGTATACAGGCACTACTTAGCAGGCTTTGAGCATTAATATACACGCACACTGATTATAAAGATTAGATTCTAAACCTTTAGTAAGAAAATTCTGTCTAGTTTAGTGACATCTTTTCACAAACATTTGAAACTGAATTCTGAAAATCTACACTAGGTGAATAAAACTTCTGAACTGATTGTAGTACTTCCAATATTCTCATAAGTATTTTGTCCCTGATACTTATTACAGGATTTTTTTTTCAGAGATCTGTTCTAGGTTCCATAATGTGAGAAAACATCAAAGTTGACCACTTATTTAGAGACAGCCTTTTGAATTTATGATTTATGATATTAAGCTTTTATTATCACCATTTTTTATATTGTTCCCATTTTGGATGATAGGATCTGCTCTGCAGGATTTGTACATGGAGCCCTTGTGATTACTGTCCAAGTCTCAAACAGAAGGAAAATAAGCAAAGAATTACAACTCGCAAGAGGTATGGAAATGAGTTGTAATAAAATAAACCACCGCTCAGTGGGAGGAAGAAAAAGAGGATTCAAACCTGGCCACAAAGGCCTAGAGCAAGCATTGTGCAAACAGCAAAACTTGTAAATAATAAACACATCTTTCTAGTTCTGGGTAAGATATCTAGTGGCATGCTGGTGGCATGTGTGGTCGTCATCTTCCTTTCTTTGGTGAAGATCAATCACACCCTGCAATATCCCCTTTTTCCTGATCAAAATAAATAATCACATCAAGTTATACAGTTATGAAAATCAGGTTAAGGAGCCTAAAGTCTCAAAAGTATTGCGTCTTACATGGTAGAGATAAATCACAAATGACCATCACTTTATAGATTTTCCCTCTCCTTTGTTTTCTGCAGAACAAAACACAATTTATTTACCTGTCCATTCCATCTTTATTTGAAATCTCATGGCTCCTTCAGAATCTCAGCAAGACTTAGAACCACAAGAAACAAGAAGCTCAGGAATTGTATGAATAGAAAATATGAGTTTTTCCTCTACCTCCAATTATCTGTACTCCTACTTCCCCCAAAAAAGCCAATGTATACTAAAGAACATACATCTGTCTGTGCTACAGCACAGCTTTCTCTTTTAGAGATGAGAGAACAGGACCCGATGACCCCCATACACTTATGAGGCTCACTTGTTTACTGGAAGAAGTTTTAGAAAAGAGATTGCAAAAGAGGAAAGTGTTCCAATCACAGGCCCTAATGCACAGGGCTCTGAGAGAGTCACTCATAATAAATAGCTGTTTCCTTTGAGCACTTCCCTAATTTTCCTAAGTCTGAAAAACTCCCTTTGAAAGAAATGTGATAGCAAGTGCTGGATAAACAATGTAGTTGTTCCAAAAGTAGAAGGGAGTGCCTTCTACTCAGTGAAGAGCATAACTGTGTACTGGGTGACAGCAGTGAGAAAGGCTTCAGCTGCAGCCTGACCAGTTTAGCCATGCCACAGACATGTCCCAGACAACATTTTACCTGCCTAGAAGCCCACTTCTATGTAAGATCTGTGTTAATTTCTGCACGCTTACAGGGTTGCAGTTTTGAACTTCATTCAGTACTTGAAGAGAGCATATAAACAGGAAGGGGAACAGCTGCTTATGAGAGTGGATAGTGATAGGACAAGAGGGAAGAGTTTTGAACTGAGACAGGGGAGCTTTAGATTAGATATTAAGAGGAAGTTTTTCACACAAAGGGTGGTGACGCACTGGAACAGGTTGCCCAAGGAGGTTGTGGATGCCCCATCCCTGGAGGCATTCAAGGCCAGGTTGGATGTGACTTTAGGCAGCCTGGTCTGGTGGTTGGTGACCCTGCACATAGCAGAAGGGTTGGAACTATATGATCATTGTGGTCCTTTTCAATCCAGGCCATTATGTGATTCCCCTACACAATTTTATTTGTTTATATGCTTACATGCCCTCTATCACATCTCTACCTTTCTTATAACTCTGAAGGCTCTCCACCTTCACCAGTGCTGGTAACTGGACAGTTCCAGGCGCTTTCAGCTCCTCTTTGCTCCAAAGCCCACTGCTGTGTAAAGTGCCATAAGAAAGAAGGAAGACATTGGTGTGTCTGTATAGGAAACCAAAGATGAGAAGGCTCCCAACAGGTTTCTACCACTTATCGTACACTTCCATAATTCCCTAAAGGGCAGAAACTGTGTCAGCACACTGAAGTAGTACTGATTATTCCCTTGTACTCTCTGTATGACATGAGGAAGGCAGGCATAACAATAGGATTTTCTCACAACTTTTTAAAATCTGAGGAAGGATGTTGCCTTTTCCTGCTAGGGGAATTTCCAAAAGTGAGAATAAAAATCTCGTTTCTGGTATGTATAATCTCTTGAGTCGGTAGTATGTTACCCAGGCAGACCAAAAATTGTCTTTGTTTTTTTTCTGGCTACACATAAGCACTTCAGTTTCCTTATGCTAGTATATCCAGTGGGCACCTCCCACAGCACCCAGGCATTTTAAGACAGGTTAATACACTTCAGAACTGACCTAAAAGCAAGGCCAGAGTGGTCCTCTGAGTCTCTCTTAATGGACTGACTTAGCCTGCAGAAGACCAAGTTACTCAGTATTTACAAAACACCATTGGAATTGCTTATTAAGCATACCTGCTGTAATTTGCATCATGAGATTGCTAGAAATGCGCGGTTATCAGATGGTGAACGCCATTAGTGTTGATTTCTGGGTAATGATAAATTACAGAAACAAAATAACAATTAGTGCTCATTAAGATTGCATGAAAATCACACCCTCTCAACTTTTCCCACCAGAAATGATGAGGCAGTAGGCTCAGCATAAAAACAGGAAAGGTGGTAGCTTGCAGGACTCTGCAAATCAGACAAGCTCAGTTCTAAGTTTAAACTGACTTCAGTATTGAAATAAAATTTTAAAAATATTTCTCCTTTTACATTATGATTTTGGGTTGGGTATCTAATGTAAGTACTAGCTCTCATCTTCACAGGTGATATAACTGCAGAGATGAGCTAATTTGCAGCAGCTGAGACCTTTTTCAACCTTGCATTCCAGGGCTGAGAGGCATAACAGATTGAATACAGCTACAAATAGCTATGGGCTTTGTCCTGTTTTTATGCATTTATGATTTCATCTTAACGTCAATGCTGTTCTAACATTGTTTACTGAGGGTTTAATTTGCTGAGCACACAGAATTCCAGCTGAAGCCCATATAAATTGCAGGTGTTTGAACTACTGAAAAATAAACTACCTCTTTTGTATTTAAATGTATGTTAATTAGGATCCATCAGGTTGCTGTGCTTCCATAATGATTAAAACATCAAAGAAGCCAATAAGTATATTCATAAATAAATAATAATCTTAAAAAAAAAAAAAGAGAGAGAGAGAGAGAAAGAAAAAAAAAAAAGAAAAAAGCCAAGAAACCAACAGCATTATGTTGTACTTCATGTCCTTCAGCCCAATTCTTCCCCAAGGGCTTGATCAAAACTTCCTGATGTCAGTTAAAAACCTTCCATTTGCACTTAGACGACTTTGAACCAGGTTCTGGGTGTCTGAGAAGAGAAATGAGCTAACCAAACCTGAATGCATGCCAATTTGGGTCCTTGCCTTCTATTTCAAATCAGTACTAGAGGATGGGACATGGGATATCATGTGGGGCTTTCTAAGTCTGGTGCCAGCGCAGCAAGGCCAGAGTCCCCATGCATGTCCTCAGCATGTGCTGAGGTGTATGGCAAAATACAAACCAGGGCAGGGCTGCAAAAAACATGTTTGTAAGCAGAGGTGCTTTCATCCTGCCAGCTCTGTAAGGCACAGCTCATGGGATAAGCAGGATGTCAGGGAAGATTATGTATCATTTCTGCCATTCATTTCCTTTCCTGGACTTCAGCCTAACTCTTCAGTTCTTTTTAGGACATTTCAGAAAGCATTACATAAAGTGAAAACCTCAGGCTTGCATCTAAACTCCAAAATTAAACTGTTATTCATGTATCCTGGTCACCTTCAGAGACAGAGAAAGATTGAATGTTGCCACTGGCCAATACACTGGACAACTTTTTGGGGTCATCTGGCCCTGACTATGTGACTGATCATGCATTAGGACCAGAACAGAGGTCCTCCAAGCAGAGGAAGAAAAAATGTCCTATCACTGTTTATCATAGCAATACTAAAATTTGTAAATTAGGAACTTTACTTTTACGGCCTCCTCTGTGGCATTCTCCTTACATTCCTCCCTTCACTGTGGGGGAGCCACAATGTATAAGTGCAAGGAGGTGGTTGGCTTGGGAAGATGGTGTTTGTTTTAAGATTCATAGCTGTGGGGAAAGGATCAGCTATTGCCCATTAGTATTTTTTTAAAAACCACTTATTTCTGCATCTGTAAAGGAAATGTGGAATTCATGTAAATTATGGCCTTTCTTGCAGATTTCCAACAAGTTCATTTCTTGGCCTTTCGTAGAATGAAAGCCCAGCTGGTGTGCTGTGTACGTCTAGGACCAAGCGTTCATCATGCCTCTCTGCTGATTGAAAATTGCAGACTTGTGAGAGGAAATTTATTTACAGTAAGAACAAGAATATATTGTGAGTCGCCGTGTTTTCCTGTTGTCTGTGTTACACTGGAGTGAAATTGAAATCATACTTCAGTCCCTATTTAAATGCCTTTTCTTGGCAGGAAAAAGGAGAGTTTGGCTTTCAGACTGGCAAGATAGTTCTTGGTTAGTAGTGAACCCTCAGCCTCATTAGGTCCTCCCTGTTGTCAACAGGATGGATCTTGTCCAACAAAAGCAACATCCTGTCAGCTACTCCTTCTTCCAGGAACCTGCCTTTTCCTCCCCCACAGCTGCTCTCTTTCTCCAGGTTCAGGCAAGAAAACAATATAACATGAAAAGGACAGAACTACAGAAGGAATAGCCACCAGACCTTAAACACATGCTTCCTGTGGGACATTCAATATTCTTCCCTATTTGTAAGGTCATTAAGACTGAACAAAATCCAGACTCCAACTAGTAAGGAGAATTAGATAAAAGTGAAAAAATACCTTTGTATGAGGAAGTCACAGGGGGAGAAGGGGAAATATTTTTAGACCGCTCTCCAAACATCCCAGGATTATTGTTGTGGGGCTGTGGCTACAGAAATGCCAGCAAAGAAGATCAAGTTATTCAGGACAGTGAGGGCAACTAGCCAGGTAAAATAGAAACAGTGTTCAGCATCTTGCCAGCATCTTGCCACTGAGGCAAAAAAATCCTGTACTTTAATGTGCTTTTTAAGGTCATATGATAATTTATCTCCAGATGTTAGAAAACAGCCATGTAGAATGGGAGAGAAAAGTGAGAGAAGGAAAAGGGAGTGAGAAGGGTTGCAGAGGTTTCAGTTCACAATGAAGGGTAGACAAGAGATAGTCCTGTCTTTCATGTTTTCTTCTCTGGGAATTAGTATTTCCTTCTTTAATCTAGCAAATTAGGAGGGAGAAGGCAAATACATCCTATTCTAGGACAGCAGTACAAAAGCCCTTCCGCTGCTCAAAAGGGCAACTCAGGACCTCAGATTATAATGGAGTGGGAGAAGCCCAGCTGCTCCCAGCCAAAGAATGTGAGAGGAAGAATATGAGTAACTTTCCTCAGAAGGAAAATACATGGGTGAGAGATCTCTGGCTTTCACAAAGAGAAGGGAAAAGGCTGAAAAGCTGACCTAGAAACAGGGGATCACACACAATAGGGAACACACAAGAGAACTGATGACAGCCTTAGGCATGACTTCAATATAGCCTAATAATTTACAGGAATGTATTAGCTGAGAACATCCCATAAAGAGTCCACAGTGTTTTCAATTAATTCTTAGGTATATACCATGATTATAAAATACCTTAGGGCTATCCATTTTTCAATGACATGTCTATATTAATCCTGTATTTTTTCACTAAGTGATGGCTGCTACTGACTGCTAAGAATGTTCTGCTTCAGTAAACTTTGATTTCACTTGCAGTTGTGCATTTATTAGGCAATATTATCATCATCCAAGTTTCCAGGGTTGGGAATTCGTTTGAAAAATATGGTCTATTTGCATTTAATTATCACATATTTACTGAGGAAAAATATAAACACGCCTGTTCTTCTGCAAGGAAGGGAGCCAGTAATGTACTGCAGACTTGGGATTGTGCTTTTTAATATAATCAAACTACTGTTATAAATAATTCACAGTTTCCACTGTGGAAAAAAAAAATGAATAAAGTTTTCCTGATAGTATTTTTTTTTTTACCTAAAAAGGCAGAAATTATTTATAAGATACTAAAATTACTGAGACAAATTGCTCATACCATACGAAATGTAATTAAAATTCACCTCGAAAGAGGATGTAAAGTGGGAAAAAACATCCCCTGTATAAGAAGTAGCTATGAGTTGCAGATGCTGGAAGGAGAAAGAAGAAATACATTCTCCGTAAGACACCTAAGCTAAACAATAAGAATACAAAATGAGGAAATGTAAAGTTAACTTTTGGGAAATAAATCGTCTATTCAAAATTTACCTAGTTCCAGTCACTGCACAGAACTCTTACATTGTCCCCAGTACAAATGAGTCATAGCATGAAGATGAGGGATTCCAAACTTACATAAGAAAGGCAGAATTATTGAACCGATATACAAGAGGAACAAATTTCATGGCATTTCAAAATTCCTTAGTGATTTTTCATCCATCTGCTGTGACATCCTCTGTACTAATTTTTGTAAGCTGAATCAGAGAGAGTTGGAGTTGTTTAGCCTGGAGAAAAGAAGGCTCCAGGGAGACTTTATAGAAGTCTACCGATACCTAACAGAGGCCGATAGGAAATATAGAGAGACTCCTTATCAGGAATGATAGTGATAGAACAAGGGATAATGGCTTTAAACTGAAAGAAAGGAGGTTAAATTAGATGTAAGGAAATTCTTTACTCTGAGGATGGTGAGAAGCTGGAACAGTTTACCCAGAGAAGCTGTAGATGCCCCACCCCTGGATCTGTTCAAGGCCACGCTGGATGGGCCCTGGTCAGCCTGGTCTGGTGGAAGGTATCCCTGTCCAAGGCAGAGGGTTTGGAACTAGATGGTCTTAAAGGTCCCTTCCAATCCAAATCATTCTTTAAGAAAATAAAAGAAGAGAGAGAAAAGAAACCACCTCTCTATGTAGGACTTGCTGCTTGCTGCATAATGGGATGGGTTCTGCCTGCTAAGAGCAAGCTGAAGAGCAGGGAACATGAGGGCAAATACAAAAAGTCTGAAGAGATTAATTATTACCATACAAATGAATATTAAGAATATTAATATTATGCAAGCATAATATTCTCTTTTATTAGTTTATTATATAATTACTAGCTTTTACTTTTTAGCTTCTATCCTCAACTTCATGTGAACATTGTCAGTTGTGTCATATCTGTTTTTCATGGTCTTGTACTTGGTGTTTCGTGTATCAAGTAGAATAATGGTTTCTCTGCACTACTATGTGCTTCTAAAACCAACACTCAGTGTGATGCTGATAGCATGAGACAGATCTAACTTCATATTTTTACTCAGCATTTCAAGTGCCCCTATCTGGCTCTGCCCTAACCACATCATGCCTTTCTTTTGAAATGGCTTGCATAACAATTTTCTACTTCTCAATTTGATTACTTCTATCACCCTTCTGTAAAAAGTAAGAGATGTATATGGCAGTATATAACTTGCCAGGAGCAAGTAAATTTATACAAACAGATAAGGATTTGTGACAACTAGAACTTCACTCCTGAGTTTACAGGATATTGTCACGCAAGCCTTTTAAAAAAAATAAAGTCAATTCACCTCTACTGCTAATAGGACTTCTTAGGTGTGTAAAACATTCATACGAATAAGCACTTTCAGTTATATCCCATGAAGAAAACAACAAAGAAAAGGCTTCAGGCAATTCTCCAGCTGATTGTTGATGACTTGAAATTTATACAACTCATTCTCCTCATGAACAATAACATTTACTGTGCTGAGAGTTCAGGAACTAAGTGTAACGAGAACCAGCAAAAGATGGCTAAAATTAAAGCAAGGCAGAAAGGAAGGCCATAGTGCTAGGGACATGGTTATTTTTTAATTTCCTTTCAGAAATGACAGGGAAAAACAGGATAATTCTTGCATTCATTTTTATCTCCACAAAAAGACCCACAAAAGCAACACAGTTGCAGAACACAGTAACTCCAGACAAGAGATTCCGGTTTGTTGACTTTCTTTATGGCTTAATTAGGAACATGGGACAATCGTAAATGAAAGAAAGATTTAAGCTGAATATGAAGAACCTCATTCCAACATTCACTGGTACTAAAGAGAAGAAACAGTGTCTTGAAGAAATATATATTTGTAGGCATATGTATTCAAAGGGAATGAAGTATGACATACACAGAAAGATAAGACAAAAAAAAAAAAAAAGAATCACTGTCCTCTCATTTTGATTTTTGTTTATTCACTGTCCCCGGGGAAAATAAATAAATAAATAAGAAGAAAGATAAAGATTCATTCCCGTCACTTGCTCAAGGAACCAAATTTTCAGAGAAAATGTGGTCATTCTTTCTGACAAGTAAGTATCTTTAAAATTTGTACTTCTCTTTAGATTTACATTTAAGAAATCAGGAGGAAAGATCATTCAGTAAATTTACACAGCACCTAAAACAAAACTCAGGTCCTAAGGGGGTCAATAACAGGGCTTTTATTTCCTACAGCAGTTACAAGATTTCTACCTCAGAATATTTTAGTATTTCATATTAAAAAAAAGAGATGACATATTTACATTTTTTTTAATTTTCTCAGTATTGGCCAACATTTGGCTAATTCACTAATGATATTCAACTAAAACTGCAATTTTCAGAAAATGCCTAACTGATAAGAATTAATTGGGAAGACGAAGGAGAATATATCCCTATTAGTGATGTTAGTTAGTTAATTTTTGTGAGTGCCATATACAGTATGTAAAACTTACAAAATTGTAAATCAAGGTGAATTCTCCTTAAAAAGGAGCTAGATTTTAATGTGGAATAGCTGGGATATCTTGATCATGGCTTAAGAAGGAACATTTTGCCAAAGACAATTTCTGCTTTAAAGTATATGTTTCCTTGTAGCATCTAGTCCAGAATATCTTGAAGAGGAACAAGACCAGAAAAATTAAGGCATACAAGGTTAATTTCAGAAAACCTATCCCTCCACCTGAAAAGTATGTTGGGTATGTATAGCTTCATATTTAAATCCTTTTATGGTGCTGATGAATAATTAGCAATATCCTATTTAGATGATCACATAAAGTAATACTTAACCAGATTTGCAATATTGGCCAGGAAAGATGAAAAAAAATGTTTTTCTCGAGAGTGTTTTGGCTCCTGCTCACGTAGAAAAATATTGTAAGAATTCCCTTTCATGCTGCATTTTGCAGTCCTGCTTTCAAACAAAAAATAAACAACAGCAAAACAATAAGCTCCAAAAAACAAACACGCAAAAATTCCCTGATGTGTTTTGTTCTTATTAGGTTAAGGTTGAGTAGTTCGGGTCAATTCTTCTTTTATCTACATGTTGCTATCATACACACTTAAAGACTGTGTATTTACAAACTATCACTTGCTATATGGAACAGAAAAGCAAAGCTTTTAGTTAGAATGGCTGTATTATTACTACATGCACACCAGTCCTACTTCAGCAAAGAAAAGTCTTATTGTTCAACAGGCTGAGACATACTAAAGCAAAATCAAGTGACTTGCCGGCTGCTAGACAAACTGTTAATTGAAACGATTTATGCTGATTTCTAAAGGCGGGATCATAGAAAATCTACATTAAATTCTGCTAGAGTGCATTCAAATTTAATCCAATGTAATAAGAGTTGGAAATACTGTTTGTGCTATAGCATAAAGCCAACTGTCCAGAGACTAACACAAAAATTTTAAGATGTCCTCTATCTTCAGTTTCTGCATGATTCTCCAAAGGTGTGGGGAGTAGAAGTGGAGACAGGGGAATACATCCCTGACTGTAGATTTTGCAGGTAAGAAACAAGTATGTCTTTATAGCACTCAAGTTACTGTACTCATAATTTCATCACAGTATAGGAGGAAGCCATTCAAAGGGACCTGGACAAGCTTGAAGAGTGGGCTGTGTCCACGAGAACCTAATAATGACATTCGACAAGGCCATGTGCCTTGTTGCACTTGGGTCAGAGCAATCCCAGGTATGAGTACAGACTGGGAGAGCTCCTTGACAGCAGCCATGTGCAGAGAGACTTGGGTGTCCTAGCTGGACAAAAAACTGGACATGAGGCAGCAGTGTATGCTTGCAGCCTGGAAAGCCAACAGTATCCTGGGCTGCATCAAAAAAGGGGCGCCAGCAGTGAGAGAGAGGAGATTGACCCCCTCTGTTCTGCCCTTGTGAGGCTTCTTCTGGAATACTACATCCAGATGTGGGACCCTCAAGCACAAGAAAAGCATTGAGCTGTTGGAGAAGGTCCAGAGTGGGAACGCAAAAATGATCAGAGGACTGGAGCAGGTCTCTTATGTGGAAAGGCCGAGGGAGCTGGGCTTGTTTAGCTTGGAAAAGAGAAGGCTCCGGGAGATCTCACCGCAGCCTTCCAGTACTTGAGGGGAGCTTATAAACAAAAGGCAGACTTTTTACATGGTCGTTGAAAGTGACAGGAGCATTGGGGAATGGCTTTAAACTAAAGGAGGGGAGATTTAGATTAGGTTTTAGGTGGACGTTTTTTATTCCAAGGGTGGTAAGGCCCTGGCACAGACTGCCCAGAAAAGCTGTGGGTGCCCCATCCCTGGAGGCATTCAAAGTCGAGTTGGATAGATCCTGGGCAGCCTGAGCTGGTGGGGAGAGGAGAGGAGAGGAGAAGAGATACTAACTATGGAGACTGAAGTTCTTTCTACCAGTTTGCATTCCTTATCTTTGCATTTGCTGACGTTAGCTCCATCAGTAACCTGAGTCTTTCTACCTTAGAAGTAACCTTGTGTGAAAGGAAAATATGTGCAATGAATCATTTGCAGCCTGCTGCTTTCTTGCTAGAGACTCTGCGTAGTCTGGTTCGTATGAAAAGAGCAAGCTAGTGAAATAACTCTGTGTCATGCAGCATCAGAACAACTTGTTCCTCACCTAACTGAACAGAAAGTACTACAAAATGGACTCAGGTTTTGTTTATAAAAATGTATTTATATAAATACTGAAGTAATTTCAATCTATATGGATAAATATATAATATACATTTATATATAGTAATGTGCTTTATAGTATAAATTATATAAAATGTTTATGTATGTAAGATAGATCTTAATAATTATATTTATAAGTATGAATATAAAAGACACTGTCAAAATAATATAGTGTTATAGTAAATAATGGTGTGGATGGTTGTTTAGCACCAGGGGCAAATGAAAGCAGATCTCAGCATTAGGCACAGTTCTATCCAAACACAGATAATAATTTTGACAGGCACCTATGCTCAGCATGTCACTGCTCACAAAGGTGACCAGAAGATCTGGGCAGAAAAACCTCATTACTCCTGAAGCTTCACAGAATAAAATGGCCATGTGAGTGGGGATTTGTCGTCGTTGTTGTTGTTCTTATTTATTTCCCTTGATAATGTGCATCATTTTTATAATCTTTCTTACTTTAGAAGTTGATGATATTTTGCAGTAGAATACTGAATTACAAAACAATATTGTATACTATTAAAACATCATGCTGCAAATCTACTACTCTTAAAAGATACTATTTCTGAGAAGTCTAGAACTTACAGGAAGGCTCAGTCTCCAGTTCTGCCTTTCATTTTCTCACCCAGAGTGACCAAAAAAAGTTTGCCTTGGATATAGATACAAAAAAAAAAAAAAAAAAGCAATGGCATGGAACAAATTAACATTTTTTCACATGAAGAGGACCCAGCCAGAGCTGCGTTCCTTGCAGTGGTCACATAAGCCCTCAGCAGCTGAATGAAATAAATTTACAACACAGTAGTTAGAGAGTAGTACTTACAACATTTCTTGGCTTTTGCTGTTCAGTTCAGCTTCAGCACTAAAAATAACAAACAAGACAGGCTTCCAAAACACACATAAGTTGTTTAAAAACTGTGAACCTTTGAAAAATAATGCACCAGAAGATACTTTATGCAATTCTGTCTTTTTAGCTTTACTGTACCATCGTATGAGACATAAAGTTTAAACCAGAGACAGAAGAAAAAAACCTCCAGAATACATGGTCTTAAAAATGCTAAAACTACAAAACTGCTGATGAAAAATTACAGGAGATGACACTCCAATACAAGCTAGAAATATGTTATGCATGACTCTATGAAACTCTTTTAAGTGTTGTCTTCTACCTGGGAACTGTGCATTCCTATGGGAGATAGCGAAAGTAATACAGAAGTAATCAAAAAAGATTGAGGGTGGTATCCAGCTATTCTCTCCTCCCAGATGGGAGGAGAGAGTATTCTGCTTTCCACTTCGTTGAAATTACATTTTAATTTAAAATCATTTTTAAAAGCTTTTTTAAAAAAAATTGGTCTTTACTTTTCCATCTTGATCCTCAGTCTCCCATTCATGAGAGTTATTTGGGGAGAAATATGAAGTGAGAGATACCCCAAAAGAAAGAGGGGGTTAGTTATAATTAACATAGTGTAATTAATGCATTAGCGAATGTGCACTGTGTTAGCCTTCAGTAAGTGCTAAGCATGGGCAAATTGTGACCCTATACTTTTAACAGTAGCATTTCCTCTTGCAAAGAAAAAACTCTATCATACTTGTTTATAAAGGAAAGAGCTACCTATTCACAGAATTACAGATTGGTAGAATCAGTTATGTTGGAAAAGACCTTCAGGAACATCAAGCCCAACCATCAGCTGATCTAACAATTCCCATCATTAAATCCTGTCCCTTGGTGCCACATCTACAAGCCTCTTTGAAATTTGCCCTATGAAGATATCAGCTTTTGGCCTTATGTGGAATTGTGTAAAGGTTGGATGGAGGATCGTGACAAAACTGAACCATGGCACAACTCTAACACTTAGGGCTCCCCAAAACTCAGCTCCACTGCACACCCCAGCATTTACTATGGTTGCAATTCAAGGACCCCCAGAGCAGCTTGATGCTCGCAGAGGTCTGCCATTGCAGATTACAGACCACAGGACACAGTTGGAGAACTCTTGCTTAGGGGTACTTGGAATTGGGTTCAAAGCTTGAAGATGAATCAAGGTGAGCAGCTTATTAGGTGAGCACTGGCATTCAAACGTGGGGAGCTTCATGGACATGGCAATCACAAAGAAATCTTGTTCCTGACAGTGTCTTCAAAGTTATCCAGGGCTGAGCATAAGTAAACATATGAACAAAATACGCAATGGCAATAAACTCAACAGAACTCTGCAAAATATCAGTATGGATCAGGAGGGATTACTGTTACATTCTTACACTTTGGTTGGTTTTTTTTTTTTTTTTTTTTTTTTAAACCCATAAACCATGTTCATCAAAATGGGAAATACAAACTTCTCAAAAATCTCATGCTATTTCTTTGTTTGTTTCTCATAATTCTGAAGGAATGATTGCTTGCTCCAAAGTATAATAACATAACATATATTGGGAAATAGTGTTGGATATAACTAAAAATAGTGCTGCATTTAAAAAAAAAAAACCACCTCAGAATACTTACTGTATGATTTCTCTTGGACTGATACTCCAAGGCATACTGCGAGCGTCTGAAATTGCAAACAATACCTCAGCTGATGAGATTTCTCTATGACCTTTTTTTCAGAGCAAGACCAAAAAAAAAAGAAAAATATTCCATTGTTTTCATTTACCCCTAATAGATTATCTTCTGAGTTCAGTTGCTGAAGTAGATTATTATATTATGTTTTCTTTTCAAAAGCTGGGTTAAAACCTGCTTAGGTTCTGTGAGAAATGGGTTTGGAAATATTAGGTCAGTCGCAGCTAAAGTTCATACCAAAAAAATGTGTTCCTTTTGCACAAAAACAATCAAACAAACAAAAAACCTGCAGAGAATTCAATTAGAATAGAGCGTTTGCCTTGTCTGGAGAATAGGAAGCTGCTGATCTCATAAGATAGGACATATTGTGCTTGATCCTAAGACTGTTCAACCATTTTAATGTATTAGTTTTACTCCAATAGTCAGAAGGACCTCTAATCCCAGGAGTATTCAGACTTCACTGTGCTACTATGTGCAAAGATGCAGCAAAAAATTGTCCTTATCTCAAAGAACTTGCAATCTAAGTACACATTTTAAAATGATTAATATACAAATAGTTATACTCTATGCTATTATTTATAAATGCATATTAAATCTTTTTTGTATGAATAACTCAACTCTCATGCTTAAGGCCTTAGTCAAGGCCTATGTAACCAATGGAAATTGAATTATTTTTTTTCCTTGGACTCTATGACAGGCTGGAAGTGAGGCAGAGCTCTCCCAATTTCTTGGGTCTACAAGGTAGCTATCTATGTATTTGAGCTGGATTTTTAGGCTCCTGGCAAAGAATAAAAATTGAAAAAAAAAAAAAAAAAATATCAGGGAGTACGTGTAGGGGCACTCATCTCATCAATATCAGTGTCTACTTTAGGATGAGATTAACCTCTTCCTAGGCTCCACAGGTTATGCTGGCAACGTCTCCATCAACTGTGCAAGACCTCCTGCAGAAACCTAAAGTTGAGGGGGCTCAGCCTACCCAGGCACGGTATTTAAAGAAGTCGAGTACTGAAGTGGTTTGTTTCCCTGTTATATTTTATATATGTAGAAAGTAACACAATTTTTTGGTTAGAAAATTTGTATATTTGCACGGGCAAGGACTTTCTGAAAAGATGAAGAAGCCTCCCATCAGCCATCCTCCTAAACAGCAGTCACAGCAGCTTGCAAACCTGCCTACAGAAATGCCAAACTCTTAAGGACACTTCTTACTGAAAAAATAAGCTGCAATGCTCTGAAGTAAGTGGAAAACATGTCACTCTTTCCTATTTCAGATTTTTATCCAGATTGGTGCAGAGATGTGTGAGAAGAAGAGCTGCACTACCCCTATCCCCTCTCTAATTCAGGATTGTTCATTTATGCATGTGTGTGCACACCCTTATGCACACGTGCAGGCATACAGACTCATCCATCTCCATTTTTACGTAAGATCCTGTTTGCTGAAGAAAGACAGAGAAAAAGTTCCAAGCCTTTTATTTATTCTGAATACGATTTTGCAACAGTTACACGTGTAATTCGTCATGGGTGATGGAGTTGCAACATCACCAATGGAGCAATTTATGTACTACAATACTGCTGGCTAAGTACAAATGGACAGAGGATTTAGTTTCTATTTTTGAAGGAAGAGAGAAAAAGTATACCACTGTTTGGACTTCATATCAGTATCATGGTCAGATCTCACAGATACAGTCTTCGATACTATTCCAATGACAGCTGCTAGTTGTTCCAGGGTAATACAGAGATGAGCATACACTAAGTGCCAAGCTGGGCTGATAGTAAATGGAAATTTTTATGTCATTTCAAATCTATCATTAGGCTTTTCTTAATTGTTGATAAATGTGCTTTTCTCCAACTGCACAGAAGGGGAAAAAAAGGCTCATAAAAAATCCCGACCATGCTTGTGACAGCTATGGGATGGCTTAAGCTGTAAACCTAGCCCTGATCATCAGTTGCAGTCCACACTCATCATATGTCATGTCCACATGTTTAAATCACAGGAAGCATATACATGTAAAACTACCGTTACAACATCACTTTCATCTTTGAGGAATGAAAAATTAGTGTTAGATCTTCAGCAAAAATGTAACACCAAATAAATATTATGTAAGGACAGTGCATAACTGGGTTATGGAAGGGCAGAATAACATCGTTAAGGGAAAGTATTTGTGACTCATTTAATAAGTGAGTTTTCCTAATGCGCAGTGTACAATTGAAATAAATGGAAACTTTAAGAAATATTCTACATAAGGCAGAATCCAAAAATGCAGAAGGTTATGCAAGGCTAACAGTAAAAATAAGCAGATGAGTCCTCTAAAATAATATTGCAACATTTTTTGGCTTCCATTTATTGGTTGCCATAGGATTTTTACTCAGTGAGCAACTGCTAAACACAAGGCTGCCTCATACCATAGCTTGGCTTTTAAGAGAAGAAAAACATTAACATTGTTTAATGAATACAGTTGTCTGGAGAAGTATTAGCAAATGCTAATCCTACTGATTGCTTAAACCAGAGCGATTCGCAAGTGCTGTGTTTATGGTGCTGAGCTTGCTTGATTGGAATTTTTCTCTCTGACAACATGTAGATTTCTCCTTCAAATAAAAACTACTTGTTTTAGCAGGAAGTTCTGAGGGGAGAAAGTCTGAGAGTAAACAGGTTAAAGTGCCATGTACACAACAGAAAGGATCACAAGGCATCTTTAATGAGTTATTTGAGCTGCACCAGATGCTTCTATAGCCAGAGAACACATCTTCTGGTGGATGCGGTAAGAAATAAAAGGATTTTTTTTCTAAAACTTCTAATTTCTCTACCTAGCAGGTGGTAGTTTTTGACTTCAGTAGGAGCATACCCTACACTGAGGTGCAAGAAGAGGAAAATAAAATAGTGACATGCTAAAGAAAGTAAAGAAATGCATTTTGCTCTTTATCTCTTATTTAGTTTCCCAGTATTACTTAATATATCAACATCTCTGGCTACCATTTTTTTTTTAATTTTGATGATATATGCTGCTTCTGCAGTTGGGTTTATTTCTGGGCTTTGTCCAGTGACTGCTTGATGTAAAAGGCTTAAAGCAGCCCACGTGTGCCCATGGCTGAGTGCTTACTCATGGATTACATAAGGGTCAGGCCTCCTTCAGCCTGAAACCCTTCTGAGCCAACAATATTTGCAATCTTATTTCACAGTGTTCATTTCTAAAGGGGGGAGGAGAGCATTTTTCTGCATAAATTATATGTGTATTTACATTTATAAAGATACTCAAGTGTTGACATCTAGAGAACTCACAAGCTAGTAGATGTACCCACCTAGTGCCATCTGAGATGACCACAGTCATCCTATCTCATCTCTTACTGCCTCTTCATAAGAGGTCCTTCCATAGCTCACATCTGTAGACCTTGTGTAGATGTCTTGGATACCTGGTGTGTCTCAAAAGGAACTAGACATTTCTGTGTGTGCAAACAAATGGGGGCCTTGGCAAGCAGGGAGGATTAATCCCATCTAACTTTAGACATCCATGTTTGAGCTAGTCACGCTGAACTCCTTTTATAGCCAGCAGAGAGAAATATAGTTGTCAACGTTTAGCTGGATAAATCCCACCTCTAAATTCCACTTGTGTAAGCTGTAGCTACCTGCTTGAATAGCATTAGATGGTCTGAATTTTGTCCTTGTTCTCTCTCTACATGTAAAGCTGGCAGTGGGCTCTCTATCCCTGTGCAAGGAACTTGATTTAAGAGCTGAGAAGCAGAACAAAGCTTGTATTTGTCTATAGTAACTTCAAGAAGTGTGGTCAAACTCCCCTCCTGTGCTCTGACAGGATAATCTTTTGATGTGAAAACAACCTTGGAACAAGATTTGAAACTGCCCTAAATATCACAATCTTCTGCAACAAAAGGATGATTTCACCCCAAACAATGAAGCCCACAGCCTGTCTAATAACCTTGTTAAAGAAGGTTTTCCCTGGACCTCTAGGGATGATACCTGTTACTGATTTTTCTATTGGGAGCTCATAGTAAATTGATGGTGTCAATAACTCATAATATTCAAAGATGAGCTTTGGACACATTTTCTACTCCTCTGAATAATTGGTATCCAACATACACAAGGTTAGAAATATTAGTTATGGATGGAAACAGCAATATTCAGGTTTTTAATCCCACAATACCATTAAAAAGATTATGAAAAGCCTTCTGCCCTTCAGACAGGTTTGATAATTCTGAGACAGCTTTTGGATATAATCCATGCATTTTTCCCTTACTTTTACAGTGTGCCTACTATAGTGGCCTTCAAGGGTAACCTAGCAGCACCAAGGTAGCAAACATCACTTACATTTATGGTCATCCTAAATAAAAGCAAAGTGTATTGGCACAGTAAAGAAAGCCAGAAAATAAAGCTGTTCAGACCAAATTACCATGGGATTTCTTTCTTTGTTCTGGCAGTTTAGGAAAACAGAATGTCTGAAGGCTAAGTTTTCTTTCATAAATACCACATACCTGATGCTTTTTCATCTTTGTCTCTTATTTTTAGGCAAGGCTGTCTAAGACCTAAAAACTCAATCTCTTGAAGTATTACAGAAAAAAAAAGACAAAGGAGAACTGTAGAAGGAGCTTGTTAAACTATGGGGGTATTTTATCAATATATTTCAGGGCCTTTTGCAAGATCAGTTGAAAAATCCCAGTTTACTGCATGGAAAAAATAAGGACCAAACTCCCCCCTTGCTCAACTAGCAAATAAGTAGTATTCAAAATATTCTTTCCCAGGCAGGTCAGGATGCTGAGTCACCCCGGAATGGCTCAGCTGCATTGCTCCTATACAAGGGGTAAGGGATTAAACATACAGACAGACTACTCTGAAAGAAAAAGATGAAGGTCACAATAACTCTGTACCTTCTATACTCTAGGGACTTAAATGCAACCTTGGCCTTGTCCTGGCTGCCTACGCACAGCTAAATTTCTTCTGGCAAAATTTCATCCTGCAGTAAAATGTGGGCTATCCAATGGCCTGATCAATCAGTGGGGATGAAATCAGACTATTCTGACTACTCCAGTTTCATCAGCTGCACTCAGTAGTAAAATGTGAAGTTCTCTGAATCATGCATTTCATGCTGTCTGCTGTTCCTTTTTTGAATTAAAAACAGCACTTTGGTAACTTTCTGACAAATCTTGCTGCTGTCCTCAGGTTACATGAGATCACTGGTTATTCATGTTAGCAGCTCCTCAAACACTGCAAAGATTTGATAGTATACAAGATAGTATACACAAGTAACAAGAAAACGAATTTGTCAACATTGCACATCAGTTTGAAAAGATGAAAAAAAGGAATTCTTTCTCTGCCATAAAGCCTGTGTTGCAATCATACTACTGCTCTTCCAAGATGTGCTCATTTTCTGAATTGTGGTTATTATTAACTGTTGCTAAAAGATGCATATACTTACTCATCTTGAGCACGTTGATTTGATTTGCCTTGATTTGAGTTACCAAAGAGAGTAGACACATTATGTAATTTTTGAAACATGCTAATAAAAAGCTTGTATGCAGTAAAATCTTTTTACTCTAATGCAGGCAGAACCCCGTCAGAAATGTGGTACCCAGAAGGGCTGCAATTTTTACCCACAGATCCATCTTCCTGCTGCTCTAAAGGCTGTTCAGATGGATTAGGCACATTTCTTGCTAATGCAATACCTAACAATTAATTAGCAATTATGAAGACTTAGAAATTACAAATCATTTCTAATAACCTGTAGTTATGGTGGTTACACATAGGAGGGAGTAGAATACAACAAAATACAAAGTAATAAAGAGCTCGTTGGTATCCAGTAAGTACGAGCTCCCCGCTTCAATCAGGTAGAAACTGAGGTTTCAGAGTTACACTGAAACTGCATAGAAGGGACTGTGCTCCAACCCACGATATTCTAAAGATGTCTGAAATGCATGCATAAAATTTATCCTTGTATCAGGTGACTGAATTAGATCAGAATTTAACTATAAAGTGTTATGAAAGGAACAACAAGCATAAGGAATAGGTAAGTGAGAGAAAAAAAAAAAAAAAAGGCTGAAACAGTCTGATTGCATCAGCCAAGCGGTTGCTGAGATTTGTGGTCCACGTGGAGCAACGAGACTTCTAGTGGAGGAGCACCCAAGTATCTAAAGTACTCACTGGAAACACTGAAAATGTCCTTATAAGGGTAAGCTCAGAACATAAACATGTACTTAAAGACATCTCCATATAGCACCAGTGTGGGTGTCAGAGTCCAGATGTGCCAGCTCTCAGAGTCAGTATAAGAAGGAGTCAGACACTTGTCCACCTCATACTGTAAAGAGCTTGGTTTGAACCATGAAGAACATTACTCCTTACAGACACTGACTTTAACTTGTGTGTCTTTTCCAAATGTACGTTCAGTCATTACTGAAGGGGGGAAGGCACCTGTCTTCTGCTGCTGCCCTCCACATCTCAAGCACGTGCCTGGAGACAGCTGGCATCAGCTCTCCTGCCAATTGGTGACACCTGTGGTGGGGGGATTGCAACTAGATGATTGCAACAGGCCTCAAAGAGGTCAAAAGTTCAGAGCTGGAATTCCCTGCAAGAAGGGGCTGCCCAACACCTATGTCGGATAAAAGCTATGTTTTAACACTGATGTTTGGAGATTAACAAAGGAAAAAATCAAGCCCAGCGGCAGCTCCACAGAGTTTCACAGGAGCATTACTGAGCAGTTTGTGTTTCAGTCTTTCCAAGACCTACCACGGTGTAAGAGGGCAAGTGGGAAGCAGGGAGAACCACACCGTTTCCTCCTGTGTATGCTGGCTTTGCAGTATGCATTTTACTAACCTAATCAGATGAAGATAAACACCTTGCAATACAGTGTATAGCTGACGTCAACTTTATTTGTGCACTTGGGATGATGTCAGCACCACCTCTGCAACTGCATTTTAATCTCTTTGAGTAGAAATAAATGCAGCAGCTAACCTATTACTTTCCACAAGCTGCCACACCAAGATTATTTTATATTTCCCCTGCAGGCTACAGAAGTTGTGCAAAGGAGGCAGGAAAGCCAGAACAATGGGATCTGCTCTTTTACTAAGGTCATTTCTCATGAGGAATCTAAATGAAAGTTAATTGAATAATAGCTAGAATAAGTGACACCTCACAGCACACAAGTCAGGCTCATTTAGGCCCTTAAGAAATGAGTTCCAGGCTCATCTACATCAGTGCAAATAATATAACATTATTTTTAAGGACTTACGCTGCTATCACTGAAAATATATTTTTACTCCCAATTAAACACACTGACCAATATACTTAAAATTTTCCAAGCCAAATATGGCTGAGATTTTCAACCCTGCATAAGGCTTCTTGGAGGAAGCAGATAGGCTAAACTTGCTTAATTCAAAAGTCAGAAATGCAGAAATGAAGGCATGGGAAAAGAACATAGGGAAAGGCAAAAGTCAGTGCCAGAACTCATTTAGTTTCATCCCTTTTTTTCCCCCTAGAGAAATTCTCCTCGGTTGTTTCTTGTGTTACTGTGGAATTATACCATACTACATTTATACAGGTCATTTATACCCTGCTTTCCTTACGCTTTGATTTCAATTTGTCTCATCATGTTACCAATTTTCAACATTTTCTTCTACTGAAAGAATAGGAAAGTTACAACTGAACTAAGTTGTTAGCTATACCCTCTTATTAAATTAGCAAGTTTTTTTTATAGAAACCTTAGACAAAACTTAAGAACAAAGAATAGATCAATACTAATTCTTTTGGTATTCATTATACTATTAGTCACAGAGCTCACTCATACATTTCCAAATTTTAACATAATCATTTCAGGCTGAAAAGTTTTTTTTTTTTTCCCTTCCCAGTAGCTTTTCCTTGGCATCACATTTCACACCCTTCATCTGTCAGGAAAGTGCAGTTCAGGGTTTCAGGATCTCATTTTTTGGTTGTTGCTGTTGTTGTTTTGTATAATAAATACAGGTTTCTCAAAGTTGCTGCTTCTTTGATAGAACGCCTTTCTAATTGATTGCTTATTCCCCTAGAACATACACACCTCAGCGAGGCAAAGGAATCAGGTTATATGACATCATGGTGCCAAAGGAATAATTGCAATGTGTTCATTTCACCCTGAAGAAAAACTCATAGCTTGGAAACATTCTCATTGTATTGATGAAATTGAAGTCAGGGTAAACAAAAAATATAGGTTTGTTCTGTTGGTAAGTTTTTGGGCTTTTTTGTTCGTTTGTTTTGACCAAGGAGTAGCGTGGGTAGAGAAGAAACATACTTGGAAGTCAACCACAGGGTCATGATGAGGGAAGCGGCTCAGTTTGTGGACGCCATATTGTGCTCCATTCAACTGCAAGGGGCTCAGCCCCTTCCCCCCACTGGGAGGTAGCTAAGATAAGGAGGCAGAAGAAAAAAAAAAAAAAAAAAGAGGCCAGAAATCAGCTGTTTAAATCACAGATTCCCCTCTAGGGTTTCACTTCAGGGATGAGGAAGCTCCGGAAACAGGGCACTCCTTCAGCATCTCACGAAGCTGACTGCAGCTGCCAGAGGATTCCTTTGCAGCCATACCAAGAAAGCTCTCGCCTTTGATATAAAAAGCACTGTGAATGAGCAATCATTAGTCAGCCACATTTTTCATATAATTACTGGCAGTGAAAAAGCAAGCATGCAGGTTGCTGTAAAATAAGGTCTAGCTACTTCCACCCAAACAGAACAGAAGCCTCTCACATAAGTTTTAGTGGAGGAGAGGGAAATCCTCAGTGCTTCCCCACCCTCCCCCCCCTTCCCTCTATGACTGATTACAATCTGCTTTTTTCTATGAAGCACATTTATTGTGGGAGTTCAATTTGAAAGAGTTTCAAGTAATTTTAACTTTGGCTGAAGATATGCACATCATTTAAAAGCTGATCTTCAAGTGTTTCTGTATGTTAATAACATTTCTGGTTGGTGCTATAACCAACAGTTAATTTTCAACCTATCAACCAAAATACTCAACATGTGCTAGAATTACCTGGACTGAAATCATGAACACAACATAAGGCGGCCTGATAATAATCCCTGTGCAGTTTGGGTGCAATATTCTGCTATTTTGGTGTACATCAGCTTAGGGTAGAGGGTTGTTTCTTCTGGGGGAGGACATCTGCTACCTGTGGCTTTTTCAAACTATAGAATTGCCAAAAACAGACTGTATCCTTGTTCAAATCACAGGCTTATTCAAATTGTCTTTCCTTAGTGGGACAAGACTCATCTATCTTGTCTCACATGGACAAAACACTGTGTACTCCACATGCACTTCTACGCAATCTCACCATGCAGCTATAAATTACTATGCAGAGTGAATGAAAGTAGTGGAATGTGGCCTTAAATAAAAAGCAGTAAACTAGGAGACATTATTTCAGATCCATCCTTTCTAGAATTGGAAGGCAAGTGCAAGATGCACGTTTTTCTAGAGCTCTGGCAAGTGGATATGCCAGTTTGCTCAATTTTTATATCTCCCCACTAATGGAGGTGCCTCTCATTACCAAAAAGACACAGTTCTCACTGCATTTCGGTACCCTCCCTGAATCAGGTAAATGGACTTGCTAAATGGCAGGGACAAGCCAGAACAGTTTCCCTCATAGCAGACTGCAAATCATTTGATGAGAAGGTGCACAGTGTTACCTTTTATTTACAAGTGCTCAGCTTTCTCAGCTCACAGGTCTGGCAAGAGCACAAAACAGCAGGACAAAAAATAGCAGCTAAGCAGCCCTACCAGAGAAAACTCCTGCAGTGCTTCAAACCTTCAGTAAGAACGTGGTTCACAACTGAAATTTAGTTAAATATGCACAATTTTATTTATTGAAGAGATTAGGACAAAAACATTAAACCAAATACATGACAAAGCACCAGAGGCAGTAAAACCCCACCATGCACATCACCAATCTTTCCTCCTATAAGGTATTTATAAAATAAAAAAAGTCCTTCTTGACACAGCACCATCTTCAGAGTGTAAAAACATTACTCCTTTATATTCTTAGTTACCAAAATAGAACCAAGGCAGGTCAGCTGCAGCTAGCTTTGTCTCTTGATAAAGAACTGTGAAACATCCTCTTGAGAGTGGGACCATAACTTTCCTGCGAGGCAGGCAAATAGCATCCATACGTCAAATGCCAAGTAGCTGTACGCACATGCCACATACTATAATTAAGCACAAATTCAAGTAACATTTACATACTACAGAGTCCACATGTACCTACCCAAAAAACATGACCACTTCACAAAACGTATACAGGCAGTAATATCAGAACAACTGAGGTACTGGAAACACAAATATTTATGCCAAGAGATTTCAATATCATACAGCAATATAAAAGCAGTAATAAAAACATTTGCCAGTCTAAATCAAATAAAGCTATCCAGAAACAAAACAAAAAGAAAACAAAACAAAAAAACCAAAAAAGCTAAATAAAAAGTTATTTAGGGACAGAAATACCTGAACAGAAAAGAAGTGTGTTAACTACAGCATGTAACATGTCATCCCAAGTCAACCCGTAATTGAAGTACTGGCTTAATACATCACTACTGTGACATTTTCTTCAATAAATAGAATAAGTCTTGACAATACAAAAGGTGCATATTACTGTGTATGTTTCAAGAGGAATATCTGTAATATAAATGTTCAGCTTATTAATACCCTCTTATTTCTTATTCTGGACATAAACAAAAAAAAATAATAATCAAACCCAAACAATTCATTTCCCAAGTTGAGAGGAATTCAAAGAAAAAAAAAAAAAAAAACACAACCCACAAAACTCTTCTTAATAATAAAGAGCCCTCTATGTACATGTGGGCCAGTCAGGTAAAGAAGAGATCAGTTCTCAGATTAAGAGACGATTAAGGGCTTTCTGTCCTCTCTAGTCATATACGTGCAGCATGGCAGATATGGAAGCCAGTATCTCGTATCTTTTTTAAAAAAAATTACATTTTTTTCTCTCCTATTATAGCAGTAATGCATCTGGAAGTTCGAGTTATAATAGCTTCCTGCAACAAACCATTTGACACAAAACAGAACAGCTTGTTAAATGACAGTTACTTCCCCTTAAGGGAACAAAGCATTAAAATGTCATTTCCTGACAAGAATATTAAGTAGTTTATTTAGAAGAAATGAGTTGAAAATAGCTATCAAGAGACATGAACTGAAATTTTGTTTGTTTTTAGCACCCACTTTTCATGTCCATCTTTGTGCACCTAATTTTTTCTTAAATTAATCCCATCAATTATTAGACATCCGATTAAAAAAGAATGTTAGCCAATTGTACTTTCCCTGAATAATGGCTGAAGTTAAATATTTAACAGTGCGATGCCAAGATGTGAGCTGAGGCAAAAAGTTTCTATTTGTTGTGAGTTACCACTATTTTTAATGGAACAGAATCAGGAGTGATATAGCTGCACCAGAATTGGCATGTGCAGTCTCCTTGGCTCCAGAAAGGTGAGAAGCTACAATTGCTCCATGCTGCCTTTTCTCCTCCAAATCAATCTAACCTGATAGCAAGCTCCCCCCACCCCCCAGTCTGTCCCCATGCTACATTTGTTATATTAGCTCCTTGTGGAGGTTCCTTCTCAATCCAAGGACCTCCGAGTGTCATTTGCTACCAAGCTAGGCTGATGCAGGATGTGATTTAACACCATCAGGAAGGGCTCCTTCATGTGTCCATCTCCAGGTTGTGTACCTTCTGAACACCCAGTCTTTGTGCTCAGTTAAAGAATGGGTCCAAGTCTTCTTCCATGTTGACATCAGGCACCAGCTGATCTGATACTTCCTTAGCACCATATCCTGAATTCGATACATTAAAATCTGTAGAAAACCATGGATGGTCCAGAATTTCCTGTGAAGTCAGCCTTTCTGATGGCTCCCGACGCAGTATGCTACGTATGAGGCATTTTGCCTTGGGGGACAGAGTTTCTGGAATGTTAAATTGCCCACGTCGAATCTTGCTGAAGAGGGAACTAGGCTCAATGTCATGGAAAGGATAGCGTCCAACTAGCATGGTATAAAGCATGACACCTAGACTCCATACGTCCGCTGCTTTGCCAGAGTAGCTGCCATTTGTGTTCAAGATCTCTGGACTCACATAGGCTGGGCATCCATGCTTATCAGAAAGAGAGTCATCATTTCCTCTTAAAATATAAGCATCTTCTAAGCTTTCCAATTTCACTCTAGTCCTGCAGGCAAAAGAAACAAAACAAAACAAACACAAAACAAATAAGGTAAGCAAAGATCAGAACACATATTCTGGGCTGTTACATGATTGTAATGAAAACACAAAATTCAACAACCGCTGAAGTGCATCAGTTTAGATTCCCACTCACAGAACTTCTTGTTACAGTTAACTTGTATAGATACCAGTTAAAAAGACAATGAAGAATATTGCCATACACTGTTACAAGATTTCAATTGCATTTATATCCAGTAAACACATCAATAAGGTCTTTCAAAACACAAAAATAACTGCCGTATTCATGTGTATGATAACGCTTCCATAAACATGATTTCCAAAAGGAGATATGAGTCTCATGATTATTTGTTGACTGCATTTCATTCCTGTTCAAGACTCATGTCCAAATACAAGTCAAGTCCTGAAGTTATTTTGACACCTTCACACTGGTCAACAGTTTACTTGCACTTTCAATTCCACAAGGCTTGAGAGGAATAAAAATTTCTGCTCTGACCGTAACCAATCCCTGTTGACTAACCAATATTTTGCTTTATCCTTATACTCAGGAAGAACAAGTTTAACCAATTCCAGTCTTCCTAATCAAACTTTCAGACAAAGAGAGATCAGGTAAGCTGAACATCGAGATGAACAATGAGCTTATCTACTTGGCCAGACTAGAAAAATGCCTCACATTGGATTGAACAGAGGCTAGCAGTGGGATTGCAGAAGGATGGTAGAGATGCCTTATCATGACTGCAAACTCCTTTTTGCCTGCAAAGCGCTATGAACTTGTCACAGTGCTACAGTAATTACCTCTGCAAAAGAATTTTCTTCCATTATAAATACCACAAGGACAGAAAAAAATGCCAAAGTTGCTTGTCATGCCATGAGATTAATATAACCTTTCTTTCCTTTTAATTTGGACAGCTAGCATCTGTAGCTATATTCAAAAGTTTGTCCCTTTCACAGGCAACCAAAAAGGATTAGCAATTATCCTTTAGACTATTTGCCAGCAATAGTTGGCTTTAAGAGTAGAATGAGCACAACACATTAGGATTTGCCCAGTGCATACAGATGGAAGAGTGACCAAGCAGCAGTGCAGACTTTCAGCAACCTGGGGATCAATTGCTAGTATTCCTGTCCTCACACCTTAACCTCATGGTTCTCTGTGATCACCCCTAGTCCAGTGTCATAATCATACCCTGCCCTGTATCACAGACATTCACAGGCAGAGACTGAACTTCACTCCAGAAAGCAGAACTTGTGTCTTTTGACTAAAACACATCATTTCACAGGTGCTAAAAACAGACAAGGAGAGCCCTGTTTCTTAAATGTTTACTGAAGACAACATAGCTTGGGTTTGAGTAGCAAAAGAGTAGCTGTGGCTGGAACTTGGTTTCAGGGCAGCTCAGTGCTACCATCTTTGAACCAACAGAAGAGCATTTCACTCCGTCGAGTACTCCAAAGGCAACTGTGCCATAAACTCTCATAATGACACTTGGACCTTTTCAACAGCTAGAGACGTTTCCTAGCAGAGGTGAAAGCCCCTTTGGCAATATGCCTTGGATCAGGAAGTCATAAATACAGAACGCAGGATACCTGGCTCCCAAGCAAAGTGTGTTCAGGCAGCTCCTTCCCTCATTAAATAGGCCACTGTTTTCTCCAGCACGGATGCTGATGGGGTTTGTGCAACACACCTGCTTCCTGATTAAGTACCCACTGCCAGCCTAACAGCACTTCTTCTGGCAATAGACAACAGCCTGTTAGCACACCAACAATACTTTACAGCAGCAATACTTCACGTAGGAAGCTGACTGCAAGGACAAACTGTTGTGATCTTGATAATTACAGTCAATTTCCCTCCGTACACAGCTTAGAGGGTCCCAAAAAGGGGAGTGCCCAGAGAAGGGTCCCTCCAGCACGCTCAGCTTCACTGTGCTCCCACATTTGTGTGGCACAGGAAGAGTAGCAAGGCAAAATGCCCAGGGAGAAAAAACACTCCTAGCAGGGCAGAGAACAGAGAGGAAGAAATGAAAGGGAAGGCAGAGACACAAGTTGTGGTTCCATTTACACTGCCCACCTCAGTTTTTCCACAGAAAAGTATGTGTAGCAATGAAGTGGAGAAGCCAGCTACTCAAACGTGCATTAAGTCACTGAACCACCAGCCAGGAAAGCATCGACTCACTGCTGCTCCCAGAAGCAGAGCACACAGAGAGAATGGGGCAGGGTATGCTATTTATAAACAACTTGCAGGAGAGAATTCACCCACACACACAGCCTTGCCACTGGAGTGTCAACAGTGCAGGGAAGCGGTGTTTACTCTCCTACCCTGTTTTACATTTCTGATCGTTGCCAAAAAAATTTAAAGCAACAGCTCACTGAGCAGCTGCTATACTACAGAAAATTATTTTAATTCCTAAATCTTTTCTATAACGAAGGCTGCACAAAAAAAAAAAAAGCAGACAGCAAGGTGTGTCAAAAAAGCTCAGAACTCATCTTCTCCTAGAGGAGAAATGTATTGCTAAAAAACCAGATGCAGCACACAAAGGCAGTATCCCTCCCTCCATTTTCATGCAAGGTGCTGCATTCTGCAGCCAGCAGCCCTCCACGCATGCTACGGCAGGTTTTGTTTAAGCAAGCAAATGGAACAACAGCTGGCCCTTATCTGCTTGCTCCTCCATAATCTGCAACCAAATGAAGCAAACACTCAACCAGGTTTTTCATCCCACTCAGCTGACAGTCTTTGAGGAAACAAAAGGTCCCAAACCAAACAAAAATACGACGTTCAGCTCTCTTCTGCCCTTCTAGCCAGCACCCAAACCATCACGCATTAACACCCTGATGTACAAGGTAAAAAACAAGGAAATGTCTCCTTCACCTGGCTGCACTCCAGCATGTGTATGGGCACTAGATGCCCCCTCAGCACAAAAGCATCTCCCTCACAAGCTGCCGTCCTGCATCACCTGAACACCCACCTGCTGGGTACACAACCCAAGTGTTCCCCTTTACCGGTAGAAACAACTGGAATGTTCTTACTTCCCTAAGGGTTGAGTTGTTCTGGAGGAGGCAACCACAGCCCACGCACAGAAACAATCATGAAATGTCGTTGCTGAAGGCCCTAGTTGTGTTGTTCTGGGCTACCCCCAACGACCGGGAACCAGGGTAGACCCAAGCCAGCCTGGCTTCTTAAGAGACAGCAACTCCACACACCTCAGCCTCGCATACAGCACACAGTCACTGTGCAGTTGGGTGGCATGCTGCTATGAACTGCAAGTATCACTCCACTTTTTACAGCCATTTCATGCTTTTTTCAGGCAATTGAAAAGGAGCAGTCTGGCTTAGGAGCTGCTATTTCCGACTGTACAGCCTCTCTGAGAGAAACAGATATCCCTGGCTTCCAGCTCTGGCTAGCCTCCCCTTCCTCCAGATTTCAAGCACTGCCTAAAAGAGCTCTGTTTTCTGCAAGTCTGAGATTTTTATTTTTTCCCTCTAGAGGGGTGAGAAGGGGGGAGGGGAACAACAGGAAAGAGAGGATCTAAAAACAGAGAAATGCGCACAGACACACTGGATGAGCACCGATTTCTTCCCCTCCATCTCCTCTCTCAGAGGAAGCACTGAAATAAAATATCCAGGAAAAAAGAATAGAAGCCAACAACAACAAACAGACCCTCAAAACTGCAAGGAGTTGCTGAGAACACAGAGCCTCTGCAGCAAAGGCTGGAAGCGCATCCAACTGCAGAACAAACAGACAACCCAATTCAATTTGGCCCTTGGCAGGCAGGGGACAGACTCGAAACCAAACACTGAAATGTGAAATCAACATCAGCTTTGAAGCACTTCCTATTACAAAGAAGAGAAGGCACAAACAAAAATGAAATCATTCTACTTCTTTAAAGTCACATTTCTAGAAACAAAAACAAAACCACCAAACCTATCATTCCTTAAATAATTAACTCACATCAGCCAGCTGGAGGACCCTCACAAGAGAAAAAAGTTTTCCAAAGCATCAGCATTTGAGTTTGGCCATTTAAATGGTTGCAACAAAAATTAATCCCTGAAGCTGAAACATAAACTACTGCCAAAGCCGGATGAGAATCACTTTGTACACACACTGTAGGGCAACAAAGACTTTTGTCACGGCTTACGTAATTACAGTACATAATTTCAAGTTTTAATGCAGACCCTGAATAAGCACTTGGAAAAAGAGCATTATGCATCTATCAGATCATTGATAAAACACTGCATTAGTCTAATGCGTTAAAAAAAAAAATACAACCCTGAATCATGGCTATTTAAAAAGGGGAAGCTATTCTGCCTATGAATGCTTTCCCATTACTGGTGAATGAAACCACAGAAGTGCAATCAGAGGGCAGCAGCAGCACTCAGACGGGAAATGCGCCTTTGTCCCCATAGAAACCGTCAGGGAAACCCATGAAAAACAATACCACTCTGAATTTCTTATCAATATGCCATTCATTACTTGAATGCATTCAGACTTCGCTCTTCAGTACTGTAACAAAACCTAATCAATTAAACGTCTTCCAGAAGATTCTTCAATGCCGCCTCCTGAGTTAGCACCCCTTTCTGGCAGACGGCTTTGTTGCACATCCTACACCTTTTTTTCCAGGGTGATTCACATTATTCCTCCCCGCAGAGCTCACGGGTTACAGGCAAACTACTCCCCTGCCTTTTGACACCGAAGCCAGGGCTGTAAGAACCCGACGTTCACGCTTGCTCTGCTCTTATTCTCCAAAAGCAAACACGATTTCCATACCAGAATCAGTGGAATTATTCAGAGGGCTCAAAGCTCGTGAGGCGGGGGAAAAAAAAAAAAAAAAAAGGAACATTTAAAGCAGAAATACTGACTGAAAGACTGAGTGTTTCAAAGGAAAATATCTTTACTACTGTTTATTCACTGCAGGAATCCATACCTGAATAAATGAAAGCAGCTGCTTCCAGCCTGTCCCCAAAGCCATCTGATGGGAGATAGTACCTGAACCACAGCTGAGCCACTGCTACCATTTGGGGAACACTAACTGCAGACTGTGCCCACATTTATGGTCCATTATCACCTCCAATGTGATGACCAAAAATCAGCTACTCTGGAAGGAGGCATCCTGCTTCAGACTGCAGGCACACCTGCCACTTGCTATTCAGTTAGGGTCAAAATGAGATATTCCAGATTTACAGATCCTATAGAGCAGCTTCATGCTTCCCAAGATCAGAGAACAACCATCAGCTGAATTGAAATTGCCATCCAAATTGCCATTTTAGTGATACGACTGCAGGTAAACATAAAACAGCAACTTCTAAAGAGAAGAAGTGCCTCACAGCATTCCCCCCTAAATTAACCTGCCCATAAAAAACACAAAGGCACTCAAGCAATCTTCTCTCATATTTCAACATTACTCTGACCAAGGCCAGGAAAGCCTTTTCCTAGGTGAAGGCACTCAAGTCATCAACAAGAACCCATAACTGCCCAAGAGATCAGGGATTGCTCCTGTGTGGCCAATAACTTACAGGTCATTTAATCAAGGTCAGTTGCTAGCACCCCAACACAAAGATGAGCATGAATGCAATTATGCCATCAGGCAGGAAGAAAAAAAAAAAAGCTTGACACTGGAAACAGTTCTCTTTTACTAATTGATTATTTTAACTAAAGGAATCTCTCCTAAATAATGCAGAAGCCTTCGTGGAGGCAATGAGATGGGGATGGCAGCTAATGAAATCCCACGCAGATGATTTGCAGCTTGGTGCAAACACCCATCCTGAACTTGGAACTACCCGATCTCCTCCGGGGTAGCGAGGCACTCAGGATCAGAGGGGAAACATTACGCCATCAATTTAAATCCTGTTCCTTTCGCTGCTTAGATCCTTTCCAACACATAGCGGCACACAGCCTGGGAGTTCACTGCACAGCATCCTACGCAACTCCAGGAAAAAAAAAAAAAGCCCTGAACAGAGGCTGTCAGACAAACCGTCTCTTGCATAATGAAACAGGCTCAAGGATATGTTTCAAAAGGCAACTGGGACTTGCAGGCAGAAAAGGTTTTACAGGATGAACCTTGTTCCTAAGGGAAGATTCCCTCACCGGTACTTCCGTGGAATAAGGAAGCCTCTAAAAATTACATATCCCCCCCACCCTTCCTCCAACGGGATCCTATCCGGCCCCACATCCCCTTGTCAACATGCCACACTTACAGCTTTTAACTTGACTTTAGCTGGTTTCCACTTAAAAAGAAATGCACCCAGACCCACCTCTCACAGTCTTCCAGGTACGGCTGGAGGTCCCACGGCCTTGGCCTTAAAACATTCAGACAGGGTTGCTGAGAACAGCCCAGCCTGAGTGCCAGGCAACAAGCTTCTTCCATGCTCTCACTGCTTAAGGTGACAACAAGCTTCCCAAAAAGCACAGAGGAAGGCAGTGATGCATGACTGTCTGTGTGGGCTAAGGGCTCTGAAATCCAGTGCAGAACCTTTCACAAAGAGACCTGGTTACAGCCCTGCAAGAAGGCCATTATACAATAAGCATCTGGCCCACGGCAGCTACTTCACCTTGCTGTTACTTTTTAGATCACAAGAAAGGTCAGAGTTTTAAAAGGCTCTGCTCTCACCTGTGTGCCATATTCATCTTTTATTTTTTCCCCTCCTAGGTCTGTCCAAACAATGCATGGTGAAGGTTCACAGGGAAAAAAAAAAAAAAAAAAGAGTGAAAACTTGGTTTTCTTTTTTTCTTTTTTTTTTTCCTCACATAACCACATATTGCAAATAAAGCTCCAGATTTTTTGAGCCTGCAGTGGAAGCCCAGCACCTCTAAAATAAAGCAGGGCCATTATTTCACAACTCAACTTGCAAACCTTCCACTTAGATGACTGTAACCTGTCACTAAGTAATATATATCTACAAAAAAGCACATGCTTAAAACTAAATTAAAGTACCTGGTTGATAACTTTTTACAGTCCACTCTTTTTCTTTTTCACTGCCAGCCTTGAAGTAATTCCACAATGTGATGATAAGGACAATTAAAAAAATATTCATGAGCAGAATTTCACCACAGCAGCTGACACTGCAGGTGTCTTCCAGCTCAGAGGCCTGCAGACTCAGAAACCAACACAGAATATATTTTGCATTGAGTCTATGGGTGGAGGTTTCAAAGTATTCAGAATGGCCAGATGTTGAATTCTCAGCACAAGATCTCTCAAACACCTTTTTCCAGGGACTGCAGAGAGCATATTCTCAGAAAGAAAAATCTCATGAAGGCATCATGTGACAGGCACCCAGCCATGCCAACCAATACAGCCAACATGCAGAACTGAGTCAGTCAACTTTTAGAAAGTCATACAAAAGATCAGAAAGTCAGCATGCAGTCTTCACAGTAGGGGAAATGTGACAACCTCTGCAAAAGAGCCTTCCAAACCATGAAGAATGTCATCCAAATCCAAACACAGTGCTGAGCCATCATAAGAAAGTGATACGGGCACTTGCCAACACAAACCACCTCAGCACACAGTGAGGAAGGTCTGTCAGCAGTTGTGGTGGGAGAGGCTGGGCAGAGGCAACCTGCAGCCTGGAGTAAATGCAGGACCCCAGCAGGGCTTCTCTACTGCTCCAGGTCCCCCACAGGACTGCCTCCCGCACTGCCCTTCAGAAGGGAGAGGTATTACATATCCAGCTACCAAGCAAATACCAGAAGACAGCACAGTCTGAAGGCAAAACCTGCTGCAGACTCCATAGGAGCTACACACATGCTCTATCCACTCATGGTCTCTCTGAAGGATGCTGAATGTCTGGACTCAAGGCCCGTTTGGAATTTGAGATATATCCTGGGGCCAACCAGCAGACAACTTCTCCCTGGCTTTTACTTTCATTTATGACCTAAGGCACAACACTTAACCTCTGTGGCTCCATACACCCTCAGGAGATTTAAGCACTTCACAAAACTGACGTGATGTTTGACATCTGCAGATTGCCTCCCACGCCCCATCAGGAAAGGCATCACATCGGCAATAAACCCATAGCACTGTGATCCCAGGAACACTGGGAGAAACAAGCAGCTTTGCAACCAAACCCCAAAAAGGCAACTGGAAACACAAACTTTTTTGCAAAGAACAGCTGTGTAGCTGCTCCTAGGTCTGAAGTTTGACAGAAGAGATTTACAGAGAAGTTTGCCTTCCTACCCATATTTCAGAAGAGGCAAAATAGTAATAGTTTAGAAGGATTGAAATTTTACCTACAATTCTCTGCTATTAAAGAAGTGGCATTATATAGTCCTATGGCATCCACTGAGGGTAAGGTGAAGAGCTTAAACACCAAAACAAATAAAGATCAGCTTTATTTCTAACGTACTTGGCATTTGAAAACCAGAACTTAAGGAAAGCATTAACTTACCTCTTCTCTATTGAGTCATCAGTAAAATAACAGATTCTTAACACCATGGGAAAAAAGTGCTGACTGGATTACAGTTTGACAAATACAGGGAAATAAACTTACAGCTAACTATCAGAAAATGAAATGTCTATTTGGAAAAAGGCACATATGTACAAGCATTCTGTGTTTTTTGTGGGATCAAGTTTGTACCACTAGGATTGCAGATAACATAACTAGGTCACTAGCATCATCCACTTAAAGCTGAGAAACTCAGGGTGGGGAAGAGAGGAGAAAAAACAATTCTAAGAGCATCAAATAAATATGTTATGCTAACACATTTTCTAAATTGGCCGAAGTACTAGGTGGACTGGATTCCCCTGGTACAGAGCAGAAAGTGTCAGATGATATTACTTGTATTGAATCCCATCCGCCTATCAATCACTTCTCATATTTACTCAAAGTATATGGAAAAATTATGATATCTAAATACCAAAATTATTTTAATTTTCCCCTCAACAACTATGATGAATGTTCAAGGTCTTTAAGCTTCAACGACAGCTAATATTTTAATATAATTAAAGGCTTAAAAAAAAGCACTAAAGAAATTAATAATTCCCTGACAGCAGAAATGTTCTTGTATTAGGAAAGCCATTGGAACAAGCAGCAGATAAATGCTTGATTTAATTCCGAGATCTTTGAGGTGGCTCTCTCAAAGCATCTGCTGTACATCACACTGATGAACTGCTTTATTAGCTATCCTGTGAATACCGCTATTTTTAGCGCAACCTAAAAAGCCCTGCCCATTCTGCAACATCATTGTGGGATCCCAGAAGGGTAGAGCTGCTCTGCCCAAGGGCCTACTATGAGGGCAGACTATAAAACCGTAAATACCATTAACGGGAATAGAGCAAAAATAATCAAAAGAGCACCGCAAAGATCAGCAGCAACACCGACCCATCTTCATATCCAGGATGAGAAAAGTGACCGACACGTGTGGAAATAGAAAACATAAAGGGATGCTTCATCCTTGCTCATCTCCAATGTATTGGATTCAAATTTTATTTAGAAGTTTAAGGACCCAATTTTTAAATAGCCAAGAATCTAATACGTAATTTTAAAAGTCTGGTGAGACCAAGCGTGGCAAATTAAGTGTTTTCCATGTTTTCAGGACTCTGACAGTCACTGCCCTCATTTAATGGATGTGCTGCTGCTTGCTAACCCAGCCTTACAAAACATTTCCAGCCATGCGGTAATGTCTTAGATGCTCTGCTTCATCAAGATCAGCTGCAGGTTTAAGCAGCTTAACTGTGAAATTTCAATACTTTGCTTATTTCACCTACAGTTTACAGACAGAAAAACACAGACGCACTTCCCCCCAAAACAACACCTCCTAACGTTCCTTTTTATGAAACAAACGAAAACAAAACACAAAAGACCTAAGACGCTTGCCAATAGCACATCACTTTCATGGCATGCAATCTTCAAAATTTCTGCAGTTCAAGACTCAAGTTCTAAGACGAAGCACCTTGAAACAGATGATTTGTTTGGCTTCAGCAATGTGGAACTTCACATCTAAGTGCTGATATTTATACACACACAATGACAAGATGTAACATATCATCACAGTCTAGCTTTGATTCAGTAAGTCAAGAGAATGCTGCTGGTAAGATCAAGACCCCTACAAAACACGCAGCACCACCAACCTTCAACATTTCTTTCTTCCACCTTCTTTTTCCTCATTCATTACTGTTATGAAAAGGGCACTGTAATTTGCAACATCCAAATAACATGCATTCTGGGCAGTGACATCAGCAGGAGAAGAGAGCACTCCTAACTCTACTAGATCA
Organism: Chrysolophus pictus; assembly: GCA_037305975.1. Taxonomy (NCBI): domain Eukaryota; kingdom Metazoa; phylum Chordata; class Aves; order Galliformes; family Phasianidae; genus Chrysolophus; species Chrysolophus pictus. The sequence goes on from CM074578.1 coordinate 13,255,219, forward strand.
AGATCTTGAATCTTTACGAATTCCAGCTATAGTTTAGATAAATGGGAATGAAGTCAAGAGAGATTTAATGTCATATTCACCCGTCTGCAAAACTCACAAGCTCCAATTTCATACCCAACTACCAGGGCAGCATTGGGATCAATGGAAGGAGCATGTACTATGAAATCCTTTAATTGATTTTCTTTTTTAAACAAATGGAACTGCCTTCATGTACCTTTCACACTCTTACTGGTTTCTGCAGTAAGTCTGGCAACTCTCTCAAAAGGCTGGAGGAAACAGTCAGGAAAAGAACTGCTGAAAAAGAGCTCCAGTAAGGAACAGGTGACACACAGCAGCAGAGTTCACAGATTTTTCTTAAAACGCCATTTTTTCCTCTTTTCTTTCTCCCTGCATTACCACAGGTATCAAAGAAAAGCAGATTCTGCAGAACCCATCTCACAGACAGCAGTTTCTGAATGCAAGGCAGCTCAGAACGATAGAATCATTATGGTTGGAAAAGCCCTCTCAAGATCACCTAACCCAACCGTCAGCACACGAGCAATGCCAGCAGGCTCCCAAACCATGAGCTCAGATGGGTGCGAGCAATGCACCAACATGCTGTGAACTCCAAAAGACTGGGAAGATCTTTCAGCCTAAATATAGCAGCTGACTGAAAGTGATAACTAATTACAGTCTGACGATCAGAGCATGTGAAAAAGCCAGTCGCTAAGAGGTTCTATTTCCATCTCCCACTATTTCATCTCACTGTTTATTTAGTGGAGAAAGGATTGCAATACCTCCCTACATCCAAATCAACAGCACATCCAGAAGAGAACCACATTACGGTTATCTTAAAAATAACCAACAAGTCATATTTGACCTTTAAAGTGAATTACTGTACAATTAGAAGACACTGTTCAAAAGTGAGCAACTGTGCGATTTCGCAGACTAGTTATGCGAAAAGCATTCACGAATGCAAACACTGCTATTATAGTACACACCACTCTTCTTGGGTGGCTGCAGGACTTGGCCTCGTGCCGTGGGTTGCGTTCAGTTCCTAGTAAGCAGCAGGGTAGGAGTTCAAAAGTATTCAGCAAGGGCCTGCACCCGCCCCCACTACACTGCTCTGAGCTCATGCTGCCTTCGTTCACAGCGGAAAGTAGGCTCCAGTCCTGTCCTTCAGAGGAAACCAGACAAGTTTCTGCATATCCCCAGGAAAAATCCATTTTAATGTAAGGACATTATCAGCCACAACAGAAATCTCCACCTACTCCACACAAGTTTCTTTGTTATCTACATCAAAGGTGCTATAATGGTGTTTAATTATTAAACTCAGAATAAAAGTCGTGAAAGTGCAGCTTACATCTACTTGCTTTGCATTTCTCTCTGAATGGACACAAAGCCAGCTGCACTTTAAGCTTTCTTATTAGAACAGAAGTGAATGGTAATCATACATATTGGGTCTGCAGCAAGAAAATGGGGAATAGCTTAGTTGCCTGAACTGAACTAAGAAACAGTCTTCTACTTTGCTCCTTTTAATCTCTTCACAAGCAGAAGTACTTTTTAGAAAACTTACCTTTTAATAAAATTTAAGTAGAGAATATTTAAACAAGATAGATATTGTCATTTTTTATTGTAGGGTCAGGAACTTCTCTGTAATGACTGAATTGTCTATTAGCTTTCTGTCATTCTCTGACCATGGACTTCCTGAGCATGCAGAAAACCCTACTTTTCTTGTAACTCCACAAACAGCCCCAAATAGAATTGATATACATTAGTTATTCTCACTGACTCTCTCCAGAACATCTACTTTTCCCTTCAGCAGCTTGAGCAAGCTTTCAGACAACCTGTGGGGTTGAGCCAGAAGGGAAAAAGTATCTCCCCATCCTCCATCAGAATATGAAGAAGCACAAAGAGAGGCTCTGTCCCCATTCAGTTTTTCTTTCTGCTGGCCTTCTTCCCATTTAATCCGTCCGTGAAAGCCTGACTTTACTCTGGCAGAGTTCATTACCCCGATGGTTTGCATGGAAGTTGCAAGAAAATACATGACGTAACATAATTCAGAAAAACCAGTAGCCACAAGGAAAAAGACGTGAAGTTTCCAAAGGTTCAACTGTATAGCTGTGGCTCAGCATCAGAAATAGCACTTTAACAGCATACCTGGAGCACTCAGCTCTACTTCATTCCCTGTCTTCCATCTCCCCCCCAAATCATTAACCAGACAATTAATGAGGAAAAAAAAGCATGTAGGGAGGTGATACAAATAAAACCAAAAAAGGGTGGTTCCCCAAGTACCAGAATAACTGATACTAAAAGCAGGCACCCACACAGCAAGGCAGTTTTAGTCTTATTGCAGATAATACACTCAGCAGCAGCCTCCAGACCCTTCCAGGGCAACAAGCAGCTGTCTTCAGAGTGGTCCTTCAAAGCAATGTCGGCCCTTCCCTCCAATCTATATCTGCATTGGCCACTTGCTGTTCTTCCTGTTCATGCTTGCTCACTGGAATGAGCCATTTCAGACTCCAGCTGTCTTTAAAAGAGCAGATCTTTCAGTCCTTTCCTCTTTGAACACCAGTTGTATTTACGTTAGTGGAGCTCCTACACCAGTCACCTCCACAGAGCCTTCCTGCAGGAGACATCCTCTGCTCAGGAATGAGGCTGCTCCTCGAGGAAGAGCTGCAGAGGCCAGGCAGAGATGCAACCAGCACTGTACTTACTTTATTCCAAAGCCTAAGTCAGAAGGTCACATGGTACATCCATCCCATGATCAGGTTGCAGAGGAGAGTAAGGAAAGTGAAACCCCTCATGCACCACAAATGAACTGTAGGGTGACAAAGAAGAGCACAGCATCCCATAACACTGAACCTGACCTCAGACAGCCCCACCTGTAACATAAGAAATGCTCTTACCTTTCTTCGTCCTTGAAAATAAACTTTCGCAGCTTCAGATCTCGCAGTACCAGTCCACCGTCATGGCAGTGTGCAACAGCGGAAGCTATTTGATAGAAGAGTTTGGCTGCCTCCTCTTCTTTAAGCTTCTTGCAGGTGCGAACAAATGAATGCATGTCCCCATAGCTCCTTTCAAAGAACACATACGCTTTTGTCTCCCCGAGAATTATTTCAGTAATTTGGTTGATATTTTTATGTGCAGGCAGACAAAAACATGGTGCTAATAACTCCTGGTAGCAGCCAATATCAAACACCTGCAGGAACAATGACAGTAAAGCCAGGGTTAGCACTGCGAAGGACAGTGAATGACAGAGTATCTAATTCTGTTAACAGAGCACCTCTGAGCATAGTTTATACTGTACTGATGTAAACAGGATGTCACGGGCTCACGGCACAGAGGACAAGACAAAACAGGCTGTGCAGCCCCTCACAACACATATATGGAGCCTCTTATGGGAAAGGCAGGCCTCCAAAATTTGTAGCAAGAACAGACTCATTAGCTAATAGCTGATCAAGTTAACAGTGTAATCTGAATTAAGCTCTAAAGATCAGTGACAAGCGGCTCTCAGACTGAAGCTTGTTTATTTTGCATCCAAACAAATTCACAGACAATTTGACCAGTAGTTCTGCCTTGAGAGAAGCTGTCGGATTAAACCCACTCTGATCCACATGCTCCCTCTTGACTTTACTAACCCATTAACGATTGACAGATTTTCAGGTTTAAATATCATCCTTCACCATTCATATTTACTTCCTGCATTTCTTTCCTCTCCCGCAAACAGCAAAGTCACTTTCATTTTCAAAGTCTCAGTTTTACAATGGCTGTTTATGAGATCAGAAGGACAACCGGGGAAGCAGACCCAGTGCTGGAGTGCAGACAAACACCCTTCAAAAGGGAAAAGGCAGAACCACCCCGAGCTCTCTGTGCTTCAGTCGAGTGCTCCATTAAAAGCAAAGTGTCCCTTTAATAGCAAGTATGTTATCACTGATCTTGTGAATGAGCTGTAGGAATTAAAAAGGCTGCTGGGAAACCCAAACATAAAAAGTTACTATAATCTAGTGATGACGAATGAATCAGTATGTGAGTCGATTGAGAAATGCCCACATTACACGAAGAAGAAAGACTTCATTGAGAATAACAGCAGTCAGTGTGCTGGAGGAGAATATAAGCCAAGTATTGATGGCAGGGATTTTTGTTTTTAATTATACCTGCTCCGGATGTGCTACAAAGCAAGGGATTAGTGTTTCCACCAGCATAAAAATGCTATTAATATGTAACTCGCTCTCCAGTGTTTTGTTACTTGGGTAAGAAGTATTTAAGGTAGTCACGTCCCATTTTAATTGAACACAAAATTGAAGAGCCTGGTAAAGCTACCAAACACATTAGTTTAAACACAGTTTCTTATTTTTGCATTCTATCTGGCATTTTTATTGCAGCAGTAAGTATTTGCGCACTCTCCCAGAAGCAAACCTCCTTGCTTTCTTTGAACCTTTACAAAGCTTTCAGGACTGGGCATTAAAGAGACAGTTCAATCCAAATTTCACAATCTGCACCATGTACTGCTTCAGAGCGCAACCCTAACCATCCCCTTCCCCAGAAGAGGATCCAAACCCACAGCATGGAGAAACCCCCTCCTCGCCCCACACCTGTGTGGCTGCACTCCAGCATAGCAGACACAACCTTAAGGGCTGCCAGCCAGATCCCACACGTTTTGCAGGGGGCAGATCAGCACGGAGGCATTCTGGCGACACAGTGAGCCAAGGAAGCAGAACTTGGGAGGGGAGGGGTGTTGCTTAAATCACCCGGGCGTAAATCATTCCAGAGAAGAACTCATTGACATTTATATCTCAGAACTCTAAGTGAATGGCCGTGCTACAAAGAGGCTGCTGTAAAATAAAATTTAAGTGGGAATATTCACCGAGCTCAAATCCCTTGTGAAATAAGTGCAGAACTCTGTCCTAACCAGACTGTCCTGATAGAAATTTACCACATTTTCTGGCTGCTGGGCTAGGTTAAGCAGGTATGGATCTGTATCAGCACAGTGTGTGAAAAGGAGGAGATGGGAAGCACGATCACACTGCTACAGGGTAGAATACCTTTTATAAAAGGCTTCTTTGTATCCCAGCTTTTAAAATCCCTGGCCTCAATTCAGCAAATGTCCAATAAGCTGCAGTTTGATTTAGTTCTCACTGGGAATTGGAAGTGAGAAGTTACCATTGTTTGGATGCCATAGAGCCTTGAAGCAAATAACGGCATCTGTACAGTCAGTGGGTGCAGCCAAATGAATCTTGAGAATCATCAGTATGTGTCTGTTATCCAACCCAATGTTTGTGCAAGCAATCTCCAAGAGCATCTTCAATAAGATACCAGATAGCAGGTCTCTTTGCCGGAAGGCTACTTGACAAATAGCAGTCATATTACTGCAGGCATTTTAAAGAAGGCTTTAAATTAAAATGAGTTCAGGACTGACAACTGCATATTCACAAACCCACAATTCGAGTCAGGATTATATTTTTGGAACCCTGCTAGAAGTAGTGCCTTGCACATATGGAAAAACTGATACTATTGAAATGTCGGGATCAGCTTAAAAACACACAGCTTAAAGGGAGGAAAGAAATCAAGTCCAGCCTTTGTGAGCTGCAGCCACGCCACTCCTGCTGTTACCAAAACACCACCTTAATCCTGCAAACCAAACAGGAAACAAAGGAGAGCAGAGCCCCCGCTTCACCACTTGCCACACGAGTTCACCTATGATTTCACACAGAGCAGCAGCTTTGTGGGATCTGTTTATTTCATGAAAAGATGCCAATGTCCTAGAGTGCAGCACTGTGCTGCTGCACCGAGCTGGCTTTCATTCTAGAAATTCTCCTGCTCTGTTTCAGTTTAGTAACAAAGCATTCACTTCAGCATGCAATATTAGCCCTTTGCAAAGTCATGGGCCCTTTTTTCCCCTGAATAACCACACAAAGTCCGAAGTTGCCTTAACATCAGGTTGTATAACTCAATCAGTGAACACATTTAAATCACCCTCTGAACTCCAGGCTCAACAAAGAGAGAAACAGGAGCAATTATTTTCACTTCCCTGCTACAAGCCAGTCCTGAACTTATGAATTGAGCACAGAAGTATGAAGCCATCAGCAACACGAGTATTAACCCCTGGAATGTGAGCGAGTTACAATATGTCTACTTTTCAGTTTTTGCATTAGTTTGACACCCAACATTGCCAAAGGGCACAATTCTCTAATTCAGGAACAATGCAAATACTGCAGCACCCGCTGCAAGGTTGCAATCTGCTCCACAGTTACAAGAACTACTACTGCGGGGCACGAGTCTGGTTCACTACAGACAATGAGATCTGCAATTTAGGAACAAAGGAAAATATTCCCTCAGCCCAAGAGGAGGATAACATCCCTCGACAGACGTGCACACATGTGGGGGTATTCTTCCAAAAGCTCACCTCTAAGGGCAGAGCAATCAGGGAGGAGGCACGGAGGGCAGACGGGCTACAAAGAGCGGGCCAGCTATTTTGTCTGCTCCTCCAAAAGCCGTAGGTGTGCAGGTTTAATTCTTGCTCAGTTGTGCAATGGGGGAGGATGATGTTTGCAAACAAGCTCCATGGTGAGGGAGCTCGGGCTGATTCATTCAATGTGGGTTTTTTTTTTCTTTTTTAAATCACTTTTGAGACAAAGCTGATTGCGACCTTCCCGCTTCCGCATCCTCTTCCGTCCCAGAACAAGGCATGGGGAGAAAAACCGAGGCAGCCAGCAGGTCCCAACACCTCCAAACAAGCTGGCGATTCCCCATTCCATTTTGAGAAGTGAGAGTGGGGAAGACGAGGTTTTCTCCTGCCCTGAACTCTCGCTAAGACCTACTTAAAGGACGGCTCTTTCCAGAACAATGTCCCCGGGGTGAGAGGCAGAGCTGGCTGCGGGCCACCGCTAGAACGTGGCCATTGTCTGGAGAGAGGGAAAAGTTCCAGGATGCGCCCTGACTGCTGCTCCTGCGCCTTTCATTTTTAAAAGTGTTTAATAATTGAAGCCCACGGCTGCATTCAGCCCTCCTGCGAGACACGGGAAACTGACACGAGACGTGAGGATAACAAGGAGGTGAGGCATTACCTTGCAAACCAGCTCCTCGCCACTGTGCAGATGTACGGCTCGGAAAACGTGGTCTCCCTCGAGAGGCTCCAACAATAAGTATTTCCCGATGCAAGAAACGCAATGCGACAAGTTCGGGGTCTCCGGCGGGCTCGGCGAGCCTAGATTCGGGCTAAAACTCTGGCTTGGCTCGATGGACCGTATGGACGAAAGCTCCTCAAAATCCTGGGTTTTATTCCGCGGTCTCCCATATCGTGCTATCGTGATAGGGGTTGACCTTTGTATGTTCATGAGTATGGAGAAGCCCAGCCGAGACGCTGCACCGGAGCCCTGGCGTGGAGAGCGGTCCCTCGCCCGTCCAGCTGCGGCCGCCTTTGTGTGCGCCGGGGGGGCGGGAGCGGGAGCGCGGCGGCGGCGGGCGACCAGCCTCAGCGCCGCGTCCTGGCACGGGGAGAGAGCGCTCAGCCCGCCGCCCTTTGTTCCGCCGGCGGCCGAACGCGGAGCGGGGCGGGGGGCGGCGCGGCGGGGAGCGGCGCGGCCGGGGCTCGGCGCTGCCGCGGGGCGAAAACAAAAGGTTAAGTCGGGCGCTACGCGCACGGGGACCGTCCTTTCTCTCTCTTCTACAGCGAGGCTGATCCGCGCTGCCGAGGCCGGGCTGTAGATGGCGTGGCAGCTCCGCCGCTGGCGCCCGCGGCGCTCCGAAAATGCCCCGCGAAATAGCGAGGGAGCATTTAACCGGGAGCGTGCAGCGGACGCCGGGCCGACAAAAGGGAGCGCGGCGCGGCGAGAGGCTCCACGGGGCCGCCCCGAACGGCGGCTCCGCGTGGGGAAAGGGGAGTCGAGTGCCGCTGCGACCGCCGCTCCGACAGAACAAAAAGTGTAAGGGAGGATGAACGCTTTCACCGCACAGCGGGATTTGGGATTGGGGGCACAAAGGAAAAAGGGGGAAAAAAAAATAACGCTGCGAGAAGGGGGCTCAATTCTCACTGCGGGTGCAATCCCTTCAAGCTGTGCAATCGCTTAAAATAATAATTTAAAAAAAAAGCAGATCGCACGTTTTGTTTGGGATTCTCTCCCCCCCACGCCCGAGGGTTGCACAAGAGGGAAGGAAAGGCTGACCGCGCCGCTCTCCTTCAGCAGGGCATCGTCTCCCCCCGCCGTATCAAAGCTACTTACGTGGCGGGGACGCTGGCTGCTCCGAGCCTCGCTGCCGGCCGCCGCACGCCCGCACGGTGCCCAGCGCGCAGGCTGACTGCCCCGCCGCCGCCGCACGCCCCGGCCCGGCCCGGCCCGGCCCGGCCCCGCCGCCCACCGCGCCGCGCCCCGCCCCGGGCGCCCGCCGCCCCGCCCCGCCCCGCCCAGCCCCGCCCCGGCCTGGCCGCCTCCCCCGCCGCCAGCGGCGCTAGGGGTAAACAAGGTGAAGCGGCTTGGGGCTGTTCAGCAGTCGGATTCTGTTTCTCGGGGGGTTGCCCTTGCGGTTGGGGGTGAGATGTTAACTAATTAATTGTAATTAGTAATAACTTCCAAACTCGAGAAGGAATGAACCTTCCTAAAAGAAGAGTGCGGCCGTTGTATGCGGATGCCGGGTGCGTTGCATGTGCCGGAGCCGCAGCGGGCGTGTTTGGTTTCTCTTTTTGTCAATGAAGAAATTGCTTTTTTTTTTTTTTTCTGCTTTTTTTTTTTTTTCTCCTCCGGGCAGCGTGGGGATGTGCGTCCTTAGAGCAGCTGCAGCTGCAGCCGGGTGCAAGGGGTGTTCCTTTCAAAACAACGACAGGAACAAAATAAAAATAATAATTAAAAAAAAAAAAAAAATGAAGAGTAAGAAGAAGACAGGGAGGTGTGGGAAGCAGTGCTCTGCCCCATGGCCACTGCCTGGTAGGGCAGAGGAGCCCTTTTGCAGGAAAATGACGAAGGGCAGACTATGTCTTGGCTCCCTTGCTTCCAACATCAGGATAGGGAAATGGGAGAATAGAGATATGGGGATGGTGGTGGTGAAGTCACCATCCCTGGAGGTGTTCAGTAAATGTGGAGATGTGGCACCGAGGGGCATAGTTTAGTGGGCATTGGTAGTTGGACTAAATGATTTTTGTGGTCTTTTCTAACCTTAATGATTATGTGCTTTAGATGATCACTCAGAGGGTGGTGTTGCACTGGCCCAGGTTGCCCAAGGAGGTTGTGGATGCCCCATCCCTGAAGGCATTCATGGCCAGGCTGCATGTGATTCTTGGCAGCCTGGTCTGGTGGTTGGCGACCCTGCACATAGCAGGGGAAACTAGGTGATCATTATGGTCTTTTTCAACCCAGGCCATTATGTGATTCTGTGTTGCTGGTGAATTAAGGGAGCCTGCTAATAATGAAAAGGCCTTGGTGGCGAAGTTACTCAGAGCATAACTTCGGGACAAAGAAATGCCTCTGAGCAGGACTGCAGAGAGGCTGTAGGGATTCCCCCACAGTGGACTGGTCTTGGCAGGGAAGGCACAGACAGGGATGCAATGAGGGTAGTTCTCATGGCATCACACTCACCTCATCACTCCTCCTCCATATAAGGGGCTCTCCGTGCTGTGTTAGGTAGTTGTAAAAGGAACACCACTGAGAAAGGATTGTTGTAGTGCTGAATTAACCTTGGAATGGGGCAGATGAGCCTCAGACAGCAGATATTACTGAGATTTGGTCTTGGTGAATGTCCCTTAGGCAGTGGAGAAGGACACAGAACCAGTGATCTGCAGCACTCTCTAGGATGACTTGCAGACCCAGTCCTCGCTATCTGTCTCAAAATGAAGAGGTGTTTCCCCCCATTCTTCAGTTGTTCCCTTCACCTCTGAATTCCCTGTAACTCTCCAATACCATTTTTAGAAATGGGATGAGCAGTGCCGGATACTGAATCATTGCAAATAAGGACAAGCCATAAAGTTATGCAATTTGTTCTCCAGTCTCACATCCTGTGATCCAAATCAAACATTCTTTTCTTAGTAGATGGCTTTTTACACAATTTCTCCCTTCCTCCTCCCCTCCTCCCCCCCCCCATACTCCTTCTGACTTTGACAAAACATGAGAGACCTAAGCTCTTGCACCAATCTCTGTTCTTTCAGCCAGTGTTTTCTGTTTCACTTGCTTAGTTTACCAGCACTAGCTGGAGCCACAAGCCCTAACAGATCTGGAGAGGATTCCCAGAGCCTCCAAACCTAGCAGGAGAAATGAGTGAAAGGAGATGGATGAAAAAATCTAGATTACTCTAAGACTCCTGTTGGAAATTCATGATTTTTAATGGAATCTGAAGCAGTGATTCATAGTGGAAGGGGATACATTTGCTGTAAATGTAACTATTCAGTTTTGGAAGGAAGAAGTTACACATTTCAGTTTCTGAAATTACTCCTGCTCTTCCATGCCTCTTAGAGTAGTAATGACACATGTCTATCCATGAGGTCAATTTGGCTTTTCTAGTATAATTAAAAAAATTATACTTTAATTTCTTTGATATCTTTCCTCAAACCTAAAACTTCATAAACATTACTTCTATTCTCAGATATGTCCGTGAAAATATTAGCATTTCAATCTGATGTTAAAGGAACAAGCTCTGAATGAACAGTGTATGCCTTATTGAGACATTAGGTGAATATAATCCTGTCTGTTTTTACTGATGTAATGATTTGTATCAGTTAGCTGAAATTGTAGAACAAAATCAGCATATAATATTTGAGATATGAAAAGGAGTCAAGTCCTAAAAGTCAGATCAAAGCCTGTAGACCAGCTCAGCAATGAAGTTTTGTCTATCTGCTGCCTGCCTTGCGTAACTTTGGTGCTTGTGTAGAAGGCATTAACCAGAAGTGATGTTTGACTTGAAAACACATTGGCCAGAATTCTGGATTAAAAGGGTGCCATGGGCTGATCCAATGTCTTATTCGTAGTACTTGGAAATTCCTGTTTGAAATTGTTGATAGTGACAAACATTGTTCAATACATTTTCTCATTCAATTAAATGAGAGACTTTTTTTTCTGAAGATGAAATGTAAAACATAGCGTCTCAATCACTGATACTGAAGAGCTAACCAGTTGAATGGAATGTGACGAAATGATCGTTATATCCTCATAATCTTTTTGAAGATACAGCTATTTGTCAGAATGCTTGTTGCCTCCTTGCCATCAAGTGAGCTGGGGAAGATTCCTTTTGAGATTGTTTACTGGATGACTTTTCATCTCTAGACTTCATTTTGCTGACCTACCTTGTCTGGAAGCCGTCACCTAGAGAGAGAATCCTATTAGAAGTTTCTTTATCTTTTAAATGCATTCTGCAATTTATTTATTATTGTTATTATTTTTTTTTTTAATGATCATGTCCATTATTGAAGTGCTGAGTTCATTCTCTGGAATGGCTCTTCCTGAAGGAAATGCAGTTCAGTGTCAGGGGACAGAACCTTATTTTTTCCTTTTCCTACTTTTTTTGGAGTCCAAGGTGTGTCTATGAAGGAGGCCTTCCATTTTTATGTTATAGAAAGTGTGAACCAAACCTCTTTTCTGTATACAAGGCTTAAAAATGTTAAGTGAAAAGATATCAAACTGTGTTATAAACATTAACCATGTGGAAGGGTTACAAAAAAAAGGTATCTTTTTTGTAACTTGTAACTCTGAATGTGTTTTACTTTCACATGTGTAACTTTCAATGTGTTTTATCTTTTAGCATCTGCTTTTGCGTATAGGGACACTGTGTGGACAGGAGCCAACCCTTCCTCCCAAGCTGACAGCAGTCTTTCTTCCACTGATGTCAATGAGCTTAGATCAGAGCACAAGTCTTGTGAGTGATCAAAGACAGTTCTACATAAAAAAAGACTTCCTTTTCCAGGTCAATCTGCTCCTTGTCCCTTTACAGAAAATATATTATCAGCATACAAACGCAAGCCAGAAAAAAAAGGATAATAATTTTTGAAGTGGTAAAATAAAGACCTTCATTTTATTTTTTGCTGATTTACAAAGTGCAGGGCTGAGCCTGTTGGGAGCATTAAACAACTATTAAGTGTTGAGAAATGTCATATTGAGAAGACAGTCTCATTCCAGCAAAATTAATCAAAATAGCTAGCTCAAAATATGCTTGTGAGTACCTTCCCATCAGTTGTCAAGACTGAATCTCCTTGCCAATTTGAATATAATTTTCTATTTTCTGTAAGAAAAATTTTCATCATTTGCTATGGAACTCTAGTGTGCTAGTAAGACACATTAAGCAAAATGGTAAATTGTGGGACAGTAAGGGAACGTGTCTTTCTTCCGTACATCAGAAAGGGTAATTCAAGTACACAGAGAGAAGCATCTGTTCTTCAAAAAGAGGTGTGAGGTGTGATTTTTGCATGTGGTATATGAGTCTTTTTTTTTTTTTTTTTTTTTTTTTTTTTTTTGTCTAAGTGAGCTACTAATGAGAGGGAACTCAACAAGAAACATAGCCGTTTGCATGAACTGCACATGAGGGGCTTACATGCATGTTCAATAAGGGTAGAACAAAGCATGTTGGGATAAATACCTGTGCATATTATCCATAGTCAGAATCAAGCCTTAGGCTAAATTCTTCACTCAGATAGTAATAAAATAAATCAAAATAAAGTGTTATCGAATAATACAGTGCAAGATTTACTACTGACTACAACGCAATTTAAAAAAAAAGACAACACTCCACAAACTAATTTACGTACTGAAGCCATTAAATGAGGCAGAGGAGCAGGTCCAACATTTCTGCAAACTGCCTTTCTGTTATGTTGTACTGAAATTGTAAAGAAAAGAACTGTTAGCTGAAGTGTGGGGTTTGTTTTCATGTGCTTATTCAGCTGGGATCTAAGAAGTGTCTCAATTGTTTGCAGGACAAATCTCTGCATATAGGAGGGTGTTCTGCCTGGGAGGGAAACCAGTTCTCGGGTCAAAAACAGCAGTCTTTGTTTCTGTTTCCAGATCCCAGTGACATGTTAGATTTTTCAGTGATACTATCACATAGCCAAGTTTCAGTGTGGCCATGACCACAGTATGTTTGCAGCCTACCCAGTCCTGCTAGTTTGGAAAGCTCCATCACTATGTCGGATGTGTTACTGATGGGTCTCAGATAGCATGAGGAACAGCAAATCAGCTTTAGAAATCACAACACTGCCTTCCAAATCAGGCTGTCAAGACTGTGGGTTGTTGGCTATCCTAATCAGACCTTCCATCTCCCTGTTACCACTAGCTCTGATTATTCAGGGATGGCACCATTCCCAGAAGCTAAAAAGTGATTCTGTTCTGTATATCCATATTAATGTTATCCCCCACTAATTGAAATCAATCTCTGTGGTGGAATTCTTTTCTGAACAGTTCCCCCCCCCCCCCCACACACACACAGGATTTCCACCCCCCTTTTTAGCTGTGTGAAAGTACCTGTAGGAAAAGCACACACTCATCACATGTAATAGTGGGAATGCTTTTATATTTCCTGCATTTTAAGTCATGCTATTATTATTGACAGAAAACAAACAAACAAAAAACTGATGGGTTAGTTTCTTTTAAATGGGCCAAGTGAATAGAACACATCCATGGCTGTAAAATCAAGAAAAGGAAATGTTAAGTTTTCACATTCTGGGGAATCCCTTATATGCAAAAGAAGCTATGAAATATTACAACTAGTTGTTCCTAACCTTTTGGAATTGAACAGACTCACATGGACTCTGAGTTGCCCTTAACGTGTCCCTTCTTTTAGGGAGATACAATGCTCATTTGTTTCTTTAGAAATGAGTTGCCATGGGAAATTCTTTTCCAGACAAGTATACAACCTGAACATAGTTTCTTTTAGGCCATGTTTAGCTACCTTGTTTGCACTCATCAGCATGAAGCTGGTAGAGGCGTATGTGAGAAGAAAACCTGATAACTGGATGTGTTTCTAGGAGATGTTCTCCAAAATTTCATTGCAATTTGCATTGCCAGCCTTTTGGACAGCACTGAAAAATGAACAGGTTCACTAAACAGAGCTGAAATGAAACATCATCCCTGTCATTCACAAAATACAAGAAACTTCCCTTAGCCAAGTTTATATCCCATTCCTCATTCAGAAGGTTTTTATTTTATTTATTTTAAAATAGATGTTGATGCAGTTTGTACAGTTGCATTCACAGATAGTGAGGCTGTAAGCCATCTTATGACCAATTTTGACTCTTCATCATGGGTCATGAGCTCACCTACAACTGATTCCCACTTGAGCAAGAGCAGGGCTTAAGACTAGAAAAGGCATTAGATTCTATCACATTGTATTGTAAATGATTGCAGTTGTTACCTATCCTTAATGCAACTAAAATTATGTGCTTTCAGCTTTGTACTGGATTTCCTTGTATATTTTTCCACCAGAGTGAAATGTCTCCTGTTAGACAGTGCCTGTTCCACACGAAAGCACTTATAAACCATAATCAAGTTATTCTTTAGGTTTTACTGTGACATACTAAATCTAAATAGACTTACACTGTGGTTTTGCTCCATTTTACAACTTACTTTTTTTTTTTTTCATTCATATCCTCATGGTTCTTCTCAGAACTACCTCTAGTTTGCCAACATCCTTCTTAAGTTGCTGACATCAGTGCTGACATTATTCCAGTAGCTTTCACCAATGCCAAACACTGAAGTAATACAAGTTCTTGATTCCCCTTGATACCATCTTCTACACATAGAAAAAGATTAAACTGCTCTTTTTTGAAGCTCAGTTTCAGAGGGTGCTTGGGCTTAGCTAGATGTCTACCAGGACCCCCTGTTCATTTTCAATTTCATTTTCCCAAGTAAAAGCCTGTGATTTTTGTTCCTAAATGGATACTTTACATTGGGTTATATGCAAGATGCATGCTCTCTCTTTGGCACCTCCACTTCAAACAGTGTCTAAAAGGCCTTCATCAAAAAATGCCCACCTCCAGATTGTGGTTTGTTGAAAAATATTATTTGCATTGGCATTACTTTCTCCTACATTGCCAATAGCATTATTAATAAGCACAAAGCTGATAAGAAGTTCCAGCAGAACCCAGTCTCATATCCCCATGTTACATTGACCTGAAGATTTAGAATTACCTTGTTTGAAAACAATTCAGTTTGCCATGTATGTTCATCATATTAGTTCTGATTTCTGACAGTCTCTTGTGATACTGTATGGTAAATGCACTCAAAATCAAAATTACCACAATTGCTTTTATCCACCAAATTTGTACTATCATAAAAATAGCATATTAATTTGATAAGATCTTTCTTCCATTAATCTGTGTTGATTGCCATTAATTAAATTGCACTGTTTTAATACTTTATTAATTGACTTTCCTATCAGCAGCTCCATCACTCTGCCTGGAATAGACGTCAAACTGACAGGCCTATAATTACCTGGTTGTCCTATTTTGTCTGTAGAATTATCGGTAAAATACTGAACTTTCTTCCAGTCCTTCCTCAGAAATATGATGTTTTTTATCCAGCTTGGGCTTCTTTCTTAATCGTGGCTTTTTGAGGATCTAGTGAAGTTTTTCTGAGTTGCTCTGACTAATTATTCACATTTTTGTTGGTTTAAATTTTCTTCTCCAGTCTGGCTGATACATCCCTTACTTGTTTTTAGCTTTGAGAAATGGATCTTTCAAGGCAAAAGCATAAATTTTGCTGGTAAGGACTTTAGCCTGCTTACATGTATAACATGTAAAATGCATTAAAAAGGCACATAAAACATAAAACCAAGTCATTACCACTTCCACCTAAGCAAACTTTAGATTTTGTGGTTAATATTTCCCTGTCAGGATGAGGTCTAATGCAGAAGTTTCCCATGCCAGATACAGCTCTTTTTGAGTCAGGAAGTTGTTTTGTGTATTTTTTCTTGAAAATCCAAGAATGCTTTAGTACTTGCATCATGAGACATCCCTTTGCTCTCCCTTCAGACTTATCTTGCCAAGACTGAAAATGCCATATATAGTGAAAGGCTTTTAAAAGGCTAATCTGGAAGGTCACCCTACACCCAGAGGTAGAGCTGGTTAGATGAGCCAGTTCTGGGCCATTTGGAATAAAGCCTTCATGGTATACGAGCAGCATTACCATGCTGCTGGCACTGAAAACTGAAGTCCATGGGAAAGCTAAAACCTGAGTAGTATTCCTTGAGTGCTGGCCTGACGTATTAGTGAGAGAGAGTTACTGTCCATCACGCTTCTGGCTCATTGCTGCGTTGCTTCTGCCCAGGTGTGTCCTAGCTTTCAAAAGATAAGTATCGGTTCTGCCATAATTTGGGGGAAGGGGAAAAAAAAAAAAGGGAATGAGATCACTTCATTGTTTGTCTGCATCTGTGCTTTGGCTGCAGGTAGCAGAGGTCCCTTTCAGGTCCCATGGAGCATGAAGACTAGTAGCTCTGCAGGCACCAGCCTGTGCCTCTGTGTTTGCAGAGTGCTTCCTGTTTGGATTTCCATGAGCGTTTTTTTTACCCTTCACTTGCTTAAGTGATGATTCAACTGGACAAAAGGTATGTATCTTTTGTCGTCTTCAAGGAGAGACATATAAAGATGTTAAAAACACAAGAATGGCTGTGCAAAGCCAGACTGATGGTCCATCTCACCCAGTATTCTCTTTGTGGCATGCAGCAACAGTAAGCATTCATGGGAGGGGATAACAGTGCAGTGCATGATACTCCCTCAAAGCAGTCTCTCAGGCCCCTTCCCTGGTGATTTTCTCACTGAACCAGCAGCAGTGCCTTTCTGTTTGATATCCATCAGTGGCATTTTCTTCAGTGAATTCTTCTGATTTGCTTTTGAGCCCTCATACACTCTTAGCAACCACTGCATCCCATGGCCAGGCATTCCATAACTTAATTATATATATGAAGAAGTAACTCTTTGTTTGAACTTCTGTCATTCAAGCCTCCTAATTTCATTTGATACCCCCCTGTTACAGTGCTAGAGGAGGCAGCAAACAGTAATTCCGTACTTACTTCCTCTCTGCCATTCATGATTTTATAGACCCTATATTATATCCTCTTTTCCCAGCTGAAGAATCTCAGTCTTCTCAGTAATTCTTTTTATGAAAAAAAAAAAAAAAAAAAAAAAAAAATCTCATTTCACTGTTCCTTTTCTACTTCTATTATATATTTTGGGAATCCCACACAGTATTCAGGATGCAGCAGCATTATGGATTTATAGTGACACAGTTGGCCTCTAGACTGTTCTGTATCTGTTTCCAGCAGTTGTTGATGTTGACTTGTTTTTCTCACCACTGCGAATTGTTCTGCTGAATGTGACAATCTGTGACTATGGCTGTGTGTCATGACTCCAAGATCTCTGTGTCCCCTCGGTGATTAAGACCAGATCGGAGCTCTTTGATGGGTCAGTATTTATTCCCCCATGTGAATTGTTTTGCATTTGTCAACATTGGTTTGCCTCTGCCATTTTATTACCCAATGCTTCCATAGCATAAGGCATCTCTACAACTCTTCAGAATCAGATTTTGTTCTTGTTACACCACATAAGCAAACATTACAGACAATGTTATTTGTTCTCATTTTCTAATGGTTTCAAAAATAGCCTACAGAACAGTGTATGTGCTAGGTGTTCAGAAAGGGTAACAGCTGGCATCACAGGGTAATGCCAGAACCAACCACCAGGGCAGCATATGGATTCATCCTCTCAAAAGGAGAGAGAAGGAGCTCTGAGAAGAGAACTCAGTCTTCTTACTGGCCTTTTGGAGCTTCAGAGATAGCCTTGACTCCTTCACTTCTCTTCAAGAAAGTTGAAGTGTGTTAGTGAGGTACCTGAACTGAAAACAGAATCACCTTGGGCTTCATCAGTAGCCAACAATGGTGTTTATTGCAGGTAAGCCAAATTCTAGGTGTGCTAAAATGAAGTTCTCAGTCTCTTTCCATCAACCAGAAGAGAAAATTCTCCATTCTTAAGCATTCAACTGGGAAATTACAGCAAGATGAGATAGATCCAGACTTCAGTATGTAGGCTTTTTTTTTTTTTTTTTTTCTTTTTTTTTTTTTGGTGAATTGTAGACTGTGCAATTTTACAAGCACAGGGAAAGCAGAGTTATAAGGTATCACCTAGACTGGAACACTGACTATTTGAAGCATGTTATAGCTGATCTATAATTCACATGCTTATTTTGACAGGCCAGCTCTTGTTAGTTTTCAATGGGTGTGGGAGGAAATAGCAGTGCATAAAACTTGCACATTACTAATACCATTGCCATATAAAACAAATATTTGAATAGGAAGTTTCAAAAATGATTCAGTGCTCTAGCTACAGAATATCCTACAGGACTTTTTTTTATAGTAACAGAATTAATGAAAAGCAAATCCTGTTTCTCTACCATGGGCATAGGGTGGTCCCAGTGCAGCAGAGCCAAAGTGATACTGTGTCTCAGGGATAGAAAAAGCTGCCTCTACAGATTGCTGGCCCCTTGGGTGAGCAAAGCTTGCTTTTGAAAGGACTCCTTGAGCTCGGAGGTTGCTGTATGCTTTTTAAGTGACTGTACCAGATCGTGTGTGGGTGCAGCAGACAGGGGCTAAAAGCCCTGGGCTGCAATGTAGAAGCAATTGAAAAGCCTCTCTGTTGTTGCTGTTCCACTGACTGCAAAGAAAAACTCTCTTACCACCCCTACAGACTATTCTAACCACATCCTTTGAAGGTACTGAAGCTATTTAACTCACTTAACTCAAAGTTTTCTCAGCATTAAGTCATAACTTTAAAGCTACGGGGTGAGGAGACAATTGTTACGTCAGTAACAACATTTCATGCAGATGCTTTCATAAGTGGAGGATTTCTAGGTACTAAAATGTGATATGACCACCAGACAGAGAAGCCAAAATATCACTTTGAAAATAATCTCCTTCATAACATAATTTTTTAGTTCACAGGGAACAATTTGCAGGAAGTTTGGTTCCAGATCTCCTATCAGAAATGCGGTTCTTCCACTGCACAATGCTGTTGGGTTGCACACAGAAACAGCCTGCAAACAATTTGGAGCAGAAATATTGCCTGTCTTGTGTCTCATGTCTTGTGTCTTGTCTTGTATCTCGTGCATACTTTATCACAAAAATTCTTGGAAATTTCTCATTTTGCACACTGGATCCCTATTGAACAATTAGAAAAAAAAGCACTTCATTAACTTCTGGAGGATTCACATTTCTTCTGATGCAACAGTGAAAGGGGATGTGTGCATCCATGAAGACACATTTTACTCATCTCTGGCAGCACTTTGACAACCTTCAGTACGTGCAATAACACAATGTTGTCTGATCTTCAACAATGTGATCAAGGACTTTTTATTTATTTTTTTTTCAATTTTCAGTTACTTTTATAATGTTGATGAGTGTATAATAGTTTTTTGACTCTGGAAAATCCACCTCAGAGTGGGGAATCCCTTTTATCTTTCTGATATATGGAAAAGTCTGTGTCTCTTATCTGTGCTTTGTTCCTAGAGTCACTTTTAGATTGAAATGTAGTATACTACTATTTTTTGCTTGCATCTATTTTAATGATCACATATATGTGATACTGCAGCAGGTGGAGTTATTTATACACATGGAAAAAGATGTTAGATCTGTAAGTTGTTCAAGATCTTAAAATAACTTGTGTACTACAGGAATCCTTTCTGTTAACCTTAGAAAAGGCTGGCGGTCTGGGCAGGAAATGAACATAAAGTCATTTTATTTCTGTCTCGCAAGACATGAATGAATAACTGTTGTCATCTGATCTTCTGATGTTGATCCCCTGTCTGCGACTTTTGAGCATTTTGCATTACTTTTTTCTCTAGCTTCCTCAGCTAAGATGGGTAAAGGAACATTAAGCAGAAGAATGATGTCATTTTATGCATTCAAAATATAATAGACATGAGAAATATATATTTTTTTTTCTCAATTTGTAGGTATGTGGAAATAAATGGAAATAATCCTAAAATAAAAACAAAGTGCTGTCCCTTAAACTCAAAAGTTTCTAACATCCCTCAGTGATGATGCAACAGCCAGTAAGACTGAGTGAGTAGCCAAGTGTAATTCTGATCCCTGTGCTTTGCCAGGCTGTGACACTGGCACATTTCCAGAATAAGCCAATTTCAGAACTACGGAGCCTCCAAATATGATCTTCTGTCAGTCTCAGGGATTTCAGCTCCAGGAAAGGAAAGATTGATCCAGCAGATTATAATCACCACTGTACGAGACAGTGAAAGCAGCGATCTTCCCTGTAGCGGAATGCCAGCTACTCTGGGACTCATCATCACCTTCAGCTGTGCTGGGAAGTCGTGGTGACTTAGCTCAGGTATCACTGTGTCTCATCATGCTCCTGTGATGCAAGCCACTGTTTTTTAATAGGTGCTACAGTGGCAACTCCCAACCCATGCTGAAACAACCAAATGCTTCAGAGTTTCCAGAATCATCCTCATTTCAGCCTTTTACTTCCCATAAAAAGAGAAATAAAGTGAAACTGAGGCTCACATTTCCTCTCCAGACACTCCTGATTTTTGGACTCTTTCTGTAGGGCAGAGCAGCCATCCCTGGACCAGTTCCTGGGGGATGCTCTGCCCTCCCCGTGCCATTGTGAAGTAGCAGCTGTACACTCCAGACTAGGCGCCACGTCATGTCACAGTCATTGTGGATTCACAGAACTGAGAGATGCAGCAGTACCTCACAGCTCTTGTGTGGTTCCCCTCTCACATGGGACACAGGACAGAGCCAGAGAGTTTGTAGCAAGAGAGGAGTCTGGACAAAGGCTGGTCATAAATTACTAAGGCAAGTTCCTCAGTGCTAAGGATGAAGCCAGCACCAGTATGGCCGATTGAAATTAAATAACTCTGATAGACCAGCTGTAACAAACAAATTGACCTGAATGTATTTGCCCCAAAGCAATGAGATGGCTCTATTTAGGTAAGATGTTCTTCATAACCTTTTTCTCATCTGACTAATCAAAATCCCTAACTCTCTTTCCTTGCTGATCCTAGAAGATCATTTGAAGGAATATATTGTCTGTGACATAGATCCCAAGGGGGGTGCTTATAATGGGATATTTGGTTAGGCACTAGCTTTAGTTTTGGTGAATTATATGGCTCCCACCAACACCTGAAGAAGATTACCAGTTCTGATAAGGGTTCAAAACATTAATGGAAAACTAAATGGGAGCACATTCTTTCAAGAGAATAAAGCTGATGCTGTGGGCAGTTGCAGTGAGCTACATCAGCTTTCAGAGATTTAACAGGAAAAAGTGCAAAGATTTACTAGTCAAAACTCTGTGTCATTAGAGATCGCTTTGCTATCAAAATAAAATGCAAAGGGTTTTGAAAAGTGAAACCATGTATGTTTGCTAGTGAGTAGGAACAAACAACTATTCCTCCACCTACTGCTCATCTGCTGCTTTATATAATGAATGACTACTCATTTTTAACATTCGTGGCGTTTTATCAAAATGGAAAAAAAAAAAAGATAAAAGGACAAAACTGATTCAGAAAAACAGCTGCCCATCTTGATACCTGTAATTATGTATTATAACTTAATATCATGGGCAAGACTGCAATGCTCTGGCATTCAGTAGTTCCTTATTACAGTTATGAGAAAAGTTAGTTCACTGTCTGTTGTTAAAGTTGACTAACTGGGTTAGTCAAGAAGAACATTGTTTTTAGTTGTTTATAATCTTATCAAACTCCAACCAACTGAATTTAAAGTATCCCTGCCAGACATCTGTTTCATCCTTTTTTAATGTGCTTCCTTTTGGAAAATTTCAGCTAAAATGATGTTTTGAAGAAAAAAAAAAAAGAAAAAAACAAAGGAGACTGTGTTTGGCCTCATGTGTCATTGGTAGATTGTTACAGCCCTGTACTTAAAAAGAAAAAGCTAAAGAGGGGTTTTGTCTTGCCGCCAGAGAAGTGGTCCACCAAATGGCCCTGGCCTAATTGTTAGCCTCTGTGGCATATGCTTAGCAGAGATGAGATTTAAATTTGCTGATCTCTGCAGTGATTATGCCAAAGGCTATTGAGATTAAGCAGCATTGTCTGAGCATTACATTGATGCTGCAATGATGCTACAGTAGTGCCAGACAGGAGCCAGCCTAGCTCCCTCTCTGTTCTGGACTGTCCAGTCATTCTGCATGGATATAAAAACACAGAATGGTTGTGCATTTTTCTTGTTTGAAGGAAGCACTTCAACTACAGAGCTGAAGGTCTTCCTCTGCATCTTTCTCAATGTTGTTTGCATTTGCATTTTCTGGTGTCCTGGATTCAAGAGAAGTTTTAGGATGAGTGCTGCGTACAACCTGGGCAAAGCACTGTCCCCCATTGTGGGGCCTTTGGGTCTGCATGTCTCCCTCCCCAAGCTCACACCCAGATCAGCAGTTTGCTATAGAAATCATCAAAAACAGCACCTTTCCTACTGCTGTCTATGTCTTTATCTGAAGTAAGACATGAAAGAAGGCTTGGTGACTAGGCAGATGTGCCTGAGGACTCCTAGCTGCAGCAGTGAAGTGCCACAGATGGAGAGATCTGCTTACTCTGGGCGGTCTTCTTTATGTGATGTTTTGTGGCTCAGCTTTAGGAAAGGCAAAACTCTTCCTGTTGCCCCTGTTTATCTGAATCACTTGGTAGGAACAAAAGAGTGTGTTATTAGATGTCTCTGCATCAATTGCCAGATGATAGGAATAATAGTATCACAGAATCTCCCAGAAACCTGATGCAAACAAGCTCTGTAATGCTTATCTATGGAGGGAGAACCACAAAAATGTCAAAATGAGATTAGTATATATTTCGTATAAAGTACTTTTTAGGGTTATTTGTTAATAAAACTGGAGATCTTTGAATAAAAGGTCAAAAAAAAATCTGTAAAACTAGCACTCAATGTACAAAAGGGAACTGCTGAGGGAGAAAAAAGCTAAAAACTGTATTAGAATGGATATTAAAAATACTAATATTTATATATGATAGAACTCATTATTCTTAAAAATTGGGAATGTTTGAGTTGCCATTTGGGGTGAGTAGTATGGCTCACTGTGGGTAATGTTTAGCTTCTTGCTTTTAAATAAGAGGTCACTGGACTCAGTAACACTGATCACTTGTTTCAGTAACAGGAAAAAGGAAGCCATAACATGTAATAAATGTTCAAAGTATTGATTGTATTTGCCAGCAGGTAGGAGAAAAACAGTACATACATCAGTTAGATCCAAAACAGTCCCTTCAAATTGTAATTACCTCTCTCTCAAATTAGAGGGTCAGATACTTGAATACACACTGGGAAAAGTTTGGATAAAAGATCAAATCTAAGGCAGATTGATCAACAGTAGCAAGGAACTTGCAGTGAAAATTGCAGTGCTTTAGCAGCTCTCAGGGTAGTTGGGGCAACAAGGTAAATATTCTGAGGGTATTTTTTTAGGAGGCAACAGAAGAGATTTCGAAAGTTAAATCTCTCAGCTTTCTTATTACATTGTGTTTACATAATCATATCCAGATGCTTCAGGCAATAGTCGTTTCCTGTGCTTACAGTTTGCTGTTGTCTCATCATTCCTTTATTAATCTTTGTAAGGATTAGCAAAACAAACAAGATAACTGTGAAGCTGAACGCAATTTCAAATGCTGCTTCCTATGAGAAATTGTTTTCCAAGGAGCAGTTATCTTTTTGCATATCCTGATTTTCCTCACAAAATGCACTGGCAATTTTTCTTTATGTTCAGCATCAGAAATAGCAAGATGCTAGACTCCCCACTCCTCGGTGTAATATGTAGGTAAGATTCTACATGCTCACAGTTCCGGACAGGAAAGAGGCATTGGTTTTTCAGGCCCTCAGGTTATTCACCCAGCCTTTGTATGTAAGACCATGTACACCTGCAGTGACCTATAAACAACATCCCTTTCACATTATTGTCCAGATAAAAATACACTATGCACTTACCATAACATGGCATTTAACAACTATTTCCTCTGCATGTCAGCAGAATAAAATACACATAAATAAAATATGTCCTGTACTCTGGAAATAGCACAGTATAGTCATCACAGTATATGGTTGGAAGTTATTGTGCAATGATAGCACACCTTGTTGAGTGACAGTGCAGGGCTGTTGCCCTTTGCTTAGCAACATACCAAAGCATGGGATCAGAGTCTACACCCTGTCTTATTGCTCAATTAGGATCTGGCATACGTCCTTAGATGTTACCCTGGCCCACATCCACATATTTTACTTGCATACGTAACATCATATTGATGTTGTGAAGGGTAGACCTGATTAAAAGTCTGCAGGATGTGGGGCCACTTATATCTTGGGTTCTCTTGCAGGAATCAGAACCATCAAAGGAGAACGGCCTTCCTGGTGAATGTCCTTAATTTTCTGTTTAGTATTTCTAATATTGGCTTGAAATAATTTTAAGTTTCCTGGTAAAATTTGACTAGTAATTAAAGTGAAACATCCTATTATCTTAAAAGTCAGAAGTATTGTTTACCTTCGTGTTGTGGGTTATTGATGTGAATTGGATAAGACCCAGAAAAACACAACTGTTACCTGGTGCCTGCTTGCCTCCAAACTGAAATGCTTTATTTCCTGGTCAGAGCAGGAGCCAAACATCATGAAAATTTCTCCATAAATATTCTCTTGGATTTTAGAAGACCTATTTGTGAAAGACTCATGTGTCTATTTTAATTGCCTGTTTTATAGTTTCCACTGAATGGTATTACAAGCCCTGTTAATCACGGAATCAACAGTGGAGATCTTAGTTCAACCACATCCATCACAGGGATGGAGCTCAAAGCTGGAGTGTTGCCTACCTGAATGCTGAGGGTTAGGGTTAGGGTTGGATTCAATTGCAAGAGAGACCAGAATCCCTGGAGCAGTAATGTCTGTCATGGTCACAGGAAATAAATTTATAATAGACAAACTAGTAGGCAATCAAATTGGACCACAGTTAAAATCTCTAGAAAATTATGAAATATTATGTGACAATAAACAGTAAATTAAGATAATGTTATTAACTGAGTTCAGCTTCAATTGCAGGACTGGTGTAGCCCTTACCCATAGCTCAGGGAAATCACACAGGTGAGATAACAGCTGAGAAATAGATCGCCCAATATTGACTAAGGCACGAATGCAGTGGTTGGCACACTTCTGTTTTGCATTTTGGATGCTCTGATGTGTAATTACATTGTATCCCTATACCCAGTGGGGATAATTAACATCATATTTCTGACATAACCCATTCCATATTTTCAAACACTTAAAGCAGGATGATAACTTTGAAGTTTCTATTTCTCTGAAATTGTCCGATGAGTTCAAAAGCAATTTCTAAAGACAGGCAGATAGAACAGCATGATTGATGGACAGGTAAGTGCATCATGGTCATGTTGGCACCTCTAACTTAGGAAGCTAGAATTAGAAACAGAAAAGCTATTAAATAAATAATAATTTTTTTTTTCAGCAGTTTTATAGCTTTAAAGGAGCACACAATTACTCTTATTCTGAAAACATTTTACCTAGTGATACCTTAAAATTATATTTAAAAGAAATACAAGATTTTCAAAAGATTGATAAAGATGATGTTTAAGAGCTTATTGCTACAATCCTGTATAAAGAGGCCATACTCACACCAGTACAATCACAACCTCTTAAACGTTTGAATGATAGATTCTTTGGCACCTAAGCACCTGGTATTTCCTTAAAAAAAATAAGCACATTAAACACCAGAGGTTTTGAGTACATCTATGGTTATAGACCAGAAGCCCATCACTCTCTCATGTATGTATCTTTAGTTCAGCATGTGGAAGATGGCCTTTTTTGCCTCTGTGAGTCTCGCCCTTTTTATCTCCTGATTTCATCCAAGATTCTGCAAGAAGTTGATGGACAAAGAAAGAAATTGTAAATAACTGTAATCCAAAAAGCTGGAACTGTAAAAACAATTTTCCTCAGTTACAATTTTATTAAATAACTAAAGTGTTTTTCATTTGAGACCAGAAGAAATTTTTTTTTAGGCTTATACATACCATCAATGGAGTTTTAGAGGGAAATCAAAGAATGTTTTGTATTCTCAGTTGAGTACAACAGTGAGTGATGAGACCAAACATTTCAAAGCAAGGTTTTCAAATACAGATTATTCCATTTTTATACAATGCCTCTGCGAGAAACGTGGTCCTCGGAAAATACGAATACCTCTGTCTCCCATCAAAACATTCAGATTGTCAGATATTAAAATTGTAAGGCTTTACATTACAGGATCTTCCAGCAAATCTGTGCAACAATTTCAGAGTTTTGTTTCCAGTCGCCACCATCACTACTACTGCTACAAATGCACTGCTACTCATGCTTCTCACACAGGAACAGATATAAGATCCCCATTTGAAAATCTTCAGAAAAAGAAGATAGAACAGAAAAACAATAAGAGAAAACATGCCTTGCATATAGCCATATCAATTTTGCTGTGTGCTAGAGAATGCACAGCTCGACTATCACTGCATAACCCTAGAAACCAAACACACACCTTGTAAAAGCTTGTGCTTGCTAAGTTGCAGGGTGATCTGGCCTCATGTAGGGTGTATAATTCATTGCCAGTTCAGGGTACATAAATTTGTACTATCATAATCTTCAAGGAAAACTTTGGTGCAATCTCTGATTTTACACTGATATTTAATGGTACCACAAAGAAATGTAAGTTCTTTACAGAGAGAGTGGTGAGGTGCTGGAACAGGCTGCCCAGAGAGGTTGTGGATGCCCCGTCCCTAGCGGTGTTCAGGACCAGCTTGGATGGGGCCCTGGGCAGCCTGGTCTAGTATGAAATGGGGAGGTTGGTGGCCTTGCATGTGGATTCATGATCCTTGAGGTCCCTTCCAACCTGGGCCATTCTGTGATTCTGTGATTCTGTGATTCGCTGTAAGTAAAATTGTCACCCACATTGCAAGCCTATGTGAACTATATGAGGACTATCATTTATTTCAATGAGATATTTGCCCTATGTGCTGGAGCAATGTCTGGAAACTCCTTACTTATATTAATAATTGAAGGAATCTAATTCAAGCAAGTCATACTCAATTTTCACATAATTCAAGATTATGATAGCTGCAATTTCAGTACTTTCAATTAGACAGGCATGGGTTTATCTGGAATCTAGCTATATGCAGTTATTCCTTTCATGGGCACTACGTGTTTGTGCATCAAACGTGGTGGTTACACGCACCCTGTTTTCCCTCTTAAGTCTACATCTGTGTCTCTCAGGAATACTGAGTCAGTACAATGCCAGCAAATTGTTAAGAAAATATTTTGTCATTTTATGAATTATAAGGTCTGGAACCAAATTCTGTAGCTATTTGAACATACAGGTTCATGCTACTGTAAGCCATCTTCATGAGTTCAATGCTACTATTCACGTTTGTGCAAATCCCTCATGTGCATTCATTTGCAGTATCATGGCTTTAAATAGCATCTTTGTCACATATTAAAGAGAACAAACTCTTTCAACCTACATACTTACATCAGTCTTAAAAGAATATGGTGTTTTAAAGGAAAAATTTACCCAGCAGACATTCAAGGATTCCAGAATTTCTGCACAGTGCTAAAATACTGAAATAGATAAAGGAATAAGTGTTGGTGTTTTTCTGTTTGATTGTAAGCACAAGCTCTTTTTGAAAGCATGTTGCAGTTGTTTATGCTCTGGAGAGAGCAATATTTTTAGTCTTACCACTTACAGTACTGGGATGTATTGCAAACTTTTTGATTAAGCATCATAGGCTACAGTGAAAGCTCAGAGCTGTAATGCCTCTAGCACATTTTTAGGCAGTTACCATGCCAACTGTAAAATGATGAGCAGAATGAACAAGAAGTTTCTTTGGAAATAGTGCAAAGTTAATGAATTCCAAAGTTTTGGAACGCTTTATTTTGCTGTTGGAAGATTTAACATGATCCATATATAAACCTACCAGTGGTACTAGGAATTCATCAGTGTCTCTACCTTAGTCTTGCAGACCTGCAGAGGTTTCACTCAAAGACTAAATCATCATCTGTCTTAGCTTTCGCAGAGTTTGGAATTGCTGCAGAACTACAAGCAGAACTTCAAGCAAAGAATCACTCCAGACTTCATGCTAGAAAAGTATATGCTTAGTAGTGAAAGAGAATCATCAGAATCTCTAAAAATTCCTGAGTAGGATCTCCATGATGCTGTATGAACTTTCAGTATACGCAGAGAAACACAAATGCAAACAAATAACAAGCATTCCAAAATCAACCCTTACAATATTTGAAAATCAGAAGTGAGGTTAATGTAGAAGACATCTAACAAAGTTAGGACTAGCAGCATGTCCAAATACCCTGAGCCTTGTGTTGTGGTGACATAAAGAAATAGCAATGCGATTAGGATGGGAGTGCTGTGCTGTTTGTAGTTACAAGTTAATGTCACTGATTTTTAAAAACACATTAGATACTTTTTTTTCCTCATGTGGCAAAGTCTGCAATATTTAGATACCACAGTTGCACATTTCTCTATATTCATGTGTTTGGGCCATATTTTCCAAAAGTGAGTTGTTTTCAGAAACCGATGATAGGGGAATGAAGAAAAAAGCCTTTTCAGATTAAATCCCCTGGAAAACGATGAGAGAAAATCAAATCAAATTGAAAGAAGGAAGTTATTCATTGAATTTTCTGTGAAAGAAGAATCTACTCTGAGTCTGCAAAGAACAGTCATTTAGGAAAACAAATATTAAAAACAAAAAGTCATTAATAATCATAGTAATATTAACAGTAATATTGTTAATTTCCTACTTCTCCCTCTTCCCCCAGTGACAGGAAACATAAAAACTTCGTGTATTCTACTGTGTTTACTTCAAAACAAGGACTTTAATTAATGTTCAACAGTCAGGCTCCTTTAATATTAGTTTATCTTTTCAATTTTGGTGTACACTACTCAGTGTTGGATAGTGGTCAATGGAATTACTGAGGTTTCCCTCTACAGGAGCAGATCCAGGCCACAGGCGAGGTGTGGTCTCAGGTGGGTGGGTTTGGAGCAAATGTACACAGTTACGAAAAAGCCAGCTGCCTTTCTTTATTCATAGCTTGAGGTGGAGTAGGAAGAAGAGGAGGCTGTGGTGGTAAGTGGAGGACACCAAATTGTGCAATGCACGTAGGAAGGCAGCCAACATAAAGAGGAAAAAAATGTGAGCAGTGGCCAGCACACAGGCTACTTTACACAAGTTAGATGAATGTTCATCTGTGTCTTGCACCAGGTCATATAAAGCAAGAACAAGGGTGACATTTCCAGCCATACCTTTCTGTAAGAGTAGTTGTGGTTTAACAATCCACATATATGTGACAATAATTAATTAACAGTCAGTCCTTTGTAGTGCCCGGAGCCCAGTGCTTCTACACGTGTGTTTGGAGCCCTCTGTGCATTCATTTACCAAAGACTCTGTACTTGAAATTCAAAATAATCAGTTTACCCTTTGAAGAGTTAATCCTCCTGCTCTCTTCCACATCCCCTCTCAGATCCCACAAGGCCTCAAAAATTAGGCTTTATGGAAAATTGCCAAACTGAATCAATTTAGGCCTGAATTACTGAAATAATTGTATCCTAGGATTACCTTGGAGCACAGGACACTGTCCTCTTCTCACACCATGCTGCCATCAGTGTAAGTCTGCAGCTCCATTGGTCTAAGCTAAATGTTATCCTGTGACATAGGCCTGTAGAAATGAGAGGAGATTCTGGCCACGGTTTTAAATATTTGAATAGGGTAAAAGCCAAGAAGGGTTGGAAATTATTTAGCCTACTATTAGGGGATATCATTAGACATACTTGGGTATAATTAGACTTGGATTAAACGAAGGGGGAAAAAAAAGCAATGTGAAAAAACAACCTTGCTAACAGTGAGATCCCTTGTATGTGGGAATAAGGCAAGGAAAATGTGTGAAAACCACAGCAGAAATGCAGTAGGTAACAGGATGAGTCTTTTATCTCTAATACTATGGGTCAGCTTATGCCTTTTGTTTGTGAACAGAGGATGAAGAGATGCCCTTGGAAGCTCACAAGCATAGCTCATAGTTTATGACTGAGAATACCATCATGCCCAACATGTCCCCAGTTGACCAGGGGATGTTAAGCAGGATGCATAGTTTCTCTCTAAACTATTGTGGGTTTCCTTGCATGAGAAACAGTATTATATTAAGTAGGATCAACAATGAGCCTTTTTTTTTTTAGTGCTCCAGCATAGGTGAGATTGTTTATCAGGAGACAGAGTTAGAATAGGACACAGGAAAGAATGATAGTGCTGCATTAGGCAGTAATCCAGCAGAGAAAGTCCTGAGGCTTTTGTGGGGATATACTGAGAATTAAAGTTTTTTTTAGTTCCACACAGTGAACCATTCACAAGTTAGGCCGCAACTTCTCAGTTGTAGTAACTGAGGTTTACAAAGGTCCACTGCAGAGTTTTTCTCTGAACGTTAGCAAAAATAAAAACAAAACTACTGAAAGAAGATTAAGGTGGAAAAATCAAGGACTTAAAATGTAGATAATTCAGCTAACTTAAATTCAACTTTTATGCAATCCTAATTTTACCCTTTTTTGTGTTTTGATATGGTCTTTAATTGCACAATCACATACTAGTTAGTGAATAATTCCAGACCCAGGGCGGATTTGGGATTGTGTGAACTAAATAAGGCATGAGACCACACACAGTGAATAAAGTGGATAGAAAGGAATATTGAACAGCTGCCTTGTTTACTGAGTACCACCCTCTAAACGAAGCAGTGATTCTGCAGAATTATTATTTTTTTTTTAAGTATATGATCAATATAATTAATCACTGTGCAGAAGTACAAAGAAGAGCAGAGGGTCTATATGAGCAAATCAGGCCTCTCTCTAAATCTGCCACTTAGTCAGATCACACTTCTTGCTCTATTTTTTGCAGGTCCCAGGAAAGCTTTCTTTCAATCTCCCTTTTCAGTGACCGCAGTGCATTTCTGATTTAGTTAAGCCTAAACCAACCTACCTCAGTATAACAGCTGGAATTGCTTTCTCAGCCTGTTCTCCTTTCACACATTGTTATAATGAAATACTTTTCAAAATATGTTTGTATCTGTCCTGATGAGATTTTTCGTTTTCTTTTGTTTATAAATCCCTGACCAGAGTTTCCAGCACTAGAACTGATGGATATCTTTGCCCAGTTTCTAAAGGGAGCAGATGAGTCTTTCAAAAATTTATATGAGAGAAAGTAGAATTCAGTGTGAAAGGTAGGGTCCAGAAGGCCAACAGAGTGTTCCTGTTGTATCATATTAGTTTGCTGCTGACTTTTGGAAACCACATCACTTGCTTGTGCAAAGCTACTTTATTTGTAAAACGGAGATAATGTGCTTCATAAATTTTATAATCTATTTTGAGCTCTCTGATGCAAGTCACAGCAGAATTGCAAAATATTCCTCTTAAAATTTGTCCATAGCTGAAAGCCCATCCATCTCAGCTAGTGTTCAGGTGTCACCAACAACTCAGAATCAATTGATTCTGATTTTCTAAAATGCTTGGTTCTTTGAGGTATAAAAATGAAACATTTAGTTATCCGTGATTTTAAGAATGAATAGTTCCAACACATCCACACATCTAATCCATATACAACTATTAAGTATTTTTCTTGACCTAGGACTATTGTTCAGCATCTTGCAGGACTGAATCAATGTATCGTGCAGTTTAAGAGCAAGCACGAAGTACTTCTCAAAAGAGATACAAGACTTCACTTCAGGAATATATAATCCTTATCATTGGTGAAAATGTCTCTGGGTACCTCTTGCCAACTTCATTGAGGTGTTGTAAACCTTAATGGTTCTGCAGTGTTCTCTGAGTTTGGATGAAAGATGCCCTGTGAAGAAAAGGTATTTTTATGTCTCATTAAACTTGAAAAGAAGGATAAAGTGATAATATGAAACAAAACAAATCCAGGAGAGAAAAAAATGTGCCTATAAAGGGGATATGAGTCAGTGGTGTCAGCCATGCCCATTTGTTGAGGTAACTGAAGTTCTCTGTGTTCTGCAATTTTGCTATAAAGTAAAGAGATCTTTAAACAGACGCTGTACCTGCCGTAAGAGTATACACACTGTTTGAAATCTCCTGTCTTTTCTCACTGCCCTCACACACAATATATCTTTGAACTGTTGCTGAATGGATGATATATATTTCATAATTCAGACTGTCAGTATTTCCTTTACATAATTACAACAGCAGGAAATATACAAGGCCTTTGTGGAACTTGAAAACTCTATTGCCTTGGGCCATATTTAATATGTAATAAATTATTCAACAACAAAGCACTCTTCATTCTATTTACAGTAAGTTAGAGCTAAGTGTATGAGGTATATATAGCTAACATGAAGCAGTATTTAGTATTGCTGCCAAGGCTGAAGTTTTTTCAGAAGCCATTAGTCTCATATTCAGTGAGTCGGATCCCCATCAGGTGAAAATTGGCATAGACTCATTGACTTTACCTGGAAAGAAAGAGAAATGCAACGGTCAGCTTTCTGGTGAGAATCAGAAATTTCAAGGAATAAGTGTTGTGGTAGCTCACATTTAAGTAGGTTGTAAGCTACTCCATACATGTGTTTTTCTGTCTGGCTGAATACAGTGCTCTTGAACAGCAATCTGTCAACAACAATGTTGTGGAAAGCTAGTTTTTAAATGGAAAAAATATAGAGTAATAATACTGACTTCTCTGAGTTGGATCCACCAGTTGTGCATCAGCATATGCCTGAGCTTCATCCCCTGACAGCAACCAGAAGGGGAGATGTGCTATGTCTTTGCTGCTGACAGAAAGGGGTTTTTGTTGCATGGAGCATGTGCTTATTGAGATTGAGATTTCAGGCATTTATTGACCCACTTAAGTTTTCAAATAACAGTTGCTTTTTTCACACACAAACTAGGCCCAAAAAACTTTTACTTGTAATGACCAAAGCCACCTACTCCAGCTAGCTTAATGTTACTTTGAACACAGCTAGCAAAGTACATGCACTAGTGCTTGTGAGTTAATAATAATAATAATAATAATAATAATAGAAGCAATTTACTCTTCTAACAGGTGAACATTGAGCTTTACTGGGTAGTGTGAGTTCAGAGTAAAAGTCAGAGCAGAAAGAATTAAAAGATGTGATGCAATGTTGTCATTTTAGGACAGACAGACGAGGTTTTTGTGACAAATGCAGGAAAGGACAATAAAATAAAGCAAATGAAAATATAACAAAACTCATATATTGTTATTGTTGTAATACAAATACCAAACATTTGCTGATTACTGTTTCAGGAGTCTCGAGAAAGAAGAAATCAAACTCCTTGTTATATATATTTCTCAGTTCACAGTTTCTATCCAATCTCTGCTGAGACACAGCATTCCATCTTGTAGAAAGTCTGACTTCCTGTAGAAACAAAAAAAGACATTCTTAACCTTTGTCAGGAGTAGGGTTAACCTTTTATTAGTGGCAATTATATTTCCTGTACATTTCTTCACCATACAAAATAACCCTGTTATATTTAGTGGACACAGAGACAGTGGAGCAAGAAACTGAAGAAGAGAGAGTTGAGTTGTTTGATGTGCAGCCATACTGTTGAAGTCTGCAGTTCAGTGATGAGCGTCTTCTCTGAGGAAGCAATCTTGTGAGATTTAATTTCTTCTTGTGGGCAGAGCATGTCTATTTGTTTAGTTGAAAACTAAGCCACTAAGAGAAAGTGAAGCTTCTGCCTTTGCTAGAAAGCAATGAGCAGTGCCTTAGGACATAGTAAAGAGTTTGTCTATGTTGTATATCTTAGTAGGCTGAGTCACGTACCAGCTTGCTTAGCACTGAAAGGGAGATGCAGGAGCGTGGATAGAAACAGAACTGCCCACAGCTGAACTGGTTGCTGGCTCGTACTTCAGGGAGAACAGTCTAAGGTTTTCTGCCCAAATTAAACTTCTGAATCTTTTTTCTCAGATGCAGCCTAAAGCAGTTTTCCAAAATTAGCCTCATTAGCCCTGTTCTCAGACAGACCATCTGATTTCTCAGAGCTTATGTGGCAAAAAGTGGAGAGTCTTGGGCCATATTCTCTCCTTAGGCCATATTCTCTCCTTAAAACTTAACACGTAAAATTCCAAATTAAATACTTTCTCTTTTCAGTGGAATGCTGATGACATGCTGTTTGACTGTCAGTAGAAAGAAACCATTCAGTGCACATTTAACTCTGGTTCTGTACTCAGATTATTGCAAAACTTCTATTATTTAAGATGAATTTGCTAGTGTAATGTGTGTAGGAGCAGACCAACTAAAAGGAGAAAAAAAAGGAAAAAAAAGAAAAAAACCCATAATTTTGATTTATTTGCTCAGAGGGATGTGTGTAAGTTTTGCGGAATAAACTCAACAAGTTTTAAATGTACTTGTGGAAAGAAACGTCTCTCCCTACCATGTTAATGGTGGAAACTGAGAATCCTTTGCAGCTGCTGCTGTGTTATTTACAACACAAGTTTGGATCAAAAGATGGGTTTTAAAGAATTCCTAATGCTTTGCTCCACTGCCAAGTATGCTGAGCTTTTAACAATGTTGAAACAGGCATTTCTACAGTGGCAGTTCCTCTAGGGTGATAAATCCCAGTTTATGTTCCACAGACTGAAGGTCTCCATGATCACTCAGTCTGTGTTCATAAGCCAGAATTCAAAAAATTGCACAAAAAAAGGTCATATGTTCACAAAATATGTAGGATTTACCCTGATTCCCTTCCATTTCCTCTAATTAAAGAACGGGCACTCTTCCATTAAATGACTTATGTTATGCATTTCATTTTCATTACCAAATGCTCCCTTCTACTCACATGCTCAACATTACTGATAGCTATAGCCACCCAATACGATCCAGGTTTAACGTGGTTTATTACATATTGAATTGTTTATTTTACTTCTGAATTGCTCAGTTTACTTCTGTGTGGTTTAGACAATCCTTTACAAGGACTTCAAGCATTGGACAGTGTGATTGCTAAGCTGAGATTAAATATGCAGCTCTCTGAGCTGTTAAAATGGCACTTCCTAACTCAAGTAGAAATAGATCAAATAGCTGTCTGCGCTATTGTTTTTCTTCTCTTCAGCTAATCCCTGTGTCTCAGTGATGCTTTCTATTACACTGATTACAAAACAAAATTTAAAGTCAAACAGGATTAAAAAAAAAAATCGTAGTGTTGTGACTCCCAACCTAATTCCTGACAAACCTGTGATGCATCAGATGTGCTTTCCCTCAGGATGAAATGATACACGGCTCTCTTTGTATTACCACTGTGCAGACATGTTTACTCCACCTAATTTTCCCACATAGGCACAAGAAAAGACTGTTTCAGAGAGGCGTGCTTTCAAAGCCAGTTAGGAATGGAAAGAACAGAAAGCAGATTTCTTGCTTCCTCACGTTCTTGTTCACATCTATTTCATTTCAGTAGCATTTCAGAGGAAGGAAGTCACTGGCTATGTTAAGACTTTAGCTCTTAAACTGTGGGAGCTAAAGCTCATTCTGCCTGTAGATAAACCTCCATAAACATAAGAAGGAAAAAAATCTGTCAAATAAAATGGTTTAAATACACAATAAAAACTTCAGATTTTTTAATGTGATGCTCTTAAGAAAGCCAGGAAGAAATTAGATATAATTTTTAAAAATAATAACAATACTTTCCAAGATATCTTTTGAATTCCAAAAGCAAGAAGCAATAATTATTTATAAGCTTCATTCAATTAAACTCTGCAAAGTCTCTAGACCGCTGATAAACCAAAGCAGATGAAAAGTGCTAGGCTGGTTGCTTTTCCACAGAAGGAGCTCCTGGAGGAACGAAGATTGGCAAGGATGCTGTGTGGTGTTCTGCAATGAATGGGATTGCTAATATTTCAGGAAACATGATGCATGCTCACTACAGGCCCAGTCCTGCAACTATCAATTTTAGCGGCAACGTTCTAATGATTTCATTAGGAGCAGGACCAAGCCTGCTTTCTGAATTAGGTACTCACAACCTTTCAAGGTGTGGAGAGGAATTGTCAGGAAAATTATGAATCAAGAGGTAAACCTATGTCAACAGAAGAGAGATCTGTCTTGGGTCTCTGTCCCTGTTCGTACAGGATGTCATATTTTGCCTCTGGGTCTGTAGACATGCAGACCCAGACAGACATTTTATGTGTCAGCAAGAACTGCTCCTTCAACATGAGCAACCTTTGCTTGGGCCCCAGCCCCATCTGCTGGGCCTGCAGATGGTGTGTGTGCAGCTGCTTTGCAGGACGGTTACTGATGACAGCAAAAAGAAGAAATCCTCACTGTAGATAAGGCCCAGGGCTGTCTGTGTGACCTGTCAGGGTGATGTTTAATATTTATCACCGACTGTAAACTAAGTAGGCACTAGGAGCCAAGCAGAGATCTGTTCACCTAATCTACCTGCTACAGCTCTGCAGCCTGGGGCTTTTTCAGTAAAAGCCTGGATGTTAACATCTCTAACTAAGTGGATTAATCCTACCCAGGACCTGGCTTACCTCCTTAAAAACAATAATGCAGAAAAATTTCCTTCTGTGCAGACACATCCACAAACTAAGATTTCATTCAGTCTACTCTAATCGTTACAAATATATATATATATAGTGGGAATAATATATACTAAGACTCTGAGCAACTATGGTTTCCTCAGTAAAACCATCTTTAATACAAAGTATACTGAACATAGAAGGCCCTACTCGGCTGTTGTTACAACCTAAGTACTATCAATTCATGTAAAAATGTATTGAACTCTTCTCCTCCTTGGGTAGCTCTGCATCCTTTCCTATTTTGACTATGTATGGTTATTCTACATGCTTTAAACTACAGATGAAAGAATCGCTTAACTTAAAAGGAATGTTTATTTTACATTTGAGAAGAAAAAATATCACTAAAATGGTATATTTTGTGCAGACTATCCCTGTTTCTGAATTTAATTTCAGTCCTTAGTCTAATCTAAAAAGTATTTCCTGAGCCTATGCTGAAAAGTGGCTGAAAATTGAAGATCCCCTGAATCAGCAGAAGTATGAAGAATCTCCAGTTAATTTAACCAACAAAACTCCTTCAGAACTGGTCATGAAATATGAGGAGCTGGAACATTAGGCTGAGTTTGAACCGAATGTATTCATGTGTACTGATACGAATGAAGGAAAAGAAACCTCTGCACAGTAATGACACCTTCCCAGGACTAAACAGCAAATGGAGCACTGACAGCCAACAAAACAAAAGCAAGGGGAAAAAAAAAAAAAGTGCCTTAATTACACTCTACAATAATAAAGGTTAAAAGTTAATGTAACAGTGTATGTGGCATGTAATAACACACTGACAGCAAGT
Organism: Chrysolophus pictus; assembly: GCA_037305975.1. Lineage (NCBI taxonomy): Eukaryota > Metazoa > Chordata > Aves > Galliformes > Phasianidae > Chrysolophus > Chrysolophus pictus. Next base: position 13,292,506 of record CM074578.1, read on the forward strand.
TTTGAGGAAGAGAAACTGAAAGAAAGCAATCCTTTTCTGTATTCCTGCATATCCCTCCTTAACATAAGTGCTAATATTGAATGTAATGGGAGATACTGCCAAATGCTTCAGAGTTGATATGGACTGTGACTCCACACAGGACATGATGATAGCATGATTCTCGTCTGTAAACATCAAACTCTCCCAGACTTGATTTCAGATGGATTTGTCCATCTCTTCTGATTTATTTTTTTTTATTTTTATTTATTTATTTATTTATTTGGTGAAGATATTGAAGATCCCACTATAAACTGTCTGAGACAGTTCTGCAGAACGCCAACATATACTTTATAGCTTCCCCATGAGATAGCTGAGGGAATATAGCACACAGCATGAATAAATCTTCAGATTCACTGATGACACACAGTAGGAAGAGATGGATTGCACTGTAGGTTAAACAAGAGTATTTCAAATGGAAAAAAAAACCCAAACAACACAACAGCAATTAGAAAACACTTTCCTTCAAATTATTGAAAATGTGTGTCTGCCTGCCTTTTAATTACAGTGTGTGGAGAAATTGTGCTGAATCACCTCACTTGGTATGCTCCAGAGAGCTTATTGTCATCATCTTGCTCTATGGACTCCATTTTGCTTGGTAAGAGAGAACAAAAACAAGAGCTATGATCTGGGGCTGATTCAATACAATTTCACAGGCAGACAATGCATTATAGAATTGCATTTCACTTATCTAATCAAATATTATATTGCACACCAAAACATATATAACATATAAGCCTACTGTCAGATAATTTGTCCCAGCTTTAAATCAAGCACTTTAAAATCACAGTCCCTCCACACAGTGTATGGAGACATAATTCTGTCCATTCATGTAAGAGGCTAAAATAGGATTTCATTTGCTGAGAATCTGTCTTCAATACATGCAAGATTAAGTGTGTTTGGAACTCAACATTTTGTGGACAAAGTCACAGACAAACTTTCCCGTTCCTGAAAGATAGCAAGTGTGATGTTAAATAAGAATAACAGCATTTGATTTGGAAAGTATAATCTGACACTGTTGTGTCTGTGCTGGAACATGAATGGTGCTTTACAGGTGGAAAAATGGTTTGGCTATTTTACCAAAAAGAATAACTGAGTAGCTATGATGGTGAGTGAATTTATGTTTTGAGTTCTGTTTGTTTAAGATCTGTTCTCCATATGTCTTTTCCATGCTTTTATCTTGTCATGCTCAGGTTTGCTCATGGTCATCTCTATGATTTCAATGGAAAAGAAGGAGAACTCTAGAACTTTAGAACACTAAGAGTCATAGAAAGAAACAAAGCTTCTGTAGTGTGCTTTATTTCTTAAAACAAAGGCAAATTCCAGTAAAATCTAAGAAATCTGGAAAGCATGTGCCAAAATTAGGGGGAACTGAAGCTATATTTATAGGTAGGTACCAATATGTTACTTAGAGCAACTAATTAAAATGTACTCTCCTTTGCATGAACCAATACAGATTTTCCTCTATGAAGATCCAACTTATATAGGATTGGTCCTCTGGAAGAACTGTGAAATCCTGATACTATTCCTTTTAGGTAAAGACTGCATTACTTCTTGCAAATTTTATTTTTGAAATGGTATCATTTGATTACCAGATTTGAGACTTTCTTTGCCAGTAGGGATCTTCTTTGCTCACTTTTCACTGTTCTGCTTCTCCAAAATACATATCCATCAGGCTTTTTTTTTTTTTTTCTTTAAACAAACTATTTTGTTTAAATTTGGATATCCTGCCATATGTCTACAGTGGAAGTGGTCTCTACAACATATAGTAGGTGTGCTCTTGTATTACCTTGTTACAATTACTTTTGTTTGGATATTATCCAGTGCTTTATTCAGATACATTTTTGAAGGTTGAAAGAGCATGACTATGCCTGTTGGCTCTGTTGAATTTCCAAGCAACCATTGTTCTTTGGTTTTGCTGTTGATTTTTTTTTTTATTTATTATTTATTATTTTTAGTAATCTGTTTCCCCAGTTTCCAGTAATCTGAAAAACATTCCTTTCTTGGGAACTAATGATAGCATTCACTCTGAGTGGTGGCACAAATACATCTCTTCTGGCTTGTAACAGTAAGATACAACTCACAGGACAATTGCAGGTAGGATGTGAGGACAAACTGGTCATAGTCATCTACATCACACGGGCTCACCAGCCCAAAGGACATTATTTTGTTATATTGTCCCTTCACATGTTACAATCTCAATTTTGATATTACATTATACTGACCTTTAAGTTTACTCACTAAAAAGTGCAGTTATGTAAGTGGGATCAACTAAACCAAACCAAACCAAACTACAACGAGATGGAATTCAGATCCAGGAAAATACTCCTGCAGAAATACGAACTGCTTCTCACAAATTTAGCTGAATGCACAGTTTCATTGCGGTGTTAAAAATGGTTTCTTTTAAAAGAAAGCCTACCACTATGATCCAATTCCCTTAAGTCTTTTCTCCTAACAAGAGAACTTCTTACTTATTACAGCAGGAAGAGGTTCTAAATGATCTATGAGAATATGAAGGTGAGAGCAGATGGACAGAGACATGTATAAGTGTTTTGTTTCCCTTTTTAAGGCTTCTTAAAATATAAGCAGGTGTAATATGCTTTTAAGTAGTGCAGACCCTGATTAGCTGAAAATAGCTAACGCTATTTAAAAAGATGGCCTTCTAAGAACAGGTAGTTCTGGAAGGACTCCCAGAGTAGAGTGGGAAGGAGGGCTAGGTACAGCACAGGGGCCGAAGAAGGCTCTGAAAGCAACTGAGACTGTCCTAGGTTCAGTCCGGGATTTGCTAAGAGTTGAGTATGGCCTTAAATGTTTGGTATGTAGTAAGTTCAGAAGGGACCCTCTGCTCCAAAATCCATTAATTTCACAATAGTGCCATTCTCTCCCACTGTCTGTTTCTGGTGCAGCTTGGTTTTAAAAATATGCTAGCACTCTTAGAACAGGCAGAAACAGCACTCCTAATTTTCACCTGCCTTATTTTGGCTGTATAGTACTTCTACATGGCATTTTGAGCCATCTTCATTGTTCTACAGTTGCCGTTTTATTGATTGCCCTGACTTGCAGATGTGCTTCACTACACATTGATTGTATCTAATGTTTTCTCTGTTCTTTCTCAATGTTGATATTTTTCCACTTCATACTCTTCTCCTCCACTTACTTGATTCTTGTCTTCAGACCTTATGTCCTCCCTGATATCATCGGAATACATTTCTACTGAAGGATAGGAGCTGTCAGAGCCTTATAGATTAGCTCAACACTTAAAAAAAGAGAGAGAGAAAGAGAAAGAATGTGGAAGTTGCTTTTATTTCTAGCTTATTCAAATGCTTGTATATCAGTTGTGAATCAACACAGTCATTCATGATCAGCTCATAATTTTGTTTTTTTGTTGTTGTTGGGTTTTGTTTTTTTTTTTGACTGAAAGATCAAACACTCCCTTTCTTCCACAATCTCTGTCTCTAACATTGTCTGAAGGCCCATTGCTAATCATGACTCCTTCTGTAGGCATTTATAACAGTTAAAACTCAGCATTTTTTCCTGAAACAAAAACTTGCTTACTAGCCAAAGAAAATAACCTTTATGGCTATGTGTAACAATGCCATCTGGTGACTCCTGCCATAACAAGATTTTTCCTCTGCCTTTGTGTCCCACTGCTTCCCCCACCCTTTCCCATCCATGTCATCACTTATATCTTTTCCTTGCCTTTCTTCCTCCTTTTTAATCCCATTATTTGTCAGAGCTGTAATGTCTCCTCCTCTGTAATGTCTCCTTTTGATTCACCTTTTTCTTTCATTGTTGATGCCCTTCCACCTCCACAGCATAACATCAATCCCCCTCTGTTTAGTCTGAAGTGCTGTTTTGATTTGTAGCTTCTCCAGGGTTTAGTACCCAGTGTACATCTCTCATCTAATGCAGATGTGCTGTTTACCACTTTTCCATCCTGTCTACTAATAGGACAAAGCAATGCATAGGCTTTTCTTTCTGTATATACTAGTAACCACTTTCTATGACTTCTCCTGGAAGGAGAGGGTGCTCCTGAGTCTGGAGTACAAGTCTTTTGAGGAGTGGCTGAGGGAAATGGGATTGTTTAGTCTGGAGAAGAGGAAGTTCAGGGAAGACCTTATCATTCTCTACAACTGCCTGAAAGGAAGTTGTGGTGAAGTGGGGATTGGCCTCTTCTCCCCGGTAACAGCAATAGGACCAGAGAGAATGGCTTCAAGCAGTGCAAGGGAATGTTCAGGTTGGGTATTAGAAAAACCTTTTCAGGAAGAGTGGTGAGGCACTGGCATAGGCTGCCCGTGGAGATGGTGGAGTCATTGTCCTCAGAGGTGTTCAAGAAAAGTGTAGATATGGCACTGAAGGATATAGGATATTGGACATGGTGAGGATAGGATGCCAGTAGAACTAGATGATCTTAGAGATTTTTTCCAACCTTAAAAATTCTATGATTCTGTGGATTCCACTGCAGATAGCACATCAGTACTTCTTTCCCACCCTATTCTACTCACTATATCACTGTTCTTCTTAAACTTCTTTTAGCTTCTTTTCAGTACTTTTAGGTACTGGAAGGCTGCAATGAGGTCACCCTGCAACCTTCTTTTCTCCAGGCTGAACAAGCCCAGCTCCCTCAGTCTGCCTTTGTAGGGGAGGTGCTCCCTGAATAGCCACTAATACAAACCCCTGAAAATATGCTGACTGTATGTTTGGGTATAAGAATGGGAGAACTTAGAATAGGGCAAGGAAATTTTATTGATGCAATGCTGCAGACAGTGCTTTGTCAGCTTTTCAACAATTGTGTAACTGGAAGAAGTTAAAAAGAACTTCTATTTTTTTCATTATTATTAAAAGAAGAGTTGCTTCATTGGACTGTATTAGGACCTAATACAAGAGAAATTTCTGGAAAAAGATAAAGTGACTGGAAAAAAAATGACAAACTGAGGCTACAAATGTACAGCAAAATATTATTCATGAGGAAAAGTAGCCAATGGAACAACTGAAGTTAGGAACTTGGAAAATAAAAAAAGAAGAAAAAAGCTGCAGCTAGGAATTCAGTTTTGTTGTGCTGAGGATGTACTACTTACAGAAGTCAAACATGATGATCTACATGGCCCAATTTAACTTCCAACATCTCTCCTTAAACTAAGGGTCATGATATGGTCAGGGCATGTGTCAGTAAAAGCTACAATTCTATTGGAATTCAATAGCAGAAGTAGATCTTGCAAGAAGAAATTTAAGAGAAATCTGAAAGTGAGATTGTGAGTGAAGCCTTTAGCTTAAAGGCTGTCTGGATATGGGAGAGCTCACTTCCTAGGATTTCTCTGTACTCTGGTGTTCTTTCTGCCGCAGTAACTGCTTTTCCCCAATGATATCCAGAGTGAATCTATATGTTGCTCTGTCTTTTATGAACTGTGCCTAACACCACTTTTGCCTCAGCATCTTTGTTCCTCACCAGTCTCTCCTGTTCATCTTTCTTAAATTCCATAGCTGTGCCAGTTGACTTCTCTATGTCCTTGCTATCTCTTGTTTTTCCTTTCATTCAAACTCCTTGCCTGACATGCTGTCCAATGATCATTGCAGGGTGAAATCGATGGGCCAAAAACTTAATTTCTTTCACTCTTTTTTCAAAAATGTTCCAGATGAGATCCTCAGCTGGTGAAAGTCTTGTAGTTTCAAAGCTAAAATGGCTAAGCTGCAATTACATTGCATTTAAAGTTTCCCTCACCCTGTCCTTCATTACCTGATTGCCTTCATGCCTGAAAACTCTGCCATTACTCAGCACTGAACTTCCCTTTGCCTTGCTAGGGGAAGTCAGGATATTAAGGAGGGGAAACAAAGAAAGGAAAAAAGGCAAAAACACAAGTTAATTCAAAGAAAATATACAGAAAAAGAAGACCCAGTCAGTGACGTAGGAAAGAAATGTGGAGGAGTCATATGGATGGGCAGAAGCAATTATTGAAAGATGCAGTATACTTGCTTTCTCAAAACATCAGTCTCTTGGAAGAGCTTCTCCAAAACAATATTTATTACATAGGTAAGCACATTTATGATGTTGGGGGTAACGTTAGTCTGTATATTCTTGTGAATAACCCCTAGCTTTAGCTGTAGTTCCATGCAGTACTCCTTAGTACGTAGAGCACATTACTGAATGCCTACACAAGTGTTTCAAAAGCTTACCATTTCCTAAGAACGAGGGTTTTCTTTTCTCCCGCAGTAACTGAATGCTTCAGGTGGTAGCAGGTTGTCAATAAGATTAAACATTTTTGTGATGTGCAGGACCGGACAGTTTTTATTTCATTTTCCATAAAGATTCATTTTTTATGCTTTAGATGGTATTCTATGATCACAGCTCATTCATAATATTCAGCTCTGGCCATACAAGGATATTCTTTTCTCAAACTTTTGCAGATCATCACAATGGTAGTGAAATAGAGCTCCTAGTGAAGGATGGCCACCCACCTGCTTTTCAGAATAATAACAATTTGGTGTGCTTGGCTTTGTTTTGCAATTTGACTCAATTGCTCTGAATTTGTAAGCGTTCAAAAAGCATAAAACACAAGAGAATATTACAAGTATCTAATGTTACACATTACATTTGTATGCATACCGGGATATAAATATGTGGGACATGTGCTTGGACTATTAATCAAATTCTTTATTAAGCTTTTGAAACAGTATGAATCTATGAATAATGCATTATTTCATAGCACACTGTTCACCTTATTTAAAAACATGGAGCTTCATGATTAAACATCTACATTTTTATCCCCTATATCTAGACTTTTGGATGTGGTTTTCACAGGAGATTTATTGGAGCATCTGAAATAATTCTAATAAGCAGTGAGCTGTTGAATCTGCCACTTCATGAATAGAGCTGGTAGTGAAGCATCTGCACAGCTGCAGGATCTATCTACAGGAGTAATTTTAGATCAAGTGTTTTGTATTTGCTTACAAAGCACCCTCTGCTGTTTGAGCTGCTACATGCTTTGTAGATAAAGCTGCATTTTGGAAAGTTCAACAGTCTTTTTGAGGGTCCCTGTAAGAGCCACAAAAATATCCAGAGACAATCCTATCAGTCTCATTCCTGTAGAGCATGTCATCTGACTGGGCAAGTAGGAATGGTGTGGTGCTAGGAGGTGTGCTTTTGCTTGTTTTCTAATCCCAGAAAGAACAAAGCTGAGACATAAGTAACAGGAAGGGTAATAAACCAAGCAGATAAAACTTCCACATTTGACTGGGACATTAGCAGAACAGCAATGGATCCTTTCTCATTGCAAATGGATTTCCTCTCTTGGAACTTGTACTTAGTGAGATAGGACTACACCAAGTAGACAACAGCTGCTTAACATGATAGTTACTTCATGGTTATGGCTTGAGGAGTTAAGTTTTGGATGGATTATTTATTGAATTGGAAATACGGAGAATAAAAGAGAAGTTTGTAAAAAATATATAAGTACTTGTTTACGTGGTTTTGTTCTTCAACATGCCTTTGACATACTGTGCAATATCCCTTGCTTGGTTTCCATATTTATTCCTGTGACTTCCAGAAGTCAGTGGGATTGTGCATTGGTGTCCAGTACCAAATTAGAACAAACAATTTCTTTTACATAAAAGAGGTCATGATTTGATTAGTCTCTTTGCCCTGGCTGAGAATGCAAAGGGATGTCAAGTGTGTATTTTTGTTTATTTTTTCATTTGCTTTTATTTTCTGAGAAGTGAGAAGTCTTAAGAAATGGGCAGCTGGGTGGGAACAGGGAGATCTGCTATAGCTGAGTGACATGTAGAGAAAGAATTATATCTGCCCCGATGCTGGTGACTATCTGTTGTGTACTGAATGTTACTACAATGAAAGGAATAAAACCTTTACATGCTTTAAAAAATAACTTTGACTATTGGTTTCAAGGGCACTTGTAATACATGTTGATATTCCTTGGTGTGACTGAGCATGCCTAATTAATAGACTTAGGAATTTTGCAAAGAAAAATCACTTCAAAAGAAAAAGCAATTTCTGCAGAAATTGTAGTTTTCCATGAGAGAAATCAAAGAACACAAACAAAATACATTGTTGTAGCCTATTGAAAATCAAAGCACTTCAGTTTCTTGAACTGAATGCAAATATAATTTCAGTTCATTACAAATACTTGAAGACACTATGGCAAATACTTTGTTAAGGTCTTAAAGGTTTAAATGTGACTTGTGATTTTTGGTTACCAGATCTCTAATGAATCTCTAATTGTTAGTGCTGAACACCTATTTCAGAAAGAGGACCTTACTGTGATTTATTTTGGACACCACCACAAACCACAAATGATTCTTGACAATTTGGGTCAATGCATATTAACATTGGATTGTCAGAAATACTCAGTACTGATCTAGCTTGGTTCCCATTGACATCACTGGGAACAAGTCAATTTAACTTCAATCAGAACAAAGTCAGGCTGATGCAGAGTTGTTTTGAATTCTCCGCCCTACATCTTCCGCATTGCATTAATTAATTATTGCTCAAGTTGCAGCTTAATTTAATACTGTCTTCCAAAACATGATGAGCTTTGCTACATTTCCTTCTTTACCATTCCCCTGTCAGTTTACTAAGAATGGGGAAATACAATGATGTCTTGGTAATATAATTTTCCATATTTTCCCCCTAGCATTCACTTTTGTCTGATACAGTGTCAGCTCTGTATAACAAACCTTCAGATAACCTTTTGTATATCTCATTTAATCTACAGGTGTCTCCCTATGGGCCACTTTCTATGTACAATGAGCAATCTGAATAATGGCATAATTTGGATGTTAGCAATGCTATTTTAAGCAATGTTCTATACATAGGATAAATCAGCAAAGGGAAGAAGATAAATTCAAAATCGAAATGGGCAGTATTTACAAAGACTCACCAATGTACTGTATGCATTTAAAAAAAAAAAAAAAGAGTTAACAGGGATATCTATATCAGTTCTTGTGTCTGGGTGGTTTTTGTTTTTTTTACTTGGCATAATTTGCAGTAGATTCTTCTGTCTTTCAAGTGGAATAACTGACAGTTCACCTTTCCTTGCACACCAACCTAGGGAAGTCTTTTTTTTTTTTTTTTTTTTTTTAATGAGACTGCTTATGTTTCTGAACTGAACAAATCCTGGGATCAAGCCCAGGATCTAGGATTTGGTCATCTCCACTGTTGTTAAGTTGAGGGCCTTGCAGTTTTGGCCAAGTCCATCTTGTTCTCAGCCAAAAAGATTTGCAGTTATGACTGTGGGCAAAAATAGATCAAAAAGCCAAAAAAAAAAAAAAGAATCATCATCCTGTTAATAGGTTAATAGAACTTAGGATCTAGATGGGGATCAAATGCAGCAGCTTGGTTTGGGGCCACATTATGGCCTGCAACTGTTCGGTTACCCAATACAGAGGTAGCCTAAGATATGCAAACTGCTTATAAGGATCAAAAGTGTAAGGTAGTCTAAGTAATGTAATGATAAAGAAATATGTCATCACTGCAACAAAACAAAATGATGTGATAATCACAGTATCGCAGGTTGGAAGGGACCTTGGAGCATCTCCCAGTCTCATCTCCTGCTCAAAGCAAGTCCAGCTGAGCAGAACACACTCATGGACATGTAGTCAAGGCATGAACATCTCCAAGGACTGAGTTCCCACAGCTTTTCTGAGCATTCTGTGCAGTATTTGACCGTGGTAATTTTCACGTGTATCAGGCTGGAGTTTCCTATGTTCCAGACAGTGACTGGGGACTCATCCTTCAAGTTCTCACCTCTATATGTTTTCTATGTTTTCCCAATAAATTGTTGCATACAAAAATGATATTGCCTTTAGTCACCTCTTTCTAAGGCTGAGTGAGTTCAGCTCCCTTAGTTATTTCTTATACCCTTTATTCTCCTGCTTGGTTGTCCTTCACTGGACCCACTACAGTACAGCACCTCTTTTGCTGATGAATTGTAAACAGTACATACTATCCAGCAGTGGTCTTACAAGTTCTACTTAGGGGCAAGGATCACCAACCTGGTGCTGCTGGTTGCACTTTTACTGACAGTCCAGGATGAAGATGTCTTCTTTACAGCATGAAAACCCTCATGACTGCTATTCAGCTTCCTTTCTAGCTTTGCATGGGTTTCCCAGAGACAGAAGTAAAGGTAATATATACCAACAACAAAAGTGCCTTGGATATAAGAAGAACAGCCTGTATTGGTGACACCAAAATCCACATTTCCCAGTGTCTGGACAGTTTAGCTAGTTGTGTCCCAAACCCCAGCCCCTATTCCTCCTTTCCACCTCTCTGATAGGATATCAGAGAGTACTTTATTTCAGTGGGATACCCAGTAAACAGAGATATCATCCTTATGAGCCTGCAAATTGTAGTACACAAAATCCATGATATATGACAAACCACCTTTTCTTCACTTGAGCAGTCCTTGTATGAATGAGGTGAATCATCTCTGTGCTACAACATATGGAGCAATTCTCAGAGTAAGCGTTCATTGATGTGGTCCATCATTCATAAAGCTTCCCAGTAGGGAAGACGTTTGGGCAGTGAAATCAAAATTGATGATCTGGGTTCTGCAGCAGAGTTTAGATTGATCTCAGCTTCAGCGTAATCAAATTACTATTGCACTGGGTTTAAAATGGGTAGAATAGAACCTAGTATAGTAAGGTTGTGGGGTTTTTTTATTTGTTTGTTTTTCTCTGTACACTTCAGGATATTGACCATGCTAAGAAAAGTGAGGAAGCGATTGGTGTAAAATAGTGGTTAATCAGAATAGTAACATTTTCCATGAGGGTTTTTTTTTCCAGACATAAGTGTTAGCAGAAGATTCTGAACTATTAAGTCAGGTTTCTTCAGATTTTATTTATAAAGATAGAAACAGAAACAACTGCCGTAGGAACAGACCTTCCAGTATCTCACAAAACTACAGAAAGAAATCTTTACAATGAGGTCTTCAGTAAAAAGAAAGAGATGACTGTGTTTATGGGATATGCCATAGCCTAAACACCTTCCATCACAGTGTTTTTTCTCCATAAATTTCGAGTCTTGAAGAAGCTTTATTTGCTTTCTATCTCCCTGGGAACTGCTGGTTTATCTGGGACACCCAACTAAATATAATGCTGAGAATATTTTTTATTCAGGGATAATAGTATGTAGGCTTCTTGAATCTTAGACTGCAGTCTTATGAAAGGATGTATTAAATTCCTCAGGACTGTGGATGTTTGGACTATGGGAAAGCTCGGTGAGCCTTGCTAGAAAATAATAAACACTAATCACAACCCACAATCCTAACCACAATCTTCAAAAAGAAACTTCTCTGACATAAGGCCAGATTTTGAGGACCTAATTTAGTTCACATTTGGACAAACTCCCATTTTCTTCACTGCAACTTACTTGCTTAAGAACAACAGAATTTATACCACTGATTTGAAGGAGATATTGTCAGTAAAATTAACAGGAAAATCCTTTAACTTTTTTTCCCTAGGTTCTAAGGAACTTAACTGGCAAATTGAATCTTATATTCAAAGCAGTAGAAAAAAATATATATTTATTATTGCTCTTAATCTAGTATTGAAACAATCCTATTTGATTCCCAAGATAAAGGGCTGCTTGGTGCATAAGTTGAATGTGAAGGAAATCCTTTTGCTATTTTACAGGAACCAGAAATAACCTCAGGCTTATCCAGTAGGTGATGGGATGGCAGCACGGTTGCCAAATGAGAGCAGATACACCTAAAACTGCTGATAACAGCAAGATAAGAGCCTTCAGGTCTGCAGTGACACCTGCAAGCAGTGTTAACAGAATGAACATGCTGGAGGGACCCAAATGTCTTTTTGCAGTTTATGGGCACCTTAGAGAAGGGGAGAAGATGGAGGGCTCTTCCCCAGGCATGCTCAGCACAAGCCAGCACAGTTGCTTGTAGATAAAGGGGTAGAGAGGTGCTCCCATTCAAAAGGCCATGACCTGCTGGGTTATTACACTCCTGCTATTAATCCACAATTCAAAAAGAAGTCAATTCTGAAGAATTCAATACTTTTATTTCTATTAATGTATATCTGATAGCTAAGAGAGAGAGAGAAAGAGAGAGAGAGAGAGAGAGAGAGGAGAGATTCTGGTCTTAAGCATGCTACAGTACAAAAAACTGCCAAAAGACATCATGGTTACACTGAATTTGATTGAAGAATCCAAAATATTTGCAGTTCGGCCTTGCCAATTAAAAATACTTGCCAATTATGAACTGCTTGTAGCAGCAAAAGTGTTCATAAGCTTACAAATCGTGTGTTAAATCCAAATAAGTTTGTCTGAACAGCTTAGATACAAGAGATTATGCTCTCAATCTCTGGGAAAGTTTTCTTAAAATACTCTTAAAGACAATAAGAAACCATAAGGATCTGCAAATACTAGCCATATATAAATAGAAATCCTGTTGTGTTCTCCCACTTTCTCATACTAGCCAGAACCTTCAGGTGAGTGCTTACTAACAAATGAACAAAGGGCACATTTATAGTCAAGGTAGAATGATTTAATTTCATTAGTTTTGATTCAGGAGTGGTTGTTACAGTGATCAAATCTGCAGTGAAATCATGTTTACTTCTTGTTACTCCATATTTTCACTGATACCAAGACTGGATTTTTTTAACTGTTATTCTGTTATTCTAAAATGATTTTTTAAAAATCTATATATTGGTGTTAAAATTGAAAGGGGAAGAAATACAGCAACACCACCAAACAGAACAACAAGCCATTATCACCACAAATAGATCATTTTAGTTGCCATGGGTAACCAGTGCCAGTAAGGTATTCAGGCATTGCAACAGCCAGCGCTGATACCCTGCTTTGAAAGTGCTGACTGTGCGTCACATCGCAAACTTCAATAATTATTATGTGTAGGAGGGTGGTGGCACCAACAGGATATATACTTGTAATGAGTCATTCTTTAAATAGTTTAATTTATCATCCTGAAATAAAGGGGGAAGGGTTTATCCAGTACGAGGCAGTTTGAAAAGCCTGAATTGTTAATAAACTGAAGTAACAAAGCAGAAAAAGCTGAAAGAATACTTATACATACAAATTTTTGTAATATATATATATATAAGCTTATATATGCATATATATAATATATATATAATGTCAGTAAGACTGAAGGAAGGCACTTCTGGAAAAGTATAAGCCATAAACCAAGAAACATACAGAAGTAGCCTCACAAGACTGCTGCCACGCTCCATTTATTCATACTGATGCACAAATGTAAATAGCTAACAGGTTAGATGTCCATAAATGTGACTCATGGACATCCAGGCTTTCACAAACCATGGACACTGGATGTGCTCCACAGTTAGGGCAGTGCTTTTTTCTTTCTTTTTTCAAAGAAAAAAAAAAAATCAAGATCACAAATACTAAACAGTCACTGCATGAAGATAAAGCATCCTAAGGATATTTTTAACTTCTGGCAGGAAATGTAGCACTTACAATATAGTACTCGTAACATAACACTATTTCTGAGACAAAATTTAATAATACACAATTATCCTGTTCTTAACCCCCAGCACACAGGCACATGCAGTAACATAAAGATGGTGCGTGCTGTGAGATATGGTCACATGGTCATTAATTGAGGTGACTGCACAATTTTTGATAATATGTTTCAAAGCAGACAAGAATATTGTTGTGATAGGACAAGGGATAATGGGTTTAAACTATAAGAGAGTGGATTTAGATTATTTGAAAGGAATACATTCTTTACTATGAGAGTGATCAGAGATTGAAACTTGTAGTCTGGAAAACTTGATGAACACATCCCTGGAATTGTTCATGGCCAGCTGAATGGGGCTCTGAGTCTAATAAAAGTTGACCCTATCCAAGACAAAAAGGTTGGAGCTAAATGATCATTAAGTGCCTTCCAACTGAAACCGTACTATTATAGAAATATAAATTGAAAGGCTACTTCCAATGAGGGTAGCCCAAGACTCCAAGCGAGGGGAGAAAGTAGGTGACCAAGAGCCCTTCATCCTCTGCTCGAGTGCAGGGAGAAGGATCAGAGACACAAGCAGAAGGGAACAGCAAAGACTTTTTTCCAAGTTCCCACCTAAAGTTGTCAAGGATGGGGGCCCTAGAGTGCAGTGTGCTCCATGTGACTATCTATGATAGGATGTGGATACCTGTATCACAAAATAGAAAAAAAAATAAAAAATAAAAAATCACCAAATTCATTTTATCAGATTGAGAAGAGGACAAAACAGCAGGCAATATTTCTGACAGAAGTCTATCTCCCAGGACAGAGAATCTACAGATTTCCTTGGGTGCCACTTTTTCATTTATGGAGAAGCAGATTTTTTTCCTTCACCTTCTCAACTGAGCACTTCTCCTCATCCTTCCACCTGTGGAAATTACACAACGGCACAGTGGAATTGCCAGCCCCTTGCCAGCACTCTGTATGGTTGAAATCTCTCCTGTCATGTCACATATGAGCTTTCACCTCAGATTCAGCTTCCTCTTCCACCAGCCATGCCTTGTGTCATGTTTGCTAAGCTTTGTGTTTGTTGCTGTTCTCTGAGCTCTTTGCACTGTGCATCTGACAGTCAGTGCTGGATGTGTTATTTCAACTGCTGCATCCCTGACCACATCAAACACAGGAGTTCTCTCATGTCCAACACTCAGTGTTTCCCTTAAAATATTAAAGAAAGAGGTTTGCACTGACTCGTGTTTAGTTTGTGAGCTGCTAAGTCTCAGGTATTTTTGGTGTATAGCTAACATTACAAAGCTGAGTGAATAAATTCATTGTAATTGCCTTAAATGATTTTCAGATTGCTATTTATCAAGGTCATTTTAATTTTTTTTTTCTTCTGAATACTTTTGTCTTCTCATCTGGTGCCTTTCATGGGGGGAGTGCCATTTTATATGTGAACTATGTTTCCCAAAATCTTTCTGACAATGTTGACTTTAATTTGCATACACTGATTATTCAGTGACTATAAATCACTCCCCTGAAACATGCAACATACAAAGATATTTTATGGTCAATTATAAATGCATCTGAGAGATATTAAATGTGGAAGCTTGCATATGGGGAAGACACATTGAGCAATGTGAAAAGCATTTGACATGAGAAACCAAGAAACACTTCACCTGTAGCTTCTATCATACAGGTTAGTATGTATGATAGAAGGAAAAAAAAAAAAAAAAAAAAAAAAAGGAGAGAGAAAAAAAAAAAAGTCTGCTTCCACTATCTGCTCTTGCCAAATATGCATTGGCTGTTTTAATCCAATTGCTACCTTCTGGGTCACTTGCAAATAGTCTCCAAACATTTGTTCCAAAATTCCCAAGGAGTTTATGTAACAATGGTCTGCAATTCCTCAGGCCTCTTTTTTAAAGATAGGTGCATTGTTTGCCTTTCTACGGTCTGCTGTGACCTTCCCTACATTATCCTGTTCTTGAAACATAATGGTGAATGTCTCAGAGACTATACCAAGTGGCTCCTTAGAGCCTACTGAGCTTGATACAACTATCTTATCTAAAATCTCTTCATTTCAATCGTCTGTAGCCCATAGTGTCAGTCTTCAGGAGATAGTGCTCTGTGGCAACACAATCACTTGTTCTCACTGATCACAGTTTTGTGTTTTTATCAAAATCACCATTTATGTAAGATACTGTAGTCAACAAATATACCACAAGCCATGTCATAGAAAGTATTGATCTCATCTTTTCTTCTTGAACTCTTGATTGCACCCCTATCTGCTGGGGTAGCAGTAAGCTTATTACTTATTTAATTGAGATACAGCTTCATTTTATAGCTTCTTTCCTTTCTCCCCCTCTCTCTCTTTTTTTTCCAATTTATTTAAAGTAACGTAAATAAGATATGGAGTACTACAGCTTATAACTTTCTCCTTTTCACTCACTGTTATCATTTTCCATTTGAGAATAGACAGTTATTTCTTTGTTGTTTTTCTCTTACTTCTACTGCATTTTCAATCTTAGTTTTAAAGCAATATACTTCTTATTTTCTTTCTTTGTTGTTGTTGTTGCTGTTTTCATTTTTAACTTGATATTTCTTCCATTTTACACTAATTCCTCCCCGGATTCATTTCAATTGTTTAGATCATTCTTTAAAAAATGTTGAGATTACCAAGAGTCACCAATATTGTATTATTTGTGATTACTCTCTCTTATTCATTTATTTTGAAGCAGTTCACCATTGTACAGCAATAGCTTCATCTTGCATAGTGTACTAATTTTCAGATGACCTTATTAGTAAGTCATACTTACAAGTCTTGATTTTTTTAAATAAAATATCGTTAGTTTTCTGGTCTTCTGATGCTTCATTTTCCTTAGAAAAAGATTTTGTTTCTTCATTGTCAGTTACTCCAAAAGTACTTTTCTTGACTGTATTTCTGATGAATCATCCCATCACAAGCATATCTTGGGGCTTTCACATTTATGTCAAGGAGAACTCTGCAAACTCATGAGTGCCCCTTAAGAGATGAATAGCTGGCAGGATAGTTTTCAATTTATAATCCAGTCATTTAAAATAGTCACAGTTTTTAGGCATCCTTTTCCATGTACAAAATTATTGTACTGAAATTACACACTCACAAACCCCTGCTTTCCCAGGGGAGACCATGAAGGCTATAAAATACAGCAAAAGACTTCCTGTTGAAATACAGCAATTACTTTAATGAGAATATTGATTGAATTTTCTACGTTACATTATTTACCTTTGATATCTCCAGATGCTTTTGAGATGCAGGCTATATACTGACAAATGTTGAATGTCAGTACATTTTCATCATGATTTGAGAATCACACAAGTTATGCACACATGAGCAAGAATAATGCAGTTTATTCTAACTCCAAACTGAATGAATTCACAGGAAGTCCTGCCCTTTCTCCTAGAAATTGCCTCCAATATTTTTGCTTAAAAGGAGTATCAAAACCTCTTTCCCCACTTTTCAACATATTACAGTGACCCCAAGAAGGTCCTGCAACATAGAAATAGAAGTTTTCTTTGAAGGTATGAAGAGTGATTAATCTCATTCCATACTGTTTTTCCTATAGGCCATAGCTTGTACTGAATTTCCCATTACTTCCAGCTACTATCCTTAATATGCTTTACATGATTGCTTAAAAAAAAACAACTTTTGGATTGAGTGATCCATTCTGGACACTTATCTAGATAATTTTCTTGCTTTCACTGATTGTTTTTACGCAGATATGTTCAGCAAGTCTGTTACTTTTATCTTTTAGAGTTCCATAATGACAACATATTATCTTAATTAGATATCTTGGTGTCACATACATCACAGCTTAATAAAAGCTTGTAATTTGGCCAGCTTTCATATTCCTGACATTCGTGCATAAAACATATTTTTTGGTCCGTTATTTTTCCTCTTATGTCAATTACGGCTGCTGTAGTTTCCCACTTCCTCCTCTTTTCACTTCATGTCTGTATGTAGGAGTCTACTTTTTGGTACTCTGGTATCGCCAAATCTCTCCAAGTCAAATTTAAAGCTTTCATCCATTTGATTCTGAAGTGCTATCTGCACATCCAATTATCTTTCTGGGTTTCATGGATTTGTGTTTCCCCTTGCTTCTTCTAAACTTCTGAACTTACAATTTAATTTATGACACCATAAAATGAATACTTACTCCCTGCAGAACTCAGCAGACTGAATTTTCAGCAGACCAAGAAATCTTGCTTGAGAAATCTCAAGCAAGTCAGACAGACACACTGCTACCTTTTTTGTAAGAGAGCTTTGAACTGACTCACAGAAATATCAAGTCTTCTGAATTTTGAGACCTTCAAACATGAACTACTGCCTACTGCACGTTTGCTTGATTGCCTTAATAGTTGAGGAAGATTGTTTGGAAACTTGTTGAGTCCATGTGGGAAAGTAGACTTTAAAGGCCGTGAAAGAAAAGGATTTTAACATAAAATGGTAGTTGCCATTTAAAACATAAGAGAATAAATAAAGAGTAACAAGGAAGGAAGGAACATATATCAGCTTCATAGCTGAAAACTGAAACAATAATAATTGATTCGATGCATTTTACAAATACAGAAAAAATATAGGGTTCTGGACTGGTAAATTGTGGCAGCTAGCTGTTGAGGTAAAGTGGTAAATAGCTTCATAGACTCTTGAGAAATAATTTATTTTAATTTTGTGCAGTCATATTCAAATCAATATCTGAAAGATCCATTGGGATGCAGAAAACTGGAATAAAACAGAATTTCAGAACTCAGATAATAGATTTTTGTTTAAAGCTGACAGAAAATAAGACTTTACATTTACATACAATTTACATTTTTGGCTCTTCTATTGTGAAATTTACTGATACTAAATCAGTTTGGTACGTGATCTGGATGAAAAGGCACATAAAGCTTAAAACAGATTCAAGGAATAGCTACTGCTGCTGATGCTTGTGCTTTGTCTAGGTAATCATTAATATCACCATAGGTAGCTGTTCATTGTACACCACATTTGTAACTCAGTCATTGAAATTCCTTAAACAGTATTGGCCAGGCAGTAAAACAGTAAGCCTAGAAATGCTGCACTATAAAAATCTTTCTGTAGTTTGACAGACATATCTGTTAGATTTTATAAACATATAATAAACATATAAAATAATTTTCTGAAGAAATGTGTGCAGCAAATACTTAATATATGCATGACTGAAAATCAACTTGACATGAAAGATATTATTGACAGTAACAATTCTGTGTTCTGATTTCATGGTTAAGTTGCTTATTAAAGTCTTAGATACCTATCTCCCAGATAGGGATGAGGAGATATAGACAGTCATGTAAGACTATTTCTAGGCTTAATTAAATGTTTATGAAATAATCTATAATTAGCAGGTATCATTAAAGTGAGTAAGAAGATGAGGGAATGACATTCAGTCCATTGGGTTTTAATCATGGACGAGTAATGTTCTAACTTGATAAAATGCCTCTATATATATTATGAAAGGTATTTGTTTGTAGACAGACAAATCTTGTTACAAATCTTGTTAGGCATTCTAGCCAATTCCACTAACCACTATAAGTAAATTCACACATAAGGAGTTAAGTTATTCTTATGTATACAACACCTAACTGGTTGCAAAGTGAACATATTTTTAGCATAGTAGAAAAATGAAGGACAGTAAAATGCCTTTTTTGTATTTTGATAATTCTGAACAATCACAAGGCTACTTTCACTATGGCAGAGAAATGTGGAAAGAGCTATGTGTAGTGTCAGGAACTTGATGAATAAAAATCAACTGGAGATGAGCGAGCTGTTTTTCAAGTTTCTATCAACCAAATCAGTGTATTGTCAATTTAAAAAATGCACCCGAAAAGTACCTGTATAAATTCTAGCAAATAGTTTGCCATTCAGTTGGAACTGAAACAATGGCAAGATAATAAAAAGACACTTTATTATAGAGCAGCATTTGAAGTCTCTCTGGAGTCTCCCAAGGCCACTGAGTGATGAGCGCAGTATCATGAATGCCAATACTTCACTGCTGATTTCATTACTTGCCTTCACTTGGGTATTATAAGCCCAAATAAACATCAGGCCCTAAATTCACAGAGTATCAAAAGCTCCTTCATCAAGCTCATTCCTCTACTTTCTCTTTGTGGCGTTTAGTTGTTTTTTTGTTTATTTGTTTTTTTATAATTTTGTAATAAAAGAAATATAGTTGTCAAATTCTGCTCCTTAACTGGACAGATATTATTCTGCACACACTGGAGTCAGTAAATTTCATAATTATTCATTCAGTGGATTATTTAAATAATAATCACTCTAATCCCACTGTTCCAAATCAAATACAAGTACAGTCAACTTTCCAGAAAAATCAAATGCATGCACATTTCTTACTTATCATTTAAAAGGGTGTAAAGCCTTCATTTTACGTCTATGGGAAATCTTCTGTGCCATTTGTACTGGTTACCAATGTTGTATATGTTGAAATAATTAATCCCTGGTCTTTCACAGATTCTTGCACTGCTAGATTTCTGAAACATTCATTTTGATTCTGAGTTCCCCTTTGTGTGTATTTATCTATCTGAGTATTTACATCATGGCCATCATTTCTGTGGTATCTCAGCACCTGCATCCCACATTGGGCTATGAGCTGTAGGTCAAAAGTTGTAACTTATGCTTTCAAAGAGCATGAGGGAGTAATGTTTTTGTAAGAAAGCAAGAACAAAATACACATTCCTTTTCAATGTTTTCTATTTTCGATTACAGAAACTAACCAGCAAGGAGAGAAGACAAAACACATGGTATTTGATCTGTGGATAAATGAGTACCACCTGTCTCTTGTGCTGTAATTTCAGCACCCTTCAAGATCCCCAGATTCAATCTGTGGCTTGTGTTCTCTTCACTTAACTTTGTTAACATGCAGTGCTATTTTTTTTTTTTTTTCTCAGAGCTATAGACAGTTCTTTTTGGACCATAGTTGCATTGTTTTAGTGTAAGAAAATCTAAGAAATCATGGAAGGCATGAAAAGGTCACAGGATTTTATTTAGCATCACTATCATTGATTTTATTTTGTTCTCTGACAGTGCTGTAAATAAAAAAAACTACTAGAAGAAATCTGCTTTTTCCAGCAAAGTACTTCAGTGTTGTTTTTAGGGACCTGTGGCACATAGCCATGGCAGCATCATTTCCCAGGAGGCTGAGTGGGGGGGGGGGTTCTGCTCCTTTGTATTTCCCTGCGGGTAACTCATGCACTCTCTGTGCAGTATCACAGCTTTTCACTTTTGAGCCACTTATCAGGTATAGGCACTCTCTGGATAGAATTGGCTGCTCTCTATCAATTATTATTGAACAAAGGTGTGCAGAAAGGGTTTAGGGTATGTTGCATGCTAAAGACATCCGATCAGCACTTCTGCATTTAGCAAAGGTCATGTAACTCTTCAAGGCGATGTCAACCAAAACACCAGAGTAAGGCAAAGTTGAGCAAGTGTTTAACTGAGCAGACCAGGTGGTTTCTAGTGTTTCAAGAGCACAAATCTAAGAAGCGTAAATATAACATAGGCGCACACACTGGTGGTACAGCCCCAAGGAAAGGCTTGAGAGTGGAGAGTGAAGGACTCTTAGAGCAGTGAGCAAAAATCTGTACCCTCCTGGGCTGCCAGGCACAGAGCTAGAGATCTTTGCCTTTCCTCTGAGAGCAGGATATGTTAAAGATACAAGGCTTCACCAACTATTTTTCTTTCTAAGGAAGAAAAGTCTACTGAGCCCATAGTCTGGATAACCAAGTGGTTCAAGAAAGAATAGCAAAGTTTTAGAGGCTCTTGAGACAGCAGCAAGTTATCATGCTGCTGCTGCTGCATTTAAAGCTCTACATTATACCCACTGTGAAACAAAAACTAATATGTAAATCCCTATAGATCACATTTGTTTACTTCTTCCATCCACAAAGCAAGAATGGAGGCTCAGGAACAATGTGTTTCTTTCAAATTTCTACAAAATTATTGAAGTTAAATGGAAAAACAGAACAAAAACAACAGCACTTGAAAAAAGAACACTATATTATTCCATCTTATTTATGTAGAATCGCTCATGCCTTTTCAAACTTCTCTAATAAATGCATAAAAATAAAAGTCTTTTAGTGTTCAGATTTGCTACAAATTTGTTCAAACGTTGCTTTCAACTCATGAGCAATTTCAGGGCTGTAATGGAAAAGCTGAATCAGCTGTGAAATGTAACTTTTGACTTAATTATATTAATTGACATACCTATGTATAATTTTTTTGGAGTATTTTGTATAATTGCTTCAAATGACATTTAATTTGTCACTTCAAGTACAATAATTAGAAAGAGTTCATGAAAGAAAGTCATTGCAACTTCAAATGAACTGTATCAAAGGTATAATTATTTTGAATGTTATAATACTGAATAGCTACACTCATGGGGCTGGGGAACTAACGCTGCCAGCCTTGAACTCTATGGATCAGAGGGTCCCCTTTGTTATATACACCACATAGTCATTATTTGCATTATCTGGGGGAACAGCACTGGGCAAAAAGAAGAAAATGCATGATAGTTTATCCTTCCTGAAGGCTAGTGACATGCCTTCTGTGCAGAAATAAATGTTTGTGATCTAAATCTCATTAGAAATCAATGGAAAACATTCCATAAAACTCAGTGGGAACTGAATTGATCCACAAGTATATTTTTGTCTCTGTTGGAGACATGTGAGGCATGTTGCTGGCTGACAGAGCAGCTGCTTGATGTGAATAGTCCCCACTGAAATACTAACATGGTTCATGCAGCCCAGCACAGCACCAGCTCTTGCACCAGCCTCCACCCCCACCTCACCTCCAAAAGCAGCAGGAATGCGTAGCAGGGGGAAGAAATTAACAGCAGCCTTAATAATGTTAACTGGCAAGAATGGTGACATAGCTATGAAGGTATTGCCCAATATTGCTTAATATCTCTCACATAAAGATAAATAAATCGAAACCACAGAAAATTAAAGCAAGTAAAAGGAAGGTGAGTTTCCAGTTCCACTTCAGCCAAAATGGCATGCAGTGGTTCAAAAGCTAGAGGCAATAATCATTTGCACGAAAAGTGGCCATAGCCCCGTGGTCTGTCTGGAAAAAGTTTGTGAGGCACTGTAGGGAACTTTCTTCCTTAAAACACTTGGGCATCTCTGAATGGTGTCTGTCTCTTGGAAAATAATCAAGGATTGGCTTTCACAGCTTCTCAGCCTCAAACATGGAGAGCCTCTAGGGCTGAAATGCAAAAGGAAGATCATGGCGCAATGTGATAGGTTCTCCTTGTGCCAGAGCTCTGCCAATTCCCAGAGAACATAACCTGTAATGACAGCAGTGAATGCCAGGGTCAAAACTGGAGTAAGCAAGGGATGCCAGTATTGGGAATAAGCAAAGAACTTCATTTTTATTTAATTGCTGACTGCAGCTTAGGCTTTAACTCTGCGTTCTAGAAAGAGATTTTAAGGAAAAAAAATCAGAGGTATCTGTGTTTTAAGTCTGAATTTTGGCCTAAAAGTTTTCAGCAAGCTTTTAGGGTTGAAAGTGTACCTACAAACAATCAGTATAGCTGTAGCTCACCTTCAGAGAGGGATTTTCCTCTAGGTGATAAATCCAGCCAGAAGCTCTACTACAGGCAGAATAGTTGAGTTTCAGGATCTAGAAAGCACAGCTTTTGGGCCTTTTTTAGTAATCCCATTTAATGTTACATCTTCTCTCTGTTGCTCAGTCACTGTCTACTTCAGTTCCTTATATTAGAAGGTACTGATGTGGAGAAGGACTGATGGGGTGATCTGGAGCTGCTCTGAATGCTGGCCTTTAAGGAATATTCTCTCATCTCTTGGCAGCTCTGGCTACAGCCTTAAGTGGTCCAGGTTAATACGTATTTGGTTCAGAGATCACAACACCTATAATATTATGTTTCCTTCCAATAATTTATAATCATAAGAATCAAATTTAATGTTGCATAAGTTACATATAGTCTGTTACGTGGTTTTCACATAGTAAATCTTTGAGAACAATATTTTGGTTTTGGCATCCATACCAAGCTTTCTACATTAATCTTGACTTGAGAGTAGAACACTTCTGTTGGGCCAGGAACTGGAAATTTGTTTCTTTTTTTTTTTTTTTTTCCTTTAGAAAGTGTAGTAATCAAGCCTTCATCAGAAGTGTTTATATAAAAACCAGCACTGGTCTGGAAATGCAGAGTGCAGTTCAGTTATAGCTAAGGGCCAAAGTAACCAGACAAGCTCAGATTTACATCACTAAGTTGCGCCAAGAGCACAGCTGTATCAAATTACTGTCTTCAAAACAGGAAGGACTGGAAGCTTGATTACAAGTGCTACAAAGATGACGAAACACAATCTCATCTGTGCATTGTGTATGAGATCTTTCTTTCTCCTAGGAGTCATAGTTGGTAGAAGCAGCTAGTCCACAGAGGAGAGATTCTAGTTTTCTGCAAACAAATCTGTTTTTTTTAATATGAATATTCAAAACAAAACATTTTTTCAGAAAATAATATACTGAAAAGAAAACAGGTTTTTGATGTTGTTGGTGGTTGTGTTTGTTTTTTTTTTTACTGTCAATGAAGGTCAAAATGTGTCACTCGGTTTTCAGTTAACAAATGGTAATAACCTATAGACAGTGCATACAAATTTCATGGGGCAGAAGCTGGCACTATTTCTGGTTTTCCTGAGAAATCATCTGCAGCTGGGTGGTACCATGGTCTTTGCTCTATGGGAGCTGAAATGCTTGTATCTTTCTGAATCTATTTAAGCCTGCTGATTTTCTTCCTGGGCTTCTACTTCTCATTTAGTCTCGCATCCCTCATGGCTTTGTAATGATATTATGCCAGTAGAAATCATCATCTGTTGTCAGTATGCCTATGCTTACTGGTTAACCATTTTACAAGATTAACTGAGATATACCAAGGCTGTGAAACTAGCTGTGCAGCCTACGGGGCTTTTCTATGTTTCACAGCTACTACTGCAAAGCCTAGGATGTGACTTCAGTTAATAGAGGCTCATGCTGCTCCAGCCACATAAAACTAAACACAAAAGCCAGGACCAAGCCATCATCAGGTAGCTAACACTGAGACTGCAGTGGGGACATAGAAAATTGCTGTGAATGAGCACTGTGATCTGTGTCTCATTTAACTTGATGTTGACTACTCTATCTGCTCCTATTCTTTCATCTACATACAAAAAGTGAATATCTAAGTTATTTGCCTTTTTAATATGTCAGGTTACTATATGTTACTATATGTTACTAGCATTCACCACTCTCTCTCACTCTTCTTTTACTTTTCAATCCAGTGAATCTTTACTAGAGACAATATTTCTCCTACAAAGATGCAGAATTTGCCAAAGTCAAGGAGTTTATTGCCGTGGGTTTTTCATGATCAGCAAAGAACTGTACAGTGCACAACCGAATTTCATGTACTATAAGCCTTTTAAAGGGGAAATTTACTGTGATGTCTCACCTTGAGGAGCAAACCGAAACAAACTCACTAGAACAATAATTTAAAGATTGAACTTTAAAAGAAGGGGAGAGAAATAAAACTCCTATTGTACTTTCTCCTAAATGGTCAGGATCATGTGAAAATCAATATGCTGACCTCTTTCTTGCTTTTTTTTTTCCCTCGTAACACTGTAAATAGTCTAACAGTAACATTGTGCACTTGTTAATCAGAAGCTGCTGCCGGGGGAGTGTGCACAGAGGTGAAATGGGGTCCTGGCCACAGCCCATCCAAGGTAGAAGGAAGTGCAGCAGACATAGAGCAGCTTCAACCTGCATTTCTGAGGTCAGTATGGGATGGCTGAAGCCACAAGTTCTGTCCTGCTCCCTCACCCTGCATGTTTGTCTTCATGTACCTTGCTTACCTGAAACCTGGGCAGATGCACCAGGAGCTCTCTTGCTGTCTCCATGGAGTTATCTCTGACTCAGAGCATGGGAGCAGCAAGACAGATATTCCTTAATGTTCTTTAAGTGGGGCTGTTCAGTCCGGGAAAAAGGAGGCTAAGGGGAGACCTTATTGCTCTCTTCCAATATCTGGAAGATGCTTACAATGAGAGCAGCACTGGTCTCTTCTCACTGGTGACAGGTAACAGGAAATGGCCTTAAGTTGCACCAGGGTAAGTTTAGGTTGGATATCAGGAAAAACTTCTTTACAGAAAGTGTTGTTAAGCACTGGAATAGGCTCCCCAGGGAGGTGATTGAGTCTCCATCCCTGGATATATTTAAAAACTGTTTGGATGTGGTGCTCAGGGACGTGATTTAGCAGAGGGTTGTTAGGGTAGTTTGGTTAGGTCATGATTGGACTGGATAATCTTTAAGGTCTTTTCCAATCCTGAGCGATTCTATGATTAATGCTGCACAAATTTACTTTACATATCATTAAGTTTGTATATATATAATCCATTATATTCAAGAAGTCGACCTTCAAGTTTTAGAGTAGCAGTCTATCCAAAACCCATAACATGGTGTATCAGGCCTCATAAAGTGCAGAGGACTTGTTCTAGGAAATATCAGGGAACAGATCAAAACTGGGGCAGCTGCAGAGGTAAAGGAAACGTGCTCTTCCATCAAGAAGTTCTAACAGCCCTGCAGCCAAGGGCCTGGGTGTCCTGATGGACAGCAGGCTGGCCATGAGCCAGCAGTGTGTCCTCAAAGCTAAGAAGATCAATGATATCTTGGGATGCATTACGAAGCACGTGGCCAGCAAGTTGAGGGAAGTGATCCTTTCCCTCTACTCTGCCCTGGTGGAATACTGTGTCCAGTTCTGAGCTCCTCTGTTCAAGAAAGACAGGGAACTGCTAGAGAGAGTCTACAAAGATGTTGAGGGGCCTGGAACATCTCCTGCAGGAGGAAGGGCTGAAAGATCTGAGACTGTTCAGCCTGGGGAAGAGAAAGCTGACAGGGGATCTGGATGGATGGGGCCAGACTCTTTGAAGTGTGCAGTGATAGAACAAAGAGTAAAACGCAGAAACTGGAACACAGGAAGTTCCATAAGAACAAGAGGAAAAACCTCTCTAGCATGGGAGTGATAGAGCCCTGGAAGAGGCTGCCCAGAGAGACTGTGGAGTCTAATTCTCTGGAAATATTCAAGGCCTGACTGGGTGTTTTTCTATGTAAGCTGCTCTAAGGAACCTGCTTTAATAGGAAATTGATCAGGATGATCCCCAGAGTTCTTTTCTAATCCCTAGAATTCTGTGATTCCATGATTCTGTGAACAAGATGGAAAAGCAAAGGCTCAGGTTGCGAATGGGAAGATACAGGAGCAACCTGCCTGGCAGAGATTGTACTGAGTTGCCATGTCCCTGATCTGAGCTTGGATTATCTTGAACGGGGTTATTCATTCGTGGCTGTGTGTGTGTGTGTGACAGGACTGGTAAATTTGCCAACCACTTTTTAAATTCGGTTTTCTTAAACTGGGATAGAATTCCTGGATGAGATACATACTCCTAAGTATGGCCAACCAGTGTATAAAAACATCTCCTGTGATAGGTAAGAATCAAATTCCTGATCCAAAGGAAATCTGAAGTTGGGTTCCTGTATCCCAGAAAATATTGTATTCATTAGAATATTTATCAGTCTGTGAACTCCTCCTTTGGAAAAAAATTGTTCAGACTTGGTTTTAGCTAAAATTAAAGTGAGATTTTTTTTTTTAAGTTTTGGAAGAGTAGAGAGTTGTTTTTCTACAAAGTTCCACTCAGCGCATACTAAAGAGGCTGCAAATGAAAAAGCATCCTTCTACTGGTCTTGCTAAATGAACAGAAGCAGAGACTTCACATTCTAGACAAGGCAGAAGGGCTCTTTCCTTGTTTTGCTCTTCCACCTTGAAGCCATTAAAGTCTAAAGCCATAAATCTGGAGAGAGCATCAGGGCTCACTCTATCAAGTGCGTTCTTAATATGCTCTGACCTCTGTGCAAGGCTGGCAGAAGTACTTGAATCACACTGTAGTTTGTATTGCAACCAAGTGACTTGCTTTTCATTGAAAGGCTGAAATAAACTCCTTTGATCACGTAAGCACTTGTGCAAGAAAGAAACTGGAAAACTGCTATTTAAGAGGAAGATGACTGGCTTCTAAGGGCTTATACTGGAATGTATGTTATTGGCATTCTTCGTATTACATTGTTAAGGGGAAAGGTGCGGTAAAATTTTACACTTATTTTTAGATGCCCCCAGATCCAAGTATAAGGCCAAGATGTTAATAGTCACAAAAGGGACAGGCTGTTTGCACCTTTGGAAAACTGCTGTGCATTATGGAATCTTCACAAATAATACCGAGGATATTTTGTTTGTTTAAAATGATTTTGTTCAAAAAATTAGGTGAATTTTTAAAAGAAAACCAATGAACAGAAAAGTGAACTAGCTTTCTTCCCAGGGCAATGGAAAAATGGCTACTTTAATAAGGAGTAAACATAATTGACTTATATTCATTTTTGTCTGTACATCTTTTTTTCTAAATGCCAAAAATTATTTAAAAACTGTTTTTTGAATTAAAATAGCATTGGAATCATCATTCTCATTTCTGCGAAACAAGTAACATGCTTTAGACACTTACATTTATGTTGAGTTCTGTTGATAGCACTGAGGAAAAGGATGTGTTTTCAAATAGTGAGGGAGGAAATGTTATTGCTGCTGTTGTTTAGGAGTTGCACAGACAGCAGTTAGGGGAAATAGTGTGCATGCTGTCTTGTCTTGTTATTACCACTGGGAGGCTGTGGTATAGCTGTATGTTGGGAGAAGAATTACCCCAAACCATAACGGATCCCTGATGGTCAATCAGGCATTGTGTAAGGGATGAGAATCTGTCTCCAAAGATGTAATATGGAGAACGTAGATAATAAACAATGTACAGCCTGTGCAAACATTAGAAGTGTGAGAATCTAAATAAATCATGATTGATGATTACGTTTATGTAAAACTGAGCCCAATAATAACAAAAAAAGGCATAGTGTTCTTTATCAGAGCATCTGATATGCTGGTTATACAAATGATTCATTCGACCATTTTCTGATCCTTTCCTCTGAAGGCTCATTTTGCTTGGGTTAACTCTTTAGGACAGACATTATGGGTTTGCTCCACCAGAAAGGAAATTTTCTAGATCTGAAAGATGAGGCACACTAAAGTTTCACCTGAAGAGCTGGGAAGCTTGTTTACTTATTACTACTGTGATTCAGCCTTCCAAGTAGAGGCTGCTTCTCTAATTCATGACTTTGGATAAGGCAGCAAAAATAGAGTGTAAAGTGCTCTTCTGCCAAGCAAGGTTTGGAGTCCATTGTTGTGCTGCCATGGTCCCAGGAAAGCAGCCATGGAGCAGAGCCACTGCACGAGGGAGGCCTGGTTCTCAGCCATTAGGTCTTTCTTTTTCTTCGGCTAGTTTCCTTTGTAAATTAAATTGCAATTGCAATGCCTGCTTATATTCATTTCTATTTATTGGTTCAACTATAAGACTGCTGCAGCTGGGCAGCAGGAAGGAAATCTGCCTTCTTGCTGTGGCCTGGATGTTTATTCTGATCCCAGTGAGACCTCTGCAAGAGGTACTGGGTAACCATATGCACATGAACACACTGAGGAGGGAGAAAAGTGCACTGATGGCAACATGCCTGTCCTTGTGCCTGCCTGCATTGCAAGAGGAGATTCCTGAGAAGGGCAGGGAAGCAATATCTGCACTCCAGAAGTGACAGAAACATCTCTTTCCCATGGATTAGGAAGAGATTTCATAGTTTATTGAAACTTTTGAAACCACTGGAAATTGTTGGATGAAGTAAAGTTATTTTTGAGTCTTGTAATTTCCTTTGCCTCTTCAGATAAATTTCCCATATCTAAAAGGTTGTTTATGTCTCATAGAACATATCTATAATGACTGGATGTCCTTTTGGGTGCTTTCTGGAAGGAAAGCTTTCTGTCACATTAAGCCAGAGCTCTCCCCACAGCCCACTGAACAAAGGTCAGCTTGCTAGAGCACAGCATCATCTATTACCCACATTCAGGACCCAGAAAGGAGGAGTGTGCTTTGTTTTTGACATGAACAAGCTTCCTCTGACGTCCCTTTAAATGTAGGTGTAGAGCAAGTCTGAGCAGATTAACACACAACCAGAAGGATGTCAGATGATTGTAATAATCTGCTGTTCATGTGGCAAAAGCTGAAAGATCATGGGGAAAAGATCTGAGGAATGAGAGCAGTTAGATATGAGCTAGAATTCAGTACTTACTTAATGAAACCATGTCTAGATAAAGTGGAAAGGAACTACTAGGAACAGGAAGATCTGTTTGGGAAGAAAGTTACCTGGCCCTCTGTTGCTTCACAGATTGTTTTATTTTGGATTTGATTGCTGTGCAGCCTTTGGATGAAAGCTCTTAAAAGCATTTGAGCAACAATGTTTAACCTTTCTAGGGAGGAGTTCCAGAATTCAGTAATCTTCAGAGAGCCCTCTCTCCAGTAGCTGGAACTTACCGTTTAGAAATCAAATTTATGCTGAGAAAGACCTGAGTACTCTGACCTGGTGGGATCAATAGCAAATAAGGTCACAGCTGAATAAAGTTCTCAAAAGTTTCAATTCCTACTTGCTCGAACCCCTCTCTTGCCTGAGGCTAACTCTATCAGCATTTTCTCAGGATGTTGAACTATATGCAGCACACTGTAAGACAGTTCTGCTGTGATTAGATGTAAGGAAATACATCAGCTGTCAGGGCATTGCTGGTATTTTAATTTGAAGTGTCACTCAGTCTCCTTGAGTTGCTTTGTACTGATATTGAATAAAACTGGAGAGGAATGAGTTTTGAGAAAAGTGATGAATTGATGAGTGTGTTGAGAGAGGGGAGATCAGCTTGGAAAAAGACACTGGATTTAGGGGACCCTGCCTGGCCTCTCTACCCAGACCAACTGTCTCCCTGTGAAGTCCCTTCACCCTCACCTTCTTGAAACCCTTATTGTTGCATCAAGCAATTGTCTGTGCAAGGAATGGCATTATTTGATTCACACTGAATCACATAAAAACTGATTTAATGAAGCGTCCCTTGATATTGTCTTCCTTGATATACATGTATTACTGAGGCAGGGGTTTCCTTGCCTGGGGCTTTCTGAAAAGACTCAATTGCTTTTTCACCTGAATTCTTTTCTAGCTTATTCTTCCTAGTATTGCTTCCTAACGAACCTGTGACATTTATTCCCATATCTTTCCACCCACCCTTCCCTAACTTCCTGTCTTTCCTGAGGTGAAATTTTAACATTTTCTTTACTAGGTAAAAGAGAAAAAAAATAAAGAAAGACTTAACACTCCCCAGAGCCAGCAACTGCAGGTTCTTTCAATTCTTTCTATTATGACAATATGTCAGATTCTTGTACTTTCCTGGCTCCCAGTGGAAACATGAGGCTCCGAGGAGACAGAGAGAGGAGTAGAGAGATGGAAGGCATTTACTCTTAGCAGTGATTTTTCTAATGAGAGTTTTAGTGGTGACATTAACAAACTGTTCTCTCAGAGAATTTCCTGGGGGCTTTGGTGTCACTACACACAGCATCAGGTAGGTGACAATCTCTCACCATCACCTCCATCACTGCAGGAAAGGCAGTCCTCAGCAGGAGTGAGACTGAGTGTGGGCATTTGACAAAGAGATGTTGAGCAATGAGCGAGGGGAGCAGCACAGCAACTCTCAGTGCTTGTTTCTAGTAGCTTATATCTTGTTATTTTTGGTGCAAGAGATATCAGAAAACAAAAATAAAAATGAAAAAAATTGATGATCTTTAAATTCCCTTCCAACCTAAACTGTTCTATGATTCTATGAAACCAGAGAAGAGTCTTGTATTCAGGGACTGAAATGTTTTTACAAAGCTTAATTAAACTTCTAAATCTTTGGTTTAGACAGTTAAGAGTTGCACTAGGTAAGATGAAACATGGAGAAGTCAAGGGACTTACTCAAGGTCAGTGATGGAGTCACAAGTAGCCCCTGGGAGTTTCACTCTGCTCCTCTGATAGTGTAAATCATTGCCAGTGATTTCAGCCTGGCTAGCAGATTTCTCCCGGTCTGAGACCAGTGAGAGCTAGGAGAGCTTTGAATGTGAGCCATCTTTGTTTGGCTAGCAGACAGCCTTTAGCTCCTGATGATAACTGTTTTATGTATTTCATAGAATCATAGAATCATCAAATAGCCTGAGTTGAAAAGGACCTAAAAAATCATCTAGTTTCAACCCCCCTGCCATGTGCAGGGTCACCAGCCACTAGAGCAGGCTGCCCAGAGCCACATCCAGCCTGGCCTTGATGATTTCTGTAGTTATGTTATAGTCCTTTGTTATTACAACAACTAGGATAGCCACAGTTTGGTTGAGAAAACATAAACAGGAAAACTAAAAAACGTAAAAGTAAAAACTAAAAAAAACGTAAAAGTAAGAAAACATAAAAGTAGGAAAACTAAAGTGGAAAAAGAATACCCAAATCTGTAAGTGGGCCAACAGGCCTTCAACCTACCTGACCATCAGCAAAACTGTCTGCATTCATTCATGGATGCACAGATCAGGTGCACATCCACCAAAGGATGACCCATGTCCAGCCTGGACCACTTGGTTCTGGATTTTAGTGACTGTTGTTTAGACTGCAGTATATATTTTGAAAGAGATTCCAAGGTCTGTTTTGTTTTCTACCCTAATTGCATAACCTTCAGAGTGTCAGACCTTTACATACTGAGAAATCCATTTTCCATCCAGCTTTACTTGTGATACTTATCATGAACCATAGATTAACAAGTGATTAAAATTGCACTACAGAAGGCATGTAAGTGTAAATCTGAATGATGCATGATTACTCTGAGCCAGCAGACATGTACAAATAATTGGCCTTTAAAGTTCATTAGTCAGTTTTATTACAAATAGTGCATTTGCATGATGTTTGTAAATTTATGCACCAGCGGGCATAAGTGATGACAGCATTCCTCTAAATAGGCAAAGCAATTACAAAAAGCACATCCACTAGCAGGAATGCCAACACAAAACACTTGTTTCAACAATTGGTCATAGCGTTTTAGTCCTGGGAGTGAGAGCTGCTAACCTCTTTAGTTACAGCAAGAGGCATATGTAGACAGAGAATGCCAACATGCTGAACAAATTGTTTTCACCATTGATTCACCCCCACTCTCAGTATGTCTGAATTAGATCTAGAAAGCTTTTGAATCGGATGCTGATAGATTTACCTTTTCCTTTGGATGCTGAAGAGCCTCTCTACGGCTGTCACGGGGGATTTAGTTAGATAGTTCTATTCTCTATAAGTGAATCCAATAAGAACTGAAAGATAATTGCGAAGATTGTAGAGGTTATAATGCCATTAGTACTGATGTGCTCCTCCCTGGGCTTGATAAGAAGATTACTAGTGAAAGTAAAAAGAAAAGCAGTCTGGAAAAGAATGCAGACTAAACTGTTAGGTGCTGAGCATAGCTACACCTCCTTTTCTTGATATTTTCCTAGGCTTTAAGGGTATTTTTAATCTATGCAGATATACTTTTGCACCTCAAGAAAGTGACAAGAAATATCTTTGTCAATTAAAAAATAAATAAGAGATAAGATCCATATATGATTACACATATGCTGCACGCTTTTGCTGCCTTCAGATAAGGACTACTGCAGCATGCTTCCAATTTCTAGGTTATCCATAATTCCCCTCTACGAAGCCATTTATTTTGGGATACCAGAACTAATACAGTGCTGTCAACTTGAATCTGTTTCTCCATTGCTTGCTCATCTTTGCTTCAGCATGAGACAATTAACATACCATATGTTGGTCTCTTCATTAGCTATTACATTTGCAGTGCGTGTAAACAACATGCGTGACATCCCTTTTTATGTACTCTCACACAGCTGCATTAATAAAATCCGAGGAGGCAGGTGTGTGGATGTGCATATATATAGAGATATATGCAGGCATGCATGGCAGTTCAGCTATAGGAATGGTAAACACTCACAGCAGGAACAAACCTATGACGAGTGAACCATAAAAGGTTCAGCTGAGAGAAACTTACAAAGACTTGAAGGGTGCTTTGAAAGCTGATGATATGCTTCCTAGGATTTCCATTATTTCACTATAATGGCAAAAAAAAAAAAAGTCTTTCATTGGGTTAATGATCTAGTAGCATTCTGCAGTGTATAAAGAATATCTCACATTATCAAACCAAACACAGCCTGTTCCAGTTAAATTGCTTCATTGCTTGTGTTCACTAAATTTTGAACTTTAATATAAAAAAAAATCCTCCAACTGGAAACATATGAGCTTCAAGTGCAAATACCTTCACTTGTAATAACAGCAAAAAGCTGGGAAACACTACCCTGTGCTAGATCTTGTTCTCTTCTTGCCACAAATTATAAGACAGGCTCCACCAAGTAATAGCATCATGAGGCATAGCTCTGCAAATTACTCACCAAAGTAGGTAAAGTGGTGTTGACTACATGGTATCCCAAAACCTAGCTCTGACATTGAAACTGATTGTTTTAGGACCACTTCTTGTCCACTGATGCTTTCATTAATGAAGGAATCTGCTGTGATGGCTGTATTGGTACAGCCAATTGATACACTTTGCCATCTGTGTCACCCTCTGAGTAGTGTTTAATGTTTCCATTTGCCATATAATGAACTAGTAGGAGTTTGCCCTCTCTGAGCAGATGATATCACATATGCTTTTAGCCAAAATCATAAAATCATAGAATGTCCTCTGTTGAAACGAACCCACTAGGATCATCATGTTCAACTCCTAGCTCCACACAAGACTACCCAAAAATCAGACCACAAGAGAGAGAGTGTTGTCAAGACGCCTCTCGAGCTCTGGCAAGCTCAATACCATGACCACTTCGAAATTGGGCCAAACCAAACTAATTCAGGGGTAAGGGTTAGATATTTTTAAAAATTAAACAGAAACTCCCTTCAAGATGACCCATGGGAAGTCACCTTTCAGTACAAGGTGAATTTCCAGTCCAAGTCTCTTTCTGATTACTTTTCAACTGATTAAACTACTGCATAGTCAAATGTGCTCCAAGTGTCAAATGGAGACTCGGTACCCCAAACACAGAAGTGATATAAGCATTCTGTGCAAAGTGTTGCAGAGCCAAAGGATCACAGTGCAGTCATCTTCACAGCATTGCCTGCAGTGTGTTCTGGATAAGAAAGGTCCACTCAGTGATGCTCAAACCTGCTGACTATTCACTTGCAATACAGAAAGTGACTGCCAATTCTTTTACAAAATCAAATGCTTTGCATAGACATGAGCCATAGCTATTGTGGCTAAAGGATGACATTACATATTAGTGCACATTTTGTGCTTTCACCACAAGAGAAAAGATGAGTATCAGAACAGATACAAACACATGAAAAATAAAGGAATTCATTTCAGATACTTTGAGTGTATTTGCTGGGTGAACATCGCCAGTGAGAAAAATATTCTGCCTTTTTTTAACTTACAAAGCTTTTCAAAAGGATGGACTTTTTTAATTGTATGCATTTAAAATTAATTTAAAAATAAACTACAAAAAAATTATTGGGCTTTGATAATCACAAGCTTTTAGAATCTGATGTGAACTGACAACGAACATATGGAAACCATGTACACAGAATCATTTCAAGCTGACGTTGAAGTTATCTCTTAGGATGTTAAAAAAATTCCTCTTGCAATGTTGCTATTATTACTTTTGTTTCTGCTTGCTTTTAATGTAGGCTGCTCTTCTTTTTTTATTCTCTAATATAGTAGCAGTTTCCTAACTTTAGCTTTTTAGCAGGGGTAAAAGATTCTTTTCTTCTCCCCAGGTATTTTTGTCTTGTGAAAATACAGTGAATCATAGAATCACAAAATTCATACAATGGATTGGGTTGGAAGGGACCTCAAGGATAGTCAATTTCCAGCCCCCTTGATACAGGGGCAACGTAAGTTCCTTTATTCCACGGATAAATTTTTATCCAGGTAGAATGGATGTTTATTTTGTTTATCTTTTTCCTTTTTTTCTCTCTCTTTTTTTTTTTTTTTTTATTTTTAGGGAAAGCATTCTCTAAAGGATGTCTTCAGGTAGGACAGTAATTAGAGAAATAAAGAGATTGAAGGGACACGCTTTGACTATCCATAGGGTAGACTGCATCTAAACCAGTTTTTGAAGACTACATTTCATCATGAAAACCTTCTGCTGTACACAACCACTCTGTTTAAGGTCTTTCATAAAACAGAGAGTACCCTGTGGCTGTATATGGCTAATCAAATTTGGGTGGGATTTTTGGAAAGCATAGCCCATATTTGTTAACAGAAATATGAACAATGAAGTAACCCATTTTTGTGTGCGTGTGTGTGTGAAACATATTAATCACAAGTTGCAGCATTCCTAATAGGTCTGGACACTGTGTTGATCAGGAGAAAAGCTTTGTCTCCTTATTTGAACTTCCTACCATTTAATAAAACACTCTAAAATGCCTAGTTAATCTGAATGAAAACTTATCATTCTGAGGGAATCAGCTCTTTTCCAGGCGGTCTCTTAAAGCAGCCATGCTAGCAAAGAAAAGAGCTTTATTTACTGCTATCATTCCCATTTAAAGTGTCTTTTAATTTCTTCACAGTCGTCCTGTGAGGACTGTCAGGAATTTTCAAAGGCTTAAGCTGCTTTACCTTTACCTGTCAAACTGAAAACAAACACACAAATCCTTGTTTAGTGACTTTACAAGCTCTCTCTTTTTCAAATAAAACCCTGGCATGTGTTACATTTTCAATTGCCTGAACCATAACTGCTGACCATACGGTCACTGTGTGGCTCTTGCCCTCCAGACTTTCCAGCATATGAGGCTGTGGGTCTGCTTGCTGCCAGACCCCAAATAAAACAACCACCCTGCAGCTTGGGTGTTTTGGTTTCCTCTCAGACAGAGAGAGGAAATCAAAACAAAAGCAATTTGACTTTCATCACGTTAAAGACTTTAACTTGAAATGAGAAGCTGGAGTTTGGAGCTAGGGCTGGAGGTAGGAGGAACTGGAGAGCTGAATGTCCAGATGTGTTACTTGGACATTTGATGTATCCTCCAAGAGAGGACTTTCTTCTCAGTATATCCACCTCTGTTCTTGCTACAGACAAAGTCTATTGCTAGCCTACTAGTCTGCTACTATATTTGGACTCGCATCATACAATTTAATTCTAATGTTACGCAGATTCTTTTTTTCTTTTTAATTGTAAATGAACTTTATTTATGGTGATTACACACACAAAAAGAACCTCAGTATCATTTCAGCCCTTTTTTCCTTTTTTTTTTTTTCCTGTTGTTCAGAAAACCCTGCAGGGATAGAAGGAGAACCAGTGGGTCTGGCTCCAGGCTTTGGCAGTCTGGTTATTAAAGGCTGAAGGGAAGGATTTTCGCAGACTTCAAAAACCAGCTACTTTAGTTAATAGTCTAAACCTTGATTGTACACCCCATTGTGACTTACACTGATTTCAGGGAAGGTTGTATTATACCAGAGTGAAGGCAGGAGGTTATGTTTCTGCTGAACTCAACAAAAGGTGGATTGTGCCCTTGTAGTACAGTTGCTTTGAATAGAATCTGGACCCATATGTTGAAACTGTTCTGGTCTCTAATTAAAGACTAGTATCTCTGCACTGCACATTGAGTTATTTTGAGGCAGTGAGAATGCCACAGCAGGGAGTGTACTTGGAGAGTTGGTATTGAAGGCCTTGTTACACCCTGAATTAAAGATATGTGAGTTACTCTGAAAGCTTCAACTTCACCCGAAACTGTTCTTTTTAATATTATTATTATTTTTTAAATCTTTACAGTAATTAAATCTTTCATTGTGTTGAATGGATCAGAGGCAGTTTTGAAGCACATTTCAACTAATCTTTGAAACAAAGCAAATAAAATGTAGGAACAGGGTAGAACTCTCAAAGGAATTAAGGTGCTCCTAATAGAAAAGCAGCTAATTTTACGATGCTAATGTCTAGATCAGCAAGAGTTATAGATCCACATTCTCTCCTTTTGCAGAAAAATTCTGTTACTTGTCCTGCTTTCTCCATCTCTGCAATCACACACACAATCTTTCCTGTTTACCACTTGTAAATAGAGCCTATTTCATGGCTTCTATCTATTCATAGTGCCTAAGACCAGTCAAAATGTGCAAGTCTGAATCTCATGAGCTACTTCAAGAATCTACAAGACCCTATAAAGCAGGGCATTTGCAAGTGCACTTTCCAGAAGAAGCAGAATGGGTAAATTTAATTTGGATTTAAAGTTACCATGTGTAAACTCATCTTGTCTACGTCTAGTGAGCAAAGTGGTCTCCATTCTAAGCTGCTGTCAAATGCAAAGGGTTCAGAGAATACTTCTTCTCATGTACTTGCAAACATTTTCTAGACTACCCTTATGTGATCTCTGTATCAGGTGGCTAATGATAATTGAGATAAATCCTATGGGATCAAATTGTTTGTTTCAGCAGTGATGATCATTTAAAAAAAATTCATTTAACTTTAAATTTGAATTCTTCAAAGTAAGAATTTCTGGCTTTATTCAAAGCATTACTTTTTTTCTTATAGATTCAAGAATATTTCAATATTTAGCTTCAGGAAAAGCAAAATATCACTTTCATACTACTTTCAGCCTTCTCTCAGCCTTGCTTTTGAGTAACAAAGTGGATAACTTTAATAAGGAAAGTTAGTCCTTGAAACATGAAGAAATTAATATGGAAGATCTGGTCCAGTTGTGTGTGAAATATTCTCTAGTTCCTTATGTGTACATCAGAAAATATTATACTAGTTGTTTCAA
Organism: Chrysolophus pictus; assembly: GCA_037305975.1. Lineage (NCBI taxonomy): Eukaryota > Metazoa > Chordata > Aves > Galliformes > Phasianidae > Chrysolophus > Chrysolophus pictus. The sequence continues at coordinate 13,330,765 of CM074578.1, forward strand.
ACGCATCCTTTGGACAGCTTCAAAACACATTAATGTTAAGGATGTTTGATCCAGGATCTTAAATCCAGTCCTAAGTAATATGCAGTAAGATTATGTATCACAGAGGTAGGGGCATCAAACAGAATTACTTTGACACAGTGAAACACTACTGTTGTCCCAAATAACCCACAACTGCAGACAGTTCCTTTGTAGCTTTCTTACTAATCCTCTTCAGCTTTCAGAATTGTTTTTGGTCCTAGAAAGCAAGGCGAGGTAAGGCCTAGGGAAGTGTTACGGACCTACTTCATACTTAAAACCAGGATCGGTTACACTTGTACAAATATGCCAATAGTTGCTTACTTTCTTTTTTTTGAGTTGTGTTGTTGTTGCTTGTTTGTTTTGTTGCTGTTCTTGCTTTGATTTTTTTCAATATAAATAATAAAAAAATTCCATACTCTCAGAGAGAGAAAATAGCAAGAACACCAGAACTGTATTGTACATTACTGTACACATCTTTCTAATCCTGCTTCTCTCTATGTCTTTCACACATAGCACAGTTCTATTAATTATACTTGTCACTGTATTGTGCTAAGAGCTCGTGTTTAATTTTTCTCCATTGTGTCACCGAGCTTTGCTTTGTTTATCCCAATGTGCAAAGGAGGTCTTGCACAAAGATTGTTTTGTCAGAAGAGACCAAAATTATCCCTCTGTGCAGGTTCCTATGTTTTCACTCTGCCATTATTTATCTTCTGCAACTGAAGCTGTATTAACAACACACATTTTCTGAAGCATCTTTTTTTATCAACTGACAGACGCTTGATAAAAAAGGGTTAAGTAGCATTTGACAGAAGACTAGTCTATAGTTTAACATAAAGAAACACAATCAAGAAGTCTTATGCCAGTCTTTAATTTCTTGTTTTATAGAATTGTTGTGCTTTTTTTTTTTTTTTTTTTCTCCCTGAGGGAAATAGTACATGACAATTTCTTTGTACGCTTTTTACTATATACAAAAGTTTACTAACTATCCTTGGAAGGCTGCTAAAGATTTGCTGCTGCTTAAAAATATTTCACAATGAGAAAATCACCATTGTTAGACAGCCTCAGTAAACCCCTTATGTATGGACTAACACCAACATAAAGAATATTAAATGCATTTAAAATGCAGAGATAGCATTATCCTTCTTGCTAACAGGACTGGAACATAATCATCAATCTTTGTCAGGATCTTTTAACATACTGATCCTAATATTGTCCTTGTGAAACAGAAGTCTCTCATCTTCATCATTGTCTCCCTAGGTACTCTAATTTGCCAGGAATTGTTCTGCAGTTTAAAAAGTATTTATTTTAGATTTTATTTACTTGTGATCTTTACTTCACTCTTTTGCATGGGACACACTTAAGTTCCTTAATCTGGCTAATGGCAAGACATGAAGAAAATTTTATTTTCAAGGATGCAATATTATTTTGTTCAATCTATGTTCATCGGAATAATTCTGCTTTTAATTCTGCATTTTGTGCTATTTGCAAGTTTAATTTTAATAAATAAAATATAATGAATTCCTGAGCTTGTCTGATTTTTCTTTATCCTTCTTTCCTTTGTCATTCGAATCAGAACTCCTGGAAGTAATTAATTTACTGGAATATCTAGATTAGACTGTGTTTGGGTTTGCTTTTTCACTGTAGTCTTCTGGTTTTCCGTGACCTTACTAACTGCAATAACTGAAAGTGATACTGAATCATCTCTTCCCATACTAAAATGACTTTTAATTACAGTCAGCCACTCATAAATATGTATCTTATTTACTGTGTGCTTTCCCAAAATAGCAAATTGTATATTTCATGATGGTACATTCTTTTATATGGCTCTGTTTTCACTTGACTTGTAAATACATAATGCACAAAATATACTATAACCTCATTCCAGCAGGCAATTCTGCTTGTATTAGGTAGTTATCAAATAAATTGATGATATTTCACTGAACAAGGCTGCATGCTGATGCATACTTAAATGTTTTACTGAATTAGGGCCTCAGGAGACAAGGTCACGCTTAAAGGATTTTCCATTGTAACCTAAATGTTGATAAATGCAGTGGTGAGGAAGGAATGTGACTCAGTGAACAGTCATTTGAGCAGATAACTTGAATGCTTAAAAAGAGGAAGCATGGAACTAATAAGTTAATTTGTTTAAAGCTCTTTATGTCTCTTCTGTTTATGACTCAAATGGAGGAATCTGAGCTATGAAAGAATACCTCAGAGGTGATGGTAGTCTTGGCACAAGCCAAGATTAGCTCCATGGACAAAAGTCCTCATACTTGTATTCCTCTAGTTTGCGGCTCTGTGTGTGAAGAGCACGGCTAAGCAGTAGCTTGTCACCTGTAATACAATTTCAAGAAGGAATACGGCAGTTGTGCTAAGTAAAACATATACTTAGATATGTAATAGTCAGAAAGCTTGTTGAGTAAAACTAGAATGATTTCTTACGTAAGTATTAATCATCTCTTTAGCTAGTGGTAAGGCAATTGGTCAAAGCAAATTTGATTTTAAAAAAAGGAAGACAATGTAGATGGCTTTTAGAAAATTGTTTTACTTATTTAAAAATAATTATTGCACAATTGCAATTATTTTTGAATTTCTTTTCTTGTTCTTTATCAAGTCTTAACTAATCCCTTCAGCTGTTTTCCTCATCTCTGTACTAGAGTCTGTAAGACTTAAAGATGATAATATGCCGCTTATTTACGAAATACATTCATTTACCTCTGAACAGAAAGCAATTCAATATTATTTTCCTGTGCTTAACATTGAACAGGCTATTTTGGTTTTGCCCATATTAGTTTGTAGGCCATATTTATATTAAGTTTTCAGATATGCTTACCTTCACCTAATTAGGAATTGAAATATTTGTTGTGTTGCAAATAGAAAGAAGTATCACTATGTATAACTCAATTAATGGTTTCAACTCTTGTGCTCTATTCAAGCTATTCAATTTATTGCAGTCTTTGTAAAACTGTACATATATTACAGTCCTTCTTAGGAACAGATTACTATGGCTAAGGCTGATTACTTCAGAAATTTCATTTTTGCCACATCTTGGAGCAGATGAAGTCTCAAATTGTCACTGTTGGTGTGTGTTTAGTACAGTAAGATTTACTTCATTTTGGTGGCAAACACAGCTCTATGACTTTTGGAAAGAGAAGTTGGGTGTTGAGTAGAGTCATGGGCTCAATCCACTGTGGTGTTTCTTCATGCAACTAAACTGAAATACATGGTCAGCGTCACTGATATTGGTGGAGAATTGGTGTCCTTAAAACTAAGCAGCAGTTCAAGCTTCACTGAACTTGACTACTTCTAATAAGACATAAGGAGCTATATTTTTCCATAACTCCAAATTAAATGGGTTCTTTCATATTCTGAATGTAAATATGATATAGAGCCTAACAGTATTTTTTGAATGATAACATAAACTGCTGGCAATTGTTATGGTGGTGGTTAATGTCTTTTTACTGGCTGTCTTTCTTTGGCTGACCACAGCACAACTCTCCTGCTGTATCCCCAGAAATTACCAGGAATGGAAGCAACAGTGATATGGGCCTATAGAAGGCCAAACAAAGGAGGGCTGAGGAGGAGGGTCAAGATCAATAAATCAACAATGTTGGAACCATATATTGAATCATAGGAAGCCAAAAGGCAACACTGAGCACAGCATCATTCTGATGGCATCTCACAAGCCAGTAGATAATGCCCAGCAGGCCTCAGCCTGGGCAGCGAGACAAGGCAATAGAAATGAGGAATGCAGTGATTTGGATTCCTCCTCAAAGTCTTCCTCCCAGTGCTGCCCCAACCAGCTTGGGCACAGCCAGCGCAGGTCAACCAGAAGCCTCCAGTATGAGACACCAAGTGCTGATTTCGAAGACACTTTGGTCTGACCGAGTATAAACATCTCTCTTTTTATGCCATGTGCAGGTCTTCAAGGCCACCATCTGAGCTGCCAAGAACACAATATGCAGTGCACAAGCATCTGCTTCCAAGACCCTCCAAAAAATGAACTATCATCTCCCTGGTGCCATGTTTGTGTGTATATATATACATATTATGTAGGTAAAATATATAGAATTTTACTGGAAATAAATTGCAAATGAAGTGGGAGAGAAAGAGTTGAAATACAGCTTATCTTCATGAGCATTTGTTGGAAATAGCTGAGATCTCACAGAGTGAAATTGTTAGTTAAACATTAGCCAGTACTAAGCACAGTTTAAAAATATCCTATCTGTAATAACCAAAGTAGCAAGAAGTAGTTTCATCTATATCAGTTGACATGTTGCATAACATATGTGAAAGCTGCATATAAAGCCAGTATTTCATTTTCACAGGTATCTGGAATCACCACTTTTTAATTAAAGGCTTATCTGTTGAACTGCTTATTCAGAATACTTTTTGTAGTTTCAATGTATTTTAGTTCTCACATGGTATGTGTGTTATACATCACTGTCCTCTCTTTCTAGTAGAAAATTTTAAGTTCTTGTAAAAAGACTAGATCATTGTCTTCATAGAGCCCCAAATTCCTCTCCTGTCTTGTTCTGTCAAGTGTGGAAGACAGAAAGGAAAAGAAGAAGGAAAATAAAAATAAAAATAAAAGGGAAAAGGAAAAGGAAAAGGAAAAGGAAAAGGAAAAGGAAAAGGAAAAGGAAAAGGAAAAGGAAAAGGAAAAGGAAAAGGAAAAGGAAAAGGAAAAGGAAAAGGAAAAGGAAAAGGAAAAGGAAGGGAATGAAAGGGAAAAGGGAAGAGAAGAAAAGGAAAGGAAAAGAAAAAAGAAAAAAAGAGAAGGGGGGAGGGAAAGGAGAGGGAAGGAAAGAAGATATTTTGTCCTTGGAAGGGACAAAATGTTCCTCAACTTTGTTCTTTCTTTGAATTGTCCAAAGAAGTAGAATGGCAATCTCTGAAAAGCTAAAGTTTGTAAGTGGAGGAATGAAATTTAGCCTTATGTGGATTAATTTACAAAAAAAAACTCAGCAAGTGACAAATGGGTGGGATAGTGGCACATTCATCTGTGCAGGAGAAAAACTATGTCCTTCAAAACTTGCGTTGACTTATAAGGACTCATGTTGGTTTTTAGCATCTTTTTCATTTTCTTTCAAGGGTAAATATCTATGAACAGCGCATATGCACCCTTCTGTACCGTGAGGATCTGAATGAACTAAAACTGATAAATGCTTCTACAGGATTTCATATGCTGTGTAACCTGAATAACAGCATTTATCATCAGAAGCAGTCAGATTTTAGAGGTATAGAGTATGACTCCATGAAATGACTCCATAATATAAAGCCCTCGGGAAAAGATCTATCCCTTCTGGATCAAATGTGCGTAATTTTAATGTAGCATGAATATCACAGGTATTCTTTTCTTATGTGAGTTATTTAAAATTAGAAAAAAAAGAGAATGAAAAAGAAAGAAAAAGAAAGAAAAAGTGAGGGGGATTTTCAGTGGACCAACAGTTAAATAATGCATAAATTAGATTGTGTGTGTTTAAACAATTTTACACTTGAATTCTACATTTCTTCTTTTTTTGCCATACCTGAGTCTACTGAAATCATGGTAGAAACCTCTGGTTCAGTGTTATATTCAAGTGGGCTGTATTTTTTTTATAAGAGCAAATGCTCCCAAACACACTTCTTCTCTCTGCACTGATTCTACACAGATAACATGCAGCCTCTCTGCTTTACTTTTGTTCTGAAGAAAGAGTTGTTTCATATAGAAAGACGCTGACTTCCTGTCTCAGTAATCGCAATGGAGCAGGTGTTCCATCTTCCCACAGATTGCAGGTGTTCTCCTGGGTAGCTTTCTAAAATCATTTTGATGTGTCCATGATTGATGTTTAGTCAGCAAAGCAAGTAATTTTGCAGTAGGCTTTGTTTGTGTTTTTTTTCAACTGGGCTAGACTATTCTATTTTTTTAAGCTTGTGTAGGTAAAAACTTCAATCTTCAGAGCCTGTTGCCAGGCTTTATATTTTATTAATATTTCCAAAAGGCCTTATATAAGGTGCTGTACATCTGTACATCCACAGATGATGTCATATGGAGTTTTCTTAGTAGTTTTAATGTGGCAGTGATTTTATTCTCTACACCTCCACATCCAGAATTAAAAGTTTGAAGACATTAGTGATAAGTGGTGTAGATTCAATTCATTATTTTCAGTTGAATGTCCAGCAAACTTGAAGCTGAGCAGAAAATATTACTTTTGATTAATATTATTAAGAAACTTTGTGAAGGCAGTCACTTGATTTCTCATTTCTTAACTTTTTTACTGTTCCACGTATGTACGTAAAAGGGTACACACATACAGTGCATTGAGTACTGCTGCACAGGGTAAAATATGAATACCTCTCAATGCAAAAGAAGATATTAAAGGTCTTATAAAAGAACAATTTAATAGTAGTAGTAAATCTTTCTGAGAACAGAGATACATCCATGATATTAACAAAGTGATGATATTTACATGACAACATAGATTAAAGAAAGAAGATATGATGGTATAAGACACAATGGGTTACATAGTGAGAGGGATTTCAGCAAATAGGTATAAAATCTGAAATGGTGAAGGAGTTTAAAAATATTGTAATAGATACTGATAGATCTTTAAAATGAAATATGTGTGTTCTTTTAGAATGGGACGTATTGTTGAAAGATCCTTTAAGAAAGTTCATGCAAAATATTAAACATTTTATTGGACTTATTTAATAATAATGAATAATTTTCTTGCATGTGTAGTGCTTACAATTAAAAATACCACACGTTAAAGGTTTTAAAAAGAGTAGTAAAATGCAGTTCACACTTCAGCAAACATGACAAAATAGAATCACAGAATTGCGGGGGTTGGGAGGGACCTCAAGAGATCATTGAGTCCAAACCTGCCTGCTAAAACATGTACTCTATAATATGTTGCACAGGTAGGCATCCAGACAGGTCTTGAAAATCTCCATAGAAGGAGACCTCACAGCCTCTCTGGGCAGCCTGTTCCAGTACTCCGCCACCCTTATGTAAAGAAGTTCTTCCACATGTTAGTACAGAATTTCCTGTGTTTAAGTTTTAGGCCATTACATCTTGTCCTGTCACTGCACACCACTGAAATGAGCCTGGCCTCATCCATTTGCCTCCCATCTCCCTTTAGAAATTTACAAACATTTATGAGATTCCCTCTCAGTCTTCCCCAGGCTGAGCAGATCCAGATTACTCAGCCTTTTCTCATATGGGAGATGCTCCATGCCAAAATAATAAAAACTTACTCAGGACACAAATGTATAGGCAAAACTATTACTGTCATTTTTTGACTTCTGAGCATTACACCTCACAAGTTTGCAGCTGTGTAATAGATTGCATTATCTGTTCTCATCAGATGACTTCTCTATTCATCTTCTCTCTTTTCCATAGCTGATTAAACTGTAGAAGATATCATTTCAATTCTTCTCAGAGGATTTTAACCTGTTTTTCACTTCTGCCCCAAACTGTCACAACTTTAAGGATGACTGCAACTGAAACCTCCTGGAGACCAACGAAGTAGGGTGCCTGTAGCTTATTTTGTTTCCTGACCTACTTGGGTAGGTGTTCTCTGATCACCAAACTATTCTCTGTGAACACACAAGGAAGAGCAAGTGGTGTTAGCTCTTCCTTAACTGTTACTAATATGAGCAAAAAGTAGGACAGACACCTGAAACTCTGGATATATAGAATGAGATGCAGTATCTTTCTAGAGATGAGCATAGTATCTCAGATTGCATTATAGAAAGCAAAGTTCAAAGAGCTCTTCATCTGAAGAGGATAGGTGTTTGCTTCAGGATAAGTGAAATTTTTCTCAAGGTATTATTAATTGTAAAGGAAGCATGGAAACCTGTTATGTGCATACATCTCCACCAGAATTTCATACTGACTTACACTCCCAGAATTTATATGTTTTGTAGGGTCCAGACTAGAGCAGAGCCTCAGTCTTTTATCTACTATGGCTGTTATAATGTAATTTTAGCATTCTTTTCATTACTACTGAATCTCTTTTGCTGAACTGAATATTTGGCTATTCAACCCAAGGTGAAAGAATTTCAATCAGAGCTACTGAGAAGAGCCAACCTCTCCATCACCTTCCCTATTCTTGAACAAACATGAAGTCTTCCATGATAGCCAGGAGATTAAGGAGTTATGTCTAAGGTAGAGACAGAAACTCAATCTATACCCTCCACTTAATCCAAAAAAAAAGAAGTGATTTTCCTTTGAGAAATGTTCTAAGCGGAGTCTGATTGAATTGACACGATGTGCATTTTCATTTGGGGCTGAGCCTAACAGGAACAATGTATGGAGAGTAAGTATTATACTGCTAAGTGCTTGATCAAACCCAGCCACCAAAACAGATTTTAAGGTACCTTCAAAACAGCACAAATACACTTCTTATTCTACAAAATTTTTCAGCTGCAAAATTCATAATTTGGGCAGATTGACGGGGAGTTGAAAGAATGAAGAACGGATGGTTTGTTGATGTTTTTGTGGAACTTTAAAATCTAAATTAAGTTGTTAATACAATAGAACTCTTGTGGGTTGGGGTTTGGGGAGGGTCATATTTTTTGTTTATTGGTTTGATTTGGGTTTTTTTGTTTGTTTGGTTGTTTTTTTTGTTGTTTTTTGTTTGTTTGTTTTGTAAGAGGTGTCTGTTTTTTTCAGTTTAATGTTGTCAACAGCTGCCAAACCACAAAGAGGTATACAACTATTATAATGAAAGAATCTATTATCAATTTAGGTAATGCTTTTCACACTGCACTGTGCAGAAGCAGTCAATGCATATGACAAATATGCAGACTTTTCTCTTACTTGTAAAGTTAAATCCATCTTTCCAGTTCTGAGCTTCTTCACAGCATGCTGGCTGAAGGTCAGTGGTAGCACCTCTCATATGTACTGTGTCTGCCACATGTTGGAACAAATTTTTTTAGTCAGACCATCAGGTTCTATAAATAGCACTTTTCCATCACTGTTGTTCTTAAATTAAGCCAATATACCTATAAAGTTGGGGCTAGCTGTTTATATTCAAGTTATCAATGACTCTTCAGTGAAAAAAGAAAGACTTTTTAAAAGCAGATCTTTTTTATACAAATGCTGTCTGGAGGCAGAGCTGTTCAGATGTTACGTGTGCGCCTCAGTTCTTCCACCAGCTTCTTTACCTCCATTGCCCTTGCAGGGAGATTGTGTGTAAAGTAGGAAGTTTTAAGTTTCCTCTAGAGTTTGTAAGAAACATGCATAAATAATAGTGAAGTACAGAAATCTCAGCCTGTAACTCTTGAACTGCTAGTCCTGCCACAGCTGAAGTACCAGAGCCATATTTATCTTTCTTTACTCGATAGGGTTATTTTGGGTTTCCACTGGTGTTTGGAGAATCTGGGTCACAGCTCAACCATCTGTCTGTACATGACTTTTCCTCAGAAATGCTTTCAGTCTCATTTTACTCTGTATCTATGATGTGAAAAGCAAGTGGAGCTGGCTCTGATATTTCCACAAAGTATGTTTTCATTCAAAAATGCTGCTGAGTTGAAACTGATACTTTATTGTGGCAGTTTTCTTTGTCAATTGTTTGTTGAGATTATTTATTTGCTTTAAGGTGAGATTTCTTTCCAAAACTGGCTAGCCCAAAGTATCCTAGCAGTTAGAGCACTCCCTTGGGATGAGGGAGACTTAATGTCAGATCCCTGCTTAATGTGATTTGAAGCACAGACAAGAACTGGGGTTAGCTGAGGAGGCTTCATAAGTAATTTTCATTGCCTTGGAAAAGTTATTGCTTAGTGGAGAGCATTGTGTTCCATGATTGTGACATTTTGTGACACCAGTCCCCAGTACAGCCTGGTAGTATGATGATAAATTCCCACAGTTGAGAACCTGGAAGCAAAAAATGGAGAAAATTCAAAAAAATCTAGTTCCTTCTTCTTTCGCCCTAAAGCAGAGTAGTATGCAGGTGTTGCTTCAGGCTTACTGCAAGTTAAGATTACAGGTTAAACATCTTGGTTTCTCCTACCAAGACAAAGGTCGAACAGGTTACAGAATGAGGAAACAGGTTTACATAGTAAAATCAATGGAACTCATACTCCATTCCGAGCATTTGGTTCCTGGGCTCCGCCAGAGATGCTGAGAGGTCAACTGAAATTGTGGTTGATTTTGTTTTTCTTGTAATGATTCTCCCCAGCCAGACAGGGCTTCTCAGAAAAAAAAAATTTCTTTAGTTCAAGTCTCTAAATTATTCCTCTACTTTGACAGGAAAATACTAGTTACAGGGTGTCTATCATTCAGTATCTATCATACCAAGGCTTTATTTTTGCTTTTGTGAATCTTTTGAAATGCTTTGAAATGTCTTGTTTTGTTATTAATAAGATCTACTCTAATGGATGTAACTTTTGCCATTTGTCATCGATAGTGCTAATGGAATGTTCGTAAGGTTATTTGAGAAAGGGTCTCTGAGCCCTGAAGTAATCTGAAGTATTGCTTTCACACTTCTATCAACTGTGTTTCCTAGTAGATTCGAACACAAAGATTAAATTTGTCCTACAGCATTTCACAAACCCTAGAGCTCTTTTGTATTCCTGTAGCAGTTTATATCCTGGTTCATCCCTCCACAACTGCGTGATTTGTAACAGAAACATTTTCATACTTTTGATAATACCATATAATTTCCCATATAACAAAAACTATCCTCAGTAGAGCATCTCTAACCTGTTTCACAGTTGATGTTATATTAAAGATTTTCTGCAGGGCCTCCACATAGCTTGTCAAGGTGAGACACATGATTGATTTGACAGCTCGAATGTCACTATTTTCTCTTCTTTATAGGAATAATTTCAGCATTAGCACCCACTTAACCCCAGTAATGAACAGACATTCCTACAATATTTCCTTAGACCTGTCTGCCTGAGGTGAGTTTGTGCTTCTTTCTTAGCAAGCCTGAAGATCATGATTGCAGGGCATTTTTGCAAAAGTGGCATTGACTTTACATTGCTTATCTTAAAATTGCATCTCTTTTTATACAGTAGAATTTTATCTTCTATTTCAGTCTCTTGAGACATTTGCCAAGTTTATCTTTTAATCCTTGGAAAAGCAGGATTTTGCAGTATTTCCTTTCAAATATTAATTCCTTGCACATTGGAAGGAAGTGTCAAAATCCCTGCAAAGGGACAATTCTACTGTAACTTGCTCAAAGGAAAGTTTCTTTCTAACATTAGGCAGTAAATCCCTGGCATGTGTCCCAAAACATGAGGATTATATCTCTTACAAGCATGGTATTATCTAAAATCACTATAGATATAAGTGTTGGGTCATATGAACATGTAATTCTCTGTAAGACTTTGCTTTTTGTAAGGCTACAGAAAAATAACTGTGCTGGCCTGAAACCAAAGACCAAAATCATGCTGAGACCAAGAGGATTCTGGAACTGTGAGAATCAAGAGTTTTATAGTGATTATAAACTAAATTAAACAGTAGAAGTAGAAGTAGAATGACTTAAAATATGATCATTATACACAGTAAGGGCACTTATAGTTCCCTTAGTGCTGCTGCTGTTACCTGGCTGAAGATTGGGCATGGGCAGACCATGGGACCATCCATATCAGTTTTGTGAATCAGTTCCCTTGACTGTGATGAAGTTAAAGAGATGGATAGGGAAGTAGATAAGAACAGGAAAAAAAAATGCAGTCCCAATTCCCTAATTCACTCTCTCTTCATTGTGCAGCCCAGATGTTGAAGCAGGATCACACAATATCCTGTGGCAAGAAATTTCCACAACATAACCATGTCTTTGATGGGAGGATAAGGCCTCTGTCTAAAAATGTCAGCTGAAATATCAAACTAAAGAAACTTCAGGGCTGTGGTATATGTACATTTTCAGACGGTGGTTGGTTTTTTTCTTAATCTGATGGATGCCTGTGGAATCCTAATGGCAGAATAAATATTTTATTTTGTTTTTATTCTGCCAAGTTGAGAGGTAGCTGGCTGTTAATGAAAACCCCTGGTACATCATGCATTTGGAGAAACGGTCAGAGTTTATATTTGACTTCTTATGATATTTGCTTTAGATTTGAATTCAGTACTGGCACTTTGGAAAAGCAGCAGTAGGTAATAGAAGAAAAGGCAGACAGATTTTGATCTCTTTCTCACCATTCTATTTGAAAATATTCTGATTCCAATCTATGACAGAAAGTGTATTAACTTTCTCAGCAATTGCAAGCATTTGTGAGAACTATTAGCTACTGAATATACATGAATCTTTTTCTGGTAGATTTTTATGCTGCAGGGCACGAAGAGCTCCTTGTACTTTTTATTCTAAGATTTACACAATTTAGCATGTAAGTTTTGGAGTACGTGAATATTGCAGTTGAATCAAAAAATATCCATGCTACTTACCTGCAGTGGTTAAAACTGTCCTACCAGGTCAATTGTGCATCAAAAACTGTGTAAAGTGGGACAATCACCTGTCTAGCTTGCAGGGATCTTTTCTTCCCACTTTGCAGTCTGTGTTATGGTCACAGATATCTAAGCTAGCCCAAAACAATCCATGATGTGCTAAAGTTGTGACTACAAGGGCAATGTGTGCTAATGTAAATCCTAGCTGCTCCCACAGAGGCACTATCAGCTTCTCCCTTTAGTTTTGGACCCCTATAGATTCAAGTTTTTTTATATGAATATATATATAAAGTATATACTTTTGTGTATCTACATATATTATATACACAAAATGGCTTCATCTCACTTTCAGGATAAACCTGTTTAAATGCACTGGAGCAGTCTCTAGTTCGTAACTATAAACTGGTATTGAAAACCTATAATATTCAGCAGAAGATGGGGAATCTGTGTCATGCTGCTGATTTTTGCTTAATTGTTTCCCCACTGTTGTGATTTGAGGGTTAGTGTGTTACACCGTGCTCACGCTGCTGCGTGTAGTCTGGCTGCTGTCAGCTCTGGATATAGCTCCCTGCAAGCATGCAGTTCCATGTCCGGATGAACGCAGCCATAACCTCATCCAAGAGGAAGGGGTGCAGTCGGATGTACACGTCCCATTGCCTGCAAATGGCTCTGCCACCCCATTGTTCCCGTGTCTCGGTGGAAGTGGATCAGGAAGCTTATCTAAGGCCATCCCCACCCTTTCATTGGAAGCAGTTGTTTTAAAGAAATGTACCACATTTCCCTCCCTCTTCCCTCCTCCCCTCCTCTCTGACATGGAGCTTGCAGCCCCAGTTGTTCATATGGCACTTCGCTCACGGTGTTAGCCATTTGGTGTGAAGAAATCTCATTTTAATTCCTTAAGCACTATCTCTTTCCCTCACTTGGGGCTCATGACAGGTGCCCCTTTGTTCTTTGATTTGATATTATCTCAAATAGCCTTGGAGCTTCAGCCAGGCTAAAAAACTTGCACTGGCAGCAAAATGCCCAAATTAGCATTTTTGCTAATTCCAGAGAAACGCAAAGTTGCTGAAGCCCTGCCAGAAACCTGTCAAACTAATTTGCAGTGGGAGAAGTGGATCTGGGGTGAGGAAAATGTTCAATTGAATATGGCACAGAAAATGGCCTGTAAAGACTTTCCTGTTCCTCCTTTTAAAGATAGAATTATGAATTTCAAAGTCAGATAAAATAATTTAAGAGAGACTTTTTTCTTCTAACATGACTGAAAATCTTCTCACCTTCAAGTGTTATTTCTCATCTGCATGCTACTAAAACAATATTGTTTCTATAAAGCACTTAAAATGCTCAATGTTTTTTTTTTATCTCCTGTAATTTCTTACATATTTCACTTTCAGCTACATTGTTCTTATATTCAGTTGTGAGCTCTGAAGTTCAGTTCCATTTGGTTGGTTGTTTGTTTTTAGTGTCTGCATTGTTAAATATATAGTTAAATAAGATTTCTTCTCCCCTCCCTCTGCATAGTTGGAATTTCATGCTTTGTCTGAAAAATATATGCCCTGCTCTCATCCAGTTGATTCCCTGACTATTGCCTAAGACAGGCAGAAGCTAGTGGAGCCCTTGATTTAACTTTCCTGTCCTCTACCTTTGCAGTGTATCTGGAGAACACAGAAGAAGCACAGGGTTATATAACAGTACATGAGCCATTGTAGGGTGGGTCATATTTTACAAGTGGAGTAGCTAAAGAGTGAACTATTATGTGCCAAGAGCAAGGAAGAATTGAGGAGAGAACTATACATCTGAGTCACAATGTCCCTCCCAGGGTAGTGTGGTTCATGCCCTACCTTTGCTGAAGGCATAAGATTTCAAACCAGCCCTTTATATTTTTCATAAGCAATATCATTCTATGTCCATTACTCATTTTGAGTGGATATATTATGTAATCTGTGGTTACCAATACCTTGCCATAGTCCTCAGGAAGAAAGAAGTAAATTGTCAGTAAAATAAAATTAAACAATTTTAGTGGGGGAAAGATGAAGGAAGGAGATACAGAAAGTTAATAAAACTAGGACAGGCTGAAAGAGCTGGGGCTGTTCAGCCTGGGGAAGGCTGCGAGGTGACCTGATAGCAGCCTTTCAGTATCTAAAGGAGAGCTACAGGAAAGAAGGGCACAGACTCTTTAGCAGCATCTGTGGTGATAGGAGAAGGGGATTCCAGCTTAAAGAAGGTAGATTTAGGTGAGATATAAGGAACAAATCTTTTACAGTAAGGGTGGTGAGGCACTGGAATAGTTTGCCTAGATATGTGGTTTATGCCCCATCCCTAAAGACTTTCAGGGTGAGGCTGGGCAACTTGATTTGGCTGTGCTGTCCCTGTTCATTACAGGAGAGTTGGACCACATGGCCTCTCAAGGCCCCTTCCGACTCTAAGGATTCTGTGATTCTATGAAAACAGTTTTCTTCTCTGTACATTACCAGACTTTTGCATTTCCTTATTACACTCATTATTGTCATACTGTGGTGTGTGAAGAGTAAGCTAGCAAATCACTGTATTATAGAGAAGATTTAAAGTACAAGAGAGAGGTGGCAGGTAGAATTTCAAACTGTAAGGCTTGGGGAATTGAGGGGTTTGTGTTCAAAACAGGACGTGTTCCCAGCTGCAGTGGAATGCAGGTGGTAAAATCAGCTCCAAGCTCCAGTCTCCTGTTCCTAATCTTCCACTTTCTTCACCTACACTGTCAGAATAAAGGTTGTACAAACCGAGGATGAAGCTGTAAATGCAATGTCACAGGCTGAACTTCTCTCATACTTAGTAAACTAGTCTTGAAAAAAGAAAAAAAATAAAAAAATTAACATTCAATTGTGTATTTCAGCTGAATAAGTTTCTATTATCTTCCATTTCTATTATTTCACTGTATAAAGACTGAGCAGTCTCTCCCCGTCTGATGTTAATATGTTAAGCAACATGATCTAGCTTTGAAAGTAACTCCACTTTTGAGCAAGAGGTTGGACTATATGACCTCCAGAAGTACCTTCCAACCTGATTTTTTTCTGTGATTTTACTAGCTCTTACAGAATTCCTATTATCTGAAGCTCTGAAACACTAAAGTGAACATCCCTGTCTTCTCTCACCCTCACCTATCTGCAGAAATCTCTTTTACCCACCAGACCCCCAGTTCTGATTTTACACAAACTGTAGGCTAGAGGATGTAGTTATTGTGGCAATCAGTCACAGATATTGCTGTGGTCTCCCAGCATCCTCTACCTGGGATCTGCACTGATTTCACCATCCATGATGGCTCATATTTGCCCTTGGCAGTGTGCCCTGTAACATGGCTTTTTCAGCATTACCTGAATACCCACAGTACTTTCTTGAGATAGGACTAGGCATAGAGGATAAATAATCTATGCTCCTCTTTGCTAGTGCATCTGTGAAGATGACACTGGTGTACATGCAATCACAATGAAAATTCAGTTTGGTCATGTTTCAGAGATATTCTTGTTAAGTGAATATAAACCTAAATGTAATACTTAGACTTTATCAGGTTAGTATTTTGGGGGTTTCCCCAGATCCGTGACTTGTTCCTCTGCTTGTTTCCTAAAAGGATCTTGCTTCTATGTGCTGACTTTTCCAAAATACAACAAAATCTGACAACGGCATCACTAGTATCCATCCTCTCTGTGAAGTTCATGTATTTCATGCTTTTCTTATTGGAGACATACCTTGATTGAAACAGTCCACTCAATAAATCCCGGAAGAATTTCTAGAGAAGATGAAGGGAAAGAAAGATACTTGCTTTATCAAGACTCAAAGAAGCTTAAGAACTGAGATTTTATAAAGAGTAGTTAAAATCTAAAGTGTAATTCTGTGTTTCAGTATTTCCCAACAACAGTTATCTGTTACGTGATGGATACAAAAGCTGTGTTTCACTACTCCCTCAGCAACCCTGCTTGGTGGACTGAATTCCTGGGGCTAAGTTGCATGCTGGGGTAGGGAGCCCAGTCCTTGCTGTTCTCACTAGCCATTGCTTTCAGCTTTCTCCTTGTGGGCTTTCTGCCTCTTTGCAAGGGCCTTGGCACACTTCTTGCTTTCACTCACTTATTTACCTGTCTTTACCTTATTCCAATTTCCTTCTTCTCACCTAGTATCAGTGCAGATTGGAGGAGTCCTATGCCCAGCATCCTGTGTCCTACCTTGTGACCACAGATGTAAATGCAGTTTGTGGGATCCCTCAGTTATATATGTTTTTTAACTTCTCCTCTCTCCTACATTAAATAATTTTCATACTTTTAATAATGCAGTATAACACAAAAGCTGTTACAACGTTTGCAGGACTGGGGGTTGTAGTTGGTGATACTCAGTGCATTTACACTAGTGCAGCTTCTGCTGTGTTTTTGGCATTTGTTAACAGCTACATGTGATGTTTTTAGACTCATTGTTAGTCTAGGTGGCACACTCAGAAAAAAAACATGCTCTGCTTGGGTGGCTTCTGAAGAATCAATGTTTTCACTTCTCTAAACAGCTGTTGCCTTTTGGGGGTTCTTTTATCATGGGGGTGTTATGAATTTTAAGTGAGTGTGTTCCCCCTGCTCACAGCTAAAAAAAAAAAAACAACAAACCAACAGTTAGAGAAGAGGCAATTAACTAGCACTCATCTGTTGCAATGCCATAATAATAATGTTGTTTGGCTTGGATGCCCATAGGGACATAAAAAATTCCTTATCTTGTGCAGTTATTGGAGTTTTAATTTTACTGTTTTCACTCTCCTTTCTATTGCATGGAAAAGGAAAACCAGAAAAATATGCAAGCTTGGAGCATCCTTGCAGGCTAATAATAACTGTGTGTCTGTGGTACTGTTTAGATTTCTGTAGACTGACAACTATTTAGAACCTTTGCTACTCAAAAAAAGAAAAAAAAGTTGCTTTGTTGACTTAATAAGAATTCTTTGCAGAATTTTATTAATAGAATTTAATTAGCATCTGTTACTGCTAAGGAAATTACTCAACAATTTTTATGCAAAAATTTTCCCCAGGCATCTAAACATTACGATATGGACTGAGTGGAGATGGTCAGAATAGCTGCTGTGGATTGGCTCATTTAGGTTGCAGTGGAGAAAACGTAAGTCCAAATCTCCTAAAATTAATATGATTTTTAATGACTTGGTTAATACTGAGGAAAAAAAGTCTAATTTATTTGAGTATCAGCAGTATTCAAACTCAAAATAATCATATACCAACCTGGTAGCTTTCTATGATGTTGTCACTGGCTGGGTGGATGGGGGGAGAGCAGTAGATGTAGTCTACCTTGATTTCAGCAAGGCATTTGATACTGCCTCCCACGACATCCTTATAACAAAGCTGAGGAAGTGTGGGATAGATGAGTGGACAGTGAGGTGGGTTGAGAATTGGCTGACTGGTTGAGCACAGAGGGTCATCACTGACGGTGCAAAGTCCGGTTGGAGACTTGTAAGTAGCAGTGTTCCTCAGGGGTCGGTGCTGGGTCCGGTATTGTTCAGCATCTTCATCAGTAACCTTGATGAGGGGATAGTGGCCATCCTCAGCAAGTTTGCTGATGATACGAAGTTGGGAGGATTGGCTGACACACCCAATGGCTGTGCTGCCATTCAGTGAGACCTGGACAGGCTGGAGAGCTGGGCAGTAAGAAACCAGATGAGGTTTAACAAAAGCACGAGTAGAGTCTTGAATGTGGGGAGGAATAATTGCATGCACCAGTACAGGCTGGGGGATGACCTGCTGGAGAGGAGCTCTGCAGAGAGGGACCTGGGTGTCCTGGTGGACGACAGGTTGGCCATGAGCCAGCAGTGTGCCCTTGTGGCCAAAAAGGCCAATGGCATTCTGGGGTGCATTAAAAAGAGCGTGGCCAGCAGGTCGAGGGAGGTGATCTTCCCCCTTTACTCTGCCCTGGTAAGGCCTCATCTGGAGTACTGTGTCCAGTTCTGGGCTCCCCAGTACAAAAAAAACAGGGATCTCTTGGAAAGAGTCCAGCGGAGAGCCACAAAGATGGTGAACGGCCTTCACCCCTATGTAGAAAGGCTAAGTGAACTGGGTCTGTTTAGCCTTGAGAAAAGAAGACTGAGACGGACCTGATCCAGGTCTATAAATATCTAAGGTGTGGGGGGGCAGAGTGGTGAGGCCAGACTGTTTTCAGCAGTGTGTGGAGACAGGACAAGGGGAAACGGCCAGAAACTTCAGCATAGGAAGTTCCACAAGAACTTCTTTACGGTGAGGGTGACGGAGCACTGGAACAGGCTGCCCAGGGAGGTTGTGGAGTCTCCTTCTCTGGAGATATTCAAGACCTGCCTAGACGCTTACTTATGCAACCTGGTGTAGGGAACCTGCTTTGGCAGGGGGGTTGGACTCGATGATCTCTGGAGGTTCCTTCCAACCCCTGTGATTCTGTGAAATACATTACTGGAAAAACAATTGAAGGATACCTTGAGAGTATCTACATTTTATTTTCAGGAGTGTATCAATGATGGCAAACTTACTTAAACAGCAAAACTAAACTAAGCAAAAATTTCCACTTCATCAAGAACATGAGTTATGGCCTACCTTAATAAAGTATAACGTTTAAAAGTAGAGTGACTTGTGTTTGTAACTCACTGCTATGATGCCACTGCTGCTTTTGTTCTTAGTATAGTTGTTTAGCCTGGAGTTCTTTTGCCTTTGTACAGTGGTGTTAATTTCTTTCTTAAAGCAAGCCTAAAAGAAACCAAAGATTTACATCTCCTCTTTCCTGCTGAGGCTAAACCCTTCAAACAAGCCTAAATGGGAGCACCATGTGTGAATAAGGTCAATAAATTCCTGTACTGAATTATTAACATAACTGAGTCATCACCTGTTGAGGCAATCAAGGGGCGTTTACTTTATTCATGGCCATTAATTGAGACCTTGTAGAATTTCCCATTCCATTTCCTGCTACATCCAGCCTCTGGTAATAACATGACTATGCCTGGAAAGATTGAGAATAATGCTGCTTTTTTGGAAAATCACAATAGCATACGGAGGGAGTCATTTATCCTCGGATAGGCACCATTCAAATTCCCAGTAGCACTAGGAGTGCCAAGAAAACCCCAAAAAGTTAAATGGCTTTGTTTGACTTGGAAAAACACTCAGAAATTTGGCTTTTCATTTCTCCACAATCCCAACAGCAAGCTTAATCTTAGCTGGAATCTGACTGAATTAACTGAATTCACATTATATATATTTTTTTTTACATAAAATATGTCACTGAAGTTGTACACAGGAATAGGACTTCTAAATTGTGGGCCTGGCCTCCAGGCATGAGGAGCTTTTTGGCTGATTTCAGAGTTTTAGACTGGACTCTTTTTGGACTCTGTCTGCCTAGTAAAAGTGCAGTTCTCATAAGGTTTCCAGATCACCATGTTACTAGGTGGGCAAAAACCACCAGAAAATAGTTTCTTGGAATTTGATTGGACTTCTGGACTGGAAGTAAAGGCAATGAAATAGAAAAAAAAGAAACTTGAAGAGGAGATAGCATATATGTTTCAAGGCTATAAAGAGAGCCAGTTTTGGTTGATTACTGAAAAAATTCTACACATCCTTCTTTTCTACAGACAGGTTTATTTATTCCCATATGTTAGGCAATGCTTCAGTTTCAAATTTGTTCATTATCATTCTTTTGAATGCATCTGTCTTGTTAGTGTTCTGTCTTGGGAATTAAGAGGCATTAACATTGCATGCAGTTATTTCCATGATTTCTCAGACTTAGGAACACAACAAACTCAATGCAAAGCTTTTTCTGTCTTGCATATCAAATGTGTGGAAGCCAAAGCAAACAGTCAGTGCATGTCCAACAAGGACCCCTTGGCTTCCATGAGTACTTATGACTTTTAAGAATGAAAGATCACTGAGCATTTTCAAAAGCAGCACAGTACAAATGAATCCTGCTTTGGGAGGAAGAAATATATGCACAAATCCATGCCTAAGTGTCCTGGGGACAAATAGAAGTCCCAGGGGGAAATACCTGCTAGCTTTCAGGATCATTGAAATGCTGAAATTTCCCCAAAGGGTTTCCACAGCTTTTCTATTTTCCTGTTACTTTAGTTTGTGAAGTCCATTTGTTGCCTTGAGGAAAGTATGCTCCTAACACATACCTCCAGTGGGCTTGAATTGAGCTTTGACTTCAATAGTACCCCAAAAAGTTGATGAATCATTAAACCCTGAAAGTTAAAAGACTTCTGTATGTTCAGACTGTTTGTCTGCTATCCTTTCTCCCTTCCCTATCGCCCCTCTTCGTGTTATGCTATTTCTAAAAATTCACAGCTTTTATAAGTATATAATAAAACCTGGGTAGAAAAGAGGAGAGAAATTAGTTGCAGTGTCTTCATTGTGAGCATTATACAAGCCACATTTGGAGCTCTTCCCAAACATCTGCCAATGTTTTTATCATCACAACAAGGAGGAATGCCAGGTGCACTGCACCCTCTCAGACTTGCTTGAGCATTACCTACATGATCTTTTTACTCAGTACCAGGGAGGTGTGTGTGCAGCTATCTAATTCTCTTCCAATTAGCTTGAAGCAATATAGCATCTGATTGCAGGGTCTTTAGACCTATAGCCTGCTGTCCAAATTAGGGTCTGTAGATAGATCTTAATCTTGTATTCCGCATTCTTATAGTAGGTTTTGCTCAGGTTCAGAACTGCTATTATATGCACATAGTTGATTTACCATCAGGGGGTCTGATATATTTGTACTCTTGAATTATGAATAAAACTCAATTTCCCAGAATTAAATGTATAATGTATAAATTAAATGTAAAATGTATAAATGTATAATTAGAAAATTACTAAGAAGAATTTTCTCCCTTTTGCATCTGCTACATGAAATTAACTTCAGTGAAATACTGTCCCTATATGGATATATCCTATAGCAAGGTCAGAAAGTGACTGAATGCCATGTAAAAGCAGGGTGCACATGCAGAAGTGGATGAGGGCAGACGCACTTTTCTTTCCAGATAAGCACTACTCAGTTTTGAGTTTCAAATATCAGTGCAAAATCCCAGATTACAATCAAGGAAACATTCTCCTGAAAAATCTGATTCTTACTTGAAGTCCATAGAAATGGAACTGAACTGTAAACACAAAAGCTTGTGTTTTTACTTGTTTTTGAGTCATCTGAGTGAAAACTCTAATAAAAAATGGCACAAACAAATATTTTTTGTCTTTTAATCACAGTTATTCTGTCCATCACCTTTAAATTTCCATTCTGTTTTTGGTACTGTCATGAACAAAGATGTTGCTAACACATAACCAGCTTCTAAACCATTAATTCTGAAGTATCATCTTTGTCTAATTCCTCTTTATAAAGATATGTGCTTCCCATCTCCCATTCTCTCTCTCACCTACACTATACTCAGTGTATTCACTGACCATAGGGAAACCTCTGCTATTCCTTTCCCGTCCATTCCTGAGGTATTTGTGCCTTTTCCTCTCCTTCTGCCCCACCTTTAATTTCTCAAATAGTGTATTGAGCAGCTGGAACATCTCCTTCACTGATGATAAAGAAAGTGCAGGACATGCCTGCAGATCCCTGCTACCAAAAACTTGTCACATAAACCCAATACCTAAACATATATGAAAGTTACATTTCTCCTCTCCTGTTATTATCTGAGATTCATCACTAAAGTATGGAAGTTAAAATCTGTTTCTAAGGAACTTACTGTTATATAAGTGGTTTTCATTACTGATGTTGGCAATCCTTTTATTTCTGTGGTGAAAATGGGCCACAGAGCATTTGTCTTGTATGTTATATAATATTACGTACATTGCCTACTGGAAGTACTTTTTGTGTGCTGAAGAAGCACTCTAATTTTCAACATTCTCCTTGTTTTAAAAAAGTCATGTTGTCCTTGAATGCATCACTGGCTTCTCCAATTTAGAGCATTAGTTTATCACGTCTGGTTATGAGGTGATCAAATGAATTTGTCCAACAAAACATGTGCTCATCTCTCTTGTCCTTAAAACAGTTAGCATTGATGACAATGATTCTAGAAGACAGACTTCTTTAAGAGGAATCCCAGCATCATTTGATATTTCTCCTGCATTGTAACCTGAAAAGGGACTCAAAAACCTGATGTTTTGCCTATTTTCCTCTGCACAACCAGCAAATAAAATTCCTCATTCTGTGGCACAAGATCAGACTATTGCAAATAAGATAGGAAGTTCTGGAAGCATTTCTGGCCAAACTTAAAAACAATTTTGAGCTTAAACTTTTTTTTTTTAATATTTATTTATACTTCAGGGGGTCTGCTTCCAAACACAACTTGCAGTCTTGAGTTAAATATTTTGGATTTTCTGTTTTTTAAGCTTACCCTCTTTATTAAATCTGATAAATAGCAATTTATATAATTGTAAGGCATTTGTTTTGAAATTTGATTAAAATTAAAAAACCTGAAATGTTATTTTAATGGCATAACATATTCATACACATATTGGTAGAAAAGACTCTTTAACAGAAAAGTATCTGCTAATCAATGGATAATGAATATGATTATTCCCCAGGTACCACCAGGTCTTATGTGAACTATATTTTTGTTAAGGTAGGGGTGTCTCATTTTCATTTAGTTTGTCCTATACAGTGTCTTAAAAATAACATACATTCTATAGAATAGAATATGGGAATGGATTCTCCTACTTGTTTCATATGTGATTAATCTGTATCGAGGACGCTAATAGTTTGCATGGCAATTAAGCAAGAAATTTTATCTGAACATGATGACAGCACTTTCAGGACAGAGCTATATCTCGTATAAAGATTTCCTGTTCTGTCTCTCTTATTTCTCCCAGTGGTGAGAACCTGAGGCTTCCAACATCTAACAAGGATTCATTCATAGTCTATCCCTGACTCCTTCCATTCTGATCCTGGGTCATGGGAAAGAACAACATAGAATCAGATAATACAACAGAAAAACAAAACATTAAACAAAGAAAACCAAACCAAACCAAAAATTAATCTGCCTCCACGCTGTTTTTCACTTTGTTATCTGTTTGCGCCATTATCTCTGTAGACATTTTTTGTCAGGATGAGGTAATTACTAGATCAAGGATAAGTATACTGAATATTGGAGAGGGGAAAGTCCCGAGGAAGAGGAATGAAGAAATGTCTAGTTGGGTGGAGATAAAGCACTCACTGATGATGGAGAGCAGAGAGATGAACTCAGAAACAGATGGATTTGGGAGAAGAACAAGAACAATGGAAGAGATTAGAATTTGAAGAGATCTATTGGACAAACTATATGATTGTGTGTTTCTCTCTGCTTGCTTCTTTCACTCCTACTTCTTTTACATCATTTAAAACAGAACAAACAAACAAACAAACAAACAATTTTTTGATTTGTAAAACTGCCTTGATTGTTAATCATGATTTCATTTTTCTGAAGCAGTACATACCTGCTACTTTAATATCACTAGAAGTGTTTAGGTATCCCTACTGATACCAGTGGCAATTTTCAGGAAGTGCAATTTCAGGTAAGCACTTGTTTTAATATCTTCCACCTTTCTTACATTTTTCTATCGGGCTCCTTTCACAGAACTGATTGCTCTGTCTCTTTACATGCTTGCTCTCACTACGTGGCTCCGTCAGATTCTCCTTGTGACTCCCTATTGATAATGTCTTAAATTTAGAAATACTAGCAGATTTATAATGTGAGAAGCTGTTTGTATTTCTCTATCAACTATTTTCTCTCAGACATAGCACAGTAAGCTGCAGTGTTGCAGTATCTTGTCAGGAAGTACTAGAGATAGATGGGGTGCATGACTGGAACTGCACTGAATGAAGAGATGAAAGTGCTGTTAAGGTATTTGTATAGTGTAGGTTCTGCTATCAAACAGGTGTCCCTTTATGTTCCAGAAGAATGTATAAATTGTTGAAGAAGTCCTCTTCCTTACAAGAAGTAGTATGCAAATATAAGGATGATCATAGAAAAAGTTAATTATATTTATTTATTATAAATAGCATAAGCTAACAGGTAAATGCTATATTACATAAAGGTCACTCCTCATACCTGAGCATAGTTTCCAATTTGTATTCCAAATTCCTTACTCTCACAGCATTATGGGAAGAATATATTTAGGTTGTTCCAAAAGTAATGCCTTCTATTTATTTCCATGCAAACTGCAACAGCTACAAAGAGCACAACAGCACTATTTGATAAAGCAAATTCTCTACTAAAAAGCACTGTTTTTTAACATAACTATTAGCTATGCATTCTCTCTGATGATGAAAAAAACCTGCATGTTGCACTTGTCAAAATCTGCACCAGTGGAAGTGACCCACTATACCTGTCATCACTGCTGAAATGCACCACCCACTCCCTCACTGTGCTCTCCTCCTCTGTTTGGTCTCCATAAAAAATGTTCAGCAAACATCGATGGATGTCAATGGGTGCCATTTTTTCCCACATGGAGGAATTCAATTTCACATATTCGTTTCATTTGCACTTCCACATCAGCCACCATTGTGTCAGAGTGCCCCTCTGCTGCTATCTGTCACACAGCAACAACATGTAATGGGATATTGGCGGAAGGGTTCAGCCTCTACTGCCATACCACCAACATCTGCCTCTGATGTTGTGGGCCAACATAGCGAAACAGCAGGCATTATTTTCAGAGTAGCCCTTGTCAATTGCAAGATATCAGAGGAGGAAAGCTTTCAGAGCTTCATATATAGCTATGTCTGTCATTAGGTTTCAATGTGGAATCATTGGGCTTTGTTTAGCTGAATATGTGACATTTTCCCTCTCATTTGAATGGAGATATGGTCAGACTTCAGTGATTACCTATACTGCAGTAAAGGCAAAAAAATTTAGTTTTCAATCTGCAGATTTCCGGAGGCAACTAAACAAGTAGAAACATTTTTCTTTCCTATTCTTGATCGAGTTTTTTACCAGCCATGTGGAACCACTTTTGTTTGCTTAGCCACAGTTAGGCTGAGGTACACTTTAATAAGATACATGTGTTTGAAGCGTTTTTAAGCCAAGAACTACAGACTCTTCTCATTCCATATTGGAACACAACATAAATCCTGTACATATATATGAGTATGCATATATGCGTGTGCATGCATGCATACATGTCTGCAAATATGCATATATTTTTCAATTGTTTAGAGACTATTCCTCACAGATTTCAACATTTAAAAAATTTCTGAGGTGATGTTGTTAAACACCATTATAGTTTCTATTTCTCCTCCTGAATATATAAAAATTAGACACTTAATAGAAGCTATGCAGTATGGATAGAATTATAACTTTCTCTGTTTAATAAAAAGATAATCAAGGACATATCATTATTGTATTTAGAGGTGGATTGGATACAGCGCTGTTGCAAAAACATAAGGGATATTGTAAGATTGAACATGGCTTCAAAACATGAAACGTGAATCCACTTTGCTGAAATTATCCTAGTCATGACCTATAACTACTTTTCCACATCTCTACAGTTCAAACAAGATGAAATATAGTAAGAATAGAATCCTAAGAAGAATTAAAATGAATTTTTGTACAAAGAAGAATCCTCTCAGTATTATTTCCACGATTTTCTGGAACTGACTATATGTATTAGTCTGGTTTTGCAGTAGTATAGCAGTCTTGCAGTAGAGTCAGCCCAGAAAAGGTCTGCATAATGAAGAGATGAGACTCACTGTTCTCAGCAGGAAGACTGTCTTCTGAGTTATATCACAGAATCACAAAATAGTTAAGGTGTCCAGCATGGACACCCAGAGCAGGGGCCCTGCACCACATCCAGGGGCTTTTGGAGAGCTCCAAGGCGGAGACCACACAGCCTATGGACAGCCAGTGCCAGTGGTCCATCACCCACTGAATTGCTTCCTGGTGTTCAGAAAGAACTTCCTGCATTCCAGTTTGTACCCACTGCTTCTTGTCATGTATTTATACACATTGACAAGATTCCCCCTGAACCTCTGCTTTTCCAGACTGAATGACTGTATTCTGTCACTGAATTGATTATTTGGATGATTGCCTTGCTTCTTTTCTGCAAGAGAGGATACATATGGAGTTGGAAGTGTACGTTTAGTATCTTCATACCAGTGTTAAGATCAAGACTAGCATAGTCAGAATCATCAAATAATTTCAGTTGTGAAAAGTCAAGTCAATACATGGTGAGGAAGTTCATCAGTGCTCACTACATCATCATCAAATGTGAGAAACAGTAGTTTTGGAAGCTATGGCACTCCACTATATTCTGATCAAGAAGATATTTCATAGATAAAAGAAGAATAGGCACCAAAGAAAACTGAATGGAAGTGAAGACAGTTTTCTGCTGTAGAAGAAGAGCCAGTGGAATTACTAATTGCTCAAGAAGTGACCTTTTCCTCTTCAGTGGATCTATTTCCATATTAACCTATCTTTAAATCAAAGTAATTTCTATCCACTCTGCACTACCTTGGAATTGGAATTTATTCTTTCTTTTATATATTTCAGCTACTGTTCACAGCCTGGCCTGTAAGCAAACTTAATTTTAGGCTTAATCAATTCCGTTTTTCAACAGAAAGTAGCCATAGAATAAGAGTTTGTTTTGACTCTATCTATTTTACTCGCTGCAGAGCCTTCTCTGATATCAGCAAACAAAGTAGAATTTAGTGGCATTTTTTCAATTAAAGACTGAAAAACAGACAGCAGGGTGTTTCTGGGAGAGAGATAGGAGTAGTATTTTTCTTATGTCAGACTGGAGGAATTTGATTTCTAGATAAACTATTTTTTTGAAAATTTCATTCTTTCTTCAGCCATGGGGCAAGAATTGTGCATTTATATTGTGTGTTCTCTGGACTCATTCCTACAATACAAAAGATTTTTAAATGACACCTCATGCAGAGTAATGCAAATTCTACTGAATAGAGTACTTAATATGCCTGAAAGAAGCCAATTTACATCAACAATGGAGTGAGCCTGCTTTGGCTGATATTTCAGAGTTGAAAATAAGGTCTTCACAAATATTTTCTTTTCCACTAAATTTCTTGACACAATGAACTTCCATGGTGACTGAAATGGGTTGTGTTTCTGTATCCATCTAGAATGGTTAGCAATACGAAGTCAAGGATACGCAGTTCCAAGTCCATCCTGTGCTACAAGTCAGGAAACCGGACAGCATTGATGCTACTAAATTTGAGTCTTGGAAGTTTTGAGACTTCTGGCTTTAGCTTCCCCAGTCCTCTTGTCATGCAGTTGGAAATGCCTGAGGGCCCTGCTGGTGTCAAGGGAGTCTGGGCTTTCTTCTCAGTGCTTTCAATGATTCAGGCTATCTTTGATTTTCTGAAATTAGATGATCTCATGGCCCCCAGTTTCCAGGGGCCACCCAGATTGTTGCTCACAATTAATCTCCAACAGTTCATTCTTTCTGAAGCAATTTTTGTCCCCTGGAATCTCGTCCATAGAGTTCAGAAGAAGATTAGATTTCCATTTTAATTGCAGTTTGTCCTTTTCTTCCCCTCCCCAAATGTCAATATTTCATGTGGAGATAGATAGAATTTTTAGTTTCAACCGGGTTTTAACAAAGAATATAGCTGCCACAAGGCTTGGTCATAGTAAATTGTGAGCCAAACTGCGGAAACTGTTCATGCCAGGGCTCAGAGCAACCCAAACCACAGTCATCCTGCCTAGAAATTAATCAAAATAGCAAAGACAACGCTGAATATGGTTTTCAGCTAGAGTTTTGCCCGCCTTTTGGAAATGAAACACACATTGGAACCAAATGTTTTTTAAATCAAATGAGTGATTGTAGCAGGCGGTAAGACATGAGACATGTTCACTCATTAGTGATCTACTGGAATGTATTTGTGGCTTGGACATCCTCTTGACTCCTGAGAATCTTTCTCCTGTTGCATTTCCCACTATCTTTCCTTTTCCCCTGATTGGCAAAAGATCCATAGACATTTTAGACAGCTGCCTTCAAATGAGTTAAAATGGTTTTCTCTGGCAAAATGGGTGGAATGCTAAAAAAACCAATTACTAAGAAATTTGTGCTTTCTTCTTTACTGAGGTGTTTTAAATCGTATTAAAAGGATCTCTTTTGGAAAATTCTTTGTATTTGCTACTTGATGAAGGAGAAAGCCTGTCAGAATTGGACTACTCCCAGAGACTCTGAGAGCCTTCTGTGCAAGTTTTGTCCCTGTACATAAAGCTTCTCACTTTAGGGTTCAGGCTGCCATCTCCCAAGTTATGGCAGATTTTAATTTGCTTTTCACAAAGAACGATGTTCTCTACAATCATCTAAAACAAAATCTCCTTACTATTGTCTGGAATTCTGCTTAAATGATGGGAAGCCCCATCTCTTGCCAGAATCCTACTGCAAACTAGGCAAAACTGGGTAGTGTTTTCATAAATCTACAGTTAAGCAAGATGGCAGTGGATATAGCACTGTATGTAAAGAGCATTATGGCACTGCAGTTGGGAATGATGCGTCTTTTTTTGCCACCTTCTAAATCTTGTAGAAACGTGGATCAAATATCTCTTCACAGTTTAGGAAAACCAGAGGCTTTCTACAGTGTGTCAGTCATGACTCCTGGGGAACCTATAGCTTTTCACTGCTGTCTCAAAACAGAAATTAGATGGCTCTGAAATATTTTGTTGTCAGTTCTTTAAAAGGTTAATTCGTTAAAAAAGCTCTCAAAATTGTCAATAACTTATTTTTTTCTATATAAATTTACACATTTTTTCTTTCTTCAGAATGCAAAAAAGTTAATTTTAATCCTGAAGAAAAATCAAATCTTTTCATGGGACATCAAAATAAATTTTCATGTGTGTAAAAGCATTTATTATAATCTTCTGCTGACAGAACAACTGTTTTTTAATCGTGCTGTGTTCAGAAGTCACTAAGAACATCTGAGTAATAAGAGCAGTGAAGATTTGTTGATCAGCAGTTTAACACTCCTTTAGTAAAATAATTTTTGATTGTATTATCTCACTTTCCGTTCTGTATAAATGAAACGAGGAAAAAAGTTTTTCTGTTTGCCGTGCTTTTTCCCCAAACAACTGAAATATAGATTTCCTTTTCCATAAATCCATACATATGCATAGCACTATAATTCACATATGACTTTGTTTTACCACTGTTCCAAATCCAATTCCAACATTTAATATAAATAAACGTTCAATGTGAAACTCATTCAGAGATATCTTTTCTCATTTATTTCTCATTAAAACCAGTGGTGTAAATTCAATATTCATAAATTATACAAAATTCTTTTTATGAATAATGTTTTGCAGTAAATTAATAAAATGGAATAGACTTGCTGGTCTCTAAAAGACAAAGTTTTAATTTCATCGACTTATAAAATTTAAGGAAAAGGATGCA